>CM070553.1:57171420-58519429 GCA_036346405.1 Phyllostachys edulis
AAGTTATATTGTGACAATAAGTCTGCAGCTATGTATTCTAATAACAACATGAGCTCGTCAAAGTATAAGCATATAGACATCAAGTTCCTAGTTGTGAAAGAAATAATTGAGTGGTAAATTGTCAATTAAGCATATAGGTACAAACTCCATGATTGTGGATTCGCTCACTAAAGGTTTAACACCTAAAGTTTTCTATGAGCATGTTGCTCATATGGGTGTCATCTATGCGTTTTAGTTCTAGTGGGAGTTTGTAATATTCCCTTATGCTCATGTGACAATACCAGTTTAGTGTAAAGACCTTCAGCCATATTCTCTAGAGAAATACAATTTATGTTCTTTTACTTTGAATTCTTATCATCTTAATTTGGTACCGAGAAGATGTTTTAATCTCATAAGGAATAAAGTTGGACTAGTTCGAAACAGGTATGTTATGATCACATATCATGTAATTTCCATGCTACACATCCATTTTTGATTCATGTTGTTCTTTTATACTGACATATGTGACCATTGATGGGTCAAATTACGTCTTAAAGTAACGAAGACCGCTTTGATTCTATGTTGATATAATTGATGGACCGGATTGGTTTAAAGATGCTCATAACATATATAGTATTTTTGGAGCTCATAAAGTTTTTTAATTTGCATTCACCCATTTAATCCATGTGGGAGATTGTTGGATTAATTTCCTGTTATGTGGACCTACATGAGTTTATATACATATTAGCTATCTATGTTTTTGGTTTGGCTCAAATTTATAAAGTGATCAAATAAAATATTTATTAAGAGCTTGAGTATCTATTAAGAAAAATATGGACTTAGATTTAAATCATAGTAGAGACATGTTTGGAATCTATCTATAAATATGGGACGGGATAGGATTCCATACTAAAGGCTATAAATAAGGGTTAGATCCTCACAAGAGAGTAACTCATGCCATATAACCTATCCCCATCTCAGAGTTAGAGAATTTGGCTTACCTCTTGCTAGGAAAGACCTAACATAGGTAGATTGAGCACCTATTCATCTCTCGCTTCAAATCAACCCTCTGACGAACAATGTCATCGTCATCTAGTATACTTCCATGTTTACAGATTTTATGGGTATTGTAATTACCACTTATGCGATCTTGTTTCAGTTTGATCTTCTGGCTTAGATTCTAAAATAATCTATCACTTACTAGTAGTGGCACCACAACTCTCAAAGAAGCTATGCAACTCGTATCCATGGCAATGACAGTGGCAATGGCACGCATCGCATGCATGTAGTGGTAGGCTCAGGGCAGATGCCAGCGGCAGCCATGCATGTACGTAGCAACAGGCAAAACAAATTTGTTTTGAAATTTATTTCGGAGAGTAATAAAATGAACGAAATTACCAAAATTTCGTAATTTTGGTGAGTTTTATAATAGGCCTTGAAATTTGGACGAAATTTGACCGAATTTTGTCCAAATCCAAATGTTGCCGAATTTAGGATGTAATTTATCCAAATTCAAATGTTTCCAATTTTTTTGAACGAATCATGTTTATTTCGGAGGGTAACGAAATTACCAAAATTTTGCCAAAATTTTGGCGAAATTGTTGCGTACCAGCAGCTGAAGGTAGCTCACGCGTGCATGCAGCGGTGGCAAGCTGGGGCAGCGGCTAGCGACAGCGGCGGTGACAACCTAGCAGCGGTGGCATGGTGAGCTGGCTGGCAGGACAACAACGCAGCGACAGCACCAGGCGACTGCGGTAGAATATTCAAGATTTATTGGTCGATTATCATTTACATTGCCAAGTAAAATAGACATCATTAGTTCTAGCCAACTGTGGCACCTTGATGACCCCATCACCGCCGAAGGGGAGAGTTCCAATCACCAAATCAACACGGTTGCGACAAGTGCTACCATCGGCCTTAGGCCTAAACCCATTAGAAATTAAGAAAACGACATCCTTCACTTGAGGGTTATCGCGCCTTATGTCAAAGTAGGCCGTGTTTTGGTCCCCTTTCCGACGAGCTTTGGCCAGCTTTGTTCTGCATTGTAATGGCCAGGATATCCAGATCAATGGCTATTTTATGGAATATTTCAATGTAGGCACTAAAAAAGTTTGGGTTCAACACACCTACGAATGCTGAAAGATCCCCAAACTCTCTTAGCCTGGTGGTTTTTGAGAGAGGTGTTTTTGTTTTAGTTGTGTTTGCTGTTCAATGGTCACTTCTCCTTTCTTCGTGTTGTGGAGGTGTCTTCTGTTGGTCTTTGTATTCTCTACTTCTATCAATTAAATGAGGCAGAGCTTCTGACCTTATTTTTAAAAAGAACAAAGTTTGGGAATCAACAAAAGATTTTAACAAAACAAATGAAACAAATATAAGAAGAAATAGGAGAGTGCTAGGTGTATTACTAACTTCCTTGGCAAGGTAGCGGTGTGCATGTGGCATCCGCAGTCAGTTTACACATGCTCGAAAGGAAAACGATCACGACTTGAGAAAATCACAAAGCTTTTGGTGCTACACAAAGCAGCTTTTCTATTGCTTTATTCTTCTCAATCTCCGACTCACTATTACAATACAGCCAGCCTTGGCTTTTTATACTCATGCACACCTAGACACGGACTCCTATTTGGATTCTATCTGAGAAACAGACTCGGAAACAGACTCCTCTCTAAATGGAAACAGACTTAACTCCCTAAACAAAGATTATTTAACAATCATTCCTTAATCTTTGGGTACTTACTTTTATATTTCGTGTACTCGGTGCCGCAGTTGGACTCAACTTCAGCTTGGCTCACAATTGCCTAGAAGCGGTGGCATAACTCTCGAACACGTCTTAGATTCTTACCCATTGAGGCGATCGGTCTTAACTACAACTTGCCCAACTCGTACTCAACTCAAGATGATGAACACATCTCCTCAACATTCTCGACTCAACTCTATGGACTCGACTCGGGACCGCGAATGCATCTCCTCAATGTCCTGGACTCAACTCTTCAGACTCGACTCGGGGATGAACACAACTTCTCAACGCCCTAGTCTCATCTCGACTTCAAAACAATGTTGGTTCATCATTGCCGATAGACTCAACAAGAAGCGCTTTCTCCTTCCTTGGCTTACGGTGATTCGAAGCAAAGTGTCCAAAATTCTAACAATTATAGCATCTCACCTTTGTCTTGTTAAATTTCTGATTTATGTGGCCTCACCAACACCACCATTAGAGACGCCAAAGGAGCCCTCGCCTTTGCCTTTCGATGATCGAGCCTCCCACTCGCACGAGTTAACAAGAGGTGCTCATCTTTGCTGCCGCTAGATCATCGGATCCGTTCTTGTACGCCTTCAAGCGCCGATCAGCTCCTCAACTGTCATCACCTTGAGGTCGCTAAACCGCTCAATGGCGGAGACGATTTGCAAAAACTTTTCGAGACTCTTCTGGGGACCCGGCATCGGATCTGTTTCAAGCCAAGTGATTGCGCAACACTTAACATGAAACATAAGCGATTCAAGTGCTTGGATATGTGTCTCATGTTAGCTTCCAAGGATCAATGGCTAACATGCACATATCCTAGTGCACAACATTGCAATCACATCCATACACAATCATACAAGAGTAAAGGAATTGTAATTACAACATCATCAAATAGAACTTTTAAGTACAAGTTTGTATAGGAGGGCCATTCGGCCAAACATAATTATCAAGAATAAATTGCAGCGGAAGACAAACTTAAAATAAGAGGGAATAACCGAGTTGGCATGCCCACAATCCCACAAGCAACCAACTGGAGTTAAAGTTGTAGCGTCTTAAGTACTTTACCCAATTTGAATGACTTCTCACCTGAACAAATGGATAATTTTTAAGTACAAAGTTGTACTCGCGAGACTTTTCAAGAAAAATAAGGATGCATGTAAGTGTCAAAGGAAGGCTACTACACTAGTCAATTTTCAGCATAAAGCAAGTTTTGCAATTAGATAAACAATATAGATTCAAATTACCATTTTTAAAACATTTATAAAACATTGTATAACAGTAAGCAATGATCATCAAAAGTATAATCTCCAAATATAATCAACACACGAACATCCCATTCGTGACATATATCAATTCTTCACAAAATTAACACGCGATCTCGCGCTCATGATAACATTTTAGATCTGAACAAACTAATATAAAGACATAATATTTTCAACCATAACCCAAACCAAAGTTCCCATAAGCTAACTGTGCATGCTTTCCCACAAGTGATGTCTATAACCGGGGACACGGCTATTCGAATAGATTTATTTAGACTCTGCAGAGTTGTATAGCTTTACCCACACGATATGATTATCTCATAATGTCGATCAATGCACTCTTCCGTAGGAGTGTGACTGAGATATCATAACGAGGCCGTTACAATGCCATGTCCTAACTATCAAACCACCCGAGGATCCGAACCATAGTAGGCTATCGTACGCACTAGAACCACAGTTCACCCCGTTGTGTAAGTAAGTCCCTTGCGCAGCGTCACAGCATACGCAAAAGACCTTTAAGGGCAAGTAAGGCGAAACTTAATGTGCCCCCCATGAGATTGACAAAAGAACAATTAAATAAATAACAATAACAATTGTCAATCTCATTGTGTTTTGATAACTAACACATAACAAATTATTAAATCAAGCCTTCGCCATTATCCCGGCGTGTGGTTGCACGTAAGACTTGGTTCATCACACCACGCACCGGTCCTCAAATACCAGACGGGCTACACAAATCCAAGACCACTCCTTCATCAACCTATCACCCGCCCAAGTCCAACACACAACAAACACTACCCAACAAGGCCACAATCAACAGATTTGAAGATCTGAATATATTCCTCAAATTCAACATAATTCAATCCATATAATCCTCAAATTTCATCAAGATTCTATTCAATCCATCGGCCGATGGACTAGCTCCATCAACCGCTTTCGACTACAACTACTAGCATGACTAAGCATCGTTCTACAAATTAGCAAAACATTCCCATATAATATATATCCTTAATCATTCAAGGTAAAAGGATAATCAACATTCAAAGGAGGCCAATGCAGCAA
Organism: Phyllostachys edulis; assembly: GCA_036346405.1. NCBI lineage: Eukaryota > Viridiplantae > Streptophyta > Magnoliopsida > Poales > Poaceae > Phyllostachys > Phyllostachys edulis. Next base: position 57,176,467 of record CM070553.1, read on the forward strand.
GTAGGATATTAACTACTTCTACCCATGAACATACATTTTAAAATAGCATGCAATGGCGAGATTAAAATCCATACAAAACATTTTAAAATCAGTAGGAGCAATATGATCAAGAGGAGGGTGCTCGACCTTTGTTGTACCACTTGTTCAATCTCAGTTTACACTCATGAATACGTTTGTATCGTCGAGATATCTATCGAAAGAACGATATTGCAATTAACACCAAATAAGCTGAAAATTAAAAATACTCAAAAATGCATGAAATTTATACAGTAGGTAGATTATGATTTTAGATGAATTTAGGTGAAAGATTCATTCCATTTAGATTTAGCATGTGATAGTTATAGCAGTTTGAAAAATCATATTTCAAAAATCCAATTTAATTAGGATCGGATTCTCGTTCACCGAATTTAATTGTTTGGTCAAAATTTGTAGAATAGTAGTGGGAAAAAGGATTACATAGATAAATATAAAATAATATTATAAGATCAAAATAACTGAGTTTATCTCATTTGGAGTTTTATGAATTAGTTATACATTTTTAAAGTTATCACTTTTTCGATTGTAAAAATAATAGAGCTATGGATCATTTTAAAAACTATATTCTCTTATATAGAGACATATTTGAAACCTATTTTAAAATAAATTTCACTTAAAATAAAAATTATCAAAACTGGTTTCATCCATTTTGGTGTTAAGATGAAATAGTTATGAATTTTTAAAGTTAAAAGCATTTTCTAGTGTATAAATAAATTTAGTTTTGGATCATTTTCCACCAAATATATTTTCTGGGATAGTGGTAAGGTTGAAACCTATTTTCATATATATTTCATTTAAAATTGCAAATAACAAAATTGGTTTCACTAATTTTGGAGTTGAAATGATTTAGTTATGCATTTTTAAAGTCAACACCATTTTTAGTGTACAAATAAATGTATTTCGAATTTTCATAAGTATTTATTATTTTTCTCACCAAGAGCTGTCCTAGCCAAAGCCTATGGTAGGTGGGGTCTACTAAATAGTGTCATTTTCCATTTAAATTCGAATTAATTTCTAAGCGATTTGAGTGGGCCCTACTTGTCATGGACCCGATCCTATGAACACAGTTCACGGTCTAAGTGCACAACCAGCCCACTTAAGGGACCAGCCCACATGTCATCCACTCGCAGACCAAAATTGGTTCCATTAGTTGCCTCAAAATCCGATCACGGTCCCACATGTAAGGCACACTCACGCTCACTTAAATCCATACTAATTAAACCTAATCATTGTTTTACCGATTCCAACCAAGATTTACCTAGTTAATTACGATGCTACAGTTGATGGTCGGAAATGACACACGCGTGTCTGGCGGTGAGGTTCGCTCAAACTCACATGCCCGTGGGAATGAGCTTTGGGCTTAATCGACACCAGACGGATCGCAGGAGTTGGCGAACTCACCTGAGGTGGCGCAAGGTCCGATGGTCACCAGAGGAGAGAGTCACGCGGTGGCGGAGGCGGAGATGACGGACGCTGCCGTGGTCCGCTGCTCCGATGGTTGAAAGCTTGGGAAGAGCGCAGATGTCGCATCGCCACCTAGAACATGAATCAGAGCTCCATTAGGGTAGAGAGGCCTTTGTGGTGGTCGGAACACGCGTGGCGGCCACCGCAGATGAGGAAGACGATGGTCGTGGGGGCTAAAGCCTGAACCAAAACCCAATTAAATTGGTGGAGATACTCCTTGGGGCAATGCGGAGCTCCTAAACATGGCTAGAGGGCTCGAGGCTCACCGGAGGGGAAGTCGGCTCAGCGCGGCGGTTTTGACACCTCCAGAGCGTGCACCAGTGACGAAGAAGACGCGTCCACGCTCCGAGCGCTACAACACGAAAGAGGAGCTCAGGTTAGCAAAAATGAAAACGGCGAGGAAGATCAAGAACATCGGAGGGGTCGCGGGTGAGGCTTACCGAGAGGAGACGGAGCTAGAGTTTCCCTCTCTTCCTCGGCCGGGAAGAGAAGTGAGCTAAGAGAGAGGCCTCGAGGGGGTTTAACGTTCGGGCACGAATGGGAATGAAGGCGGCGTTAGAGGGCGAAGCTCACGGGTTGGTTGTAGAGGGCGGTGCGGTCACGGAGCACGCAAGGAAGCGGCGGCGCTTGAGATGTGACGACAGCGTGGAGCGTTCTCCCCGCCGAGGTAGAAGACGGCCGGCGTGGGGCGGGTGGTCGACACACAAGGAGGTGCGGCTCGGGCTAGCTGGTTCGGCCGAGTTGCATGGCGAGTTGGGTCCGGTCGGTATATAGAAAGGCTGGTCGGTGCATAAAGTCGCGAGCCCGTATTTTAAAATCGGTTTGACTAAGAAACAAAAGCTCCGACGGAGCTCTAAAAATAGAAATAAAATTTGAAAAATTCTAAAATAATTCAGAGGGGTTCGTGGGACAACCTATTGCGTAAATAAAATATTAAAATTCACTATTTAATATTTAATTTGAATAATTTAAATTCAAACTTGGAATAGGTCTTTGATTTGAGTTTGAATTTTACGAGGGTCAAATTAAGTTCCAAAAATTTAGGAAAAACTATATTTATTCATGATAATTATTCTATTATTTGAATAAATTAGTTCCATATGATAATCAAAAGTCTTTGTTCTTGTTTTCTTTTGGAGTTAAATTTTGAAGTGTAGGTTAAATCTTGTTTTGAGATTTTCCAAGTGCAATAAATGATGCAAATTTTCCCAAAATGTCATGCATGCTGAAAAGATGCATACTAATTATCATTAATTAACTTGGCAATGTTACAACCGCTGGAGGAATTTTCTCACAACATAGATCTCTTCCATCTTGTCCCCAAAACTCGGATCCGGTTGACAATAGTCGCCAACCTCATGGCGGTTGTTGATTGACTCGTCTCTTTCATCTGCATGATCCTCGAACTTCGCTCTTGAGGGTCAGACTGTGCTTCCTTGACACGATCGTCACCAAGATGCATCGTCTTCAACGCCTTCCATGCAGCTTTGGATGTCTCCTTTTCGCCGAAGAGGAAGAGCGTTTCCTCCAAGATGCCTCCATAGATCGCCACCAAGGCCATCGATCCTTACGCGCATCGGCGTTGTCATCCTCGATTCGCCCCACACAATCCTTGGCGTGCATGTACACCTTCATCTTGATTGCCCATATCGCATAATTGCTCTTCGCGAGCATCGATATATCAATGAGACAATAGAACTCTCCTTTACCATCACACCCGACATCGCTCGTCACGGTGACACCACTTTTTAGAGAATGCGACATGATCTTGGGCATAGATCAAGAACTCAGGCTCTGATACCAATTGTTGGAACTAACCGAAGAAACTCACACACACTCGCTATCACTACTACAAAACAAGCTATAGAAGACGCCTCATCACAGACGGTTCCTTTGGAACCGTCTGTGATGAAATTATCACAAGCGGTTCTTTCAGAACCATCGTGATACGTCACGATGGTTTTTAACAAGAACCGCTCGTGATAATCATAGACATCCTGAGCATTATTGTTAAGAACTGCATGGAATATCACGACGGTTCTACTTACAAACCGTCTATGATGTTTCGTATATCATAGATGGTTTATATTAAAACCGCCTCGTGACTTAGAATTTTACCATGGCTTCAAATTTTTCTTACTCTTTGATTTTACCATGGCTTGAAATTTTTCTTACCCTTCGATTTTACCATGGCTTGAAATTTATCACAAACGATTCGTATTAAGAACCGTCTATGAAGTATCACAGACGGTTCGTGAGACAAATAGTCTGTGATATGTCGTCACATACGGTTTTTATGCGAAACCGTCGCGATTCGCTGCCACGGAGTTCAAAAAATTAAACGCGTGCGTGGAGGCAAAATCTTTTGGCGTTGTCATTATATATTGTGTCGTGTATGGTGGTGGGTGCGTGGATGTGAGCGAGGACTCAATGGAGAGCTCGACGAGATGGTGATGCGAGAGCCGCCAAGGCCCGAGGCGGATGAGGAGGAGAAGAAGGCGCCACGTCGAAGGTGCCCATGGCGCGATCGCCCGGTGGTTGAGGAGGATGCATTGCCGCCGAAGCTAGTGAGCAGAACAAGAGAATAAGGTGGATTCGGAAGGAGGCGATCCCCAATGTTTTGAAGTCGTGAGGTCTCATTGGGTGGGTTGTTTGTCTTTGTAGGTGGCGCGGGACTGCGATGGCGGTGGGCTGTGGGGCATCGGGCAACATGGTGGAATTGCTACGGGCTTTTTGATGCGTTTGCTGGCTCGGAGAGATAGATGGATCATGGAGGTCAAATGGTTCTGCGTGCCATGATTGTGTTTCTAACATTGCTTTGGTGATTTGAAATGGCATTCAATGTGTAATTTCTATGAATTCTGTAAATTTGCTACGTAAATGTGGCATTTGGGAATAGTCGATGAATTTTTATTAGGGTGAACCTTTGAAACATGAGATGCAGATTTGTATTCCCTTTACTGTCCAGCAATTGATTGGTTTGGCTCAAAATCCGAATTTTTTTTGGCAATAGAAAAAACTATCATAGACAGTTCTAAATTAGAACCGTCTGTGAAAATAGACTATCACAGATGGTTCTGAACAAGAACTGTCTGTGATAGTATATTTTCATAGACGGTTTGAAAACCGTCTGTGATGACGCCTATTATCACAGACACATTGATACAGACAGTTCAGAAAACCGTTTGTGATGACCCTTTGTGTAGTAGTGTTTGGCTCGAAAAACGATCACGTATTGGAGAAAATCACAAAGCTTTTGGTGCTGCACAAAGAAGCTTTTCTATTACTTTATTCTTCTCAATCTTCGACTCACTATTACAATGCAACCGGCCTTGGCTTTTTATACTCACGCACACCCAGACATGGACTCCTACTCAGATTCTATCTGAGAAACTGACTCAACAGACTCCCCTCTCTAAAACTGAAACGGACTAAACTCCCTAAACAAAGATTATCTAACATTTTCGTCATTTTAGCGGGACTATTTTTTCTGTTCGTTTGGCCCATAATGGTTTGGGGGCTTATATTTATAGAACTACAAGATAAAGAAGATTAGTCCTCCATACATGTGTAATAAGTGGATTAGTGTGACATGAACATGCCATTAATGGTTTCTATCTTTTACATTAACTAGCTGATAAATTACTACCTCAAATGCTAGCTATTTCATGGAGGGGCGTGATGAATATGTTGCATTAGGTTTTCAATGGTTCATTGCACAAGTTTTCAAGTCTTTGTTATGTATTTTAATTGGTAAGAATATTTGGCTACAACGCTGCTTAATTATGAACCGCCTAATATAAGTTGTCTAAGTTGTTGACTTCTTAAGATATATTTTGAGCATTGTATCTATTTTATCGAGAGGAAATACGTCTTTTCCTATCCTCTCGTCTTCATCACATGCAACAACTCCCGTAGTCTAATGATCTCGAAATGCCTATAGAGACAGTATGAGCGGCCTTTTTCAACAAGTAAGAGTTTGTAAATCCACAAGGAGCTTGGGAAAGTTGTGAGTTTATACTTTGTGGTTTTAAGAGAGGATGAAAGGCCATTCGACAACATTGAACAAGGCATGTGAAGAGGCCCGACTGTTTGAGAGTCGTTTGGTGCTTGTCATCTTCAGAGTAGAGGAAGAGCAACCTTAGTGGAATGAGGGAAGTGCTCAACTATGCGGAACTAGCTTGATTCGTTTAAGGTTCCTCAATGTGGACTAGGAGAGACAGACAATAACTCATTTATATTTTGCGCTTATTTACATTTCTAGAATTATATTGCTTGCGTATCATGGTAGGATTACAAACCTTCACCTAGACATAGAGTGTTGGTGTATTTAGTTGAGACTAGACTCTTTAGGTTTTATGTAACACCTTAATTTTTGGAGCCTTTTTGAATTTTCAAAATAAAAAGAACCATTTTGTTTTGATGAGAATTGAAAGCTTAGCTTGAGAATTTTAGAATGGATTTTAATTGATTAAATCAAACTTCAACTAAAACTCGCATTGGGTTATTTGGGTTTTGGGAGTTTTGGTGATCTCCTCTTTTCTGCGCTGGCTCTGTTCTTCTCTGGTCCGAACCTCCTTAGGTCTAAACCTCCCAAGTGGTTGGATTTTCTCCGGTCCAGACCTCCCTTCCCAGGTCTAAACCTCACTCATGTTCATTTGAACTCACTCTCTATTCTGTTGGAACCCCTCCTCATTCATTTGGACCACCCCTAGGTTCACCTGGACCTCCCTCGCGTCCGTGCGAGCTTTCCGCTTGATCCAGATCCTTATCGCTTGTGTACCGTTTGATTTGCGTTGGACGGTTTGATATTGTTGGGACATTCGGATGGTCCGAACGTCCCACCCTCTCTGAGCCCTCAGATCTTTGCTGGACGGTCCGATCTACAGAGGCGTTCGGCCAGTCCGAACGTCCCAACCATTTTGGACCGCTCGAACCAGTTCAATGGTTGAGATCTAGCATTAGCTCTGAATGGTCCGAACGGCCCAATCACTATGGTCCGCTCGATTGAAATCCAATGGCTCCTTCTTATCTCACTATCGCCACCTCCTTGTTTAGATTTTGACCGTTAAGACCTCCCTCCGGAGATCTTAGCCGCCAGACCTCCTTGTTTAGATCTTGACCGTTAAGACCTCCCTATGGAGTTCTTAGGCGCCAGACCTCCTTTGTTTAGATCTTGACCGTTAAGACCTCCCTCTAGAGATCTTAGCCGATGTGACCTCCCTTGTTTAGATGTTGACCGTTAAGACCTCCCCTCTGGAGATCTTAGCCGTCAGGACCTCCTTTGTTTAGGTCTTGACCGTTAAGACCTTCCCTTTGGAGATCTTAGCCGTCAAGACCTCCCCATTGTTAGATCTGACCGTTAGGACCTCCCCTTTTGGAGATCTTAACCGTTCAGACCTCCCCGTTGTTAGATCTGACCGTTAGGACCTCCCCTTTGGAGATCCTAACCGTTCAGACCTCCCCCTTGTTAGATCTGACTATTAGGACCTCTCCTTTGGAGATTCTAACCGTTCAGACCTCCCCTTGTTAGATCTGACCGTTAGGACCTCCTGTTTGGAGAACCTAACCGTTCAGACCTCCCCCTTGTTAGATCTGACCGTTAGGACCTCACCTCCCTTTTGGAGATCCTAACCGTTCATACCTCCCCCTTGTTAGATCTGACCATTAGGACCTCCCCTTTGGAGATCTTAACCGTTCAGACCTCCCCTTTGTTAGATCTGATCGTTAGGACCCCCCTTTGGAGATCTTAACCGTTCAGACCTCCCCTTGTTAGATCTGACCGTTAAGACCTCCCCCTTTGAGATCTTAACCGTTCAGACCTCCCCTTGACTTGATCCGATCCTCAGGACCTCCCCATTGTTGTGTCTTTTAGACCTCCTGCCCGTAGGACCTCCCCTCACTACTACAAAAGGTCTTCACAGACGGTTCAAAAACATCATTACTGCACGGTTTTTGGAGTCGTCGAGTTTATGGGTCATGATGATAGTGAGGTCATCACAAACGGTTTTGAACCGCTCGTGATATAATATATATATATATATATATATATATATATTATCGTTTATGTATCCTCGGCCACTTTAGGGGTCGTGAGGAGATGACACCCCAGCAACCTCATTGAGCCCTGCAAATTCAAGAATCTTTGCAAGAGAGCGTGGACATACAATTACGGATGCCATCGATAGGTAATTGGACTTGACATCAAGGAATGGTTGATCGCGAGATACATGAAGCCACTTCCCGATCGGATAGAAGTGGCTTCATGTGTCAAGAACCAACCATTCCTTGATGTCAAGTCCAATTACCTATCGACGATATCCGTGTAATTGTATGTGCACGCTTTTCCTTGCAAACCGCATTTTTGAACTTGCAGTGCTCAATGAGATTGCCCATGGTAGTGCCTCATCCTCCTCACGCACTCAATGAAAGGGCCAGGGACTACTAAACGATAATATATATATATATATATATATATATATATATATATATATATATATATATATATATATATATATATATATATATCTGTGTGTGTGTGAAGCCGTTTTAAAGTCTGTGACCTTTGCTTGGAGGTTTTATAGAGAAGAGATCGAGAATAGAATGGTAGGACGATATCGTGCACAGGACACAAATCTGAAAATTTAATTGCAGCCAAGCTCCATCCGAACCACATCGATCCCATGTAAGCTAACCAAGCGTAAAGAAGTGGCATAAAAACCCTCAAGACCCATCGAGAGCATTAACCAAACCCACCATTTTGCCCCCATTCATTTTTGTCAATCAGAACCCACAGCATGAACTAAGCAAGATGCACAAAATTAATGCACATACACCAATAGCCCTCAGTTTACATCACAGAGCAAGGGGACTATTAATATGAACTAATTATCAATTCAATTTCAGTATAAGACTATTAACATCATTACACCATAGAGCAAGCGGACTATTAATATGAACTAATTATCAATTCAATTTCAGCATAAGACTATTAAAATCATTACATCACAGAGCAAGGGGACTATTAATATGAACTAATTATCAATTCATTTTCAGCATAAGGCTGCTCCCAATGGGCAGTATCTTAGTGCAGTTTCTTAGTGCATGAGGAGGGTTAGGATACTGTCTTCCCAATGTATGGTTTCTTATGGGGTAGTATCTTATGCTGTTTCATTTAATTACATGCATGATCTTTACTAGTATTTGAGCATTGTGGCCTATTTGTGGCATGTACTAAAGTAATACATGTTTGTTGACACACACAAACGTAAATACATGAACATGTATCCGTACATAAAAAGTGCTAACTAAAATTTCATCAAAATATATTTAGAGGTACATGAATGGAGTCATGAACATAATCTATTTCCGCCCAAACTTTTTCCAAATATGCTCAAACAGAAACCAAATGCGAGGCGCTATGAATTAGACACGGTTTTGGATCGACACTGCACAAATGTCTTTGTAATGAAACATTTTAGTCTACCCTTCATGTAAACACGCTTATTCTTGTAAGCGTTGTTTGGGTAAAAGAACACAAGCCTTCACTTGGGCCATGAGTGAACACACTACTCGCTAATTAGGTCAATATGCCTAACAAGTAAATTTGCATGTTAACAAATATAAAGATCCAACAAAATGTCATGCGTGTTCAAATCCACTAAAACCATAGCATGAAATTTTAACCCTATACTAGTATACCACATATCAATCCTCTCAAATTAGCATTGCTTACAGGATCGTGAAATAAATTTTTATGCGTTGGATTTCGAGCCCAAACTGGTATCCAAATTAGATACTAGAGTACTATCTCTCTTCATTAACTATGGTGCCATATCATCAATTTGCCTACATGGCATGCTTAAGATACTAGCCAAGGTGGAGCATTGGGAGCGACCTAAGACTATTAACATCATTGAAAGCAGTTCAACGACTAGCAAGGTGCCACTAGCCAACAAGCATCTGCATGATCATTGCATTCATTTATATTTATAATTTCTCTATACTTCTCTCTACATGTATGTATTACACATTTACACTTCTCTGCAATGATGCACTTATCTTCATGTATGTATGTATTACACATTTAGCATCTAGGCTCGGCCAATGGCCATCACCATTAGCATCAACCAACAACCAAACAACATCAAGAAAACAAGAAGGGACTTACGATTAGTGGGAGAGCGGAGAGGTTGGGCGTGAGGGAGGTCGAGGAGAAGAAGAACGAGCCGACGGCGAGAGGGAGGAGGAGCTGGAGGCGTGGGAGGAGGAGGAGCCGGGGCTGCACACGGTGAGGGGTGTGGGAGTTTCATCCGTGGCGCAGGAGGAGGAGCTTGATCCGAGGTAGGAGGCTGGCGCGAGGAGGAGGAGCTCGGTTCATATGAATACCAATAGCATAAATCAATAGGTAATAGATCTGTCTTACCTCGACATCGCCGGTGGAGAGGTAGTGGGGTCGCAGACGCGAGGAGGAGGAAGAGGGAAGAAGCTAGGCGTCACCTAGTTGTGGCATGCTGTGGTGACACCGCAAAAGGCACTCTTATTATACGAGTGTCTTGTGCAGTGAACCGTGGTGTCACAACCGTCGGTGACGAGGTCAATCGGGTGGGGAGGGGAATGGACGAGAGTAAGGGCGGCACTGGGGAGTGACAAGTTAGAGCGCAAACCCTAGCGGCCGGGCTCCTACTAATAAAGAGACTTATCACAGATAGTTCTATTATGGAACTGTCAGTGATACTTATCACAGATGATTCCACAATGGAACCGTCCATGATATGGGACATATCACAGACGGTTCCACAATGGTGGAACCGTCTGTGAAATGGTTTTTTCTCAAATATATTTATTTTGTATATACACTTACATGATATGAAGAAATTACATGTTTATATGTCAATTTTGTCATTTAAATACTACTAATAATTTTCTTTAACTATATATATATATATATATATATATATATATATATATATATATATATATATATATATATATAATTTGTTCCACTAAAGCTGTCTCTCGATAAATTTGGAGCGTGAGGCGAAGAGACGTCGGGAGCTGAGGCGGCATTGATGCGATTTAATTGAGATGCATCAAGAACGAAGAAACTCATCGAGGCTTCAACTAGGAGTCAGAGCGATATTATCACAGATGGTTATAACAAAAAACCGTTTGTGATATGTAGTAATATCACAGACGGTTATTGTTAAGAACCGTCTGTGATGTTTCACAGACGGTTCTTTATTGAAAACCATCTGTGATATTAGAATTATCACAGACGGTTATTAACAATAACTGTCTATGATAAGTCATAGACGGTTTTAGCTATGGACCGTCTGTGATATTACCTCTTCACGAGCGGTTTTAAGCGCAACGAAGAATACGACGGTCTCTAAACCACAACAAATGCGTGATTGCATGTATCTGAATAATTTTGGTCAACCGTCTGTGATGGGACGTCTAGTATTAGCCTTTTTGTAGTAGTGCCTTGAGCTTTGACTGGTCCCAGTTGTCAGTCACGACCTCTTTCTTTATCCTTTGACCATGTTCTTTGCACTTGGAAGTCCTCAAAGCATTTAATGCCTATTGTGTCGCATTAAATGCTACCACCTTTTGGTAGCACTAGGCAACCTTTTGTCTTATCTTTTACCAACTCCTATCATTTCCTCCACCTGCTTAGAGCCCGAGAGCCCTTGGAAATCCTGGTGGCTCTGGCTATAAAATCTTGGGCAGTCCTTCTTCTCTACCCTTTTGCTCCATTCCACTCTCTAGCTCCTCCAGCAAGCTCTTAGACCTCCTCCAAATCTCTCTGGACCTCCTCCTAAAGCCCTAGACCTCCAAAGAAGCTCCTTGGACCTCCTCCAATCCGACCTAGTCTCTCTGTTGGTTTTTTGGAGTTTCATTGAAGTTTCTTTGGATCTTATTTGAGTTTTGTATTGAGTTGTTTGGTTTCCTCGTGTAGATTGTGAAGACAACGAGGAGCAAGAGCTCCCCAAACAAGAAGAAGATACCCGGGCCTTTGAGCAAGGAAAGTTACACTCTTGACTATGTTGCACCCATTATTTCAACATATCTATGTTCCATTTCAAATGATAATGCATGCTTACTTTACTAAGTATTTCAACAACTGCTTTTACAATCTTAGTTATGCCTAAATCTCTTGGTATGGCCACTATCACCTTTGAACCGAACATGTTGTCACAGGCAAAACACGGTTTCTGCGATGATGTGGACGGGACCTTTGAAAAATTAAAGCTTAGCCATGCTTAGGAAAAGAATCTTGATTTGGGAAGTTTTGGCCAAAAATATCACATATCTAATGTTTTGAACCATGGGATTGGTGTGTCATGGGGGTTTTACAAATGACTATGGCATTGGTGTGCCATGGAGGTTTGAAAAGTAAAGAAATGGAAAATGGATTTGGACTTGGGCGGCATTGGTTGTTCGGTTGGTGCAAGTCTATGCACGGGGGTCGTGTGATCCGATGCCCCAAGGTTGTGGTGGCCACCCGGGTTAGTTAAGGATCGGTCTGCGAGTGTATTTTGCTATGCCTATCCGTGCAACCACATGTCCTGTGTGGGCGAGACTTGGCCAACTAATTTGCAAAGTTATCACCGCGGTTGATCCAGCGGAATAGTGGGTGGTCTTTCATGGCCTGTCTTTTATGACTATGTTGTACCCACCTGGCTCAAGAGGGGGCCCTGGGGAAGGGCAAAACCTTAGAGTGGATGGACTGCGGTGGAATGATGCATTATAAAGGCCTTGTCACGTGCTCTAGACCACTTACCTTTGGCAGTGAGTGGTGGTACAGCCGGGTGCCAAACAAACTAGAGAAAACGTGTCTTGTGGGTAAAGCTGCACACCTCTACAGAGTGTAAATCTATTCAAATAGCCGTGTCCGCGGTTATGGACATGCTAGCAAAGCTGCTCAAAGTTAGACCTCTGGTTTGTTTTCAAAATGGTTGGTTAAAAATTGGTTTTTGGACTTCTATCCAAATGAGTTGGGCAAGGAGCCTTGTGATAGGAGGGTATCCTTCACCATCATATTGATGAAAGTTATCCAACTGTAAAATGAGACTTTGCAAATGAATTTTAATTACTGTTATATGCTTTGGAACTTAGTACTTGTATTTGAAACAAACTTGGCTTTATGCAAATCAACCATATTATGCCTTCCTTTGAGATATCCATTATGCATGTCATTCTGTTAATTGACGGGTGTAACTTGTGAGCACGGTTGTTGTGCTCACTCTTGCTTGATTAACCATTGAGCAGGAGAGGACTTTGAGGATGATGAAGCTAAAGATGACTAGGTCGATCTCCAGTTAATTGCCTGTGGCGTATTGGATGGGCTTGACTTTTGTTCCTGCTGTGTATTTGGCTCTTGTCGGTTTGTAAGCAAACTTTGTAATCAACTCTTTGGATGTTAATAAAGTCTCGTGTGGATGTATGTTATCACTTGTAATTACTGTGAGAACTAGCCATTGATAATTGGGACTGGTTCGGATCACAGGAGGGTTAGGACTTCTCCAAGTCCCATGACCTCCTCGGGTTGGTCTCTAGACCTCCCCTAGGTCTGGTCGTGGCTCTTGGGGAGGTCCTGAGCCTTAAGACCTCCTTGGGTCAGTTCCCTGGACCTCCAGGAGGTCCAACTGGACCTCCTAGAAGGCCTGAGAGGACTGCCCAAGAGGTCCTTGGGACCTCCTGTGAGGTCCTGGTGGACTTCCAGGGAGGTCTTGGAGGACCTCTCGGGTGAAGCCCCTGGCCGGGTCGTCATACATTTTAATTATGCAAAACCAATTTATTGAAATTCCGAATTAAACATTGTTTTGGCAAAAAAAAAATTTAACCACCTATTTAGCTTCACTACTACAGATCACCTCATCACAGACGGTTTCCGAACCGTCTGTATTTGTTCGTCTGTGATAACAACGGTTAACACAGACGGTTCGGGAACCGTCTATGATATGGAAAATCATAGACGGTTTTTGTGTTAAAACCGTCTGTGAAGGCATAGTATCACGAACAATTCTATCGACGAACGAAATGCGTGATACATGAGAATATCACGTGATGGTTACGTCTACCAACCATCTGTGATATATCATAGACGGTTCACAAATAGAACCGTCTGTGAAATTCTGCATATCACAGATGGTTGTAGACAGAACCGTTTGTGATATTCTGTGTATCACAGACGGTTCGTTGATAGAACCGTCTGTGATACTATGCCTTCACAGACGGTTTTAACACAAAAACCGTATGTGATAGTTCATTATCCTAACTACATTTTTTCTGATTTTTGGCTAGTCTCAGGAATTGCTAGCCATGCCCTCTGAAAACAAGCATGCAGACAAATAGATACATCACAGATAATCAAATTGTTGACAACTCGAAGTGATCATTACTCAAAATAAATTAACAAAGATCGAATTTGTTCAAATATTGTCGCTATAGTTACAATTGGATTACAATTGAGTCAATTGTTTGCAGGTGGCTGAGAGGTGTCGGCGGGGTGAAACTCTGGGTTGGCGACAGAGTGAAATTCTCCCTTGTCCTTAACGATATCTGATATGATAAAGGCGCAGAGCTTCCCTCGAATGTCCTTGATCTCATTCGCAATGAGTCCATCTAAATCTATTATCAAGTCATGTCGCTAGCAAGAGTAAAATGGTAAGCATACATATTTAAATTTATAATTAGGAAATAATTATTTCAAGATTGACAAACCTCGGGATCCTTCTTCCTAGCACTAATGATTTGCTGCATATGATGGCAAACATAGATTGCACATAGCTCATCATTTTTTTGCTAGCAGCACTACAAAAATAGAATTACATATATAGGTATAGTCAGTTCGAGACGCGTTATTATGAAGTATGATATAGGATTATTGTGTTGTAGCGTGTACCGGAAATTGCGTCCTGTGTGTTAGTTCGGCGCTCGATCCATTGTATAATCCTTTGTTGGCAACATAGGCGATGAACGACCTACATGATTTCAAAAAGTTATCATCAGCCATTTCAAACGAATGAAGACTACAATAGAGTTATGTATGGAGGAAATGAGCATACCTCTCGAGTATTCCTTGCAGAACGCTGAAGTCGTGGTTGTTGCGGACTAGGGAATCAAGGTATATCACATGGTTCCTCTTTGGTATAATGACTAAAAGGATCCAGTGGTACCTACTCATGTATGTTGCTATAGTCATTAAACCTAAGTTCGTCTTTGCATTATAAAGTACAAATGAAATTTGTATAGCAAGTAGTTGTTGGAGATATGCCCTAGAGGCAATCATAGAGATGATGATATTTCATTGTATCCATGATTTAATAAATGTTCCTTGAATATTACCTTTGTGTTGATTAACAAGTATGTGACTTGTTTGTGAAACTCTTTACTTATAAGGTTATTCTAAAGTTGTCCCTAGTCGGAGTTCATGTGAGGACACACGTGAATGATGGATTAGCACATGTATCGGTTGATGACCATGTTTCACAGGTCATAGACATGGAGATGTCAAACCAATAATGTGGACACATGTTTAGAACATGGGGTTGGACCGACCCAACATGAGACATAACAATTATACTTATGGTTCTCTCTACACAATGTGTACGCCTTGTCCTTAGACCTGAGATTGTCGCATGTACTTGAGATGTGAATCGACCTACTTAGGGGCTATCAAACGCTACTCCGTAACTGGGTAGTTATAAAGGTAGCTTTCGGGTTTGTCATGAAGCATGCTGCGAGGCATGGTCAGTCGAGATGGGATTTGCCCCTCTCTACCTGAGAGAGATATCTCTGGGCCTCTCGAGTGATCGGATCCAGAAATGCATGGCCATGCTACTTAAGGTTAAGAGTTAACCTATTAAGGGATTCCGGATCATAGGATCGAGATAGAGTGGTCAGCTTGGAGCTCGACCGAATATCGTGAGGCAAAGGGATTGGCATGTACATAACGTTGTGATGGTTCGTCCGATATGATCTTTGTATGCGTTTAGGAGTTGCACGTCTTGCTAGAGGCCGCTACCAACTATTGACCAAGTATGTATACTCGCGTCATGTCTAAACATATGTGAACCTATAGGGTCACACACTTAGAAATGAAGCCTAATTCGGATTGGATCCAAATTAGGCGGGCATTGGGTCCTAATGGGCCTCTATTAGTAGAAGCCCATTGTAAGGACGTCTATAAAAGGAGGGCAAGGCGCATGAGATTTGTGATGAGTTTTTCGTGACATCCTCAAACCTTGGCGCCACCCTCCCACGCCCTAGTCGCTCGCGCGGATCTAGTAGTCCGGCGTCGTCGCTTCCTCCGTGCGTGTGGATACCTTTGGGCGCTGATCTGTGGCACTTGGACGAACGCAAGAGAGGAGCTGTCGTGGGGCCGCCGTGACGAGGACGAGGAAGTAGTCGACTACTCTACCCGACGCGTCTTGCATCAACTTAGTACGACTACTCGCCCTCGACGTCGTTGCATCAATTCCGCTTTCTTGGCGTCTAGTGGTAAGACCGTGATCTATAACTGCAGTGATCTTGGTTTACGGGTAGAATTTTTATTAATTTGCGCTAGTGTAGCCTACCCGTAGCCCTTCAGTAGTAACACTTACCCCTGGTTGTAGGGCACCACTATGTACTTCTTCTTCTGCTGACAAAGCAATGCCGCCGTTATGTATTCCTCGACGAAGGACAAGTCTGTTTCGATGGTTTGCATAGATACCACGTGTAGGTCGAGGAAACCCACCGGTTCTCGCCATGCCCGGGCATTTTGCATCATGTATCTATACATAAGAAATGAGTTGTGATATTTATCAGTATTACGTGAATGTAGAACTTGATTGTACACACTTACAATGTCCAACATCGTAGAAGCGAGGCGTCGATGCCAACGAGGTTGAATAAGTCATATAAGTCATTGAAACCCACGACAAAGTTGCCCACCCTGTTGAAGAAATGCTCATCCTTGTATGCGACGGTGATTCTAGTATCGCACACCTTCTTTTCGATCTTCTGCATGTACCAGGCCTGCAAAGCCTGACAAGCATATCCAGCGCGGAGTAATACTATGTCAGCGCACAACGGTTTTCTGATGGAGTAATTCCCGTACTTCTCGAACTTGAGAAGTGCCTTAATGTTCATTGATTTCAATTTGGCCTTAATGACTGGCAGCGTCTTCCTACGAGATGACTCGGGAACCGATACGTCAGCACGCTTTTCTTATTCGTTCGGCGTCTTCTCCATAGGAACCGATGAGGTGGCCTTTTGAGGCGAAATATGAGGTGGAGTCATCGAGGGTCCTGTTGGAGAGGAATAGTCGTGTTGAGATCGTGGCACTGCTGGGTCTAGGGCGATATCCTTCTTAGGCCACTGGATAAAAGTGTGCACGGCATCCCCTAGTGTTCTGATGTCTTCGTTCGGGCTCCAGCGAGATGGCCATGAAATTGTCATGTACCATATCCACGGACCTGGCGTAACCCTAGCGCTAGGCCGGGCACCGTCTCAGACTTGCCCTTCTGGTATGGGTACACCATCCCTCGCCCAGCCTCAATAAAAATGGATCCAACCATCCTCACTTGGAGCTTGCAGGACGTCGGCCCCTACAAAATGATACACAATTAGTGAAGGCGTCCTATAGGTCTATCTTTGGTGCATTCCATAAATGTACATTACCTTGATGTCGTATATCGGTAATTGGACATCGTCATGTTCAGAATTATGCGTGGACACAACACTACTCCGATGTCGAGCAGGACTGGCTCCCAAATTAATAGGGGCGGTTTGTGACTAGCTTAGGAGTTGATTCATTTGATCCTGCAATGCTGCTAACTTTCCTTCAAATTTTTCAGTAATCATCTGTACCAACTGGTCCTCACGCTCGGCCTTGGATCTCTTCCTACTCCTATATGTGCAGTAGTCGTCTGCGAATCTATGACTGCAAGGTATGTTAACCCCAAGGTCTTGCGTACGACCTAGGTGCTCCTTGTTTCCCAGTGCTGTAGATAGTATATCCTTCTCCCTGTCTGCTTGGAAGGAGCCTTGGGAAGTTTGGGCAGTCAATTCACGCTGCAAGAGGTCATCATGTTATTATAGACACTATGAAGTTATGGACTTATTAACAACTAGGTAGTTTGGACATATTTACAAAACCGTTTGTGAAAAAGATGCTGCCCGAAGACGAGACTTTTGCCCTCGCTTTTAACCAGCTTAGGGAACGCGGGTCTATGATATCAGGAAATGGCCCGGTTGCATTCTCCTCCTCCGCCGCCCATTCCTCGTATTTACCTACGTACCCAGCAGTGCCGAGTCTATGTGGGTGAGTGTTTCGTGTCTGGAGAGCTTTGTGCGTCACACTTTGCTCCTTAAATTCGGCTGTCGTCTTCATACACTACTACAGAAAAGGTCTTCACAAACGGTTCAAGAACGTCATCACAGACGGTTTTGTAAGCCGTCTGAGTTTATGGGTCGATGATGACATGAGTCATCACGAGCGGTTTTGAACTGCGTCAAAAAAGCTATCCAGAGCGAGTCCGAACAAGAACCGTCTGTGATAAGTAATTATCTGAGACGGTTCTTGTTGAACCGTCTATGATAGTTTTTCTATTGCAAAAAAATCGGATTTTGAGCCAAACTAATCAAGTGTTAGGCAAGAGTTTCCATATGCAACCTCTAGCTAGACAACTAAAATCCAATTAAAATTTTGATGGCAAACACATTATAGGAAAGAAACCAAAAGGTTTCTAGCGTCCCCTCCGAATGGGAAAAAAAGAATAAAGTTACAAAGTTAAACTAGCTAGAAACCATCTATGCCTCCAAGCTCCCGAAGAACTCATCGGCTTCTTGGATTGGTCTTTTGAGCTCCTCTCTATACCTCACCAGCATATCACAAGATGTTCTTGCATGTTGTTGAGTTCGACTCAAGCTTGTCGGCAATGAGAGACGACTGAAAACCTCTAGCGGCGCTCCGACCTTAAGTAACACAAAATTAAGATAATTTTCTTTACAACAAACAGCCAACAAATTATGTATATTATGGGGATGTACACGTACCTTCCGGCAGACAAGGAGCTCCTCCGCATCCCTCCTCATCATCGTTGCTATGTGTCTACTTCTTTGAACATAGCAGGGAATCGAGGGTGGTCGCTGGAGCTCGGTGTGGGGAGGAGAAAGGGAGAGACTGATGGAAAACAAGGCTGGGGTGGCTATAATATATAAGGACAGCGCCAAAACATTTTGCCTCCCGCACGCGCGTTCAAAATTTTTCGAATTCCCGCGCTGCGAATCACAGACGGTTTCATACAAAAACCGTCTATAACGATGAATACTTATCACAGATGGTTCGTATAAGAACCGCTGCGTGATATGTATCTTATCACGACGATTCGTATTAAAACCGTCGTGATACTTCACGACGGTTTTCAACACGAACCGTCTATGATATTATTTCTTCCTGAGCGGTTTTTAGCGTGGCGAATACGAGCGGTCGCTAAACCAAAACCGTCTATGATTGTATTTAATACAGACGGTTTTGGTCAACCGTCTATGATGAGGCGTCCAGTATTAGCCTTTTTGTAGTAGTGATAGCCACAAAGGCGTCCCATGTTTCCTGCGTCAAGAATCCATACTGTGTGATGGGCGTCTGACCCGTGTTCACGAACTTCGTGACAAGAATACTCTTGAAGGTCCTCCATGATTTATCCATCGAGAGCAATGCCGTCCGTTCCACGCGTGCCATGTATGCTTCTGGGATAGTGAACTTGTTTGAAAGTTCTGTCCATAGCGTGCCTCTCTCTTCTTTCGTCAGAGACTTCCAGCTTGGTGTGGTGATGGGGACCCGTTCCCTTGCAAGTATCCTGCAGATGGTCCGGAATCTCGCCGCTGATCTCTTGGGACTTAGAGGGACCCCAAAGTCATTGACTTCCATGATGATTAGTCGGCCAGTAGGCATTTTCGATTTTTCCTTTGCCATCTCACTTACGTATCATTATCGTAGACGGAAATCCAGATGCATTAGGCGACGTCGGTGACAGCGGCGAAGACGACGCTTCTGCCATCTGCGGCGTCGGTGACGGCGGCGAAGACGGTGCCTCTACCATCTTGCTTACTTGCTATCTATATAAGTTACATATGCAATAAAATAGATTGCAAGTGTCCCAAATTAACATATACATATGAAGTATCTCCATGTCATTTAAAATGAATAATATGCTCAACATGTGTAATATTAACAAATAATCATAATTAATTCCAACATAAATAAGAAACAATAAAGCATTAATCCAACAACATTTAAATGACCAAATTAACATAATCAAATGTAAATCATTCAAGTCATTTAAATTGATTGAAATGGTAAACATATACCACGTGTATATGAATGAAATTGCCTAATTAATTCCAGCATAGATGATTATGAATAGAGCATAGCTCCCTAACCAATTAAATGACACAATAGTCATAAGACTAAGAAAATCAATCAAATCATTTAAAAGGAACAATATGCTCATCAAACACAATAAGTGTACACTTAAAATCGGCATAAAGCTAAGATTTGATTGTATGATTATTGCTCTCAGAAAGCTAGTATCAAAACCACCGAGAAGATCAACAGACAAGGCACGAGGGAGGACCAAATTAACATAATCAAATGTAAATCATTCAAGTCATTTAAATTGATTGAAATGCTAATATTTTCAACTTCAGATATTCACTCAATTCTCAGCTAACCAATTTGCCATGTAGAACAAGGAATATCTTAGTCTCTTTGCCATCTCAATCTTATTGTCTATACTCTTTATTAAATGAATATGATAATATAAATTCAAACTGTGAGCTCTAAACAATACTTTGCTTAACTGTCAAATGATCTCAACTGTTAACGAAAATAGATTAAACTTCTAGTCAAGCAGACTACTAGAAGAATCACAAAGCTAGTCGTTATATTACCAACAAAAACTGAATACTCTCAATAGAATCGAACACGAAGACACGTGTTCGTTGATAAAGCCGATGGCTAACATAAGAGTATCCACTTCAAATGCTAGAGATCAAATGAACCGGAAGAATCGAATAACTAGCTTTCAAGCGAAAGTAACCAATTAACAGTATATCATATTGTGGTAGTAAGTAATACAATAGAGCTCAAGTATGAACTAACTATCACATTCAATCTCGATTATAAGACGAGTTCATCACAGAGCATGTCAACAAAGCCCTTGATCAATTTGCAATATCTTGATTGCTAGATTGAAATCGAACTAATACTGAGATCAAGGTATCAACTAGCATATATATATATATATATATATATATATATATATATATATATATATATATATATATATATATATATATGCAAAGATCAACCGAAGCGCCACAGAGGAGCAATACTCACAGAGAGGATGCCGCACAAGAACTCACGGGGAGGAGGCCGGTGCAGAGGGAGGACGCCGACACGGGGAGGAGGACGGTGCGGGGAGGAGGCCGATGTAGAGGTAGGAGGCTGGTGCAAAGGGAGGACGCCGACACGGGGAGGAGGACGGTGCGGGGAGGAGGCCGATGTAGAGGGAGGACGCTGACACGGGGAGGAGGCCGCGCATTGAGGCAGCGGCAGCATCATCGATGTCGGGGGAGGCGGCGTCGAGGTCGGAGGCGGCGGCGTCGGGGCTTACGGGCGGGGAGGTGAACGGGCGAACCCTAGAGGAGGCGAAGGAGCGCGCGAGAGCTGAGCGGGCTAAGCACTGGGGAGATGAATGGGGGCTCCGACGGTGTCGGGGCTTACAGCCGGGGAGGTGAACGGGCGAACTCTAGAGGAGGCGAAGGAGCGCGCGAGAGCTGAGCGGGCTAAGCACTGGGGAGATAAATGGGCGAGCCCTAGGGTTAAGGGCCTATCACAGACGGTTCTATTATGGAACCGTCTGTGGAAAAAATCATAGACGGATCTATTTACGAACCGTCTGTGATACGTTCCATATCACAGACGGTTCTATTAAAGAACCATCGTGATATGGGCGTATCACAGACGGTTTGTTAATAGAACCGTCGTGAATTATCACGATGGTTCTATTCAAGAACCGTTTGTGATAATGACTTTCTAAGCGGTTTATGTCTGAACCCGTGCAGTGATAAACTAGCACGGCAAATGTCTGGTCCGGACAGACCCAACACAGACGGTTCTATTTTAACCGTCTATGATGAGACGTCTACTATTGCTTGTTTTGTAGTAGTGCTTCCGTCTAGTTGGCCCCTTGATCCCATAAGTCGTATAAGAGTTTAGCCTCACGTTGTTAGGCTTCACCACCTAAAGAGAATATGATGGCCACTAGTGAGATAGTGAACTCCGGTAAGACACTTTTATTTTATGGTACAAATTATACTTATTGGAAGGTTTGAATGTTTCTTTATCTCAAAGCCATGAGTCTACATGTAGAAAGAATTGTTGGTGCCGGTCTTATTATTCCTATTGATCCACAAAAGTCCTACTCAAAGGGATGAGTAAAACTTGCATCTCAATACTGACACTATGAATGATCTCTTTAGCACCTTAAACAAGGATGAGTTGAATTCAGTGAGCAATTTTGTGACAGCTCATGAGATGGGGGACAACGTTAAGGAAATCTATGATGGGACATCTATGATCGAGGAAGCTAAATTGTACATATTGAAGAAATTATATGATACATTCATTATGTTGCGACATAAGGACATTGATTCGATGTACAGTAGGTTTAAAAACATAGTGAATGAACTTAAGGGCCTAAGTTAAAATCTAATTGATCTTAAGATTGTGCACATGACGCGTAGTGCTCTTTCAGAGAAGTATGGAAGTTGATCACCATCCTCTCACACTCCGTGGATTCCCCCGGACAACGCCTATTAGTTCTTTGAGTACTCTCAAAACCCAAGAGATGTAAAACAAAGAGGTGGAAATCTTGAACACCTCTACCTCAAGCAAGAAGATTCATGTTTTCAACGACAAATATGTGGATAATGATGATGTGGACGATCGAGACATAGAAGAAGAGATGGCCACCCTCTAAGACACACAAAGCTTTTCTCAAGTATCATTTGCCAGTATCTCTGTCCAATTAGCACAAGACTGCCTATTGTCGTCGGACATCATCTGCCACTTCCATTGTGGATATAGCACCCTTTCATCTAGTCACACAAGGTGACACAGAGTCCGTATGGATACAGATGTCTACCCAAGCTTTACATATAAATTAGGATCGCAATATGGATATAAGGCATAAAGACAAGTTACTGGGCTCAACCGGGCCATTCAGGTCTATGGTTAACACGGCATTTACAACACTTGAATGCCTTATGGCAGTGATTGTTTTTTTAAAAAAAAATAGGAGTACAACTTTCAGTCTCTGCACCAACTAGGGATACACATAGTCATTTAAATAGGCATCTAAATTCGCCTCAAAGAGAACTTACCTGAATGGTGAGGGTGTACACCCACACCTTTCCACCAGCTGAGCTAGGCTCAATTCCTATGGCAGTGATTGTTTAACCTTAGGTGGTGTTTGGTTCGACAATTTCTAGGTGTAATCCGATTACATTGGTATTTGATTCCATTAAACGTGTTTAGATCACACGGAATTGGATACCAGGCCCACACAAACCCCATTCCCCTCCCGTACTAGTGTAATGGGGTATGACGATACTGCTTCATCTCGCCTCTCGCTATGCCTCCACGGGCGTCGCACAAAGAAGCGATTTCCCTCGCGCGAGCGGCATGGGCACCTTCGCGTTGTCCCTCAAGAGAGCAGCAACTCCGGCGAGTGCGCCCACCGCCTTCCGGTGAGGAGCCTCACAATTGCCTCCTCTCTCCACCATCACTTTTCATGCAGACCTCTTCTCTCCTCACCCTAATCCTAGGCCCATACATCTCTAAATCTGACGAATCCAACCTGATTTGGGTCTTCTTTTGTGAATTATCTACCTGATTTTTTAATCTATTCGTTTTTTCTCTGTTATTATGCTTTTGATCATTCTTCTACGAGACGATTTTTCTTTGGTGCCTAGTCCAGAGCACCGTGACTTCCGGGGGTTTTCCTCTATTTTTTTTCGGTTTTTTTGGGGGCTTATGTAGTTATGGATCTAGTTGTAACGTCTTGGTCCAAAATCCACTTAATACCTAGCCAACCTATGAGGCGGACCTGCACATGCATAGCATCTCACTTACACTTACAGATATTATATGTTACTACAACTCACTTTACACAAGAAATGTGTGACTAATCCTACCATCACAACTCTATATGGGTCACATGGGCCGCACTATGAACTCAACATGGGTCACATGGGCAGCACATTGTATACACGACAAATTTCAGAACCACCCATCAATGCAACCTCCGTGTCATCAGTACCTGCTAGTGGGCCCACAAGCACATGTATCTGTGCAGCGAGGATTGATGATCTGACACCAGCTGTAACAACCTGGCCTAAACTCTGCTCAATGGCCAGCTCACCCATGGGCGGACCCACCTATGCATAGCACCCCACTTACACTTTCGAACTTACTTCGTGTGAAAGGGTTAACCCGGAGGTGCTACGTTTGGACCCAATATGCATTATATGCTACTACAACTCATATTAGACAAGCAATGTGGGACTAATCACACCCTCACAACTCCAAATAGGTCTTATGGGCCGCACTACGAACATGCCAAGATATGTCAGGACCCAAATATGCAAATATAGACCATCTGTGTATATTGTACTAGTCTATGATCACGGTAATATACATAGTGGCAACATCGATGAAATAGCATTCCATATGCAAAGATAACTGAGAAATAGGTAATTAACAATAATTATCATAGTAGCGACCCTAAGGTCAAAGCTTACAATTAATTCCTTTCTCAGAAGGCGAATATCTCAAATAAGCTACAGTGGAAGGAACTAGAATAACTTCAGTGTAGCCCATTCATATGCTCACTAGTAATTGACTGGGATAGCACGACCTAGTTCTCCACGATCCTTCAAGTAGTCTTTGTTAACCAACGATGAACTAATGTAGTCTTCATCAACTGAACAATATTATTTATAGCAAGGGTGAGTACATATAGTACTCAACAAGTTGTACCACAGAATATAACTATAGATGATGGCTTATTCCGAAGGATATGGCATTTATGGTTCTTTTTCTAAAAGCAACAACTGCAGTTGAATATGAAAAATAAATTGAAAACAAATAGCAATAATAATTTAACAAGTATGTCCACGAATCTCACTTAGTCTAAATCAATTCTTTCACATAGTTGTATAAGTTTATTCACACAGTTGTCCCTCCCAGTTTTGTTTTGTAAAGTCTACCCCTCGTATCAAATCCTCGAGCATGTTGTAAGATCGAGGAGGCCGACTAGAGGGGGGGTGAATAGGCGTTTTAAAATCTTTTGGCTAAAACTGATTTCTAATGCGAAGCTAATACAAATATGGTTTTGCACAATTAAAACCTAAATCAACTAGGTTCACCTAAGTGCACCAACAATACAAGTCTAATGATAAGAGTAACAATTAAGCATATGACTTGTAATCAATTCAATTAGCAATATGAATAGCACAAAGCAAGCAAGCATTCATACACAATAAATAAGCAATTTAATACAAGGAATATAAATTGCAATATGTAAATCACAAGAATGCAAACCACAATTGACACGGCGATGTTTTACCGTGGTGATCGGAGACTTGCCGGTCTCCCCTAATCCACGTTGAGGTAAGCCCAAACTAATTGGACCGGCTCCACGAATTAAGCCAAACACCTCGATTCCACTAGTGGTAGCTCTTTCCCACTCCGGGTAGGTGAGCTCCAACCTTCTGTCGCCGGGCCTTCTCACAAGCTTCTTGAGAAGATCACCGGTCCACGACGCCTCCACGCCGTCTAGGTGTCGGCAAACACCAAGAGTAATAAGCCAAGCCCCTTGCTTGACTCTCACCACGTGCAACGAATGCACAAGCTCAAGTGGATACGAAATCCACCTCTAGATGCAACATATGCAACTAGAGACCTCTCTCCTTGCTCACAAGGTGCAACACATGCACAATGGAGAGGAGAAGCTCACACTAGCTCAAGAGAGTGAAATGGGATACCAAAAGTTACCCTCCATCCGGCCAAGGTGAGTATTTATAGCCCACACACAAAAACTAGCCGTTGGAGGAGAATCTGCTGAAAATCGGGAAACCGGTGCCGACCCATGAGCATAGGGCGGTCGGTCCGGCCTCTGATTAACGGCTATAAAAATAGCCGTTAGATGCAATTTCCCGGTCAATCCGCCCTCACAGGGTCCGGACTGACCGGACCCCCGGTCAGTCCGGGCCTTCCGGGTGCAACAAAACCGAAAAATATGCCGTCTGGAAAATGTTGACCGGCCTTACAAGGGCGGTCAGTCCGCAGGCATGTGGGCGGTCAGTCCGGCCCTGGATTTCAGCACAGGAGACACTCGGAAAAACAGTCATAACTTTTGACTCCGATGTCGGAATTGAGTGATCTTGGACTCTATGGAAAGCTTATTCAGAGGGCTACACAACCCACCTATTTGATTTGATCTCAAACACATTTTATCAAATCAAAAAGCACAACTCCAAAGAGCCACTACCATGGTCTAAGTCCAAAGTATTAGCAACAATCAATCTTAGACCATGCCAAGGGAAAATGCATGAAACCCAACAATTTGCAAAACACATTTGCAAACTTAGATCATGCCACAAAGAGTAGGTACATGGACTTCAACCATTTGCAAAACACATTTGCAAAGTATAGTCACATGCTACAAGGATTAAATGCATGAGCCTCGGCTATTTGCAAAACACATTCGCAAATAATAGCATCATGCCACGGAGAGCTAGAGCAAGCAAGATTGAGCAATCAACACATGATGAGACTCAAACTACTAGACAAGACCCCTCTTAATAGTACGGCAAACCTATACTAGCAATTCGGTCTCCCAACCAAACACCGAGACCGGTAAAAGACTAGGAACACATCCTTAGCCCTAGCTAGTCATACCTTTGCCTTGAGCAACCACTTGAAGCTTGATGACGCACATCCTCACTTCAAGTCCGGGTTCTTGACTTGAATGCTCATCAACACATGATGAGTTCTTCACTTGACCTTTATCAACACATGATGAAGCTTCCGGGATCTTGACTTGACGCTCATCAAACACATGATGACATCCTCCATCCGAAGTCTTGATATGCATCAACACATGATGCACCCTTTACTTGACTTCCATCAACACATGATGGGTCTTCTTTTGACTTGATGATCAACTCATGATCATCTCCTCTTCTTGAACTTGATACACATCAACACATGATGCATCCTTTACTCCAAGCTCTTCAATATCATCAACACATGATGTTTTTCTTCACTTGAGATTCGACTTGAACATCATCAACACATGATAATTTCCTTCATCCCGAGTCTTGACTTGATGATAATCAACTCATGATGTCATCCAAAGTCTCCATCCTCATGGAACATAACCTATTCATCCAACTCATGGAAAATGTTAGTTCCACAATGTGATTGTCATTAATTACCACAACATACCATTAACTCATAATGGTGGGACAAGATACCACAATCTTTCCTCTTTGGTAATTGATGACAACCACTTCAATTACAAATAATTGAATGTAGATTGGTATGAGTATATATGAACTACACAAGTTGTATATACTCAAAGGATATATGAGCATGTATGAGCTACACAAGTCTCATATATTCATATGAATATATTAACTACACAAGTTATATATACTCAAGGATATGTTTCAAAATAAAGATCCTTAATATATGTGGAAAGCGGAATATGGATCAATACTAATGAAACCACAAAACATAGTGTGAACTCCCCCTAAATGTGTGCATACACAAATGTGTAATAAGAACATATGCACATATTCAAGTTAGACTTTTGGTGGAATTCATCCTATATTTTGGATCCGAGGAATGCAACAATATATAGAAATATAATGTAGAATGCATACCTCTTTGATTTTCACCTTTGTATCCAATTTGAGACTAAGCAATAGGTATATCAATAAACATGTTAGTCTCACAATTAGATTTATCAAAATGAATGCATACCTGTTTGGATTTTTCTTTTTATATCCAAGCTGAGACTAAACAATAGATATATCAATAAGAGTGTTAGTCTCAAAAATAGATTTGTCATTAATAACTAAAACTCCATTAACACATAATGGCGGGTCTAGATTCTTCAATCTCCCCCTTTTTGGTGATTGATGACAAATCCTTGATCAATAACAATATTTGGATATAAATCATCATAAGATTGGAATTTAAGCTGTTTAACTATATCCAAGCATGTCACTAAGCAATTTAAAGCTTCAAGCATTATGCATATGAGAATAACATGCATGAGAAGGTGAAAATACAAGAGAGAATCCAAAATATGTTGCATTGATCATATAAATATTCTCCCCCTTTTGGCATTAAACACCAAAAAAATCCAAAACAAATTCAAGCCAATATAAAGATGTTGCAAAAGAAAGAGCTTGGCAATTGAACTCATTTTATTTTGAGCATATAGCATTCTCCCCTTTTGAGATCATAAAATATTTCCACAAATTCCTCTTTTATGGTGAAAAGAGTAAAACACTTGAAATGAGTTATATTTGAGTTTAACTAAAGGAGATGATATTTGGAACACATACTCATCCACTTGAAATTTTTCAATAAACATTTTATGAAAGACCAAGCTGATACCAATTGAAAAATATTCTCTCCCTTTTGGCATGAAATCATAATGAGCATATGAAAGTGCATGGAAGCAAACCCCGAAAAATCTGAAATAAATCATGGAGCTAGTCCTTGAAAATACACACACTTTTAATTTTGGAAGGCTCAACCAAATGTCAAGTATTTTGAAGATGTGAAAATCACAAAGTTTCAGAAATATGAAAATTTCAGGTTTTTCAGATTTTGACATTCCATTTAAGCTTCAAAAGATAGCTGAAAAACTGGTTAAGAAAGTTCCAATAAATCTGAGAAAATTTGGCATAGAAGATCAACTATAGAGGACAAAAAGTCATCATTATGTCTTCCTCATATTGTGAATCCATTTGGAGATACAAAATTCACAAATCAGCTCAAAACAATGCAGAATTCTGAAATTTCAGCATTTGGACAAGGAGAGAAAAAGTCAAAACTTTTTCAAATCAAGTCGAAAAGATTTGAAATTCTGCAGAAATTAACTTTATACTCCTAGGAATCTTTTCCAAAAAGAATTTTCGAAAAAGGAGTCTCCATTTAAAAGATATGTCAAACTTTGCATTGAAGGCATGAATTTTGCTTAACGAGAGGAGAAAGGTAAAACATTTTCAAACGAGGTCCAAATTCTTTGAAAATATCCAGATTTGAACTTTGGACTATTTAAAAAGTTTTCCAAAAAGAATTTTTGAAAAATGAACTTTCTTTCAAAAGATATAGCAAAATGCACTTTGTAGGCAAATAGAGAGAATGATTTTGCATTAAGGGCTCAAAATGCAATCCAATTTGAATTTCTTGGAGATTTTCGCTTTTATGGCTTTTTATGAGTTAGAAATACTATTTCAAGCCAAGATACACAAAGAAATCCGGCTCAAATAGCGAAACTCACTATATACAAGAACATGTCATTTTGGGTAAAAGCTTGTTTTTCGGTGAACTTCAAAATGATATAACTTTTCAACGGTTGGTCTTTTGTAAAAACTTTGAACTAGAGAGAAGTTTGAAATGACCAACCCTTCGAGTTTGGTATTGACAACTTTTTCAAAAATTCAATAGATTTTGATTTATGGAAATATGTCGTTTAATTCAAAATCAAGATCATACAAGATCATTTTGAGGTCAAATTTGCTATTTGTTTTCTAAAATAGGAAATTTTTACTTCAAAAGCTTTTGAAAGCATTTAAAATACATATTTAAGTACTCTTGTCTAGTTTTTCATAAATTTGAACATTTTAAGCAAGATTTTTGACTTTTGACCAAAGAGGCTCTTTAAAAAGCTAAACTTGCATATCATTAACAATGTCACTCCAAGAATACCAAATGAAGCAAATGAGAATTAAAAACATGCATTCACAAGATCCGTAACCATTTTGGATAAAATGCAAATTAGTTTTCCCATATAAGAGTTTACCCATTTTAAACAAAGACTAAAACGTTTTTCATTTTTGCTAAGAAAAACTCCTTTTAGGAAAAGCTCCCCCTTACACAAAGGTTGCTCTTGAAGATACTCCTTTGACACACAAAATTTTTCTTCGTCCAATCCATATCTCCCTCTTTGTCATCTCTTTGAAATATATCCATTCAAAATTTATAATGACTTCATCCTCTTCCATTTGATCCTTAATTTGCATCCAAAATCTCTCTCTTTGATATTAAGCACAAAAACATTCTTCCCCAATGTCTTTATATCTCTATGAAGATTATTCTTGAAAGATAGTCCTTGAACTTCAGTTGTTGATACCATGAGTCGACGATACTTGTTGGTAATACATGTAGATACCACTTGTAAATAATACTCGTAGATACCACTTGTAAATCCACATGTTGATACCACTTGTAGAGAACATGTGTCGACAAAACTTGAACTCTCAAGGTGCTTGAACTTCTCTTGCAAAGATCTTTAAAGAAAGCATCCAAAGAAAAGAGAGAATCCACTTGAGAAAAAAGATGATACCAATAATAATTAATTCCCTTTGTAGACACTTGGAGAGATACCATTTTTTTTTAAAAAAAATATCATATATCGGAGGTATCAGAGAGAGCTTGGTTTGAAAAGATTTGATCGGCAAGGAATGAAATAGATATCACTTGATACCACTTGAAGGATATTACAAGAAGGGATAAGATGATATCATTTAAGAGAATACCACTTGTAAAAACAAATAATATGAATCCCATGCCGAGGTCAAGGTGATCAAAAGGTGCTACCACTTGAATGATAAACATATCACAATGCGATCAAAATGAGATATGGAGTCAACAAAGTATATGAGGGTAGCTTGCAAGGATAACAAGGATCAACTTGACTTGAGGGAGGCAGCCAAAAAGGATTTAGAACTGAATTGAATCTTGCCGATGTCAAGATGATTATAAGAAGCTACTATTGAAAAGAATACCACTTGAATAATTGCATTTGCAATCAAGGACAAATAGTAGTGAGTAGCTTGCAAGGATTGCAATATACATCTTGACTTGAGGAGCAAGGTAGTGGTCGCAAAGAATTGAAATCGACAGATATGATCAAATCACCAAAATCTCGGTCGGTCGCACCGACGGCAAAGGCGGTCGGTGGTTCTTCTTGATCGAGGTCGAGGAATGAGCAGTGATCGAGACCTTTTGGTGAACGACAGAAAATTCAGATATGAAGAAGGGAGAAAAGATGGATTTGTTGTACATTGCTCCAAATTGTCACACAAACATCCAAATAAAGATATTTGGAGCATTTCCAACTAATATAGACTTTAGAAATCCAACTTTCAAATAGTTTTTATAAATTAAGCTTTTAGGTTTACTTAATTGAAATAGTATTTTCAATACATTTCACAAAAAGAGCCAAATTGAGCAAATGATGAAATCTAGAGCGTCCAATTGCATGTATGATTCATAAATACCATTATGGACCTATTCATGTGAATAGTTTTGGCTCATATGGCGAAACTCACTTAAGTGCTAGAAAGTGACCACTTAGGTCAAACTAGTATTTTGGACGAGTTTCAAAATCAAATAACTTTTGATGAGTTGGTCTTTTGGAAATCTTTTGAATACCAAAAATGTTTAGAATTGCCAACTCCAGGATTTTCCTTTTGGGATCATTTTCAAATTCCTTTTAGAATAGATTTTACATAAAAATCTAGTTTAGGTCAAAAACAAGATACTATGATCTACAATTTTGGCTAGAAACTCATTTTCACTTAAAATAAGTTTTTCTTGAGCCAAAACCTTTGGGAAACCTTTGAAAAGCATTTGTATACATTTTGCAACTAGTTTGTCAAAGATATACTAATAATTTCAAAATTTTGACTTTTGGCTAAAAGGCTCAATTTTCAAAAACAATACTAGCACTTTAATTTATTTGGGCACACTTAGGGATGTGATATACATGATCATGATTTAGCACTCCCCCTTAATGTGCCACACCTATCTTGCTCAAGATTTTAATAACAAGGATTTAGCACAAGAGCAAGAACACACTTTTTATAAGATTTTCATGTAATGCAACCTACACAAGGTATGAGGGCTAGATACTTCAATGTAAATACTTGTTACCGAGATGGCATTGGTTTATGATATGAAGTGATCATCCTTAAGCTTGGCTCCAAATTTTGCATATGATGGAATCCACCTTTTCATGAATAAGCCAAGCTTCCAATGCATCTCCAAGTACCTATTAAGCATTTAACCACATTTTGGTACCCAATACTTGGTTGGGTCCATGAATGTTAGTCACAATAGATTTGGGCACCCAAATGGTCCTAGCAATAGTTTTATGTGAACTAACATTTCTAGCAAACACATTGCCATTTGTATCTTTCCTAAGCAAATAGTGATCATTATAAATAGTTGGCTTAGGAGTAATACCTTTAGGATATTTCTTACTAAAATGTCCTTTTTCCCGGCAATTGTAGCAAGTAGGGCTTTTGCTTCCCTTTGATGTCTTCTTATCTTGCTCATTGCCGATTTGCCTCTTCTTTGAATATCTTGACTTGATGTCCATATGATTTGGGCACACCGAGGCAATGTGACCATTCTTTTTGCATCCAAAGCACTTGATATTTTTGAATTGTCTTCCATTTTGCTTTGGGATGTTCTTCATCTTCTTCTTGGTGACGAAACCAAGTCCTCCCTTGTCATTTTCCTTATTAGGACACACGGAGGAAATGTGACCCTTCTCGTGACAATTAAGGCACTTAATATTCTTCGTATGTCTTGCATTGTGCCTCATCTTGCTATTCTCCTTTTTCTTCTTGGGAGTAAAGCCAATACCACTCTTATCTTGTAAGCATATTTGCTTGCTCAATATTTCATCGAGAGTGGCCTTCCCTTTATAGCTTCTTTCTAAGTCAATCTTCAATTTTGTGACTTGGGCCTTGAGCTCATTATTTTCCTCTACAAGGTTAGTATCACAAGACATAGAGGAAATAGAAGCATCTAATTTTGAGCAATAAGATATATCAATTAAATCATTACAAGAAGTGGATACATTAATTTTAGATGAATTGCAAGAGGTAGGAGCAATACAAGGCAAATCATCTAATAGATCACATGTAATTCCTATATCCACTTTAGAGCTAGTATAACTTTTAAGGAGGGTTTCATGTTCATTCTTTAAAACATCATAATTTTCTTGAAGCAAGTTAAATTCTTTCTTCAAAGCTTTGAATTTTGAAACCTCCTTTCCCATAAAAATATTTTGCTCTTCTAGCATATCAATCAACTCATCATATGAAGGCTCATCATCATTATTTACCTTCTTTTTACCTTTTGCCATAAAGCAATGCGGCGATGTTGATGGAGTTGAGGATTCATCATCGTTGGAGCTAGAGGTTGAGCATTCTTCTCCCGACGTCCATTCTTCTATGCAATCATCACTAGTGGAAGTGGACCTTTCATAATATTCTTGAAGATGGGTCCACATCTCATGAACGTTCTTGAGATCGCATATGGCATCAAACACATCTACACTCAAAGCACTAAATAAGGCGTTAATTGCTTGAGCGTCGAGATGTAAGCATTTCTCTTCCTCATTTGTTGGAGCAAGTTGATCCAATAGAGGAGAAAAGCCAACATCTACAATCCGCCATATATTTAGGCCCATGGCCTTAAAATAACATGACATGCGGATTTTCCAATGAGCATAATTTGTGCCATCAAATAGAGGTGCTTCACCAAGGTGCACTAAATCTCTAGTCGCCATCCTTTACTCTCTAGACGGTTAAGTCTAATAAATGAGAGACCAAGCTCTGATACCACTTGTAAGATCGAGGAGGCCGACTAGAGGGGGGGTGAATAGGCGTTTTAAAATCTTTTGGCTAAAACTGATTTCTAATGCGGAAGCTAATACAAATATGGTTTTGCACAATTAAAGCCTAAATCAACTAGGTTCACCTAAGTGCACCAACAATACAAGTCTAATGATAAGAGTAACAATTAAGCATATGACTTGTAATCAATTCAATTAGCAATATGAATAGCACAAAGCAAGCAAGCATTCATACACAATAAATAAGCAATTTAATACAAGGAATATAAATTGCAATATGTAAATCACAAGAATGCAAACCACAATTGACACGACGATGTTTTACCGTGGTGATCGGAGACTTGCCGGTCTCCCCTAATCCACGTTGAGGTAAGCCCAAACTAATTGGACCGGCTCCACGAATTAAGCCAAACACCTCGATTCAACTAGTGGTAGCTCTTTCCCACTCCGGGTAGGTGAGCTCCAACCTTCACAATACGCCGGGCCTTCTCACAAGCTTCTTGAGAAGATCACCGGTCCACAACGCCTCCACGCCGTCTAGGTGTCGGCAAACACCAAGAGTAATAAGCCAAGCCCCTTGCTTGACTCTCACCACGTGCAACGAATGCACAAGCTCAAGTGGATACGAAATCCACCTCTAGATGCAACACATGCAACTAGAGACCTCTCTCCTTGCTCACAAGGTGCAACACATGCACAATGGAGGAGAAGCTCACACTAGCTCAAGAGAGTGAAATGGGATGCCAAAAGTTGCCCTCCAACCGGCCAAGGTGAGTATTTATAGCCCACACACAAAAACTAGCCGTTGGAGGAGAATCTGCTGAAAATCGGGAAACCGGTCGGGGCCATGAGCATAGGGCGGTCAGTCCGGCCTCTGAAAGGCAACGGCTATAAAAATAGCCGTTAGATGCAATTTCCCGGTCAGTCCGCCCTCACAGGGTCCGGACTGACCGGACCCCCAATCAGTCAAGGCCTTCCGGGTGCAATAAAACCGAAAAAATGCCCTCTGGAAAATGTTGACCGGCCTTACAAGGGCGGTCAGTCCGCAGGCATGTGGGCGGTCAGTCCGGCCCTGGATTTCAGCACAGGAGACACTCGGAAAAACGGTCATAACTTTTGACTCCGATGTCGGAATTGAGTGATCTTGGACTCTATGGAAAGCTTATTCAGAGGGCTACACAACCCACCTATTTGATTTGATCTCAAACATATTTTATCAAATCAAAAAGCACAACTCCAAAGAGCCACTACCATGGTCTAAGTCCAAAGTATTAGCAACAATCAATCTTAGACCATACCAAGGGAAAATGCATGAAACCCAACAATTTGCAAAACACATTTGCAAACTTAGATCATGCCACAAAGAGTAGGTACATGGACTTCAACCATTTGCAAAACACATTTGCAAAGTATAGTCACATGCTACAAGGATTAAATGCATGAGCCTCGGCTATTTGCAAAACACATTCGCAAATAATAGCATCATGCCACGGAGAGCTAGAGCAAGCAAGATTGCGCAATCAACACATGATGAGACTCAAGCTACTAGACAAGACCCCTCTTAATAGTACGGCAAACCTATACTAGCAATCCGGTCTCCCAACCAAACACCGAGACCGGTAAAAGACTAGGAACGCATCCTTAGTCCTAGCTAGTCATACCTTTGCCTTGAGCAACCACTTGAAGCTTGATGACGCACATCCTCACTTCAAGTCCGGGTTCTTGACTTGAATGCTCATAAACACATGATGAGTTCTTCACTTGACCTTTATCAACACATGATGAAGCTTCGCTTCGGGATCTTGACTTGACGCTCATCAAACACATGATGACATCCTCCATCCCGAGTCTTGATATGCATCAACACATGATGCACCCTTTACTTGACTTCCATCAACACATGATGGATCTTCTTTTGACTTGATGATCAACTCATGATCATCTCCTCTTCTTGAACTTGATACACATCAACACATGATGCATCCTTTACTCCAAGCTCTTCAATATCATCAACACATGATGTTTTTCTTCACTTCAGTATTCTGACTTGAACATCATCAACACATGATAATTTCCTTCATCCCGAGTCTTGACTTGATGATAATCAACTCATGATGTCATCCAAAGTCTCCATCCTCATGGAACATAACCTATTCATCCAACTCATGGAAAATGTTAGTTCCACAATGTGATTGTCATTAATTACCACAACATACCATTAACTCATAATGGTGGGACAAGATACCACAATCTTTCCCTCTTTGGTAATTGATGACAACCACTTCAATTACAAATAATTGAATGTAGATTGGTATGAGTATATATGAACTACACAAGTTGTATATACTCAAAGGATATATGAGCATGTATGAGCTACACAAGTCTCATATATTCATATGAATATATTAACTACACAAGTTATATATACTCAAGGATATGTTTCAAAATAAAGATCCTTAATATATGTGGAAGCAGGAATATGGATCAATACTAATGAAACCACAAAACATAGTGTGAACTCCCCCTAAATGTGTGCATACACAAATGTGTAATAAGAACATATGCACATATTCAAGTTAGACTTTTGGTGGAATTCATCCTATATTTTGGATCCGAGGAATGCAACAATATATAGAAATATAATGTAGAATGCATACCTCTTTGATTTTCACCTTTGTATCCAATTTGAGACTAAGCAATAGGTATATCAATAAACATGTTAGTCTCACAATTAGATTTATCAAAATGAATGCATACCTGTTTGGATTTTTCCTTTTATATCCAAGCTGAGACTAAACAATAGATATATCAATAAGAGTGTTAGTCTCAAAAATAGATTTGTCATTAATAACCAAAACTCCATTAACACATAATGGCGGGTCTAGATTCTTCACATGTCCATGACCACGGACACGACTATTCGAATAGATTGTTAACACTCTGTAGAGGTTGTACACTTTACCCACAAGATGCAATCAACTTCTAGGGAGAAGGTCACAATAAAACCTTTCCGAAACTTTATCTCAATAATTGGCCCTCCTAGTGAGCATAAAGCTGGTAACCGAACTTCACTAAGCTCGTTGGCCCAGAGCGCACAGTTGGATATGTAAACGGTGAACCGTCCATAAATGTGGCTCAACTAATGACTCCACATCTCCACCCATCACTGAGCTAACCTACTGCCTGAGGCAGCTAATGTTGGGACTCTATATCTTACTGAGCTAGGCCCGTCCCATTCCAGGCATGTGGTAGTACTCTATAGCCCAGTTCAATAGTGCACAAAGTTAAAGTCCTTAATTCGATCAAGGGAGTCTTCCAATTTACTAACCTATTCACAAAGAAAAAAATCACAAAGCCACCCGTGTTCACTTATTACTTCCACTCGCCCTAATCTAAACATTTTCCCACCCCAATTGTTTAAAGTGCAACACATGCTTCCACAAACTGACAACACATATCATACCAATTATCACAAAGATATTCCATAATCACTTAGTTAGCTATCAATTTGACATTAAAATTATATGAATGTCTATTGCATGGCTAAGCACACTAATCGTGTCTAAACCAACCCACATTGGTTCTACATTATTGACCAACTAATAAGTATCTAGCCTAAGGTGATAATTGATCATACCAATACAATTCACAAGCTAGGCATAACCAAATAGGTTGCATAGCTAATCCCAAAATAGTAAAGCATTTAATAATTGAATTAGCATGCAGTAATTTGAATGAAAGTAATTTTGTAAAACTAGGTGGAATATAATCAAAGCATAACTTTCCTTGCTATAGCAATATTGTTGTTCTTTTATTATCGATCTTCGACTTCCTTGACCTTCAGCTCCTTCCAGCGATTCTAGAACGTCAACATCTAACGGGAGAGAAAGCGCAAAAACAAATAAAATTTAAAAATACAAATCAAATTAATTCCAAATTTAAATACAATGGTACTAAAAGGTAGGGCTTGATTTTAGATGAATTTATAAACTTGAATAGGTTCAATCGGAGTTCGTATGAGGAAAAACGAACTCTCAGAAGTTTGATTGGGAAGAAAAATCATGTAAAAGAAAAGAGAGAGAGAAACAGATAGGTGGGACCAAGGGAATATTTCTGAAATATTTATTTTCGTGAATTTTGGAAAAAGCTGAGAGGATAGCATGTGGGACCCACTGGGAAAAAAAGATTTTTAGGAATTAATTTAATTCCAAAAAAGGTGTGGCTGACATGTAGGCTATTGGTCTATGAACTAGGTCTACGGAGAGGTGCATGTCCACAGTGGAATGAGCTCAAAGAAAACAGTTGACCATGGGTTAACCTGACAAGCGGGACCCGCATGTAAGTGAGAGATGGGTCTAGGGTTTCGAATTGAGTGGCTGATGGGTGGGGTCTACTCGTTAGAGAGAGGGGAGGGTGAATGACAACTAGGACCCGGCTTGGCCACATGGATGCAGATGAGGCGGAGGGGTGCTGAGGTGGCCGAGAGGTGCCAAGGATAGGGCAGCGACGTTGCTGACACGCGAGCGTGATGTGGCACCAGTGACGTGTTAACAGTGAGGTGGCGGCGCTCAGCGAAGGTGGTGACGCGGGTGCGGTGGAAAAGCTCGGTGGCAATCGCTAGTGGCGAAGAGAAAAGCGGCGACGATGGATCGGCTATGATGGTGACAACGTTGCAACGAAGCTCAGGGGAAGGCGAGGAGAGCACGCTGTAGAACGCGGCATGTGGATGAAGATAGTGGGGTCGATGAACGGCGCAGCTCACCGGTGGCGACGCAATCAGACGAAGATGGGAGAGAAGGAGAAGATAGATCGGGAGGTAAAACATGCGGTGACGCTATCGGATTCTCAAGGCACTCGAGGAGGCAATGGGGAACACGACAGGAATGTTTCGGCCGACATGGGCATGACCGGAAGTGAAGAAGTAGGAGATGGCGCTGGTGCGGTGATGCTCGGGAGCTCCAATGGGTGGGCGCAACGTTGGTGGAGAACAGGCGCGGACGGGCGACTCCAAACTCGGGGTGGTGGTGCACGAAGGCATCCCGGCGGTGGTAGTGGCTAGGGCGAAGGAGGCGGTGGTGCGGAAAGAACGCCAATCGAGGATCGCCAGGTCTTCAAATAGCCCAGGAGGTGTGTGGAGCGCGGAAGCCGAGGGCGGTGGAGCACCTGTCCACAGTGGCTACGCGTGCTGCGGCAATGGTGGCTGCCAAGTGGGCCGAAGCGGAGGGAGGCGGCTACGGATGGGTCGCACAAGATGCTAGGGCTTTGCGCACACATGGTTGGGCTATCGGTCGGCGATGCGAAGCTGGGCTAGGGCAGTGGCTTGGGCCAAAGGCGAAGCGAGGAGTGGGGCAGGGATGGAGGCGGGTTAGTGGGGAGGGTGAAATGGGGATGGGCCGGGGAGAGAAGCGGGGTCGGGCCGAGCATAACCGGGGTGGTGGCCCGAGAAGAAAGAGACAGGAGGGAGTGGGCCCAGCCAATTCGGCCCACAAAGATAATGGAAAAAGAAAGGGTTTTCGAATTTAGAAAAATGCTATAAATTCAAATGAGCTCAAAAAAAAATACCAAATAAACTCGTAAAAAACCAAGAAAATTCCTTGGAACACAAGAAACCCAATTGATGTTGTTTTTTTATTTAATTAATGTTTACATTAATCATATTAAATTATTTTGATTTTGGAAATTCTCAATTGTGCTTTATCAAATCAAGGAAAATCGGCGAAATTTGTCAGGGAGCTAATCTACACAAAAGATTTTTGAAAACTTGAAATTCAGGATGTTACAGGGTATTACACTGACAATGTATGGCTCATATATATTTGCACAAAGTAAGGCATGGCACTACTTGGATCGTCCCTTCAAGCTTGCAATGCTAAATCTTCAATGTTGAACTTGTAAAATGAAAAACTAAAGATGCGTGAACAGATCTTGTCAGTCAATGAATGAACCAAATACCGCTATAGTCGCACAAATTCTTGCTGGATCGAGCTTAGTAGAACACTCAACACTTAATTCTTGCATCAAATCAGAACAAAATAAAAGTCCGCTCTGGGCGGGGAGACGAATCCATGGTCGGGGCAAATATACATCGCACACTTCAATCGTCCACATGATTCAATATATCGCTATTCGGATCCAATCATTGCCTAGTTTGCTCGCCGGAGGTTGGTTTTGGCTCGTATGTGAGCTGTTCTCTCAGTCTCTCCTCACCATGGACAAGATCAAGAAGGGGATGGGGGAAGAAGGCAGAGAAGATTTTTTTTAAGAAATATGCAGCAGAGTTGCCTATTATATTAATAAGGAATAAGTCCAGTTTACTCCCTCCAACTATCAGAAAAGTCTGGTTTACCTCCTGAACTTCAAAACTGGTTATTTAACCCCCTAATCTTTCAAAACTGGTTTGAAATGCACCATGAGGTGGTTTGGCAGGATGGTTTCGCTAACGTGGAACCAAATCAGCGTAGTTTTGCCATGTTGACAGACACGTCAACATATTTTTGCCACCATATACTCTCTTCCTGTCCACACACACTCTCTCTCCTCACCTCCCCTCCCGTGATCTGCCTCCTGGCATCACCACTGTTGCCCCTCTCTATGCTGCCTCCTCGCCCTCCATCACCTCTCCGCCCACTCGATGCTGCCCTCCTGTCGCTACCTCTCTTCCTCGCCTCCAGTTGT
Organism: Phyllostachys edulis; assembly: GCA_036346405.1. Taxonomy (NCBI): domain Eukaryota; kingdom Viridiplantae; phylum Streptophyta; class Magnoliopsida; order Poales; family Poaceae; genus Phyllostachys; species Phyllostachys edulis. The sequence continues at coordinate 57,216,657 of CM070553.1, forward strand.
CGCCGCCTCTCTTCCTTCCCTCTGGCCATCACCGGATCTGAGCCATGGTCACGCGGCTCTGCAAATGGTGGATCTAGGAGGCGGGGCGACACTCGTCGACGGCGGGAGGTGGTGCTGGGGAGACGAGGGAGGAGCAAGAGGTGGTGGCGCGAGAAGACGGCGGAGGGTACTGAGGAGGAGCAGGAGCTGCCTCCTTCTCACCGCCGGATATGAGCCATGGTCGCGCAGCTCGGCGGATGGTGGATCTGGGAGGCGGGGTGACACTCGTTGACGGCGAGAGGCGGCGCTGGGGAGACGAGGGAGGAGCAATAGGCGGCGGTGCAGGAAGATGGCGGATTTGTCCAAGTCAGGATTCCTTGCTCAAAGCCGTGGGCGAGGGGGCGTTCCTGAACGGCGTGGTCTGCATCTCCGGTGAGTTCGATGTCGAGAAGACCGAGCTGGTGCTCGAGTTCGCGCACCGACACGTGTAGGAGTACAAGAAGGTGATGTGGGTGCACACGAGGCGAGGTACGTCTGCCAGAGCTACCTCAAGCTCGCCGACCGGCTTAGCCTCGTTGTTGGTGATGACATGTTTGCCTTAGCTGAACGGAGCAACAAGCACTACATAGAGGGCAAGCACTACTGTAGCAGCAAGCAAGAGGGACTGGTGGGATAGCAGGGCCGCTGGTAGACGTCCGACCTAGGCGCGGCGGCGGGGAGACTTCTTCACGCCGACACCGATCCCGATGGACATCTTTGCGCGAGTTTGATCTGGAGGCGCCTGGGCTCATCGCCACCGCATGCCGAGCCGGACGCGTTGGCCACGCTGCTATGGCTTGAGATTGCCCGGAGGTGTACGCAGGAGAGGTGCATCTCCATCCACAGCGTGTTCAGGCTCTTTAGCCGCAAGGTCAACTCTGAGCAGGTCGCCCGCTTTGTGCTCCACACCACCACCGCAGAAGGCAGCGTAGAGGAGCACACCGACCACATGTAGGCGACGTGCTGTTCTTTATTCGAGTTCTAAACACCGTGATGGCCGTCGAGTTATAACGTTGGAGCTCACGCTTGATTCGTCCTGTATTGCCTTTCATGACGCATGGCATGGCCGCATACTCGTCATACAGTGATGTGCTCGAGCTGCTCTGGGAGGCCACCGACATATGTTAACTTGGACAAATCCGGCCACGTGTGCAAAACCAACGCTTCAAACCGACATGAGGTCTTTAGTGACTGGGTTTCGTAAATTTAGGGGGTTAAATAACTGGTTTTAAAGATCAAGGGGTGAACTAGAATTTTCTAATAGTTGGAGAGAGTAAACTGGACTTATTCCTATTAATAAAGAAGGTGGTGTAGAACAGATCCGCGGAAATAATAGGGTTAAGATAGGGCCTTAATTACAAAAAGAAAATTGCTCTAAACATTTTGCCCCTGTCAGGGACCAGTTCTACCCTCCTCTTTTATCTTCGTCAGGAGTTTCACTGTGGTAGTTGACTTGTTATTGAAAATTCTAGCATTCTATTTCTTCCAAATCTCCCAACAGATAAGGATGAGAATTGTAGTCACTGCCCTTCTTGGGAGCCCTCGCACTCCACTGACTTTCGTTCATCAGTCCGCAATATTCCAGCTGTTGACCTAATTGGGAGGCTTTGTGACGAGCCTAGCCAATGGAATTCTAAATTCGAGTGGAGTATCTGCACTAGGTGAAAAAATGTAGTGTCGTTTGGTGAAAGTCCGCATAAAGTCGGAAGGAAATGAGATAAGCCACGACGGAAAAAAAAAACAAAAGGTGGGCCTGCTAGATTCATGGACGTCGGATGCTTTTGGGATGGTTTAGATGTTCCCTCCTGCTAAAGTTGCAGGCTTCTGTCTACATCTGATCCCAGTTCGAATGAGAGATCATAAATGTGTCCAGCGTGGAAGCCGTGGTGGATGGAGGACGAGCGATGGAACTCGAGGAAGAAGACAATGACGAAGAAGCGCGAAGACGACTTTTCACCTAAAATAATTAAAAAGTATTATAATACGAAAAGAGATGTTACTGTTTCCATAAATTGAATGACATATGATGGAGGACAATATTTCATGAAATGGAAAACTTTTTGTGATTTTCCGTTAAATTTAAGCGCGATCTCCTGTGTCTTGCAAACATAGAGGAATGTCACCTGCCTATTACAAAACCACTATAGGCCATCTTATAGTTCCAGGGACTAATCCTACCAGCAAGATAATTTCCTGCCGTACCTCTATCATCATGCCTGCCAAATTATCACCCTTAGTTGTTAATATCACCACGTTTTCGAAGAGATATCCTCTCTCTTGGAAACTCCGCAAATGTCAGGCAGTAACTCCATTATTCCAGTTTGTGAGAAGCGTGGAGCATGACGTCCTAATCAAATAGTGAAATACGGCTCGTTTTGATATGCCCCTGCCAAATCCAAGCGAAACTCTTGACCATACACGCTTGTACGTGACTGAACGCACGGTTTCTACCAGCTAGCAATTATAGCAACCGTGCAACACCAATGCTTGCATTGAAAGGCTAGTAGAGTGACACGCAAACACCTTCTCACCGGTCCGTGCAACACCAATTAATGTACTACAACGCCGCTGCGCAGTGCTTAAGTGTTGCAGTTCCTGCCCGTTCGTGGTCACATATACAGAGGCGACCTCCGAGCGAGATAGACGCCTGATAGCTCCGGCGAGAAATGTCAGCCGCCGGTGATGGCAACATCACGCACCGCAACGTCGAGGTGAACGGCGTGCGCCTGCATGTCGCAGAGGCTGGTCCGGCCGGCGCGCCCGTAGCGCTGCTGCTGCATGGCTTCCCTGAGCTGTGGTACACATGGCGGCACCAGATGCCCGCACTCGCCGCGGCCGGGTACCGCGCCGTCGCGCCCGACCTGCGTGGGTACGGCGACTCGGACGCCCCCGCCGGCGGGCCCTCCAAGTACACGGCGCTGCACGTCGTCGGTGACCTCGTGGCGCTCATCGACTCCCTCGGTCAGGAGCAGGTGCGCGTGCGTGCCCCTCTGATTCTCGCGCGAGATCATGCGTGCACCGATCATGCCTACGCGCGCGTTGATTTGCAGGTGTTTGTGGTGGCTCACGACTGGGGCGCACTGATAGCGTGGTACATGTGCCTGTTCAGGCCGGACAAGGTGAGGGCGCTGGTCGCCATGAGCGTCGCCTTTTTTCCGAGAGACCCGGCTCAGACGCTCGTGGAGGCATTCAGATCTCTGTATGGCGACGAGTACTACGTCTGGCGCTTTCAGGTGCAAGCATAGAAGAACACCTTCATATATACCAGGGCCGTACATGAGAATTTAGGGCCACCTGCCAAATTTAAAATTAGGTACCACGATTTAGAAAATTCAATTAATAAAATAAATAAATAATCGTTTAGAATTAGGACCTAAAATTAGCTTTTTGGTTCCCTTTTTTTGTCTTTTGCCTTATGCTTCTCATAACAAGATTCATGTCTCCTCATTTTAGAAGGGATGTTTGAAAGCTAGAATAACATCGAGTTGCACAAATACAAGAAAGGACAGTTATAGTAGGTTTTAAAAACTTAGTAACAAAACTGAAGTTTTAGACTACAATGATATAGGACTAAACAAACTAATTATTGTGGTGCATATTGCTCTTATAGACCACGATCTAGCATGAAAGGCCGGCTTCACCGACCAAGCAATGTAGCACAAGAGCCCAATCGATGGACGAAGATCAGGAGAATCAGACGAGAACATAAATTATGTGTTTGAGTCCACAAAGAACACCGCACTAAATAGATGAGAATGGAGTGGATTGATCCATCGTCACCAACGGAATTATTTTAGGAAAATCACAAGCTAGTTAGGAGGAGGAGAATTAGGAGAAGAGGTGTTAATTTTCACAAGCAAATAAGAGATAGAAATAGTAGTTGTGCAAAAGCAAAGAGGAAATGGAGAGAGGAATAGAGAGGTGGAGAAAGTTCTAAGTAATTAGAATACAATAAAAATGCTTGAATAATTCTTTATCTTACATAAGAGTGACTATAGTAGAATAATTTTTTTTCTTGAGATATTAATAAGTAGTAATTAAAAATTACATCATAATTAGGGGTCCCTAACTTTTGGGGGCCCTGTGCAGTTGAGCACTCTGCTCCTGCCTTTCGTACAGGCCTGATATATATGTGTGTGGTCAAGTCGATATTCTCGTTTAGTTTGTTATTTTAATTACAACATAGAATCTGCACATCCACACACCACCATGCGCACACATGCATGCAAGCGTGCACCCCTAACACATGCTAAAAATTGTGGAGGCCGGTGATAAATCCATAGCCTCACAACACCAACTATAGGTGTGCAAATTGAGATATGCCATTAAATATGAGCTAATTATTGCTAGGTCACCACAAAGAAGGAAAACATGTGTCTTTTTGTTCAGAATTGCTATATATCATGCACATGATTTTTTTATGTGCAAATCATTATAATTTTGTTTTCCTTGCGACCTGCGTCACGATTTGCGTGCCTGCCCACCTCTGTCTCAATCTCCGGCGAGGCTTTGGCGATAGTGAGTTAGAGCAAGGGTTTGCCAGATTATGGTTTAGGTTCACCGTGGCCTGGCTATAGGGGGGGGGTGCGGCAGAGGTGGGGCCGCCAACCGTGGCCTTGGAGGAGAGCAAAGACAACGGGGGTGACAAGAATGACGAGCAATTAAGAGGCAGCAGGTGGGGTGGCAGATCCGGTGGTAGTAGCTGCCGGAGACAGGGAAGAAGGGCGGGGCAGGGGAGGAGGATGCGGGCGATGGCAACAGTGGGGAAGTAGGAGGCGGGAGAGGGGAGTGGTCGTGGGCGGGACTCGTCGGCACTAAGGGCGATGCCGGCGAGGTGGGTGGGGCGGCAGGGTGGCGTTGTGTGTGGTTGCGACGGGGTGGGAGGCAGACAGGAGAAGCTCAATGGATATTAGGGTTGGGAGGTGATGCTTTAATAGGAAGTAGCAGTGGTGGATCCAGGATTTCCAGAATAGGTGTTCGGAGTTACAAATGCAAGTGATCGATGCCTTAGTTTTGCATGCTTGATCTAATTCCATGAGGCATGAGCCAATGCACATCCACAGATCCACTGGCATATACATACAAGCTATGAAGGTAACAAGTAACAAGTAATGCTCTTATGCTTAGTCACCTCAGTGCCAAACTGCCAATCTGATTCCATTCCATCTTCCATGAGCCAAATAGCCAATGCACATCCACTTATTGTCTTATCAGAACTACTGAACTAACTCAATCAGAGCCATTGTGCCAATCTAGGGAGGCATCCAATCCATCCCCGCTTCGGCGTCGACAGTGCCGGCCTTCCCCTGTTCGGCTGTTCCCCATCATGGCGACAGTGGCGACGAAGGAGGAGTAGCCATGGGAGGCAAGCGTCGCCGACCTGGCCCCTGGGGATTGGGGAGCCGACCCGAGTATGAGGAGGAGGCCGCGAGACGAGATGAGACGAGGTGAGACTAGCGATGCACACAAATCTCACACCAGCGTCACCAAGAGCAAGAGGCAAGAAACCAGTAGAGGAGCTCACCTTTACCTCGCCGCGTGCCACCGCCGCTCCTTGCGTCCGTGTCGGTGGCTACTCTTGCTCGGGCTCGGGCTCGGCGCTGCCGTTGGCACTGCACCCTCCATCCCCGGCTCCAGCTCGGCCTCATCCTCCGCGCGCTCATTGCCTCATGCATGGCGTCCTTAGCTTGCCATGCATGAGAGAAAGAAAGGAGGAAAGGCGAAAGGAAAGGGTTAGTCAAGGTCAAGCTTCGGTCTCGGGCTCTCGAGTCTTGGCGACTTGGCTGCGTGAGTAGTGGGGACTCATGACCAGGGGTGACTCATGACGCTTGGAGTTCTGTTGGGCCGTGGTAGGCTATGGTGATGCGTGGGGCGGCTTGACCGAGTGGGCTTCGCGCGGACGGATAGTACCGGGCTGAATCGCGATCAGGATGCAGTGCATAGTTTAAATACTTATTTAAAGTATACTTACTAGTATATATACCTAATAAATACTAGTTTTTTTCCAAAAAAATTGGGTATACATCTGTACACCTATGTCCCTATACTGGATCCGCCCCTAGGAAGTAGGGAGGACGTGGATGGCTTTTAGATCCCAATCCAACTGCTAAAAAACATGACTGATTTCAACACAAAAACACAGTTAGATTATCTTGAATGATAGGTAGACATCGTCTTGTTTGCAGTTGTTGACCATACTTTTGGATGAGTGCCCCAAAATACTTGTCACCCCTTCTTCCTCAACCATCTTTCCAACCTCTCTTTCCTATTCAAATCCGCCTCGACGATGGTCAGGGGATCATGATTGGGATTGCTCGTTCAATACCTACGTGATGAATTGCCTCAACATTGCAATTCTGTTTTTCTCTTAATTAGTTATTTGTTCTTTTGTCAAACCATTGACCCTCAGTATAACAGTAAAAAAGTCTTATTTCCCATATTTGAAGTGGGACCACACGATGTGACTTTACAACCTCTCAACTCAACTTTATTGCTATTGCCCGTAGGCTATGGATGTGTATACAGTATGGCCCCCCTCATCCCTTTATAAGGCAGGGAGGGGACCATTTCTTGCATTACAAGTAAGCGACAAGGAAATAGACTACTACTTTGGGTTCAAAGAAATCTACTAGAACTCATGTGTTCAGGTAAGTGTCCACATACCTTAATATTACAAGACCAATGCTCATGCCTCGTTAATACTAGTGGGAAAAATAGTAAGAAGAAAAGAATGCATAGCTCACGTTCTTATCGTTACCCGTGGTGCCTAAATAAAAACATTCAATCAAGAAAACGAGTAAGCTATATATGTGTACAATATGCTGCCAACTCTCCCTTTATATAGGCCAAGAGGGGACCATCTCTTGCATGACAAGTAACAGACAAGTAGATAGACTAGGACTCTGAGATCAAAGGAATGTATTAGAATTCTCGTGTTTAGGTAAAGTTTCCAGGTACCATCTTTATCTTTATAATTGGAGGCTCTTTCAAGAGCCCTCGTATTAATCCTAAGAGTTAAAAGTTAGAAAAAAATATTTCGATCATCCAATTTTATTTCTAATGTAACCTATGGCTTAGATTTTGTCTACTCGCCTACTCGGTGTATAAGATTCAAGCAAATAATAGAGTCATTATCAAAGTACGTGACATGCCAATAAACTCTGCTAAAGAAACATGCCAGCAAACTAATGCGTGCCCAGAGTCCAAATCCGAGTACAGCATGTATGCACAGTCCGAGACACAGCAAAACATTAATCGAGCAAAACTCTCCTCTCTCTAAACTCTTTTTTTAATAGGACTGTCTATTCATAAGGTGATTGAAATTTTTTTAAGTATAAATCATCTTTTTCATCCATTGAATCAATATCCAATTATATGACATACCAATCTCTACATAAATCCAATGATCATAACAAGTAACTTAAATTTAAGAAAATTTCAGACGACTTAAAAATAACAAAACTGTTTTTTAATATATATCGGTCTTCATATTGCTGCATGATGTAGAATTAATATATATAGTACGTACTAGATTGTTGCATACATGATATATTATATTAAATGTATTACAATATAATAGTAATAAATCCCTACTAAACTAGAAATAAAACTTTTTGCGTTAATTGGGGAAAAGAAAAGAAATTGAGGACGAGTTGCACGCTAGCAAATGCTGCGTACATATGCAAAAATTCATATTAAAATTGTAAAATTTTTAAAAGTCCGTTGATTCGAACAACAATCACAAACTAAAACCTTGCTATTAGAATTATATAATCTGCTATTAAAAACTAAGAAATTTGTAGCACTACAAAAATATTCGTAACATGTAGTATGTCAGTGTGCACGGGTTGATCCTCCTTAAATATGTACAACATTAGAGTGGTAAATTTCAAATAAATATATATATATATATATATATATATATATATATATATATATCCCAATATATGTAAAATATGGGATATAAAGATCCAAAGAGTCATCGTACACAAGTATATATAAATTGGAAATCAACTTTTGAATTTCCAGAACATACAAATTTCACTATTTATACAAAAAAATTCGCTACTTATACAAAAATTCCACTATTTTTTTCTAGCTAAATTTACATAAGTTTGAAATTTGAAAAACGTAGCCCGTGCATACGGATGCATGGTTGATGACTAGTAATATTATAACAGTTATGCAAATAGACTAAGTATGCCTACACGGCTACACGTGTTTTTTATGACAACAATTGTTCTAACCAGAGGGCAGAGGGAGTGTACGTGTATCAGTTGAAACTGTGATCTAAATTGTCTAAGCCGCACTTACTCGGTGTTTACACTTTCAATCTTCAGTTTCGTGTTGGTTTGATCAGAAATAAGTCAAGTTTTTAATGGTTGTCACTTGTCAAGAGTTCGTGCCGCGTCTTGTGGTGTACACTTGTACTTTGTTCTTGGTTTGTTCTCCACTTTAGGCTGCTCTAGTGTTTCATTCTGATTGGTATCTTAAGCCTGCCATGTAGGCAAAATGATGATATGCCATCATAGTTAATGAAGAAAGAGGTACACTAGTATCTAATCTGGATATCGGCTCGGTCTCGAAATCCAACACATAAAATTTATTGTGATCGATCCCGTGCATTAGGAAGATAGTATCCTATTGTTTTAGTACATACCACAAATATGCTACAATACTCAAATACTAGTAAAGATCATGCATGTAATTAAATAAAACAGCCAAAGATACTATACCATAAAAAATTATGCATTGGGAAGATAGTATTCTAATATTTCTCATGTACTAAAAAAACTGTACTAAGATACTGCCCATTAGGAGCAGCCTTAGTTCCATCTGTGACTTTCTCCTTTATAAAAGATGAATCATTCACTTGGAATACTTCAATTATTTAGAATACGTATAGCTACAGCGCTTTCGTGAAAGCAGCTCGTAGTCCTCGTGCTTTTCACTTTACTCGTTGCTTTACTTAAACAACAGTCCCAAGTCCCAACTACCAACTAATCCACCATTTTTTTGAAAAAAAAAAGAAAACTAATCTACCAGCTGAGTGCTAAACTGCTAATTAATCTCCCCACTCCCCCATCCCTTCCTTTTCGTAGGAAACACCAAACTACCAATTTCACGGACCAGGACCAAGTTTCCAATTTCTTAACTACATTCTGTCCCTCCATTTCGCTATATTTGTACATGATTTTAGGAGTATCTGTTGCAATATATTTATCTATTAAGTGAATCTAGAGCATAATTATTGTCATTTTTTTCTCTCTAGCTCTACTTAAATGTTTTCGAACATGTCAAGTGGTTGTAATATATCATTTAATAAAAATATGTATAGTCATTTCTTGTAAACTATTTCTTAGATTTAGTGATTCCTTGGTAGTGGATTGTTGACAAATATTGTGAAACGCAGAGAATATATATCATTCCAACCAAGTCATAACCGAACTCACCATTTCTAGTTCATATTATCTCCGGAGCAAATGTGAATAATCTACAGCAAAATTGTAATTAAACATATGCAGGAGCCTGGAGAAATGGAAGCAGAGTTTGCTCGCCTCGGCACGGAGCTGGTGCTAAGGAAGTTCCTGGCGTATCGAACAGCGGAGCCCTTGTTGATCCCAAAGAGTGGGTGGGGATCGCCGAACGACAAGATACCGTTGCCGAGCTGGATATCGGACGAGGACATCAAGTACTACACGAGCCAGTTCGAGAAGACCGGTTTTACCGGAGGATTGAACTACTACCGTGCCTTGGATAGGTAAGCACCCGGAGCCCTTTCTCCTTCTGGGCGTCATCTTTATTTTTATTTATTTAACCAACTTCCGTTCTTGCCATAGCCCAATTAAATCACAAGAGGGATAGGTTTTTGTGCTTAAACAAAACAAAGAAAAATTAATTGCAGAAAGACATAAGCAAGAGGCTCGATAAGGAGCATTCGCCTTCGAACAAAGGGTACGAAAAACAAAGGAAACAAACACACACACACACATATATATATATATATATATATATATATATATATATATATATATATATATATATATATATATATATATATATATATATATATATATTACTCCACCTTTTGAGGTGGTGGGGTCTTTGTTATTTAAGAAGAACTGTAAGAATTTTTTATTTAATTTTTTTAATAATATTTTAAAGTTAACCTTTTACTAACTTTATTTTCAATTGTGAATCCTATAAACTTAATTCTTTATGCTCGTCGCCTTTCATCTCTGTTTATTTTATGTATGTACAACTTGGCCCTGTAGACTGAATTCACGCTTTCAATACATTGAGAGAACTAATCACACCTTGGAGATTAGGAATGCCTAGTTGAAGCAGCCCCTACACTTCTATGGGTTGTTCCAGCCTCTGCTAGTGGGTGGTTTTTCATTTCTACAAGGGCATCTTCAATAGATTATTTTACTTGTTTTTAAAAGATGTTACATAGATTTTTTACTGATGTGACGGAGAGTAAAAGAAGAAAGAGAATCAAATCGTCTCCTCCTGTACCGACGATCGCTTCATGCGAAACGAGGCGCACGCAACGATTGGCTTCGCTGTTGGAGGAACGCGTCGTTTCCTCACGCGCTTTCCTTCTTCTCCGCCGGATCCATCGTGCGGGCGCTCGCTTTCCTTTTCCTTCCCCGCGTGGCCGCGCCCGCGAGCCTTTTCGCGCGAAGATTTCGCCGCGCCGCGCGAAGTTGACTCATCCTCGTTTCCCCAGATTATCCTAATTCTAGTACTGATTTGTGAGATTTCGATCCCTTATGCGATCGGACATCACAAAATCGTTCGAAGCAGCTTGGCTAGGGTTTTGCTTTAGCGCAGTGGAGAGAGAAGATCATGACGGCGGCGCTGCCGACGTGGGCGCCGGCGAAGGGAGGGAACGAGGCCCGCATCTTCGGGTCCTTGTAGAAGTACGCCTCCCGCGACCTCGCCGCCCGCACCACCCTCAAGCCCAGGTAAAAATCATACCCCGGCATGGCTGCATCCATCGAATCATCTATCCACGCTTCACCCCGACTATCTCGCGTCGGATTGCTTGCTATGTTTGCTGGGAATCTGGCTGCGACGATTTCTGTTTTTATTTTTGTGCGCGTGCTTCGACGAATGATTGTGGGAAAGGGTTAGGGTTCGTTCCTGGAACATTTTATTTCAGGTGATTTTCGGATTGCCATCATTTCAAGGAGTGACCTTGAGTTTTTGGCTCATTTATTCTGCCTGTATTCAGCTTTACTTCCAAAAGCAACACACTAACACCAGAAAGTGCTTGCACAGGATTAGCAGAGGGAAGTTTACTGTGGCAGCTATCACTGCAGATGATTATCTTCCGATGCGAAGTACTGAAGTGAAAAATCGGTAACTTGTTTAGCTCGACATCCTTGTTTTATTTATTCCTTCATAGACTTGCTAGTACTTTTTGCTTGATGCCATTGAACAGCTGTTTACTCGGATGAAGTTTAAAAAATAAGATGTCCTGGAAACTTCTACTTTCAATGCCTGCTGGTTGAAACTAAGGCAGTATGTCAATGTTCAAATCCCCTTCCTGTAGAACTTTTGTAATCAATCATTGCTTCATTTGTTGAGTTAGGCCCAAGAAAGGCATTATTTGTTAGAGTAATGAAGCTTCAAGTCATTTCTTGGCCCCATTTGAGCTTACATACCACCATGGCAGCACAGATATGATCTTAAGGGCTAAATGCTTTACTAGCACAACAAATGCTGATCATGATTTCTGCCCTACCAATGGCTGAATTGGCTGATCCATGTGAGGAATAGAACATTTGAACTCTCCAAAACCACTGAGAAGTAGAGAAATGAAGTGAAATTTCTTGTATCAAAGACAAGGGAGGAAAATGGTAATGGGAAAAGATGAGAGCATAATATGTGTGTACACTCTCTAGAGATTTGTCACGCGTGTAAGCTATAGGTACTGAGGACATGCTTGATGAATCATGATAAGTTCAGGTATAGTCCAGGAATAATGAATTACTCAATAGAGAAGCACAAGAGGTTCTTGTTATTTTCCTTTATTAAGCCAAATTTTCTGTGAAACCGACCTAGTTTTGGTGAATCATCTGTTGTCTCAATCAGATAGGCAGTTGTTGTAGCTAGAAGAATCTAGTCTAAACTGTCTTAGCTGGACAAAATATGAAAATAACTATATGCTTGGTTAATTGGTATTTGAATTGTAATTTCAGTTCATTCTGCTAAACGAAGTGATCATGTACAATCATGGTGATGGTAACTGCAAACTTCCTGCTTGGTGAATTTATAGCTTAGTTGTCTCATGATTCACATGGATCTTACCGTTTGCAGAAGTATTTGAGGGCTTTGATACATCATATACATCTGCTTCTTTTGTCTGATCCTTCTCTGTCTGGGTTGCAGGACATCGTCAAGTGATATTAAAAGCCTCAGAGTAATCACAGGGGTCAAAACCACCTATTTGCCAGATGGAAGATTTGATCTTGAAGCATATGATTCTTTGATAAACATGCAAATAGATGGTGGTGCTGAAGGTGTAATTGTTTGTTAGTTCTAATCTGATGTGCGCTCATGCTTGGATGAACTTTAGCTTGATACTGACAATCAAAAGTTTACCAGTCTTTACCATTTCCACTAAATGTATCTCTCTAACACAGTGATATGCATTCTATACTTTGTTTAATTCACACCAAGAACTTGTGCTTCTGCCAATAATTGTTAATATGTTAACATTTCCGTAGCTGCATATCCTGTGTTCTTTGATATCCGAATGGCTTGCTCAGTTTTGATTTATATCTTTCGTGTTCTAGTTTTGTGCTGATGAGAAAGAGTCTTATGATGTTCTCTATACTTTCAGCTATGAGAGTTTCAATATTTTTCTGGATAAGAACTTGACTTTGTTTTTCATTCCTTTGAAATTATCATGCAAAGCTTCAATACTTGTGAGAGGCTTGGTGTTAGAATTGCTACTTGTTTATATAGGTAGATGTAACCAAACAACATGAGAGACCATGTGGAGGTGTCCCCATGTTTGTGATGAGTAATTGACGGACGGTTTAGTGAGTTTGAGTTTGTTTCGGGTATTCGAGGGTAGAGTACCTTTACTTGTGCCTTCTTGATTATGTTGTTTCGTGCGGTGCTATGTGATGGTTTGCTTATGCGTGATTGCAGGACTTGAGCTAGGTCGAGGGTGAGGCGAGGTGGACCGGGACTAGACACAGGAGGTGTCGAGGTCGAGACGGTCAAAGATGCCAAGATGATCGAGGTGCTTGAGGTGGTTCTTGAGAGTCGGAGACGAGGAACCGGAAGCTGTCTGTGACGGATCTGACAGGCGATGACGAGTGGACGGGACTAGACTCGGGGAGGAGTCGAGGTTCAGACGGTCAAGATCTGGGATCACGGAAGGTTAGGGAAGATGCTTGAGGGCAATTTGGTAAATTGACTCAAGCAATTGAGAGAGTGGGTGTTTTTCCTCCATTTTCTGGTCATGTTGACCATGACCCTTGCCTCATTTGGGTGTGGAGCAAGCTTGTGAGACATGGCCGCCACTTCTTGAATTTCCTATTGGGGTGTGGGTTGCTCCTTTTGGTCTCAAGAGTAGCAGGAGGTAGAAGCTGCGTATTGAGCTGTGCTTGTGCGTGTGTTTCCTGGCGGTGTGTAGTGCTCTGGTGTGTGTCCTCTTGGAGAGCTGTGGGCAGTGAGCTCCTGCGTGTGTTTTGTAGCTGAGTAGTGAGAGTATGAGATAGAGCTCTGCGGTGGTGGTGCTCTGTAGGGGAGTTCTAGCCGGCGGCTTGTGCTTGCTGCTCTGTAGGCATAGACCAAGAAATGGAGCCTTTGGTGGCGGCAGGGTGTAGCTAGTCGGCAGAGAGAAATTCAGATTCAAGCGGCGTGTGGGCGTGGTTTGTAAACCGAAATGATTTGATGGTTCATTATGTTGATCCCGCTTATTTGCTTTGGTTATTTTATTGCTGTCTCTGACCCTCGTGCTTGATTATTAGACCAGTTCTTGTGGTTTGATCTTGATAGTGATTGCCGTTTTCTCTTCTTGCATGCTTCCCATGATAATAGAAGTCTGGCGGCGATTACATAGGGCCGCCTCTGCATAGGTGTATGGCAATTGTTTTGATGGTCTTTTTCTTTGATTTTATCTCTTGCGTGTAAGAGGACTAGCACTTTGTTTGTTGTGAAATGAATTGATGTTGCGTGGTGCTCATCCTGATTGTTGGCTGCAACCTAAGCTTTTGCATTCTTGAATTAATCAAAAGGTTTGGCGATGGTATGTCGGTTTGTCGCTTTCGGCACTATGCGGTTGATGTTGGAAGATCTTGTCTCTTGTTGCCTTTTTCATCTTTATATGCAATGAGAGAAATCAAGAGCCGTGGCGACATTTTGTTTTTCTTTGGTAGAAAATGGAGCTAAGCGACAAACCGGTTCAGGCGTGGGCATCGAGCCGTCGTCTTGGGGCGTGGGCGTCGGCGCATTCCTAAGCGGTTCGGCGGAACCTCGACCGAGCGCCGCCGGAGAAAAGGGAGCTAGTGGTGGTCCTTGTCGTGGCTTGTCCTGCCAAAGAAACGACTTGGTGCCATTTAGCTGTTTGCTTGATCGCTATCCTTCTTTGCGACTTATTTGGTTGTATTCGGTTTTGTTATTGATGACTTGTTGGCTTCCTTCTTTGTTTCAACTAAGTTTGGTTTGGTCTTGATTGCTCTGTGACGAAATTTGGTTCGATTCTGTTTATTGCTTTCTTTGCCTTCTTGTTGTGTCGTGGAGTCTGTTTGGTAGGCACCGATTGGGTCCTCGCTTGTCTGGTGATTCTTCTTCTTGAGAGGTCCATTTGCACCTTGTCAATCCGATCCTTGGTTTGGATTCGTGGTGCTGCGATGTAGAGTCTGTGTGGCCTCAAAGCCTGAAGCGAAAAAAGTAGTATTCTTGCGTATTCTTGGAATATACAAGAGATCTTGGCTGCGGTGTAGTTTTTCGTGTTGAGAATTTGGTGTTAATTGTTGTGGTGTCATCTTGTTGCTTGTTGGAGTTGTGCTTTTTAGCTTGGTGTCTTTGCCATCACACAGTGATCTTTGGAGATTGAATTGCTCGAGGCTTTGATTCAGATTGGAGTTTATAGCTTCTATAAGAGTAGTCCCTTTATGTATGCTTGTCGATTTGTGAGTTGTTTTTAGTCTTTTGATACGAGGCGATTTTAAAAGGCGTCATTCACCCCCTCTGTCGCCATTCGGTCCTACAATTGGTATCGAGCGGTTAGCTCTTTTCAATAGATCTTAACCGGTCTCAAGAGCCATGGCGATGGACAAGTACTCGACCAAGCCGCCCGCTTTTGATGGCATCGATTACCCTTCGGAAGAGCGAATGGAGACATACATCCGTGCCTGTGGGTATGCCATCTGGCGGAAGGTCAAATGCGATTCATTGTTCTGCCGATGAGAACATCAATGCCGGAACATGGGCGATGTTGAGGCGAATGCAAAGGCAAGGAACATCATCATCGGGGTTTGAGTCGAAGCGAGTTTGACCGCATATCTCACTGTCGTCCGCCCTCGACATCTGGGTGACCTCGGCGCATACCATGAGGCACCACCGGATCAAGGCGGTTCGACAGGATCGGTTCAAACGCGAATACAACAAATTCGAGATGCTTTTGGTGAGTCCACGGCGAGTGCTTTTCGCGATTTCACAAAATCTTGAGCAACCTCCGAGCGGTCGGTCTCACATACCCCGACTTCGGACAACGCTCGTCCGATGCTCACGACTCGATCTCGTGTTTGGGAGATGAAAGTGACCACCATCAAAGACACGACAGACCTCTCGACCACGACTCTTGACGCTTGTACTCACGCCTCAAGACTCACGAGATTGACGTTGTCTCTCGTCGGTCGAAGTCTGGTCGATGGCCTTGGTCACCGATCCGTTTCTTCTTAAGGCTTTCTTGATTCTTCTTGTGGTTTCTCCTTGTTGCTCTGTGGCGTATCGATGATCGATTAGAGCAGCTCGAGGATGAGCGGTAGCCCTCCTAGCTCGGAAGTTTTCCCATGCTTACAAGAGGAGGAGGGACGAAATAGGGAGGACACTGTGATTTGCTTCGAGTGTGGTGGCCCCAACCACATTCGGACAACCGCCCCAAGCTTGAGAAGGGCAAGAACGACTACGGCGGTTCGGGCAAGAACGACTACACCGACAAGAACGCAACAAGAAGCCTCCAGCTCGGGCCCAGACAAGAAGAAGTTCCGCAACCGGCAAAGCTAAGAAGCTCTTCCACGCGTCCTCGCGCCTTCGACGACCTCGACCTCGGCGAGGTGGAGGGATGGAGCGACGATGACGGGGACGGGTGATCAAGAGCCCAAAGATGGCGGCGACGACTTCTCGGCATGTGCTTCATGGCCTCGAGGGCGAACTTAGCGACAATGAGTCACTCCGACTTCGGACGAGGTATGTCCCCCCTCTGAACAGCTCAATCATGCTTTTCTTAAGCTAGGAGGTTTTCATGCTAAAGCTAAGGCTAGGTGTCTTTGAGTTAGAGAAGGAAATAGATAGATTGTCACTAGAGATTATTGCTCTTACATCTGCTCCTTCTAGTGATGATTGTGATACATGCTCGCTTTGCTTGTTGATATGGAGAAGTTAAGGACCTCACATGATAGTGTGTCCTCCAAACTTGATAGTGTTAAGGTGGAGAATGTTAGTGCGCTGGCTTTGAGTTAGAGTTGAGTAGGATGGTCATTACCCTACTTATTCTTGATGAGACTACTTCTCCCACCTCATGTGAGGGTAAGGACATTGCTGCTAGAGGATCTTATGCCATGCTCCTTGATCAGCCCGAGTCTTGTGTAAATTGCAATAACTTGAAGATGAACTTAAAACGGGCAGATCATAAAATTGCTGAACTACAAGCTTCTTTACTTGAGCCGATTGATTCATGCCCGAACTGTCCTAAGTTAACTGCTGAACTTGAAGCTGTCTCCAAACAGTTTCAAGATATGATTGATCATGAAAGGAAGATGGCTAAGTTTGCTTCTAAGGACCCTGTTAGCTCACCATGCATTAAGTGTAACAAACTAAAATCTGACTTGATTGCTTTGGATGAGAAATGTGTGAAGCTAACTAAGGACCTTCTAGAGAAGCCACATTGTGCTTGTAATATGATTGTGGAGAAGGGGAGAAGCCCGGGGTAAGGTTGAGGCAGCTTAGCGGCGTGAACCAAGCAGCTAGCGATGGGGCTGTTCCTTCAGAGTCGGCTGTGCGTGCACAAGCCATTCTTCCCTCTGCTGCTGGTTCTTCTTTTGCTCCCTTACCTTCTGCTGTCTCTTCTTCCCCCTGCTCTTCTTGCACCTCTCTCTTTCGGGAGTGTCAGTACCTTATGAACACTCTCGAGAGATTTGTAGGAGGCAAGAAGAAGCTCAATCTTATTCTAGACCAATCTAAGATCTGCAGATTTAATCAGGGTCTAGGATATGACTTCTTTGAGGACATGAGGAAGCATCCACCTGCCGTGCTCAGACCCATAGCACGTGTGTGATCGAGATCGAGCCGGGACCGAGAAAGTCCATTTCAAGTCGGCGGGCTATGTCCGAGGATTTCGACGAAGAAGGTAATTTCACATGCTTGCTTCTACCTCTCAAAGGTGAAGTATCACCGCACCTTTCGCCGAAGGATGGACACCTGATCGTCGATGCTTGGTAGCGCCAAGATCGCGTAGAGACCATGTTGAGTCTCTTAGGCGCATTCGTGGTCGGCCCGGACCTTGAGTGCACCTAAGACCAACACGAGGTCTAGGCTTATTTCTTCGATGGGTTTGTGCAAAGATCGAGGACTTGGTTTTCCGAAGTTTTACGGTTTTCGTCCTCAAAATTGTTTTCGATCGTGACTTCGCCGTCCGAGGGTAGATCTCGTTTTCCCCATCGAGATAGCTACTCGCGGCGTGTTGATCTATTGCAGTGCTCGACTCGCTCGCCGAGCGATCGGACTCAAAGAATGATTTGGTCTGCTCTTAGACCTTCTGCTGTGAGTGACAGAGAGCGTAGGGTAGATAGAGGTCGATCGGGCTTGACTACTTCATCGCTTTCGGCGTGTTACTCAATATTGGGTGCCAAAATCATTGTTGATTTATCGATCTTGAGACTTTACTCTGTTTGACTTCGGAGTTAGCGGGTAGGGAAGGAGAAGGTTTGGCTTGTAGACTCGGTTGTTCTCGTCATATGATAGGAGACTCCGTTGGTTCTCCTCCTAGCCCGCGCTCGGTGATGAGGCGATCACCTTCGGAGACGCTTCGTCTGGGCGCGTCATCGCTAAAGGTACTGTGCATGTTAATGATTCATTTATTTTAAAAGATGTTGCCTTAGTGAGTAAGCTGCAGTACAATTTGCTTTCCGTTTCTCAGCTTACCGATGACGGTTTCGAGGTGAGTTTCAAGAAAAACAATTGCAAAATTCTTGATTCTTCGGGGAGTTTGGTTTGCGGGATTTCTCGTTATGGGAGGATCTTTCGTGCTGATTTTGCTGAGTCTTCTGGTGATTCTCTCAGGTGCTTAGTTGCTTCTGAGTCCCGTGACCTTTCTTTTTGGCATAGGAGGCTTGGTCATATTGGATTTGACCATTTGACTCGAGTTAGCGGTCACGATCTCATTCGTGGTCTGCCGAAACTCAAGATGGTCAAAGATCTCGTTTGCACTCCATGCCGGCACGGCAAGATGGTTGCCGCTTCTCATCCTCCGGTCACAGTTACTATGACCGATGCAAGGACATTGCTCCACATGGACCACATTGGACCCGGCTCGAGTCTTGTCGGCAGGAGGGAAGTGGTATGTTCTTGTTGTGGTCGATGACTTCTCGAGGTACTCTTGGGTGTTTTTCTTAGCCTCGAAGGGCAGAGACATTTACACATTTCCGAGGTCTTTTAGTAGGCTTTCTGTTGAGCTCCGGGTGCCTTCGAGCGATCCGCGATGACAATGGCACGGAGTTCAAGAATTCCTACTTTGAGAGTTCTGCGGTGAGGCAGTGTAGAGCACCGTTCTCTTCTCCATCGTCCCTCGGCAAAATGGCGTTGTGGAGAGGAAGAACCGTACCTTGGTCGAGATGGCAGGCGATGCTTGATGAGTACTCTACACCGAGGAAGTTTTGGGTGAAGCCATTGCATTGCGTGCCATATTTGAATCGAGTTTTTCTTGGGCACTCTTACATCAAGACTTATGAGAGTGAGATACGCGAAAGCCAGCGTCTCTCATTTTCGTGTGTTTGGTTGCAAGTGCTTTATCTTGAAGTCCGGGAACCTAGATAAGTTCGAGTCACGTTCTGTGGCGGTATCTTTCTAGGCTACTCGACTTCTTCGCGGGCTTATCGGGTTTGGGCTGCGAGTCTAGTAAAATGGTAGAAACACGTGAGGTGACCTTTGACGAGGCGGTCAGGGACTAGGCCAGATATCTCGAGTTCTTTAGAGCGATCCGAGACCATCTTTGTGGATGATGAGGACGAGGGAGGCGATGGTTGTTTACGATCCGGCTCCTCTTCCTCCCCTTGAGATGCCTTCTTCCACGGCACCTCAAGGTGATCGACCTTGCCTTCCGTTTCCTCCGGAGCTAGTGGCTCTGTCCCCCCCGCGTCTGCACACGAGGTAGAGGCCACTTCTTCTTCTCATCCAGGACCTCCCGACATATCCAGAGAAGGCATCCTTCAGAGCGAGATCATTGGAGATCTTTTTGGCGTGTCACACGCTCAAAATCTCAACACTCTCTTTTCTGTCTCCATCTCGCTTTCATTGCCTCCTTGAGCCCAAGGATGTTGATCATGCTCTTTCGATGAGTCTTGGGTCAATGCCATGCATGAGGAGTTGGAAAACTTTGAGAGAAACAAGGTTTGGTCGCTTGTTGAGCCCCACGAGGTCACAATATCATTGGAACTAAGTGGGTGTTCAAAACAAGCAGAGTGAGGAAGGGGTAGTCATTGAAACAAGGCTATTTGGTAGCTCGGGGTTCTCCTGAGGTTGAGGGTGCGGATTTTGAGGAGACCTTTGCCCTGTTGCTAGACTTGAGGCCATTAGAATTTCGCTTGCCTTGCAGACTTCTAAGGGTTTCAAGCTTTACCAGATGGATGTCAAGAGTGCCTTCCTCAATGGGTTTATTGAGGAAGAGGTCTATGTTAGACAGACCTCCGTGGTTTGAGAACCCCAAATACCCAAACCATGTCTACAAGCTCTCTAAAGCCTTGTATGGACTTAAGCAAGCCCCTAGAGCTTGGTATGAAAGGCTTAAGTCCTATCTGTTGAGTCATGGTTTTGAGATGGGTAAGGTAGACAAGACCTTGTTCATTCGCAGCATGGTAATGACTTTCTACTCGTCGATTTATGTGGATGATATCATCTTTGATGGCTCATCTCATACTCTTGTTTCTCGGTTCTCCGATGTTATGAGCTCGAGTTTGAGATGAGCATGATGGGCAGTTGAGTTTCTTCCTTGGCTTCGAGATCAAGCGGACTCGGGAGGGTACATTTACGCATCAAGGCAAGTACACTCGTGACCTCTGAGGCAACCGACATGAGTGATGGTAAGCCGGTGTCCACACCGATGGCTTCTACTGACCTATCTTGACCTGAGATGAGGATGGCGAGCGGTTGATCAAAAGGAGTATCGCGACATGATTGGCTCCTCTTGTACCTCATCGCCTCGAGGCCGGACATACACTTCTCCGTGTGTGCGTGTGCTCGATTCGAGCTTCTCCTCGCGTATCTCACCGCCAAAGCGGTGAAGCGATTCTTGATACCTTGAGCTACCATTGACTATGGTATCTGGTACTCTTCCTCATCTGTCTTTTCCTTAGAGCCTACTCGAGGACGCAGACTTTCTTTGGTCAGAGGATAGATAGGAAGAAACGCCGCACCCGCCAATTCATTGGCACTTCTCTCGTTCTTGGTCCTCTAGGAAGCGATCCGGTGTTGCCTGATCCGTAGAGGCGAGTATGTTCTTTGCCGCCATTCTTTGCTGACCAGATACTTTGGATGGGTTCGACCTGCGGGACTTTGGGTTAGTTATAGAAAGTGTTCCACTCTTTTGTGATAACACTTCTGCTATTAACATTGCTAAGAACCCAGTGCAGCACTCTCGGACCAAGCATATTGATATCCGATATCACTTCCTTAGAGACCATGTGGAGAAGGGTGATATAGTGCTCTAGTTTGTGGAGAGTGACCGCCAGTTGGCTGATATCTTTACCAAGCCTTTGGATAGCTCTAGGTTTTCAGCCTTGCGGGGAGAGCTTGGGGTGGTTTGTCCTTTTGGACTGTAGTAAGGGGGAGCTTTGTGCTTTACTGCTTTATCTTATATATTATGCTCTTGCTCCTTTCTGTTGCATTGCATTTGGGTGCATTTTTGGGTTAGTCTTCCTAGCATAGATTAGAGTGTTTCTCTCGTCTAGTTGCTTAGACTTCTTCCTCTCATCTTATGCTCTAGGATGTTGCTTATTAGCTGTCTCTTCTCACTAGGTTGAGCTTACTCACTTCTTATAGGTTCTAGCAAGGGTTGGGCCACCCTTGGGTAGACAGGGAACGTGTTTGCTCCTTAGTGTGTTAGCCAAGGCGGTGATAGTCCTAGTGTCATATGGGGTAGATGAGAGTCGATCTGAGCCATGGTATTCTCTATATCTTGTCTATGCTTTGAGGACCTGCTGTTCTGATTTCTTTGCCGACTTCTCGTTTTATAGCTTTGGTTAGGGGAGTTCATTTGGGAGCTTCGAGCTTAATATTGATATAACTCAACTTGAACTAAACATTGCTTCACATGTTGAGGGGAGCTGGATTTTCTTGCTTTTAGCATTGTGCATTGTAATATAACTACATGGAGCCTTGACCATTATCCATATATGACATGCTTCAATGCATTACATCTTGCCATGATTATGCTTAATCGCTAGACTTATCATTGCTTCATATGTGTCGTCAAGCCTTTGCCATTGTTAAGTTAATTAAAATTGCACAACTTGAACTAAGACATGTCATGTTAGCTCTTGAGGCTAGACTATCTTTAGTTATCCTCTTATGATTCATGCCATGTCAAATAGGCTAAGTTGAGTCTTGAATCTTTAATTGAGCTTTAGTTTGAGCTATGCTAGTGTCATGATGAACCATGAGTGAGTACACTTATTTAAGAAAGCAAAAGATCTCTTTTATGTGCGAAAGAATGATCTCACCAATTCTTTCTCATGAGGCTGCTTGCCATTGCACTAGGCATGAACTCAGGGGGAGTTTTGGATGACCTAGATCATCTCCTTAAGCTTTTTGCTTGGAATGGTCGCATAAGGCCTGAGATCTAGCACATCACCAAAATTATGAGTTTCAAATGAAAATATGTGATTTGGGCTAAATTTGTAATTACCAAAAGAACCAAGTACTTGTGCAAATGATTCATTCTTGAACTAATAGCACTCTAAATTGACTCAATTCTAGCTTCTTGGTTCCACTTAGGTTATTGACATGGTTTGCATCATCCTTGGATACCTCTAGCTAGACTATACTCTTGAGTGGCTTGACATGCTAAGAAATTCATCTAATCTTCATATTGTTACTTACGTGGCTTGGCTTGATTATGCATATCTTGTAATGATATTGATAGCTTTCATATAAGTTATGGCTTGGTGTAATACTCGAATAGTCGTTTAGGATAATCTTCATGGCTCTAATTGCTTAGCATTGCATAACATTCAACCACCATGCTATATTCTCTCTTTTGTATCTTGATGACTCTATTGCCAAAAGGGGGAGAATATTGGAGAAAAAGTCACTTTTGGGAGTTTTGGGGCGTTTGAGAAAACTTGCTCTTTCTTTTACTCCTTGCGTCTACATGGTCATTAGCATCAATTTTTTCTCTTGGATCATGTATGACTTTCAAACAAACTCAACTTATGCTTTTTGGGGTTTGTCAATATACTCATCAAGGGGAGATTGAGAGACCATGTGGAGGTGTCCCCATGTTTGTGATGAGTAATTGTGAGACGGTTTAGTGAGTTTGAGTTTGTTTGGGTATTCGAGGGTAGAGTACCTTTACTTGTGCCTTTCTTGATTATGTTGTTTCGATGCGGTGCTATGTGATGGTTTGCTTATGCGTGGATCTGCAGGACTTGAGCTAGGTCGAGGTGAGGCGAGGTGGACCGGGACTAGACACAGGAGGTGTCGAGGTCGAGACGGTCAAAGATGCCGAAGATGATCGATTTCTTGAGGTGGTTCTTAGTCGGAGGCGAGGCAGGCTGTCCGTGACGGATCTGACGAGGCGATGACGAGTGGACGGGACTAGACTCGTGGAGGAGTCGAGGTTGAGACGGTCAAGATCTGGGATCGGAAGGTTAGGGAAGATGCTTGAGGGCAATTTGGTAAATTGACTCAAGCAATTGAGAGGAGTGGGTGTTTTTCCTCCATTTTCCTGGTCATGTTGACCATGACCCTTGCCTCATTTGGGTGTGGAGCAAGCTTGTGAGACATGGTTGCCACTTCTTGAATTTCCTATTGGGGTGTGGGTTTGCTCCTTTTGGTCTCAAGAGTAGCAGGAGGTAGAAGCTGCGTATTGAGCTGTGCTTGTGCGTGTGTTTCCTGGCGGTGTGTAGTGCTCTGGTGTGTGTCCTCTTGGAGAGCTGTGGGCGTGAGCTCCTGCGTGTGTTTTGTAGGTGAGTAGTGAGAGTATGAGATAGAGCTCTGGTGGTGGTGCTCTGTGGGGAGTTCTAGCCGTGGCTTGTGCTTGTGCTCTCAGAGGCATAGACCAAGAAATGGAGCCTTTGGTGGCGGCAGGCTGTAGCTAGTCGGCAGAGAGAAATTCAGATTCAAGCGGCAGCGTGTGGCTGTGGTTTGTAAACCGAAATGATTTGATGGTTCATTATGTTGATCCTGCTTATTTGCTTTGGTTATTTTATTGCCTGTCTACAACCCTCTGTGCTTGATTATTAGACCAGGTTCTTGTGGTTTGATGCGCCAGTAGTGATTGCCGTTTTTCTCTTCTTGCATGCTTCCCATGATAATAGAAGTCTGGCGGCCAGTACATAGGGCCGGCCTCTGCATAGGTGTATGGCAGCTGTTTTGATGGTCTTTTTCTTTGATTTTATCTCTTGCGTGTAAGAGGACTAGCACTTTGTTTGTTGTGAAATGAATTGATGTTGCGTGGTGCTCATCCTGATTGTTGGCTGCAACCTAAGCTTTTGCATTGTTGAATTAATCAAAAGGTTTGGCGATGGTGTCGGTTTCTCGCTTTCGGCACTATGCGGTTGATGTTGGAAGATCTTGTCTCTTATTGCCTTTTTCATCTTTATATGCAATGAGAGAAATCAAGAGCCGTGGGAGCATTTTGTTTTCTGCTGGTAGAAAATGGAGCTAAGCGGCAAACCGGGTCTGTGCGTGGACGATCGAGCCGTCGTCTTGGGACGTGGGCGTCGGCGCATTCCTAAGCGGTTCGGCGGAACCTCGACTGGCTGCCGCCCGGAGAAAAGGGGAGCTAGTGGTGGTCCTTGTCGCGCTTGTCTGCTTTCGATAAACGACTTGGTGCCATTTAGGCGTTTGCTTGATTGCTATCACCGCTGCGACTTATTTGGTTGTATTCGGTTTTGTTATTGATGACTTGTTGGCTTCCTTCTTTGTTTCAACTAAGTTTCGGTTTGGTCTTGATTGCTCTGTGACGAAGGTGGTTCGATTCTGTTTATTGCTTTCTTTGCCTTCTTGTTGTGTCGTGGAGTCTGTTTGGTAGGCACCGATTGGGTCCTCACTTGTGCGGTGATTCTTCTTCTTTGAGAGGTCCGAGCTGCACCTTGTCAATCCGATCCTTGGTTTGGATTCGTGGTCTGGCGTGTAGAGTCTGTGTGGGCCTCCAAGCCTGAAGCGAAAAAAGTAGTATTTATTCGTGGCTCTTTGGAATATACAAGAGATCTTAGGCTGCTGTAGTTTTTTCGTGTTGAGAATTTGGTGTTAATTGTTGTGGCTGTCATCTTGTTCTTGTCGAGTTGTGCTTTTTAGCTTGGTGTCTGCCATCACACAGTGATCTTTGGAGATTGAATTGCTCGAGGCTTTGATTCAGATTGGAGTTTATAGCTTCTATAGGCGTTAGTCCTTTATGTATGCTTGTCGATTTGTGAGTTGTTTTAGTCTTTTGATACTGGGCGATTTTAAAAGAGCGTCATTCCCCCCCTCTGTCGCCATTTCGGTCCTACACAACACATGTAGGTCACAAAGATTGAAGTTAGTGTTGATCAGTATGGTTATTTGATTCATGCAAAGCATAAATGCTTGTGAAGGTATTAGAGACAAGCTAAGAGGCAAACTATTGGAATAGTTGTCTCTAATATTGTCTCAAGGTGACATGGAGGATATTAGAGACAAGCTAAGAGATAAACTATTGGAGATGCCCCAATAGATGCTTGGTTCAAAAAAAGCTTATGAGTTGAGTTCGTCCTCCCTTCTTTTGCGCATGGAATGGCATGATTGGTAAATAAAAAGAAGTGTGACATCAGGCAACATAGTGAGAATGGCCAGGCAGGCAATTATGTTTTGCCACTCCAACATAACAGTCAAAACCCCAGGTCTGATTTATGTTGGACTATGAATCCGAGAAAGTTACCAGCCGAGACACCAAAGGCACATTTCAAAGGATGAATTGGAAACTTATACGGCCTCGTTCTCTCAAACGCTTTCCTCCTGTTAGTTCGAACCTGACGAGTCGCTGCTATATCAGTGCTATCTAACTTTGAAAAGCTGGAAATCTTCAATAATCTTCCAACAGCCCGGGAATCCATCAAATTAAAGGATAAAGAGGGCATAAAATCGCTTTCTTTCTGTATAGCTTCACGAACTTCTCATCAAAAGTAGTATTTGTTGCACAGTTTACGTTAACATCCACTTCTTCCGCGATCTCTTTGGCTTAAAGATGCATATTGATTTTCCAAGCTTAGAACTAATGATGATGCTTGTGTTTTCTGTCATATAATTCATACTACGATTATGTAGTTGATACTTATACCTCCTGATACCACGATTAAACTGAACAGTAGCTCATTAATCGGGAAACATATATTGATCAATTGGATTATCTGGCGTATTATTTGTTCAAGACTGCCGACAAAAACTTCTAAAGATGTTATACATAATAGTTAGCTTGCTGGCAGCGATTAATCAAGTGATTACTTGGTGCTGGCAGCTATACATTTTACAACAAGGTTGGGAAGAGGTTTATATTTTTTTTCTTAATTAGCTAAAACATGTGCCTGACATGTATTAATATGCTTAAGATAAGCGTTTTGATCAAAATGGCTTACTTAAAAAATGAAAAATGTTGTTTCGTGAATTAAATCAAATTGTATTTTTGTGCTCATATGGGACCGACTTATATCCCGTTGTATCTTGATGCATGTTTAGAACCTGGGAGCTAACAGCACCTTGGACTGGAGCTGAGATAAAGGTGCCAGTCAAGTTCATCATTGGAGATCTAGATTTGACGTATCGTCTTCCAGGGACACAAGACTTTATTCACGATGGTGGCTCGACGAAGTTTGTTCCTTTGCTCGATGATGTGGTGATCATGAAAGGTGTCGGGCACTTCATCAACGAAGAGAAGCCAAATGAAATTAGTGAGCACATAATCAATTTCATCAAAAAATTCAACTAATATTCTCCTAAAATACCCAAGTGATTAATAAATGGAACTGGGGTTGTACCGCCCTGTTTCCAAATAAACTCAAGTAATATACAATGCTATCTATACCATATTCTTGGGAAAACAACTACACGTTTATATTTGTGATCTCAATGTACAATGTGTTGTGCTTTAATTTGTAATTTCACCGATTTTTATTTTACAATTTGTGTGGACTTTGAGTCTTTCTGAGCTTTTTTGCATCCGTGTACCAAGTTAGTATGTTAACTAATGTCCCTCAGAAGTCAGAACATCACAAATGGGGGCTGACACACTGCTACAAGCGCGAACGTTTACCGTAGGGTGGTTCTAGGCATTTAAGGAAAAATTGGTTTGGTGACACCAAGAGATCACTAAATTAGTTTCATACCACCAAACCTCACTGATACAATTTAATACCACATAAAGATCACCACGTTCCTTTTTACTATTCCGTCCAACTTGAGCGTTCTAGCCATGAACTTTTTTTATTAATTAATCTCTTTTTAATTTTTATTTTAAAGTTAACCTCTGACGCACTTTATTTCTAATTCTGATCTCTTTGGTCACGCCATAGGATAAGTTCGCTAAATAGTACTTTTGGTCACGCCACTGGTTGTGGCGTGACTAAACAACACTGTCACACCATGGGTAGTGACGTGACAAGAGCTTACTCCAGATACGGACTGGCGTGACAGTGTTGTTTTATCACGTCACGGGTGATGGCGTGACCAAAAGGGTTAGAATTAAAAATAAAGTGCGTCTGGGTTAACTTTAAAATAAATTTTTTAAAAGGATTAATTAATAAAAAAATTCTCTAGCCATTGACTATGGCCATTTTTCGCCTTTAGCTTGTAGTGTAGAAAAAAGTAAAAACTAATCTTTGCTTCGTTCTCCCAGTCAAGAACACCATCTCTCTACTCCCGGCCGGCGGCCCCCTCCGCCCATCACGGCAACAACACCACCCTTCCGCCTCCCATTGTTGCATGGGCAAAGCCTTCATACCTCTCTTCTCTCCCCACCGCAGCAACCACCAGGACAGCTATAGGGAGAGGGCTGCAGATTGAGCCAAGGAAGGGGCCGAATCCGCTGTGCGACGATGTCGAACGGTAAGTCCAATGGTTTTTCATCTATGGCAGGAGAGCTGCCAAATTCACTGAAAGTGAGGATTCACATGCTACAGGTTAAAAGATACAAGAGAGTGAAAACGAAAGGAAAAGGAGGAAGAGGAGGGTCAGGTCAGTGCCGAAATCGCTAGAGGAGGTCGAGTTGTGATATGTTGGGCCTGTTTCTACCCAAGCGGGTGTTTTCTTCATTGTTCAGCGAGAGGCCGG
Organism: Phyllostachys edulis; assembly: GCA_036346405.1. Lineage (NCBI taxonomy): Eukaryota > Viridiplantae > Streptophyta > Magnoliopsida > Poales > Poaceae > Phyllostachys > Phyllostachys edulis. Next base: position 57,244,641 of record CM070553.1, read on the forward strand.
ATACTGTAGTTCTGTGTTAACCACCTTGCTACACAAAGCAATAACAAAACGGTAAGTCACTTCCTATATATTCATGTGCATATCATATTACATGTTCGGATGTGAAGGAGAACTAGATTCACCGCGCACACATATCACTTCCATTAGATGAGTATATAACGATTACAAGAGGTGTAACAAAGTGCAGGTAACCAACTCTGGTTAGTGGCTAGACAATAGGTCAGAGGGAGAGATAGTGCGCTAGAGAAAAGGCTATACATCAGGATCTACAACAAACACATGCAGCAAAGTGTCATGCAAGACGTGAGTAACGTGTGGTAACACCCCCCCGCAGTTTGTGTTGGAAATGTGGACACCATTTTAATTTCAGATTTTATTACGAGGCAAAGATCACAAATAACTAATGATGCATAAATCAATACTAACAGCAGGCTACACATTGCACTTCTAAAACATACTCAATATCATGATTATAACAGAATATACTGGTCGTACACACAACTTATAGTATAGGTCGAGGAAAAACAGGAAGCAGTACAGACTCGATGCAGTGCAGATCGTGCACGTCGTAGTGCAGCAAGCGGTCACGCAGATGCGCTGTCCAGAAACTTTATTGCCGCCCCGTGTAGGTGAACTCTGCGACAATAGTACAGAGATACTGCTCACCCTCCTTCCTGGTGCCCGCCGAGGAGAAGGGACGGCTTGGTTCAAATAGTATAACCCTCCTCCAGCACAAGAAAACGGAGAGGAATAAGAAGAAAATTGGAATGGAAAAGATCATCCTTGGTCTGGACGTCTCCAGATTATTTTAAGGGTCGAGTCAATTGCTCTCTAGTAACTGCTTAATAAAGCACACATTAGAACACTGGTAACTGCTAATTCAAAACCAATTAATGGTAATTAATCAGTATTTATCATATCCTGATTACACGTTGGTCTACAGCTTTGACCACGTTATTTGGATCACTCTAGTTTGACCACTTTATTTTGACCACAGTGTTCTGACCACACTCTCTTGGAGTGATCCAAGAAAATCTCCAAGGGAGATCCAAGACGATTCCCCAAAGAGGTCCAAGTGAAATCTCCAAGGGAGGTCCAAGAGGATCTCCTGAAGAGGTCTAATGGGACCACAGAGTTCCGACCACACTCTCTTGGAGTGATCCTAAGATATCTCCAAGGGAGGTCTAAGAGGATCCCCCAAAGGGGTCGAAGGGTAGTCTAAGAAAAACTCTCACTGGTTTTATGGACCACTTTATTTCGACCATAGTGTTCGGACGACACTGATCTTACGGACCACTACACTAGTCTTATGGACCACTTGTTTGAGAGAGAGAAATGCATGGTTAGCAAAAGAAACTAAACCTTACATGCTTTGGAATTTCAGGAATGAATGAGCCTTTACAAATAAGGGCTCAATTCTAATAATCCCCCACCAATTCCAAGGCAGGCAGCCAAAAGGAAGATAAAGACTATTGTGCTGAAGAGTTGTTAATATACCAGGCTTTCAGTGTAAGTCCCGTACGGGTTGAACTTGCACCTAGAATAACAAGATTCATTTTCTCACAACTGATGAATGGACTTTGCCTTGAATTCACAGTCTTTCGTGATTAGATTTCACTTGAAATCTCAACTGATACTAGGCTATCAAAGAACCAAGCCTAATCGGAGCTTTATTTGGTCATGCTCCCTTATCTGCTCATGAGCTTTCTAGAGAATGCCCCTATTCTCGTGAACTGCGATCTCCGTTAAGCTCAAGTAGGTGTATTCATTCTAGGTATCCTATAGGCTAATACATTTTTCCCTCATTGGACACTAGAATACATTAAGGCTTTAAGCCATCATCTTCCATACAGTTGAGAGTACTTTGTCTATCAGAACACGGATACATATTTTTATTAAAATGTACTCTTTTGTTCAAATATCAACTTGTTTTTCCTATTACCTAAGTCATAGGATCTCCGATCAAAAAGGTATGTGTTACTGTTGAGTTGTAACTCTAATGGGCCTCATTCCCATGTCCATAGATGCAACGAAAATCGCCTTTCGTGCTAGCCCCTTTGTGAAAGGGTTTGCCAGATTTTTCTCAGTGCGAATATAATTCACAGTAATCACTCCAGAGTTCCTCAGTTTTCTGACATATATAAGCCTACACTTCACATGTCTAGAGGACTTCATGTTATCCTTAGTACTTGTAACCTTAATCAACACTGTTTGATTATCACAGTACATTAGGATTGTCAGTATTGGTTTCTTAACCAGTGGTAAGTCCAATAGAAGCTCTCTAAGCCATTCGGCCTCAACAGTAGTTGTGTCTAGTGCTACAAGTTTTGCTTCCATGGTTGACCTCATCAATATGGTCTGTTTACATGACCTCCATGAAACTGCAGCACCTGCAAGGGTAAACACTGTAACACCCCAGCCCAACACACTACAAGAAGAACACCCCTTTAGCAACGCATATATGCATTGGTAGAAGTCCAAATAAATGTTGTTAGAGTCTATACCAACGCATTTAGTATGCGTTGCCATTGAGGCCGTTGCCAAGGTCTGTAACAACACATATACAAGTGTTGGTAACATGTAAATAAAAGCGTTGTAAGGTTGCAACGCATATTTTGACATAGTGGCAACATATATATATGCGTTGGCATTGGACACTAGCAAATCGCTTTCAGGATTGTTTACAACGCATCTAATCATTGCAAAAGGTGTCCTTTTCATGTCCAGGTCAGACTTATCAATTAGGGCCCACGGGGTTAAACAAAACACACATATCAAAGTGTATAACAAAAAAAATTCATTGATATCAACAAAAAATTATTTCATTACAAAGAATTTCCAACTAGCTTCACAAGTCTGGACTCGAGGCATGCATAGTTGGTACCATCATTATCTAATAACATAATACGCCCTAAAACATAAATGTAAGTACATGTCTATACTTTTAGTGGAAAGTCTTCGTTCTCTATGCCCCTGTGGTTCTATAAAAAAAAATTCTTCATTCCTCAACATTCTCCATTCTACACACAAGTTTGCCAAACAGTCCAAACCATCAACATATCTTCTCAATCTGAAAAGAGAAATAAAGTTCTTTTAGTGCATTATTAAAGTAAAATATAACATTCCAACCCTTCCAAACAGATGTAGGTGTTTACGTGCATCCAAGGAAAGGAAAGTACGATTTGATTTTTCTTGTTTTTCACATGAGCTCCAACATCTTGATCATAGGAGCCAGTATCTGTAAAGTTAAGATTTGAGGTCATCTCAGGGCGCATAATTGTCCTAGAGAAGAAATAGAATTGACATAGGCTTAAAAAGCAAGCGTCAGCATCAGTACTTGATACCACTGATACAAATACAATTGCCGAGTGAGCAACACATTTAAGCACAAAGTTCGTTTCTCTGAAAACAATCCTATCTCTCGAAAGAGAAGCGAATAAACGATACGCAATCGGTTCTCGAGTCCTTTGCAAAAGCTACAATCAACATATTTTATATGTTGATCACCATATTATAGTCATGCATATGATGAGAGCTAAACTCTCCATTGAAGTATATCCGCAACTTGTGGAGATGAATTGTCGCCATGTTGATAGTGATACAGGACATGCTCAAGTGTCCCTGAGAATCCTACCACTACAGCAAGCAATCAAGTTCAATATTGATTTATAAATCTAGGAATTCAAGTAATTTAAGGACATGAAACAGTAGTGCAAGAACCATGCCGCACCAGGATTTTAGGTATTGTTGTCTTCATCAGGAGAATCTGACTGAGATGGTTTCTACTCTTCGATTACCATTTTTGCTCACTGCCCTCCACTTGTTGCTTTGAAGAATCTGATCTTTCCATGCCTGAACAACACAAGCAACCATCTAAGAAAAATAAGCATGACGAATAATTGCAAAAACCCTTGAAATCATATGGATTTGTTCTTCTAATCGAAACTTCTATTGTTTCTGAGTGAATAAAACTATGCAGTTCTGTGATCAACTTTGGAATAGAATGGTGAAGCTCAAATATTAGATCAACTTTGGAATTCAGAGTGACTTCAAAAAATATATTTGCACTTTTTACAGGCAAGTACACCATGTATTTGTTCACTGCTACTCCATCTGCTACTAGCTAGCTTGATACATTATCTGCGTATGTGTCATGTGCACTTGATCGATTTCCATTTATAGCTAGCAAAGCTCGAAAAAGAACTACAGATCTGCAAAGTTAACTACAAATCGAGAAACAATGCAGGATTCCAAGGAAGGGAGAGAGGGGTACGCGGTGTAACTTACTAACAAATCAATGTTCTCACCGCCGAAACAACGCCACCGATCCGCGACCTCTTGTTCCCCGTACCGATATGTTCCGCCGCGAATACCTCGCCTGCTTGTGCATTGAGACACAAAGCAGACCAAGAAAGCAAGCACAAAACCAATCAAGAAGACGCGTGAGAAATCCAAGAACAAGGCGTGATTTGGGAAAAACGCAAAAGCGACGGAATGTTGCATCAGAACAGAAACACGAGGAGGGATGCTGGGGGGAGAAGAGGAACACGGGTGAAGACGAGCTCACCTGTAGAAGAGGAACAAAGTGCCTATCCTACACGTCGGCGATAGAGATCTGGGGGATTCGAGGTACGCGGTGCCGCACGGAGAGTCGGGGAGGAGGGGGACGCGGCGATGGATGTGCGGGGAGGAGGGAGTCTATGGTGGCAGCCGATGGCGACGGAGATAGGGTTTCGTAGCAGCAGTGAGGTCAGGATTGGGGGCGGTGGAGGGCGGCAGGCTGCTCCGTCATGTCTTGAGGACAAGGTGATGGATCTGCTGGGGGTGGCGTCGGGGGAAGAGGGGCGGCTCGAGGAAGGAGGAGGAGGCTGGCTGCAGCAATGTGTCGGGGAAGAGGCGGCTAGGGGCGGCGATGCGGCGTCGGGGAGCATTGCCACATCGGGGCCGACGGCGACGGCTCTGGGGAGAGGAGAAAAGGGGAGCGGGGCGGCGGCGGCAACCTAAACGAGGATGAAGAGGAGGAGGAGGGGAGGGAGGCGGCACCGCTCGCGGGAGGACGGCGGTGCGTGGGCGGCGGCGGCGGCTCTGAATGCTGGTTTGGGGAATTTGGGGAGGGCTTCGGTTTGGGAAATTTGGGAGGGCACGAACGAGGCAACAGAGCGTAGCCAAAAAAACCGTTGCGGCAAAAAAAAGTGGCGCGCGACGAAAAAAACTGGCGGGGCACTTTAAAAAAACTGGAGGCAAAAATGAAAAATATGTTCCCTGCGATTTTATCCATCTAAGTAGGAATTGTATACAATGTCATTTTGTCCATTCTGCAAAAATTTTAGCAAAAAGAAAAATAAAAAACTAGGCATTTCAAATGTTTGCAACACATAAGGTTGCAACGCCTATTATCTATAGCCATCCACATGATTTATGATGAATTGGTTTCGCAACACATATTTTGCGTAGCCATAATATTACTTCGCAACGTATGCATAGAGCGTTGCAACGTATGCATTGGTAAAGGGGTGTTCATGTTGTAGTGACATGAGCCTGGAATGCTACTAAAATAATAGAGTAACAAATAAAACTAAGTCTATTTCTCGAATTTAACGAGAACCTCCTTTGTATAGATGGCTATAGAAGGTTCAAACAATTTTATATAACATCAATTCAATACTCTAATCATCAACGACATCCAAAATATGCTAAACAACTAAAACATAATCAAAAGGGCATCCATAATCTTCTATCAACTCTATTACAAATTATACCAAGCATAAGTCATAATAATCCATTAAGCATTACTCTCAAATAATTAAATCATCATCCAAATTATTCATCCGTGAATTGTTTGTGCCAAGGTGCAACCAGACTTAAATCTATTCCCTCCCATGCATGCCGTTCTTGTAAGGGGGGGGGGTACCTAAAACCACAACCAACAGCAAGAGTGAGTCCATGACTCAGCAAAGTGCAATAGTAAATCAAACATAGCAACATAAGTAGTTCAAGGGATTAAACAATCACATCATGAACAACAGCATTATAGACCACAAATCCATCTCTTATGATAGCATCATATGCAGTCAAAGGAAATAAACGATCACATCATGAACAACGACATTAAAGTGTATGAAATAAGCACGTAAGCGAACACTTGAATGAATGGAATGAATGATTTGGACGAAATGAAGGACTACACACATGCAAATACGGTATTGCTTGGTGACACACCCGTCGGTGTTCACCTAAGCCGCATTTAACAAAATGCGGGGATCCAACTCCGTCTGAAGAACGTTTAAATGCGGGTGTCCCAAATCGCCCACATTGGAATGGTGGGTCTTACGTGCCCATCTTTGGAATTGATGGGTCTTATATAATGATCCACTCTCGTGGATTGAAACATGTATTATGGATGCATGGTATGACATATGAACATTGAAATTACATGCTCTCTATTCATGGAAGTAACACAAATGGGTTGAATACGAACTAGTAAATTTTAACATGGTACTTAGAAATACAATACCAACCACAAGCATACAACATGTCATAATCATAGAAACACTAAGGTACTTGCCATGATGCAAATGCACATGTCCATTGTCATTATCATGATTCATCATTGTCATTATTAGCAAGGTAGTCTCACCGCTCACCTTGTCCCATCATCAATGCCATCAATCATGACACCACTACCATGTAAACACCACCATATAAACGTCATCATATAAATATTAGCACGCGTCGTCATGTAAACATTTCCATGTAAGCTTCATCACATAAGCAACGTCATAAAAAAACATTATCATTAAACTATGGCACTCATGCTCATCAACATTACCAAGCAGTAAGCAACATCATTTAACTATGGCATTCATCAAGTATGTAATATAACAACTCAGTAATAATACTTGCACTTGCCTCAACCGTGAGACGGAAGTCAACGACGGAAAACTCTAGCACCGGAGTTCACCACCACCGTATCCATTGGTATGCCTAGAATCGTAGCTGTGACTCCAGCAGCACCACCACTTGTACAAGGAGGCATTTCAGATATGGCTTCTCCGCTCGACGTAGCCGCCTGAGATATGCCTCAACTCACTGATCGACTTGACCTTTGCAGTTTTGAAAAAAAAAACACTTCAATGAGCTTGGGTGCAGGCACAATATCAGAATCTTCCATGTTTTGGTCTATCATAGTAGATGATAGTGCTTTCCCATAGGCTTTCTTGATAATCGGGATCTTTGTAGGCAACAAAATGATCAGTGCCACGAGAAATGTAGTTGTCTAATGGGACTAGGATACTCTCAAAGAAACCAATTGCCCAACCATCAAGTGTCCAACGAAATCACTGATGAGTAAAAGGTCATATAGGAAACTATTTCTAGGACTTCTTCATAAACATCTTGACCATTTGAAGTCAACATCCTGCGCAATATAGGCAACAAAGTGGGTTCTATTTGGATAAAAGATCGGGAAGACTGCTATTGGACTCAAGGATTGTGCTTATGGCATGCAAGCAACCAACAGCAGCCAAAAACACCAGTGTCCTCAACTTCATCATCAGCTTCTGAACTAGCTGTGCATCTCCAGAAGGCATCCTAAGCCACAATTGCATACAGGTTAGGCCTTACAAAATGTGATCCACAACTCTAGCATAGTTGGCACAAGAAGATCTCCTAGGAGGAGGAAGAACACATGCCTGCAAGGAGAGATGAGACGCCCACGCGATCTCTTGTGTCAGCGTGACCTCCGAATCCAACCGGAGCTGCTCATCCTCTGAAGGATGTCATTGTCCCTCAACCACACTGACCTAGGCATTCCTCCCGGGAGAGCCACAAGGTCAAACACCTGGTGGGCGCAGGCGGCAAACGGCTTGTCTGCGACGATGCGGGAGCCACACGAGGCCTCCACCTCCAGGCCGTCCCCCACGGAGGCCAGTGTCACGACAGCGCCGGCGCGCTGGGGGACACCTGCCAAGAAGACCGCCTCCATCTCCTCCGTGCCCATGGCGGTGGGCACAAGAATCTTCTTGTGAGGGAGCGGCGACAAGACGGCCGTTGCGGCGACAGAGAGTAACAGCCAGGACACCAAGGCGTGACGGCGGCACAGGAAGAAGGGGTCGGGAGGCGGGCCGAGTGGCGGGTGCCCGAACGCGCCATTGGACGAGCGAGACGACGATGGGAGCCGTAGTGGGCGCCACTGGGAGGCGGGCCTTGTGCGGCGCCAAGGCCGAGCCACCGAGAGCAGGGAAGCGCCAAGGGGAGCGAGCGGCAGGAGGAAGCGACGCAGCGGCACAAGATGGGGCGGCGGGCGGCGCTGAGCCGGCCGAGAGGGAGGGGAGACGCCGAAGGGGAGAAAGCGGCAGCCACTGAAAGGGGAGGAGATGGGGAGAACCAGGAGTGGCGGCTGATAGGATTGGGAGAAATTAGTCTAGGGTTTTGTTGACCTCTCTCCCTTAAATAGGTGTGAGGCTGATGCCCTCTTGGGCCATGGGCCAAAAGGCCAAACACTAAACCCCATTTCCCACTGGATTCTAATTATTAATTCAATAATTACTCATTCATAATATAGGATATTACATATACCCACATGTAGCTTTGATCTCATCTACATCAGAGATCCAGTTTGAATCACTATATCCTTCTAATCCAGATGGATACCCAGTATAGTGAATTTCATATGAGGTTGTGCCTCTCAAGTAGCGCAACACTCTCTTAAGTGCCTCCTAGTGATCATTTCCTAGGTTAGAAGTAAACCGACTTAATTTGCTCACAGCGAATGATATGTCAGATCTTGTGGCACCAGATAGATACATAAGGGACCTAATAATTTATGAATATATCAATTGATCTTTGCCTAATCCCTTATTCTTTCGAAGCTTAACACTAGCATTATAAGGAGTTGGGGAAATCTTGTAGTTCTCAAAACCAAACCGGCTCAAAATTTTCTCAGCATAATGGGATTGGTTCAAAGTATCCCATTCTCATTTCTGATCAATTTAATATTCAGAATAGCATCTGCTTCTCCTAGGTCTTTCATATCAAAGCATCTAGATAAGAAAGATTTGACCTCGCCAATAATAGCAGTGTTTGTCCCAAATATAGGTATGTCATCAACATACAAACACAAAATCACTCCTTGACCCACACCATAATGATAATACACACACTTATCTGCCTTATTTATAGAAAAACCAACAGATGTTAAAGATTTATCAAATTTCTCGTGCCATTGTTTAGGCGCTTGCTTTAGACCATACAAGGATTTGATTAATTTGCATACCTTAATTTCTTGTCCAGAAATCACAAAACCATCTGGTTGCTCCATATAGATTTCTTCCTCTAACTCTCCATTAAGGAAAGTTGTCTTCACATTGTCACATCCCCAAATTAATTAAGAGGATTACTATGCATCTCATGAGCATGCATCATTGTTTTCAAACATTTTCTTTAAGTATTGCACTTGGAAAATCTCAAAACAATTATTAAATATACACTTTAATTTGAACTCCAAAAGAAAAACTAAAACAAATGCTACTGAAGTTACTCTGGAAATAATTTATTCAAATACTATATTAATTATCATGAATCAATATAATTTTTCCCAAATTTTTTTGGGATTTGTTTCAACCCTCAGAAAATTTAAACACAATTCAATGTCACATTTTAAGTTTGAATTTAAACTGCACAATATATAATATAAACAGTGAGGTTTAATAATTTTTATGAACACTAGACCTTCCCAAGAACCCCCATGATTTATTTCATGATTTTAGGAATTTTATTCCTATTTTTTAAACACTTGGTCAAAGTAGGAAAACTAATCTAATTCTCAGTCAAACCTTTAAACCAAACCAGCCGAACTATTCCTTGGGCTTGAGTCTAACTCGACGAGTCGACTCGACCAAACCAACTAACCGCACCAATCGTGAGCCGTCCGATTAAAAATCAACGGCCCACGACCCCCCTCTTTGCGTCGGCCTAGCCGCGACCACCCAGGTGACCGTTGGCCATCCGATCGAGATCCAACAGCCCATCACCACCCTTTTCTCTCGAACTAGCGCGTGCGTGTGAGTCTCTAACGCGGTGGCCCCCGCTTGTCAGCTTCGTCTTCTCCACCCGCTGACGCTTGCACAGACTGGCTTTGCCACGCGGCCGTGTTCCTCTTCCGCGCGCTAGAGACGGCGCCAATCCACCGCGCCCATTGAACACTCCTAGAGCTCCCTCAGTTCATGCTGCCTCCGCTCCGTCATCTTCCCGGGGATAATACCCCCTCCTTCACCTCGTTTCAACTCATTCTTCCTCTCGGTGGCTGAGGAAGAAGAGGCTCTCTTGTGCTCTCTACACCGGTGAGCTTCCACCTCGTGGTCCCTCTCAACTCTATCTTCAATACTGTTTCCATTTTGACTAACCTCGGCTCGTGCATTTTCGTGTAGATCTCAGTTCATCTTCGAGCTCTCTGTCGTTCCAGAGTGCGCACCCGAGGGACATCACCGTGCCATCTTCGGCTCCGGTGAGCATTATCCTCCCTCTTGTACGTCACCATGTGTGCTTAGGCCTACTGATCTTATCCCCTCAACTAATTTCAGCATTGCTCGACAGTGCTTCGGTGAATTGAAGCTTTGACCCTTTCGGCCGAAGAACACTGTTCTTCTTCCTCCCCACCAACCCGGTAAAGCATTCCTCAATTCCTTTCATTTCTACCATCTATTGGACACCCTTGGGCTGCTCCGACATCATTTGGCCTCTCTCCTTTTTCAGGTCATCTTCTCCTCGTAAGCCGCAAGCACCGCCGTGGGCATTACCGACGCCAAGTCAACTCCGGTCATCTCCGCTTCTCATCCTCGCTCAAGTAGCATCCCATTAGTCCCTAGAAGCTCAGGCACTCGCTGAATGATCGCTGCGGAGCTTTACTTAGTGCATGCTTGTTTGCCGTATTGGGCACCGCCGCTTAGCTCTGGCTAGCCACCGACATGATCCACCTCTGATGTCGCCGCCACCACTCAAAGATGCACAGCACTAATGTGAAGCTATCGTAGGCCTTGGCCGGTGACGCCGTGGCGTGTAGCACCGGCGAGCCACCGGGCAAGCACACGGTCGCGTTGTTGGACGCCGACTGCGACTGTAGCAAGGTCGTTAACAATTAATGGTAATGATTAGCGTTAAGTGATGTCTTAGTCGTCCTAATATACCACTGACGTGTGGGGCCACGCACAGAAAATGGAAACAATAAGTGGAAGTGATAAAGAGACTGATGTGTGGGCCCGGTCGCATAAGTGCCGTGCGCTGTGTACGCACACGGATGGACCGAGTCTAGTGGGCCAGGTCACTGACGGTGGGTCCCACATGTCAGAGCTAAGTTTAAAATCGGATGTAAAATGTAAAACGCACTGTTCTTCGTGTCCCGCTTGTCAGCGACTGCGGCTAGCACGTGGCTCGGTAAGAAAAGTAATAAATGGCTTAGAAAATCCGAAAATGAATTATTTGCACGCTGGAAATTGTATTAACTTGATAAATGCATAACTAATTAATTTTAACTCCAAAAACAGTGAAACCAACTTTGATAATTTTCATTTTTAGTGAACCTTATATTAAAATTGGTTTCAACCCTGTCTCTGTAGCAGGAAATATTATTTTGGAAATTGATCCATTAACTCCATTATTTTTACAAAAGAAAAAGCTGATAACTTAGAAAATTCATAACTAATGCATAAAAACTCCAAATGGGGTAAACTCAACTATTTTGGACTTGTAATAATATTCCCTATCTATCCATATAATCCCTTGTCCCACTACTATTCTGCAAATTTTGCCGAAGTAATTAAGTTAGGTGAATAGTATCAAATTGGATTTTCCGGAAATCTGAAATTCAAATTGCTATAACTCTCACATACTAAATCCAAATGGAATAATTCTTTCACCTAAATTCATATAAAATCATGAATTAGATACTGTAGTAAAATCATACGTTTTTGAGCATTTTGAATTTTGAGGTATTTCTCGATATTTATTTGGTGTTGTACTTATATAGATTCCGAGCCTATCGATATTGACTTGTACGCTACTAAGGGAGAGCAATTAGACTACTAGCAAGGCAAGCATCATTTGAACTTTCTTTTGTGTCATATTTGATCCCAGTTTTGTTAAGTTAGTGCGATGATAATTGCCTGCATGCTATTTTGATAATGTCGCTATTTTTGTGATGTGTAGATTAGTTATTTCCTATTCATTGAGGTTATCCTTGAATTATTCTAGTACCACATGCTTAAGTTAAGATGGTTGAAATATATTGTTCGGGTTTTGCTTAGTCATGCAAGTCTAGAAACAGTAGTTTGATTGTCGGGAATAACCCGACAATTATGGGAAACACTCAATTACTTATCTCATTTTTGTTCCAGATCTTCGTATCTATTTATTAAGTTAAATTTTGCCATTTTAAAAGAGATTTTGGGTCTGGACAAGTGTTTGTTAGTGAGGGTGCCTTCGTGCACGAGATTGGGTAAGTGACTGACTTGTCTAGACCAACAAGGACCGAACTTTGGTAACGTCGTTGATTCAAGTAAAATTCATGCTATCACACGTGGTATATGGGTACTGTACGGTTAAGTAGGGGGAAGGTTTTCTTGTGTTAAGTCTCATAGTGGTGTAAGGGTATTTGTGTTGATCATTTGTTCTTAGGAGCCGGTGCAATTTTCTATAGTGTGCAAGCTAGCACCAATTACCATTTTTCTTGCATCGGTATTTTCAATACAACTTGTGAGCCCGCTTGGCAAGCGCTATATGTCGCTTGAACTGGGTATGGGAACCACTCATAAGGGGGACTTAGCTCAATAGGATCTTCTTGCTAAAAACAACCGTATCTCGATTCTCCCCGGCCGGTATACCTAAGGAAGTGTGTTATTATTATTCGGAGGCATCTAGAGGCTTACGGGTTAGTCGAGTCATGTGGGTAAAGTAGTACTCCTCTGCAGAGATAAATCTATTCGAATAGCCATGTCCACGGTTATGGACAACCGCTTGAGTTCGGGAGTTACTATTGTTAGACTTTGAAATTAAATTGTGGTTAAACTTGGTATTCAGCATGAATGGGATGTTCATGCATTTTGTTATGTCAAAGTGGGCTGCCACTTTGTCATTTGTTTGATTCATTTGTTATTCAAGTTATTACACTATCACATGATTTACTTCTACTTCAAATCTGAATTCAAAATGGCACTTGAAAAACTAGTATGTGTAGGTTGTAAATTGTTGCGTCTCTTCTTCAAAACTAAGCCTATATGAGCATCCTTTAGAACAACCTCTAGCATAACTAATTTTTATTTGTATAAGACTTGCGAGTACCTTTGTACTCAACCCGGTTGCTGCAATTTCAGGTGAGGAAGGTTATGAGCCCGATGAGCTCGTTAGCGCCGATTTAGGCGACGCTGAAGACTAGTGCTATCGTTTAACTCCCAGTCGGTTGCCGATGGGATATGGGCATACCATTGATGGTCTTTTGGTTTACTTACTTGCTTCCGCTGCTACTTAATACTCTTATTTGAATTTGGCCAGTCGGCCACTTGTAATAGTTGTAGACTTAAACTATTACGATGTATGTCTTTTGAACTATTAATGTATGCTTGTTGTATGGATGTGGTCAACGTTGTATGAGAGTATGAGCATATTGGTCGCTGATCTTGGGAGCCAATATGATTTCATGCTCACTGTTCGTGGCTTCCCATTTAACTCACTAAGGGTAGTGCTTGGACTATTAGAGAACCAACAATCATGTAGTGCTCGCAGAAGAGCAACGCGCATGATCGTTGGGGCTCTAGTTTTCAGTTAAGCCTCTCGCTTAGATGAAGTTAAGTTGGAATCCATTTACTTGAGGTCCAGAGTTATGTCCATAAGACCATGCTTAGTCTCGGTCTTAAGGAGATAACCCGAGGATCCTCACACACATCCTTTTTGATGAATGTGTAGACTATGGGAAGAAGCTAATGTAATAAGCACACGGATAGTGGTCAATCTGGCAATAGAAGAGTAAGTATCAAAATAATCCTCATATTCTTTCTGGGTATAACCCTTACCGTTAGGCCTCATTTTCTTTTTAAAGATCCACTTGCATCCAACAGGTTTACACCCGATAGGACGTTCAATGTTCTCCCAAGTCCCGTTAGCCATGATGGAATCTATCTCGCTATGGACTGCCTCTTTCCAATACTCATCATCAGGTAATGCATAAGCCTCTAAAAGAGTGTTTGGCACATCATCTATAAGATATACAATAAAGTCCTCACCAAAGGTTTTCTCAACCTTTTGTCGTTTGCTCCTACGAGGAGCCTCTTCGACTAAATTGTTATCTTCCTTAGGAAAATCACAAACTAGTGGTATAACACTCATTGGTTCAGAGATAGAGGTAGGTTCAAAAACTATTATTCATAGTTTGATTATCCTCAGTTCGAGAAGTATTGCCTGCAGTTCTCATAGGATAAATATCCTAAAAAAATGATGTATCTCTGCACTCTATTATTGTGTTTAATAATAATCTCAGGAGTTTCTGATTTTACTACTAAAAATCTATAGGCTGTGTTGTTATGAGCATATCCCAGTAAGACACAATCATCTGTTTTAGGTCCAAGCTTTCTTTTTTTTTTCTACAATGGTATATTGACTTTTGCCAAACACCCCCAAGTTCACAGAAAATTAACATTGGGTTTTCTCCCGTTTCATCCCTCATACAGAGTAATCTCACAACTTTTAATGATTACTCTATTCAGAACGAAAGTTGCTGTCAAAATAGCTTCCCCCCACCATAACTTAGGCATACCTGTAACACCCTGGCTATTCGAAAGCCAAGATGTTACCTAAAGGACTAATATACAACAACAATGCGGAATAATTTCAACAATATAACAATTAATTGCGAATAAAGATAAACATCTAATGGAACAAATGTAGGAATTTAATCTAAATTCATCGAAAATCACATTCTCTAAATATCCAAGTATATTGAGTCAATTAAGTTATTCCTATCAATAATCTAATCAAGGATCACATGCAGTTATTGAATCAATCATAAACATAATGAAGGATAACATACTCCATTTATTACAATCCAATACTTAACGAATGATTGGAAAGAACAAGTTCATATGGTTAATAGTGAACAATGTGAAGTGAAAGAAAGAATGTGAAGTAAATGATGTGATCCACGTGACTAAGCCCTCCCATGCATGCCGTCTTCAATGGTTACCTAAAACAAATAAACATGGCAAGAATGAGTCAATGACTCAGCAAGTACAACAGAATAAAGCGAACCATACTGAATATGAACATATCAATTACGAAATAGAATGCGAAAGTAGAACAGATGAATAAGAACACAATATCACAGAATAGAAATCGAAGGTAGAATGGATGAAATCATATGAATGGATGAAATGCATGAATTCCACTTCTGCTTATACCGGTATAGCGAGTGACACACCCGTCGGCGTTCACTTAGGCCCTCATTTAACAAAATGTAAGGATCCAAGACCCGTATGAAGAACGTTTCATACAGGGATCTAAATCTGCCCACATTGGAATGGTGGTTCTTACGTGCCCATACTGGAATTGATGTGTCTTTACATCCCACTCCCGTGGGTAAATCATGAACAATGTATGAATGAATGAATACGTGAATTTGTAAGAAGGAAGCTCAAGAAGCATGATTCACATACATGAAACGAAATAGAAATCAATGAAACCTACTCACCGACCATAGCACTCATTCATGGTATGAACATAAAACACTATGAACAAACAACAGCAGTACATTACACAGTGTACTTGCCCATATTGGAATAATGGGACTTCACTACCCACTTTCGTGGATGAACATGAAAGAAGGAACGAATGAATATTTCGAATGTAAACATACCACCGAATAATCATGGTTTACCAATTATGAAGGGAAACGAGAGATACTGGAATTGACCATTGCATAATCACCAATCAAGTAGAACAAAATATCAAACAAGACAATTCAATTGTACTTGCCTTTCGAACTGCGATGTGTCAGGAGGCAACGACATAACCACTAATCTTGAACCTTCTCCTCCTACACAATTGAATTACTTGAAATAAGGAACAACATAAATAGGACGCTACTCGAAATGCTTAGTCGCATCAATCTAAACCCAAGGTTCACATGGTGAATCTACATATCTCTAGGAGGTGGGAATTCAGTGTTCTTGGCGGCTACAGAAATCTAAGAATGAATTCCACATATCTCTAGGAGGTGGGATTCTCTAATTTGGCTTCTAAGATCATGAAAGTGTCCGCGCAATGTACCGGACAGAACAGATCTACTAGCAGCAGGAAGATCGATCCAATCAACCTAGTCGAATTCACATCTAACATGAATCAAATAGCAAAGAAAACTCTTAGTTACCCTTGAAAACTTGTAGGAAGACGATGATCAATCTCCCGAAGAATCTCTTCTTCTCCTCCTTTCTCCCTTCCCTTCCTTCTTCTTCTTCCTTGGCCGAAAGCACACAAGAACAAGATGGCAGTAAGGGCTAAGGGTGGGAGGTTACTGTAGTAGCCGAGAGTTCTTTGAAGCGATGGCAATCTTGTAGCAAAGGCATGCTCTGATCTGAGTTAGGGTTCCCCTCCTTTTGTTGGTGGCCGTTTCCCCCATGGGCCATGGGCCAAAAGGGCTGATTTTCCCCCTCGCTTGACTTTGGGTTTGCAGCCCATTCCCCTCTAAATTCTGAATTTTTTCCTCTTTTCATTCCCTTAATTCTTTCTCTAATCTTATTGCACTCACTAATGATAATCGGGATATGACATGTTTGGTTAAACAAAATGGTTTTATGCTCAAGCGAGTGATCGTGTAGTAAAGGGGGGTGTCGTTCGCAAATTGGGATGAGGTGGCCTCTCCTGGGTAAATTGTTTGGAACTTAATCTTGTGTGCCATTGAACTAGGCCATATCATACAACCATATGTCCAGTATGGGATGGTCCTAGCTAATTAATTTGCAATGTCTCAATTTCGGTTCTGCTATGGTGGTGTGAGTTCCGGGATGGATGTATACTCACATGGCGCAAGAGGGAGGGGGGCTGTCTCATTACGATGACATTTAGTGTTGAAATCTTAGTGGGCAGAACTGGGTTGAGATAGAGCATTGTAAAGGCCTTGTTATGATTGCCCAAACGCATACTTTGTGTGACGAGTCATGGCAGACATGATGAGTTTATTGTATCTTGTGGGTAAAGTGATACAAGCTTTAAAGAGTGTAAAATTGTTTAAACAGTCATGTCCCCAGTTATGAACAATGCTTGAGGATTTCACATGAGGTATACAGTTTTTACAAAAATGGTTGGAAGGTGAATTGGTGAATGTGATGTTCACTTGGTGGATGGGATGTTCACTTTGTGGTTTTGGTTGGGAAGTGAATGGGAGGCTCACTAGTTATTTAAAATAAATTGTTTACTTTATTTATTATACCTTTTCAATTAAGCTTTACAATCTATTTACTGTATTTACTTTCAACACTTGCTTTCTGCAAGAGAACCATATGTATATTCCTTTGTTGAAGTCTTGCATGAATATTAATTGCATAATGTTCTCTATGATTTGCTGAGTACTTTATGTACTCACGACTTTAAACATTATTACTCAGTTGAAGAAGAACAAGTTATTGAAGAGTTCTATAAGGAGGAGTACTTTGAAGACTTTGTGAACTAGGATGCGCTCTCCACTCGATTGCTTGTAGGCATGTCGAATGGCCACCACAAGTTATCATTTCTGCTGCAAGAGTTTTATTTGTTTCTTAAGCTCTGTGTGGCAAGTTAAGTAAACGTTGACCATAAGGTCTAGTTATTACTATTTGTTACTGTTTTGTTTCCTTAGTTAATTCGTTGAATGAACGGTATTTCATCAATGTGTTACTATGTGAACTAGCTACTGATCATGTGACTAGTTCAGAATACACAGAGGGTTTCAGATGTGATAATCCGATCCCGACAAAGGTGCACCAGGTAGAGTAGTTGGACTCCTTGAGATCCAAGGTCAAAGGCACATGTGTGCATATGTTGGCGACCTGGTGGCTATGGCAAAAGTGGAGGAGGCTAATGAGGAAGAAGAGCCAGAAGCTAGCACTGGTGAGGGTGGGGAGGAAGTGGCAGAGGATTTTGGACTGGTGTTCATGTGTAACACCCCAAAATTTGCTTTCAATTCAAATGAGTAAAAATATGGAATTTTTAAAACTTTTTATGCGGATATTTCACATTTGATTTTCCCTAGATTTTATTTGAAATATTGTCGGGTTTAAATTCTAGGAAATCAATTAGCAAAGTACAACCCAAATTTAAATCAATGAAGGTGGAAAGCAAATTGAAATTTGAAAACTTAAATCTGAAATTTAAATCACTAAACCAAACATGGAATTGGAACTGAACTTATGAATAAGGAAAATAGAAAGGGAATTAAAAATTTTGAAATCACCGTGGGTTGAAAACCTGCTGGTTCAGCCCACCTCCCTTTCATTTTCCTTCTTTTCCTTCTTTTCCTTTTTCTTCCCTTTCTTTTTTCCTTCTCTTTTCCCTTCGGCCAACTCTTCTCGGCCCAGTCCCCATCCCCTCCTTCCCGGCCCATTGGCCTGCCTCCTGACCGCCACCAACACATGTCCCATCGCCTCGCCAATTCCTGTCTCGTCGACACCGTTGGAGCCACGTTCTTCCTCGTCCTGCCTCCTTCCATCCCTGTGCACCCGACCACTCTACGCCTAGCTACCCACTCCCATCCCTCGGCCACGCCTGCGTCATGTCCACAACATTGTTGCTCTAGCTGCATCGTTGTCATCCACAGCGCACGACTATTTCACCTGCCCCCGGTCCGTCACGTGCCCTTGCCCCCGGCTGTCCCCATCGCGTCATTGCCACTGCACTTGCGTCGCCATGCACAGTGCCAACTCCCAAGCCTACTTAAGACGCATTCACCTTGTCGCCCACATTCTTCCCCTCCTCTCCTTCTTCTTCCTCATGCATCGGGGAGCGAGTGAGTAAGCCGAAGACCTCCCATGCCCTGTCCCACTCATCACGCCCTGCCTAGTTGTGTCGCCACTCTAGTGAGCATCAGCTACCATCATCATGCCCTTGGGCATTGCCTGGGCACCCTCTTCCTCGTGCTCACCTCCCCTTCCTCTCCCTGCAGCTGAAGCACTGGGAACGTGATTGTCTTCTTCCTCTCCTCCAGCAATTCCACAGCCCACGGCCGCCATATTCGCCTCAACGTCTGGCCAACCTAGTGAGCTTCGTCCAAAACCGTCCACGCCACATCGTGTTCCCGGGCGTACTCTAGAAAAGCCCCCAACCCAATTTGGAACTCCATTGACAGGATCTTGCTGGTGCCATCATTTTCTTCGGGACCGACCAAAATCACCACCCCCAACGCCATTCCCATCAGAGTGAGCTATTGTCCAATTCTCTTCCCCTGGAGAACCCCCTAGCATCACTCTATCACCCCAACCTCTGATTTGTCCCACGCTTCACCCCACGTCGCCACCACCGTCGAGTCGCCTGTGCCGCCCTAGGCTTTCATCGCCAGCCTACCTCGGACAAATGGTCTAGACCTTTGATTTTTGATCGAACGGTGGAGATCGTTTTCTAATGTAGACCCTCTGCATTAAAACCTTCGATGCAGAGGATTCATCTCCACAACAAACACATGCAACAGGGTGTCATGCAAGACGTGAGTGCGTGTGCACTAATAGGATGGACCACATAACATATACAGGGGCGGTCCCAGCTATCAGGCAAGGCTGGGCAGCCACCCGAGGTAGCCGCTGGTGAAACCCCCCTCCTTCCCGAACGCTAGCGACCCTTCCCCCTTCCCTTCGGCCAGCGAGCGGTGTGGTGGAATGGTAGGCCTTCTTCTCCCAACGCCCACAACCCACTCAGCGTCTCAGCCCACAGCTAGCCTTCTTCTCCCACTGCCCACAGCTTAGGCCGCTCTTCCCTTCCCCAATCGGCCAATCGCCCTACCCCCATTTCCCCCAATTTCTTACCTAGGCGGCTAGGCGCGTAGGCGGGTGACGCAGGGCGCAACCGGCAGCGACGAAGGTGGCACACGGGATGGTAGTTGCGACGCAGTGCGTGTTGGATTACGGGTAGGCTATGATAGCACAAAAAAAATCTACCGTGCAACCAAGGAACCTCCACTAGTAATAGATCACGAGATTACCACTAGACGCACTGACTCATAGCGAAAGTAGAGTCGATGTTGTGAGTTGATGCAGTCGTAGTCGTACTCGCCGCACTTCTTCGAGTTGATGCAGTAGTGGTCGTACTTGCCGCGCGTCTTCTCCTCCTTCTCCTGTGATCGTCACGAGTTGCGGATCGTCCTAGTGCTGATGCTTTGCAATAACACCTCCAAGGTATCCACACATACGGGGCAGGGACACCACGCGTTGGAGTGATAGTGGCGGCGGCGTGGTTGAGGAAGGCGTGGCTATTAGGGTTTCAGGAGTTCTTCCAAAAGATGATCATCCCACCCCATGCCACTGCCCCTCTATATATAGGCATCCATAATGGGTCTCGAACTTGAGGTCTATTAGGAACTCATGGCCTACAAGAATTCAGATCACCATCCAAATCAAATCCTAGCCCTTTAAGTGTGTGACCCTATAGGTTCATGGGTAAACGGTTGTGACTCGGAAACTCTTTTTCGACCATGAGTCGTCAGCAGTACCTTGCAGGACATAACGATTCCTGAATACACATAGAATATATCAGATGGACCTTAATGCAATATGATCTATGACCATGTTCTTATCACTTATGACCAGCTCGTATCTAGTCACGACCAATCCATATTTAGTTACGATTAGTTCATAACTCCTTACAACTAGTTAATACTTAATTACGACCAGTTCGTAACTGCTTACGACCAGTTAGTGATTATGTTCGAGTAGTCTGTGACCAGCTCGTATCTCCATACGACCAGCTTCGACCAGTCTGAATCTGGTCGAACTGAACGATCTGCTTGTGTATTCTCCCCATGCCTCATGACATCTGGTTGAACTCCAGGCGAGATAATTTGTCATCCATGGACTATTTAATACTTTCTCGATCAAGTGTTGAATAACTTCATGTGGTCGTCACTTCAACCACTAGTGGCATGGCCATGCACTTTCTTTATCCGACCACAACGAGGGGCCTAGAGACATCTCTCCTGTTATGTTAGAAGGGGCAAATCCCATATCCGACCAGTCACATCTCTCCGCATGTTTCATAGCATACCCGAAAGCTACCCTTTATAACTACTCAGTTACACATGTAGGAAACCAAGCTGATCTCAGGTCTAAGGATTATACATCATCATTGGTTGAAACCAACTGATGACACATGAAATCATAACAATCTCAATAGTGTCTCAAGGTGGGTCTTATCCAACACCATGTTTGCTAACATTTGTCCATATTATTGGTTTGATATCTCCATATCTATGACCTATGAAACATAGTCATCAACCAATACATATGCTAGTCTATTCATATGTGTTCTCATATGTTTCCGACTAGGGAACGTTTAAGAATAATCATCACAGAAATACAGAGTTTCATAATCAAGTCACATACTTGATAATAAATATTAACGATATTATTCTTGGAACAAGTTAACATATTATCTAATATTATGAACATAACGAAATATAATCATCTCTATGATTGACTCTAGGGAATATTTCGAATAGTTGCTCCATCTGAAGCACACCCAACTCAACAATGAAATTCCTTATCCAGACACCTTCTTTCATAGCTTCAAAAGCCACAATGTACTCGGCCTCCATCGTAGAATCAGCAACTATCTCTTGCTTGGAACTTTTCCAGCTCGCTGTTGCTCCATTCAAAATGAATACATAACCAGATTGCGAACGATAATCATCTTTGTTGGTTTGGAAGCTTGCATCGGTGTAACCATTTACAACGAGCTCTTCATCACCGCCATAAACTAGGAATGCATCCTTAGTCCTTCTTAAGTACTTAAGAATGTTTTTCATAGCTGTCCAGTGACCTTCGTTGGGGTCAGCTTGGTATCTGCTTGTAATACTTAGAGCATATGATACAACTGGTTGAATACATATCATGGCATACATGATAGATCCAATAGCTGAAGCATATGGAATACCATTCATACGGTCTCGCTCATCAGTTGTCGAAGGACACTGATTCTTGCAAAGACTTATGCCATGTGACATGCAAGAACCCTTTCTTAGCATCCTGCATGTTGAACCGAATCAACACCTTGTCAATATAAGTACTTTGGCTTAATCCAATTAGCTTTCTCGATCTATCTCTATAGATCTTTATCCCTAAGATATATGCTACCTCTCCTAGGTCCTTCATAGAAAAAACTATTTTTCAATGATGCCTTAACGGATTCCAGCATAGGAATATCATTCTCAATCAATAATATGTCGTCCACATATAAGACTAGAATTACAAGTGCGCTCCCACTAACCTTCATGTAAACTCAAGGTTCTTCTTTGTTCTTGACGAAACAAAACCTTTTGATCTCCTCATCAAAACGTAAATTCCAACTCTGAGATGCTTGCTTCAACCCATAAATGGATTTCTGAAGTTTGCATAATTTACTAGCATTCTTCGAATCGACAAAACCTTCAGGTTGTGTCATGTACACATCCTCACTTAGGTTTACATTAAGGAAAGCCATTTTGACATCAATTTGCCATATCTCATAGTCGAAATATACAGCAATAGCTAGAATGATCTGTACATATTTAAGCATCGCTACCTGTGCGAAAGTATCATCATAGTCAACTCCTTGAACTTGTCGAAACCCTTTTGCAACTAGTCGAGCTTTATGAATGTGAACATTTCCATCCATGTCAATCTTTTTCTTATAGATCCATTTGCACTCAATGGTTTTAACACCATCAAGTGGATTGACTAGTGTGAGAACCCCTGGATTATTTCCGTAAGACCGAGGCCTTCCCAGTATTATGGAAATAACTCTGGGTCTCAAGTAAATGGAGGTCCTACCTGAACTAGAGCTCCGATGATCATGCGTACTGCTCTCATGCAAGCACTACATGATAGCCGGTTCTCCAAACAATCCAAGACCACACTTAATGAGTTAATAGGGAATTCATCAATAGCGAGTATGAGACCATGTTGGCTCCCAAGATCAGTGACCAACATGCTCATACTCTCATTCAACGTCAAGCATATCCATACAACATTCATATATTGATAATCAAAAGATATACATCAATAATAGTCAAGTCTACAACTATTACAAGTGGCCGATCGGCCAAATTCAAATAAGAACAATAAGTAGCAGCGGAAACGATATAAATAAACCAAAAGTCCAGCATAGTATGCCCCATAACCCATGGCAACCAACTGGGAGTTAAATAATAGCACTACTCGTTAGTGTCGCCTAAATCGACACTAACGAGCTCATCAGGCTCGAAGTCTTCTTCACCTGAATCGTTGCAGCCAGGTTAAGTATAGATGTACTCGCAAGTCTTACACAAAGGTAAAATTAGTTATGCATAATGGACAGTCAAAGGATAGCATTAGTGGCTTTAGTTTTGCGAAAGACGCAACAATTTTCAACCTACACATACTAGTTTTTGTAAATGCCATTTCAAAATCAGATTTGAAGTAGAAGTAAAACATGTGGTAAAGTAATACATTTATAAACAAATGAATCAAACATAAACCAAAGTGGTAGCCCACTTTGATACAATAACATACATGAACACCCGTTTAGGCCGAATACAATAGTGACTCCTGAATTCAAGCGATCGTCCGTAACCGTGGACATGGCTATTCAAATAGATTTATCTCTGCAGAGGTGTACTACTTTACCCACACGACTCGACCAGTTTGTAAGCCTCCAGATGCCTCCAAACAATGACACACTTCCTTAGGTATGCCGGCCGGGGAGAATCGAGATACGATCATTTTTAGCAAGAAAATCCTACTGAGATAAGTCCCCCTTGCAAGATGTTTGCTTACTGAGTAGAAGCGATGGATAGCACTTGCTAAGTAGCTCACAAGTTGTATTGGATATACCGATGCAATATAAATAAATGAAAAATGGTGCTCCCATGCACACTATAGAAAATTACATCGGCTCCTATGGACAAATGATCAAACACAAGTGTCCTCACACCACCTAGGACTTAACACAATAAAACATTCCCCTTACTTAACCGTATGGTACCCATATCCCGTGTGTGATAGCACGAGTTTTACTTGAATCAACGACGTCACCAAAGTTCGGTCCTTGTTGGTCCGGACAAGTCAACCACATACCCGATCTTGTGCACGAAGACACTCTCACTAGCAACCACTTATCCAGACCCAAAACTCTTTAAAATAACAAATTTTAACTTAAGAAATAGATACAAATATATGGGATAAAAAGAAAATAATAAAAGCTTATGTCTCCCATAATTGTCGAGTTATTCCCGACAATCAATCTACCGTATCTAGACTTGCATGGCTAAGCCCTCCCATACAATATATTTCACACAACCTAACTTAAGCATGTAGGTACTAGAATAATTCAAGGATAACCTTATGAATAGGATATAACTAACTACACATCATAAAAATAGCGACATAACAAAATTAGCAGGCAAGCAATTATCATTGCACATAACTAATCAAAATCTGGGATCAATATGATGCAAAAGAAAATTCAAATGATGCTTGCCTTGATGGGAGTTCACTTGCTCACTCTCAATTACGTACTCGCTTATTTTCAGCAACTCGGAATCTATAGAAAGACGATATCGAATAAATATCGAGAAAAGCCGAAATATTCAAATTGCTAAAAAATGCATGAATTTTCTAAAGTAGCTATATGATGATTTTATATGAATTTAGGTGAAAGAATTATTTCATTTTGAGTTAGTATGTGAAAGTTATAGCAATTTGAAAAGCAGTTTTTCAGAAAATGCTGAAAACAGTGTTTTCAGTTACTATTTATCCAAAATTAATTATTTGGTGAAAATTTGTAGACCAGTGGTAGATAAAAGGATTACATAGATAAATATGGGATAAAATTATAAGATCAAAATAACTTGGTTTATCTCATTTGGAGTTCATATGATTTAGTTATGAATTTTTTTTAAGTTAAATGACTTTTCAGTGTAAAGATATTTGTCTTCTGAATTTTCTACTGCATTTAATACTTTTTACACTCAAATTAACCTAGTCTCTGCCATGACAAATGGGGCTTATTTATTTTCTTTTCTTTTCCATTTAATTTCTAAAGGAAAACATCTATCGGCAAATCCCATATTCTGATAATCATTGACTTAACTGATTCTCCGGCGTTGAATCCACTCACATGCATAACACTTTCCAGTCATATTCTCATATCTTAATTTAAATCCCGTACTAACCTCCACTAAGGCATTATCAAGGTAGTCAATCCATCGAGTGATGCCCGAACTCACGATCTTCCAACTATACAGCCTATCTGATAATTATACAAAATCCACTGACTTATGGGCATATGACCATAACTAAATCCATTAATCATTCTCTGATATACTATTTAAGCTAATACTAACTATCTAGCTCTACTAGTCTCGCCTCGGCAAATCACATTCGTATACACCAAAATTTCTACCGATTGAGGTTTATTTGACCAACCAACACCTAATGAGCTTAACAATTTTAATAACACATCCAACATTTAATAGTTCACTAATAAATCAACTCATATCCATACCACCGAACTTAGTCGTGAACGGCCTCTACCAATCGAATCATATATGTGCCTCTATGATCAACTAATAATTATTTATCTACTAATCCAATTGAGGGTACAAATCTACAACTCAGCACATAGGAATTAACTTCTAATTACATGACAATCCAAATATTTATCCGCAATCAAATCATCCATTCTACCATCAACCAAATCTAGCATAAACGACTCGCATAGCTATTACTTAAGACATCCTACCAATTTGTTCACGATTAAATAAACCATCCGATTCAACATCCACATTTCCTTACTCATCAACACAAGAGCTATCCATCAAGTAATAAATTATCAAATCCTTATGCGTCCAAACTCCTAAAATTACTAATCCAATTTGAGAAGAAACCTCCAATTAATTTATCCTCCAAAGATCACCACTAGCTTCCATGCGACTTCACAAATAATATCATCCAATCAATTGATCCAATGTATATTTTATTTAGCATCCACCGACCAATAATACACCTAAACCGCTACAACCATAATCAATCACATCCCTCAATATATCATCACAAGATCACACACAAGCATAATTAGGACATAACCAGAGAGTTATACTGGTCTCATTTTTACAATTAAACATGCATAATAGATGCCATGCTCATGACTAATATGCAACATACACAAGTAAATATCCTAAATGCGATTTGACACTAAAGATTTTTACCGCGGCACTAGGCGTGCAAAATATCACCGGACGTCTCCTCGGGTCTGCGTCTGCCGTAGTCGTCACCGAGCTCGTTCGCGTCCACGTCCATGTCCACCGTAGTCATCGCCAAGGTCATCCACATCTGCCACATGCATCGCCATGCCGTTGCCGATCCATCATTGCTCTCACTCTCAGCTCCTCCGTCGACGTCGTGTCCTCGAGCCACTGCTCGGTGCCACGACGTGCCGTCCGGGGCTGCCATGCCATGCCATAGTGAGCCAAGCTGCTACGCCCTCGGCTTTGGCCTTGTCGCATGCATGATTGCTCGCCAAGTGCATGCGCCGCCACATGCACGGCCCCGGCCACCTCTCCATCTCGATGCCGTCGCATGCGGCATACCAATGCCGGCCATGCACCACGCCGGCCTCGCCTTCGGTCATGCCATCGCACCCTCACCTGGGCACTACGCCGAACCGCGGCGATGCCTGGTGGCTGCGCTTGTCGCCATGCACCAGCAATTGCTCCTCGCTTGCCTTGTCATTTGTCGCTGTTGCTCACTGCTACCCCTACCGATAGAGACGTTCTTTGCGGTCTTTGTTGCATGCATGCACAGCCGCATGGAGCCGCTCAACGCTGCCCAGAAGAGGAGTTAATGGAGGAACTGTGGAAGCAATCAACCACACTATTTTGGCCTCGGCTCATGTGCGTCTTCCAGAGTAGGTTGCATTTGCTGCTATCTGCAGCTACTCTAATCAACCACGCTGCCCGAGCCTTCGCCGAGCCGCTGGACAGCGCTGCTCTCAGCCGCCCACATGCCTTGGCGCCGCGCCACGTTAAGCTCCGCCGTGCTGCCACCCTCAGCCATCCATGCAACACGCCGGGCTCGGCTGAGCCCCTAGCTAGCGCCACCAGTCATTGGGCCGCTTAGCTCTTGCATCTTTCGCCGCTTGCCTCGCTCCATGGCGCTGCTGCTGTTGGCCAGCAAGCTGTGCACCCAAGCTAGCTCTGGGCTACCGTGCTCCCGCTCCTGCATGCGCAGCTCCAGCAAGCCACTGTGCCCTCACCTAGGTGCCGTTGGCCACCTCCGGCCGTAGCACCATGCGCCCGGCGCCGCCACGCATGCTGGCCGACACGCTAACGCTGCTGCATGTGTGTACTAGAGCTGCTGCTGCTAGCACATGCCAAGCTGATGCGCCATGCAGCCTGGCCGACAGTGCCACCAAGCCTCGGTCGTTGCTCCAGCTAGCGCTCCAAGTGCCACTATGGACACAAGAACTAGAAGCTCACTCCTCCTCCTTCCCTTCTCCAAAGCTTGCCCAAATGGCCATGCATGCGAGAACTAAATGGATGAAAGGGAAGCTTAGGTGATGGGGATTGCGATGGCATAGCATGCAATACTTGATTTTCGGTTTTAGCTGTGATTTTGAGGAGAGAAGATGGATGAATGAGCTAGTGTTAGAGTTCTTTGCTCTATTGGAAGAAAGGCATGGTGTGGAGAGGACAGTGAGTAGAGAAGGAATGGCTCAGCTGGGAACAAATGGGCAGTGGGGTGATGTGGGAAGTGAGGCCTTTTGGTTGGGAGAAAAGAAAAAGGCATTAGGGAAATGGGGATGGCAGTGAGAGGAATGGCAGAGAGGAGTGGGGTCGGTAGTGGTTTTGATTGCTGTGTTCGGCTGGACAAAAGAAACAGCTAGGAAAGGGGGGAAAGGGTAGTGAGTTGGATGGTGTTGGAGATGGATTAAATTAGGTAGTTGGGACTGTGGCTCTCGGCTAGGAAAATGGTTGGAGAAAAGGTGACAAGGGGTTGGCAGCCTTTCTTTAATCTCCTCACACAATCTGCTGGCTGGTGCTTTCACCCCTCCTTGGTTTTTGTCTACATGGAGTGGGCAGGATTTGGTCAATGGTGAGAGGAGGTTTGTGGGGGAGAGAAAGTGATGGTGATTAAAAAAAAAAGATGGCAGTGAGGATGGTAGAAAGAAAAAGGGCAGTGGGGAGAGGATGTGTTCGGCTAAGAAAAAGGAAAAGGCAAGGGATGGGGAAAAAGAAATGGTAGGGGAATTAATGAACACGCACGCATTTCGCCTATGGTCGGTGAAAATGGAAGCGACAGCAATGATATGAATGAATGACATGCCATGAATTTTTGATATGCACGCTAAAACAAGAAGTCGAAGTAATTTAAAATTTTAAATGTAGTCTTTCAAACAATTCGATTTAATAATGTCTATTACTATTATTATTATGTTTATACAACTTTTTAAACAACTCGATTCGATTTTAAAAGCAGCATTTTAATTAAACACGGGAAAATTTTAAAACATAATCAATTATTTATTAGATCGCCAAAATAAATATTAACATCCCGATTCTGAAAATCGGGGTGTTACAAATAAGTTCCAAACCTGACTGTCTCTCATGGAGTCTATCTCAGATTTCATGTCTCCAAGCCATTTCTCAGAGTCTGGGTCCATCATTGCTTCCTTAAAAGTCTTAGGCTCATCATTATTCAACAATAATACGTCATGCCCATACCTTATAGGCAATTGACATTGCCTTTTAGATGTACGTGGGGCTGATCCCTCATCTACAGGTTCAACAATATTTTGTTCATCCTGTAGAGGTTCAGTACGAGTTGAAACACTTTCAAACGTTTTTCGAATTTCTTTGAGTTGCACCTTTCTCCCACTGACTCCTTTTGAAAGAAGCTCTTTTTTCAAAAAGACACAATTTCGAGCAACAAAAACTTTACCATCTTCTCAGTTGTAGAAGTAATATCCTTTGGTTTCCTTAGGATATCCTATAAAGAAGCATTTATTTGACTTAGGTGTGAGTTTATCAGACGTTAAATGTTTAACATAGACATCACATCCCCAAATCTTTAGAAAAGACAAGGTAGGACTCTTCCCAGTCCATACCTCATATGGTGTCTTATCTACTAATTTAGATGGTACCCTATTTAAAGTGAAAGCTGCAGTTTCCAAAGCGTAACCCCAAAAATACAATGGCAGATCTGATTGGCTCATCATCCATCGAACCATGTCCAACAAGGTCCGATTACGCCGCTCAAACACCCCATTCCATTATGGAGTGCCTAGTGGTGTAAGTCGTAGAACAATTTCGCATTGCTTCAAATGATCACCAAATTCATGGCTCAAAAATTCACCTCCACGATCAGATCATAAAGATTTGATTATCTTGCTAAGTTGATTCTGTACCTCACTCTAGAACTCCTTGAACTTTTCAAAGGATTCCGACTTACACCTCATTAAATAGATATATCCATATCTACTAAACTCATCAGTAAAAGTAATGAAGTACTGAAAACCACCTCTAGCTGTCGTGCTCATTGGTCCACATACATCAGTATGTATGAGTGCCAACAAGTCGGACGCCCTCTCAGCTTGACTAGTGAAATGTGTCTTGGTCATCTTTCCGAGTGGGCAAGATTCGCACGTTTCAAATGATTCCAAATCAAATGAGTTTAGAATTTCATCATCTTGGAGCTTCTTCATACATTTCTCACTTATGTGACCCACTCGACAATGCTAAAGGAAAGTGGAATTCATATCATTAGGCTGAAACCTCTTTGCATTAATATTATAGACGGGTGCATCATCAAGATTTAAAATAAACAACCCATTCAAAACAGGAGCATAGCCATAAAACATTTCATTCAAAAATATAGAACAACTATTGTTCTCAATGATGAATGAGGCAGAGATAATATTTCTACTCATGGCTGGAACGTAATAACAATTATTTAATTCCATAATAAATCCTGAGGGCAAAAGTAATGGCAAAGTCCCAACGGCTAATGCAGCAACCCTTGCTTTATTCCCAACGCGAAGATCCATCTCGCCCCTTGTAATTCTCCTACTCCTTGTTAGACTCTGTATTGAATTGTAAATATGAGCAACCGATCTGGTATCAAATACCCAAGAGTTAACAGAAGAATCAGTAAGAAAAACATCTATAGCATTAATACCTGAAGTGGAAGGTTTAGTCCCATCATTCTTTTTTAGATCAGCCAGGTATTTCTTGCAGTTCCTCTTCTAATGGCCTGGATCTTTGCAGTAAAAGCATTCATTCTCTTGAGTCGGGCCAGACTTAGTCTTGGGCTTAGGCTTGTTAGTTTGGATCCCATCCGAAACTTTAGCCTTGCCCTTTCCTTTGGCCCTAGTCTTAGCCTTCTTCTTGAAGCTTGTACTCTTTTGCACCATCATTATATGACTGTTGCTTTTCTTAATGCTGTCCTCTACAGTCTTGAGCATCATATGTAGCTCGGTGAGATTCTTGTCTAAGCCATTAATGTGGAAGTTCATAATGAACTGCCCATAACTTGTAGGAAGCGAAGCAAGAATCAAATATGTAGCCAACTCTTGACTAAGTGGAAAACCAAGTTTTTTCAAGCTCTGTGTGTAACCAACCATCTTGATTACATGTGAGCTCACCGGACTACCCTCAGCTAGCTTACTCCCAAACAACTTATTTGAGATCTCATATCTCTCAGTTCTTGCTTGTGTTTCAAATATGCCTTTGAGTGCCACAATCATATCGTAGGTCTCTATGTTCTCAAACTGCTTCTGAAGGTCTGAGTTTATGGTAGCAAGCATGAGACAGCTAACATCAAGGGACTCATCACATGCCTTTTTATAGATGGTTTTAAGAGTAGCAGCAACATTTTTAGTAGGCATGTCAAGAATTGGTTCCTCTAGAGCATGTTCCTTTTTATCTTGCCTAAGAATAATTCTTAGGTTGCAGGACCAATCCGTAAAATTTGTTCCATTCAGTTTTTCTTTATCAAGTATCGAACGTAAAGCAAAACTAGATATAGGTACAGCAGATGGTGCCATGATCTACAACATAAAATATGTAAAACTAAGACATATGTTCAAGAAAAGTAACTTCTATTAAATAATTTAGTAAAGATACTTCCACTAAATACCATATCCCTCGTATGATATTTAGTGATTCAAGACCCACAATCAGTTAATCTACTAGTGAGCTTTGGCATCACTGCTAGAAGATGAGTGAAATTAGTAAGCAATCCTTTGCTAATCATATATCTGTATGACTCTTGTTGTTAGGCAGCATCTCTATGCTCCGGCACCCAACCCTATGCCCCAAGGTCTATAACTGTTATGATGACCTTGTTAAGTTAAACTAAGGCTATGCGTGTAAGTGTTCAACACAAACCCATCTAGTCAAGGAATATTAATAGCACTCCGCTTTAGCAAGACCTATCATTAAAATACATGACTTTGGATGGTGCAGCTAATTGGGAGGGTATCAATTTAACTTAATATCATGTGAGGGAATTTTACTTCTACCATGTTAAAAGCAATTAAATAACATGCATAGAAATAAATAAACAAGAATATAAAGGAATTCACATAGTGATCTCCATTACCATGCTTCCTGTTCGCCATGTCTCCAAGTGGCCAATTCCTCCAAGTACTCCTATTAAGCCATTACTCCTAATAACACTAGTAATAAATTACAAGGAGTGAAGAACTATCACAAGTCGACACGCAGGCCGTTATACAAAATATAGACAACCTTGGGCTGCAATAAGCATGACACGTAGGTCATGAACATTACACACATACATGCATCTCATACATCATGGGTCATACTATTAAAAAAATCCTGCAAAAACAAGTTGGGCATAGAATCACATTCTATCTAACGAATGGCGTGAACTAACAATACCAAAAACTAAGTTAAGATCCTAGTCCACAGGGCGGTAGCCCTATCCATATACCAAGGTCCTTTTCGGCGGTAGCCCTATCCATATACTAAGGTCCTTTTCGGCGATTCCGTCCATGTTGCAAAAATTTTCGGACTACGTAGATCTAATGTATTGTTCCGTCCATGTAAATCGCATTGGATTAATCACATTAACCCTTTATGATCTCAATTTTGATTCAATCAACCAGATTGATCTTCGCGTGCTCCATGGATTTACGATCACTGTCTGCCCCGGTGGCGGAAACCAACTGGTAGAGGCAAGTCATGATACTACCATTAACATATGATCACGGAATAATGATCATGAACCCATCTCGTGACCACCGCGCATGGACGATCATATCGACCATCCCCAAAAACAATCTACGACCAACAAAAATAGAAATAGATCACATCTATGACTCCAACATATATCTAATCCGAATCTAAAACTAGACGGGCTACCTCTGATACCACTGTTGGGTTACGGGTAGGCTCTGATAGCACAAAACAAAAAATCTACCGCACAACCGAGGAACCTCCGCTAGTAATATATCACGAGATTACCACTAGACACGCTGACTCGTAGCGGAAGTAGAGTCGATGTAGCAAGTTGATGCAGTCGTAGTCGTACTCGCCGCACGTCTTCGAATTGATGCAGTAGTGGTCGTACTTGCCGCACGTCTTCTCCTCCTGCTCCTGTGATCGTCACGAGTTGCGGATCGTCCTAGTGCTGATGCTTTGTAATAACACCTCCAAGGTATCCACACATACGGGGTAGAGACACCGCACGCTAGAGTGCTAGCGGTGGCGGCGTGGTTGAGGAAGGCGTGGCTATTAGGGTTTCAGGAGTTCTTCCAAAAGATGATCATCCCACCCCATGCCACCGCCCCTCTAAATATAGGCATCCATAATGGGTCTCGAACTTGAGGCCCATTAGGAACTCGTGGCCTACAAGAATTCGGATCACCATCCAAATCAAATCCTAACCCTTTAAGTGTGTGACCCTATAGGTTCATGTGTAATCGATTGTGACTCGGAAACTTTTTTTCGCCCACGAGTCGTCAGCGGTACCTAGCAGGACATAACGATTCCCGAACACACATAGAATATATCGGACAAACCTTAATGCAATATGATCTACAACTAGGTCCTTATCACTTATGACCAGCTCGTATCTAGTCACGACCAATCCATATTTAGTTACGATCAGTTCATAACTCCTTACAACTAGTTAATACTTAATTACGACCAGTTCGTAACTGCTTACGACCAGTTAGTGATTATGTTCGAGCAGTCTGTGACCAGCTCGTATCTCTATACGACCACCTTCGACCAATCTGAATCTGGTCGAACTGAACGACCTTCTTGTGTATTCTTCCTTTGCCTCACGACATCTGGTTGAACTCTAGGTGAGATAATTTGTCATCTATGGACTGTTCAATACTTTCTCGATCAAGTGTCGAATAATTTCATGTGGTCGACACTTCGACCACTAGTGGCATGGTCATGCACTTTCTTTATCTAACCACAACGAGGGACCCAAAGACATCTCTCCTGCTATGTTAGGAGGGGCAAATCCCATATCTGACTAGTCACATCCCTCTGCATGTTTCATAGCATACCCGAAAGCTACCTTTATAACTACTCAGTTACGAGTAGCATTTGGCAACCCCTAAGAGTGCTATTACATATGTAGGAAACCATGCTGATCTTAGGTATAAGGATTATACATCATCATTGCTTGAGACCAACTGATGACACATGAAATAATAACAATCTCAACAATGTCTCAAGGTGGGTCTTATCCAACACCATGTTCTCTAACACGTGTCCATATTATTGGTTTGATATCTCCATATCTATGACCTATGAAATATAGTCATCAACCAATACATATGCTAGTCTATTCCTATGTGTTCTCATATGTTTCCAACTAGAGAACGTTTAAGAATAATCATCGCCGAAATACAGAGTTTCACAATCAAGTCACATACTTGATAATAAATATTAACGATATTATTCTAGGAACAAGATAACATATTATCCAATATTATGAACATAACGAAATATAATCATCTCTATGATTGCCTCTAGGTCATATTTCCAACAGGGTGGTAGGGCGAAGGGCCGAAGGCGGCACGCTGGCAACACAGGGTGAATGGCCAAGGCGGTCGGTGGCACACAAGCGAGCGACGCAGGGCGAAGGCGGTACATGGGCAGGCCTCTCCGGTCTCCGCGACTGAAGCCAGCGCAAATGCCAGAGCTACAGGCCATCCTCCTTGATGAGGCCCTAGGTGCATCTACTATGGTGGTCAACATCCCTAAGTTGCAAGTGTGTGCTAAACCTCAAGTTGAGCCTATTATGCATCAATGGAGAAAGAAACAAGAACAAGGTTCGGCCAAGAACAAGGAGAGGGAGGTAGGCCGAAGGGAAAGCTTGAGCGGACATGGGAAGACACAAGAACCAAGGACTTTGTATTTTGGAAAGTTTGCAAGGGAATCTTACCAAGAAAAGACAAAGAATCCTAAATGGATTTGGATTAGAGCAATTCCAATTCAGATCGATCTTTAAAAGAAGTTAATTTTAAAATTACTTGTAATAGGATAGTTTAATCTATTTTCAGCAATTAGAGTAGCTTAAACATCTATGTAAAGAAGGAGTTTTTTTGTTCGGATTACTATTCACGGGAACAGTAACAGACTCGGATACTGTTCACATAAACAGTAATCGGACACGGTTTACTGTAGCAAGTCGGTTACTGTTCATCCGAGTTGGGTGCTTACGTGGGAGGCTATATAAACCCCCCCATGGCCGTACCATATAGGTGGAACAAGTCATAGTTGAAGAAAATACAGAAAAGTCACATGTTTGTGTGGCGCAAAATGAATACATGCGTTTCGAAAATTCCCGTCTAGGGTTTTGTGATTGCGTGAATATTGGAGGGTGGCTTTCCTTCCAAGATCCGTGATTCCTTATGGATCATCTCACCAATTCGTGGCATCCTCAATTGCTTACGGTTTGGTGTTGTTCTTCGGGTTTGATTTTATTTCTCTCTTCGGATTGATTCAACATCAACCAAGTATTACTTGCTTTGGAGATATACTTGTTCTTCCTTTTTGCTGAACCAACGAGGAAAGCTAGGGTTTTGCTCCGATCAAGATTGCAATACAAGTACCGTGAAAGATTGGACCACATTACGCATCAACTACACGTTGATCCGTATCACTCCTACTCCGCGCTCTACCGTCCGACGCGCCGCTCCCCCTCCCTGCGCCATTCCACCACAAATCCCCTTCCTCGCCTCAGAAGCACGCCCACAACCCGCCCTTCCTCGCCATGACGCCTCTTCCTCCAAGTGGCCACCGCACCCATGGGAGATCGCTGCACGCACCTGGCTCGAGTCCTTCCTTAACGGCCGCCTGCCCACCGAGCTCGAGGTCGACACCTATATCGATGCCCACCGTCCCTCCCTCCCTCGCTCCCAGCTCGACCAGCGCCTCCTTGCACTCCGCGGCGATAAGGTAACCCACCTACCCATGTTCCCTCATTCACCCCTTCTGCCCATGGGCGATTCGCACAAAAAGCTATCAAAGCGTGCGCAGCAGCCTGCGAAACACGATTCCAAGCACACGGCTTCCCCACCACTTGCAGCCCTCGCAAGTTTCACGACACGCACCCACTAGTGACTTCTTGTCACGTCGCCCTCGATGATACCCAA
The DNA here is from genome assembly GCA_036346405.1 of Phyllostachys edulis. Classification (NCBI taxonomy): domain Eukaryota; kingdom Viridiplantae; phylum Streptophyta; class Magnoliopsida; order Poales; family Poaceae; genus Phyllostachys; species Phyllostachys edulis. Next base: position 57,280,515 of record CM070553.1, read on the forward strand.
CCCCTGAGCCCCCACAAACCTATGCGCATGTACTTGCTAGAATGCTCAGATCTTGCCTCCGCGAGCTCTGCTCCAGCTGCTGCTCCTGCTGCCTCGCGTCGTCGACCCCGGACTCCAAGGAAGAGATGGCTGCCGCCGCCGACGGCCTCATCACGCACCGCACCGTCGAGGCTAACGGCGTGCGCCTGCACGTCGCGGAGGCCGGCCCGGCCGGCGCGCCCGCGGTGCTTCTGCTGCACGGGTTCCCGGAGCTCTGGTACACCTGGCGGCACCAGATGCGCGCGCTGGCCGCCGCGGGGTACCGCGCCGTCGCGCCCGACCTGCGCGGGTACGGTGACTCCGACGCGCCCGCCGGCGGGCCGGAGCAGTACACGGCGCTGCACGTCGTCGGCGACCTCGTCGCGCTCATCGACTCCCTCGGCGAGAAGCAGGTCTTCGTGGTGGCCCACGACTGGGGCGCGCTGACGGCCTGGAGCCTGTGCCTGTTCCGGCCGGACAGGGTGAGGGCGCTGGTCGCCCTGAGCGTCGCCTTCACTCCGCGGAGCCCGGCGCGGAAGCCAGTGGAGGGTTTGAGGTCTCTGTACGGCGACGACTACTACATCTGCCGGATTCAGGTACATATACACGTACGGTGCACCTTAATTGCCATGTTCACTCTTCGATCTTGCAAGTGATGCACCGTTTATGGCTTTTGAGTTGTGTTATGTGAACATCTTAATCGTCTCGCCGTCATGGCAAGTAATGCTATTGCTCAATTTCTCTGTTTTTATTGCTGTCGTTTACTTGCTTGTTCAGTTCCTTTGGTGCTTTAGCATCTATATATTGCTCCTTTTCCGCTAGTCTTCAGTGTCACAGGAGTCGAGTGGGCTCGTGACTGCGGGTGAACTCCCAACTCTACTAGCTACTTGGCTTAAACAATACTCTACCAATAGCTAATCTCCTGCTCATTATTCTCTCTTGACCGTCCCTATCCATTTCCTAGGAAACCTGCAAACTACCAAAGCTCACGCATGGTCAGCATGGACCATTCCTCCGATTTCTTAACGAACTAAAGAACCAAGCCATAGCTGAAGTCGTTATTTTAAATTCCTCACTCTATGCACACTTTTCCTTACTATCCACTAGTCATCTTAGGCTATGTACAATAGATTTGTTTACATCAGCTATCAGCTGTCTATAGCCTCTACCATATAGGATTTAAGCTAATGTAGACGAAAGAGAATAAATACAGAGAAATATGATGTCTACAATCCTGTAGCCGACTGTATCACCACAATTCATTGTATGAGCTGTCTTTAATGCAATCTATGGATGATATGAAGAGTTGTTATAGACAGCAGCTGTCTGTAACATTGTACATGTCCTTACCGGTTACAAGTGATAGCGGTGGAATGTCGGAAAATGTTGGAATAGGAAAAACGTTTAAAAACTTTTTATAACTAAAATCTGTATGTGCCATAGTCACCCCTCTTTTTTTTTTAAAAAAAAATAATATTGTCTCTGGCGTTGGATGTGAACACTGCAGGAGCCTGGAGCAATTGAAGCAGAATTTGCACGCCTCGGCACGGAGCTGGTGCTGAGAAAGTTCTTTGCTTATCGGACTCCCGGCCCGCTGTTTATCCCAAAGAGCGGGTGGGGCTCACCAAATGATCAGGTAGCCCTGCCGAGCTGGATGACGGAGGAGGACGTCAACTACTACTCAAGCAAGTTTGAGAAGACTGGTTTCACCGGGGGTTTGAACTATTACCGTGCCTTGAATAAGTAAGCAAAAAAAGTCCGACTTACCTCCCTCTACTTTCACAAAAGTCCAAATTAAACCCTCCACTATAAAACCGATTATTGAAGCCCTAAACTTTGAAAACTAGTGCAATTGACACCGCGACGGAGGTGCTGTTAGTGGTTTTAATTTACTTACTTGGACGTTGGTATTGTTAGTGGTTTTCAAGTAGAGGTCCAATCTAAACTTTTGTGGAAGTACAGTGAGGTAAATTGAACCTTTTCCAACAAGTAAACTACTTTTTTTTATTCAGTGAATCAAAAGCAGGCTTATTTATTGGTTTATTGGATGTTAGTATTGTCAAACGCCATGGTGTTGCTAGTGCCTAGTTCGAACTACAAAAATTATAGAAATTAATAAACTGAATGATAGGCATTTCAGAAATTTTGTTTTTAAAAATCATATATATATATATATATATATATATATATATATATATATATATATATATATATATATATATATATATATATATATATATATATCCGTTGAAAGCTCACTGCTTAATGAGTTTTTGGCTAAAACAGATATAATAATCCAGTTTGCTGCCATAGCGTTTTCGTATGGTAGGAGTGTCATTTTTTCTATTTTGTTCACGGGGGTTGAGGGTTAGATTTACTATTCCGTTCCAAAAAAAAGAGCAAATAAGCTAAAAACTCCTGCTTAATATATACTTCCATAAGATACAACAACCGTAATTGAAGAAAAAAATAAATAACAATCCACAAAGGACTAAAATCAATATGTGCTAGAACATCTATTTCTGGAAGAGTTGCAAGAAATTTCCTTTTAATATGTGCTAGGAAGAGTTGCAAGAAATTTGTAGGAAACGGTTTTTAATCTGTACTAGAAAGTATTATGATTGAAACAAATGCCTTAAGAGATAAATGCAGTTTTTTTTTTGCGACGAATTTTTTTTGTTAATTATGTGTCACAGAAATTGACCCCGACTGTAGATTGCACTCTCATATATAAGCTGCACATCCCAAGATAATGCTATTGCTCAACCAACATATTGGGTCCGTGTTTAGGACATGGGAGCTCACGTCACCCTGGACTGGAGCTGATATAAAGGTACCAGCCAAGTTCATAATTGGAGATTCAGATTTGACATACCATACTCCAGGCATACAAGATTTCATCAACAAAGGTGGCTTCAAGAAGTTTGTTCCATTTCTAGATGATGTGGTGGTCATGAAAGATGTTGGGCACTTTATCAATGAAGAAAAACCAAAGGAAGTTAGTGAGCATATAATCAGCTTCATACAGAAATTCAACTGAAAAGAGATGCCATAACCATGACGTTTTGGGAGCAAAAAAAAAGGACATATATACTCTTTTGGAATTGGTATGCAGTCTATGGTTGCGAAAGTTCATATAAGAACTATTTACCATTCGGTTTTATTTTGAGGATCTGTGTGTACTGTTCGGTGCAATTTGTACCATGTTTTTCTCTCGATAATTGGATTTGTCTAAATAATGAAATTTATGATTCTCCAGGGTGTAATTGATTATGATATGTGTGGTGGTCCTGACATTCCCAACGTAGGATTTAATCAAACATTTTCGACACGAATATATATATATTTTGAGAGAGAGCCCATTGATCTATTAGCTGTTGGCACCGGTATTTATTCATTTTACTCTGCCACATTCCCGAATTTTATTGATAAAGTGCATATTGTAAGTTGGGAAGAAAAGCCGGTACAGGTGGCATTATTCCTCAGTACATATAGCGACACCAGAGTTAGATCTATACATTATACAAGACAAGAAACACAAACCACCAAGATCTACAAGTGATAAAGTAATTAGAGTTGGCTAGGGTTGTTGAGGAGCTAAGAATGATTTTTTTTCGTAAATAACACATTTTTTAATTAGAATTACAAAAATAAATACCAATTTAATAAAAAATTGCATAAATGGGTCTCTGTTGTCATTCCAAATAGTGAAATGGCCTCTGTCGCTATTTGGAATGGCGACAGGTGCCCTCTCACCAGCAAAACAGTGTACATGTATCTGTAGCCATGCGACAGAGATCAAGTCTGTAACATCCCAAAAATCCCAATTTTGGAAAAATATAATGAAAATAGTTGCAGGAATAATTCTTTAGCATGTTTATGTATGGAAAACTACTTTTGCATGATTTTTGAACTTTTGCATAAATCAAATAGTGAATTTACATGCAAACAATAACTTGGAAGAATTTTCGAGAAAAACACAGAGCAGATAAAATCCTGAAATATTTACAGAAGAAACTATAGTGTGTCAGGAGCCCCCACAAAACATTTCATAAATTTTGAACTATGTTTGCTAAGTACAAAAAATCAGGGAACTTTCAACTAGTTTTGGAAAATTCAAAAGCTAAATCAAATTTCCCGCTGAACCTTGGGCCGAAACACAACTCGGCCCATGTCACTCGTGCCTGCTCCAGCCCACGGTAACCCCTCCTTGTAACATGTTGGGCCTGCATGTCAACTCCTTTCTTCCACCTCTCGCTCTAGCCCGCGCGCTAGCTCCGTCGTTTACCCATGGTTCATGACCGCCGCCCACAGTTTGGTGCTTCAACCACCCCCATCACTTCCGCTTGCTATCGCCCATGCTATTCACCCCGCTGACGGCCCTTTTCCCGCGCAGACGAAGAGACCCGAGAGCTTCCGTAAGAATCTCATGTAACTGTCGGCATCTTGCTGATTTTCTCACACGAATGCTCTAGCTACTTAAGCAAGGGAGCGCACACCTTTCTACTCAACTCACCACTATTCCATTTCATGCAAACCCGAGCTCAATCACTCCTTTGTTTCGCAGGAACATTAGCGTTGTCTCTGACGCCAGTGAGCATGCCTCCGCAAGTCCGCCGCTTTGGCCAGCTTCCTCACCCATGACACTCGCATCATTTTGATCCTTACTCATCACTCACTCTTCTCATTTACTCAATGTAGCTCTGGGAGTCTTGTAGCACGATCGCGCTCACCTTCGTCCTCGACTTCGGCACGCGCCAAATCTTCACCCATGCATTTTCGTCGCATTGGTGAGTTTGACCTCAACCCGAGCGCGTCACAACATGTCCCATACCCCATTGATGCTATTCTCCTCACTCAATGTAGGCATACTCGCTGTGAATCTGAGCTCCACCGCTATCTTCCTCTCTCACGGCCGCCGCCGCCATTTTCGTTCTCCTTCGAAGCCCGGCGAGCCTTGGACCGATTCCTTGCATCTACACCATCTCTAACACCTTAATGAGCTAACACGACACTCCTTGTAGGTTCTTCATTGTTGTGGTGAGCTATTGTCGTGAACCTCATTCGCGCTGCCGCTGCTCATCGTCGACAAGCTGCCTCAACCCTTCCTCAACCTCGTCTTATTCAACCTCGTGATCATGGATAGTCACTGGTCCTCATGCGCGCATCATTTTGCCATGGGCGACTGTTGGGACCCAAAAATGCGATTCTGGACCCTCTATGTATAATGCACTAGTGCAGGATCACACTGACAACTTCAGTGAAATCCTATCAATTCGCCACAGGCAACCGACTGTGAACAAGACCCTAACGATCAGGCACCTTCGTATAACTCCTCCTCGAAAGTAGGCGAAGACTCCTCCTCTTCTTTTGATTTGATTTAGCAAGTATAAGTACACAACCATACTCGCAAGTCATACCCCATAATGCAATTATACATGATGGCTTATTCCAAAGGAATGACTTCTATGGTTCTTTTGCAGAAATGCAACATTTGTAATTTGAATATAAATAATAGATTAAAGGCATAAAGTAAAATAAATAAACAATATTAATTTTAACAATTTGATTTCACAAAGACATATAGCCTAAACAAGTTATTCACACAGCCATATGACTTAGATCACACAGCTCCCTTCCCAAAGATTTTATGAAAGCTACCTCTCGTGTGAAATCCTCGAGCATGTCCATGACCGCGGACGTGGCTATTCGAATAGATTAATTTAACACTCTGCAGAGTTTGTACACTTTACCCACACGATACAACTAGTCATAACAAAACGTTTCAGAAACTTCATCTCGAACATTGACACTCCCGATGTGCTTTGTCGTCATACCAACCCTAACATAGTGCTTTGGCATAACACACACCGTTGGACAGGGACACGACGAACCGCCCCGTGATGTGACTACTTGGTAGAACACACCTGCACCCCATGCAACACAGCCTAACCTACTACCTGAGTAATCAATGTCGAGAGTCCATAACTTACTAAATTAGGCCTATCCCATCAGGCATGTAGTCATACAGTAAGGCTCAGTTCAATAGCGCACAAAGTTAAGTCCTTAATTGACCAAGACAAGACTTCCAATTTATAACTACCGAATCCCTATGCACATAGTGTATTAATCCCATGCACATAGCTCCACCAAAGCACACAGTACCACTTGTCTCCGTCTAAATCTTTTTCCACCCAGTTGGTTAAGTGCAACATATGCCATTTACGAGTAATAGCACATAGTACACACAGTTTTATCACATAGTTCCATAATCAGTTAGTCAAGTTCATAATTGCAACTTATATGAAATGATGACTCGTAGCATGGCTAAGCAATCTAATCGTATCTAACCAATCCACGTTGGTGCTATGATAATACCAACTAAATAGTAAACCAATATTGGGTGATAAAAGATTATGACATAACAATAGACAAGGTGGATATAACAAATTGGATTCATAACTAAACCCAAAAGCATTTAAATAAATACTTAAAGTAAATGCAGTAATTTGAATCAAAGTATTTTGAAAACTGGGTTCAATATGATCAAAGGTATAACCTGCCTTGAAATAGGTCTAGGTACTGATCTTACTCTTGAGGTGCTCCTTCTTCTTCAAAGTTTCCCGAAGTATCGACGTCTACTCGCAAACGAAACAAATAAACAAAACAAATAAATAAAAGAGGCAAAACAAACTCTAAAAATTAAATAAAAATCTCAGATAAATATATCTTAAATTTAGAAATTTAAATAGGCTCAATCGAAGTTCGAATGCAAAAGATATGGGCTTTGGAAGTTTGAATCTAAAAGAAAACCCTAATTTGGAATTAAGCTGAATTTTTGAATTATTTCTTAATAGAAAAATCGGATTATTGCGCAACGATGAAGTCAGCAAAGAAATTTCTGGAATTAAAAGAAATAACTGACATGTGGGACCCACATGTCAGTGACTTGGTTCACATAGACTGGGTTTACACCAGATTGGATCTAGGGTTTAGGATATGCCACATCAACGCTGACGTGCACCAATCGCAACGCGACACGATGGTATCAGTGCTGACCAGGATGGCTGACTCAGGCGCACACGTGTGCTCTGATGAGGCACTGACTCATCGATTACGAGGGCGACACATCAACAGAGGAGGTGATGTGAGTGCTGAAGTGGCTCGCCACATCACTTGGCCGACGGTGAGGGTTGCTGCACCGGCCGACAACGGCGAACCAGGACACGGTAGCGACGGTGAGTGCCCAAGTTGAATAGAGCTTGCTATTGTGGACTCAGAGATACCCTTGTTGACGCGAGAGGACGACGATGATGGCCGGAATCAGCGCCGGAGCAGAGAACGACGACTAGTTTTGTCGGGGACGAAAACCAAAGGTGCTCCGGGGTCGAAAAAGGGTGCACAAGGATGCTCCTACAATAATGAAGGTGATGACATAGTCCACCGAGGCGAAGCATGCCCAGCAGCTGTAGAATTCGAGTGTTGAGGGTTTCGGCTTCAAAACCCTAAAGCTCGAATAGCGGCGGCTCATATTGATCTAAGGTGAAATTGAGCTGGGGTTCGGGTTGAGGGTGTTCTAGCGATCCCGAGGGTGCTTTTTATAGGGCCGGGGCGGCACTAGGGCAACGTATTAGCGATGAGGCTCAAAAGAGTCTGAAACGAAAATGTGAAGAGCTCAGAGATAGAAAGATTCAGGATTTGATTCTGATCCGAAAAGATGCGGAAGGGATAGAGGTTGAGTCTGGCACGATTTCCCAAGATAAGTTTGTTGGAGATTGGACTTTTTCGGACGGAGCTCAACAAGCCAACAATGGTGGACACGGGCGGTACCTCGCACGAGGAAGAAAACGCGAGGAGGACGACGCTGAGGCGACCCCACCCTAAGCAGAGAGATTTAACGTGGGCCCACACGCCGATGGGATTTGAGCGAGGCAAGACGCTGTGAGTATCGGGCCGCATGCTGCTAGGCCGGGCAGAATAGGAGATGGGTTTAGGCCCAAAGAGATTTCCGAGATTTTTATTTAGTTTTCTATTTTAGAAAATAGCAGAAATTCCAAATGGCAAAAGAAAATAGCAAATGAACTTGGAAAAATTCTAAAAAAATCTAGAAAATATATCCAAGCACATAGAATCCAAATAAAATAGTTTTGACCATTGTTCATGTTGACTTTAATCATATTAAATTGTTTTGATATCCAAAGTCCATCTTTAAGCTTTTGAATTAAATTGAAATAAAATCAAATGGTGAATTTTCTCCCTACTAACTATTCAAAAGATTTTTAAAGCTCAGAAAATTGGGATGTTACAAAGACCTAGCGCCCACTCCTCCTTATCCACCCATGGCGCTGCCGCGGTTGCATGCCGTCGGCTCACCTCCGGTGACCCTAGGTCCCCGTGCCCGGTCCATTAGCATTGCCTGGACTTGCTGAGTCTAGTGCGCCACTCCTTTAGCTCGGCAGAGGCCTCCTACGCGAAGTACATCATGGACCCGAGGTGTTCCGCCGCTCCTCGCCGCCGTGATGCTGCCTTCGGCCATTTTTGTCGCCGTGGCCACCACCCATTGCTCCGCTTTGCTTCTCTCTTTCCATCCTGCCATTCAACGTCACCACCCATCACGTTGTTCACCGCCGGCGAGCTCACCAAGCCTTCGGCCGCGAGCAGCTCTGCTCTCCTTCCCTCCCTCCCTCTCTCTCTCTCTCTCTCTCGCTCTGACCGGTGGGACCCACTCGCGATTAAGATTAGTTAACAGTAAATAACAGTAGTTAAGTGTAATGGGTGTATGACATGTGGGACCAGGCAAAAAGTTAAAAGGAAATCTAATTCAAATCGCATTTAGAGTGTGAGTCACTAACATGTGGGACCACACACTATTCTTTGTTTTAAAATACGTTTCAAAACCGAGAGACTAACATGTGGGCCCAGTCGTCAGATAATGAAAATAAAAAATAGGTTTAATCATTTAGTTAATACATAATGAGTCTATGATATGTGGGACCGCCTCTATTTTATAAATAAAAATCCAGAGAATAAAACTATGAGTTATTGACAAGTAGGCCTTACATGTAAGTTAATAAAAAATTGGAAAAATGAGAAAGCCGCTTTCAGTTCAGAGGAAAATATGCTTTCTCTGTTGGAAAGTGTAAATCTCAGTAAAAATCAGAGAAAAATACACTTTCACTGTGGGAAAGAGTAAACCTTAGAGAATATGCTTTCGACGTCACCCTTTCATTAATTTCTGGAATTTCAAAACTGAAGCAAATTGAAATGCAACTCCAATAACTCACAAACACGACAACAACAAGGATCACAAAAGATAGTATACAAAAAGTTTTAAAAATCCCATATTTTTATTTTTGGGAATTTTTGGGTGTTACAAACCCTACCCCCCTTAAAAAGAATATCGACCCTGAGATTCCGGTAGAACAGAAAGAAGAAGATAGGATAGATAGGTAGGGGGAGGAGTGTGGGGCATTGTCACTCTTGTAGTTGTCTCATCAGCTACTGATGTGGCTTCTCATCGTCGTTGTCCTCTGTTTTCCTCATGACAGCCACAATTTTCCTATTGATGGACTAACAGTTGTTGTTCGTATTCAAAGGAATAGCTAGCCTTAGAGATGTCGATATAACAACTATCTTTCGATTGTTGTTTCCTATCATCCCTCCCAAAATCCAATTCTTTATCCTTTAGCCCGCTAACTATCATGATTTAAACTCTAGGCCTAACTTGTGATCGACGTTGCCATGAACTTTTTAGCTTGCGTATACTCCTGTTTTTGCTTGATTATTCCCAATAGAAGTTGTTATATCACCGAATCATAACTGTTATGCAATCGTAATGAGTTGACATTTCTATATTCAGCTACCCCCTTAAAAATTTCCACCGATATTCGTTATTTTCCTCAACCACCAATAACTCAATCGCTATTATCTACCAAGTGTACCTTGGTATCTTATAACTATGATTCATCATTCTCCACCTATTAATCATAACATCTAGATTAATCCATACATAGATTCCACATAAGTCCTAATGATCCAACTTCGAACAATTATAGCTATTTCTATAGATCAACTTACTTTCAATTGATCCTAATTGCACGCAATTGTGTTTAGTTCCACCGGTTATCATGTGATTCATTACTATCTATTCTACTAATGCTAAAGTAATACCTTCTAGTGCAAACCGAATTTTCTTCCAGTACGACTTTGATTACATTAATTCTTCTGACATCCAATCTCTAGAAATTGCTAACAATCCATTTATTGAACACATTATGTGTATAAACTCAATTATTCTCATTAATCCAATCTAAATGATTTATCCTAAGTTTTGCGGTGATATCTTTCAAGCAGTTATCTTTAGGATTTCTATTGTTCTACTAATATACCACATAATTGACTCATTCATATGATATCCTTGATACATTTTCATTAACTACTTATCGTGCAAGTCTCCTATGGCATCATCTAGATCTAAGGATACATCATGTAACAATCCATTGTCCAGACTACCTTATGTGTCTTTCATCATAAGGGTCTGCTTTTCTTGGTCAAAGATTGTTTCCACTTAGTTAATACGGGTTCTGGTAGAACAGAAGGGAATGAGGGGACCTAGAGTATTGGAAGGGCACTAGAGGTTGCAGAGATATGCTTGTAGTTTCGATACATGCTCCACTGGTTGTATACCACAGAAAGTGTGGTGACGCTTACGGGTCTTGTCTTGATGGTTTGGGTCAGGGTTGGCAAGTTTTGAGGGAGCTTCATCTTGATGTTGTATGCTTGTTATGTTGGTCATGATGTCTGCTGTTGCTTTCAGCATAGAGTTAAAGGACGTAGCATATGATAGGGAGAAGATCGCGGGGATAAGGTTACTAAACCCATTTTTCTCTTAAAGTTTAAAATTTTAACATACAAAAAGCCGGGGAGGCTCAACCAAATCACACAAAAATTTAAAACAAGTTTTTTCCCCGTGACTGCGAAATACGATGCCCATGGAAAAAAAATAGGCAGTGCATAGGTTCCAACCGAAATCTCACGATAGTACAACGCCTACTCGTGGAAATACACACATGAGAGTGCACAGTTTTGCGTACAAGGGTTACTCAAAATGAGATTGACTATCTTAGCAAGTCGTCACGTTCTTGGACTTAAACTTTTGAAGCTTGGGTAAGGGAAGAGGTAACCAATCATCTTTCGAAATCAAATAAAGATCCATCATAGGTAAGAGAGAGTAATATTTAGGAGGGATGAGAATGAGCAATATTACTTATATTTTTCACAAAGACTTTCTAGGTGCAAATAGATTTTGAAAATTTCCACTACTGAAACTAACAGCCATGCTAACTAAGGTCACGACCTACAATCGATATAGCTCTAATACCAAGTCTGTCGGACCCCAAATTTGTAATTTGGAATCATTTGTGTTCACATCACTAGTGTATGGATCAGTTGCTAGTGCCCTCAGTTACATCATTGGATATCAAATACATATCATGAAAATGTAAAGTTGTTGTATAATAATAAACAAAGCATAAATATGCCTTATCGTGTTTGACTTGTAGAGTAGCCGGACAGGCCAAATACATTTCAAAGAATAGTAGCGAAAGCAGAATCAAAGTATACGACGTGGAACCCTCACGATATACCCACAGGCAATCGACTGGGGCCTGCGACCTAGTTCTTGGCCTTCTTGATCTTCAGTCTTGACCAATACTCATATTTGTCCATGTAGCCTTCTTTTATTTGTAGAGACTTAAAGAATGTAAAGAGCGAGCATGAGTACACAACCATACTCGCGAGCCAACACACAATGCATTTGTTATATATGCAAGGTTAATCAAGGGAGGTTGATGGTTCTTTTATTTGCACAAAGCTAAGTTTGAATTAGATTATATAGTAGTAATTCCTGAGACTTAGCTTTTTAACTAACACAAGCTTTCATAAACTGAGTTTTGTTGTAAAGTACTAATGCAGGATTCAACCTCCTATACCATTGAGTGGCTCCATCCACACAATGCTCGTGTTACATCCCGTACTTATCACTGCTCCTCGACTAGGCCATCTCAATTCTCGGGGTTCCACCCCATCTTTTCATTCCCTTCCACAAAATGTTTTATGAAAACGAAAGCTACTTCAAGCAAGTTCTCAACACTACTCAAGACCGTGAGCACGGCTATCCAAATAGTTTTTTTTACTCTGTAGAGTTCGTACACTTTACCCACAAGAGACAATCAACTTATAATATTTGTCTTGACACACTTCCATAGGTATGCGACTAAGATGATTGTCACAAGGCCTTTACAATGTCCCACCACAACGCAACCCCACACCGCTAGGTAGCACCTCCTTGGGCCTCACCCACGGGAGGTCTCCCATTTGCACCGTGTAGTTCCTGTGGCTTCATTACCCTCTATCCACACCGCATTCCCACCGATGGCGAAGCCACGCCGGGGCGACCAAATTAGATAGCCAGGTCGTACCCATTATAGACTTGTGGTTGCACTGTTTTTACACGAGAAGTCATCACAAGATCCGGGTCCTTAATTGACTCAGGTGGTATATCCACATACCCACTCTGTTGTGCACCTGACACCAGCCACCCGAGTCTAAATCTGTTTAGGTTTTCCTTTGTTTTTAAAATACCTTTCTAGTCCAACATACTAGCCTAGTTCCGACCTCGGCTACCCTAATCTCATTTTCAAATGTTTTTAATGATGTCAGGGCAAATCATTGCCCACATGACAATGTATCTAAGCAAGGCTAAGCATGACACTTAGATGCAGGCTTATTAACTAGTATGTAAACCATTAATTATAGAGTGACAAAGGATAGTGTGGATGTCACGGGGACATGCTCATGATCTTAGGTGATGAGACAATTGGCAATAGTGTTGAAGGTTTGTTGAAATCTAGAGTTTTCAGCAAGTGTTAGTAAAATCGGTAGTACCGGCGTTGAAGCTGCGGTACTACCGTAGGTCGGTTCGACCGCAAGTTTGTTGGCAGTATGAAAATTCCTGAAGACATGTTTTTGGAACTTGGGTTTCCTCGAGAATCAGTAATACTGGCTTGTTGGGAATGGTGTTACCGTAGTGCAGTATGACCGCGAGTTTGGAGCGGTGCTACCGCAAGTCAAGGGTCCGACGGTCGCGATCCATCCGAGTCGCCCACATGGCGTATGCTAGGTTCTAAGGCTTTTGATCATTTCGTGAAGCGGTAGTACCGAGGCAGGGTGGCGTAGTACGCTGATGCGGTGATACCGGACTCTGTGTGGCGGTTGAAAAATTCCAGAAGGGATGTTTTGGAGACTTTGGTTTTCTCCTGGAGCGATAGTACCGCATGTTGAATGGCGGTAGTACTGCATGTCGGTGTGACCGCTTTTGAGCGATATGGAATTTCCAGAGGAGTTGTTTTGAAGAGTTTTGGATTTCCTTGAGAAGCGGTACGACCGTAGGTATATGAGTGGTACGACCGCGATGTGGTAGTACCGGGCCTTTCATGGCTGTAGTACCAGTTCTGTTTCGAAGTTCGGCCATTTTGGAGAAATGGTTTTGGGTTAGATCAAGTTAAAGGTCTCATTGCATAGATGTTGCATGATGCATGTTTTGTCTAACATGGGTCAAGTTGTGAAGAACTTGTTCCCGGAATCGATTTCTTGGTCTATTGCTATGCAGGTGGCTTGCAGGTCGATGGCGCTCAACGGCGAGGAGGATCGGGACTAAGCTTGGAGAGCTGAGGTCCAGAACGATCGAGGATGCCAGGTGAGGTCAATGGACTCAAGCATGGCGCAAAATGGACAAGGATGACCAGACAGGCAGTTCGGTGCGACTGGTTGGATCAAACGGCACGGGGGTCGGTGCAAGTGCCTCGGTGGTTTTGGTGGGATCTGGACGGGAGAGACTTGCCGACATGATGAGAGCCATTGATCAACCTACACGTGGTGAAGCATGGGATTGCTTCACGATGATTGGACTCGGTTCTTAGAGAAGGATCGAGAAGGGGTATTTTGGTAATTTCACCAAATACCGCCTTGGTGACCTTTGGCTAAACCGTGGCGCGGGTCAGCGCATGGAGAAGTGGTTTAGGTCAATCGAAGACGAAGACGGCGCTTTGAGATGCGTGCGCGTGTTAACCCATTTGTGAGTTGGGCTTAACGGGTGCCCTAATGGAATATTCCCTAGATGCTAGCCTCCATATAAATAGAGGGGTGTTGTGTGCACCAGGCTGCTGGCTGGCGCCAAAGCCCTCATTTGAGATGCCCTATTTTGGTTTTAGGGTTTCGTGGAGAAAAGAGGAGAGCTAAGGTTTCTAGGATTTGGATTGAGTGTGTGCTCACGTGGTGAGCTTTGTCCTCCAGGTTGGTGTGGCTGTAAACCAAACAATCATCCATCTATCTAAAATCAATCGAAGCAAAGATTTCACAAATGAGTCTCTTTGTGTTCTTGTTCTCTATTTGATAGATTTTGGGGCTTTCTTTGATCCTCGAGTTTCTCTTTGGTTTCTGGCCTAGATTTGGCTTGCTATGACATGTGAGAATACATCTAGGATCACCTTGATCATCAATCACCCACGAGCAAGTTTCTATATCAGTTTTAGGTTTTGACTTGGTTTTTGAAACAATCTTTATTTAAATAGAAAAAGGTTGGAACTTTGATGTGGATCTACTCAATCTTTGATTCAATAGGTTCCTAACCTCCTAGAGAAGTTATATTTCAAATCTCGAGAGTTTGGCCAAGTGGATCAAAAGTTGTGCCAATTTTAGTTTTCGCTGCTTCTGTCGTTTCAGGAAATTGGTACAACCGCCCATTTGCCTACTTGCCAGGTGAACATTGGTACAACCGCCCGTTTGCCTACGGTTGTACCGATTTCTGTTTCTTCAGCACATCTTTGTGTTTGTTGATTGCTGTGCTTGGGGGTTTGGAGTGGATTCAACATAAGTCTTCCATTGTGCTTATCTATTGATCTTCATAGCTCTCATAGCTATTGGAGTGAAATATGTGTTGAATCCAATCTTTAAAAGAAAAATTGATTGAGCTCCTATTCACCCCCCCTCTAGTCGCCTGTTTCGGTCCTACAAGTGGTATCAGAGCCAAGTTTACTCTTTTGTGATCTTTACTGATCTTTGAGCATGGTGACTGATATGAGGACTTGTGAGCGATTCTTTGCATCTTGTCGTGATTCTTTTGCCATTGATGTTTATTGTGACAAGACGCTTGAACGCTCAATATTCATGTTGGCGGTTGAGGAGGAATTCTCTTGCAATATTTGTGGCGATCTCTTTTGTTTTGATTGTCCTAGTTTCAGGGATGAGATACGCCTGGAGCCCGGTGGCATATGCGCAGTAGCGATTGAGGATGAACATGATGGAGAGCTTTTCAATGATGACTCTTCCGAGGATGATCCCCTACTTGAGCTAAGCAAGGTGAGCAAAAAAAGACTTATAAATGTCTTGTTTTCATATGATCTTAAACTGATTGCCCTTAGGAAGAAAGTAAAATTGCTAGAAAAATATAAGGGTGATTTGTCTCATAAGCTCTCCGAATTGAAAACCTCCATAAATGCTTTTGAGTCATTGCTTGTAGACATGGAGAACTTGAATAATTCTTTTGCATGCCTAAAATCTGAAAATGAATTATTGAAATCAAATGCTTCTATGCCATGTGATTCTTGTGTCGCCTTATATCATGAGCTTGATAATGCTAAGTTAGAAATAGGCAATCTTAGTTCTATGGTTAGAAATAATTGTGTTTCTTGTGTAGGCATGCTTGCTAAAATTGAAAAGTTGAAATTGACTAATTCCATGCATCTTGAGCAATTAGAGAATGCTAGGGCTGAAATTAGTGAAATTGAAGCTAGGCCTTGTAGCATGTGCTTAGAATATGAAAAATTGCTTAAGGATGATTTAGTCTCTTGCAAGAATTGTGCTTATTTAGAAACTGAAATTGATGCTTTGAATTGCATGCTAAATACAAAAGCATCATTAATTTCTTGCACATCTTGCATTGATTTGAAGAGCGAGATTGAGTCATTGAAGAAATTGCGCGATGACATGAGCGTCAAGTTATGTGACTCTTGTATTTGCCTTCACTCCGAGATTGATGTTCTCAAGATTTCTTTTGCCTCTTTGCATTCGGAGTTGGAGTCTTTTCGTGCTAAACGTGAGTCATTTCATGTTGGTTTTTGTGCCATCACTTTGGATAGCTCTTCTTTGGCAAGTGCGACTCTTTCTGACTCTTCTTGTGTTGTCCAACGGATTTCTAAAGACAAAGATACTTCTTCCTCAAATGGTACTACATCTTCAAAAGAGAAGTACCATTGCACCTTTTGTAAGAAAGATGGACACATTCTTGAGTTTTGCTTTCACCGTCTGAAACATGAGCATCGAGTGCATCGTCGTACCTCTAGGAACACACATAGTCTTTCTCATGGCATGTGTGAGCCTAGTGCCGACACGAGGGTGAATTTTGATGTTGGTTTTTCCAGCTTGTCCCAAAGGACTTCTTCTTTGAGCGATAATGGTGCTTCCTCCTCTCAGACCGTGTCTACTAGTAGATCTTTACATCATTGCTCATTTTGTGGGAAGAATGGACATCTTGTGGATTTCTGTTTTCGGCATGCAAAACATTTGCGTCGAGCTCATGCTTCTAAGTCTCCTAGTGGGCATAGTCTTTCTCATGACATGCACACTGAAGAGCCTAGCACGAGGACTCGCTCTGTTGTTGGCTTCTTTGACACCTTTTCTAGTGGTGTTAGACAGCATCGTGGACTTGGTTTCTGTGGTTTTGGTTTTGCCCCATGAGCTGCCCCTAGGCAGGGTTTCCGCCGTTTTCCAAGAGGTGGACCTCGTTTTGTTCATTGAGGTACACACCCACGGCGAGGATATGTGAGTTCTTTTGGTGCCTTTGTTGGTTCTCATCATAGTGCTTTCAAGCAAGGTCATCGTCGCTTTTCTAGAGATGGACCTCGTTTTCCTTATCGAGTTGTCCACTTGCGGCGTGCCTTCAAGGATGATGTTGGATATTCTTGCATGAACCATCATTTGCATCATGCTAACTCACATAATAGTTCGACTGCTTCTAGTGGTGGTGTGTCCAAGGTTTGGGTTCCCAAGTATTTGCTCTCTAACCCTTCGAGATCCAAGACTTGGACACCTTGGCTTTCACATGTATAGGTACCGGGAACGCGGGTTGGAGAACCTAGACTTAAAAGGTTATGGTCTTTTGCTTCTGTAGGACCGGAAAGGCGACTAGAGGGGGGGGGGTGAATAGACGCTTTCTTTATTTTTCTCCACGATCGATCTCAACACTACTTTCACTCCAATAGCTATAAAAGCTATGAAGATCTGTATACAGGCACAGCGGATGACCTGTGTTGAATTCGATCAAACCCTGAAGCAAAAGACCAAAAACAACTCACAACCGCATGCACAAAATCCAACGCCTCCTCTCACGGCAAAGCACAAGCAAAAACCAAAGAGATACTAACTAGTAATAAACTAATGGCTAGAACAAAAACTAGTAGATGAAATTGAATGCATCTAGATTCTCTGATCTCATCTCACGCCCAGCACTAAGGCCATCAAGCAATTTCCTTTTGCCGACACAAACACTGCCGCACGCCTCTATTCTTGTGCACAAGACAAGCCTCCAGTATCAGCACGCACCAATGATGGCGGCCCCAGGGCAATAAAAAATCCAAACTCAAAGTAGAGAAATCGTGTTTCACAAACTGAAGAGACAAGCAAACTACAGCCGCCGCCCAGGGAAGAAATCACTCACATGAAGAGGCAAAAACCGGCGATTGCTACAGCCGCTACCCAAAGCCTCCACTTTTCTACCGAGAGACATGCCAGCAAAAAGGGTGCAGTCAAAGCAATAAAGAAATCAAACAGGGAACCGCTAGCAATAAGAACCAAGGAATCGGTCGCAACATGAGGGCAGCCAAGCAATAAAATAGACTAAGAACAGCAAACCTGATGGGAAAGGACACTAACACCTCAATGCAAAAGTTGTGTTCCACAACCGATGGTACAACCGAACTACAGCCGCTGCACGCACAGGAATTCCGCATCAAACACAAGAAACAGAGACCTTTAGTCGGATCAACTGCCAAGCAATAAGCTAATCAAAAAGAGCAATCTGCTGGCACTCAAAAACCGAACCCTGGTCGGATCATGGACAGCAGCTAAGCAATAAACAAATGCAAGCCACAAACCGCTGGGAACAAAAAACTTAAAGCATCACTCGCATCAAACCATGATGTACAGGATGCAACATCATATCACAACCATGATCTACAGGATGCAACATCAAATCATTACAGAGTATGAGACTCTTACATCCAAGAAGCAATAAACAAGATTATCCATGAATACTTCACTACAAGCACAGTCGCCGCCTGTTTTCTGTCTTCAGTCGAAGCTGCAGGCCGCCACCGCCAGGGATTCTATTTCTGCGTGGGGAGCAGGCCAAGATCCGATTTTTGCGGGCGGATTACCGGCGCCTACAAGCCGCCGCCACGGCTCTGCTTTTCTACCGCGGCACAGGGCGCCGCCAAGTAAATCCGGTTTTTTCGGGATGAACAAGGCGCCGCCAGGGCCTCCTGTTCTCCAGCGGCCGCCCCAAAAATATCCCATCTCCATCTTTTTATATGATAGCCACTAACCCTAAAACCCTTTTAGAATTGGAGCTTCTAGAAGATTAAACCTAATGGGCTTCCGTTAAGACCCAACATCAACGGAACACACACGCACGCAAATTAAAGCGCCGTCTTCACTTCTCTTGACCTAATCCACTTCTTGACGCACCGTCTTGCACCGCGGGATGGCATTAGGTCACCAAGGTGGTATTTGGTAAAATTATCAAAATACCCCTTCTCGATCTTTTCCAAAGACCGAGTCCAATCCTGTCGAAGCAATCGCCTGCTTCGCCACGTGTAGGTTAATCCAACGGTTCTCATCGTGTCGGCAAGTCTCTCCCATCCGGTTCCCACCAGACCACCTTGGCACTTGCACCGACCCCCGCACCGCTTGATCAACCAGTCGCACCGAACTGCCCGTTCGGTCATCCTTGTCCATTCTGCACCACGCTTGAGTCCATTGACCTCACCCGACATCCTTGATCGTTCTGGACCTCAGCTCTCCAAGCTTAGTCCCGATCCTCCTCGCCGTTGATCGTCGTTGACCTTCAAGCCACCTGCACAACAATAGACAAGCAAACACGAATCCGGGAACAAGTTCTTCACAACTTGACCCACGTTAGTGAAAACATGCAATATGCAACATATATGCATTAACAAATATGGATATGACATAACCCATAATCAATTTTCAATTATCTCAACATTATCAATCAGCACAAAAGCCGGTCAGACCGCCGATGACTTGACAGTTCTGAAACTTTGTCGAAAACGCTTGAAACTTCAAACCAAAAGCACCATTGCCAATTGTTTTATCATCCTAAGATCATAAGCATATCCCCATGATATCCACAGCTTCATCACGTGATCGGGACACTTTATGGTTCTTCACCCCCTTGATGGCCTCCAAGAGGCATGTGCTTTAATGATCGACATCTTCACATGTTTTGTGAGCTATCTTATACCTTCATGCATTTACTTTCATGATTATTCTTTATTGGCATGTTGTGCTTGTCTTTGTGCTCACTTGTATCATATTGGCATGTATTACTATTATGATATCTTTTATCATGCCTTTGCTAGTACCTTGCTTATGTATCCATGGGCTAGATTGTTTTTCTTTATTTCCATGGGTGTATAAGCTTGGTTTTGTCAACATGAGCTTGTGCTGTCTTGTACCTTTATTATCTTGCTCCTGTTGATTCTAGCTTATGTATCCATGTATTAGATTGTTGTTTATTACTCCCATGGTTATATGAGCTTGGTTTTGTCAACATGAGCTTGTGCTGTCTTGTACCTTTATTATCTTGCTCCTGTTGATTCTTGCTTATGTATCCATGTATTAGATTATTGTTCATTACTCCCATGGTTATATGAGCTTGGTTTTGTCAACATGAGCTTGTGTTGTCTTGTACCTTTATTATCTTGCTCTTGTTGATTCTTGCTTATGTATCCATGTATTAGACTGTGTTCATTATTTCCATGGATGTATGAGCTTGGTTTTGTCTTCAAGAGCTAGCACTGCTTTGATGCATTTATTATCTTGCTCTTGTTGATTTTTGCTTTATGTATCCACATGCTTACTTGATATCCATGTTAGCATACATTATTCATGAATTGTTCTATAACATGCTTTATGCTTACATGGTTATTGTGCATTATTGTTCACTATGGATACATGAGCTTTACCATAGCTTCACTAGCATGTTTTATCTTTGAATGGATGTATGTTACGTGATATGCTATGTGCTTGCTTGATTGCTCCTATGCCTTATTGTGGATTAAGGTTTTTTTTGAGCTTTATCATATCTTGGATAGCATGTGTGGCGATTGATTTGTCTATATTCATGCTCATGTCCTGAAGTGTTGATTTTATGCTTTTATGAGTTTTGGATCATCTACTGCTATCCTTGCTAGTCATGTATCTTGGTACTGTTTCCTTAGATAATGTTTCACTAACCCAGTACCAAGGCATAGACTTCTTCCATCTCTTTGGTGTAGTCTTTTCATTTGAGAAGAAGAAAATGTGGGTCATGACTCCAGCTGTTGGCTCTTCTTCTTCATATGTGCATTCGATGAAGGCTATCACATCTTAGAGACAAAGGAATTTGAGATGAGTATGATGGGTGAGCGCAACTACCTTCTGGAGCTTCGAGCCAAGCAATACAAGGAATGAATCTTCATCCATCATGACTACATCTCACTGCCAAGCAGTACGACTCAGGTTCGAGCTTCTATACCTTACATTTGTGTATGGTATCCCTAGTCTACCTTGCATAGCATCTGGTTTGTGTCAAGTGTTGGGCTTGTTGAGTTCAGGGTAGATAGGAGGCTCTGTCTAGCACGTGTCCTTTCTAGACACTCTTCTTATCCCATGGTTTTCTAGGATGCACTCTTCTCACAGCCTAGGTCGAGCTTGTCTCCCAGTCACTAGTCCTTTGCAGGTTTTGAGCTGCCTGCAAGCTTTTTAGTGTTGGTGTTTCGCTCCCTAACTTTTCGAGTTGTTTTCCCTAGAGATCTTGTGGAGTTTAAAGTCTTTGAGCTAGTTTTGTGGTGTCCAAGGCACTTTTGGCAGATTTCCTCTAAAATTTTTTTGATCCAATAAGGTTTGCCACCTTGAGAAGTAAGTTAGGGGTAATTTACCTCTATGAGTTGGTTTGAGGGGGAGTTGGTTCTTTTCTAAACTTTCCTTGTTCATCTGAACTTTCCTTGTTCATTTGAACTTTTGTGGATCTTTTCTGATACCTTCTTCAAGTGGTATTTTCTTTGGATCCTTTTGATCTATTTAGGCTTTTAAGTCTTTTGTGTATCTCATTGTGTCATATTGCATTCATATGAAAATCCAAAAAGATGCATTGTAATATAAGCTTTACCGCTTCTATCTTTTAATTGTTGAAGCTTTGCTTATTACCCTCTTGAGCTTTAGTATTTCAATTCCTGCTCAAGATCATGTCTAGCTCTTTGACTTGCTAGAATTATCATGCTTTCACATGTGCAGCAAAGTCTTTGCTAAGTGAGCTAGAACTTTTAAACAACTTGAACTAAAAATTGCAATTTGTGGATCTTTTAGCTAGTTGCACAATTAGTGATCCTTTTGTGACATTGGCCCTGTCAAAATTACTTTGTTAGCTCTAGAATTTAGAATTGAACATCTTTTGAGCTTTTTGTTCCTTTAAAGAATCTAAAATTGCTCTTGTGAAAAATAAAAAATTAAATTTCAAAAGTTCTCATGTGCTTAAATTGTGCCAAACTATTCTCACGAGACTGTGTGTCAAAGATATGAAGTTGGAGATAGTTTGATGATCCAGACGATCTCATAGGGACTGCTTGTCAAATGGCATGAGCCTCAAGATTTGTCGCTCTGGTTGAAGCTTAGGAAGGGATTGTGGATGGCTCCTAGTCCAGGATCTCCTTAACTAAGATAGATCTTGGTTGAAGCTTAGGAAGAGGTTGTGGATGGCTTCTAGTCTAGGACCTTCTTTACTAAGATAGATCTTTAAGCAACTTTAACATTCATTGCAAATGAAATCTGTTGCAAAATTTGGGCGTTTTGAGAAAATTTGAGCAAAATGATTCAATTCAGGACCTTTTTGTCTCCTAGATGGTCTTTTATAGCTTCTTGATATCACATTGACATTCTGACAAGGCCATTTTCACTTTAGGATACCTGTTGTTGAACTTGCTAATTTTGAAGCATTGCTTAAATTAATCCAACAACAAGTGGTATATTGAGCCTTTTAGCTTAGTTTAGCTATATATGTCTTAACATGATCTTGCTAGCTGTGTCAGGCTTGATAAGTCTTGAGTGATAATAGAAATGCTAGCATGTTCTTTTGGGTAATCCCCAAAGCTTCTTTTACTAAAAATTAAAAAATACACAAAAATTGAAGCCACTCCATTGCATTTCATGTATGCTCTTTCTTTTGCTTCTTCCTTATTTTAGCACTTGTCATATTTGGATGAGAAGAAGGCATGATTCCTTGATGAATCCATATCAAAGGGGGAGAAGAAATAGCAAAAATATTGAAAAAGAGCTTTTTGGATGTAGGGGGAGAAGAAATGCTTTTTGGAGAAAAAAAAGGAGGAAAACGAAAATTTTCTTGAAAAATGATGATCATTGTGAGGGGGAGCATTTAATTTGCATTCTTTTGGTCTTATTGTCCTTTCTAAATTTGAATTGCAATTCTTGAAGACTCACAATGATCAAAGGTCAAGTCGAACAATTGTTCTTTCATATGGACCTTAAGTGAGATTTTGACTCTTCTCTGGAAATTGAAGCTTTTCTTTCTTCTTTTGCCATGTGTCACTTGCTGAAACTTTTCTAAAGCCAACTTGGTCATTTCCATGGCTTTCTCTTGCTTATGGATCAAGTTGTGCCTTTGTGCGAAAACGTCAAGTTTCTTTTCCTTTCAAACCTCTAAACTTACATTTTTGGAAATTGCCAATGTGTTCATCAAGGGGGAGATTGTGGATGTCATGGGGACATGCTCATGATCTTAAGTGATGAGACAATTGGCAATAGTGTTGAAGGTTTGTTGAAATCTGGAGTTTTCAGCAAGTGTTAGTAAAATCGGTAGTACCGGCGTTGAAGCTGCGGTACTACCGTAGGTCGGTTCGACCACAAGTTTGTTGGCGGTATGAAAATTCCCAAAGACATGTTTTTGG
The DNA here is from genome assembly GCA_036346405.1 of Phyllostachys edulis. Taxonomy (NCBI): domain Eukaryota; kingdom Viridiplantae; phylum Streptophyta; class Magnoliopsida; order Poales; family Poaceae; genus Phyllostachys; species Phyllostachys edulis. The sequence continues at coordinate 57,303,830 of CM070553.1, forward strand.
AACTTGGGTTTCCTCGGGAATCGGTAATACTGGCTTGTTGGGAACGGTGTTACCGTAGTGCGGTATGACCGCGAAGTTTGGAGCGAAGCTACCGCAAGTCAAGGGGTCCGACGGCCGCCTCGATCCGAGTCGCCCACGCAAGGTATGCTTGGTTCTAAGGCTTTTGATCATTTCGTGAAGCAAGATTACCAGAGGGCAAGTGGCGGTAGTACCGCGATGCGGTGATACCGGACTTTGTGTGGCGGTTGAAAAATTCCAGAAGGGATGTTTTGGAGACTTTGGTTTTCTCCTGGAGTGGTAGTACCGCATGTTGAATGGCGGTAGTACCGCATGTCGGTGTGACCGCTTGAGAGCGGTATGGAATTTCCAGAGAAGTTGTTTTGGATTTCCTTGAGAAGCAGTACGACCGCAGGTATACGAGCAGTACGACCGCGGTGCGGTAGTACTAGGCCTTTCATGGCGGTAGTACCGATTCTGTTTTGAAGTTCGTCCATTTTGGAGAAAAGGTTTTCGGTTAGATCAAGTTCATGGGTCTCATTGCATAGATGTCGCATGATGCATGTTTTGGCTAACATGGGTCAAGTTGTGAAGAACTTATTCCCGAAAATGATTTCTTGGTCTATTGCTGTGCAGGTGGCTTGCAGGTCGATGGCGCTCAACGACGAGGAGGATCGGGACTAAGCTTGGAGAGCTGAGGTCCAGAACGATCGAGGATGCCAGGTGAGGTCAATGGACTCAAGCATGGCGCGGAATGGACAAGGATGACCGGACGGGCAGTTCGGTGCGACTGGTTGGATCAAGCGGCATGGGGTCAGTGCAAGTGCTTCGGTGGTTCCGGTGGGATCCGGACGGGAGAGACTTGCCAATATGATGAGAGCCGTTGATCAACCTACACGTGGCGAAGTATGGGATTGCTTCACGATGATTGGACTCGGTTTTTGGAGAAGGATCAAGAAGGGGTTTTTTGGTAATTTCACCAAATACCGCCTTGGTGACTTTTGCCTAAACCGCGGCACGAGTCGGCGCATGGAGAAGCAGTTTAGGTCAATTGAAGACGAAGATGGTGTTTTGAGATGCGTGCGTGTGTTAACCCGTTTGTGAGTTAGGCTTAACGGGTGCCCTAATGGAATATTCCCTAGATGCTAGCCTCCATATAAATAGAGGGGTGTTGTGTGCACCAGGCTGCTGGCTGGAGCCACAGCTCTCATTTGAGATGCCCTATTTTGGTTTTAGGGTTTTGTGGAGAAAATAGGAGAGCTAGGGTTTCTAGGGTTTGGATTGAGTGTGTGCTCACGTGGTGAGCTTTGTCCTCTAGGTTGGAGTGGCTGTAAACCAAACAATCATCCATCTATCTGAAATCAATCGAAGCAAAGATTTCACAGATGAGCCACTTTGTGTTCTTGTTCTCTATTTGATGATTTGGGGCTTTCTTTGATCCTCGAGTCTCTCTTTGGTTTCTGACCTAGATTTGGCTTGCTATGACATGTGAGAATACATCTAGGATCACCTTGATCATCAATCACCCACGAGCAAGTTTCTAGATTAGTTTTAGGTTTTGACTCAGTTTTTGAAACAATCTTCGTTTAAATAGAAAAAGGTTGGAACTTTGATATAGATCTACTCAATCTTTGATTGGAATAGGTTCCTAACCTCCTAGAGAAGTTATGTTTCAAATCTCGTAGAGTTTGGCCAAGTGGATCAAAAGTTGTGCCAATTTTAGTTTTCGTCGTCAGGCTATTCCAGGGAAATTGGTACAACCGCTGGCTTGTTTACTTGTTAGGTCAACATTGGTACAACCGCCTGCTTACTCGTTAGCTAGATTGAACATTGGTACAACCGCCCATTTGCCTACGGTTGTACCAATTTCTGTTCTTTAGCATATCTTTGTGTTTGTTGATTGCTATGCTTGGGGGCTTGGAGTGGATTCAACATAAGTCTTCCATTGTGCTTATCTATTGATCTTCATAGTTCTCATAGCTATTGGAGTGAAATATGTGTTGAATCCAATCTTTAAAAGAAAAATTGATTGAGCTCCTATTCACCCCCCCATCTAGTCGCCTGTTTTGGTCCTACAGATAGTTTCAAGGATTTGAAGTTTATACACAATTATCATTAAGGTATTAACTATGAGCTAGACCAACATAGTTGTAAAAATCATAGCAATACAATTTCAGAGTTTAAAACAATATAATTGCAAAAATTAGGTGCAACATGATCAAAGTGTTGACTCACCTTGCTCAATATTCTGGTAACCTCGGCCCTGTTCTTGCTCAATGTTCTGATAATCATCTCGCTCAATGTTCTAATAATCATCATGTTTAATGTTCTGATAATCTTGTTCTTGCTTTGTCTCGGACTACTATTCCATTGTAGCTTTAGATTCTATCTACGCAGAATACGATTGAACTGGAGGACATCTGAAAGCAACCACATGAAATCCAATAAACCAACGACACTCAAATAAAATGAAACACTTTAAATGAAAGTACACAAAAACATAGGCATGTTTGAAGAAGGAAAACACTTCAAACAAAATTAAACATACTTATCGGCGTTTTGAAAGAAGGGAGTACATTAGATGAAACTAATCATACCTAGTGGAGTTGATGAAAGAAATGCTTCAGACGAAGTATATCCAAAGAAAGTTGATGAAGAAAATACTGCAGACGAAGTACCTTTGAAGGAAGTTGATGAAGGAAATACTTCAGACAAAGTATAACCAAGGAAGTTGATGAAGGAAATACTTCAGATGAAATGAAGTACATCCCATGGTAGTTGAAATGAAGGAAATACTTTAGACCAAAGTAGATAAATCCAAACTATATTCGTTTGGTCTAGTGGTAGGGTTTTGGGTGATAGTCAGATTTTGGGTTAGGCAACGCTTGATCCGGAGTGTGGGCGAGAGGGATCGAGCTCTTGAGAATTCCGCTGGAGTAGAAAGTTATGAATTCTACGGAGAGGGAGAGAATGTCCGTAGGAACATTCCTTAATGGTTACCAAGGTGGGAGAGATCACCCAGCTAGATAGGATTCTCTAATCCACCTTTGGATCATGAATTGTACTTCTATCAGGAGCGGATAGCGATATATGATAGCTAGAGCATAGGCGATGTAGATTAGTGGTTGAACTACTATAACCCACTTGGGAACACCTCCTTGCTACTCACATGCTGTGCCTAGCTGATCTAATGGTTCTTTTAGTTATTACTTTCTATTTACCAAGGAAGTTCCATGATGGTCAGGTGAGACCTACGTGTAGGTGCGAGATTCACTCTAGGTAGACATAAGTTTCACCAACACATGGGACCTAGTTCATTTAATGGTTTTTCTTATCGATTCATATTTATCAAGGAAGTTCCATGAGCCTTAGCTGGAACTTCCAAGCATTGGCTAGACATCAACATAACATTAGATTAGGGGTGTCTACGGGTTTGTGCTTATCGTTGTGGTGATGTTTAGCTCTAACATCTGCTAATGACTACTTTTTGCTAAGTAGAAAACTGTACTACCAGACCTATGGCTCTTATCTACTAGCCCTTGTGTAGCGATTAACTCTATAATCTTGGTTACTATCACAAGCATGAAGCTAGGCTATAGCTACTGTCGACGATCAAGTCACCGATCTTACGAAATAAAATAGAGGAAAATGGCTAAGAGTTCTTAGAAGAGAATGAGATTGCTCTTTATTACAATAAACTGGATCCTTTATAGGGGGTGCCTCCGACAAGACAGTGGACTAGCCCTAATTACATTTGGTGTACTGATTGCTATGCTATTGCTTCGACAGCCTTGAGTTGTAGTTGTAGATCGTGTCTAGATCTTGTGAACCTGTCGTTGTGTGCTTCTTTTTCTCTCCTCCGATTGTCTTCTCCTTTAAATAACTAACGAAGGGGTGACAGTTACTCCTGGAAGTGGCACCCTTTGGAACTGTCGCGTTTGGTCGAAGAAGCAGTGGTAGTTGGCAGAAAGCCAACTCACCAGCGGTTGATGTCAGTGGGAGAATAATCATATGATGGTTATTGTTAGTGACTTAGGGCTATAAGCGTCGCGTGGTTTGGAACAAATTAGACACATGTTCCATTCATCGCACGGTAGGGACATACTTGGAACCAGGTCCAAGTGCCAGTTTAAAGCTCCTACGAGCAGTCATTTGGTTGGGTAGCAAGTACAGGACCTCTATGGCTAGGGTACCCGTAAAGTAACCTTTGGAATCCTAATGACTAGGGGGTCATTAGCCTTAGGGGTTATGACCACGAAGGACATGCAGTCTTTAACTAAATATTAAAGTAGTATTTAGAGATTTTAATCCTCGTCAGCTAGCCCCCGAACTTTAAATGAATCTGTAGTGTGAACCCTTCTCTAATGAAATCGTATTGGGCAGGCCCTCATTTAATGACGTAAAAAATGAGATGGTATGTATTCACTTTAAAGTTGAGGAACCGTCTGGGAAAATGAAGAGTTTTTGCCCATTTGGCTTTGGGCAACTCCCCATTGCAGTTAATGAGAGCGTGGCTATAAAATCCCCATCGCACACGGCTTTAGGATTTTTACGCTCTCAGGTTTTCCTTCAATACCCTTTCATCTTTTCGTGAAAAACCTCTTCTAACCCCCTCTTATCCTCTCGCCAAAAACTTCTCTGACCTCCCTTCATCCTCTTGCCCAAGATCCAATTATGTCAGACTCGATTACCAAATGGTTGGTTTTCGACCTGAGCGAGAAGAAGCTCGGGGCTTTGGAGAAGATTGGGATGCTCCCTGACAAGAATCTGATTTCTTGGTGGTCATTGGCTGGAGAGCATTTCTCGAGTGGCGAAGATGGAGAAATCCCTGTTTTTCTTGCCTATATTGAATGCGGGTTCAGGTTACTGGCACATAAATTCCTCTCCAATGTTCTCGAGTACTATGGAGTCGAATTGGTGAACCTGGCCCCCAACTCAATCGCCAATCTTAGCATCTTTATTTACCTCTGTGAAGCGTACTTGGGGATCCAGCCAAATTTGAACGTCTTCAGGTACTTTTACAAGATGGCGAGGTTGGGGAAGTCGGCGGCTGGACCTGGAGAGGGCTCATTGCGTCTCCATGACGGGAAGGTTGATGAGTACATTCAAATGAACTCAAAGTATTCGTGGTCGTCATGGAAGAAGAGCTGGTTATACAAGGCGGCCACGACGGACGACTACCTCTGCTTTGCCGGCAAAGTGGCGAGTGAAAATCTAAGGTGGAGGTCCATTGCGGAGAAGAAGGGAAAGGTCAGAAGGTGGAATGTGGTGAGGGATTTTTCCATGCACCAAATAAGTCCCTTGAAGTTCAGAAATCATTCCATGCTCTGGTACATTGGTCGTGACGACGCGACCAAGGATTCGAGGGAAGGTAAGTCTTGGAAAATACCGACCAGTACTGTTTATTTAGTTGATTATTCTGTAATCTTGAAATCTCTTTATTCTTTTGAAGGCCTTTTCTCTGATGAAGTTAGAGAGCGGATCAGAATGATCTGGGCTGGGGAGCCCGATGTTAAGGCTGCTTTTCCCTGTATTTTGGCTATTGTCTCTGAAGAAGGGATACTAGAGAGACTCGAGGTAAATAACAACTTTTCTTCATCGTGTATATATTCTCTGATCAGTATATGACCCTGCTCTAATATGTAGGCGGTCAGGTTGAGGATAAAAGAGTTCGGTGAGGGCTCTGCATCAATTGTTGTTCCGACTGATTCCTGCTCGATGACCACAAAAGATGATGGTCTCCCGGAGGTAAAAAGAGCATAGGAAAAGGAGTATATATTTGAGATGGTAAATTTCATCACCTAATTAGATTTAATTCATAATTCAGGTGGGAAAGAAAGAGAACCCACAGCCAGAACCTATGGAGGTCGTAAACTCCGGAGTGGTCGCACATGACCAGGTAATTGCTCCCGAAGCAACTGTTCTAGAGGTCAACGAAGACACCGTGTCTGACCAGGTGGTTAGTGATCTCATTGTGAGAGCCACCGAGCGATTTAACTTGTAATGCTTAACCACCAATTGGTCCTAGCATCATAAATTAAATTTTCCCGCTCTCGGTATATTATGTACCTCCTAGGAGCGGTACACATGCACGTTCACAAATAGTATCGAACCATACACAGGTTATCACAATACCGCAAGATAAAATATCAAGTACGTAGTGGAAAACAATAAATAAACATAAATGAAACCATAAATTAACCAGCGAGACGTTTTCCAATGGAGTGAGCTAATTAAGAGTCGCACGTATGGGGGTTAATCCTCCATGAACCGCCCTACTTGGGCTCCCACAGGGACCCGTACATTGTGTAAGCATCTAGGCCCCTAATTCGTGTTTTGGTGATTAATGACGATTTAAATCATCGGGACTAACTTTTTGTTGGTGTTGCATAAGTTCAAGTTAGGTCGCGATGATGGTTTGATTATGTGGGCTGTTTGTTGACCCCAAATGGTCATTGAAGGCATAGCTTGAAAAAGTTGAAGATTAAGGACTTTGTTCTTTAGAAATGATCCAAGGAGTTGAGGATGGATCATTGTAGTTATAGGTCTTTTTGTTTTTGTTTTAGCCGTACTATTAAAGGGGGTTTAGGCTAGTAGCTTGAGCTTGGTTTGGTTGAGTAGCTAGTTGTGATGCACACTAGGTTTATTTAGCTCATCTCTAGTCAAAGTGAAGCTCTTGGAAGAGTTGGAGTTGAATTGAAATCAATTTGGATCTTTATTTGAGAAGGTTGAAAAGTTGACAGTACATTAAGGACGATTCGGAAGCTAACGGATCGTTGGAACAGAAGGCTGTTTTTCTCGGTTGAAAAATGAGTGAGACCTTGCGGATGATTCGGAAGCTAACGGATCATTGGACCAGTAGGTTTTTGCTGAAAACTGAGAACTTCCGGATGATCCGCAAGCTAAGGGAGCATTAAGTGGATCATTGGATCAGTACCAATCTGAGTTGTGACAATGCCTTCCGGATGATCCGCAAGCTAACGGAGCATCAAGCGGATCATTGGACCAGTACCGAATTGGATTTTGACAATGCCTTCCGGATGATCCGGATGCTATCGGACTATCAAGCGGATCATTGATCCAGAGAGATATTTTTGGATGGGCTGAAAACACGAGTACATTCTGAATGATCCGGATGGAAAGGATCATCCGGATGTAAGGATGATCCGCAAGCTTTCGGATGATACTTTGAGCCTGCAACGGCTAGTTTTGTGACCGTTAGATTTCGAGCTTCAGGATGATCCGGAAGGCTTCCGGATGATCTGGAATGTGCTGATTTTTCAGGATAGTTGCTTTAACGGCTAGTTTCTTCAAGGAGGCTATAAATACTGTTCATGGACGTGATTGTAAGCTCTCTTGGCCACTCTACAGTAACATCTAATACCAAGAGAAGATCAAGGGCACCCAAGATGATTTAAGAGCATATATTGAGAGATTTGAGATGTAGCATAGGCTTAGTGTGCATCACTCTAGTTGCTTGATCTTTCTAAGTTCAAGTGATGGTCTAGGCTTATTACCTTTGGAGATCGGCGTCTCCTAGACGGCTTGGAGGCGTGGTTCTCGGTGACCTTCTAAGGAGGAGCTTGTGGAAGGCACCGGGAAGGTTGTGAAGGTTAGGAGTCCACCCATCCGGAGAGGAGAAGGACTACCACAAGTGAATGGCTTGATACCTTGCTAGGTTTCAAGTCGGAGCAATACTCTTGCGAGAGTGCTCCAACGAGGAGTAGGGGAGATCGCCGAATCTCCGAGACCTCGGTAAAAAATTGGTTGTGTCTCTTGTCTCTTTTACATTTACGCATTTACTTTCTTGCTCTATCTAAATTTCTCTAGTATTGCATAGGAGTTGTTTATCCTCACTAGATTCAAGTGTCACGTAGTTTTTTGTTAGAACTGTTATTTAAATTGTTCTTAATCAAAAACAAAAAAAAAGTTCCCAATTCACCCCCCTCTTGGGCATTCGATCCACTTCAATTGGTATCAGAGCAAGGTTGCTCAATTAGGGCTTTACCGCCTTGAGTAAGGATGTCGGGTGAGGGTGTGAATGTTGGTAGGGCTCCACTTTTTGATGGCACAAATTATTCCTATTGGAAAGTTCGTATGGGCTGTTATCTTGAGGCTATGAGCCTGGACGTTTGGCGTGTGGTTGAATATGGTTTTGTTGCTCCACGCAATCCACTTGCACCCACGGATGTGGAAGTGAAAACCTTCAATACAATGCCCAAGCAAAGAATGCACTTTTGGCTCTCTTAGTCTTGAAGTCTTCAACTGTGTTAGCAATCTTAGCACGGCTCATGAGATTTGGACTACTCTTCGTGAGATTCACGAGGCACATCTAATGTGCGAGAGGCAAAATGTATGTTCTTAAAGAGCAATTCGACTATTTTGTGATGCGACCTCATGAGACGGCTAACTAAATGTTCTCTCGCATGAATAGTATTGTGAATGAGTTGAAAGGTCTTGGATTAACTCTTACTAACCTTGAAATTTTGAGAAGAATGCTTAGGGTTTTGCCCAAGGAGTACAAGACGCTTGTGGTGCTACTCACAAATGGATATTTGAACTCATTGACACCAACCGCTCTTTTGGGAAGGCTCATCGACATGAGCTTTTCTTGAAGGAGTATGAAGAGTCTCCTACAAGCAAAAAGAACATTGCTCTCAAGGTCAAAGGAGATCATGAGGAAGATGATAGTAATCATGTTGAAGATGATGAGTCCGAGGACTCCGATGATATGGCTTTGCTCATGAAGAAGACAAGGCGCCTTCTCAAGAAGATAAATGATAAGGGGGTAGACTTTGACAAGAGAAGAAGATCTTCATCAAACTATTTGTCGAACAAGAAGAACCCTTTTGCCAACACCATATGCTATGAGTGCAATGAGAAGGGCCACATTGCTGCAAGATGTGAGAACAAGAAGAAGAAGAAGAACAAGGACACATATAAGGGCAAGAAGAAGCAAGATAGCAAGAAGATAAGATTCAAGAAGCTAAATCGAAATGGAAAGGAGGAAGCTTACATTGGAGAGTGGATTACCGATGAGGAAAGCTCCGAGGCTGACTCAAGTGATGAAGATGAAGGTCCAACACCACCAAAAGGCCTTGCGGGACTTGCTCTCACTGAGTCCACTCCACCGCCTCCAACCTCACCATTTTGCTTCATGGCAACGCATGATGAGAAGGTACATGACTCTCTTCCCTCATATGATGAGCTTGTTGAAATTATTGAGGAGCTCAATGCGGCTCTTGGTAAGGAGAATCAAAAGTTCAAAGTGCTCAAGAAAATGCACACTTCACTTAGCACCGAGTTTGAGGAAGTTATTGCCAAGTATGAAGAGCTAGAGCTTGAACATGATTATCTCCTTAACAAGGATTTTGTCGTGACCAAGGTTGATAGGGGTATTGCATGTGATCTCTATCCTCAACAAATTTCCACTCAAGCATGCAATGCTTCCGTCATGGTAGATAGCTCTACTTCTTGTAATGATTTAATTTCTATGCCATGCTCTTCTAAAGTAGATGCTAGTCCTACTTGCAATATTCCTTCTTGTGGTGTTGCTTCATGTGCTACTAACCTTGTGAAGGAGAACTTGGAGCTTAAAGCAAAAGTGGATATGCTTAACAAGGGCCTAGCAAAGTGCTATCAAGGAAGTGTCACTCTCGATCGGATTCTTGGGGAGCAAAGGTTCACCTTGGGTAAGGAAGGATTGGGATACATCCCAAAGGTTGTACCCAAGGGAGGTGGTTGGATAAGACCCAAGACGAAGTTCGTGAAGGAGGGCTATTTTTGCTACAAGTGTCATGATGAAGGCCATAAGCCCATTGCATGTCCATTGGCCACTTCATTCAAAAATGCTTCAACCAAAAGTTTCATCTACGACTCTCACTACTTGCTCCAAAAGGGCAAGGATGGTACATTTGTTTCTAAGTTCATAGGTGTTCCAATGCTTAATGAAAAAAAGAAGGCCATTTGGGTTCCTAAGTCCCTATGCACTAATCCAAAAGGACCCAAAAAGATTTGGGTACCTAAAGCAAAAACTTGATCTCTACTTTTGTAGGTGAACTACGAGACCGGAGGCCGGCATTGGGTGATTGATAGTGGATGTACTCAACACATGACCGGCAACTCGCGGATGTTCACCTCCTTAGAAGAAAGTGTGGACTCAAGCAACAAGATAACCTTTGGTGATAATAGCAAGAGTAAAGCGATTGGACAAGGAAAGGTGGCAATCTCAAATGACCATTCAATCTCCAACGTTCTATTGGTTGAATCCCTAAACTTTAATTTACTTTCCGTTGCTCAACTTTGTGATTTAGGGTACCATTGTCTCTTTTCGGAAGAAGGTGTTATGGTTTTTAACAAAAATGACCAAAGTTTGATCTTCAAAGGCTTTCGCTTTCAAAATCTTTACCTTGTGGACTTCTCCTCTAATGCTTCATGTATCTCGACGTGCTTACTTGCTAAAGTTTCACTTGGTTGGCTTTGGCACCGCCGTCTTGGACATGTGGGGATGTCTACTTTGAAAAAGCTTTTCAAAAACGGTTTGGTTGTGGGCTTAAAGGATGTGAGATTTGAGAAGGATAAATTATGTAGTGCTTGTCAAGCGGCAAGCAAGTGGAAAACTCTCATCCCACAAAGAATTTTTTGTCCACATCTAGACCGCTAGAGCTCTTACATATGGATTTGTTTGGCCCAACGCCTTATAAGAGCATCGGGGCAATTCTTATTGTTTAGTCGCTAGGACGATTTCTCAAGGTTTACTTGGGTATTCTTTCTACAAGACAAGACCGAAGCCTCCGGTATTTTCAAAAGGTTTGCAAAAAGGGCCCAAAATGAATTTGAAACTCCAATTAAGAAAATCCGTAGTGACAATGGAACCGAGTTTAAAAATACTAACATTGAAGATTATTGTGATGAGATAGGCATTAAGCATGAGCTTTCGCTATTTACACACCTCAACAAAATGGAATTGTTGAGCGGAAGAATAGGACTTTGATCGAAATGTCAAGGACTATGCTTGATGAGTATGGTACTTGGATCGGTTTTGGGCGGAGGCCATCAACACATCTTGTCATGTTATCAACCGGCTCTATCTCCACCGGCTCTTAAAGAAGACATCATATGAGCTCTTAGTAGGGAGAAGACCCAATATCTCCTACTTTAGAGTGTTTGGATGCAAATGCTACATTTACAAAAAGCGCACCCATCTTGGAAAGTTCCAAAGGCGATGCCACATCGGGTTTCTTTTGGGTTACTCCTCAAATTCAAAAGCTTACCGTGTCTTCAACAATGCCACTGGGCTTGTTGAAGAGACCTATGATGTGGAGTTTGATGAATCTAATGGCTCTCAAGGAGAGCATGAAAATCTTGATGATGTAGGTAATGAAGGCCTAAGAAGTGCAATAAAGAATATGTCTCTTGGTGATATCAAGCCAAAGGAGAATGATCAAGAGGTACAAGTCGAAGCTCAACCCTCATCATCAATGGCACCTCAAGTTGATGAAGATGAAGCAAATAAAGATGATGAGGATATTGTACCTTCTCCTTCACCTCAAGTTAGGAGTCATCACACCATTGCCAAGGACCATCCCATTGATCAAATCTTGGGGGATGTTACTAAGGGAGTTCAAACTCGTTCTCGTCTAGCATCTTTTTATGAACATTACTCTTTTGTGTCTTGTTTGGAACCCACAAATGTAGATCAAGCACTTAGTGATGCAGATTGGGTGAATGCAATGCATGAAGAATTAAACAACTTCACCCGCAATAAGGTATAGACATTGGTGGAACGTCCCCGCAATCACAACGTCATTGGCACAAAGTGGATTTTCCGTAACAAACAAGATGAACATGGAGTGGTGGTCCGCAACAAAGCAAGACTAGTTGCTCAAGGGTTCTCCCAAGTTGAAGGACTTGATTTTGAGAGACTTTCGCTCCGTAGCAAGACTCAAGCCATTCGTATTCTTTTAGCTTTTGCATCATGTTTTAATATCAAGCTATATCAAATGGATGTTAAATCCGCGTTCTTAAATGGTGTTATTTCAGAACTAGTGTTTGTAGAACAACCTCCCGGGTTTGAAGACCCTAAACACCCAAACCTTGTCTATAAGTTATCTAAGGCGCTATATGGGCTTAAGCAAGCGCCAAGAGCTTGGTATGAGCGTCTTAGAGACTTTCTACTTGCCAAGGGCTTCAAAATCGGGAGAATTGATTCTACCTTGTTCACTAAGCATTTTGATGATAATTTCTTCATTTGTCAAGTATATGTTGATGATATTATTTTTGGATCAACTAATCAAGAATTTTGCAAGGAATTTGGTGAGACGATGTCTAGGGAGTTTGAAATGTCTATGATAGGAGAGTTGAACTTCTTCCTTGGATTTCAAGTCAAGCAATTGAAGGAGGGCACATTCATCTCTCAAGAAAAGTATATTATGGACCTCCTCAAGCGCTTTGGAATGGAAGATGCAAAGCCCATCAAAACTCCTATGGCTACAAACACACATCTTGACTTAGATGTGGGAGGTACCCCGATTGATCAAAAACTATATAGATCAATGATTGGTAGCTTGCTTTACCTTACCGCATCTAGGCCCGATATCATGTTTAGTGTTTGTATGTGTGCTAGATTTCAAGCTTCCCCTAAAGAATTGCATCTCGTTGCGGTTAAGAGAATTCTTAGATATTTAAAATACTCCTCTAGCATTGGCTTGTGGTATCCCAAAGGTGCAAAATTCGAATTGCTTGGCTATTCGGATTCCGATTATGCTGGGTGTAAAATTGACCGTAAAAGCACTTCGGGGGGATGTCATATGCTAGGTAGATCCCTTGTTTCATGGGCTTCAAAGAAGCAAAACTCGGTTGCACTTTCAACCGCCGAAGCGGAGTACATTGCCGCGGGTAGTTGTTGTGCACAAATATTGTACATGAAGCAAACCCTTCTAGACTATGGGATCTCCTTCAAAAGTGTGCCTTTATTGTGTGACAATGAGAGTGCGGTAAAAATAGCAAATAACCCGGTTCAACACTCGCGTACAAAGCACATTGATATCCGGCATCATTTCCTTAGGGATCATGTTGCAAAAGGTGACATTGTGCTAAGCCATGTCCGAACCGAGGATCAACTTGCGGATATTTTTACCAAACCCTTAGTTGAGGCCCGCTTTGTAAGTTGAGGAGTGAGTTAAATATCATTGATTTCTCTAACATTGCATGATCATGTTCACTTTTCTTGTAATATATTGTCATATTCTTATGTGTTTTATATGCTGTGTTTGCGTAGTTGTTTGTAGTTTCTGCGTCTTAGTTGCTACGGTTTTTGTGAGCTCAAATGGGATTATCACATTAAGGGGGAGCATTATACCTCTCATGTATTCTTGCAACCCTAAATGTGATCATATCAATACTTTGCTAGATGCATTTTTTTTTAAAAAAAGGTTTTCTCATGCAAATGTACTATATTGTATCAAATGCTTTCTAAATGTTTTTCTTTTCAAAAGATTTTCATCATAAAAAGAAAAATTGATTTGCTTTAAAAAAAAACATATGTCCAAAACTATGATTTAAAAAAAATATATATTTCTTGAAACGAAAAAGGTTGGTCAAATGCTTTCTCAAATTCGCTATATTGGCCAACATCTTTAAAAATTCTATTATGTGCTAAACCGTGAGCTTTCTAGCATAACATGGGTCTAAGTCACTTGAGCCGGATGTTTCCATATCTTGGTTCATGGTGGCACAAAATTAGGCCCATACATTTCCAAAGATCCCAAACCCAAATTCATTTGGTTCATTTTTTTTTTAAAAAAAGGTGTTTTGGAAAACTATATGCTTATAGCAATATCTTTTCAAAAATGTCTCAAATTGGTGTTCTAGATCTTATTCATCGTTTAACCATGTCCAATTAAGTGTTTATGTTGATTGCTGCAATTTTGGACCATGGGAGAACAAAAATTCTCAGCTGAAAATACCCTCTCTTCTTACCCAAATGTTTCGGATCATCCTAAAGGATCGGATCATCTGGATATGCGGACAATCTGCTCCTTCCGGATCATCTGTTACATAGGGTCTTCAAGTTTAGCTCCTTACCCCATTTGTTTTCTATCTAAACCAATGGATCTCCTTTAAGTCGTTTTGGATGGTTCAGATGCTCTCGTACCCCTTCGTCCTTAAGGATTGTTTCTCATCCGTTAGATCTTTCTTGATCAGTCCGAGCCGTTGGATGCCACTTACTCCCACCTCTTCACTTGGTTCACATCCTGGCCGCTGATTCTATTGTGTTCAATCCTAGCCCTTGATCTCCTCTCTATCCAATCCACTCGGTCAAATTCCCTAGTCTTCAGTCCATCTTCTTTTCCCCTTTGGATTTCTCTCGTGCTCACAGCGCCATGGGATAGCGCCGCCGCCTCCACCGCATTTCTCGCCGTCGGTGATTCTACCTCCGGTGAGTCCCTTCTTGTTCTTGAGCCGAGGCCATAGTGTGTACTTTGAAGCTGTGGATTGTTGCTTAGTGTTATGGTTCGGTTTGTGCTTCACAGTAGGCAATGTGATCGGTTTGTGGTTCACAGGCAAAGATGGCGATCGGTTTGTGGTTCATAGGGCAAATGGGCAACGGTGTGCTGAGATTGGATGTTGCTACAGAGGCTGCTATAATTTGTGCTTAGAAGGGGATTGCATCTCATAGGTTCTCATCTGTTATCCAGTTGGCCATTGTCTGAATTTTTTTTTGTGTGTGAATGATGAAAGACCAAAAGGACAAAGGCAAGGGGAAAAGGAAGGCAAGTCCAGATCCTCCTCAGCGCAGTCTTAGACCTCGACAGCAGGGCATAGCCATCACTCAGTCTCCTTCATTCATAATCTGACAAGGAGATCTGCTACACCTTCATCTCGTGGTCGCTCAACCTTAAGTCGACACACTGGAAGACGTTCAGGACCCAGAGTAGGTCCTGGAGGATCCCTCACTGGGGTGGCTCTACCTTCACTTGAGCCAAATCGCAATGCAAGATTTGCTACTGTTGATTACTCAACATATAAGGCTGACAAGATGAGAAAAGTGAGGAAGGTTGAAGAATCAAAATGGTTCCCTCAAAAGCGAGACAAGATCACAGAAGTTGGGACTGATTTATATTGGACAGTTGTGCAGAAAGATATTGCTGTCATTCTTGAGAAGCATAACAAAATCCGAAATCACAAATGGATTGATTGGACAGCTATCAATGAATATGCAAATGGCATAGATATTCGTCCTCATTTTGCAGCGACTCGTGGTCTCACAGAACTTCTTGAGACTAAACCAATGAGGTGGTTGGACAATATTATCTTCCAATTCTATGCCACTCTGTGGATCCCTGACAACCGAGAGTACATTTCATTCATGTTTGGAAGCGAGCGCCGCCGGCTTGATCGCAGAGATATGTCAGACCTTCTTGGTATTACTCTTGGTGGCGACTCACTGCACAGTCTTGCTTTTCCTTCTGGACGTAGAGGTCATGCAGATGGTGTACCACCTTCACTTGAGCTGATTCAACACATGTATCTTGATCCTGATGCAAATGATTTTAATTGGAAGGTTCAGGCACAGCTTTCTCGTGAGGCTTTTGTTACCTTATGTGTGACTAGATATACCATTTTGCCAAGAAAGGGATCTAGACAGGAAATTAGCGCTCTTATGGGTTGGTTGTTGTATTACTTGATAGATGACAAGGAGATAGATTTCATTGATCTTATGGTTGGAGAAATGCAGGATGCCATCAAAACCACCAACTGCATGCTTCCTTTTGCTCCATACATTGTTAAGATGTTTCTTAATGCCCGTTGGATACCTCAGTTAACTCATGATCGATATCCAAAATTCCTTGCTCCATACAAAGCTTTGTCTCCTCAGGATAAATGCCTTAGACAGCGTGCTGCTCCTCCACCATTAGATCCAGAAGCCGATGATGCTATATACCAAGATCCTCTACCTTTTGATCATCGTGAGCCACATGGATTATTTGACTTTCGGGATCCACTTTCAGATGTTGAATTGGATGATGATGATGGTGGTGACAGTGATCCAAGTTTTGATCCAGCTGATGATCTACCTTCAGCAGTCCCTTCTAAGAAGAAGTTCAAAACTGGCACTCATAATTCTGAGGCAAGTAGTTCTGGTTCGAAAGCTGCCTTTGATCGCATTGAAAAACAGTTGGAAAGGCAACACAATGAAAATGTTTCTCTCAGAAATTTTCTTATCACTTTTTGTGGAGACATTCGCCGTCAGCAACAAAACTTGACTAGAGCAATTTGGACACTAAATGATCAGCTAAATTGTTGTTGGTAGGATGTTCGATCGCTGCTTAAGAAACAGGGCAAGAATGTCACTAATCTTGGTCGCCCTAGTGGAAAAGATGAGGATCTCGAGAAGCTCATTCCTTATCCTTATGTTTCTCCTCCTTCACCGCATCAGTCGCCTGCTCATTCACACTCTTCTTTTCAAGGACAACTTTGTCTCAGCAGCAGAGATCCTATTGTTACTCGCCTCCTAGTGCATGACCTCCACAGATATTCACGCACTGCTGACACTTTGGTTTCTTCAGCTCCTTTTTGTTCTACAAGTGCTTTGGTTGGCCGTGTTCTTGACTATTCCTCTTCTCAGACAGAGCACTTTGTTGATCAAGAGGAGGAGAAAGATCTCAGCCAGTTAGTTGTCCTAGAAACTCCTGTTCCTTTACATGTTCTTCCGGCAGCTCAACAGTCTCCAGCAGCTCTGCATCTTTCTTCTGTAGTTCCTACTTCTCCTACTTTCTCAGAGCACACTCTTGTTGTTCAGGCTCTCCTACCGATGATCCTCAGCCCGGCGAGTCCGTCGCGACAGTTCAGCTCCATCATGACGACTACGCGTCCGACGCCGGCATCTGACTTTTTGGCAGCCCCTTTTTCCTTTTTGTGTGCTTGATGTCAAAGGGGGAGAGATTGGTGCTTGCTTGTGTTTTTGTTAGAGACTGCTTGTAAGATTGGTGCTTATCTTTATGTTTTTGTTTGAGTCTATGCTTGTATGAGTACTATTTGCAGCATCTTGTAAGCTCTCTTTTCTTGCATAGACTTAGGGGGAGACTTTGTTATTTTGTGGAGCTATCTTATGAGCATGTAAATCACATTGTCTTATCTTGTATCCTGCTCACATATGCTTTATCCAATGCTTACTTGAGATATCTGCTTGATCATGTTCTGTTATTTCCATATATATTGGATCAAAGCTTTCATGTGCTTTTCTTGTCAAGTATATGCTTTGCTTTTTGCTTATGACATATACTCAAAATCCTTTATATCACTTGTGTTGGTTTGGTTGTCATCAATCACCAAAAAGGGGGAGATTGTAAGAATCTAGGCCCCTAATTCGTGTTTTGGTGATTAATGACGATTTAAATCATCGGGACTAACTTTTTGTTGGTGTTGCATAAGTTCAAGTTAGGTCGCGATGATGGTTTGATTATGTGGGCTGTTTGTTGACCCCAAATGGTCATTGAAGGCATAGCTTGAAAAAGTTGAAGATTAAGGACTTTGTTCTTTAGAAATGATCCAAGGAGTTGAGGATGGATCATTGTAGTTATAGTCTTTTTGTTTTTGTTTTAGCCGTACTATTAAAGGGGGTTTAGGCTAGTAGCTTGAGCTTGGTTTGGTTGAGTAGCTAGTTGTGATGCACACTAGGTTTATTTAGCTCATCTCTAGTCAAAGTGAAGCTCTTGGAAGAGTTGGAGTTGAATTGAAATCAATTTGGATCTTTATTTGAGAAGGTTGAAAAGTTGACAGTACATTAAGGATGATTTGGAAGCTAACGGATCATTGGAACAGAAGGCTGTTTTTCTCGGTTGAAAAATGAGTGAGACCTTGCGGATTATTCGGAAGCTAACGGATCATTGGACCAGTAGGTTTTTGCTGAAAACTGAGAACTTCCGGATGATCCGCAAGCTAAGGGAGCATTAAGCGGATCATTGGATCAGTACCAATCTGAGTTGTGACAATGCCTTCCGGATGATCCGCAAGCTAACGGAGCATCAAGCGGATCATTGGACCAGTACCGAATTGGATTTTGACAATGCCTTCCGGATGATCCAGATGCTATCGGACTATCAAGCGGATCATTGATCTAGAGAGATATTTTTGGATGGGCTGAAAACACGAGTACATTATGAATGATCCGGATGGAAAGGATCATCCGGATGTAAGGATGATCCGCAAGCTTTCGGATGATACTTTGAGCCTGCAACGGCTAGTTTTGTGACCGTTGGATTTCGAGCTTCAGGATGATCCGGAATGTGCTGATTTTTCAGGATAGTTGCTTTAACGGCTAGTTTCTTCAAGGAGGCTATAAATATTGTTCATGGACGTGATTGTAAGCTCTCTTGGCCACTCTATAGTAACATCTAATACCAAGAGAAGATCAAGGGCACCCAAGATGATTTAAGAGCATATATTGAGAGATTTGAGAGGTAGCATAGGCTTAGTGTGCATCACTCTAGTTGCTTTATCTTTCTAAGTTCAAGTGATGGTCTAGGCTTATTACCTTTGGAGATCGGCGTCTCCTAGACGGCTTGGAGGCGTGGTTCTCGGTGACCTTCTAAGGAGGAGCTTATGGAAGGCACCGGGAAGGTTGTGAAGGTTAGGAGTCCACCCATCCGGAGAGGAGAAGGACTACCACAAGTGAATGGCTTGATACCTTGCTAGGTTTCAAGTCGGAGCAATACTCTTGCGAGAGTGCTCCAACGAGGAGTAGGGGAGATCGCCGAATCTCCGAGACCTCGGTAAAAAAATTGGTTGTGTCTCTTGTCTCTTTTACATTTACGCATTTACTTTCTTGCTCTATCTAAATTTCTCTAGTATGGCATAGGAGTTGTTTATCCTCACTAGATTCAAGTGTCACGTAGTTTTTTGTTAGAACTGTTATTTAAATTGTTCTTAATCAAAAACAAAAAAAAATAGTTCCCAATTCACCCCCCCCCTCTTGGGCATTCGATCCACTTCACATTGTGTCAGAGACATTGGCCCAGCCTAAGCAACTGCCAATGCTCCTCGGGCAAGGGAACCTACACGGAACCCATCCCGCACATGCCCGACACAACAGAACAACATAACATTATTATTATTTTTCTTCTACACCTACCACCAGCGACTCATTAATTAACACACCCTAGAGTACTAAGTCAAGAGGGGACCCATATGACCCTCATGTGGTTGAACACAATAATGTTTGGTTTAGTGGGACGAGATGTTCGGTCCTTGTTGACTAGGGCATACAACCACACACCTGATAATAACACCATCATCCATATGCCTAAGTCTAAATCTTTTTGTTTTTCATTTTTAGCTCTCCAAATATAATAGCACAGGGTGCTGGTTATAACATAATAAAAATGTTTTATGTGATCAAGGTCACGACTAAGTCGGCAATCGCCCAATCTACCAAAAACTAAGCATTGCTAAGCATGACGTCGAATAAACATAAATAGACCATATAACATCCACCGGGCTCTAATTCACCAATGTGATTATTAACTTAGGCTAGTAGCAGGGGATGAACAATTTTAGGGAATTCATGCAACAAGATTAACTACCTCTAAGCGCAAACATAATTTACCAAATAAAGGATGCATACATATAGTTGCAAAACAAGAAAATAATTTTGGAATGTAATCGGATCAACATGCATCAATGGAATGGGTTCTTGACTTTTTCTTGCTAGTACTCTGGACACTCTCACAATCATTTTGGTTGCACTCCCGCATCATCGTCATCTAACGATGAAAACTGACAAGCGAAATATCGAATAAACATCGAGAAAATCTCAAGATCCAAATTACTCAAACATGCATGAGAATTTTAAATAGTAACAAGATGCTAGTTTTAAAATATTTAAGGTAAAAAGTTTAGTTCATTTGGAGTTCACATGAATTTTCTAGGAATTTGTGAAGGTTAAAATCCTTAATGTACAATTAATTTAATTATCAAATTTTTCTGTAACAGAGACATGTTTCAAAGTTATCCTAGATTAAAGTATAGGAATATTTGAAATTAACAAAAATTTGTTTCACTTTATTTGGAGTTAATATGAATTACTTATGAATTTTTGAAGTTTAAACCATTTTTCAGTGTGAAAGTAATCCATTTCAGAATTTCTAAAATGGTTTCACTACTTTTTATACACGGGTTAACCTAGCTGCAACCGCTTATAGGCAGGACCCAATGCGCAGTCCTTAGTCCACCTCCACGCACACTATGCACTTAAGGCCCCAGGCCCGCACGCTAGTGACACAACGTTAATCCGGTTTTAATAACCCTCAATTTTTGTACATGGTTCCACTATCTAGTGAGACAAGCAATGATTAACCCCAAGTTAATGACTACTTAAACCTAATTCTGACATTGATTTGGCTAATCATCAAGCTACAGTCCCGGTCAGAACAGAGCTTCACTTGCTGTGATTTTGCTTGGCTAATTGCCGGTGCTATAGTCCAAGATTGTGCAATCTAAGGGTAAGAATGGATTACTTGTGCCCATGCGCACCTACCGGTGGCCAGAGCAGGGCCGAAGATGGGTTGTAGCGGCGGCGCGATGATGGTGTGCAGCGAGGTAACTATGGCTCATGCAGTTATGTCGATTTGACCATACATTATACAAATAAACGAATGCATAAGCATCACTGAGGTTCAGTGAGCCTACCAGAGCCAAGAAGACGATCGGAGAGGCACTAAGGTTCTCTAGTGATGAAGTCCGAATGGCGGCGCTGGTAGGTCACCGTGGCGGGGTTGCTGTGGAGCAAAAAAACACAAGTGAATGATCGGGGAAGGTAAAGGAAGACTAGAGAGTGCTCAGGGAGGTTGGAATCGGTGAGGGGTTCACCAGAGAAGACGTGGTGCCAAAAATGGTGGGGTGGCTAGAAGCGGAGAAGAACCCGGGTGTGCAGCTCCACGGTTGAAGATTCCAAAAAATTGTTGGAGGGCTTATGTGCATCGTGACACAGTAGGGGGTCACTGGAGTGACCGGAATGGCATCGGGCTATTGTCAAGGCCGAACGACATTAAGTATTTTGTCCAAATGGAGCTCAGGGAGAGGGAGATAAGGCAGTGCTGAGGTAGGGGTGGCGTGGCAAGGAGTGGCGAGTTGTTGCATGGCACGGCGCCGGAGCAAGCTCGGGCGAGGGCAGCGCCGCTTGAAGAAGAAGAGGGCTGGCGATTGGGGCCCGTCAGTCAGAGGCAGCGGAAAGGGGCGGTCAGTGAGTGGGTTGGGCTGAGCCAAAAATGGCCTGGGTCGGTCGGTCCGAATGTTCAGGTTCGACCAGAGGAACAGTGCAAGCCCAGATTTTTGTGGAAAAAGGCAGCTTAAGTGAATTTTTGAAGGTAGATGCTTAGCTCCAAAATTGATGAAAATTTTAGGAAAAAACCCTGACACTTGTTAGATCATTAATTAATTTTTTTGGGTTGTTTAAATTTCTATATTTTTCTCTAGAATTATTTCAAGTTGCTGTTGTGGTGTTTGACTTTTGATTTTCTTGGATTGACTGGTTGCTTAAAAATAGTAATTAAAATCTACAAATTGTGAAATTTTGAAGGTGAGTTGCTAAAGTGTTCCAGAATCTAGGAAAATTATTTCTAGACACTGTTCATAAGATTTGTTTGTATTTTAAATTCAAATTCAATTTTGAACATGCAATTTGACAAGAAACCAAATAACCTTCAAAAGTTCCAGAAAATTTCACATAAGCTGACTAGAGCATGAAGAACTCAACTAAAATATTCCCAGCTATGGGTCCTACTATACTTTCAAAATAATATTCAGTTTGCATTTTCTGTAATTAAGAAAGTATACTTTCAAGTTTAAAATTGAGATTCCTTGAAAATTACCTCAAGTCTTTTAGGAGTATTTGAGGTATTACCATTTTTAAGCTGAAAGCCAAAATACATTCCCACACTTGTAATCATTTTAGTTTTTCCCGAAATTCAAATTGGACTTTTGAATTGAAGGAGTATGGATTACTAGGTTTTAACACAATAGTAACTAATTGTTCATAGATTAGCACTTAGCCATAAATTTTATCCATCTCCTCGCTAGAACCATTTCTAGGGCCTGTTTGGTACAGCTCTGCTTCAAGTCTTTGCAGCTCCAACTCCAGCTACACTCTTGGATCCACTTCTATGAGAAGTTAGAGCAGTCTGAGAAGGTGTTTGGTTAGAAAGTTAGCTCCAGCTCCAGGAATGAGAGTGATGTTTGTAAAAAGACTACACTATCCTTGTTTTGTGACTTGTAATCTTTTTTTCGTATTGCATAACTTATAATAGTTTAGTAAGTTGGTTTCAGTCATGTTGTACTTTTATTTTTTATTATTTTTTTAGCCATATTGTGCCACCTTTTTCACCCACAATCGATTTTTTTTTAAAAAAATAAACATACATAAACATATGATTTTTTTTAGCCATATTCAATGAGTATTATAACAAAAGCATAGAGAGCACAGGAATCAAAATTATAGCGCTCATAATCACCACTCATAGCCAATTTGTTACACACAAGTCGATACAGTGTACAATATTACAATGCATACAAAGTATCAGTTGAGAAGTTGTGAAAAACAAGCATTTTGTACACATTGCATGACTGCAATTAGGTAGAACCATCTTGGTGCATGTATCCATGCAAATCACACATTCATCCTCCCTTTTCACATGCTTGTTAAAAGCACCCTCCAATCTTCCATGCGCTTCCTACTCCATTATGTCTTTGCATTAGCCCTTCCCTTTCAGGTCCCTCTCAAGAGTTACCGTGCACGGACAAACCTGTCAATAAGGAACTGCGGGATATAACACTGTAGATCGCAAACAATCAAAACAACATGCAGTCAGGCACTAATTCAAATCCTGACCACTACTTTCTACATTTGCAAGACTAAAATGGTATCATTCCTCATCACAATAATGTGCCTTGCAATTACTAAGCCCATCACCAATGCATAAAAGTATAAAACGAATTCAACCACACCTCATGAGTGTGAAAAATTTAGTACATTTTGTCATATCCACACCTCATGGCAGTAATGCAAAGTGATTTTTTAAGAGGAACAGGGGAAACTCTCCCAGTGTCTAATTGAAAATAGAAAAACAATTATGTGGAAAGTTCAGCTCAAAGCGTACAGGTTAAAATGAAAAATAGATCCAGGAACATAAGTCTGACAACCTTCACTCACCACCACATTGCGGGACAGGTTCTCCAAGGTAGTTTGTATACAAATCTCCAAGGTTTGCAATATCCAAACCTATTCTCATGCATACCAGCTCCCATTAGCTAGATGGTGTTCACGCTTATTTTCCTCATCACTGCAGAACAACCTAATCCTAGGTTTATATAGTTCTGCTACTATTCAATTCCCATATACGTTCATTTGGAAAATGAAAAACACCTTTTAAGAATTAAAGTGTTCATGTGGCTCTTCAATAGAAAAGTTATTCTCACTAAAGATAACCTAGTGAGAAGAAATCGAAGGGGGAACACTGATTGTTATTTCTACTCCATGACTAAAAAGCATTCAGATCACTTTTTTACCTGTCCTTTGGCTCGCTAAGCATGGAATGCCTTTTATTTTACAGTAGTCACATCTTAAAGTACAATCGCAATTACACGCATTTCGCACATTTCATACCCTAAAGCTTGGAACAAAAATGGAGCACACCATCGCATTCATAAATTTGGCAGAGTGAAACCACTCTTAGATGCGGAGCAAAGCAATAGAACTGAAAAGAATGAAGTGAAAGGAATGCAAGAGGTGGTTACGATTGGAAGCGGAGCGGGTCTTGGGATGTTGTTGATGAGGCCGATCCGTCAATGCAAAGAAGAAGGTCCTCCTAGTCACATTCACGCCCCAATCAGATCAAGAATTCACAAGAACAAGAACCAAGGCTTCTTGGTCCGGGAGGAAGGGAAACCGATGCGTCGTGCTTGAGAGACTGGAGGTGCTCGACTGGGGCACTGGAGATGGGTTCATCTGCGCTGCTCACCGGCTCGGCGGCGTCGCCGCCCTGCTGCTCGACGCCATCCTCCTCGCCTCCCTCTCATGCCAAAGCCAAATAGGGGTGGACCGCTAGATGGGGAGGGAGGAAGATCCGCCGTTGGGGAGGAGTCGCCCGCCGCCCTGGCCATCTCCTAGCTGCGAACGGCGGAGGGGTGAGAAGGGGCTGCGAAGTGTGAACAGGCGAGATGCGAAGGGAGGCGAAGGGGTGGGGGGCTGCGGGTTGGGGGTAGTTGAGTGGCATATTGCAGGTAATTACTCTTAATTTCTAGAGGTATTTTGTTTTACTGGTCTATAGCTCCTCACTTGGAGCAAGGTTTCATCTGCTCCAAAAAATTGTACTAGAGACTGCTCCACTCTAGGTTGCTCCAACTCCAACAATTTTATGGAGTTGGCCCGTTTGGCACAGTTCACCTACTCCAACTAAGAAACTGAGAGTTGGAGCCATACCAAACAGTGCCCTAATATAGAATCCTTTTTAATCTCATAGTATCCTTCTAGAACTTTTTTTTCACTTATCTCAGTCCAAATGGTCACCAGATTACATCCTAATTACAATTTTTAATATAAAATCAATCAAAAAATATATATTACTGAACTAATTAAAAGATAGACTACACGATAATAGCTTTCAAAAATCTAAACTAACTAATAGCTACCACAGAATTGTGTGGTTGTCAACAAATTTGATTGTTTTTTGCTAACTTAATAGAGAACAATAGTAACTAATTGTTCATAGATCACCACTTAGTCATAAATTCTATCCATCTCCTCGCTAGAACCATTTCTAATATAGAATAAACCAGTATAAACTAAGATATCTCATAGTATCCTACTAGAACCTTTTTTTTCGACTTATCTCGGTCCAAATGGTTACCAGATTACCTCCAAATTGCAATTTTTAATATAAAATCAATTACAAAATATATATTACTGAACTAATTAAAAGATGGACTACACGATAATAGCATTCCAAAATCTAAACTAACTGCTAGCTACCACAAAATCGTGTGGTTGTCAACAAATTCGATTTTTTTTTGCTAACTTAATATATAACAACAGTAACTAATTGTTCATAGATCACCACTTAGTCATAAATTTTATCCATCTCCTCGCTAGAACCATTTCTAATCTAGAATAAGCCAGTAGACACTAAGATATCTCATAATATCCTTCTAGGACCTTTTTTGTCCACTTATCTCAATTCAAATGGTCACTAGGTTACCTCAAAATTCCAGTTCGTAATATAAAATCAATCACAAAATATATATTACTGAACTAATTAAAAGACGAGCATAACAACATTGAATGTCCACAATCCAATCGGCATGCTTAACGGTCCAAATAAACAAAGGGAACACCAGGAAGGAGGTAGCCGAGCTGAACGGAGGCACCACACGAAAACCAAAACCAAAACCAATCAAATCAGATGAGGAAAACGGTGGATGGAGCAAACCAACACAACGAGGAGGAAGGGAAAAGAGGAGCTCTATATAGCGAAAATCACTAGGGTTGGGGCAACGAACATAGATACCCTGAATGAAATCAAAATAATTAGGCCAAAAAAATAAAAAAAGGAAAATCCCCAATTCTACGTAATCGGCACAGAAATCCCCCACCTACCTCAACCAAAATTGATGACAAACAATCCAATCAGCTTGTTGAACGATCCAAAGAAATGAAGGGAACACCAAGAAGGAGGCAACTGAGCTGAATAGAGGTACCACACGAAAACGAAGACCAAAACCAATTGGATCAGATTAGGAAAACGGCAGACGGAGCAAACCAACACGAGGAGGAGGAAGGGAAAAGAGGAGCACTATATGGCCAAAATCACTAGGGTTGGGGCAGTGGCAAGCAACACGATTGCCATGGCCAACTCTTCCGGCCAATGGAGTAGCGCGACACGAGGGGAGCTGGACAAGGGGGTGTGGCAGCCAGAGGTGCTCAAGGCGAGGAGGCAGAGGAGAAGGCGTACTAGGGGTGGAAAGCAGCACACTGGGGTTGGGGCAGCGATGGCAGGGAAGAGGGGGCGGTGTTGCGGGTGGGCGAGGGCACCGCTTGGCCTTGTTGCAGGAAGCGGGGGGGGGAGGCGGCTTCGTGGTGGAAGGAAGGCGGGGTGCTCGTGGAGAAGAAGAAGGATGTGGGGTTGGTGAAGAAGGAGGAGGGGAGCCGGACTTGCCGTGGATAAGTGAAGACTAGGGAGATGTGTTCAACTAGTCTACCCGATCCCCTTTTCTCTCTGAGCGTGAGCATAAGCGACGAGGCGGAGCCAACGCGTGTGAACGCAAGCTAGATGCGATCCGATGGGTGTGGATGATTGTAGCAGCATTTGACGACCAAGAAAATCATGTCAATGTGGCCTGCCTCCCCGACGCCCCTTTCAGCCTCTATTTAACCAGAAGGATAATCAAGCTAAATTAATCGCACATAAGATTGCGCTGGATCCTCCGGTCGGTCCAACGTGAAGAGGCTTCTGGGTAGTAGGGCAAGTGCACAGACGAACACCGCCTTGCCATGGAAATCAATTATACATCCTGCACTCTCCTCTTGCTTCTTATGACTTGTTTCATGTTGTTTCTTCGAAGAAGTGTTCTTCAATCTGTAAACTTTTGTGGTGTCTACAATGAAATTGTACATGAAATAGCCGCTGATTTGTATATCTCTTGAGCATTACTAACTTAATGTTGTAGAGCAAAAATGGTCGGAGCTCATCGGAGTGACTTTGATCACAGCAGATGTTCATATAAGGATGGATAACCCACATGTGGTGGGCATTGAGCCCGTCTTCCGACATGGGTATAACAAAGACAATGGCTTTTGCTATAACCAAGTGGTTTTTACGATGGATGGTGATGCGGCCTGATTATCTATAACAAATGTTTCTGATTTTTCTTGTTTAACACTTGATCGAAACAATGAGCATGACATTATCAAGACTGCTGCAATGCATTAGGACGTCACTATGCTGTTCATGGTCGAGAAAAGAAAACTGCATGTATATATGGTGTGCTTGAGCTGTGCATGGAGTCGAGCTATGAATGTGCATGTGCCCGCACACATGAGCTGATCCATGCGGGTGTGTCTGCTGTGCGTGTACTTGTGCTTGAGCCGAGCCAGGGAGGCGTGTGTGTGCAGCAGATGGTGTTTGATCCAGGAGGAAATCAAAACAGGAAAGCACAAAAGGAGTCCTTCTGCCAAACGTTTTCAGGAGCAATTTTAGGAGATAAAGAAGGAGATTATCAGTTTAAACGGCAAGCAATCGACGTAGCAAGGCGCAGAAGACAAGGGAAACGTGGCGATGAAGCCCAAGAGCGTAAACAACACCGAGGACGGCTCGCCAAGCGCCAAGCAGCAGATAAGGGCAAGTTTGCTCATCGACATCGGCGGCCGCCCTAGCGCTCCCGATCGCCTACCGACGCCGGATCAAAGAGGTAAGTTTTGTTCAATTTGCCTCCTTTTTATTGATTGGGTCTTACGTTCTGCTAACATCGTTCCAACTTCCAGCCTGTCTCGCAGCACAGGACTGCCTTCGGGGCTGGTCGCGCTCGTAGGTCCGCAGCAGACAAGGGAAAGGCACCGAAGGGCCGTCAAGACTGACTTCATTCCCATCCACCAGTTTTTTCGATTCCAAAAGGTACATATGTATCCTAGGTGTAGATCGGGTTGTTGATTCATGCATGTTATCGTTTGTAATGTACGTAACCAAATCGTGTGTCATGTAATTCACAAGTACGTTACAAAGTCTTAGTGCTATAGTTCAAATATGTTGCACCGAAAATGCGACTAGAGGGGGGAGGTAAATAGGAGCACGATCTCTTTTTCTCCTTGATCGAATTCAATACTTCTTTCACTCCAATAGCTATGAAAGCTATGAAGATCAATATACAAACATAGCGGAAGAATTGTATTGAATCCAATCAAAACCCGGAAGCAAACAGACTAAAATCACAAAAACTCAAACCCAAATGAGTTGGGCGGTTAGACCTCCATGTACCTAGCGGTTTGACCTCTCCATGGGCGGTCTGACCGGCCAATGGTTGGCGGTCTGACCTCTAGCCCAATGAACAGTAAAATCAGCCCGAACTCAAAATCACAAATTGGTCTAACTTTTGATCCACAACTCCAACTTCACAAAACATGAAACATACCTTCTCTAGGATGTCAGAAACCTATTCCAATCAACGATCGTGAAGATCATTGCAAAAGTTCCGACCTTTTTCCGTTTGAGTGAGGGTTGCTCCAAAACCGGGCCAAATACGAAAACGGTAATCGAGAGGATTTTGTAGGAGGAATCAATTCAAGATGGCTAAGGATGGTCTCCCATACGTCCTAGCACCCTCAATCATACAAAGAATCAAGCTAAAAGCCCTCAAGAGCAAAGACCCCTAAAATCACCCTTTCTTTCACCAAAACCGGGCAAAATTAAACTTAGATCCAAAAGCTTGCTCGTGGGTGGATGATGATCAACATGACCTTAGATCATATTCCACATATCCCAGTAAGCAAGATCCCAAATAAAAACCTAAGGAACACCAAAAATCCCAAAGGCAACAAAAAGAGAGCAAGAATAAGATAGAACTCATCTTGGGGCAAATCTTGCATGGATTGATTAGAGAGATTGCATGTTTACAGCCACTCCACCATGGAGGACAAAGCTCAACACTTGAGCACTCAATCAATCCATCTCTCTTGAACCCTAGCCTCTCCACTTTCCTCTCCTATTCCTAAATCACAAATTAAGGTTTGTAGAATACAAGGGTTGGGAGGTGCATAACCAACATCCTCCCCTATTTATAGTGGAGGCAAGACTAAGAGGGTAAACCCTAATGGGCACCCGTTAAGCCCACACACAAACGGGTCCAACTCACGCATGCTTCTCAAACCGTTGTCTTCATCTTCTCTTGACCTAGATCGCCTCTCCTTGAGCCGTCTTGTGCCACGATTTTTCCAAGGCCAAGAAGGTGGTTTCGTACACCACCACTTACCACTTTTCCGGTATAGGACAATTTCCCAAAATGCCATCTACCGACCTTTGGCGATTCCTTCGCCTCAAAGCATCTCCCATGCTTCGTCATCATCCATGTGGCCCCAATGACTTCCCGCCAAGCCTCTCATGCGTCTGGATCCCATCGAACCGTCCTTGCTTGCAACTGGAACCAAGTCACTTGGCGCACCACATGTCTCACCATAACTGCACTCGTCTTCCTTGACCGTTCAGGACCTCAGCTCCTCCCTGAGCCTAGTCCGGACCTCAACTCCTCCCTCAGTCTAGTCTCGGTCAACTATGCCACTGCCCGTCATGTTCATCACCGGTAGCTTCCGCTGTGGTTCCTTGTCTTCTCGGCTTGTAAGCACTCCGCTAGCCTCAGTCATCTTTCAGCACCACCTCGATCGTTCTGGACCTCGGTTCTCCTAACTTAGTCCCGATCTAGTCCGCATTACCATGACCTTGCTCCGGTGTCCTACTGTAACATCCCAAATGTATAATTAGAGTTTGTTCAAGTATAATTACATGTGTAGAAATTAAAACTTTTTCTCACATCTTGAAAACCCCTAATCTCTCATGTAATTCTTGTCCAAGAGTTGTGTAATCCAAAAACACTAAGCTCTTGTTGACCAAAAGTCAAACTCATGTTCCACTTGTCACAAATCTTGTGCCAAACATTTGGAAAATATTTTTCCTTGGTCCTAAAGTTGATGTGGGACCCCTCTGAAAAATATCACAAGTTGTAAAACTTGTTTGATAAATTTTGGAGGTAAACCAAATCCTTGAACAACCTTCATGAATTTCCTGAGAAAAATGCATTCCATAATAACCTCTAGAAATTTTATGCAAGGTTAATCTCGTTGTTAGCAAGCTCCAGTTAAAATTTCATCAAATTTGGAGTTCATTTGCTATCTCAAATAAATCCTCTTTTGTCTCAGCTTGTTTATTAATCTAAATAAACTGGTTTGACTTGGGCTTGAACCATTGCAAAAGGTGTCCAACCCAACCGCCTCCTTAGCGCGGCAGACCTCCTCTCCACCTTGATCAGGTCGTAGCCGCTGGATTAACATCCAACCGCCACGACCTCCTCCGCGATCAATACCGCCAGACCTCCCACCTCATCGTGTCTTGGCCTGGATCAAAATCCATGGCCCTGACCTCCCGCGAGCTCAAACCACCTTGACCTCCATTTTGTACTCACTTGAGGTCGTGGCGTTGGATTCAATCCTAAGGCCACGACCTCCTCTCGCAAACCTTCTCTGCGAGGTCCTCCCACTTTGTTGAGGTCGAGCCGCTGGATCGATCCAACGACCCGACCCACCCCTCAAAATATCCAGCGACAAGACCTCCCCATCTCATGTTGTGCACCGCTGATTTAAAATCCACTGGTCACGACCTCCTCCTTGTCTTGTGCGCATTAGATTCCTCACAAGACGTGAGGTCATAGCCCTTAGATTTAAATCTAAAGGCCATGATCTCCTGATGCGTTATGCAAGCTCAGACCTCCCCTCTTTTGATCGTAACTGCTGGATCAAAATCCAAAGGTCCTGACCTCCCTTGCCTTTTGCGCAACATCTCGCACCTCCTCACCTTCTCATCACCATTAGATCTTAATCGATGGCCATAACCTCTTGTGCGCTTACGCCGTAGTGCTAAGACCTCCCGGTCATTGTGTGCCCTTGGATTTAGATCCAAAGGCCATGACCTCCCCTCGAGTTCTCAAGTTAGGTGTGCGGTTAAGACCTCACAGAGGTCCGCACTGCTGATTGAGATCCAACGCTTTGGACCTCTGTCCTTTTTTCCACGCAAGATTCAAGATTATGGAAATCGGAGGGCCACGACCTCCCTTTCCAAATCGTGTGGTGGGACCTCCTCCCACCACTTAAAACATAACGGTTCAAACTTAAAATCCGAGGGTCAGACCTCCCCATCCACGTAATCCAACGGTGGATGTGAGATCTGTTCTTCTCCTACCTTGGATGCGTGCGAGCCATGGCGATGGGCAAAGTCGAGCCTTTTCACATCCAACGGCTCAGTGCTCGGGGCATTAAATGCATGTCAGTGCTTTTCCGCCCCTAGCCCATGCCCTGTCCTGACCTACTCTGTCCTATCCATCTTGTCCAACTCCATGGACCTCCCGTGGACCTCCCTTGGGCTAAGCTCACCATGAGCTTAACCCGTGGTCCAGGACCTCTTTTTGCCCTAGCTATAAAACCCCCCACTGTTGCCCTTGACTTCTTTTACACACCATTGAGCTTGGCCTTGCTTGTGCTTGGCTGAGCATCCCCTCCACTGACCTCCCCCACTTGGCCGCCATTGTTGAGAAGTTTGGAGCCCTTGGTGAAGGCTTGCTCCAGTGGCTCCCTCTCAACCTCTTGCTCAATTAAGCTCCCCCAAAATCTCCTAAGTTGAACCTAACTCATTGTTAGGTTGACCTTTTCAGGAGGGGCTAGTGGAGCTTGAAGCTTGGAGTTGGAGCTTGGACTTGAAGCAGCGAAGCTTCCCATCTTCTCCAACTCAGGCCATCACCATCCTCGACCTCCCCGGCACCTTCAGGACCTCCAGGTACTTCCTGATAGTCCTTTAGCGCTGGGCACCTGCGTGTATGAGGTTGCGGAGCTTTTATTGAGCACACGCTTGAATGTCGCGCGGAGCTTCCTTTTGCATTTTGGATTTTGGCCGTGCTTGCCTTCGTTGTCCTCTCCGGCTCGCCGGCGTTCAAGGCCGTCGCCGCCGTTGAGAGGAGGTCCATTGGGTGCGCATGGTTATTGCGGACCCAACGGTACCATTGGATGTCGCCGGCGAGGTCTGTATCGCCGGCGATGACCACATTTTTGAGCTCGGATCTTGTCGGACAAGAACTACGGCGCTATTGCCGTTTTTCGGACCAAGATCCGCTGGGTTTAATGCGCTCATCATTTGCTCAAATCATTATAATCATTAGCGTGTCTTAAAGCGCATTTAATCCGCCCTCATTGCGATTTAAGACCTCCGCCAGCGACCTCCTCGTTGTCCCGCGCATTAATCTCTTGTCCAAACACGTGCGCGGCGCAAGCGCGTGGTCGTGAGCTCGGGACGCCCATGACCTCCTCCGAGGAGATCCGGAGCGCCCAAGACCTCCCTTGCGCTTATCGTGGCCGCCTGCACCTCCCCGGAGGTGCGTGGACGTTAGGACCTCCCTAGGTCATCTCACCTGCTCATGACCTCCCGGGTAGATCTTGACCGCCAAGGTCCTCCCTCGACGATCTGAACCATCAAGGACCTCCTTGGAACATCTCGACCGCCCAGACCTCCCCGTGAGGTCTTGACGATGTAGATCTTCCTTGGGGAGATCTTGGTAGTTTAGATCTTCCTTTGGAAGATCTCACTGCTCAGACCTCCTCGTTAAATCTGGTCCGTCCGGACCTCCCCCATCGCTGTGGTCCGTTGGATTCCCCATCTACGGCCACGACCGCCTCACTCGCGCATGTGCGTTGCTAGGAGGTCCAGGACCTCTGGACCTCGAGTCTTGGGCAAGCGTTGTTCTCTGGGAGGTCTTGAGCCGTTAGATCTCGAGATCTGTGGCTCACGCCCTCCCATGTCCTTGTGGGTTTTAGAAATTCCAAGTGAACTCTTAATTATAAACCTGAAATAAGGTATAAACTTTAGAATTCCATATCTTTTTCATTTTAAATCCAATTGAGGTCATTCAAATTGTGCTAGCTCTGTCTTGGACTTGACTTTAATCTAAAAATGATTGTAAGTTGAGTTCAGCTCCAGAGCACAGTTTTGCCTTTAGGTTTTAAAGCTAACTTTAAAAGTACACTCAAAATAATGTCTAACTTGTAAAATACATAACTAATGCTCTGTAGATTATTTTTGAGTGAATTCAACTTTGTTGGCTTCCTCTATTAGCGAACTCACTATGAAAAATAGTTTTGAACATGTTACTATTTTCAGAAAGAATAATCATGCATTATAATTTTGTTCAAATTCCTGTTTCAAAAATTAATAGAAGGTGCATTATAACTCCAATTGGGATGAATCCATTTAGGCTATTCATCTTATGAGGTGCTTATGCTACCTTAACAATTTCAGCTTCACTACTATTCTAGAAAATTTGGCGATGAATAGTAACATATTTCTAATTAAATAGGCTGAGCAGAATTGATTTCATCATATCTTTTGCATTAAGAATCCAAATCAATTGGTTCTTGTTGCTAAATTCATGATAAATCATTGTCTTGCTGCTGTAAAATTTTCATAGCATTCGGAGAAGTTTCTCTGTTGAGTCTTTTTGGTTTTTTCGTTGTTCTTATCGGTTCTTTATAAGCTTTTCCGTTAGGGCCGACATTTGTGGTGATTCCGTGAGCGATCCTCAGCAACAAATTGACCAGCAACAGTAAGGCAAGCAGTTTGATCATTTCCATCATTGTCCCATTACTTTAAAGTCTAATATTTTGTTTAACTTGTATGTATGCATGCTTTTGTGTCAAAGTATTTTATCGTTTAGAGGTAGCTATTCCTATTGCATAGTTGCCCTTAAATTGTTACCCCCTGCCACAAACCATAAGTTACTAATATCGCTGGTGAATTAGAGCCCGGTGATTTAATTATACTCTTTTATTGCTTTTACGGTGTCATGCTTAGCAATGCTTAGATAACGGTAGAAATGGGCGGTTGTCGACATTATGTCGATAACCTTGATCACACAAAAACTATTATTCCATTATGTCCCCTTGTATGATTTGTTGATTTGTAA
This sequence comes from Phyllostachys edulis, assembly GCA_036346405.1. NCBI lineage: Eukaryota > Viridiplantae > Streptophyta > Magnoliopsida > Poales > Poaceae > Phyllostachys > Phyllostachys edulis. The sequence goes on from CM070553.1 coordinate 57,337,586, forward strand.
ACAAATAAAAATGAAAACTATTTGGACTTGGGCATATTGGATGGATGGTGTGGTTTTGGAATGTGGTAGTATGCCTGAGTCATTAAGGACCGAGTTACTTGCGCCACTGCTCGAGCAATTTTGCGTGCTAACCACACGAGGGGATATGGGACCCTCTTGACTAAGTACTTTGGAAGGTGTTAATTATGAGCTGGTCGGTGGGTATGTTTTAATAAAATGTGTGTGTGTGGTGTTGGGAGGGAGCATTAATGCACCGGTTAGGGCTGTCTAATGTATCCTTATCCCGTGGGAGGCGGCTCTTAATTAGCATCGTCCATTGGAAATGTCTCAGAGGACTTAGCCGTCTTGGCATACCAAAGGTAGTGTGCTTAAAGGAAAGGCGGTCGACGTGTGGGTACATTGGTACACCCTGCAGGTTAAAACTATTCAATAGCCTCGCCCTAGGTTATGGACACGCCGGATACGCCCGTGAGAACTAGACTACAACCTTTAATTAAAACTTGACATGGTTGGCTTGAACGGGGAGTTCATGCTATTGTTGTGGTGACTTGGGTTAGTCACTTCCAGGTTGATCTTGTTGTTGTTACTATGTTACTTTCTCGTTGTTATTTCAACAATTAAAATGCTTTGCCAAATTGCCTTCAATCTATTATGTTATTGCAAATGAAACTTGCTTTATGCTAAAATGAGTCCAAAGCCTCATCCACTTAAATAAAGCTTGCATGTAGCTATTTATAGTTCTGTTATCTCACACGTAAGTCTTATGGAGTACTTTATGTACTCATCGCCGTGGTTGTGGCATTTTGTGGCTTTTGTTGCAGAGGAGGAGGTGAGCTCCAAGAGCCTCACTTTTGTGCCATGTGTTGCGCCTTCTTGACGACTAGCTTGGCGGTCGGTCCGATGCCTAGGGTTAAGGCACACCGATTGGCTTTGTGTTATAGCCATCTTTATGGCACTTTTGCTTCATTGTGTATTCTTAGTAGTACTTGTTGTTATTTGGCCAGAAGGCCCCTCTTTTGTAATACTTATTCCTTATTAATATTAACTTCTGGTTTGTTGCTTATGTACTATGTGTTGTATGGAATTGATACATTCTTTTGTTGTGAGGTATGTATACTGCATTCTGGGGAGTATACATCTCTCGAGACTGGGTTTATTTGGTTGATAATACTAGGGTCAATTGGATGACTAAGTATTATGAGCTTAATAAATCCGGGTGCTCACAAAAGTTGGTATCAGAGCCGTTCTGACCGTAGTAACGCAAGCTTGGTCGTCTTTAGGATATTTTGAAAACCTAATTTCAAAGTATCAAATGAGTTTTGAAAGCTTAAGAAAATTCTCAGATTTTACTCCTCATCTATCTTAGCTTTCTTCTCATCTCACTCTAATTTGGGTTTTAAAAGTTGTTTTCCTCTCTTCCCTTCTACAAAATAGTTGTTATCGATTAATGGGGTTTTGGGGAATCAATGAGTTTGGCAAATTGAAGTGTTAGCTGCCCATCTACAAGGTTTTGAAGCTTCTGGAATGGCCAATTTCGATGGAAGCTTGATGCAAAATCTGGACAGCAAGCGCCAATTTCCGGACAGCAAGCTCAAAGGTTCTAAATAGGGTAGAAAATGAGAGGTTAAATCAACTAAAATTTGTGGGAATGAAAGGGTAAGACATGATACTAGTTAGCTAAGTATCTAACACCTATTCTCTTGGTTTTACCTTGCTTTTGAGTAGTGTTAGAAATTGGAGTGGTGTGCCGAAATTTTATCTTCTCAACCAATTACTCGTTCATTCAATACAAGTTAGTTGTGTTGGGAAGTTGGCCTTTAATCTTATGTCTTCCTTGCTGTTTTGGAGTCATTTTGGAAGCTTTTAAAGTGCATTTCCTTGCTGTTTTTGCTTCTCCTTTATTATGCTCCCTATAACTTCTTTTATTCTGCTTGTTTCATTAGTTTACATTTACTATCATCTAATCCATTATTAACTCGGTAGGGATCTGTACTATCTATTTTGTTAGCTTTCGGTTAGGGTGACGATCAGTTCCGCTAGTCATTGGCATTCCTTTTAGTTTTCTTCAACTTCTAGTCCTTGGGTTTCGTGTTAACCCATCTCTTCAGAAAGGATGTGCAAGGCGCACCAGCGGCGGACTAGGTCGACAAGAAGTGGTTGGGATGAAAATCCTCCTTTTGCCTTAGGCGTGGCGAAGAAGGGCATTTTGCCGATGATTGCGAACTAGGAAAAGTCAAGGTTTGTCGGCGTTAGGTGAGGAAGGACACTACAAAGAACCAAGGTACCACATCCTGTCCAAACTGTGACAAAGACCACTTACCCGGAGATTGTCCGCTGCCAAAGTTACTTGTTTCCTCTGCGTGGGAAGCGATCACTATCCCAAGGAGTGTAGCTTGAACCTGGTGATTGCCAAGTCATTGGAACTGCAGCGACTGTTTCTTCGGTCATCTGCAAGCATTGCAATCGCCAATGCCTCCAAATCAGAGAAGTTCTTGGGTGATTTGTCTGAGGAGTTGCGGGACAAATTACCAGTCCATGCCTTCCCCGACTTTCAGCTTGTGGCTGAAAATCCTGTTGTTGCTATGGGCAGAAAGAGAAAGTCAGAGGATCGTCGCAGGTGTCAAGAGAGGACTCAGGGTGACTCCAGCAAGGTCGCCGGTGTCACTTGTTTCTTCTGCAATCTCAAGGGCCATTATGCTAATAATTATCCTAAGAAGCTTGCGGCGACCCTCGTGGATTCGCAGTCGTGCCTCCATCACGCACTGCGAGTCGACAAGGTGGTCCCCGCAAATCAGATGCCGGTATCACTTGTTTCTTTTGTAGCAAGAAGGGGCACTACGCCAACAATTGCCCTGTGAAGCATAGCAATCCATTTGCCGGGATCACTTGTTTCTTCTGCAACTATAAGGGGCATTACGCCAACAATTGCCCTTTGAAGCAGCAAAAGATTGTTTGTAATCCAGTCGACTCCATCTCAGCTGAGAAAGCTCTAGAGGCACCTGACGTCGTGTTAGGTACGCTTCTCGCTAACTCTTGCCCGGATATTATTTTATTCGATTCAGGAGCGCCTCATTTCCTTGTATCTCCATCTTTTATCATTGTTGGTGATCCTGATTTCACTCTTTTATCCGGTGCTCGGCACCACCCCGGTTTCAAAAAGGTCTACTAGTCTACCCCGAACCCCTAAGAAAAATGATGCCATCTGGGTTGCCATCGATCGTTTGACTAAAGTGGCACATTTCCGTCCCTTTACATTTTAAGGGCATCACATACCTGTGGTTGCCTCGAACCTTCGTGGCCTAAACGGCCATAATCCTTTGTAAGAGACTAGTCATGAGGATGACTCAGATAGCTAGTTAACCAACCAAGGTCTCGTTTGTTAGTGGAGTAACCGGACAAATTGCTCCACCAACTAAGAACGACCTTAGTCCCTTTAAGATAGCTAGTCATGCGGAGGATGACTCCGTAAAGCTAGTTAGCGGTCGAGATCCCGTTGTTACCGAATTAACCAAATAAATCGCTCCGAATTAACCTGACAAGTTGTTAGGAATTAACCGCACAAATCATTCCACCAACTAACAACGGCCATGCACCACCAACCATCGAATCAAGAACAAGCTCTCATCTGTCAAAAATAACCTTCTTGTAGGTTTTCCAAAGGATCTCTACATATTCCGTGATCGTAATTTTGCACGGTGTACTGAAGACGATCGTTCTGATCGTGCTTCTCTGCTCACTTCTCAATTCTGGCATAGCCTGCAAAAGGCTATGGAAACTCGTGTTTCTTTCAGATCAGCTTACCGTCCTCAAACTGATGGTCAGACCGAAAATGCCGTCAATGTTTCCGCGTCAAGGGCAAGTTAGCTCCTCGATATGTGGGTCCTTACCACATTATCGAAAAGAAAGGGGCTATCGCCTATAAGATTGAAATTACCTGCTGCCCTTGAGGGGGTACATGAGGTTTTCATGTGTCCCAGTAAGGGGTGCCTCCGTGTTCCACCCGAGGAAGCTCCGTTGGAAATTCTTGTTGTGCAAGAAGTTGGGTCAGAATCGTGACCTAACGAGAAGCAATGCAATAAAACAAATCAAATAAAATCTGGCTCGACAAGGAACGAGCTGGGAACAATATGTAACTAAATAAAGTGTTGGTTGGACTGAACATAGTTCGAGAATTAGGTCCAAGTACAACAAAAATACTATAAATGGATAAGAATCTTAAAGGAAGGTTCGCATCGTTGAAGAAGCTAAATGAAGATCAAGGAATCACGTCCTCAAGATCCTAAAAGTTCTATGGCCAAATCATTCCGTGGATGGAGTTACTTGGAAACGGAAAGACTACCCATCTTCTTTCCCCGCCTGAGCCAAAATCTCGGGACGAGATTTTTGTAAGGGGGGGAGATTTTGTAACATCCCAAATGTATAATTAGGGTTTGTTCAAGTATAATTATATGTGTAGAAATTAAAACTTTTTCTCACATCTTGAAAACCCCTAATCTCTCATGTAATTCTTGTCCAAGAGTTGTGTAATCCAAAAACACTAAGCTCTTGTTGACCAAAAGTCAAACTCATGTTCCACTTGTCACAAATCTTGTGCCAAACATTTGTAAAATATTTTTTCTTGGTCCTAAAGTTGATGTGGGACCCCTCTGAAAAATATCACAAGTTGTAAAACTTGTTTGATAAATTTTGGAGGTAAACCAAATCCTTGAACAACCTTCATGAATTTCCTGAGAAAAATGCATTGCATAATAACCTCTGGAAATTTTATGCAAGGTTAATCTCGTTGTCAGCAAGCTCCAGTTAAAATTTCATCAAATTTGGAGTTCATTTGCTATCTCAAATAAATCCTCTTTTGTCTCAGCTTGTTTATTAATCTAAATAAACTGGTTTGACTTGGGCTTGAACCGCTTTGCAAAGGTGTCCAACCCAACCGCCTCCCTTAGCGCGTCCGACCTCCTCTCCATTTGATCAGGTCGTAGCCGCTGGATTAACATCCAACCGCCACGACCTCCTCCGCGGTCAATACCGCCAGACCTCCCACCTCATCGTCTTGGTCGCTGGATCAAAATCCATGGCCTCGACCTCCCGCGAGCTCAAACCACCTTGACCTCCATTTTGTACTCACTTGAGGTCGAGCTGCTGGATTCAATCCTAAGGCCACGACCTCCTCTGCAAACCTTCTCTGAGGTCCTCCCATTTTGTTGAGGTCGAGCCGTTGGATCGATCCAATGACCCACGACCTCCCTCAAAATATCCAACAAGACAAGACCTCCCCATCTCATGTTGTGCACCGCTGATTTAAAATCCACTGGCCACGACCTCCTCCTTGTCTTGTGCGATTAGACCTCCCCCAAGCACACGTGAGGTCGTAGTCTTAGATTTAAATCTAAAGGCCATGATCTCCTGGTGCGTTGCAAGCTCAGACCTCCCTCTTTTGATCGAACTGCTGGATCAAAAATCCAAAGGTCCCGACCTCCCTTGCCTTTTGCGCAACATCTCGAGACCTCCTCACCTTCTCATCACCATTAGATCTTAACTGATGGCCATAACCTCTTGTGCGCCACGCGTAGTGCTAAGACCTCCCGGTCATTGTGTGCCCTTGGATTTAGATCCAAAGGCCATGACCTCCCCTCGTGTTCGAAGTTAGGTGTGCGGTTAAGACCTCACAGGAGGTCCGCACCGTTGGATTGAAGATCCAACGCTTTGGACCTCTGTCCCTTTTTCCACGCAAGATTCAAGATTATGGAAATCGGAGGGCCACGACCTCCCTTTCCAAATCGTGTGGTGGGACCTCCTCCCACCACTTAAAACATAACGGTTCAAACTTAAAATCCGAGGGTCAGACCTCCCCATCCACGTAATCCAACGGTGGATGTGAGATCCTGTTCTTCTCCTACCTTGATGCGTGCGCAGCCATGGCGATGGGCAAAGTCGAGCCTTGTCACATCCAACGGCTCAGGCTCGGGGCATTAAATGCATGTCAGTGCTTTTCCGCCCCTAGCCCATGCCCTGTCCTGACCTACTCTGTCCTATCCATCTTGTCCAACTCCATGGACCTCCCATGGACCTCCCTTGGGCTAAGCTCACCATGAGCTTAACCCGTGGTCCAGACCTCTTTTGCCCTAGCTATAAAACCCCCACTGTTGTTCTTGGCTTCTTTTACACACCATTGAGCTTGGCCTTGCTTGTGCTTGGTGAGCATCCTCCACCGACCTCCCCACTTGGCCGCCATTGTTGAGAAGTTTGGAGCCCTTGGTGAAGGCTTGCTCCAGTGGCTCCCTCTCAACCTCTTGCTCAATTAAGCTCCCCCAAAATCTCTTGAGTTGAACCTAACTCATTGTTAGGTTGACCTTTTCAGAGGGGCTAGTGGAGCTTGAAGCTTGGAGTTGGAGCTTGACTTGAAGCAACAAGCTTCCCATCTTCTCCAACTCAAAGCCATCACCATCCTCGACCTCCCAAGACCTTCAGACCACCGGTACTTCCCGATAGTCCTTTAGCTACTGGGCACTGCGTGTATGAGGTTGCGGAGCTTTTATTGAGCACACGCTTGAATGTCGCCATGAGCTTCCTTTTGCATTTTGATTTTGGCCGTGCTTGCCTTCGTTGTCCTCTCGGCTCCGGCGCTCAAGGTCGTTGTTGCCGTTGAGAGGAGGTCCATTGTGCGCATGGTTATTGCGGACCCAACGGTACCATTGGATGTCGCCGGCGAGGTCTGTATCGCCGGCGATGACCACATTTTTGAGCTCGGATCTTGTCGGACAAGAACTACGGCGCTATTGCCGTTTTTCGGACCAAGATCCGCTGGGTTTAATGCGCTCATCATTTGCTCAAATCATTATAATCATTAGCGTGTCTTAAACTGCATTTAATCCGCCCTCTGTTGCGCATTTAAGACCTCCCGCGCGCGGACCTCCTCGTTGTCCCGCGTGCATTAATCTCTTGTCCAAACACGTGCGTGCGCGCAAGCACGTGGTCGTGAGCTCTGGGAAGTCCATGACCTCCTCTGAGGAGATCTGGAGCGTCCAAGACCTCCCCCTTGCGCTTATCGTGGCCGCCTGACCTCCTCGGAGGTCTGCAGGACGTTAGGACCTCCCTAGGTCATCTCAGCCATTCATGACCTCCCGGGTAGATCTTGACCGTCAAGGTCCTCCTCGACGATCCGAACCATCAAGGACCTCCTTGGAACATCTCGACCGGCCCAGACCTCCCTGTGAGGTCTTGACGATGTAGATCTTTCTTGGGGAGATCTTGGTAGTTTAGATCTTCCTTGGAAGATCTCGGCCTGCTCAGACCTCCCTCGTTAGATCTGGTCCGTCCGGACCTCCCCCATCGCTGTGGTCCGTTGATTCCCCATCTACGGCCACGACCGCCTCACCTCGCGCATGTGCGTTGCTAGGAGGTCTAGGACCTCTGGACCTCGAGTCTTGTGGTGCAAGTTCTCTGGGAGGTCTTGAGCCGTTAGATCTGAGATCTGTGGCTCACGCCCTCCCATGTCCTTGTGGGTTTTAGAAATTCCATGAACTCTTAATTATAAACTGAAATAAGGTATAAACTTTAGAATTCCATATCTTTTTCATTTTAAATCCAATTGAGGTCATTCAAATTGTGTTAGCTCTGTCTTGGACTTGACTTTAATCTAAAAATGATTGTAAGTTGAGTTCAGCTCCAGAGCACAGTTTTGCCTTTAGGTTTTAAAGCTAACTTTAAAAGTACACTCAAAATAATGTCTAACTTGTAAAATACATAACTAATGCTCTGTAGATTATTTTTGAGTGAATCCAACTTTGTTGGCTTCCTCTATTAGCGAACTCACTATGAAAAATAGTTTTGAACATGTTACTGTTTTCAGAAAGAATAATCATGCATTATAATTTTGTTCAAATTCCTGTTTCAAAAATTAATAGAAGGTGCATTATAACTCCAATTGGGATGAATCCATTTAGGCTGTTCATCTTATGAGGTGCTTATGCTACCTTAAAAATTTCAGCTTCACTACTATTTTAGAAAATTTGGCGATGAATAGTAACATATTTCTAATTAAATAGGCTGAGCAGAATTGATTTCATCATATCTTTTGCATTAAGAATCCAAATAAATTGGTTCTTATTGCTAAATTCATGATAAATCATTGTCTTGCTGCTGTAAAATTTTCATAGCATTCGGAGAAGTTTCTCTGTTGAGTCTTTTTGGTTTTTTCGTTGTTCTTATCGGTTCTTTATCGCTTTTCCGTTAGGCTTCGACATTTGTGGTGATTCCGTGAGCGATCCTCAGCAACAAATTGACCAGCAACAGTAAGGCAAGCAGTTTGATCATTTCCATCATTGTCCCATTACTTTAAAGTCTAATATTTTGTTTAACTTTATGTATGCATGCTTTTGTGTCAAAGTATTTTATCGTTTAGAGGTAGCTATTCCTATTGCATAGTTGCCCCTAAATTGTTACCCCCTGCCACAAACCATAAGTTACTAATATCGCTGGTGAATTAGAGCTCGGTGATTTAATTATGCTCTTTTATTGCTTTTACGGTGTCATGCTTAGCAATGCTTAGATAACGGTAGAAATGGGCGGTTGTCGACATTATGTCGATAACCTTGATCACTAAAAACTATTATTCCATTATGTCCCTTGTATGATTTGTTGATTTGTAAACAAATAAAAATGAAAACTATTTGGACTTGGGCATATTGGATGGATGGTGTGGTTTTTGGAATGTGGTAGTATGCTGAGTCATTAGGACCGAGTTACTTGCGCCCACTGCTCGAGCAATTTTATGCGTGCTAACCACACGAGGGGATATGGGACCTCTCTTGACTAAGTACTTTGGAAGGTGTTAATTATGAGCTGGTCGGTGGGTATGTTTTAATAAAATGTGTGTGTGTGGTGTTGGGAGGGAGCATTAACACCGGTTAGGGCTGTCTAATGTATCCTTATCCCGTGGAGGCGGCTCTTAATTAGCATCGCCCATTGGAAATGTCTCGAGGACTTAGCCGTGCGGCATACCAAAGGTAGTGTGCTTAAAGGAAAGGCGGTCGACGTGTGGGTACATTGGTACACCCCGCAGGTTAAAACTATTCGAATAGCCTCGTCCTAGGTTATGGACACGCTCGGATACGCCCCGTGAGAACTAGACTACAACCTTTAATTAAAACTTGACATGGTTGGCATGAACGGGGAGTTCATACTATTGTTGTGGTGACTTGGGTTAGTCACTTCCAGGTTGATCTTGTTGTTGTTACTATGTTACTTTCTCGTTGTTATTTCAACAATTAAAATGCTTTGCCAAATTGCCTTGAATCTATTATGTTATTGCAAATGAAACTTGCTTTATGCTAAAATGAGTCCAAAGCCTCATCCACTTAAATAAAGCTTGCATGTAGCTATTTATAGTTCTGTTATCTCACACGTAAGTCTTGCGGAGTACTTTATGTACTCATCTGCCCGTGGTTGTGGTATTTTTGTGGCTTTTGTTGCAGAGGAGGGAGGTGAGCTCCAAGAGCCTCACTTTTGTGCCATGTGTTGCAGCTTCTTCGACGACTAGCTTGGCAGTCCGGTCAGATGCCTAGGGGTTAAGGCACACTGATTGGCTTTGTGTTATAGCCATCTTTATGGCACTTTTGCTTCCGCTGTGTATTCTTAGTAGTACTTGTTGTTATTTGGCCAGAAGGCCCCTCTTTTGTAATACCTATTCCTTATTAATATTAACTTCTGGTTTGTTGCTTATGTACTATGTGTTGTATGGAATTGATACATTCTTTTGTTGTGAGGTATGTATACTGCATTCTGGGGAGTATACATCTCTCGAGACTGGGTTTATTTGGTTGATAATACTAGGGTCAATTGGATGACTAAGTATTATGAGCTTAATAAATCCGGGTGCTCACACCTACAAAGGCCTTTGCTCAAATTTCGTCTTCTATGATTCTAGTCCATCTTGCGCCTTGCTTGAGTCCAGCCATCTCACCCGACATCTACGATTGTTCTGGACCTTGGTTCTTCTAACCAAGTCCCGGTCCTCCTCGTCGTTGACCATAGTTGACTCCAAGCCACCTGCACAACAACAGACCAAGCAACCATTTTCGGGCACAAGTTCTTCACAACTTGACCCATGCTAGCCAAAACATGCATCATGCAATATCTATGTAATGAAACCCATAAACTTGACCTAACTAACAAATATCGCCGCCAAGATGGCCAGCGAAGAAGTCAAAACCAGTCAGACCACCACCTATTGGCCGGTTTAATCGCCCTCTGGCCGGTCTGACCATCACCTGGCCGGTCTGACTGTCTAGCAAGGGACTTAGCCAAATTTTCACCCTGAAAATCCGAAACCTCTCTGGAATTTTTAAACTAATAGAACTTTTGACTCGAAGCTCAAAAAATTATAAGATCAAGTGTAGAAGAATCCCCTCTCTTGCCTACACCCTCTATTTTTGGCCCATCTCCAAGCTCGAAAGTCCTTTATGGCCGGCCAGACCGCCGCCTCCTGGCTGGTCAGACCGCTAGCAGCCTCTTGGCCAAAGCCAAGGCTGGTCTGACCGCCAGAGGTGGCTGGTCAGACCGCCACATAGGTCGGTCTGACCGCCACCTCGGCCGGTCTGACCGCCTACAGCCTGACAGCAGCAGGACTTTACCGAAAACAAGGGTTTCTCCAAACACTTCGACAATATTGCCAATTGTTCAACACACTAAGATTAGGATCAGATCCACATGATCTCCACAATCTCCCCCTTGATGAACACATTGGCAATCTTCTCAAAAATGCAAATTGGATGTTGTTTTGAAAAACTACATCTCATTTTCACGCAAAGGCACATCTTGGTCCACAAGCAAGAAAAAGCTATAAAAATGACCAAGATGGCTTGAGAAATACAGAAGCACAATAGATATGACAATATAGATCATGAAAGCTTCAAATCCAGAGAGAACACAAAAATTCACTCAAGGTCCATTTGAAAGAACAATTGTTCATTTTGACCTTTGATCATTGTGAGGTTTCAAGTTATGCAATTCAAACCAAGAATTGAACATTAAGATCACAAGAATGCATATGAGATGCTCCCCCTCACTCAAATAAACCAAAATTTTTCATTTTTCATTTTCTCCCATTTTTCACCCCCATTGACAATAACTCCTCCTTTTATTATTTTTGTTATTTCTTCTCCCCCTTTGACAATGGAGTCATCAAGGAAATATGTCTTCCTCTCATCCAAGGATAACATATCAAGATGCATGGAAGAAGCATAAGAAGGAGCATGCATGAAATGCAATGGAGTGGCTTCATTTCATTTTTGGATTTTCAATTTTTTTAGAGCAAAAAGCTTTGGACATTACCCAATCATGAACAAGCTAGCATTTCTAAAATGCACAAGGCAAATCAAGCATGAATAAGCTATCAAGGTCATATCAAGACATATATAGCCAAGCTAAGCTAGATAGCACAAGATGAAGCAGTAAGTGTGATTACAAGTTATGCAAAGCTTCACAAATAGTTAGTTTATCAAAAGGTATCCTAGAATGATAATAGCCATGTCAAAATATCAATGTGAGATCAAAATCTATAATTGATCATTCTAGAGGCTATAAGTTCCAAAGTGAATCATTTTGCTCAAAATACGTCAAGCACCTACGCATCTACAACATTTGACTATTTTGCAATTTGATAGCACATGTTGAAGTTGTGTAAATGGTCTATCTTAGTAGAGTAGATCCTGGACTAGGAGCCATCTGCAAACACTCTCTAAGCTTCAATCAAGGCGACAAATCTTGAGGTTCATGTTAAGAATGACAAGCAGTCCCCATGAGATCGTCTAGATCATCAAACTAGCTCCAAGTTCATGTCACATGACAAGTAGTCTTGTGAAAGTAGTTTGGCACAATTTTAAGCACAAGAGGATCACAAAGCTTGTTTTACTTTATTTTTCATTTTGCATGAGATTAAGAACAATTTTAAAATTCACAAAAGAACTAGACGCTCAACTAAAGTTCAATCCGAGATTCAAGAGCTAACAAAGCAATTTTGACATGGCTAGTGTCATAAAAGGATCACTAAAGGTCCAACTAATCAAAAGATCCACAAATTGCAGTTTTCAGTTCAAGTTATCTTAGAATTAATGCTCATCTAATCAAAGACTAAGCTACACATGATAAGACATGACAATTCTAGCTAGTCAATGAACAAGACATGACAATAAGCATGAATAAAAATGCTACAGCACAAGAGGGTAATAAGCAAAGCTTCATCGATTTAAAAGACAGAAGCGGTAAAGCTTATATTACATGAATCATTTTTTATATATACTTTTCATATGAATGCAGCATGATACAATGAATGCAAGAAAAAGCATCAAAAGTCAAAGAAGACACTTGTTGATACAACTAGGTGAAAGTTGGAGAATACACTTGACGAGAAGATCAACAAGAGTCAAAAGGATCAAGAAGATCAAAAGAAAATCAAAGCGATCAAAGAAGATACCACTTGAAGAAGATATCATAAAAGATCTACTCCCCCTCAAACCAACCCTCAATTCCCTCCTCAAGGTGGCAAACCTAGCAAGATCTAAGGGTTTGGTGAGGATGTCTGTCAATTGTGCCTTGGACTCCACACTATAGCAAAAAGACTTCCTATTCTACAAGATCTCTAGGGGAAAAGACTCGACCAGCTAGGGAGCGAAACACCAACACTAAAAGGCTTACAGGTTGCTCAAAACCGGCTAAGGACTAGTGACTGGGAGACAAGCTCGACCTAAGCTGTGAGAAGAGTGCATCCTAGCAAACCATGGGATAAGAAGAGTGTCTAGAAAGGACATATGTTAGAACAGAACCTTCTATCTACCCTGAACTCAACAAGCCCAACCCCTGACAAGAACCAGATGCTATGCAAAATAGAATAGGGGTACCATACACAAATGTAAGGTATAGGGGCTCGAACCTGAGTCGCACCACTTGGCAGTGAGATGTAGTCGAATGAGTAGAAGCTGGACCATATTGCGTCTCCAAGAAGTGATAGCCAGCATTGAATGCGCATATGAGGAAAGAGAACCAACAGTTGGAGTCATGAGCCACATGTTCTCCTTCTCAACTGAAAAGATTACACCAAAGAAACAAAAGAAGTCTATGCCTTGGTACTGGGTTAGTGAGACATTATCTAGGGAAGCAGTTCTAAGGCATGATGAAAGATATCATAAGAGTAACACATGCCGATATGATACAAGTGAGCACAAGACAAGCACAACACGCCAAGAATGAATAATCATAAAGGTAAAAGCATGAAGGCGTTAGATAGCTCAAAAATAGGTGAAGACGCCAATCATGAAAGCACATGCCTATTAGAGGCCATCATGGGGATGGAGAACCATCAAGTGTCCCAATCACATGATGAAGCAAAAGACCGGAACCTTTCAAGTCCATGTTCTCCCATCCACGTCCACGGTACCTACACATGAAAAAAAAGATGTCCAAGTCTTGGATCCCGATGGGTTAGAGAGCAAATACTTGGGAACCCAAACCTTGGACACACGGCCACTAGAAGCAATTGAACCATTATGTGAGTTAGCATGACGCAAATGATGGTTCATGCAAGAAGATCCAATACCATCCTTGGAGGCACGCTGCCGATGGACACTTTGATGAGGAAAACGAGGTCCATCTCTAGAAAAGCGGCGATGGCCTTGTTTGAAAGCACCATGATGAGAACCAACAAAGCACCAAAGGAACTCACACATCCTCACCGTGGATGTGTACCTCGATGAATAAAACGAGGTCCACCTCTTGGGAAACGATGGAAATCCTACCTCGGGGCAACTCGTGGGCCAAAACCAAAACTACAGAAACCGAGTCTATGACGTTATCCAACACCACTAGGAAAGGTGTCAAAGAAGTCATCAACAAAGCGAGTCCTCATGCTAGGCTCTTTAGTGTGCATGTCATGAGAAAGACTATGCCTACTAGGAGACTTAGAAGCATGAGCTCGACGCATGTGTTTTGCATGCCGAAAACAAAAATCCACAAGATGCCCATCCTTCTCACAAAATGAGCAATGGTGTAAAGGTCTACTAGGAGACGAAGCACCATTGTCGCTCAAAGAAGAAGTCCTTTAGGACAAGCTGGAAGAACCAGCATCATAACTCGCCCTCGTGTCGGCACTAGGCTCACACATGCCACGAGATGAGAAATGTGTCCCTAAAAGCTTGACAGCACATTCGACGCCGGTGTTTGACACGGCGAAAGCAAAACTCAATAATATGTCTATTTTTCTTGCAAAAGGTGCAATGATACTTCTCTTTTGAAGATGTAGTACCATTGGAGGAAGAAACACCCTTGTCTTTAGAAATCCCTTGGACAACACAAGAAGAGTCACAAAGAGTCGCACTTGCCTAGGAAGAGCTACTCAAGGCAATGGCACAAATGCCAACATCAAATGATTCATGTTTGGCACGAGAAGACTCCAACTCCGAATGCAAAGAAGCAAGAGAAATCTTGAAAACGTCAATCTCGGTGTAGAGGCAAATACAAGAGTCACATGACTAGGCGCTCATATCATCGCGTAATTTCTTCGAAGACTCAATCTCGCTTTTCAAGGCAATGCAAGATGTACACGAAATTAATGATGCTTTCGTATTAAGCATGCAATTCAAAGTAGCAATTTCATTTTCTAAACTAGCACAATTCTTGCAAGAGACTAAACCATCCTTAAGCAATATTTCATACTCTAAGCACATGCTACAAGGGCTAGCTTCAATTTCAATAATTTTAGCCCTAGCATTCTCTAATTGCTCAAGGTGAATGGAATTAGTCAATTTTAACTTCTCAAATTTAGAAATCATGTCTACACAAGAATCACAATCATTTCTAGACATGGATCTAAAATTGCCTATTTCTAATTTAGCATTATCAAGCTCATGATGCAAGGCAACACAAGAATCACATGGCATAGAAGCATTTGATTTCAATAATTCATTTTCAGATTTTAGGCATGCAAGAGAATTATTCAAGTTATCCATATCTACAAGCAAGGAATCAAAAGCATACATGAAGGTTTTCAATTTGGCGAGCTCATGAGACAAATCACAATTTTCTCTTTCTAGCAATTTCATTTTCTCCCTAAGAGCATGCAATTTAAGATCATATGACAACAAGCCATTAATAAGTTTTTCTTTGCTCACCTTGCTTATCTTGAGTAGGGGATCATCCTCGCATGACTCATCATGATCATCATCGAAAAGCTCTCCATCTTGATCATCCTCGATCGCTACTCCACAAATGCCAATGGGCTCCTTCTCCTCGAGCTCCATGGAGAACTCATGTTTGAAACTAGAGCACCTATGGGTAAAGTGGCCACGAGCGCCACACATACCACAAATTTGATCTCTAGCAAACCATCTCTGAAAAGATTCATGCCTCACATAGTCATTAGCCAAAGAGTCACAAGAAGATGAACTAGAAGACTCATAAGACCTTCTACTAGTCGCCATGCTCAAAGATCGGTGAAGATCACAAAAGAGCAAACCTCACTCCGATACCACTTGTTGGACCGAAAAGGCGACTAGAGGGCAGGTGAATAGAAGCACAATCGCTTTTTCTTCTTGATCGAATTTAATACTTTTTCACTCCAATAGCTATGAAAGCTATGAAGATCAATATACAAGCATAGTGGAAGACTTGTATTGAATCCAATCAAAACCCCGAAGCAAATAGACCAAAATCACAAAAACTTAAACCCAAATGAGTTGGGCAGTCAAACCTCCATGTACCTAGCGGTCTGACCTCTCCATGGGCAGTCTGACCGGCCAATGGTTGGCGGTCTGACCTCGAGCCCAATGAACAGTAAAATCACAAATTGGTTTAACTTTTGATCCACAACTCTAAACTTCACGAAACTTGAAACATACCTTCTCTAGGAATTTTCAAACGAACAGAACTTTCAACTCAAAGCTCCAAAAATTATGACCAAGTGTAGAAGAATCCCTTCTCTTGCCTACATCCTGTATTTTTGGCCTAGCTCCAAACTCGAAAGTCCTTTATGGCTGGTCAAACCGCCAGCCTCTTGGCTAAAGCCAAGGCCAGTCTGACCGCCAGAGGTGGCTGTGGCTGGTCAGACCACCACACGAGCCGGTCTGGCCGCCGTCTCGACCGGTCTGACCGCCTACAGCCTGACAGCAGCAGGACTTTACAGAAAACAAGGGTTTCTCCAAACACCTCGACGCTATTGCCAATTGTTCAACACACTAAGATTAGGATCATATCCACATGATCTCCACAAAATTTCATCTTCTAAATTTAACTTGTAAGTTGTTCTCTATTTAATATTTCGTTCTCTTTTTTGAAAATAATCAGTTGGGCACAAAGTTAAAGATATTACAAAAAAAAAACTAAGACAAATCATGTAAAATATGAAGCTACATTCTCTACCAAAAAACCCCAAAAAAAGTTGATGTCATCATTCCAATTGGCGACAGAGATCAAATTGCCACTTGAATTGGCGACGGGAACTTATAGCCATCTCAAGTGGCGATTTTGTCGGACCTCGGGTTTTGAATACCCAAAATCCTCGTGTGTGTACCGTACTAGTCCCATGATCAGTGGCTAGTACACACATGTACAACATTGCATACACATCCATACATACATACTTACAACATGAAGCAAATATGGTACATAATTTAAGCGATTACAAAGTTTACATCACAAGGGCCGACCAGCCAAATAAAAGCTCAAGTATCAAAAGTAGCGGTGGAAATATAATAACTTAGATGCAAAAGTCCAGCGGCATGCCCATTCGAACCCTCAGGCAACTGATAAGGAATAATACCTAGAAAGACCCATCACCAAACCCTCCAATATCGGTTGCAAAGAATGCATCGTCTGACATAGGCTTATCCTCTATCTCTGAATAACAATTTAAGTAAGATTGAGTACATTGTGTACTCAGCAAGACTTGTAGTGTATCACAAACTTTATATATATGTGTCGATAATCTAGTATCGATCTTACGAATAAATGTTTGGAGCTTCCCTTGAATTAGATCCACACAAAAAGAGACACAGGGATTTAGACAGGTTCGAGCCTTCTCCTGGGAGAATAACAACCCTACTCCTGTATGGCTGTATTGACTTTGCCTTGACAACCGGGAAGAAATTACAGGAACTAAGACTTAATGACTTCTGTCTGTTGTCTCCAATTGCCTTCTGGTTGATCTACCCCAATGTCCACAGACATTAGCCCTTATATAGCGCATGAAGGGGCGGCAGTTATTCCATGCCAAGAGGAGCCTCAATGCCTGATGAAATGTGCACATTGATGGTAGTTATTGTCAGAGAGACTAGACCTCACGTCTCCTTGCAGTTACGTCAAGGACAGAGGCGTAATATGTGCAGTTATCCCAGAGAATAACAATGTATATTAGCTACTGTGTGTATTAAACACAGTGTATAAGAGTCCCTAGTCGACTAAGACCACATGTCTGTAGGTTTTATCGACTATAGGGCGCTCATAGCAAGGCTTACGGCCATGAGGTGGTCGTAGTAAGGCTTACGACCATGAGGTGGTTGTAGAAAGGCTTATGATCACTCAGTTAATCTTTTCTCTCATGAATAATATGAGGTATACTTATGAGCAATATGAAGGTATTGCTATCTATAATAACAATTACAGATAAACAACTTAATTAATTAAGGATTATTAGATCCTCGTCAATATGCATGGCTAACAAGGGATGATGCTCTATGCTACAAGTTATTTTTAGCATTAAGAAAGTTTTATTTGCCACATCAATACATGGTAATTTGCAAAAGAATTTAAAGAGAAGTTAAGTAATTAAAGAATCAACAAGTAAGTACTTGATAAATAATAAATTGCAACCCTCCTCAACTGCGATCAACATCTTACTTTCAGCCATAAACATGATACTCAACTCAAATATTAACAACAAAACCCTTCCCTCGTTTTCCAACAAGAACTGTTTTTGCAAAAAAACCAAGACTATACCCGATGGAGTGCACCAAGCATGCTCATGACCGTGAGCACGACTATTTAAATAGATTTACACTCTGCATAGGTGTACAACTTTACCCACAGCATACGAATTATGTAGATTATTTGGCATTCGTCGATACCACCACTCACTGTCCTCTAGTAAGCAGTCTAGAGCACGTATCGAAGCCTTTACATCACCTAGTTATAACCTTGCGTCTCAGTGAGGCATTCAATGTTGTGTCGGCAAGCTTTGTTCCTAACACTATGGTGAAGGGAGCCCCTTCGAACATGCCTACACCAGTCATGTTTACACTACCATAGCCTACCAACGTGCAAGGTTAGTTTTCGATGACTTAATTAGCTAAGACCGTCCTATATTGACACATGTGGTTATACACTTAGGCTTTAGATTGAGAGCACCGGTGTTCGGTCCTTAATTGACCCAGGCGAGGATCTCCCCTATCTACTTGTGAGATACACCTCTCACACTTCTCATAAATATAATATAACTCGCCCGCATCACAAACTAAGTTTTTCATTTTTTTTGTACAAAATAACATAGGTAAAGCCCTCTAGACCATCATTTCAAAATCTCCCAAACTCATATTCAGCATGTCATCCATTTTTCCAATTTTAGCAAATCTAGAGCCTGACTAAGCATTTGTGCGATATTTGCACTCGAAATACCCAAATTAGCATTATCTATTGTCTAACCTATAACCTATTTGCTACAATAGTAAGGATATCAATATTTCAAGGAGAATCATGTATTGAATAGGAATATAACTACCGTTATCCCTAAATATAGCAATTTTAAGCAAACATACACGCATGCATAATAGATTTTGCAAAAAATAAGTACAATAATTAAAATAGTAGGATCAACATGGTCAAAGGAGGTGCTTGGCTTGCTCTAGTTGCTCTGAATAGGAGGATGAGGGATTGTCATAAATTTTGTTTGATGTATCGACTTCTATTCAAAAAGAGCCGATAGCAAATTAAATATAGAAAAGTAATTTTAATAGCAACAAAATCCAAATATTTTTGCACATTTAGATAGAGGATGATTTTAGATGAATTTAGAAAAAATATTCATTTGATTTGAAATTCATATGCAAAAGTTATTAACATTTCAATTTGCTTCAGTTTTGAAATTCCAAAAATTAATAAAAGGGTGACGTCGAAAGCGTATTCTCTTATGTTTATGCTTTCCAATAGTGAAACCGTATTTTCCTCTAAGTTCTACTGAGGTTTACACTTTCCAATAGAGTGCATATTTTCCTCTAAACTGAAAGTGGCTTTCTTATTTTTTTTTGAATTTATGTTAACTTACATGTGGGGCCTACTTGTCAGTGACTCATAGTTTTATTCTCTGGATTTTTATTTATAAAACAGAGGTGGTCCTATATGTCATAGACTAATTATTTATTAACTAAATAATTAAACCTAATTTTGATTTTAATTATGTGACGACTGGGCCCACATGTTAGTCTCTCAGTTTTAAAACGTATTTTAAAACTGAGAATAGTGCGTGGTCCCAGATGTCAGTGACTCATGCTCTAAATGAGATTTGAATTAGATTTCTTTTAATCTTTTTGCCCGGTCTGACTTGTCATACACCCATTACACTTAACCACCGTCATTTAATGTTAAATAATCTTAATCGTGAGTCCGTTCCACTGGTCAGAGAGAGAGAAGGAAGGAGAGCAGAGTTGCTAGCGCCCGATGGCTTAGCGAGCTCACCGATGGCGTATGGCCCGATGGGCAGCGATGTTGAGTGGCGGGATGGAAAGAGGGAAGCAAGGTGGAACAATAGGTGGTGGTGGCAGCAAAAGAGATGGTCGAAGGCTGCATCACGACAGCAAGGAGCGGTGAAACACCTCGGGTCCATGTTGTACATTGCATACGAGGCATCTCCCAAGCTAAAGGAGTGGCGCACTGGACTCAGCGAGTCCAAGCGATGCTAATGGACTGGGCACAAGGACCTAGGGTCAACGGAGGTGAGCCAGCGGCATGCAACTACAGCGCCGCCATGGGTGGCTAAGGAGGAGTGGGTGCTAGGGACTCGCTTGTGGCAAAATGATGTGCACATGAGGACTAGTGACTCACCGCGACCACGAGGGTGAAGAAGATGAGGTCGTGTAAGGGTTGAGGTGGCTTGTCGATGACGACAGCTCACCACAACAACGGAGAAGCTACAAGGAGTGTTAGGTTAGCTCATTGAGGTGCTAGAGATGGTGTAGATGCAAGGAATCGGTCCAAGGCTCACCGAACTTCGAAGGAGAATGAAAATGACAGCAACAGCAGCCGTGAGAGAGAAAGGTAGCGGTGGGGCTCAGATTCATGGTGAGTTTGCCTGCATTGAGTGAGGGAATAGCATCAATGGGGAATGGAACACGTTGTGACGCGCTCGGGTTGAGCTCGAACTCATCAGAGTGACGGGAACATGTGGGCGAAGATTTAGCACGCTCTGGAGTCGAGGACAAAGGTGAGCGCGATCGTGCTACAAGAATCCTAGAGCTAAATTGAGTAAAGGAGAAAAGTGAGTGATGGGTAAGGATCAAAATGACGCCAGTGTCGTGGGTGAGGAAGCTGACCAGAATGGCGGAGTTGCGGAGGCACGCTCACTGGTGTCAGAGACGACGCCAATGTTTCCGCGAAACAAAGGAGTGATCGAGCTTGGTTTTGGGTGAAATGGAATAGTGGTGAGCTGAGTAGAAAGGTGTGTGCTCCCTTGCTTAAGTAGCTAGAGCATTCGCGTGAGAAAATCGGTGAGACACCAGCGGTTACACAAGATTCTCACAGAAGCTCTTGGGTATCTCCGTTCGTGCGGGAAAGGGGCCGTCAGTGGGGTGGATATCATGGGCAATAGCAGGCGAAGGTGACGGGGGTGATTGAAGCACCAAACTGTGGGCGGCGGCATTGAACCATGGGCGAACAGCAGAGCTAGCTAGAGCAAGTTTGCATGTGGGTGGAAGAAAGGTGATGACATGTGGGACTGGCTTGTCAGTGGGAGGGGTTGGCGCTCGCTGGAGTGGGTGTGAGCGAGATGGGCCGAGTTGGGTTTCGGCCCAAGGTCCGGCGGGAAATTTGATTTAGCTTTTGAATTTTCCAAAACTTGCTGAAAGTTTCCCAATGTTTTGTAGTTAGCAAACAGAGTCCAAAATTTATGAAATGTTTTTTGGTGTCTCCTGACACAGTATAGTTTGTTGTGTAAATATTTCAGGATTTTATCTGTTCTATGTTTTTCTCGAAAATTCTTCCAAGTTGCTGTTTGCATGTAAATTCACTATTGATTTATGCAAAAGTTGAAAAATCATGCAAAAATAGCGTTCCATACATAAACATGCTAAAGAATTATTCCTCCAACTTTTTTTATTATATTTTCCCAGAATTGGGATTTTTAGAATGTTATAGACCTACCCCCTTACAAAGAATCTCGTCCTTAAGATTCGGTGGTCTCGGTAAAGAAATAGGAAAACTCAGCTCTAAGATGGTCTTCTCGTTCCCACATGGCTTCGTCTTCAGTGTGGTTGCTCCACTAGACTCTTAGCATCTTGATGGTGTGGCTACGAGTATGTTGCATGGCTTCATCTAAGATTTTGATCGGGTGCTCCCGGTAAGAAAGATTCGGTTAGAGATTGATGTTCTCCAACTGAGCAAGTTCGTTCAGAGTCCAGAGGCACTTCTTGAGGTGCGACACATGGAAGATGTCGTGCACATCTAAAAGTTGGAGTGGCAACTCCAACTTGTATGCTACTTCGCCTTTCCTTTCGACGATTCGGTACGGCCCGATGTATCGAGGTGCCAATTTTCCATGAACATGGAAACGGTATATGCCTCACAGTGGTGAGACTTTGAGATAAACAAAATCATTTACCTCGAAGCTTAGCTCACTGCGTCGATGGTCGGCATAGCTCTTTTGATGCGACTACACTTCCTTCAAGTGCCTATTTATTGTGTCAGCTTGCTCTTGTGCTTCTTGCATGATAGCTGGTCCCAATAATTGTCTCTCACCAATCTCGGACCAGAATAGAGGTGTTCTACAATTTCCTCCTATAAAGTGCTTTGAATTTAGACATTTAAAGGGTTGACTGGAAGCTACTGTTATAGGAAAATTGGGCAAACGCCAAGCATTTCCCCCAATTCGTGTTATAGGACAGCACGCAAGCTCACAACATATCTTCAAGGATCTGATTTGTCCTCTTCGTTTGACCTCCCATTTGTGGGTGGAAAGTCGTGCTAAAGAACAGCTCGGTTCCCACTAGGTTGGGCAAGCTATCCCAAAATCGTGAGGTGAACTGAGGGTCTCGATCGGACGATGTGGTTTATATAGAGCTCTATGTGTTTGACACCTTGATACCCGGTATCGACCAGGATGAAGTCTGTCACTTTGGTGAAGCGATCAACGATAACCCATATCGAGTTCATACCAACATCGTCCCATTTCCATTCGGAAACTTGCAAGGGTTGATGTAACATCCAAAAATCTGAATTTTTGGAATATGAATTATAAATGCACTAGGAAAAATACTTTGACCATGTTGCATATGGAAATCTACCTATGTTTGAATTTCGACTTTTGATTTAAAAGCAAAACATGAAATACAAACAAACATGTACTCAAAAGAAATTAGATAAAAAAAAAGTAAAAATATTAAATGATAGAATTATTTTGGGTATAATCTCCCAGGAATAATTCACCAAAACATTTATGTGAAAACTTGTTAAGAAAAACAAGTACAAACATATGAGAACATAAACTTGTATGAATTTTGGAGAAATTCACAAAGCTATAAACTTCTAAAAAATTTATAGGAGAAACTATATTAGGTTACAAGCTCTCACAAAAATTTCATTAAATTTTGAACTTCGTTTGATCAGTAAATAAATTCGACCAATAAATCAGCCAAAAATAAATAAAAAAAATCCTAAACCTAATCTACCTCTCACCTCTCGCTAAAAGTGGGACCCAGATGCAGGGACCTTCATCCACCTCACGCCTGACCACGCCAGCGCATGCCCGCAAGCTCTCCGCTACGTGCTCACGGTTTTGCTTCACCGTCCCCAGTTTTTCCCATCGGCCAACCACCCCGGTCACGTTGCTTGTCTCCTCCGCGCCCATTGCTGCCCCCGCCGCACCTCATACCTACCCGTACATTGGAGAACTCCGTCACTTTGCCCGCGGTCACCCCTGAGCTCTCCCTCACTCTACTCTGCCCCTCGACCTATAAAAAGCTATTCAGAGCTCCTCTACACCCTTTCCTCACCAGTGTGCACTTCCCCTCTCATTTTCTCCTCTTCACATGAGCTCAAACACCAGTAGAGCTCACACTCCTTTTCTGCCATGCGCCACCACCGCTACTTCGGCCATTCAGAAGGATTCCTCTTCGCGTTATCTGCGTTATCTTGTGTTTCATACCACCTTGAAGCTTATCCCTCACTCCATTCTCTCTTTGATCCACAGAGACGCGGAATTGCTACTGCTTCCTCGTCACTAGTCATTTCCGCCACCACAGTCGTCACCGGAGTTTCACCCCCAAGCCAATTCCTTGCACCAGGAGCATTGCTAGAGCATCTTCAAGCTTCCCCAACCTTCGGACAACGCTCTCCTTCGCCCGAACTTCTTCTCCACAAGAAGCTCCTCGCGCCGCCACTGATCTTCGTCACCGAGCCATCTCTGGCCATCTCCGTCCTTCCTGTCGTTTCTAGTATACCTCTAGTACCTCGTAGAAGCATATGCATGCGTTTGTTAGTTGTAAACATCATCGGGTTGCAAAGCGCATCGTTGTCGTAGTAATGCCACTGCTCAACGCCGATGCGCCACTGCTAAGAGCCACCCCAAGCCTCGCCGCCAATACCAGCAGGTGCGCAAGCATGCTGGGAACCCATTTTGGGCATTCCACGACACCGCTAAGCGCCACTACGCCGGCGACGAGGCGAAAGTGCCAACGCGTCTTCATCAGGTCCAAAATAGACCAAAGATCAGAGCACGTCATTAAGAGCATAATCTCGGTCATTTGGACAAATGAAGGTTCAAATGATTGTTTAGTTATTACATGAGTCGCTGACATATGGGACCGAGCTAAAAGATGAAGAAAACTAAAATGAATCGGTATTTCTAAACGAGTCATTGACATGTGGGTTCCACAACTTAAGTGCACAGTGAACGCCTCAGTGAACCCATGTGCTGTGCTCGTGGACCTTCGGTCTACGCACTATTTGCGTGGACTGAGTTAGTGACATATGGAAAATCAAACGAAAATGGTAAATACGCTTTTAGTTCTGAGGAGAATATGCTTCCCTTACTAGAAAGCGTAAACATCAATAGTGCGTGCGCGAGAATGCGCTTTCCCTGTTGGAAAGCATATTTCTCATTTTCTCTAGATTTTCCAAACCGAACAGAACTCAAACCTTAATAACTTTCACATAAAAACTCCAAATTAAATGATTTTTATTTCTAAATTCATCTAAAATCATGAACTACCAGAATATGTAAAAATATTTGATTATGGTCAATGTTGAATTTATTGGTGTTATTTAATTTGTTTCTGGCTCTTTTTGAATTAGACGTCGATTGCTCGAGTGATTATTTCGATGACCAACCAACCATATTTTTAGAACAAAAGGAGCAAGGCAAGCACCTTCTTTGATCATGTTGATCCCAATATTTTACTTATTGTACTTTGTTTTGTAAAATCTATTATGCATGCATGTATGTTTTGTATAAAAATGCTATGATTGGGAAATTAGTAGTTTTAAATCCTACTTGCTGCATATATCTCCTTGGAATATTGATCCCTTACTGTTGCAACCATTAGACTATGGGTTAGACAATATATAATATCATTTGGGAATTTTTTAGTGCGATTACC
This sequence comes from Phyllostachys edulis, assembly GCA_036346405.1. Lineage (NCBI taxonomy): Eukaryota > Viridiplantae > Streptophyta > Magnoliopsida > Poales > Poaceae > Phyllostachys > Phyllostachys edulis. The sequence continues at coordinate 57,362,431 of CM070553.1, forward strand.
ACACAACTACAACTAGAATGATAGATTTTTCAAAAAACTGATAAAAAGACAATATGTTTATTTGTGACTTTGGGATATTTTGAAAAATGTCCAGAGGGGGTACCCCTATTATTTTGTATGAAAATAAAATGAAAAGCTTAATTTTTAGACGCGAGCGAGTTATAATGTATTATGAAAAAGTGAGGATTGTGACTCACTAGTAACTAGGGTGGAGATCCTTGCCTGGGTCAGTTAAGGACTGAAGCCAGCAGCCCCGGGACTAAGACCTAATTGTACAACTGTATGTGCTAGTATGAGATAGTCGTAGCTAACTAAGTCACTAAAAAACTAGCCTTGCACGTAGGTAGGCCGTAGAGTGCGGGCATGACTGGGTAGGCATGTTCGAAGGGGCTTTCTTCAGCACGGTGTTGGGCACAAAGCTTGCCAACACAACTGTGAATGCCTCACTTGACAGAGGGTATTCGAGTAAGTGAGGGCCTCAATCAACGGAGGGTATTCGGGTGAGTGAGGAAATATTCGTTGGGCTAGTGCAAGGTTAGGACTAGGTGATGTAAAGGACGCATCGCGAACTCTAGACCGCTTACCTATGGTAGTGAGTAGTGGTATAGAGAATTACAGGCAAACTGAAATATTTGCATACTATGGATAAAGTTGTACCCCTTTTGCAGAGTGTAAATCTATTTAATAGCTATGCCCGCGGTCAGGAGCATGCTTAGTGCGGCTGGTATGGCTGTAGCTTTTGTTTTTCATGGCAATGACTTGGGGTTTTATTTTGTTGAGTTAACTGCCATGTCTATGGCTGAACATGAAATGTGGCTTGTAACCAAGGATGGCTGCTAGTTGTTGTTATACTTCTTTTTGTGCCCGTAACCGAGAAGGGTTACGAGATATTGTTGTTATTTGTTCAGTTCTTTACTTACTTGTCCTGTACGTATTTAAACTGCTCTTTCAAATTTCGCTGCAAATTACTACTTATGAATATTGCAAATAAAAATAGCTTTGAGCAAAATAACTTGTAGAGTAAAGCCTCACACTACTACAGAAAAAGGTCTTCACAGACGGTTCAAAAATATCATCATAAACGGTTTCGTGAGCCGTCTAAGTTTATGGGTCAGTGATGACATGAGGTCATCACAGACAGTTTTTAAACCATCTGTGATAAGTAATTATGACAGACGGTTCTTATTTAGAACCGTCTGTGATAGTTTTGTCTATTGCAAAAAAAAATCGGATTTGAGCCAAACCAATCAATTACTAGACAGTAGTCTCCATATGCAACCTCTAGCAAGACAACTAAAATCCAATTAAAATTCTGATGGTAAACACATTATAGGAAAGGAAACCAAAAGGTTTCACATCGTCCCCTTTGAATAGGAAAAAAGAATAAAGTTACAAAGTTAAACCAGCTAGAAACCATCTATGTCTCCAAGCTCCTGAAGAACTCATGGGCTTCTTGGATTAGTCTTGTGAGCTTCTCTCTTTACGTCACCAGCATATCACAAGATGTTCTTGCATGTCGTCAAGTTTGACTCAAGCTCGTCAGCATGGAGAGACGACTGAAACCTCCAGCAGCGCTCTGACCTTAGGTAACACAAAATTAAGATAATTTTCTTTACAACAAATAGCCAACAAATTGTGTATGTTATAGGGATGTACACGTACCTAAGATCATTTTCTTTACAACAAACAGCCAACAAACAGCCTCAGATCAATCTTAGAGAAGATGGCCATATAAAAGGCACTGAAACTCCATTGTATTTTTGGAGATTAGTTTTTGCTTGAGTTGAATAAACCACAAAATCGTCATGGTTTTGGCGGCCTTTGTTTGCGTGTTCTTTAAGAATTCATCGAGGATTCTTCTTCGGACGTATGGGATTCAGCCGAGGTGTCATTTTTCATCCGCCGAATCAATTGATCCTATCTCTCTCATCCATGTGTTGTCGTGTACATGGGTTGAGGATTTCATCTAGGGTTTCGATTCCTAGCTACCTACCACATCTATCTTCTACAGTTTGCCCATTGGTTGCGCAAGGGAGGAAGCAAGCTGCTGAACACTTGTACCATGAAAGATCTTGCCAAAACTCTCGATTCATCTAGTGTACAATTGGATCCTCATCACTTCTCTTCATTGCCTACTACAAGTAGTTGATTTTGGTACTGCAGTTAGGTTGAGCAACATCACTTTGATGCATATCGAGATCACCTACTTGATTTATGTAAACTAAGAGTAAAAAATGGCAATTTTTTAGATATACACTAATCTATCTATCTTCTGTTACTAAAACAAAGCTAAAAGCAGTCATCACTTTCACTCTCAAGGACATAAATTCCCATATTAATCGGAAGAAAAAGAAAGAAAGATCTACACTACAATTTTGGTGGATCCAAAATATAATGGTGTAGATTAATCAAATATGATATGAGACCGATCTGTTACATGTTTGTAGGGAATACAACTATATTTAAGCATTAGAGTCGTATAATAAGTACAGGTGTATGTTTCAAAATAAACATATGCATTATAGCATCTAGCCACACAATTGTGCGGGTAATTCGGCTAGTTCTTATAAAAATGCAATTGCTGCAAATTGATTTGGAGTTGATTTCTTCTTACGAATCCAAATGCCAGTCAGACAAACAATTGATATTTGTATTTGACTGCTACAAATTCAAATTCTAGTAAAAATGGAATTGGAATGTAATTTTTCATGCCAATTACAATTCTAAGGAGCAAAACAGGGTTTTTCTTGTATCTATTGTTCCAGACATGCAGCTTGACAGGCTGCAATGTGACTAACGAATTCAAATCTAGACCGCACCAGTCATATACTGTGTTCCTGGTGATACTAGTAACTAGTAAGTCACTAAGTCATAGACCAGATATGCAATTCTTTTTCCAAACTTTTTCCCAATTAGATGAGTGACACTGACATATCGATAATAAGTTCTCTATTGGAAGTTTGCAACCACCTCATAATAATTACGAACACAAATCTCAAACGAGCCATTTGATTTCATTGACAAGCCATATGCAAAACAATTGAACGCGACCAAATGGAGCAAAATCAAGAGCTGCTTTCAGTCGCTGTTTCCGTCCGTCGATGCTGTTGTTGGTGTTGCGTCGGATTCCTGATCACAGGAATTTGCTCCAACATCATCCTGTAACGTTGAAGCAGTAGCCTAAAACATGTGCATAGAAACATGAACGACAAATTAGAATGCAGAGTATTTCATTCACGCGAAAAAGGTATGAAATCCTCATTTCTCAATAAACTAGAGCGTGTTAAATTCACACAAAATGTTTTTCTACCAGCGTTTACCAGTGAATCCGAATGAGCAATCACCTCGTTTCTCTTCCTCTCCTCCTTCGATCTCAGCGATTCCACCGGAGTATAAATCTGCCATCAAATTTGCATCCCGTGAACCACCAAAATCCAACACAACCACAGCCATCGAACAGAATCGAACGAAACCGAAGCCGCAGTGGTAGGTTCTTGCAAGCCAAGAACAGGACGGCGGACGAACTGACCTCCGGCATCCCGATGAGCCGCATGAGCTCCGCGACGAGCCGCCGCTGCTCGTTAGCTCTCCGCTCCCACTCCCATGCCTCCCGCCGCAGCACCGTCGCGCGCTCCTCAAGCACCCTCTCCGTCACCTCCCTCGCCGCCCGCAGCCGGCCCCGCCGCTCACGCGCCTTCTCCAGCTCCTCCGCCAGCGACATCTCCTTCATCTCCACCCTGCTCTCTTCCTTCACGTACGACTTCACCGACAGAGGCGACGCAGTCGGCGCCAGCAGCCTCGCCCTCTCCCTCACCTTCACCTTCGCCTTGGGCGCCTTCCCGGCGAGAGCGGCGTCGGCGGCAACCACCGGGGATGATGCCACGTTGGTGTCCCGCGGCTGCAGCGGCCGCCGGACGGCAACAGCCACGGCGTGGCCTCCGGGCTTCGCTTCCATCGCCATTGGAGAGGTCTCAGGTCCCTCAGGGCGTGGTTCCTTAATGAGCTGTGGGGAGGGAGGCGTTGATTAGGAGTTTTTACAGGGGGTTTGGGCGTTCGGGGATTCAAATTCGAACTCTGCGTGGAGGGGTAAAAGTAACGGCTAGTAAATCTGAGCCTTCTGCGATTGGACAGTTCTGCCCCTGGGTAACGTGGGGAAAGCGAAGATATCGAGGGGTATTTTCGGGATGCGGGGTTTGGGTTTGGGTTTGTGTGGTTTTTGGCGCTGCGGACAGCAGCGAAATGGATGGGTGATGATGCTTTTTTGCTGTAATTTCGGGGGCAGTTTGACGATCTGGCTTGGCGCTGGGTGTCACCTGGCGGGTTCGGTGCCTTTGGGGGTTTTGAATTGAATACGAGGAGCAGCAAAGTGATGGATCCAAGCTAAGCAACCAGGTGGGGGTGCATGCGGTGTGTCCGGATTCGTTTTGCGAGATTCGTTCGTTCGAATTTGTTGCTGTGTCTGTGTGGTCCTAGTGCAACAATTTCGTGACAATTGTACTTGGCTATGCCCCGTTCTGGGGTTACATAATTGTAAGCAGTAAAAAGAATAACGATGACATGATGGGTTCGTAATCTGGAGGCCTGATTGTCTTTTTGTTCACATCTGTAATAGGCATTACCATGGGCCTTGAGCCACGGGATTTTTTTTTATAGAATAAATTTTTAAAAAAATGTGTAGTTTTACAAAATAACATGAAACTACACACTTAAAAAATCACGTAACTACGTGTAATGTGTATCGGCTACGTGAAGACGACGTCCAAGAAACAAGAAAAATGTGTCGAGCCGTCTTCTAGAAAGGCAAATAGCACGCGAGGCGCTAAGGCCAAATCAAATAAGATTAAGGCGCCTTACAAGCCCGGCACGTACTCCCTCAGAATGTTGTTGGTCTCCGACACAATATTACGCCACACTGGTTTGGCTTGTGGGACTTTGCATGCCTGGTACATGCGGCAGACCGACGAGGCAAGGGAAGACCGGCCTACTGGATTTACCGTTAGCTACATGAACAACCATTTCCTCCACAAGGCGGGCTACTTCATCGTGGGCTTCGAAGACTTATTTGATCTATTCAACCTCGGCGCCCTCGATGCCTCACTTTTACAATGCTGGACACTATAAGTGTGTACAATCAAGTTCTACATTCACGCAATACCAATAAATATCATAATTTATTGCTTATGTTTAGATACATGATGCAACAAACTTGGCGATCACGACAACCAATGGGTTTCCTCGACCCACAGTTGATCTCTAAGCAAAGCATCACCCAAGACGCATCCTACGTCGAGAAGTGCATAACGAGGGGATTGCTTAATCACTGTGACAAGGACTACATACTGGTGCCCTACAACCAGGGGTAAGTGCTTCACTACTTGCTATACAAATTTCATTTGTTCTTTATACGCAATATGAACTTAGGTTTAATAACTGTAGTGACATGCTCATAGGTACCACTAGATCCTTTTAGTCATTGTACCAAAGTGGAATAAGGTAATATACCTTGATTCCCTAGTCGACAAAAACTACAACTTCACCATTGAGCAAAAATTACTTGACAGGTATGCTCATTTCCTCCATACGTAACTCTATTGTAGTCTTCCTTCGTTTGAAATGTATGAAGATAACTTTTTGGAATCACGTAGGTCGTTTAGCGCCTATGTTGTCGGGGGTGGGACACACAAGGAACGGAGCGCTACACTAGACACATGACTAAATTTCTGGTACACACTACAACACAATAATCCTATATCACACTTCATAACCTAGCCTCTCGAACTGACTATACATATATCCTATATCACACTTCTATTTTTGCAGTGCCACCAGCAACTACTACAAGGCAACGTATGTACATTCTACGTTTGTCTTCATATGCTAGAAATCATGAGTGCTAAGACGAAGGATCTAGAGCTTTGTTAGTCAATCCTATATAATTATGAATTTAAATATATATGCTTACTACTTTACTCATGCTAGCGATAGGGCATGACAATCAAAGAAAGTGCCTACCATCTGGACTTACTCGTGGACGTTCGAGGACAGCTCGCCAACTTCATCACGGGGGAGATCATTCAGCAAAATGGAGAGTTTCACTGCGGCGACACCGATTTATTGTAATTCACTTTTAGTTGTAATTCAAATCACTTTGTAATTGATATTGAGTTTTGAAATCACTTTGAGTTGTGTTATATCAAATCAATTGTAATATATCTGTTTTCTGTTTGCTTGTTTTCAGAGGGCATGGCTAGCATTACCTAAGGCTAGCCGAAAAACCAAAAAACCGTATATAATGCATACTATCATAGACGGTTACCACAAAAAAATTGTCTGTGAATGCATACTATCATAGACGGTTACCACCAAGAAACCTTCTCTGGTATGTATCCAATCACAGACGGTTACCATCAACAAATCATCTGTGATATGTCGAAAATCACAGACGGCTGTTTATACTAACCGTCTGCGATATATATACAATCACAGATGGCTACTACTAACAACCATCTATGATATATATACAATCACAAACGGCTACTACTAACACCACCTGTTTGTAATACGTATCAAATCACAGACGACTACCACCAACAATCGTTTGTGATATGTCGGATATCACAGACGGCTACGACCACTACTACAGAAAAGGCCTTCACAGACGATTCAAAAACATCATCACAGACGGTTTCGTGAGCCGTCTAAGTTTATGGGTCAGTAATGATATGAGGTCATCACAGACGATTTTTGAACCGCTTGTGAAAAAGCTATCACGCAGCAGTTCTTGTTCGTAAATGCAGTGATAGTCTATTTTCACGAGCGATTACGAATAAGAACCAAATGCGTGATAAGTAATTATCATGAGCGGTTCTTGTTCGTAATCTATCGTGATAGTTGTTTCTATTGCAAAAAAAAAAAATCAGATTTTGAACGAAACCAATCAATTACTAAACAGTAGTTTCCATATGCAACCTCTAGCAAGACAACTAAAATCCAATTAAAATTATGATGGCAAACACATTATAGGAAAGGGAAACCAAAAGGTTTCACAATGTCCCTCCGAATGGGAAAAAAGGAATAAAGTTACAAAGTTAAACTAGCTAGAAACCATTCATGCCTCCAAGCTCCTGAAGAACTCATCGGCTTCTTGGATTGGTCTTGTGAGCTCCTCTCTGTACCTCACCAGCATATCACAAGATGTTCTTGCATGCCGTCGAGTTCGACTCAAGCTCGTCGGCAAGGAGAGACGACTGAAAACCTCCAGCGGCGCTCCGACCTTAGGTAAGACAAAATTAAGATAATTTTCATTACAACAAACAACCAACAAATTGTGTATGTTATGGGGATGTACATGTACCTTCCGGCAGTCTACCTCCTGCGGCAGACAAGGATCTCCTCCGCATCCCTCCTCATCGTAGTCATCGACTGTGTCTCCTCGCTGAACCGCGACGAGGAATCGAGGGTGGTCGCCGGAGCTCAGTGTGGGGAGGGGAGAGGGAAAGATTGATGGAAAATAAGGCTGGGGTGACTATAATATATAAGGACAGCGTCAAAACATTTTGCCTCCCGCATGCACGTTCAAAATTTTTTGAACTCCCACACTGCGAATCACAGACGGTTCTTAATACGAACCAAATGCATGATATATCTTATCCTGACGGTTCAGTATTAAAACCGTCTCGTGATATATATCTTATCACAGATGGTTTGTATTAAAAACCGTCTGTGACTTGGAATTTTCCTTACTCTCCGATTTTACCATGACTTGGAATCAATGATTTGGAGCCATGGTAAAATCAGAGTGTTAGGCATTTCAAACCATAGTAAAATCAGAGTGTTAGTGATTCCAAGTTATGGTAAAATTGGAGTGTTAGTGATTTCAAGCCATGGTAAAATCAAAAGTACTTATCACAGATGGTTTTTAATACGAACCGTCTGTGATGAGAATGGGAAGTCACAGATGGTTCGTGTTGAAAACCGTCTGTGAAGTTTCCTGACGGTTACGAACAAGAACTCGTGATATTAGTAATATCACAGGCGGTTCTTGTTGTAACCGTCTCGGAAACTTCTGACGCATTTTCAACACGAACCAACAAGAACCGTCTGTGATACTTCACAGACGGTTTTCAACATGAACCGTCTGTGATATTACTTCTTCATAGACCATTTTAGCATTAGTTAAGAATACGCAGAGCGATTGCTAAACCAAAATAAATCGTGATTGTATTTATCTGAGCAGTTTTGGTCAACAAATGCGTGATGAGGTGTCCAGTATTAGCATTTTTGTAGTAGTGGACCAAAAAACCGTTTGTGATATTTATGTAACATCCCAAATGTATAAACAGGGTTTGTTCAAATATAATTAAGGTGTAGAAATTAAAACTTTTTCTCACACCTTGAAAACCCCTAAACACTCATGTAATTCTTGTCCAAGAGTTGTGTAATCCAAAAACACAAGCTCTTGTTGACCAAAAGTCAAACTCATTTTCCAATTGTCTAAATTTTGTGCCAAACATTTGGAAATATTTTTCCTTGGTCCTAAAATCTGATGTGGGACCCCTCTGAAAAATATCACAAGTTGTAAAACTTGTTTGATAAATTGTGGAGGTAAAACAAATCCTTGAACAACCTTAATGAATTTCCTGAGAAAAATGCATTGCATAATAACCTCTGGAAATTTTAGGTAAGGTTAATCTCATTGTCAACAAGCTCTGTTAAAATTTCATGAATTTTGGAGTTGGATTGCTATCCCAAACAATTACGCTAAGTCTCGTGAGTTGAAAACTAAACTTAAAAGCTTACATTGTTCCTTGGGCTAGCCACTTTGCAAAATGGTCCAACCCAACCCACTCGGGCTCAAGAGACCTCCTCTCCACCTCGATCAGTCGTGGCGGTTGGATTAACATCCAACCGCCACAACCTCCTTCGGTCAATACCTTCAGACCTCCCGCCTCATCGTCTTGGCCGTTGGATCAAAATCCATGGCCTGACCTCCCATGAGCTCAAACCACCTTGACCTCCATTTTGTACTCACTTGTGGTCGAGCCGTTGGATTCAATCCTAAGGCCACGACCTCCTCTCAAACCTTCTCTGCGAGGTCCTCCCACTTTGTTGAGGTCGTGGCCGTTGGATCGATCCAACGACCCACGACCTCCCTCAAAATCTAGCGCACCAAACCTCCCGTCGTGAGGTCGTGAGCCGTTAGATATGAATCTCACGACCATGACCTCCTCGCCTCTCATCGCCACTAGATCTTGATCGATGGCCATAACCTCTTGTCTTGTTGCAGCGCAGCTAAGACCTCCTCACCTTGTTGAGGTCATAGCCCTTGGATCCAATATCCATGGCCCTGACCTCCCCTCACTGTTAAACTAAGCAAACCTCCCACCTACGTGAGGTCACAGCCATTGGATCAAAAATCCATGGTCACGACCTCCTCCTTTCCTCGTGCGCATCCGACCTCCCCTCACACGTGAGGTCGTAGCCCTTGGATTTAGATCCAAAGGCCATGACCTCCCCCTCAGGTTCTGAAGTTTGTGTGCGGTTAAGACCTCACAGGAGGTCCGCACCGTTGGATTGAGATCCAACGCTTTGGACCTCCTGTCCCTTTTTCCACGCAAGATTCAAGATTATGGAAATCGGAGGGCCACGACCTCCCTTTCCAAATCGTGTGGCTGGGACCTCCTCCTAGTCACTTAAAACATAACAGTTCAAACTTAAAATCCGAGGGCAAGGACCTCCCCATCCACGTAATCCAACGGTGGATGTGAGATCATGTTCTTCTCCTACCTTGGGCGCGCGTGCGAGCCATGGCAGTGGGCAAAGTCAGAGCCTTGTCACATCCAACGGCTCTGTGCCTGGGGGCATTAAATGCATGTCAGTGCTTTTCCACCCCTAGCCCATGCCCTGTCCTGACCTACTCTGTCCTATCCATCTTGTCCAACTCCATGGACCTCCCGTGGACCTCCCTTGGGCTAAGCTCACCATGAGCTTAACCCGTGGTCTAGGACCTCTTTTTGCCCTAGCTATAAAACCCCCCACTGTTGCCCTTGGCTTCTTTTACACACCATTGAGCTTGGCCTTGCTTGTGCTTGGTGAGCATCCCTCCACCGACCTCCCTTTTGGCGCCATTGTTGAAGCTTGGAGCCCTCGGTGGCACAGTGTTCCAGTGGCTCCCTCTCAACCTCTTGCTCAATTAAGCTCCCCCAAAATCTCCTGAGTTGAACCTAACTCATTGTTAGGTTGACCTTTTCAGGAGGGGCTAGTGGAGCTTGAAGCTTGGAGCTTGGAGCTTGGTCTTGAGCAGCGGAGCTTTCCCATCTTCTCCAACTCAGGCCATCACCATCCTCGACCTCCTCAGCACCGCGGGACCTCCAGGTAAACCTCCTGATAGTCCCGTAGCTGCTGGCACCCGCATGTATGCTGCTGCGGAGCTTTTATTTGGGCACACGCTTGATTGGATGTCGCGGAGCTTTATTTCGCATTTTGGATTTTTTGCCGTGTCGTGCCTTCGTGCCCTCTCGGCTCATGGCGTTTAAAACCATCGTCGCCGCCGAGAATGAGCCCATGGTGTGCGCAACACTATTGCGCACATGGGGATGTCTTTGGTTGTCGCATGGAGGTGCAGATCGCCGGCAATAACCACGTCTTCAAACTCAGGATCTTTGTCGGACAAGGCAGCGGCGCCGTGGTCGTTTTTAGGACAGAGATCCACCGAGTTTAATGCGTTCATCATTGCTCAAATCATTGTAATCAATGGCGTGTCTTAAATGTATTTAATCCTCCCGTGTCGCACATTTAATCCTCCGCTGACCTCCTCGTTGTCCCGCCGCGCATTAATCTCTTATGCGAAAGCACGTGCGCGCGCAAGCACGTGGTCGCTGGCTCGGGCCGCCTGACCTCCTCCCAGAGATCTTGAGCGCCCAAGATCTCCCTTGAGTGATCGTGGCCGTCAGACCTCCCCGGAGGTGCGTGGACGTTAGGACCTCCACTTAGGACCTCCCGAGGTCATCTCAACCGTTCATGACCTCCCGGGTAGATCTTGACCGTCAAGGTCCTCCTCGGACGATCTGGACCATCAAAGTCCTCCTTGGAACATCTGGACCGTCCCAGACCTCCCCGTGAGGTCTCGACGATGTAGATCTTCCTCGGGGAGATCTTGATAGTTTAGATCTTCCTTTGGAAGATCTCAACCGTTGAGGACCTCCCCCGCGTGATCTGAGCCGCTTATGACCTCCCATGTCTTTATGTTTTTTTAATTCCAGTGAGCTCTTTATTTGCAAACAGAAAAAGGTATGAACTTCAAAATATCATAACTAATTCATTCTAAATCCAAATGAGGTCATTCAAATTGTGTTAGCTCTGTCTTGAACTTGACTTTAATCCAAAAATGATTGTAAGTTGAGTTCAGCTCCAGAGTACAGTTTTGCCATTAGATTTTAAAACTCACTTTAAATATACACTCAAATTAATGCTTAACTTGTAAAATACATAACTAATGCTCTGTAGATTATTTTTGAGTGAATCCAACTTTGTTGGCTTCCTCTATTAGTGAACTCACTATGAAAATTAGTTTTGAGCTTGTTGCTGTTATAAAAATGAGGACTTGTGCATTATAATTTTGTTCAAGTTCTTGTTTTTGAAAAATTATAGAAAGTGCATAATAGCTCCAAATGAGATGAACTCAATTGTGTTATTCATCTCATGAGGTGCTGGCTTTGCAGTAAAAATCTCAGTGTGACCACCCTTCTATAAAATGTTGCCTCATAATTAAATTAGTGAATAGTGCAGTTTGGTGTTTTTAGGGCTGAGCAGAATTGTTTTGCTTATAACTTTTGCATTGAGAATCCAAATCAATTGGTTCTTTTTGCTAAATTCCCTAAAAATCACCCTCTTGCTTCTGTAGAAAATTCAGAGTGTTTGGAGTTTGTTTGCTGTGTTGTCTTTGTTGTTTTCGTCGTTCTTATCGAATCTTTTCGTCTTTTCGATTAGGTGCCGACGAGTGTATTGATTCCGTGAGCAATCCTCAGCAACACATTGACCAGCAACAGCAAGGCAAGCAGTTTGATCATTTCCATCATTGTCCCATTACTTTAAAGCTTAATATTTTGTTTCACTTATATGTATGCATGCTACTTTGTGTTAAAATATCGCGAGCAATCCTATAGTTGCATAATCTGTAGGAATTGTTTATCCTCTACTACCCATGAGCTTAGGTTATTTGCTGTGGTTTGAGCTCGTTGGATGAGCTCTTATCACTTAGTAGTTTACGTTAACATTGCTTAGCCATGCTTAGTTATCGGTAGTAATGGGCGATCATCGACTTAGTCGATGGTCTTGATCACTCAAAACTGATTATTACTCCTATATGTCCAGCCCTTGTGCTTTGATTAATTTGTACAATCAAAAACTGAAAATAAAAGATTGATTTAGACTTGGGCATATTGGATGGATGGTGTGGTTTTTGGATGTGGTGGTATGCCTGAGTCAACAAGGACCGAATTCTTGCGGCATTGATCCAAGCAATATTGCGTGCTAACCACACGAGGGGGATATGGGACCTCTCTTGACTAAGTACTTTGGGCGGTGCTAATTGGGGTCGCTCGGTTGGTGTGTTTTAAAGATAAAATGTGTGTGTGTGGTGTGGGAATGGAGCGTTGGCGAACCGGTTAGGTGTCCATTGGGTCCTTATCCCGTGGGTTGTCTTGGTCAAAATTAGCACCGCCCATTGGAAATATCTCAGAGGACTTAGCGTGCGCAAGCATACCAAAGGTAGTGTGCTTAAAGGAAAGGCGGTCGACGTGTGGGTACATTGGTACACCCTCGAGGATAAAACTATTGAATAGCCTCGCCCTAGGTTATGGACACGCTTGGTTATTTTTCCGTAAGAATTAGACTACAACCTTTAATTAAAACTTGACATGGTTGGCATGAACGGGGAGTTCATGCTATTGTTGTGGTGACTATTGGGTTAGTCACTTCGAGTTGATCTTGTTGTTGTTACTATGTTATTATCTCGTTGTTATTTCAACAATTAAAATGCTTTGCCAAATTGCCTTCAATCTATTATGTTATTGCAAATGAAACTTGCTTTATGCTAAAATGAGTCCAAAGCCTCATCCACTTAAATAAAGCTTGCATGTAACTATTTATAGTTCTGTTATCTCACACGTAAGTCTTATGGAGTACTTTATGTACTCATCGCCCGTGGTTGTGGCATTTTGTGGCTTTTGTTGCAGAGGAAGGAGGTGAGCTCCAAGAGCCTCACTTTTGTGCTATGTGTTGCGGCTTCTTGACGACTAGCTTGGCGGTCCCACAGATGCCTAGGGGTTAAGGCACACCGATTGGCTTTGTGTTATAGCCATCTTTATGGCACTTTTGCTTCATTGTGTATTCTTAGTAGTACTTGTTGTTATTTGGCCAGAAGGCCCCTCTTTTGTAATAACCTATCCTTATTAATATATAACTTCTGGTTTGTTGCTTATGTACTATGTGTTGTATGGAATTGATACATTCTTTTGTTGTGAGGTATGTATCTTGCATTCGGGAGTATACATCTCGAGACTGGTTTATTTGGTTGATAATACTAGGGTCAATTGGATGACTAAGTATTATGAGCTTAATAAATCCGGGTGCTCACAATTTATGATATCACAGACAGTTATTTTGACTAACCGTCTGTGTTATGTATCTAATCATAGATAGTTGGTATATATAACCGTCTATGATAGTTGGTATTCACAGACGGCTTATATTAGAAAACCGTCTATGTAGTTTATCACAGACGGCTCAAAAACCGTCTGTGATAACCACCTGTTATCGCAGACATATAAAGTCAGACGGTTCAGAAACCATCTATGATAGCGATTTAGAACCGTTTGTGATGACCGTTTATGTAATAGTGCAAGCATTTGTGATAAAATCATCCATGCATGTACTCCATATACCGATACAATATGAAGTAAAGAACTGGCCTTGTAATTCACAATTCACCATTACTTATCTGCGTTGCTTACTTTACTACTAGTGTAGATGAGATATATTTGTAGAGGTTGGACACCAATGATTTTGTATGGGAAAGCGGTAAGAAAGAAAGAAAAACAAGGAAACAAGAAGAAAGAAAAAGAGAGCACCAGGCACCAGCAGCGAACGCCATCAAGATCCACAAACCCACGTGTCCAGTGTCCTCCCCTCTACCCTTGCTCACGCAGCTCTCGCTGTTGATGGGCCGTGGGCCGAGGTGGACGGCAAGTTGCTAAATACCGCGCGCGCGGTATATAAGGAAAAGCCGAAAGAAGGAACCCTATGTACCGAAAGTAAGTGTAAGAAAGATGGAACCTTCTTTACTGTCTATGCCTGCGTCAAGCCTCCAAAGTCAGCAGCAGCAGTAAGCCAATCAGGGACGGAGCTTCTCTGGGCCAAAAGGGGCCATGACCCCCTTCCCATCGAAAAATTGTCAAATAAGTACTTCATTTTACCACTCAAATTGATAGCGGAAAGATTTTACGCGAATTAAAGATTTGTATTGATAGCCATCAGTATAAATAAGTGTTACATGAGCAATTAGCAGGTAATCAAGCTATACATAGCAGACAGTAATTGCACGACATCAGAGGGGCGTTGCATGCGCAGGCTGTGATTGCGCAATCAAGCTATACATAGCAGGTAGTGATTGCGCGACATTAGTGGGGCACTGCAGGCGCAGGGTGGCGAGGCGCTTACGCGCGGATCAGCCGGTCATGCACATGCATGCACTGTTCAGGCTAACACCCCCCCCCCCCCCGACAGTCGGAGCAGGAGCAGGGCGGATGTTCAGGCTGGAGCAAAACTCGAAGAAGATAGTCGTCAGTAGACCCTTGGTGAAGATGTCGACGCACTGCGAAGAGATAGGAACATGTAGAACCCAGACGTCTCCGAGAGCAACCCGTTCACGCACAAAATGGAGATCAATCTCCACATGTTTAGTGCGTTGATGTAATATCCCAAAGTTCTGTTACCAAAATGAAAATAAATAAAGATATTATTTTATTGGATTTTACGTCACAAAGTTTTTCTTGATTTTACGTAATTTAAAAAGAGTTTTCTTTGTTAAAAGAAAAAATTATTTAATTTCTTGGTTTTAAAATCAAAAAGAAAATTTATGGAGTTTTCTGTGATTTTATTGGATTTAAAATGAAAAGTAAAATTTTAATTAATTTATGGAAGTTTAAAAGCTTTTTCCTAATTATTTTAAAGCGAAATAAATTATGTGTAAAAACTATTACCTATTATAAGTTGGAAATATTTGTATTAAGTTCAAAATAATTCTAGGAATTTTTTGACTCTATTTGCTATCTTCTAAAAATCTTTTTGATTTGCTGTTTTATCTTAATTTCGAAAAAAAAAAGCTTTTCCCGCCGATCACCAATCCTTGGGCTGCCCCACGCTGTGCACGCTTAACTCCAAAGCCTTGCATGCAGCCAACGTGGGGGCATTTGGCTTCAATTATCTATTCTCTCCTTCCTACCATTATATCCTTTATTGTCTCTCTCTCCCAACAGTCATCTTCTTCCCAACGTTTTCTCTTCTATGTTGCTTTATTTCTCTGACTTAGCTCCATGGCCGACCACCTCCTTGCCGCCTAGCCCTACCCTCGCCACCTCCGGCCACCGCCGCTGGCAGCGCCGCCCCGGCCCCACTCCACCGCGCCACCCTCCCTTCTCCTCTCCCATCCTCTCCTTTGCTCCCAGGCGACGGTTGAGCTTCATCACCATTAATGGCAGCCATACCTTCATTCTCTCATTCCTCTCCATTCAAAGCCTTAAACTCGATTCCAATTGATGAGAAACGGCTGCAATAACCTCTCCCATGATGCCTTTCTTCAATGTGCAGCCCATCAAGTGCACTCACTACTGTTTCTTCCATTTCCAACCGAATCGACGCCGTAGCTCTTTGCCTTCCCGTTGATTCAGCTCCCAGTTGTAGCTATATAAGGGCATGACATCTCTTCATCGATCCTTCACACCCTCTCCAAGTCTTTGAATCACCGGTGTCACATCCATCCTTATATTCCACCATTGCCGCTGCTGTAGAGCTTGGTAAGCCACCTCCGGCCACCACCGCCGACACCGCCGACCAGCCCTCTGCCATCTTCAGCTTGCTATGCTTCATGCGATGTTGCATGTCGCTTTTCTTGATGTTCTCAATCGGTACGCTCTTCGTCCTCATTCGGCTACATACAGCTTTATGTTGTTTTCACTTTAGTAGTTCAGTTCATTGAAGAAGATGATGAATAGTGCCATGCAACTAGATGCTCATGCTAGTCCTTTGTTTAGTGCTCTAATATCTAGTCTTTACTATGAGCTTCTTCTTCATTCGGCTTTTTACTGATCTTGTTCGGCTGCAGCATGCAGCATAGCATGTTTTGCTTCTGGTCATCACGAAGGAAGTTGAACAGTACTACTAGCTAGTTGTTCATGCATGTGCTTTGTACATGCATGTTTAAGATTTTTTTTCCAACACATCTCTCCTCCGTTCTCTCTCCTTGGTCACTCATTTTCTGAGCCAACCACGTCACAGCGTGCCCCTCAGCTTCCTCTTTATATTCCTGGAATTCGCCCCTCTATCTCGCCATAAGCAAAAAAATTCCGCCAGCGACCGAACCATTTTCTGTCGTTGTTTTCGGTGTCGTCTTTGATCCCCCGATGACATCGTCCACGCCGTTGGCTTCACCTCGCAACGTTCTACGCGATGCTCTCTTCCTTTTCCCTGAAACACCCCGGCTCACCGGCACCACTATTCCTTCGTGCGTCTTTTGTGTGCCGCCACCGCACCGGACCTCCGCCGATGACGCGACCACCACCATTGGGTCCGTCTCGCTCCCAGGATTCCATTTTTGTGCTTGGCTGGTCGCTTCTCCTTTCCTCTTACCGATGTCGCCATTTCTCCTTGCACACTGTGTTTATGCCGAAGTTTTGCTTGTGTTCACGTTGCATGGCAAGCAACAGTACCATGCAATCTCTCCCAAGTCCATATGCTTTGTACATGCATATGATTTTGAGAATTTATTTTCCAGAATTTCGTTCGTTCTCATAAAAACTCCAAATCCATCGATTCTTTCTCCTAAATTCATTCTCTACTTCTAGTATTTATTTTGTAATTTTTGGATTTTATTTGAATTTGGCTTATTTTCACGTATAGATTTCGACGAGTCCGAAGAACCAGAATTAATCAACAGCCAGACTTTTGAGTAAGGCAAGTTACATTCTTTGATCATATTTGAATCCCAGTATTTAAAATTATTTAAATTCTGTTTTAAATTATGTACCGCATGCTTATTTAAATTCAATTATTTAAATACCTGTTTTAAATTCATAGATATACCTAAAATCCTTTGTATGGCCAATTTTGGTATTGAACTAAATATCTTGTCACCTTAGATAAAACCTGGTTGATACATTAGTATGAACTAGGATCATTTGAAAATATTATGCAGAGACATGCTTAGACTAAAAATGTTTAATTTGGAGAATTTAGCCAAGGATTCAAATTTGTTTAAAATAAGCCATGGCATTGTTTTACCATGGACTCTCTTGCAAATGATTTTGAAAACAAAAATAAAATCAAAGGTGGTTTAAACTTGGCAAAATGGATGTCAGGATGGTGCAGGTTAATGCACAGGATTGAATCTTTTTATTGACCAAGTCCAGGGTTTTGGTATGTTGCCCAAGTTGTTTAAGGACTAGCCTGAGAGCCGCTTTTGCTAAAGTCCACCGTACTACCACATGTCCTGAGTGAGCAGGACTAGACTTAATAATTTGTAATACTCTACTGTTATTTGTGTCATATTGATGTGTGGGTGTTGGATAGATAGTATTCCCACTTGGCGCAAGAGGAGGCTTCTGGAGGATGGACAGTCTAATGGAAGTGAAACCTTAGTGGGCATAAATACTTTAGAGTAGAGCATTGTAACGGTCTTGTGATAATTGCTTACTCGCACGCCTTCAGAAGCGTGTATTGGCCGACATCAAAAGCAAATGATCTCTTGTGGGTAAAGTTGTACCACCTCTGCAGAGTGTAAAATTATTTGAATAGCCATGTCCACGGCCATGGACATGTTTAGCATTTGCCACTTAAAGTTAGACTTTGGTTTTGGTTTTCAAAAGGATTTGGTCAAATGATTTTAGATAGTTTATCCAACTGGGAAATTGGGTGGTTAGCCATATGATAGGAGGGTATCTATCACCATATTTCATATGGAGGTTATCCTACTATAAAACTTGAGTTTTATAAAAATGAATTTTAGTTACTAAATAACTGCTTTGGAACTTAGTACAAATATTTAAAGAAAACATGGCTTTATGCAAAATCAACCCTATAAGCCTTCCTTTGTAATCCTTGCATGCATTAAATTATGTTATTAGGTGTAACTTGCGAGCACGAAAGTTGTGCTCATCCTTGCTTATTGCAAATAATCTCAGAGGAGGAGACCTCGTGGACGAGGAGGACTTGGACGGCTAGGCTGCGCCCCCAGACGATTGCCTGTGTAGCGTATCGTTTGGCCTACTACTATCTTTTGCTTTCCGCTGTAATTTTCTTTAGGCCAAGTGCCCTTTTGTAATAAATTCTCTGATATTATCAATAAAGTGCGTGATGTGGACTTGTTACCATATTTGTAAACTATGTACACTAGCTATTCCTGGACTAGTGTTGTAAGCACAGAGAATCTGGGATCCTTCTATCCCGGGTTCGACAGTTGATGTTGGACAGGGCTGGTGGAGAGGTAGATGGCGCTAATGTTGTTGCAGTAGATGATGGTGGCTCAACGAAGAGGATGATGAATTTTGGTGAGGAGTTGACGGAGCCAGCATGCTTCGACCACATCACGGTATTACACCTCTGCACTAGAGCAGGAGACGGTGTTTTGGTGTTTGGAGGACCAGGACACAAGATTGTCACCGAGGAAGATGTTGTAGCCAGAAGTAGACCTGCGGGTGTCTAGGCATCTGGCCTAGTCAACATCGGTGTAGGCAGTGAGCAAGTCGGGGGAGGACCGATGTAGCTGCAGACCATGATCAATGGTACCTTTGAGGTAGTGAAGAATCCATTTGATCAGGTTAAGATGTGGCTCCCACAGATCATGCATGTGAAGGCACACCTATTGGACAGCATATTAACATCTGGACGAGTAAATGTCATGTACTATAGGGCACCGACCAGGCTACGGTACTCAGTGCGGTTAGTGACGGGCTCACCACTTGACACCGGAAGTTTGGAGCTAGTGGCAATGGGCATGCTACAGGGGTTGCATGTACGCATACCAGCACGGTCAAGGACATCTAGAATGCACTGCCACTAAGAAAGGAACATCCCATGAGAAGTGCGGGTGACCGAAACACCGAGAAAGTGGTGGAGGTCGCCAAGATCTTTGAGCGAAAATTCGCGGTGGAGAGCAATAATGATCCAGTGGAGAAGTTGTGTGGATGAGCTAGTGAGGACAATGTCGTCGACATAGAGCAAAAGGTAGGCGACATGGGAATCCCAAGATAGAACAAAGAGAGATGGGTCAGCTTTAGAGCCGACGAAGCCTAGCAAGAGAAGATGCGAAGCAAACCAGCTGAACCTTGCTCGTGGTGCTTGCTTGAGGCCATACAATGATTTGTTGAGGCGACAGACATGCTCGAGCTTAGAAAGGTTAGTGAAGCCATAGGGTTGTTAGCAATACACTGTCTCAAAGATGGTGCCATGGAGAAAGGCATTATTAACATCTAGCTGATGAACCGGCCAATCATGAGAAAGAGTGACTGAGTGCATGGTGCGAATGGTGGAAGGTTTAACAATTGGGCTGAAAGTCTCGCCATAATCGACACCTAGTTGTTGAGAAAAACCGCGGAGTACCCAACGAACTGTGTATCGTTCAAGAGAGCCATCACGCTTGAGTTTGTGACGGAAAACCCATTTGACCGATATGATGTTGGAACCGGGAGGACGAGGAACGAGGTCCCAAGTGTGGTTGAATTGGAGAGTAGAGAATTCGTCTATCATGGCTGAGTGTCAATTTGCATCTTTTAAAGCCACAATAGCTCTTGGGAATGGGAGAGATGGTATTGGCATGAAGGTTAAACCGAAGGATCGGTTTGCGGATGCCGTCTTTCCCACGAGTCACCGTGTGGTGCTCATTGAATGCAGGAGTGGCTGGCAAGGAGGGCTCAACCAGGAGAGAAGCAACCGACATGGTGGGGGTCAGATCGACCGGCAAGGGGAAAGATGCAGCCGGTCCAACTAGCACAGGAAAAGGCGGCTCAACTAGCACGGGGGAGGTTAGGCAGACTGGCCCGAAGCTGGAGCATCTGACATGGGGGGAGGTAGTTCGACATCTGGTGCGAGGACCAGTGGGGAGATTGGAGGTGGAGGCAGAGGTGGAGTGGAGATGATGTTGTCTAGGAAGGAAAAATCATCGGACGTTGGAAGCATCAGGGAGGAGGCAAAAGGAGAATCCTCATAAAAAACGACATGACGGGATAAGATGATACGATTGGTCTGGAGATCGAGATAACGATATCCTTTGTGATTGGACAGATATGCAAGAAAAACACCTAAGGTGGAGCGAGGGGCGAGTTTATGGGGTGTGGTGGCAGAGAGATTGGGATAACACCTACACCCAAAACACGAAGATGGTCATACGAGGGAGGAGTACCATGAAGCATGAAATGGGGAGTTTTGTGGTGGAGGGTTTTAGTGGGGCGGTGACTAAGGAGATAGGTAGCGGCATGAAGAGCCTCGGCCCAATAAACAGGAGGCATGCTCACTTGGAAGAGGAGGGTGCACATGATGTCATTAGTGGAGCAGATCACATGCTCAACCTTGCCATTCAACTGAGAGGTGTGAGGACAGGACATGCGAAGAGTTATGCCGCGTTCGAGGAAAAAAAAAGACGAGCTGTGGTGTTATCGAACTCGTGGCCATTGTCACACTAGATGCTCTTGAGAGCAACGCCAAATTGAGTGGCCACATGAGCAATGAAGTGAGAGAGAGTGGAGAACACATCGGACTTTAGACGTAGAGGGAACGTCCAGAGGTAGTGAGTGTGGTCATCAAGCACAACGAGATAGTATTTGTAACCGGAGACGCTAGTGATAGGTGAGGTCCACGAGTCACAATGAATGAGATCAAAAGATTTATTTGCTCGAGAATGAGAGGAAGAAAAAGGGAGTCTAACATGCCGGCCAAGTTGACAGGCATGACAGAGAGACTCGGGTACATTATTACATGGGAGGTTGAAAGAGTGAACTAAATGTTGAAGAGCTTGATGACCAAGATGACCGAGTTGGCGATACCAAAGCGCTGGGGAGGGAGTGGTGGCGGCACGAGGGCACAGGAGGGGCACACCTGTGGTGGGAAAGGGTAGAGATTGCCCTCACTATTGAACCTACCAATCTCGTTGCTGGTTCGTAGATCCTTTACCAAAAACCAAAGGGATCAAATTCGACAGAAAAATGATTATCAATAGTAAAACGCCGAACAGAAATAAGATTCTTGATTATATGTGGAGTGACAAGAATGTTGTTTAATTTGATGGTGTCTCCAAACATTCAAAATGACATAGTACATTGTTTTGCAAAGGAGATATTGCAATCTATTCTTGAAGAAATTGGACATGATGTGTTTTGCTTGCTAGTTGATGAGTCCAGGGATGTGGCTTACAAAGAACAAATGGCGGTGGTCTTGAGATATGTTGATAAATGTGGAATTATTAAAGAGAGGTTAGTTGGCCTTGTTCATGTAAAAGAGACAACTTCTTCATACCTCAAGTCCTCTATTGATTCTTTATTTGCGGAATATAAGCTAAGCTTTAAACAAGTTAGAGGCTAATGATACAATGGTGCTAGCAATATACGAGGTGAGTTCAATGGCTTGCAATCATTGATTATGAGAGAAAATAGCTCAACATATTATATCCATTGTTTTGCTCACTAGCTTTAATTAGTTATCGTGGCTGTTGTAAGAAAGCATAAAGGCATTGATATTTTTTTTTGATATGATTTCTGTTTTGCTAAATGTGGTTGGTGGATCTTCCAAGAGAAGGGATATGATTCGAGATATCAATCGAGAACATGTGTATGAGGCCTTAGGTTGTGGGTTACTTAAAACTGGGACAGGGTTAAATTAAGAGCTATTTCTTCAAAGACCTGGAGACACTCGTTGGAGTTCTCACTATAAGACTCTTAAGAGTTTGGTTGATTTGTTCCCAACGGTTGTTAAAGTGCTAGAATATGTGGAACAAGAAGATAAGGATGACAAAAATAGAATGCAAGCATGGAGACTTTTAGTTTATTTTCAGTCATTTGATTTTGTGTTTTATTTGTAGCTTATGTTGACCATCTTAATAATCACAAACACGTTGTCATTAACTCTACAAAGAAAGGATCAAGACATTGTGAATGCCATTGATCATGTGAAATCAACCAAAAGCCATTTGGACGAGCTTAGGATGCATGGATGGGATTCTGTCCTAGATGAAGTGTATGCCTTCTGTGAGAAGCATGATATTTCCAAATTGGAAATAGGAGAAGCATACGTGAATCCAAAGAAGCCACGCCAAAAATCTAGAATTACCAACAAGCATCATTATGATGTGGATTGTTTTAATGATGTTCTTGATTGGTTACTTGAAGAACTCGATGGTCGCTTCAATGAGAAAAACTCTAGATTGCTTGTTTGCTCGGCCGCTTTGAGTCCAAGAGAATCATTTCGTGATTTCAATTTGGAGCATTTGATGGATCTAGCTAAACTTTATCCCAATGATTTTGATGATGGGGAATTGAGGGACCTTAAACACCACCTTCGCCTCTACATTACCGATATGTGTGCAGATAATAGATTCTCTAACATAGAGACTATTAGCGACCTTTCTCAAAAAATAGTGGAGACAAAAAAATATATTTGCTATCCTTTGGTTTATCAACTTTTGAAGCTAACACTAGTTTTGCCTGTTGCCACTGCTACAGTTGAGAGATGCTTTTCAGCCATGAAAATTGTGAAAATATATTTGCGCAATCGCATTAGCGATGACTTCTTGAGAGATAGCCTTATTTGCTATGTGGAGAAATGCGAAATGGGGAAAGTTACCAATGTTGCTGTAATTCATCGCTTCCAGAACTTAAGGGAGCGTAGAATGAAATTATAAAATGTAATGTACTTGTTTCGATAAATTCATGATTCTTTTAATTAAAATTTTACTAAGTGATTTCTTCTACTTTTTGTAGGCTATCAATGTAACACCATGGCTATTCGGAAGCCAAGATGTTACCTAAATCATCTAACACACAACCATAATGCAGAAGAATTTGAATAATATCATCCAATGACATGAAGAGATCACTATTTAATAGAACTGTGGCATTAAAATATTCTAAATTCAAGCAAGTATAACGAGGGGTGATCGAAGATCACAAGCAATACTTAATCAACCATAACATAGAGAGGGTTATCAACTCCATCTAAATTTAATTATTACAGTTCATCATTAACAAATGAAAAATAGAACTAAATCGTAATCTTGGACTTGATTAAGGTGAAGTGAATGAGTAGTGCGTGTCTACTCCCTCCCAATAAAGCCAACATCAATGATCACCTAAAACAAACAAACAACGCAAGAATGAGTCCGAGACTTAGCAAGTACAGAAAATAAATAGGACATACAACAAACATGATCATGACAACATCATTCAAGAATATGAATAAATCACAGAACGAATATTTGAATGAATGGAATGAATGAATTGAATGAAATGAAGGGACTACACACATGCATATACCGGTATAGCTGGTGACACACCCGTCGGTGTTCACCTAAGCCCGCATTTAACAAAATGCGGGGATCCAAGTCCCGTATGAAGAACGTTTCATACGGGTGTCCCAAACTGCTGCCCACATTGGAATGGTGGGTCTTACGTGCCCATACTGGAATTGATGGGTCTTTACATCCCACTCCCGTGGGTGAAACATGAACCATGAATGAATGAATGAATATATATGAATTTGTAAGAAGAAAACTCAAGAAGCATGATTCACATACATGAAACGAAGTAGAAGTCAACGAAACCTACTCACATACCATAGTACTCAGTCATAGCATGAACTTAAAACATTATGAACAATCGACAGTAGTACATCACACAATGTACTTGCCCATATTGGAATAATGAGACTTCACTACCCACTCCAGGTGGGTGAGCAGAGCGAAGGAAGCGAATGAATGTAAGGAACGTAGTCTTATTATTGAAGAATCATGGTATATCAACTATGAAGGAAACAAGGAATACCGAAATTACCCATTTCATATTCATCAATCAAGTGGAACAAACAACAAACAAAACAAATCAATTGTACTTGCCTCAACCGTGATTCGAAGTCAACGATAGAAAGCTCTAGCCCGGGTTCACCACCACCGGCAGCCGTAAAACAATATACTAAGTACACCAACCAAAAGTGTACAGCAATGCAATGAAACAGAAGAGAACAAGCGCCCTAAACGCAATCCCAACAATTAATCAAAACTCTCTCAAATTCTCAAATCTGTCCAAACGAACAGCTGTTAAGGAAAAATTCTTAACTTTTGAGTCAAAACTCCAAAATCCATGAATCCAATTTTCCTAGAACCTACACAAGCCTAGCTACAACTTCTCAGGTGACCAAAAGATCAAAATAGTTCATCTAAGTCTTTGTTTTTAATCCCGAAGACCGATCTGCCATCTCCGGTACTACTAACTTGTGAATTCCATAACTTTTGTTTGGCTCAACCAAACACATTGTTCTAATACTCTCTGGAAACTACAGGAAACCAACTATCTCAATAAAATTATCTCAAATATTTCTATTGTGCAACAAATGTTGTAAATAGTCAAGTAAAACTCTTCTATCCACAACAGAGAGGCAGATTACAGCCTGAGCTTCTAAAATTCATAACTTTTGATCTAGAAATCCAAAAATTATGAAATTTTACCTTTCTGGAATCATAATGAAAATACCTACAACTCTCAAGGATACCAACTGATCCAATTTGGCCGTCTCCCATATCAAATTTACAGATCTATGTTCGCTACATAAGTCCTGAGACTGATTTAGCACTTTGTCTTGCGAAATTCATAACTAATTAACCGTTTATCCAAAAATTATGAATTATAACTTTCTGGAAAGATAACGAAAATTCTCATCTATCTCCAGGAGACACTAATCCCTGAATCTGTTCGGATCTAACCCAAAACCACGCGTCAACAGGAAGACAGATTCAACCGATCTACTACAGAAATCTCAGAACATCTAATGAATACGAATCACATACGAATTATCTATGAAAACTAATTGGGATCACGAATTTACCCACAAGAACGACGCGAGATGCCGCTGAAACCTTCGTAAAGTCCTCGCGAAGATCACCCCCACCTTCTTCTTCTTCCTCTCCTCTCTTCTTCCCTCTCCTTCCTCTTCCTTATGGGCGGCAACAACGGAGAAGCACCGGAGGGGAGGGGCGTGCTACAGTAGCGCCGTGCTACAGTGGCGGCGGCACTACAGTACCCGCGCTACAGTAAAAGTGCCTAGGGTTTGGTTGCCCCCTTCTTAAACCAACTTCCCACTTGGACCAAACAACGTGGGCCGAAGGCCCAAGATTATTTCTCCTCTAAAAATCTGATTTCTTTTTTTAATTCCTGTTAAATATCTTTCTCATTTCAATTAATTCTCTAGTGTTAAACAGGATATTACATAACCGCTGTTGGATACTTTCTTTGTTAGGAGAAATTCGAAATTGAATAAATTCCCTCTCCCGAATAATATTCTCTCTATTTGATATTCGGGGTATTACAATCAAGGTCGGATGTTTTTTTTTTTGCCGATGCCGACCATCTTTTGCCCATGGTTTGGAACTTTATGCATCATTTATTCACTTTGCCACAGTTAACCAAAACTATTACTAGGAGTGTAGGATCCTTTGTTTTAGTAAGCACTTTGATGGCTATTTTTTCATCCGTCATGTTAAATTATTTAACACATTACTATTCTAATTTCTATACAACATTGCTTTATAATTAGACATGTGTGATATGTATGGGACACCCGATCATTTTCATTCTGGATCCACCCCTGGTGGCAATTGTTGCCCATCAAGAGACACCTTGATAGTTGCTAGAATCAACACGTTGATGACGGTTATTGTCAATGAGATATTCTCCTTGCACATTCGCCAGACAGTTATTGCCAAAGACCAAGAGATGCTGATATAGTTATGTCAGAGACACAAAGGTGCGCGTGTTACATTTACTACCACACATAGTTGAGCATGGTGTACGTGGTCTCTAGTTGATAAGATATGGCTCACATATCAGTCTGTGAGATTTTTCGACCAGAGATGGTCGTGATTTGACTTAGTTGTAACAGGCTTTCTGACCAAGGGTGGTTGTAACCGGAACTGGCCGTGGCTCGACCGTGACAAGCATCTCCGACCAGAGGTATATTGGAAGGCTATTTGAATACTATTATCTATAATGAATATTATAGATAAATAGCTATATTAATTGAGGATTATTCAATCCTCAATAATAATAAAAAAAGTCGCCGCACTGTGCCAGTGTTCGCTTGGAGATTGGACTGTGTCTCAAGACTCGGCCATTGATAATTGATGGCATTGCACTGCTGAAGAGTGGATTCCATGCAACACAGGAAAAATATAAATTGGTCACTCTGCTACAGGCCCTTTTTTTAGTAAGCCGAGACATTTCGTTAAGGTGAAATAAAGTCAATACAATCAATTCGAAGAATAGGTGTACAACGATACTAGGCCTGTTCCCTCGCAAAAAGAGAGAAAAAAAAGAAGACTAGGTCTCACAAGCAACTCATGCAAACCCATTTGAGTGAAAGCAAACTTAGCACTGCAATGGACCACGTTAGTTGCCTTTTTTCAAGAAACTCAGCTCTCGAGCTTCATCTAAGATGCAGGGAAAATGAGAATTAGCGTAAGTTTATTGCAAAGTACATCTGTACATCCAGAACTCTACCATTATAGTCTAAATATATCCAGGCACGTTGGCAAAATTCATGCCACAGTATTCCAACAGCTTCATACGGTAGTTGTTTCTTAACTCGCCCCTAATTTGATTTGGGGGTGGGGGGCGCGGCGGGGGGGATGGATGGAGTCGGCCCCATTAAAATCCAAGAAGACCAACAGAACCTGAGCTAGCCATTCCAACATAGTAATGAAACCAAAGTTTTTATTGATCGATCCAAACTAGTCATAAAATTTTCCCAACACCCAGCCAGCCAGCCCCCACAAGTACCAGAAGTCAAGGTCACCTATTTATACAAAATAAAAACATCATACTCTTCAAATTGGTTCTTCTGAAAAAGGACGAGAGTGACCAGCATTTAGTGTTGAGGGTGCTGGACTTGTGAGATGTAATTAGCAGACATTGACTCGCTGCATTTTGATCTGCGGATTCATGCCTTATGTATGTTCATTTCCCATCTACGCATCAACATTATAGATTTCTATCTCTCTGGTATGGTGTAGCCGTTCAGGCAATTTTGCACTAAGCCACACCTGATGATCATTGGATTGTTCCCACGATTTTATCATCTAATCGATCACGTTGGATTTCAGGAGTTGGGAGCGATACTAGATAGCATGATCCATTACATTATGGTGTATATGTTTTCGTTTTGTGATGGTACCGATCGGACTGAATATAATCTTCCTGCATGGTTTGAATAGTTTTGCAAAATTTATTTGACAAGTGATGGTGCTAAATAGTTATCCATGGAAACTAGGCTAGCCTAGCTACTTCGGCAATTTGAATACGGTCTTCTAGTTATTTTCAAATTTTGAATTTGATTTCCACTATCACAATTTGAAGCCGTATTGTGAAACGTTCAGTAATTCAGAGGGGGTGTTTTCTATTATTCGAAACTACTGTGAAACTCGAGCGTGCCTTCCAACGCAAGAATGTTATCTTAGTTCTACGATAATGCATTTCGAACCTATGATTCAAATATTACGATAACAAATCCTAGTTCTACAATCCACATGTTTAAAATACTTTTGATTTTGATTCAAATATATCACATATCGCCAATTGTTGGTTAGTCGGATAGCGTGGCAATTAGGATTCCTGGCTGCCATCGATAGTTGTAATAAGTGTGATAACCAAAGTATGCACTCTCTTTTCCTCTCAAGAAAAATAGAGAATTAATACCCCATCTCTTACAATATGCCTCACGTACTGGAAGTTATGTACTAATTGCATGCCAAAAAAAAGTTACCTTAGCCTTTGTATCTCTCGACAGTTTATCCCAACTATGATTTACAGTAACTACCACTTGGTGACAAATATGAGCGCCGGCTCCGGTGCCGGAGCCAACTTAAAAATTTCTAATCCATAGAGAAAGAAGCGGGAGTATTCTGCGTCGTCGTAGGCAAGGTCACTAGAGCTGGAAATGGGAGGAGCCGGCTTTACCGAAGCTTCTTGATGGCGTAACCAGGGAAGCTTGGTTTGCTACCCTCGCAAACCAAACCAAATATTAGTAACACTAACGAAAATTGGTTGAAGTTTGGTTTGCTATTAAAATTTAGTAACACCTAGAAAAAATTGGTACTGCCAATGAAATCCAATACCACACGCGGGCTAAGGAAATCACTCACCAAAATTTTGATAACGCCAAAATTTGGCTTGGCTACGATCCAAATAGCACTCTTTTTACCGATATTTGGCTTTATCCAGGTTCTAGCTATGCCAACATTTTAGTTTGACTCATTTTGGCCATCAACCAAACATTCCATATTAATCTTTAAGCACATTCGACGATAAAACTCCGGCTGATTTGTGTAAAAAGATTCTAGTCGATTTACATGTAGCAATTAAGAAATGATAAATGAGGCAAAAAAAAAATTCAGAATAAATATGCAAAAGTTGCAATCATAACACACAAGGGGCTATAGTTTTACAGCTTCCCTTCCCAGTAGAGAAGTCTATTCAGACCTGCGTGCCCTTGAGGCCAATGCACGCGCCAACGCCCAAAGCCACCACACCTGGGGTACAGCCATTGACCGAGTCTGAAAGATGATGCCCGCTTTCCCCCGTCAGGCCGTCGGAGTCTCCCCTAGGAAACGTGTCCAGATGGGAACTCGACTACGATCGGCAATTTATCGCATCCTGGTACTCCCGTGTGGCGATCTTAGACCTGAAATTAACATCACGCTAATGTTGCAGAAAAGGATGTGCTTATCGTGCCCGTCGTTTCCTCCTGATTGGCCACGAGTTGTTCCAATTGGACGGCTCATACAGCAGGGACGTTCTTTCTTACTTGATGTTCTAGACTGGTTATTATTTATTGATTACCCACTTAGAACGATCCTTCTATTGTAGACTCCTCCGATTGCCTCGACATATGGTTATCTTTAATTAGGTGGTTACCCAGTGCAATGCAGCTCATCCGGCACCCATACATTGCTCTCAAACATTTATGAGCATAATTTCCAAACTAA
Source organism: Phyllostachys edulis (assembly GCA_036346405.1). Taxonomy (NCBI): domain Eukaryota; kingdom Viridiplantae; phylum Streptophyta; class Magnoliopsida; order Poales; family Poaceae; genus Phyllostachys; species Phyllostachys edulis. The sequence goes on from CM070553.1 coordinate 57,391,940, forward strand.
GCACTCAAGTGTGTAAAAATATCTACCAAAGTGTTTGATTTTTTCGGCTGTTTCCATCTCAAAAAATAAATTGTTCATTTTACAGTGTTTAGGAATGCGTATAACACCACTACCATCGTATGACCATATCAGAATATCTCATTCTCCTCGCGCACCACGGCCACCACAGCTTAAGCAAACGCGTTCTCGATTTCTCATCGCTTTACCCATCAAACGCGCTATAACCGCCGCTCTCTCCCCCGCGGTTTTTATCTCTCTTCCCGGACAAGCTCCCCGCGGCTCGCCGTTCCTGGTCAGGTAATTCCTCCTCCTCCTCTCCATTTCCTTGTCTTGATTTCCTGCTTGGATTGGTTGTGCTCTGTGGTGCCGCTCTTGGGTTTTAAGGTTTCCAACAGAATTCTTTTCCGCGCCAAATTTAGTCAAGGAATTATCCACATTTCAGTTCTTTGTTCCATGATCCGTCTTGTGCGATTTGGGGTGTCTTTTATTTATTTATTTATTTATGTGAAGGTGTGTCAGTTATTGGGGTTTTGCAGTTTAGTTAGTCTGGTTTTTACATTTTTTGTTCGTATGATCTCCGCTTAGCAAGAAGAGTACACCGTTTTTTAACTGGAAAACATCAAAATAAAGGTAATCTTTACACCTAGTTTTCCCCCAGACTTAGAATGATCATTCAAGAGTATCAGTCCATGTTCTTTCCTCTTCTTGTTGTGATTTTTTTCTTCGCAAATTTGTAATCTGTACCTGTTGTTTTCTTTGCAAACTTCTGTAACATTCCCGTTTTCAAACGGCGAATTGTAATTACTTGATTCTTGGATTTTCAAAACCTTAATTCAAATTACTGTATTATTTTCAAAATTTTCTAGCTTCTTCTAAGCTCGAGTTTGTATTTCAAACCTTTTCACAACTTCCCGAATTCAAATTTGAATTGAATTCATTCTTTTCGAATTTTGGGCCCCTTTCAGCTTGCCCTCCTCTTCTTCTGGGCTCAGCCCACTTGCCCATCCTCCTTCCCAGCCAATTCTTCTTGGCCCAGCAACCACCCAGCCGCTTTTTCTTCTGGCCTGCCTAGCCCGGCTCCTTTCTCTCCCCCTTGCCTTCTTCTTCACCCAGCCAGCAGCGCCTCTACCCACTCTAGAGCCGCCATGTCGTGACGCCAGCCACAAGGCCGCCTGCCACCACCTCGTGCTCCCTGCCGCCCACGAGCTTCCCTGCCGCTCTATCCCCTCCACCACCCGCCCAGGCGCCAAAGTCATCGCTGCTCCCTCTGCCACCTGCGTGCTTCGGCCGTTGAAGTCGCCGCGCCCTTGCCCGGTCTCTTCGACCGTGTGTCACCATTGCGCCCGCTGCCGCGTCACCCTCCTCGCCTTATCGCCATCACCTTGCCCCATCACTTCGCCCCCAGGCTGAGCAAGTCATTGCCGTCATCACCCCCTTCGCTGTGCACGCGCCCGCCCATGCCAGTTGCCCTCGGTACTCCGTGAGCGCACCAAGCCCTCCAACGGCCCATTGACCTCCCCCGGTGCTATAAGAGAGCCCCAAGCTCCCCTTTTGCTTCCCCATTCCTTTCCCCATCTTCACCACCGCGCAAGAAGAGCCGAGCGAGCTCCTTCCGCCGTGGTCGTCGTCGCCTCCCGGTGTTCGCCGCTCGGTGCCATCACACGCCGCCGCCCGTCACGAGGTGCTACCAGAGCCGAGGATGCCATTCCCTACCTCCCCTCGTCTTCCCCACCACTGAGACAAGCCACCAACGCTGTCCCTTCTTCTCCCACCACGACCGTCGCCGTCGGACCGCCTCAGCCGCCCCTAAGCCGCTCCGACCCCGCCGCCGGCTTCCTCACCTCCAGGCGTCACCCATGCACGCGCCATCTCCTTCCCAGCACCACCGGCTTGCCCTCGCCTCCAGCCCGTGGCACTCGCTGCCGCCTCGGGCCTTGCCACCGCCGTGCTCGCCCCTCTCCAGTGCTGCTGCCTTCGCCCGTGGGGTCACCCTCCTTGTGGGGACCCATTTTGCCCACTCCTCCGCCGCCTCACTGGCGCCGCATGCACGGGCTGCCATCGCCTTCTTGAGCTGCATGAGCCCCCTGTGCTCCCCTTTTTCCCTATGCCGATTGAAATCAAAAGGGGAATGGATTGTTTTGATCTATGGCCCACATGTCATTGGCATTAAGTCCCTCCCCCTCTCTCTTCCAAGTGGGCCCAGTGACAAATAGCCCCTCCAGTGCACCTATGAACCCCTGCGCATGAACTGTTGGATGCATCCAATTCTCTCTCCTCTCTTTTCCTTTTAATTTAATTCCATTTCAACTTCGAAAGCTCCGTTCTCCCTCATCTTAACTCCAAAAATTATAAATTTTGTTTCTAAAATTTTTTAAATTCAATATCTTACTAATGGCATAGGTCTTGTTTAATTTGAAGTTCATTTGTTTTTCCTTTTGTATTTATTTGCTTTCTTTGCTTGTTTATGCCTTTTTCCTAAGATGCGTTAAATAGAATAGGATTTGAAGACGCGAGAAATCTCCAACTTGATCAAGCACAAGACTATCAAGATCCTCTTACCTATAATCAAGGCGAGTCAATACTTTGATCATTTTGAGCCTACATTTTATGCAAATTATATTCATTTAAATTACCAAAATTGCATACCTTAATTCTTTAATCAAATATATGTTAAAGTTTAAGGTAGTTAAATACCCATTTGATGATTAATTAATTATTGTGCCATCCTTTGATAATTGAATCCATTATTTCTTGTCACCCTAGTAACTATATGGTAATTAGTAGTTATAGATTGTACTTAAGCGACATGCTAGTCTTGTTTAAGTACCGGGGTATTAAATACTCCAATCATCATCTTTTAAACATGATAGTGGTTTTGGGCAGTCATTGTGGGGAAATGACTGAGATGGTTAAGTTGATGTATTTTACTCTTCAAAAACCCTAATAATTGTTGTTCCTATCTGGGCGGATGGTATAATGGGTGGTACGTTGGTGGGTGCTAATGCAGCGCAAGGAATACTGGTATGTGGAATGAACAGCCCAGATAACCCTAAGGACTTAATCCTGTGATGACCTCCCAATGTAAAACAGTGCAACCACAAGTCTGTAAAGTACAACCTGGTTGAATAATTTGTATCCACCAGTACGAGTTCCACCAGGTAGATGACTCGTGACGCCGTAATCCTTTATGGCAAAGGGGGTCGGGGTGCACGACGAACGTCATTACGATAGCGCAAGAGGGGGTCTGGGTAAGGGTTAATGGGTCTTGTCGTAGGGGCGGCACAACAGCCCCCATGACCTGGCGAACAGCGAAGTGCGCGCGACCCTACGGCTCGGGGGGTCCGGATGTTCTTGAAGGGCCCCCAGTCAGGAGGCTCCCGAAGGGTATCGAAGGCCCTAGCGTCCAGAGGGCCCCGAGGGCACGAAGGGTCCCGGGGTCTTCGAACGGCCCCGGGGCGTCTCCGAAGGGTCCTGGGGCGTTTCCGAAGGGTACCGAAGGCTACCAAATGGTACCGAAGGGTACCGGAGGATACCGAAGGATACCGAAGGGCACCGAAGGGTCCAATCGGCCCTGAGCCGCCCGGAGGGTCCCGGCGGCCCAAAAGGTCCCGAGGGGTCAGGAGGGCCTCAAAGGATCCTTAGGCCCAGGGGCAGGAGGGTCCTGCATCTGGCCGACCAGTGCACCAGCAGGATGGACTAAGCCCAAGGAGGTCCACCACGAGCCAGAAGCTAGTCCTAGGGTTAGAAAAAGTCCCTACAGCCCGTACCAGTATAGGGTCCTGTAGGGGGCTAAGCTTGTAATCTCGTGTACCTCATAGAAAGGCTATAAATAGCCATCTCGCCCCCCCCCCATTGGGAGGGGGGCAATGGTATCATTAAAACATTTGAAATATAAGTGCATTCACTTCCTAACAGCTAGTCCCCTCTTTCGAGGACCCTTTTGGTACCGAGGGGGGTCCCCTCTTTCTACTGTTTAGTCCTTTAGCTACGACAGTTGGCGCCATCCGTGGGGACTGGCAGGAAAGCTACGGAGCATTAGCCATCTAATACCCCAACATGGCCCCCCGAACGAGGGCTAGGCCCAAGCCTTCGGCAGCTGAAGCGGCCGCGATGGTCGCGGCGCCGACCACCTCGAGCGCCAAGAGAAGCCGAGCTTCAGCTGCAAGTGCGCCACCCGCCCAGGCCTCGGAGGAGGAAGCAAATAACTCGGCACACGGGGGCACAAGCCAAGGATCGTACGAAACACTCCAGCAAGAGCTGGCAGTCCTCCGTCGAGAGTTGGCAGACCTCCGGCAGCCACCGGAGACGACCCTCGCGGCCCCGCTCCGTCAAGTGCCACAACACAGAGCGGAACCCACCCCTACGACGCAGAACGTAGCAGAACCTGCCCCTGCGGCCCACACCACGATGCTCCGGGGCGACCCGAGCTCCCCGCTTAGCGTCGGGCTGGAGACGGCCAGATGGCCACCTGGCTTCAAAATGCCGGATGTCATGCCATTCGAAGGGTCCACGGACCCCTCAGAGTTCCTACGGGTGTATGAGACAACAATCGAGGCAGCCGGAGGAGACGACACCACGAAGGCGAAGAGCATCACCCTGGCGCTCAAAGGCGTCACGTTGACCTGGTTCTTCACCATTCCCCCCCCCCCGCTCGGTGTACGCATGGGAGCAACTCCGGAATCTCCTTCACAACAACTTCCAAGGGAACTACACGAAGCCAAAGGACGTGGGGCACCTGTTCGCGGTGAAGCAGGCGCCCAACGAATCCCTCTGCAACTTCTTCAGGAAGTTCGCGGAGGTCAAGTGCCAAATAAAAGGCGTCAACAAAACGACCGTCATAAACGCAGCTACCTGTGGACTTCGGAACGACCCCCTCTCGGAGAGGCTCGCTCGCAAGCCCGTCTACACAGTGATAGAGCTCTTTAACAAAATAGAAGAGTATGCCCAGACGGAGGAGAACAGCGTTCAAAGAGGAGCACCCAATACTTCTACCCCAAATGCAACCCCTGCAAAGGAAGGGCTCAATGCCACCCCGGTCAGGGCATCTGCCAAGCCGCGAAGCAGCGACTATCGGCAGAAAGGGCGTGGAGTCTTCCACGTGGACGGTGCACCGCAGCACGAAGGGGGAAGATGCGGAGGCCGCTGGGGCTGAGGCCGCGGACGGGGACGTGGACGAAGTGTAGGCTGCCAACCTGATAACCACGCTGGAGGACCCGCGCAGTTTTGCGACCTCCACGGTGAAGGCTCGCACACCACCAGCGAATGCCGCACCATCGCCGCCATGAAGGACTACATGCGCCGGGAGAAACCAAATAAGCCCGATAACAAGAGGGGAACCGACAATAGGCTCCCCGCACCACTGCCAAGACCCTGCATAGAAGGAGGCCGGCCCGAGCATCACTAGAGGGTCATCAACATGATCATCGGAGGCTCCTCGCTCGGCATGCCATCGAAAAGGCAGCGGTGCGCGTACGTCCGGTAGATTCACGACGTCGCAACGTACCCGGTATCTAGCCCGCCTCGCTACGCCAAGATACCCATATCCTTCGGGCCCGAGGACGCCCGTGGGGTGTACTTTCCGCACCAGGACCCCCTTGTCATTTCCGCCAACATTGCGGATTTCGAGGTGAGGCGCGTCCTCGTCAACGGAGGGAGCTCAATGGACCTCCTATTCGCGGACACTTTCAACAAGATGAAGATCCCCCGGGATTGCCTAACCCCTCCGGGCATACCCCTGCTAGGCTTTAGAGGAAAGCTCGTGACGACCCTAGGCTAGATCCACCTGGCGGTCACATTCAGCGACGAGTTCGCATCTCGAACCAAAGTCGTCACGTTTGACGTAGTCCAAATGGCTTACCAGTACAATGCAATCCTCGGTCGGTCCACGCTCAACACCTTCGGCGCGATAGCCCACCACAATTATCTGTGCATGAAGCTCCCCGCCCCAGAGGGCATCGTCATAGTCCGAGGAGATCAAGACCTCGCAAGACATACAGAGCTCGAGGCTTTATCCCCAGCCCGGCACGTCCACGCCATTGGGCCGGATAAGGAGCAAGCAAAGCCACCTTCGGCAAGGTGGGCACCGAAGCACAAACCCCAGGGCCAACTCCGAAGAATCCCTCTAAGGGACAGCTCACCAGAAAAGACGGTGGCCCTCGGGTCTGACCTCCAAGCAGAGGCATGCGACGCAATCCTGGAGGTGCTTCACAACAATGAAGATGCCTTCGCCTGGGGGCCGGAAGACCTCCCCGGGGTGGCAAGGGGAACAATCGAGCACCGGCTAGCCCTCCGAAGCGACGTGACGCCCAAGAAACAAAAGTTAAGGCGCATGTCGGCTGACCACCTGCAGGCCGCCAAGAAAGAGATTGGGAAACTGCTAAAGGGGGGCATCATCCGCGAGAGCAAGTACTCGGAATGGCTAGCCAACCCCGTCCTCGTCAAGAAGGAGACGGGTAAATGGTGCATGTGTGTTGACTTCACCGACCTGAACAAAGCATGCTCCAAGGATGATTTTCCCCTACCCCGCATCGACCAGCTGGTGGATGCCACCTCGGGTTGCGAGCTCATGAGCTTCCTCGACGCCTACTCTGGTTACCACCAAGTCCACATGGCCGAAGAGGACGAGTCAAAAACCGCGTTCATCACACCCATAGGAATATATTGCTACAAACGCATGCCCTTCGGCCTCAAGAACGCGGGGGCAACGTTCGCTCGCCTCATCACAAAGGTGTTAGCCAACCAGCTGGGCCGCAACATCGAAGCATACGTTGACAACATAGTGATCAAGAGTTAGCTCGCGGGAACACACGCGAAGGACCTCCACGAAACCTTTGCCAACCTTCGGGCGGAGGGCATAAAGCTCAATCCGGAAAAGTGTGCATTCGGCGTGAAGGCGGGAAAACTACTAGGCTTCCTCGTGTCGGAGAGGGGGATCGAGGCCAACCTTGAGAAAATCAAGGCCATCCAAGAGATGAAGCCCCCGCATAACGCCCGTGAAGTGCAAAAGTTGACAGGCCGCATGGCCGTCCTGAGCAAGTTCCTGTCCCACTCCGCTAAGAGGGCACTGTTGTTCTTCAAAACGCTCCACGGAACGGAGACGTTCCGTTGGACAGCCGAATGCCAGAAAGTTTTCGAGGACCTCAAGCTATACCTCGCGGAGCTGCCAAGCCTCACTAGCCCAGAGCAGGGAGTGAGTCTCCTGCTGTACATCACCGTTACACTGTCGTCAATAAGCGCGGTGCTTGTCCAAGAACGCAACGGTCAGCGCCCAATGTATTATGTGTCCAAAGCCCTGCAGGGGGCCAAAATACGATACACAGAGCTCGAGAAGCTGGCGTACGCCTTGCTCATGGCTTTGCGGAAACTCCAGCACTGCTTTTTGGCGCACCCCCATTACGGTCATGACATCCTACCCGCTAGCATTGATGCTACGGAACAAAGATGTCTCGGGCCAGATAGGCAAATGGGCAGCAGAGCTAGCGCCCTTTGATGTTACCTTCGCCGCAAGAGCGGCCATCAAATCGCAGTCCCTCACGGACTTCGTCGCTGAGTGGACGCCACATGCGGAAGAAAACACCGCAATTGAGGCGCCATGGACAATGTACACAGACGGGTCGTGGTGCACCGCAGGGGCCGGCGCCGCGGCTATCTTGGTTTCCCCAGACGGACGAACCACATCGCATGCAGCCCGCCTCGATTTTCCAACAACAAACAACGCATCGGAGTACGAAGCACTGCTACTTGGCCTCCGCAAGGCGAAGGCCCTAGGAGCGAATCGCATCCTCATCAAGAGCGAATCTCGTCTTGTAGCGGGCCACTTCGACAAGACGTTCGTGACGAGGTGCCCAGAAATGACCTGTTACCTTGCCACAGTACGCGAAGCGGCAAATTGCTTCCTTGGTATTACACTCCAAGCAATCCCCAGATGCAACAACGAGGCAGCAGATAAGTTGGCAAAATGGCAGCGGCGCGAGGGCCTCCGCGGAAGTCTTCTACGGTTCTCACGAACCGCCCATCACTTGCTGGCACAAGGGCTGCGCCAAAGCACAAGGGGCTGTGCTCGAAGCACAAGGGGTGGCACGACTAGTGCTTGCCCTTGCAATGGCGGACCCAACACCCGCGGTGGATTAGCGAAACATCATTATCAAGTACCTCGCCAGTCAAGAACTAGAGGACCCGGCCAAAGTGAAGTGCCTTCGCTGTCGGGCCAGGAACTACCTCGAAGGCACCCGCGCTACCATTGCAGCCACTGCTGCCAGTCTGGCCCTTTGCATGGTGAGGATTGGATATCATCAGGCCATACCCGGCGGCCAAGAGCAACCTCCGATTCACGTTCGTCACCATCGAATACTTCTCCAGATGGGTCGAGGTGGAACCAGTTGCCAAGATCACCGCCGCAGCAGCCCAGTGGTTCGCCTGGAAGAACATCATTTGCCGGTACAGTGTGCCGCGGGACATCGTCACCGACAACGGAACACAATTTGACTCCAAGCCCTTCCAAAAGTTTTGCAAAAACCTGGGCATAACAATATGCTTCGCATCCGTCGGGCACCCAAAGTGCAATGGAGCCGTTGAGCGAGCCAACGGCAGCCTCCTCGATGGGCTGAAGAAACGCCTCGTAGGCCTTCCCAAGGGACTATGGCCTGAAGAGCTCCAGAAAGCTCTATGGTCACTACGCACATCGCCTAGCAGGGCCACAGGTTTTTCCCCATTCAAACTCCTCTTCGGTGATGAGGCCATGACGCCAGCGAAGTTTGCTGCCGATTCCTACCGAGCCACAGCCCAGGCGAACCCTACGGGACGACAGGTCTCTCTCGACCTACTCGAAGAGCAACGCGTGCAGGCCATCTCAACCATGCAAAGGTATAGCGAAGGGGTCGCCCGCGCATACAACAGAAAGGTCCAAACCTGCCACATCGCCCTGGGCGATCTGGTGCTAAAGCGAGCCACAAACCAGGCCACAATTGGCAAATTGGAGTCCAAGTAGGAAGGCCCATACGTCGTCACCGGGGTAACAAGGGCAGGTACCTTCCACATCGCAACACCGGAGGGAGACCAGCTGGGCCACACCAGGAATATAAAGACTCTTCGGAAGTTATACCCTTAGCAACTTGTAAAACCGGCTGCGCCCGGAGAACTGACCAATCGCCAACAATCGGCAAGGGCATGTACTTACATTTTGGCAAAACCGGCTGTGCCCGGAGAATGGCCCCACCACCTTTCGTCGGCGAAGACTTGTGCGAAACGTATGTGTGCGACACGAGTACCCACAGTTTTGCCTCGTGTTTTAAACGCACAAACGGCCATCGCAAGATGGCCTACGGGCCGGTGCACACCGATGCCCTCATAAGCACGAGTGTATAAACGGCCACCGTGCATGGCCCTTGGCCCCAGTGCACACCGATGCCCTCCACAGGCACGAGTGTATAAACGAAGCCACCGCGTATGGCCCTTGGCCCCAGTGCACACCGATGTCCTCCGCAGGCACGAGTCTATAAATGAAGACACCGCACATGGCCCTTGGCCCCGGTGCACACCGATGCCCTCCGCAAGCACGAGTGTATAAACGAAGCCACCGCGCATAGACCTTGGCCCCGGTGCACACCGATGCCCTCCGCAGGCATGAGTGTATAAACGAATCCACCACGCATGGCCCTTGGCCCGGTGCACACCAATGCCTTTCGCAGGTACGAGTGTATAAACGAAGCCACCATGCATGGCCCTTGGCCCAGTGCACACCGATGCCCTTCGCAGGCACGACGTATATGCAGAGCCACCGTGCAAGATCCATGGCGGGAACACATACCAGTACAAATAGCGAAGACAACGCGCAAAGCCAAACCCAACCTAGCGCGGCCTGAGGACCAGGCCAGGCTGGGGGACGGCGTCGTCTTCGCCTCCCCCTCGCAAAAAATTGAGTTAGGGCTCCCCGGAGCCCTATCTAAAAAAGTATTGGGGACGGCGCGAGGCTTTGCCTCCCCCTCGCAAAAAATTGAGTTAGGGCCCCCCGGAGCCCTATCTAAAAAAGTATGGGGGATGGCACGAGGCTCGTGATCCCCCGCAAAGATATTTAGGCCTCTCGAGCCCCATCTAAAAAGTATGGGGATGGCGCGAGGCTCAGATCCCTCGCAAAAAAAGATATTTAGGGCTCCTCGGAGCCCTAACTAAAAAAGTATAGGGGACAGCGCGAGGCTTCGCCTCCTCCTCGCAAAAAATTGAGTTAGGGCCCCTCGAAGTCCTATCTAAAAAAGTATGGGGGACGACACGAGGCTTCGCATCCCCCTCGCAAAAAGATATCTAGGGCTGCCCGGAGCCCTATCTAAAAAAGTATGGGGGACGGCGTGAGGCTTCGCATCCCCCTCGCAAAAAGATATTTAGGGCTCCCCGGAGCCCTATCTAAAAAAGTATAGGGGATGGCGCGAGGCTTCGCCTCCTCCTCGCAAAAAAATAAGTTAGGGCTCTCCGGAGCCCTATCTAAAAAAAGTATGGGGGACGGCATGAGGCTTTGCCTCCTCCTCGCAAAAAATTGAATTAGGGCTCTCCGGAGCCCTATCTAAAAAAGTATGGGGGACGGCGCGAGGCTCCGCCTCCCCCTCGCAAAAAATTGAGTTAGGGCTCCCCGAAGCCCTATCTAAAAAAGTATGGGGGACGGCGCGAGGCTTCGCCTCCTCCTCGCAAAAAGATATTTAGGCTCCCTGGAGCCCTATCTAAAAAAGTATGGGGGACAGCACGAGGCTTAGCCTCCCCCTCGCAAAAAATTGAGTTATAAAAAAGTATAGGGGACGGCGCGAGGCTTCGCCTCCTCCTCGCAAAAAATTGAGTTAGGGCTCCCCGGAACCCTATCTAAAAAAGTATGGGGGACGACGCGATGCTTCACCTCCCCCTTGCAAAAAGTTGAGTTTGGGCTCCTCGGAGCCCTATCTAAAAAAGTATGGTGAACGGCGCGATGCTTCGCCTCCCCCTCGCAAAAAATTGAGTTAGGGCTCCCCGGAGCCCTATCTAAAAAAGTATAGGGGACGGCGCGAGGGTCCGCCTCCCCCTTGCAAAAAATTGAGTTAGGGCTCCCCGGAGCCCTATCTAAAAAAGCATGAGGGACGGCGCGAGGCTTCGCCTCCCCCTCACAAAAAGATATTTAGGGCTCCCCAGAGCCCTATCTAAAAAAGTATAGGGGACGGCACGAGGCTTCGCCTCCCCCTCGTAAAAAATTAAGTTAGGGCTCGCCAGAGCCCAATCTAAAAAAGTATGGGGGATGACGCGTTCGCCTCCCCCTCACAAAAAATTGAGTTAAGGCTCCCCGGAGCCCTATTTAAAAAAGTATGGGGGACAGCGCGAGGGTTCGCCTCCCCCTCACAAAAATTGAGGCAGGGCTCCCCGGAGCCCTATCTAAGAGAGTATGGAGGACGGCGCGAGGCATCACCTCCCCCTCGTCACAATATCAAGTACACGCAAGGGTAACAACTGCATCACTCTTATCACAATATCAAGTACACGTTGTACAAGGCCAAGTACGGTGGCCCACACAATCACACGCTCTACAAGGCCGTCCCGCACAACGAAGACCGTTAACAATACAGAATACCCGCCTGCAGCCACACTAACCACCTATCGGCGTGAAATCGTCTACCTCCTGCTCCCTCTGTTCCCGCAACACCCAATCGAGCAGCTCCTCATCAGACGGGTGCGTGGCCATCAACTCTAAGTACTCCCTCTCCGGGTCACAGTCGTTTGACAAGTCCGAAGAGCTTGACGAGATTGTAGGGGTGGCGCGAGGCTGAGAAGGCCCTGCGGGCGTAGTCCCAACCCCGCGACACAACCAGAAAGACCATATCTCCTCCAGCGCCTCCAAAGCTTTCTCCTCGTGCAAACGGAAAAATCTTTTCATCAGCCCCCCCAGGTTGGATCTCTTGCAACGCTGCCACTTGGCCCCATGGCATACGATCCCACGGTAACAAACCTTCAAGGGCCACTTGCGGACCAATGTTCGCTCTTCCTTCGTACCGCGCGAAGGGGCAAAGGACTTCATATGCCACCTTCGGGGATAGGGGCCTCGCCCGGCAGTACAACGAGACAACATACCCCCTTGAGCAAAACAGACTAACATGAAACAGGCTCACACCGCAACAAAGGAGACCTCGGTTTCTATTTCATTTAACAAAATGTCGATTACAAGCCACTGTCGCTAGTCGCGCCTGGCTCACGCAGCGACACCGGAACAGGAAACAAAAAATGAACCCTGGATTAGGAAAAACAAAATAACTCTTCAAGAAAAGAAGCGGAGGGTCACACCTTGCCCCCAGTGCCAGCCCTCCGCTCCACTGTACTTGTGCCATCCGCAGGACCCTTCGCCTTCTACTTCTGAGCTAGGGATGCCCAAAGCGACTCCATCATAGCGTCCCGACTGGACGGAGCCCAGAAGCCCTTGGCAAGGGCATTCTTCGCCCACCTTTGCTTTTGACTCGAGACGATCTCCGTGGCGAAACAGCACGCAGTGCCGTAAGCTTCGTCAACATGGCTACACCCAGCCCGCTGTAGAGAAATGAAGGTTGCGGTCCACGCCGCCTTCGCGTAGTGGTTGCCGTAGGCGCGAGCGGCCGGGAGAAAAACTTCCCCAGCACGGCGAAGGAGCTCTAGGGTGGCAGCCAGCTGGTCGACAGTGTGCTTCCAGGGAGGGGGCATGGTGCCAAGCTCGGACATAGCACCATCCATGCGTTCCAGCACCTCCCAGCTAGCCTGCAACGCAGCGGACGAAACAGACCGCTCTGTTGCAACCTCTGCCTCGAGCACGGAATGGGCGTTACACAAAGACTCCAACTCCTCCTGCACTTTGCAACACTCCTCTTCCAGCTGCGCAACCCTCGCTTCCAGCCCCTTCGCCTTCTCGGCAATAGCCGAGCTTGCCACGGTTAGCTGGGCGTTCCGAGCGAATTCTAGGTCGATCCGCTGCTAGATCTCGTCGTAGCCGCTCTGGATGTCCCTCTCAAGCGAGCGCAAAAGAATGATCATCTGCCAAAGAAAAATACGATCAACGAGGCACCAACAAAGGGGCATGTTTACCCGGACATACCTTCATCGCGTTAGCCTTGAGGCTCTGGAATATTCTCTCCAGGCTCCATTTCACAAAGAGCTCCGACAGGCAAGGCGGGGCGGTGAAGCGGGACGCTTCTTCACAGACGGAGGCTGCCCCCGGGCTGATCTGGAAATCGGAGGATCGAAGCGGCCCCAAATTCACGATGCCTGCAGCTGCAAAGGCCGCAGCGTCCACCCCGCCCTACTTGAAACCAGAGTCACCATCGCCCGCCCTGGCGTCGTCACCATCCCGGGGATCCCCCATGGGCACAGCGCCCACGGAGGCAGCATCGGCACCGGGCTCGCCCTCGACGGCCTGCGCTGCAGAACAACCAAGTCAGATAGCTACTAACAATTGAACGAGGGCGAGCGGGGAACAGAGTGTCACCTATCAGGGCAAGGAGATCGGTACAGTCCTCCACCACGGTATCCTCCGTACCCCGACCGCAAACTTGAGAAGGCGTCCCACTGGATACCTCTTCGAGGGCCATGCTAGCAATCCCAAACGAGCTAGCCACTGTTTCAATAGCGCCAGCCGGCATGCGAACCGCCAGGGACTTCGCTGACGAACTTGCTGCGCTGATTGTCACCCTCGGGCCCTCGAGCTCCCGCGACGCCTTCTTCAGGGACAGCCCAGCCTCGTCGCCTACGGCGAGGTCAGACTTACTCGCTCCCGCGGTTCTGAGAACACACAGGGGTACCGCGCTGATGGGATCAAGGGTTTCCAGATCATCCGAGCCTTGGACCCGTTTCTTTTTTCCGGCGTCAGGATCCGGCCACTCCGACAAGCGGACGGTTGGATCCCGATGCGCGCAGTTCAGGCGATGCTCATGCACCGTGTTCTCCTCCCCCGTATAGGGTCCGAGAAGCTGCTCCACAGCGCGCTCAGCCTCGGCGATGGGCAAGACTGTGTAGGTGTTAAATAATAAAATAAAAAACAAATATAATAATAATAATATAACAGAGAAAGCACCTGTGCGCTCCCAGAAGTCCAAGGGAGGCATACCATCCTTCGCCTCACCGAGCCTCAACTTCCAACCCTACGCCAAAGGCCACAGCCGAAGTGCACAGAACTCCTCAATGAAGTCCCGCGTAGACATCCTCCGGGCCGCGCTGAGCAATACCCGTAATAGCGCCTCTTCCTGGGAAGAAAGGTCGATGGTCGGCGTGGAGATAAGCCAGATAGGTCCTCCGGTTGAGCGAAGGCCCGCCTCAGAGGAACACTTGTGATAGAACTAGCGATGGGTCCAATCGGTATCCCACCTTTTCTGGGCAGCAAGGGCGGGTAGGTAATGCAGAAGCCGTGCTTTTCGGCTGGAAGTTGACGCTTCCGAAGTTCAGCGTCTCCCCCGTGTCCTTTTTCTTCTTCGGCTGATACCACCCATCGTGGAGATACGCGAACAGCCGCGCCTTGCTGCTGGTCACCCCTACGGAGCGGAGCACCCACTCAAAAACACCAAGCTTGACGATCGAGTTGGGCGTCAGTTGAGCCAGGTCCACCTTGTATAGCTGAAGGACCTGGTAAAGCGTGGGAATGCACGGCAGACGAAGCCCCGCGTCGAAATACGCCACGAACACAACTGTTTCATCCTCCCGGGGCATCGGAGCAACCTCCGTCCTGGGGGTGCGAATGTCTTCGAGCTTCGCAATCTTCCCCTCATTTTTTAGGGCCCGTAGGACATGGGACGTCACTAGCGAGCGGCCTAACTCATCGGTGTAGCACATGGCGCCACCTCCATCCTTGACCCGCTTCGTCATCGTTGAAGCTGCTAAGAGGAATGCAGTGGGCGATGGGAGCGAAACAAATGCAGTGGCAATGCATGGGAGTACGGTAAAACTGGGGCCCAAGGCCACCTATTTATAGACAGCCCTAGGAGCAGTTTCACCAGGCACAATAATCGAGGAGCCCAACACCAAACAAAAAGTGACAAGTGGCAACAAATGGCTGTTATGGCGCACGGGAACCTAGGTGACACGTTAAAAGACGTGTCAGCCATGCCGCCGGCGTGACACACGAAGCAACCTGAAACCGAAGCACCGTATTGCAGCGCGCGCCAAGGATAAATGGTGAACAGCCGATAGATTCATGGGGGCACAGAAACCAACGGGAGCGCACACCATTCGCTCGACAGTCAGCGACGAGCGACGGGGGGCGCGCTGATAATGCTTCACCAGGCCGAAGGGGACGGTGTACCTGTACCCTCCGGGGAGAGGCGCAGTTTCAGCCATGACGAAGCAAGACCTCGACCGCGAGGGGCTTGTCGTAGGGGCGGCACAACGGCCCCCATGACCTGGCGAACAGCGAAGCGCGCGTGACCCTACAGCTTGGGGGGTCCGGATGTTCCCAAAGGGCCCCCAGTCAGGAGGCTCCCGAAGGGTATCGAAGGCCCCAGCATCTGAAGGGCCCTGAGGGCGCGAAGGGTCCCGGGGTCTTCGAACGGCCCCAGGGCGTCTCCAAAGGGTCCCGGGGCGTTTTCGAAGGATACCGAAGGCTACCGAAGGGCACCGAAGGGTCCAATCGGCCCTGAGCCGCCCGGAGGGTCCCGAGGGGTCAGGAGGGCCTCGAAAGATCCTTAGGCCCGAGGGGCCCGGAGGGGTCACTGTACCGCTGGACCAGGTGCACCAGCAGGATGGACTAAGCCCAGGGAGGTCCACCACGAGCCAGAAGCTAGTGCTAGGGTTAGGAAAAGTCCCTACAGCCCCTACCAGTATAGGGTCCTGTAGGGGGCTAAGCTTGTAATCTCATGCACCTCATAGAAAGGCTATAAATAGCCATCTCCCCCCCTGGGAGGGAGGCAATAGTATCATTAAAACATTTGAAATATAAGTGCATTCACTTCCTGACAGCTAGTCCCCTCTTTCGAGAACCCTTCTAGTACCGAGGGGGGTCCCCTCTTTCTACTGTTTAGTCCTTTAGCTACGACAGGTCTACAAGAACATAACCCTTATCAGACGAAACCTTAGTGGGTGTAGCTAATACTGAGGGATGCATTGTAAAGGCCTTGTAGTGATCTCCCCTTGATTCACGTGTCTAAGGAAGCATGTGTACATATCAAGATGATTATCTCTTGTGGGTAAAGTGTACAGTCTTTGCATAGTAATAAACTGTTCGAACGGCCATGTCTACAGTCAAAGGCGGACATGAGAATCTTACTAGAGTTAGTTCTATTTCAAAAACCTTTGTGGGTGGTATGAAAAATGTGGTGGGCTCACCTAGCCCTAAGATTGGATTTTGCCTGGGTTTCAAACTCAGTGATGTTAATAAGTGGAGGTAGCTCCAATCAAAATAAGCATAAGGTAGAGGTAGCCTCTGCTGTTACAAATATTGCACAATTGCTCTCTTTTATAAAATGCAATTCGGTTAAAATGCTAAGTGATAGAAATTTGTAATTATGATAATTCAAAACATTGCTTTAGCAAAATAAAAGAACCCGAGCCATCCTTGTTAAGCCTTGCATGTATATTATTGCATTGTGTGTATTGGCTCGTGAGCACGGAAGTTGTGCTCATTCTCGCTATTTCCCCCAAAAACCCTCAGAAGCAGGAAATCCTGAAGATTACGCGTACTACGAGGATCCAGAAGTTGGAGGCCCAAGAGAGGATGAAGCATAGTTTAGTTCCTTTAGTCTAGGTCTTGCCTCAATCTAGTTGACTCCGCCGGTGCTTGCGTGCATCCTATATTATTTGAGTCTGTGGGTAATATCGGATGTACACGGGTTTCCTCAGTCGCTTGCCTGTGGAGAGATATGCCCCACCCTTTTACTTCCATTATCGCTTCCGCGACTTTTTTAATGTAATCTTTGGTCTGTTCGGCCCTTATTGTAAAACCTGACCCGATGAGATCTATGTAAACTTTTGATGTGTTAAATTAATGAATGATATAGTTTTACGCCATGTATGAAATGATTCTGCATTGTGTCTGTGAGTGCTATCTATTGATCCAGGGAATAGCATAGTGTTTGCACAGAGGATTTAGATTCTCGGAATTCGGATCCGACAGCTTCGCAGTGTTCGGTATTATAGAGGGCCTAGTAACATGCTGATAATTTCCCCTTTTGAGAATTGCTGCTACTTTTCATTCAGCTAAAGTTCTTGCAAAGATTTATTCTTGTGTGCATTTTTTCCGAAAGGAATACAAGAGACCTGCATTAGTAGTGTTTTCCTACCACTTTTTTGGTACAGTTTGTAACTTTTGGTGACACAAGAACGTTCAATTAGCAAAAGTTATTGCAAAGATTCGTAGCATTTTCTTAATCATTCACTCAGATAGATGCTCTGCCTTCCATCAATTTACTGTAGTTCATCTTGCCATGACTCAATTTACTGAATTATCGAAATTCTTCTTTTGTTGTAATTGCAGGTCAAGTCTGAAGCCCTCTGGATGTATCTTCTTCACTAAACAAGAGTACTACCCCAAACCCCACCGACAAATGTCTAATACTCTAGCATTATGCAACTGTTCCTAGAACTCTCTTATAGAAAATTGATGTAAAGGAATCCTCAAAATTTTGATCCTGGTACCAACCACCGCAATGGCACACCCAACCCTGCTAGTGCTAGTGACCCTCCCATGCCTCACACTGTTAGCTCTCTTGTCGCTTGCCGTGGCGGCTGATAACAACTCCACGGCCTCTGCTCTGATCCTCCTAAATTGCGGGGACTCCGGAACGAAACCTGATAACAATGGTCGGAGTTGGGATGGGGATACCAGCTCCAGGTTTGCGCCATCAGTGAAAGGCGTTGCAGCCACTGCTTCATACCAAGATCCTTCACTCCCCTCCACAGTTCCTTACATGACTGCTCGCATCTTCACCTCAAATTACACATATTCCTTCCCTGTTAGCCCGGGCCGCATGTTCCTACGCCTCTACTTATATCCAATTGCCTATGGCAACTATGCTGCTGCCAATGGCTACTTTGGTGTCACAGCCAACAATCTGATCCTTTTAGACAACTTCAACGCCTCCCAAACCGCTCTGGCTGCAAAATTTGCCTATCTCGTCCGTGAATTCTCGGTGAATGTTACTTCAGGCAGGCTAGACCTGACCTTCGCCCCATCCACTCACCAGAACGGCTCTTACGCATTCGTGAATGGGATTGATATTGTGCCCACGCTTGACATATTCACAACACCGACGCCTACAATCGTCGATGAAGGGAACCCAGATCCATTTACTATCGATCCTGCGACGGGCTTCCAAACAATGTACCGGCTCAATGTTGGGGGCCTAGCCATCTCTCCACAAGGTGATTCTGGGTTGTTCCGTTCATGGGATGATGATTCTCCTTACATATATGGTGCTGCCTTTGGGGTGGTCTTCGCGAAAGACAGCAATGTCACCATCGCGCATACGCCCACCGTACCAAATTACACAGCACCGGTTGATGTCTATGCAACAGCACGGTCGATGGGGCCAAATGCACAGATTAACCTGAACTACAACCTTACATGGATTTTACCGGTTGATGCGGGGTTCTACTACCTCCTAAGGTTCCATTTCTGTGAGATCCAGTATCCTATAACGAAGGTGAATCAGAGGTCCTTCTTCATCTACATCAACAACCAGACAGCGCAAAAGCAAATGGATGTCATCGCGTGGAGCAGAGGAATAGGCAGACCAACATACACAGACTATGTTATCATGACTACTGGTTCCGGTCAGATGGAATTGTGGGTTGCACTTCACCCTGATCTTTCAACTAAGCCAGAGTATTTTGATGCGATACTGAATGGCCTTGAAGTTTTCAAGATACAGATATACGGAACTAACAATCTTGCAGGGCTCAACCCTCCTCTTCCACCAAAGCCTGACGCAAATCCTAATGGGGCATCCGGTGTAGGGAAACCAAAGGGTGCTGCGCCAGCAGCCATAGGTGGAGCTGTTGGTGGCTTCGCTGTGCTGTTAATTGCCTGTTTTGGCGTGTGCATCATCTGCAGACGAAAGAAGAAGGTAGCAAAGGATTCTGGCAAATCTGATGACGGCCGCTGGACTCCTCTCGCTGATCACAGCAAGTCACAATCAGCCACCTCAGGAAAGATGAGTACCACCAGGAGCCACTCAACGCTGCCATCCAATCTTTGCCGCCACTTCTCATTTTCTGAAATCCAGGCTGCCACCAACAATTTTGATCAAGCCTTCCTCCTTGGCAAAGGTGGGTTTGGGAATGTGTACGTCGGAGAGATAGATAGTGGCACTAAGGTGGCAATCAAGCGTGGCAACCCAATGTCCCAGCAGGGTGTTCACGAGTTCCAGACTGAGATTGAGATGCTGTCCAAGCTCCGCCACCGCCACCTTGTGACTCTTATTGGCTACTGTGAGGATAAGAGTGAGATGATTCTGGTGTATGACTACATGGCCAATGGGACTCTTCGGGAGCACTTGTACAACACCAAGAACGCACCACTCTCATGGAAGCAGCGCCTTGAGATCTGCATTGGTGCTGCCCGTGGGCTGCATTACCTTCACACAGGTGCAAAGCAAACCATCATCCACCGCGATGTGAAGACCACCAACATTTTGTTGGATGACAAGTGGGTAGCTACGGTTTCCGACTTCGGGCTGTCAAAGACTGGTCCGAATGTGGACAACACCCATGTGAGCACGGTTGTGAAGGGCAGCTTTGGATACCTCGATCCTGAGTACTTCCGGCGCCAGCAGCTCACTGAGAAATCAGATGTCTACTCCTTTGGTGTTGTGCTCTTCGAGGTCCTGTGTGCGCGCCCCGCCCTGAACCCCTCCCTTCCAAAGGAGCAAGTGAGCCTTGCCGATTGGGCATTGCGTTGCCAGAAGAAAGGTGTGCTTGGCCAGATCATCGACCCACGTCTCCAAGGGAAAATTGCTCCCCAGTGCTTCATGAAATTTGCAGAGACTGCAGAGAAATGTGTAGCTGATCACAGCATTGACAGGCCGTCTATGGCTGACGTCCTCTGGAACCTTGAGTTTGCACTCCAGCTGCAGGAGAACGCAGAGGACAATAGCAGCCTTACTGAGGGGACGTCATCAAATATGACGCCTCTCAACGTGACCAGACTGCAGTCTGATGAAGCATCGACAGACACAATCACTACCACAGCGACCACGACGAGCATCACTGGACGCAGCATCACTAGTGTGGCGTCGGATGGGCTGACCCCAAGCACCATTTTCTCACAGCTAATGAATCCAGATGGCAGGTGAAATCAAATTGCAAGTTAGTATAGCAGGTACTCTCCGTAGATTTGTGGTATACCTCAATACAAGTCCAAGCAGCGATAGCTAATCAGTATATTTTGTCCTATATACATTTTCTGCTAATCTTGCTACTGGTCGTTTAGGACTCCATATATATGTGTGTTCCAGTCCTATACCAGATTTCAGTTTTTTGTTGAAAGCGCTGTAATTGTATAGATATGACAAAACACCTTGAGTTATGATTTTTACTTGCAGATCAATTTGTAATATTCTATAAGCAAGATATGACCTGTTCATGTCTTTCCGAGTTCTGACTACATACTCCTTTACTAAATGAAGAATTTCAGAGGCTCAGTGATTTCTGTTTGATTGCTTGCTGTATTGCTCTGTTAGTAGATGAGCATCAGACCATAGTGGTCATGTTTCAGCATAGTGACACTTGGTGTCATCACCTTCCCCTCCGTCGTACACACTAAGTCGAAAGAACCTACACCGTGGACTTGTGGTCCCTGTCCACTTTTGACTAGCGAGACATTGTCACTTGGTAACTAAAAATAGACAATGTCAAGTACCTTTTTGTTGTTCCAAATGTTATAGAAGATGTTCTCTTGTGCGATAGAATCACGAGTAATGCAGAACAGACTTACAAAGGCGTGTGTCAGAAAGGGCAAGCCTAAAATTTTCTTGTATTAGACCCTCCTAGGCTATAAATATGGAGTTCTTTTACGCTACATTTAATTTAATATGACCGTCTATTCTTTTTTATCCAATGATTTAGATTAGTTATAATTTAGTTATACTACACAGGTAATATGAGTAGTATAATCTCGAAAGGAGTAGAATTGTAATTGACTCTGTGTTATTAGCCATGCACGTTTACATGTATTGGCGCGCACATCATGGCGAGGAGCTTTCCACCAAGTCGGCCAGGATCAACGCACTATCAATTAGGGAGAGATTGTTTCCTAGTTGTTACGTTGTATATTTGCCATGTATCTCAACCAAATCGGTTGCCTCATGTATTATATAGACTCCTGCCGAATCAATACAACGCTAAGTGCGATTATTCTAATTGCCTTCATGGTATCAGATTGGTTTCTTTCTTGAGAAATCCTCCTTCCAACTTACTCTCTTGTGCCATGGTTGAGGTCAAGGTCGACTCATCCAACGCAGGCAAGGAGGAGCAGGCCTCCAAGGCCACCCTCTAGGCGCACACCGTTGCAAGTGTCAAGACGCTCATCCCCATTACTCTCAACTTGCAAGCCAACAACTACATCTCATGGCGTGGCCTATTCGAGGTCGCTCTCTCCAAGTACGCCCTTGACGAACACATCAAAGCGCTGCCCCTTCCGCCCTCGATGCTCAATGGCAGCATCTCGACACCCTCGTCCGCTCTTGGTTCTACGGCGCTGTCTCCACCGACCTACTGGCCATGGTAATGGACACCACGGCCACCGTCCACACCATCTGGGCGAACATCGAAGGACTATATCGCGACAATGCCAAGACGCGCACCTTCCTCCTTGAGCAAGAATTCTACGGCCTCATGCAGGGTGCCATGTCCGTCGGTGACTACTGCCGCAAATAGAAGTCACTCGCCGATGAACTCACTGCGGTCGGCACCACAATCCTCGAGAAGAGCCTCGTCCTCAATACTCTGCGAGGACCGATCCCGCATTTCGATCATGCAACGTCCGTTTCCGTTGTTCCTTGAAGCACGCTCTGCCGTCATGCTCGAGGAGCTCATGACGGGTTCCGAGTCCTACTAGCACTCGGCTTTCTTCACCAACACCACCGGTAGTGGCGGCCACTCCAAAGGTAACTCCGGCGGTTTCGGTACCTCTGGGGGCTCTTCCGCCAACGTCACCAGCGAGCAATTGTGAGGCAGCAACTCCTTCAACTGTGGCAACAGCGGTGGCAGTCACTACTCCAACAACAACCGCCAACGTAACCGTGGCAACGGAGGAGTACGTGGGAACAACACCGGTGATGGCAGCAAGGGCTACAAGCCATGGCCCTCATTCCAGCACCCGTGGGCGGGATCGATCCACATGTGGCCCAGGCAGGCTCCTCGGCCCATGCCCCGACAGTGGGCCCCAGGCATTCACCGCCACCCTCTCACCGCAGTCTACCTTTCAACGAACCCAGTCCAACATCAGCGGACGAAGCATGTCAAAATTGACCTACACTTTTTTTGGGAACGCACCGCCCTCAGTGAAGTTCATGTGCTCCACGTTCTGACGAGCTCGCAGTATGCTGACGTCTTCACCAAGGGCCACTCTTCAAGGAATTCTACTCCAGTTTGAACGTCCGTCCCACTCCCGCTCCAACTGGGGTGGGGGGGTGTTAGCCATGCACGTTTACGTGCATTGGTGCGCATGTCACGGCGAGGAGCTTTCCACCAAGTTGGCCAGGATCAACGCACTATCAATCAGGGAGCGATTGTTTCCTAGAATCAGGGAGATGCAATCCTAGAACTAGGGAGATTGTTTCCTAGTTGTTACGTTGTGGCGCGCATGTCACAGCGAGGAGCTTTCCACCAAGTTGGCTAGGATCAACGCACTATCAATCAGGGAGAGATTGTTTCCTAGAATCAGGGAGATTGTTTCCTAGTTGTTACGTTGTATATTTGGCATGTATCTCAACCAAATCGATTGCCTCATGTATTATATAGACTTCTGCCGAATCAATACAACACTAAGTGCGATTATTCCAATTGCCTTCAAAGATCACACGCCACAAGAGTAATATTTTCAAGGAATAAGTCCATATTATACCTCTGAACTTTGGCGAGAGTCCAAAAAACCCCCTGAACTCCAAAATCATTCACTTTATACCCCTCAATTGTTAAAACCAGATCAAATTACACCCTCGGCTGGTTTCATTGGTGGTTTTGGCTTACGTGGCAGCCACCTCCTCCTGCGACCACCCGATCGTCTCCTTTATAACGGCGACCTTGGCGTCAACCTTCTCCTGCCCGATGCAGCCGACGGTGGAGAGCGCGTGGCAAAACATCTGGGAGCCTGGGCGCACGCCGAGGACCAAGCCAAGCAGGGCCGGCCATGGGAGGACTGGGTCAGGGTGGGCCGTGCTGGTTGGTGGCAGGGAGCCAGCGGCCGAGGGGCGACGCCTCCTTGATCAAGAACTCAGCGTTGCAGCGCAGCCTCTCCTCGGACGTGACTAGGATCGGCAGCGCCTTGAAGACGGCTAGGTTCACCTCCTCCTGCGACCACCCGAGCATCTCCTTTAGGACTTCGACCTTCTCTTGGCCGATGCAGCCGACGGTGGTTCTCGAGCGTGCCCCCGGCGAAGTTCTCGTGCACCAGGAGCAGCGCATTGCTGGAGTTGAGGCAGAAACCGACGACGCGGGCGAGCAGGAGGAAGAGGTTCAGGTGGCGCGAGCACAGCTGGACCCGAACCGGAGCTGGACGACGCGGTAGAGCCACAGGGGCGTGGGCAGCAGCACCGGGGAGAGGTGGCGCCGAGAGGAGCTCCAGCCGGAGGCGGGAGCCGAGGAGGAGCACGGCGGCGCTGGTGGCTGCGCCTTGGGGAGGCGACGCTGGCAGCACAGCGTGGCGGGGCCGAGCCTTGGGGAGAGGGAGGAGTCACAGCGCAGGAGGGGGCACACAGGCGGCGTTAGGCACCGGGCCGGGCGGGAGGGAGCGCCATGGGCTGGCGGCTGCGCCATTTGGAGGCGGCACCAGGGGACCGAACCGGACGGCGGCGCCAAGAATGGAGGGAGAGAGAGAGTAGAGTTGAGGTGAGGAAGGGATTGGGGGAGAAGAAAAGGTGAATGGAGGTGGCTGCCACGTAAGCTAAAACCAATGACATGGCTGCCACGTAAGCCAAAAACACCAATGAAACTAGCCGAGGGTGTAATTTGATCTGATTTTGACAATTGAGGGGGTGTAAAGTGAACGATTTTGAAGTTCAGGGGGTTTTTTGGACTCTCACCAAAGTTCAAGGGTGTAATATGGACTTATTCCTATTTTCAACCCTAGTTGAAAAAGTCCATAATACCCTTATAAAAAATTATAAATATATAGAAAAGTCCATTATACCCATAAGAAATCAATGATCAGATTTGATTTATACTACTACCATATACTACTTGTAGATTGTACCGTAAAATTTCTCTAAATATGAGCACTACATCTTTAATCCTTAGCATTCGACCATCTCATTTGTTAGTGATCTGGCTAGAACACTATGCAAGTTCGCATTTGCACGGTCATCAGCTACTCTGTATATCTGAATTCAATGCAAGCCGTTGACCAAGCCATCAACGGTTTTGACTTCACGCGCAGAACGCAGGCGCGGTGCAAAGATTAATTTGTTAGGAAACCGGGCCCATGACCAGGAGTCCTGGCCCAATTGGACACCTCATGTTTCCAGTAGTCTATATAAAGGAGAGGGGACCCCTCATTGTAATTGATCATGATTGAAGAGCAATAAAGAGAAGCCCGAAGTCCCCTCATATCTCTGTGTTCAATCTCTTATTCTGTTCTTGTGTTCTTGATTTGTTCTAAGCGATTCTACGCTTATCTGCGAGGTAATCGTTCGGACTGGACTGGCCAGGGACGGTTACTCAATACGTTATCAGCACGATCGACTCCGGCCTACTTCTAGGCCTACTTTACTCGGATCGAAAGGTAATTGTTGATGAATGACACTCGTAGATTGAATCGTCTTCTTTCTAGATCGCTTTCAATTCTGCAAATTCGCTTTCTAGATTGATTTTCTACGGTGCAAATCCATTCTAATCTACCGCGAGCCGACTTGAAGTCGCCGACACAATGTCGATGGGTAGATTGCACGAAAGATTGGATGTCGATTGTACCGTAGATTGGAAAGTTGCAAATCTGTTCTAATCTACCGTGATCCGACTTGAAGTCGCCGGCACAATGTCGATGGGTAGATTACACGTAAGAACCGATGTTGATTGCACTGTGTTGTGTTGTATCGCATCTCATTACATGGCATAAACAGTAATTGCATGAAGAATTGCGGCCAGAAGCCGTCGAGCATAGCATCTGTTGCACGCGCCTGTAGCGCGTCACCGTGGCACGGCAACTATGGGGCCGCCTGAGCAGGAGCCGCCGGCCCGTAGCCGCCTTGGGCGCCACCGCCATCGCTAGAAGCAGCCGCCGCGCCTCGGGTCCAACGTCGCCGCTGAAGTGCATGCCGTCACGCTTGCCGATGCCGCCGCCGTTTGCGCCAAGACGCGACACGCGAGCCGCCGCCGCCGTTGATGACGCCGCCGAGCCGCCGCCACTCGCCCGAATGGGCCACGCGCCACCTCGCCGCGTAGCGGCGCCGCCGATCCGACCCGCAGTGGCGCCACCGCTCGCCAGTAGCCACGCCTCCGCAAGACGCCGCGGCTGCCTGGCCGCCGCCACCTCCTTTCACGCGCCGCTGAGCGCTGCCCGCCGCCAGTGAACCAAGCGCAACCGCCGCTGCTTGAAATGGGTAGGGAAACCCTACCCCATGGAGTTTTGAAGCTACGGTTTGGTAAGGCGGTTTTAATGAAAGCCCGACTGTGGAGAAAAATTAAAAAAAAATGGGAAAGGAAATCCCGGTTTTGCGAATAGGTTCTTCGAAATCTGAAAATTACGCGCAAATTTTCTCAAAACTGAAATTTGGCGTTTTAACCCCTAAATATTGCAGAATTCGCCGAAAATTTATTTTCCAGCAGAAAAGGGCCTCAGGAATTCAATTTTTGAATCAATTTTTGCATTTAGAGCATGTTTAACTTTGTTATTATTATTTCTATGCAATTTATTTATTGTATTTACTGTTTTGATTATCTGTGATTGTTTATATTACTTTTAATCACTAAAAATAGCAGTAAATCATGAACAATGCATAGAAAAGTACGGGAACACGAACCGGGAGTTTGAAGAGCATTATGAGAATTTTACAACTATTTTACGTAAATTACTAACAGTAATCTTATGAACTATCTGCATGAATATGGAAATGACTAGCATCACGAACTAGGAGTTCGAAGAACTGACTCAGCATGGCCAGAATTTGTACAAGTCTTCAACTCTGTGATAATGTAATCACGAATAAGCAGAAGATTGAGAAGACTCTCTCTACCTTTCACCCAAATGCGATGCAATCCGCACGCAACTATCGTCAAGACGGCTACACGGAGTATGCCGCATTAATTGACACCATGCAAGTTGCAGAAGCTTAAGATAGTGTTCTAAGGAAGAACTACATCTCATAGCCACCTAGTAGCAATGTTGGCCATAAAGCCAATGCTAGCAGCTACAAGGTGATAAAGCCTCTCATGAAGGAGAGGTGTAAGAAGGGCAAGGTCGTGAGTCGCACGTTATTGATGCTTTCCAGTCTAAGAAGAAGGGCATAGGACAGCATGAGGCACACCTCACCATTGCAGGCGCGAAAGATCCACACCCATTAGTTGCACTCATGGATGTGGACAGCCTAGCAGCAGCCCTATTATCCCTCCTTTGGACATCGCAGCGACCGCAGCCGTAGTTGCCCAAAAGGAGAAGATCTCCATGGAGCAGATTGAGGCAGAAGTTTCTGAATACTTCGCTGATTCGATCTAGTGCACACATTGCACTTGGATCTTTTATAGTAACTTGTAGTTTGAAATTGAAGCAGAACATTGAATTATTTTTTAATAATGGTTGTAAGCTCTAGTAGAGCAAAGCATTAAATTCTTATGACAAGTCCTGCAAGACTTATTCCTGTATTTATAATAACAAGTTATGTTCTGATATCTGAAGTATTTTATTTATGTGTTGCTTGCTTTCTGCTACATATTAATAAAGTACATTATATTAGAACGCGTGTGGCGCCCTATTGGAGGATGTGTTCTTAGTCGGTAGCAGCACAATAAATACCATCTTGAGAGAGACGAAAATCTTTCGGTCGATCAGCAAGAATGCTGGTAGTCTTACGACAATCGCAGGCAGCGATACTTGTATAATAGGCTCAGGAAGGGCCTCAATTATACCCCTAATGGGCACAACTTTGGTTATTAAAGAAGCCTTGTTATACCCAGAATCGACTAGAACTCTCAAGGATATTCGCACAAACGGTTTCCACGTAGAGACTGAAGAAGAGTATGGTGAGAAATACCTGCTCATTATAAAGCGTGAAGAAAGTAGAAAAATGGTATCAGAACGACTTCCTTCATTTGAAACTAGGCTATACTACACTAATATTAAGGCATCTGTAGGCTATACGGCCCTGAAAACCGTATTTAGAATCTCTGAACCTTTTCTATCTCTAGCATGATTGACAATGCCACCCAGGTCTTAGAATGATGAGAAATATAATTAACAATTCACAGGGACATAATGTCAATGTAAAGAATTTCCCGAATCAGGAAGATTTTGTGTGCCCTACAGGTGCTACCAGGAATTTAATTACTAAACCTTCGCTCAAAGCAAAGGATGAAGTCCCTACATTCTTGGACCGCTTCAGGAGACTTTTTATGTCCTATATAGCCCTCAGACGGGCCATTTAGGTATTTTATGGTGCTCATCAATGCTTCCTCGAAATGGTCGCACGTATGTTTATTGTCTACGAGAAACCAGGTTTTTGCAAAGCTAAATCTCGCAGATAATTAAAATTAGAAATAATTTCCCTAATCATCATATGAAGTCCACCAGAATGGACAACGCTCGAGAATTTATTTCAAAAGCACTTGATGATTATTGTATGGCAATAGGAATTAAAGTTGAGTATTTCGTACCGCATGTCCACACCCAGAATGGACTAGCAGAGGCATTAATTACAAGGATTAAATTTATTGCGCGACCACCTTTTGAAGAATTGTAATTTACCAACTTCATGTTGGCGACACGCAGTCCTGCTCGTAGCAACTCTTATCAATTTTAGACCACCGGCATATAACATCCATTCACCTATACAACTAGCGCAAGGATCAACACAGAAAATTTCTCATCTTTGAAGGTTTGGTTGCAAGGTTTCTATACCTATACCACCACAACAAATTGCAATGGGCCTTCTCCGAAAGTCTAGGATATACGCTGGTTATGTGACAGCATCCATAATCAGGTATTTGAAACCTATGATGAGAGATTTGCATACTGCCCGATTCGCTGATAGTACATTAGATGAGGCTAGTTTCCCGTCATTAGGGGAGGAAATCAACCCCTTGATGAAAACGTCGGGAAATAGAGAAGTCCAGCAGATAATTGAAGTCCAGAAGATAATTAAAATCCATACACATGACCCGTGCACTAGTGAAGCAAATAGAGAAGTCTAGAAGATAATTGAAGTCTAGAAGACAATTGAAGTCTAGAAGATAATTGATTTGTATGTATTAGCGAATCAACTGCCTAAACACTTTAGTGATTTGAAGAGCGTGACCAAGTCGCATTTGCCTGTACGCAATGCACCGGAGAGGGTTGAAATACCAATGAAGATATCCCTAATCCCGTCCTAAGGCCTCTGAAAGGATGAGAACTACGGCCCATCGATTTCGAATTAACCGGGGACGCTTGGTGAAAAAGGATAAGAAGGACTTGACACAGCCGATCACCGAAGTTTCCGAGAACCAGAAGGGGTGCCAGTTGAGACCTGGCACTAGTATGGAACCTTCAGAAAAGGCATACTAGAATTGAACATCCCCATAAAGGGAGACATCAGCATGGATGTGTGCGCATATATCGGAGCTGAAAAACTAAAGGGACTTGCCCCCGCAAATGAAAGCAGTGGTGAGTAAGTAGAAGCATTAGAAGAATCGCCCCTTGAAGAAATAGCTATAAACTTTGTGACATCGGGAGAATCTATGAATAAGACAACAGCCAATGTCGACATTGATTTTGCAAAGAAAATTACCACAATCATCGATCTTGATCCAGAGCCTGTATCGCTCGCTGAATGAAAGAAAAGATCAGATTGGGAAGATTGAAAGAAGGCAAAATTATTATCTCTGAATAAAAAGAAATGTGCTTGGGCCTGTAAGCCACACGTCTCCCTATGTGCACCCCATAGGGCATAAGTGGGTATTTGTTCGAAAGAGAAATGAAAATAATGAAGTAAAATAAGGCTTGTTGCATAAGGTTTCACTTAACATCCAGGAGTTGTTTATAAAGAAACCTATTCCCCGGTCATAGGCGGAACCACCCTTTAGATACTTAATCTCAATGGCAACAAACTTGAAGTTAAAAGTAAAATTGATGGATGTGGTAACTGTATATCTTTATGAAATATTGGATTCGGACATTTATATAAAGATACCTGAATGTATCCCTATCTCGAACCAAGACAGAGCAAATAGAAATCTGTATAGTGTAAAACTCAGAAAGTCACTGTACAGACGTAAGCAATCAAGCAGGATGTGGTATAATCGCTTGAAGCGACTTTCTATGCAAGAAAGGCTACACGAACAATGAGAATAATCCCTTTGTATTTATACGACGATCCTAGGATGGATTTTGTATAATCTCAGTGTATGAAGATGATCCAATATCATTGGAACCCTATAAGGTATTAAGAAAGCAAGCTCTTACCGAGTCGAGTTCAAATGAAAGAATTGGGTAAAACCAAATATTGCCTAGGCTTGCAGTTTGAGCATAACCCTGAAGGGATTTTAGTATATCAGTCAACCTACACTCAGAAGGTGTTAAAAATGTTTAATTTTGAAAGGCATACCCTTTGAAATTGCTAATGGTCGGGAGATCTTTGCAGCAAGATAAAGACCCGTACAGATCTAAAGAAGAGGGGGAGCAAGTCCTGAGACCGGAATTCCCATATTTAAGTGCGATAGGAGCACTCATGTATTTAGCAAATTGTACTAGATCGACCATTGCATTTGCCGTTAACCTATTAGCAAGGTATAGTGCAGAACCTACCAAAGACATTGGTAGGGAATGAAGGACATCTTCCGATACCTCCAAGAAAGCAAAGAACTTGGTCTGTTCTACAGGAAGAACTAAGACTTGAATATGAATGGCTATGCAGATGTCTGCACTGTAAAATCCTGATACGTACCAAATCGCAAACAAAGCTCTTAACTCCTATGTGGTGGAACTGCAATTTCATGGAAATCGTTTGAGCAGAGTCTTGTATAGACTTCAACGAACCACTCGGAAATCATAGCACTGTACGAGGCCTCACAAGAATGTTCTTGGCTTTGGCGGATGATTCACCACATCCAGCAGTCGTGTGGATTGAATACCGCGTAAACCCCCACTATTATCTATGAAGATAATACAGCTTGTGTTGCACAAGTGCAGATAGGTTATGTGAAGAGTCCCCTCACTAAGCATATCAACCCCAAGTTTTTCTATGCTCATGAATTGCAAAAGATGGACGAAATTAAAGTACTGCATACTAAGTCATGTGAAAATCTTGCAGATGTATTCATTAAGTCACTCCCAGCATCTAGCTTTGAAAGATGCATACGTAGAATTAAAATGATGAGACTTAGGGAAGTGCAGAATTTAGGGGGAGAACCTTCACAAACTCTTTGTTAAAACTTGATCACGAAGATCGAGTACCCAAAGAATAAATCCTGGAGATTAAATGAAATTGGGTGGATTGTACTCTTTTTCTCTTGACGAGTTTTCTTGAAGTTTCTCGGTTAAGGTTTTTGATGAGGCAATTCGTGCAACACAACGAAACGCATGACATGTACTCTTTCTCCAAATTTTTCCCACTGGGTTTTTATGGAGTTTTGACGAGACATGAACATGTTGGATAAGTGTCCAAGGGGGAGTGTTAGGAAATCGGGCCCATGACCAGGAGTTCTGGCCCAATTGGACACCTCATGTTTCCAGTAGTCTATATAAAGGAGAAGGGACCTCTCATTGTAATTGATCATGATTGAAGAGTAATAAAGAGAAGCCCGAAGTCCCATCATATCTGTTTGTTCAATCTCTTATTCTGTTCTTGTGTTCTTGATTTGTTCTAAACGATTCTACACTTATCTGCGAGGTAATCATTTGGACTGAATTGGCCAGCGACGGTTACTCAACATAACTCTCGTCGGTGCGGTTTTTTTAACGCACCACTCGAGATGTTGATCGCGTAGCGAGATTGAACTGTCTCATGATACACGAGGTGTCCAGGTCAATGGCCGTTTGCTCCGACACAAAAAGATTTTGGCGCATTTGGCCATCGGTGTGGTCTACATAGTGCCTGCCCGGGTTCGTCAGTGGGGCGGCAAACGGTGAGCAGAGAGCTTTAGGAAAACCATATCTTTTCCAACGAAGGAGATTAATCGGCCGACATATCAATCTCGCAGATATATTAGCATGAACTAGATTACTAAGGCATCGATAATAGCAGAAACGGATAGATAGATTGTTTGAGCTTCTTCTTTATAGAGCAGTAGGCAAGAAGAACCTTTTTGCGACGTGTTTGGGATGAATATTGCAACTTGAGCTAGCAGCTAGCTCGTCAAGTCTTAGTGAAATGGTAGGCTGCAAGTCAAGTCGTGTACCATTGGCACCTTCTGCTGTAACAGTGAAATGGCTGCATTTTTGTCTATGTTCTCC
Organism: Phyllostachys edulis; assembly: GCA_036346405.1. Classification (NCBI taxonomy): domain Eukaryota; kingdom Viridiplantae; phylum Streptophyta; class Magnoliopsida; order Poales; family Poaceae; genus Phyllostachys; species Phyllostachys edulis. Next base: position 57,423,687 of record CM070553.1, read on the forward strand.
AAGGCCGCTGGGAATTAGGCACGGACCACGGCCTTCTCATCCTACGGGACTTTGGAACTTCACAAGATTATTCTCTTCCATTTCAGCAAAGGGAGAGCAAACTTAACCGACCAACCAAACGATTTGGACACTTCACCGACAAGATTACTGGGCTCGAGAATTTCAGAGTCCCCTCAAGGAAATTTAACAATTAGAAATCAACTATAGTTCAAAATTAAAACAAACGAATCTCGGTTGACGACTATCCCATAGCACTTCCTGTATAGCTAGGGGTGGAAGAAACAGATCGAATACGAATTCACCACTATTCGTATTCGTATTTTTAAATCGAATATGAATAAGAATTTGAATATGCTCGAATACAAATAAAAAATCATAACGAATATGAATTCGAATCGAATATACTCAACTCGGTCGGATCCAGATGTCCTATAACTTGTGTAATGTCAAGATATTAATTACACGTTATCGTCGTATAGACACACTTATCATTCTAATTAATTTATTTCACCGGAAGGAACACCAGCTCACATTGAATATAAAAAAATCATCAAACTAATTAGGAATATTGTATTAAAATATGTACATTGCTTTGTCGAATTCGAATAAAACAATATTTCAAATGGTAAAACTCCCTACCACATTTATATGAATACGAATAGAAGAGAAATTGTTAATGGAATGGAAAAAAAATCTATATTGTATTCAAATGAATACAGGAGTCAAATAATACCACTACTACAAAAATGCTAATACTGGACGCCCGATCACAGACGGTTCATCGAAACCGTCTGTGTTAAAAACAATCTCAGACGGTTTTTGTTTACCGACCGTCTATGTTATCTTTCGCGCTAAAAACCGTTTGTGAAGAGATCATATCATAGACGGTTCATGTTTAAAACCATCTGTAATATTATTACATATCACGAGCGGGTTTTTGTTAGAACCGTCAGGATACTTCACGCATGCTTTTAAACATGAACCGCTCGTGATATTACTATATCACGGACGGTTCCATTATGGAACCGTCAGGATATTATCACCGACGGTTCCATAATAGAACCGCTCTGTGATAAGTCTCTTTATAAGTAGGAGCCCGCCTGCCGCTAGGGTTTGCGCCTAACTCGCCACTCCCCAACGACCTTACTCTCGCTCGCTCTCCCCACCCGAAAGTGACCCCATCGCCGACGCCGCCATTCTTCCCGTCGGCCGACGGTTAGACACCACAAGGATGATCAGTAAAAGACACTCGCACGATATGAGTGTCTTTTGTAGTGTCACCGCATCTTACAACCACGGTGACGCCCTAACTATCGTCACTCCTCGGCTCCGCTTAGGGTTTGCGCCCGCCTCTAACTCGTCACTCCCAAACAGATTTACTCCATTCCTCCCCACCTCGATGTCGCCGCCGACCGTCGCCGCCGCCCGACCCGCTGCGCCCGCTAGGCCCTGGCCGGGCTTTACTTTCCCCATCCTCCCTCTATTCTCCTCTAGATCTGTTAGCTTAATGTCTTTTGTTGAGTTTGATTTTTATGCTTGAGCCTTAAGTTGTGTCCTAATGTTTGTGTGATTTATGCAAGGTGAAGAAGATGGATGAGGGTTGTGCTGGTGGTGGGGTCGCCACCGTGGTTGCGTTGTACTGAGGTATCACCCTACCTTACTCCCTCTCTGTCTCTACCCCCCTTGCTCTGTAATGGAAATGGCTAGTGCTCTGCGATGGATGCCAAGGGCTACTACTGGTGTGGTGGGTTTGGACACCCTTGGTCTTGTTCTCTTGCTGATGAACTACTCAATGATGTTAATAGTCTTATGCTGAAATTGAATTGATAATTAGTTCATATTAATAGTCCACTTGCTCTGTGATGTAATGATGTCAATAGTCTTATGCTGAAATTGAATTGATAATTAGTTCATATTAATAGTCCCTTGCTCTGTGATGTAATGATGTCAATAGTCTTATGTTGAAATTGAATTGATAATTAGTTCATATTAATAGTCCCCTTGCTCGTGATGTAATGATGTCAATAGTCTTATGCTGAAATTGAATTGATAATTAGTTCATATTAATAGTCCCCTTGTTCATGCCGGTCAAGTTCTCCTACCTCTCATGCACTGTATGACCTACCATTCCATTCATAATCTCTTCTCTATAAAGTCTCTAGCGGTGGTTACTTGTGCCATTAAAACCGCATCATATATATATATATATATATATATATATATATATATATATATATATATATAGTCCCTCATTGACTTTGATCAACTCATCGATTGAATGTATCTTTTGAGCATGTAATTGTTTTAGCCAACAAGAACACCAAGCAACAAGTTGAGAATTCTTTTGAAATATGAGAATGGTTGCTTGGTGTTCTTGTTGGGTTTAAAGGCGATTACATGCTCAAGAATGGTTAGTTGCTAATACGTGATGCCACTTCCGAGCCTGAGTAATTACAAGATCAACTACACTTTCTCAACATAGCGATGTCCAATCCGTAATTGGATGTCCCGACTCTCCTTGCATCCATACTTTTTAACTTGCAGGGCTCAATGAGGTTGCCCGTGGCTACCGCCTCATCCTTCTCATGTCATGCGGACAATCCCCAAAGTAGCCGAGAGATCACTTAACAATATATATATAATATATATATGATGTCGATTTAATGGCACAAGCAGCCACCGCTGGGGCTTTATAGAGAAAGTCATCACGCACGGTTTCAACCACAAACCGCTCTCGGATAGATATCACAGACGGTTTTCACCACAAACCGCTCGTGATAAGTACTTATCACAGATGATTTGTGGCTGAAACCGTCTGTGATATTACTTATCAAAGACAGTTTGAGCCACAAACCGTCTGTGAAAGTATGCATCACAGACGGTTCAAAACCGTCTGTGATGACCTCATGTCTTCACTGACCCATAAACTTAGACGGCTCACGAAACCGTCTGTGATAACGTTTTTGAACCGTCTGTGAATACCTTTTTTGTAGTAGTGTACGGGTAATTCATCAATATCATAACTCGAGGGATTGAGGTTGTGGTTGGATGGTAAAGCTAGGGTGGCAGCTATTTTTAAAGTACTCACCCACCAGAGTTGGAGGCCTAATGCTGGCTCGGGTGTCCAGCTATTTTTAATTCTTTAACTAGCAGAGTTGCCCGTACAATTTTATGTGGTTAGATACTACAATACATATATTTAATATTTATGTACTTTGCATAAACTTTTTTCACTGTCCACTAATTATGATCCTACAAAGTAGGACTAGTGGAGAGTGAGAAAAATGTTAGAGAAAAGAATTAGAACCTGTTTTGTTTTAACGAAAAGTCGTGTGTCATAGTCATCCGCTATATATATATATATATATATATATATATATATATATATATATATATATATATATATATATATATATATATATATATATATATATATATATATATATATATATATGAAATAGTATTGTACTCGAAGTACATACTCCCATCTCTCATATATCTTTTAAATCGTATGATGATACCTCTTTATCTATTTGAGCAAACTTCAATAATGATTATAAGATACTCCAAAACGAAGTTCTATGAAAAATTTCATAGAAGTCCACTTTTATAGTAAAATTTGTGTACATACTTTTTTATATATATGAAAAAAAGGATATATAACAAAAATAAAGGGCTCCAATAGAAAATTTTCAACCAAGTCGCATTGGAGTATCTTATAATTGGTATTTAAATATACCGAAAGTGATAAAGAAGTATAATATATTCGCTAAGTAGTATATTAGAAGTGGGAGTACATACTCCTAGAGTACGAAAATATATATATATATATATATATATATATATATATATATATATATATATATATATATATATATATATATATATTAACTTTGTGCTTCACACCATTCGGTATTTCTTGTTTGTAATCAAAATATATGAAGCAAATATTTTATGCAATTAAAGTGACTATAATATACAAGGAAATGTAAAGTAGATTTAACAGAGAAATCACTACCAGAAATAGGATGTTTCCCGAGTGCCAAAAACACTCGGAAACGGTACAAACACTCTAGAACGATTTCGAGTGTCACACTCGTAAAAACACTCGTGATAGATTAATCGATAAAGCAGCTTCGAGTGTTACACTCGAAATATTACTTCATCGAGTGTATATGTACACACTGAAACTCACACACTCTGAAAAAACCCCGTCAACGGCTTCTCCGCCAGAATCGGAATTTTTCCCGAGGGTTGACACTTGCAATATGCTGAAAAAACACTCGAATGTTTCAACGCTTGACCGATTTAAATCGGAAAATTGACACTGGCCGTGTTTCCCGAGTGCATGGCTAAAACGACACTCGAAATATTCCGACGAATCCCTTGTCATGTTCCCGAGTGTCGACACTCTGAAACTTTTGGTCGGTTTCCGAGTGTCGACACTGAAATATTTGGTCACTTTCCCGAGTGCCACAAACACTCGAGAAAGAGAAAAACACTCGGGAAATCGACAATCCAGCAGAACCCCATTTTCCACAAATTCATTTAAAATCCATTCGACAGTAATCAAATAATCCATCCATCCATTCCACAGTAATCAAATCCATCCATCCATCCATTCCACAGCAATCAAATCCATCCATCCATCCATCCATCCATTCCACAGCAATCAAATAATCCATCCATCCATCCATTCCACAATATATGTATATATATATATATGTATAGATCGAACAAAGACATCATAACAGTTCCCGAGCTCACAACATTCAAGTTCAAGTTGGAAAATGTAAGCATAAGGCATTATACATATGACAGTTCCAAATAGTAATTTCATAGTCTTATATACATAAAACAAAAGCAAGTATCACTACAACCATTTGTATGCACAGAATTTCCTGCTTCAATCTTCTGTGCACAAAAGCATCATTTTGGGAGTTCTGCAGATAGAGCAAAACCTAATATTAGTGCCATCTTACAACAAAAGTTAGGAATTGATATTACATGAAAAAATAATTAACCCAAGTATTGACAAAGCAAGGGAAATGACAGTAAGCAAGGGAAATGAGTAATGACTTGTAATACCCCAAATCTATTTAAGTGAAACGAAAGAATTAGAGAGAATGACCAACTAGAAAAAAATAGAATTAACAGAGGATTAGAGGGGGTTTCTGCAATTCTTCGGCAACCTGGGCCTCAGGCCTTGGCCCAGGAGGCCCGTGAGGGACTGGCCACCAATAAAAAGAGGGGGGAAACCCTACAAGACTTCGTGAACAAGGCCTCTCCACCTCCCTTGCTGCCGCCCAAGCCCCGTGCAGCACCCCATTCTCCTCGAGCTCCCCTCGGTGTCGATCTCCTCGCGTTCGCCTCCCAAAGGATTGATTGGTGCTTCGCAAGGGTTGCTGATCAAGACGGCGGGGACTTTTCCACGGTTCGATCTTCATGTTCCTCGGCACACCAAGGGTAATGTCACTCGATTGTCGTTGGTTGTTTAGTCGTAGAGGAGAAATTGAATAGATTCGATTGAATCAGTGTCAGTCTGCTGTAAACCTCACTCTGTCCAGATTGTTGCGTGGGCGTTTTCGCGATCTTAGAGGCCGAACCAATAGTTTTGATCACCTAGAGATATGTAGAGGTTGTTCTTAGCTTTCTATGGCTGCCGAGTTCACTTGATTCCGACGTTCGAGTCAAAAGATATGACCATTTTAGTATCCGCTGTCCAGATTTCTGACGAAATTAAACTGATGAGTTAATTTGTAACTTATGAAATGGTATTTGGAAGAATATGGGTTTTCTCCCAACTAGGTTATTGTAGGTTATTTGATAAACTTTCCAGACTAAGAAAGAATGATCCATTCGGAGTTATAGATTAAAAGTTATGATCGTTTTAATGCTGCCGTTTATTCTGTTAAACAGTTTTCATGCTGAAAGTTCACCTGTCTGTTAACATACTAAATTGGCCGAATCAAATTATCTTGTCAACTAGAGTATTGTGGGTTTGTCAGTTAGGAGTCCACAGAAACTGGGTTCACCCCATTTGGAGTTCCAGATCAAGAGTTATGCCATTTATCGTGCTGCTGCCCAGGGGCGATTTAGGGCAGAATGTGTTGATTTTCAGTTTAGAGTTTCTAGTTATATTTTGAATCGCCGGGGGAGCGTTGTAGAACTTTATCTAGTATTGTCGTGTTCATCGTATCCTTATTTCAGTTATTTGTTTGTTAGGAGGTGAAGCTTCAGGTTTGGGAGCACCGCAATTGCCTACTAACGCACACGCCGCTAAAGGCAAGTACCTTAGTGTTCCTAGGATTATGACATGTTGTGTGCTTGCTATTGGTATTGAATTTCTAAGTACCATGTTATAACTTAAATGTTCATATTCAATCCATGTGGTTACCTTCATGATGGAGAGCATGTTTCTTGTTGTTCATTATTCATATGTCATGCTCAAAGATCCACATTTCATATTTTATCCACGGAGTGGATCATTATATAAGACCCATCAATTCCAAAGATGGGCACGTAAGACCCACCATTCCAATGTGGGCAAGGACACCAGATTTAAACGCTTCTTCAGACGGGGTTTGGGTCCCCGTGACTTTGTTAAGTGCGGCTTAGGTGAACACCGACGGGTGTGTCACCAAAGAATACCGTATATGCATGTGTGTAGTCCTTCCTTCCATCTAATTCATTCATTGCATTCATTCGAATACTTGTTCTGCAATTCATTCATATCCTCCGTTGGTGTTGTCTTATCCATGGATTGTTGTTTGTATTTTTATTACTTTCTGTACTTGCTGAGTCTCGGACTCACTCTTGCGTTGTTTGTTTTTTTTAGGTGATCCTTGAGGTTGGCTCCATGGGGAGGGAATAGACACACACCCTTTCACATCACTTTATACAAGTTCAGAATTTCATTTTAGTTTGATTTAATCATTCAATATTGATGAACTGTAATAATGCCGGTTGGTTGTGAATGAAAAACCCTTCTCCTTTAAGATTGATTAAGTACTGTGTGTGAACTTAGTTCATCTTTTGGTATAGTTACTTGAGATCGGTTTATACTCATATGAGGATTCTGATAACTGTTGATTTCATTATTGTCTTGATGTTTATGTTGTTGGAACCTCCGGTATAGCTTACTATACCGGGGAGGTTCTGCCGAAATTTAGGATTTATTTTGTCTTCCATTTTAATTTTGATAATATGTTAGATTAGTAGCGTTCCAGGCCCTTGTAGGACTGGGGTGTTACATGACTATTGAGTAGTGACCAAGAAAATGCTATGTCCGACAGAGCAACACAACATCATGAATCAACATAGACCTGTTGACCATCATTAAGAAATATAATGACATGATCTGTTGTTTTAGAAGTCAAACCCAAGTACCCAACATCCAGAAAAGGATCTATGACATGTCCGGCTTCGCTACATTCAAATTGATAGTAAATATGTTGTCGAAGACATGAATTGATGCTGCATAATAGGTCCTACAAGCATCTCAATATTTTTAATATGTATCTCCACTCCCTCCACCATAAGTAACAAGTAGATATGACGGGCAACTTAGGTTTCAATTATTTACCACATCATCCAAAAAAATAAGGCATATGCAGGGAGAAATTACTTAGTCAAGGTGCTATTGCGTGCATTACCGCAATACATTTTCATATTTAGCCATCCCTCATAGCTTGCTTACGCCGTGATGAGAAATTTAATTTGTAGTTATTAAAAGGTAAAATGTCAAAACAGAGATCATGAAAATAGCAAGCACTTGGTGGTGGCCTCTCGGCGATGGACGATTCACATGATCTTTAACATTAGCACCAAAGATCTTTAGCATTAGCAAGAGAAGCAACCGATCCCGCCATTCCCTACATTTTCATAAGAAATCGATTATAAGAAATTTGCAAGAGCGACCAATAATTACATTGCATGTCATTTCAATGTCTTCAATCAAGCAACCATAAGAGACTAACAATATAATAATCAAGATGCGCTATTAACCGAGCAGATAAGTGAGGCATGGTTCCTCCGACGGAGGGACATTAAGTAGAGTCCCGTCCCGAAAGTGCTCGTGATATTTGTTTGCACATTGCCATACATTAGCCAAGTATGAATATATATATATTTTGCATTTTACTTTGTTATTGTACTACCACGCTCCAACTAACCTACAAGAATATTTGCTCCAACCGCTGCCTAGCCTCAATTTCCTGTCACAGCTGCGCTTGAAGCTCAGAAACCTAAGACTGGAAATCATGTGATGGTCACTGTCGACTTTGAAGGTGTACTTCATCCGTTGATGCAGCACTCGTGGATCGAACCTCTAAGAGGGTTGTCGGTGTGCTAATGTAACCAGCACCCATGAAGAAACGACCATGTTTCTTCCCCTTTCCAGCCTTGTACACAACACTCGCGTCTAGTGGTGAATTCATGACGCCGTAGTCCGGCCATGAATCTCCTTAGCAAAGATCAAGATATGCACTGTTGGACAAAATCATCAGGAGCGAAAATCATCAGGACAAAATGATCGAATCGCACTAAGTTCTCTCGTCACTACTGGTTGCACAAGGTGCCCTCCGATCACCCTCCTAGCTTCTACATATGCCTCCATATCGGAGACAGCCTCGCTTCTTCTTTTCTCGCACCCAAAAAACCACGGCGGTCAATAAATATGTATTCGCAACATACAATCAATATGAACATATTGACCTACCAGGTTCTTCTTGTAACGAGCCATGGAGGAGCTGCCTTGACGATGTGCTGTCCCATCCATCAACAATCTCCGCTCCCTAGCAACACGAGAGTCCTCAGAACCATCGCTCGCTGCACCACCGCCTTGGGCAACTGCCGCCATGCGCTTTCACACTTAAGGGCCCACCAAGGTATTGCCTAAATTAACCAAGTGTTAAATATGAATAAACTAGAATTGATTGTAATCAAGGACATCGCTTGTTCGGGCTTGGTTACCGCAAGATTGGCCCAAAGTGATATGCGCTATGTTGCGTCGGCCCTATTTAATTTGTCGCCCAAGGACTTGTGTGTGGTAACAGATCACCGCTTGGATGCGTTTCAGAGAACATCTGTGGGATCACTTCTTAACACCATTACGCAAAGACTCTCCTAGAATCAGCTTCCTGTCCCTCATCCCATCGAAACCACCACTACAATCCAAGAATAAAGAATTGATAAAGAATAAGATGATTAAGTTAGTTGACATTTATTACTTGGCTACTAAACATCCAAAAGAGGTAAATTAAACATGTCAGACTACTTGAAGTTTTAGTACCAAACAAGTGAGATTAGCCAGGTTAGGTTTGCATAAAAACACAAAATATACGACTTTGTCCTCAAATGGCTTACAGGTTCTTCAAAATGTTAGTAGTCCTTGTGCAATTTTATCCTCAGGATGTCTTCCACACAGATCTTTACATTGCTTTAGTGATACATCTACCATTACTTTAATATCAACACTTCTATGAGCAAAAGGTTAGTGTGTTGGAAGTCAGAATTTAGATAGGTGCTGGACGAAAACTACCATTTTTAGCCATGTACCAGCTAATAAATAGTTGATGATGATTTAGTTGTCTGTCACAATTAAGATAACTATCCGAACATGAATAGATTGAGCAAAACTAGCCTAATCTACCGTAAGTTAAGTATGGTTGTTTAATGATCTAGTTTGTATTAATACACCGGAAAATATTAATCTTTGAGTTAAATAGTCAAGTTGTCGTTAGGTGATTGAACATTGGGGCCATTATTTTACCCAAACATTTATGCCTCATCTAGTCATCTAGTCACAAAGTAGAAAATATATTTCAATTGTCTGGCTTACCCAAAAACTTTCTCCACCCATCGTGAAACAGCTTGTCAAATGGAACCTCTCCTTCAAGGGCGGCAGTATCTTCAATGCCTTGTAGTGGCACCATGTCCATGCAGTTCTCAGGAGCACCCGGATTTATTAAGCTCATAATACTTAGTCATCCAATTGACCCTAGTATTATCAACCAAATAAACCCAGTCTCGAGAGATGTATACTCCCCAGAGTGCAATATACATACCTCACAACAAAAGAATGTATCAATTCCATACAACACATAGAACATAAGCAACAAACCAGAAGTTAATATTAATAAGGATAGGATATTACAAAAGAGGGGCCTTTAGGCCAAATAACAACAAGTACTACAAGATAACAGCGGAAGCAAAAGTGCTATAAAGATGGCTATAACACAAAGCCAATCAGTGTGCCTTAACCCCTGTGTATCTCGACCGACCGCCAAGCTAGTCGTCAAGAAATCGCAACACGTAGCACAAAAGAGAGGCTCTAGGAGCTCTCCTTCTTCCTCTCGCAACAAAAGCCACAAAAATACCACAACCACGGGCGATGAGTACATAAAGTACTCCGCAAGACTTACGTGTGAGATAACAGAACTATAAATAGCTACATGCAAGCTTTATTTAAGTGGATGAGGCTTTGGACTCATTTTAGCATAAAGCAAGTTTCATTTGCAATAACATAATAGATTGAAGGCAATTTGGCAAAGCATTTTAATTGTTGAAATAACAACGAGATAATAACATAGTAACAACAACAAGATCAACTCGAAGTGACTAACCCAAGTCACCACAACAATAGCATGAACTCCCTGCTCATGCCAACCATGTCAAGTTTTAATTAAAGGTTGTAGTCTAGTCTTGAACGACCTTACCAAGCATGTCCATAACCTAGGACGAGGCTATTCAATAGTTTTATCCCCGCAGGGTGTACCAATGTACCCACACGCCGCATCGCCTTTCCTTAGGCACACTACCTTTGGTATGCCAAGCACGGCTAAGTCCTACGAGACATTTCCAATGGACAATGCTAATTCGAGTCGCACAACCCACGGGAGAAGGAGACATCACACAACCTACCCGAAGCTAATGCTCCCTCCCACATCACACACACATTTTATCTTTAAAAACACACCAACCGAGCGACCCCAATTAACACCGCCCAAAGTACTTAGTCAAGAGGGGTTCCATATGCCCTCGTGTGGTTAGCACGCAAAATCGCTGGCTTAGTGACCCAAGTACTCGGTCCTTAGGGACCCTGCATGCCACCACATTCCAAAACCGCACCATCCATCCAATATGCCCAAGTCTAAATCAATCTTTTATTTTCAGTTTTGATTTTACAATTAATCAAAGCACAAGTGCTGGACATATAGGAGTAATAATCAGTTTTGAGTGATCAAGACCATCGACTAAGTCGATGATCGCCCATAACTACCGAAAGCTAAGCATGTCTAAGCAATTTAAATCGAACTACTAAGTGATAAGAGCTCATCCAACGAGCTCCCACCACAGCAAATAACCTAGGCTCAAGGTAGTAGAGGATAAGCAATTCCTACAGATTATGCAACTATAGGATTGCTAGCTTACATTTAACACAAAGTAGCATGCATACATAGAAGTAAAACAATATATTAAGCTTTAAAGTAATGGGACAATGATGGAAATGATCAAACTGCTTGCCTTGATGTTGCTGGTCAAGTTGTGGCAGAGGGTCACTCTCGGATCGCCACAAATGTCGGCTTCAACGGAAAAGCGAGAAAGAACCGATAAGAACGATTTAAAAACAACAAGGACAGCACAACAAACGAACTCCAAATTCTCTGAATTTTCTACAGCAGCAAGAGGGTGATTTTTAGGGAATTTTGCAATAAGAACCAATTGATTTGGATTCTCAATGCAAAAGTTATGAGCAAAACAAATCTGCTTAGCCCCTAAAATACCAAACTGCACTATTCACCAATTTAATTATGAGGCAACATTTTCTAGAACAGTGGTGATACTGAAATTTTTACTGTAAAACCAGCACCTCATGAGATGAATAACACAATTGAGTTCACCTCATTTGGAGCTATTATGCACTTTCTACAATTTTTCAAAACAAGAACTTGAACAAAATTATAATGCACAAGTCCTCATTTTCATAACAGCAACATGCTCAAAACTAATGTTCACAGTGAGTTCATTATTAGAGGAAACCAACAAGGTTGGTCTCACTCAAAAATAACCTACAGAGCATTAGTTATGTATTTTACAAGTTAAGCATTGATTTAAGTGTATATTTAAAGTTGGTTTTTAAAATCTAAGGGCAAACTGTGCTCTGGGGCTGAACTCAACTTACAATCATTTTTGGATCAAAGTCAAGTTCAAGACAGAGCTAACACAATTTGAACGACCTCAATTGGATTTAAAATGAAAAAGATATGGAATTCTAAAGTTTATACCTTATTCTGTTTATAATTAAGACTTCAATGGAATTTCTTAAAAAGAAAACACACAGCCGGGAGGACGTGAGCCACAGATCATAGATCTAACGGCTCAGACCTCCCAGAGAACAACACACACGCCAAGACGTGAGGTCCAGAGGTCCCGACCTCCTAGCAACGCACATGCGCGAGGCGAGGGAGGTCGTGGCCGCTGATGGTGAATCCAACGAACCACAACATGGGAGGGAGGTCCGAACGGACCAGATCTAAAGGGGAGGTCCTCAACGGTGAGATGACCACGAGGAGGTCCTACGCAGAGATCTAACGCCACAGCACTCTAGGGAGGTCTCGACGGCCACGATAAGCGCTAAGGGAGGTCTTGGACGCCCAGATCTCCTGAGGAGGTCTCGATGTCGCACCAGCGCCTCTAACTCACGCGCTGGACATGGAATAAATGCGCCATGACAGCGAGGAGGTCCGCAAGAAGATCTTAAATGCGCAACAAAAGGCGGATTAAAAGGCATTTAAGACCCACCCAATGATTACAATGATTGAGGTATTAAAGCGGCAAATCTTTGTCCTAAACCGACACGGCACGGCCGGACGTCCGACAAAGATCCCGAAGTTCAAAGAAGTGGTTGTTGCCGACGATGCGGACCTCGCCGGTGACAACCAGGACATCCTGCAGCGCAATAGTGTTGCGACACCATGGGCTCACTCGACGGCGACGACGTTTTAATCGCCAAGCGAGCCGAGAGGACAAAGTGATGACCGCATACCAAAAGACAAAATGCAAAATAGAGCTCATGCATCATTCTGCGCCTAATTTAAAAGCTCCGCGACATTCATACATGCGGTGCCCAAAGATCTAAGGGATTACCAGGAGTTACCGGAGGTCCTAAAGATGCCGATGAGGTCGATGACGGTGGCGGCCCGAGTTGGAGAAGACGGGAGCTCCACCGCTCAAGTCCAACCTTCAAGTCCAACCTTCAAGCTCCACTAGGCCACCTCGCAAATGCCCCAACCAAAGGAAGTTAGGGTTGAGGTCACAGAGGAGAAAGGCCCAGATAGAAACAAGAGAGAGGGAGGAAGAGGCCATCGAACCCTTTTGCCACCGAGGAGCTCCAAGCTCGACAATGGTCGTGGGAGAATTGGAGAGTCTGTGGATGAGGAGCTCACCACGCACAAAGTGCAAGGCCGAGATCAATTGTGTGCAAAGGAAGCCAAGGAGGATTCCAAGGATAACTTATAGCCTGGGTGAAGGTTATGAGTCGGGCTAAGCTCCATGGTGAGCTTAGCCCACGGGTTGGTCCATGGGGTGGCAAGGACATGAGATTGACAAGGTGCACTGAGCCACTGAGAGAGGCGGAAGGTCGACCTGCATTAAATGCGGTCAAGAAAGAGTCATTAAAGGTACCTAGTGGCAAGGCGGCATTAACTCCATCGCCAGAGCTCAGCAGCGCGCCGAGGAAGGAGAAGAACAGGAGGTCCTTATGAACGTTGGATAAGACCAGGAGGTCCTAGCCATCGGATGACAATTTTGAACTCAAGAGGTTTTAAGTGGCCGGGAGGAGGTCCCACCACACGATCAAGGATGGGGAGGTCGTGGCCTCCGATTTCCTTAATGTGTAAAGACGTGGGAAAATGGGACAGGAGGTCCAAAGCGTTGGATTTCCATCCAACGGTGCGGACCTCCTGTGAGGTCTTAACCGCACATGAGCTTAAGAACATGAGGGGGAGGTCATGGCCTTTGGATTTGAATCCAAGGGCACACAACCAAAGGGAGGTCTGAGGCTTTGCGTGAAGTGCGAGGGAGGTCAAGACCTTTGGATTTTGATCCAACGGTGATGATCAAAACAGGGGAGGTCCTGAGCCTCGCACGTGGCGCAAAGGAGGTCTTGAGCTTGCACAACACACAAGGGAGGTCATGGCCATTAGATTTAGATCTAAGGGCAACGACCTCACGTGCGCGGGGAGATCTGATGCGCATAAGACAAGGAGGAGGTCGTGACTGGTGGATTTTAATCCAACGTGCACAACACGAGATAGGGAGGTCTTGTGCGTTGGATATTTTGAGGAGGTCGTGGACCTGCTGGATCTCGATCCAACGGCTACGACCTCACTTAAGGGAGGTTTGCTTAGTTTATCGAAGGAGGGGAGGTCGAGAGCGGCTGGATGTAACCAACAGCCTATGACCTCGCCAAGGTGGAAGGTGGTTTTTGAGGTTTAACACATAGGGAGGTCATGACCGTGATCTTTGATCCAAACTATGACCTCGTGAGGTGAGGAGGTCTTTGCGGTGTTGATCATGAGGAGGTCGTGGCGGTTGGATGTGAATCCAACCACGCGACTGATCAAGGTGGGAAAGGAGGTCGATGGGGTTGGCCTGACCACTTTGCACAAATGGCCAGCCCAAGGAACAGAGCCATGTTTTAAGTTTAATTGTCTAACAAATTGAGACTTTGCAAAATTGTTTGAATAGCAATTCAACTCCAAAATTCATGAAATTTTTACAGGAGCTTGATGACAATGAGATTAACCTGACATAAAATTTCCAGAGGTTATTATGCAATGCATTTTTCTCAGGAAATTCATGAAGGTTGTTCAGGGATTTGTTTTACCTCCAAAATTTACCAAACAAGTTTTGCAACTTGTGATATTTTTCAGAGGGGTCCCACACAGTTTTGGGGACCAAGAAAAATATATTCCAAATGTTTGGCACAAGATTTAGACAATTGGAAAATGAGTTTGACTTTTGGGTCAACAAGAGCTTTGTGTTTTTGGATTACACCACTCTTGGACAAGAATTACATAAGAGGTTAGGGGTTTTCAAGATGTGAGAAAAAGTTTTAATTTCTACACATATAATTATACTTGAATAACCCTAATTATACATTTGGGATGTTACACTCCCGCCTTCCTCTGTAGGTGACCAAGCCAGGGAAGTGCCATCGAATCAACACGCCAATTATGCCATTCGGAAGTCTACATTTCTCACCCCCGCCTTCTTCTCGCCATTGCCTGCATATTAGTTTTTTTGAGGTATGCAAGTAAGTGGGCTAAATTAGTGAAAGTGTAAACAATTACTTACGTGTCGCCAACAGGAACGATGACAGTCTCCTCCTCCTCTCGGGTTGGTCATCGTGGCAGGCTCGCAGGTCCTTGCATCCAAAATTCTTGTGCCTCATGGTGCTCATCCTCCTCACCCTCCGCCTTAGGGTGCTCTTCCTCCTCACCCTCCGCCTCACGGTGCTCATACTCCACATCATCAGCACGCGAGGGCTGCGGGGTACAGGAGCCTGATCTACTAGAGGTAGACCCCCCTCAGCGCCCTCGAGGCCGTGGCTTCCCCTCTACCTCCTCGAGGCCATGGCTGCCCTCCGCCTCGTCGAGTGGCCGCGGTTGCCCCTTTGCCTCCTGGAGGGGCCGAGGCTGCCTCAGGCCTCCCGGAGAGGCCGAGGCTGCCTCAGTGCCTCCCGGAGGGGCTGCTGCCCCTCCGCCTCCTCGAGTGGCGCGGCTGCCCTCTGCCTCCTCGAGTGGAAAACAAGCGCCCGCCTCGACTAGAGTATCTTGCTTCTTCGACACCACTCATTTTTGGTGTCCTCAAATGAAATGAAATAAAATAAATCAATTAATATAGCGAATCAAGTAAGCTCATAGAAAAATGTAATATAACGTAATCAAGTAAGCTCATACAAAAAATTAAAACATGCAAAGAAATAAATGGAAGACATACAAGATCATGCTTAGAAGTAGTCGCTACAATGGGATCCTCCGCAGATGGGCCCTCTAAAAGTCATCGTCACTATCATGAGGTGTTGACTCAACCTCATCCCTTCGTGCCATCAATGTCTAAGCGATTAAGTAGTTCCAAGTCCTCTTGGTTTACAACCTCATCGGCATTTATTTGAATATCATCCATGTGATCGCCCTCTTCCCCAATTATTATTTGAAAAGTCCCTCGTAGCCCATCTTCTTGAAAGAATAGGTCAACACCATTGTTGGTCTCCATGTTGTAGTCCTATTCACTAGGGGTAGGTAGTTTACCATATGGTTGCACCTTATGTACTACCCACCAATCCACTAGACTACTCATAGTTTTGCATGGGTACGGGATGTAGTATACTTGGGTGGCTTGTTGAGCCACAATAAATGGGTCATTGCTGGTAGGATTGATTGATGTGCAACTTCAACCACCCAAGTGATGTATCCCGTCCGACTTCTAAACGGATGGAACCAATGACATTTGAATAACATAAGTTTGAGACGCTTGCTACCATGAAAATATAGTTCAATTATTTCTTCAATTACTCCATAGTATTCAACAGTGTATCGCTCCCATCTTGTCCTATAGTCACCAATCCACTATTAATTGTTGTTGCATTAGGCCGTTCCCTCTCATGTGTCAATGTTCGAAGCTGTACCCATTCACATCGAGGTACTATAGGACAGCACCCGAGTGTGGCATCCTTGAGCAACTTGCTTCAATGCGCTGCTCATAGACTTGTCCTTCAAACTCTACAGCATAAATAGAATGAGTTTCATGTATTAGTTCCTCTTTACTTAGTAAATATTATGTGCAAGGGGACTAGCTAATAGAGAAGTTACTTTCGATAGAACCAAGTCGGGAAATTCGGTTTACATTCCCAAAGACCCTTCCTAAGAAGGGTCTCAACTTGTTTTTCGGATGGGTCTCGACGTTGCTTCCACTCGCCTCCTAACAAATTCCCTATAGGCAACAAGATAAGTAGATTAAAACACTCATGCATCAATTATTGGGAAAAATAATTGTTGCATACCTAATGTAATCATCCACTTTGAGAGGTTGGTAAAGACATACAACATCACAGTCAACCACTCATCTCGCGATAAAACTTTGGGAGTACCACCGCTGAAGTGTCACCTCACGGTGAAGAGGCTGTTGTCAATTATTTTGAGGATGCCAATATTGTATCGTGAGGTTTGATTGTGCACCGTCACGTAATATTGTCAGCAAAGTATATTGATGTGAAATAGGAAATTTCCTCAATTATGTATGCCTCCGCTATGGATGCTTCAACACGCGATCGATTTTTTGCTTTGCCTCGTAGTTCCTTTTGTTCCCTCTCAATTGGATACATCCACCGGTTTTGCACTGGTCCCCCCATCCTAGCTTCATAGGGAAGATGGAGAATCAAATGTTGCATTGGATTGAAGAAGCCAGGTGGAAAGATCTTTTCCAACTTGCAAAGCAACACAGGTACTTCACGCTCCATAGTTGACATTACCATAGGATCTATCTGTTTCGCACATAGCTGTCGATAAAAGAAGCTCAACTTTGCCATCACTTGCCAAACACACTCAGGGACGTAGCCATAGATCATCACAGGCAAAAGGCGCCCATGAATATGTGGTAGTCATGGCTCTTTAGGCCATTGATGCGCATGGTAGCTAAATTCACTCCTCTTCTTAGATTTGTTTGATACCCATCAGAAACTTTAGGTCTCAAACCATTCCAAAATCTCCTTCCTCTCAACCCTAGTTAGGCAATAACTAGCTCTTGGCTTCTCCCACTTGCTAGTAGTCGGCTTATGGATCATATTCATGAGGGCCTCAGTAAAGCTCCTCCGATCAAGGCGAGCCTTCACATTGTCTTTCGTCTTGTCTAAAATGTCAAAGAATATGCTAAATATGGCATCTGCAACATTCTTCTCATTATGCATTACATCTATGTTATGGGGAAGAATGAGCTTATGGAAGTATGGCACCGCCACAAACTTGAAATGTGAGTCCAATTGTGCTCCTCACCATATTTCTAACCCATCACCATCATCAAGAGGCTTCAAAGCATCTAGCCATGCACTAACCTCCTCACCGCTAGACGATGTGGTGGTCCATCATGACAACAATATTGGCCCTAAATCCAGTTGTGTCACTTCTGAATTCGTGGTCAATTGGAAGGAATTGACGATGACAATCGAAGAAGGAGTGCTTGCGACCATGCTTTAGCCAACAGCCACGCAATGTCTCCCTACAAATTGGGCATGGCATCTTCCCATGTACAGACCACCTACAGAATATCCTGTACGCTGGGAAGTCATGCATGGATGTGTGGTACGCAACCCGTATGGTGAAGTTCTGTTTCAATGCCCGATCATATGTCACTATGCCTTGTTCCCAAGCATGTAACAATTCATCCACCACTGGCTCCATGAATACACTCATATTCTTCCCTGGGTATTCAGGACTGTGGATTATCAAGGAAAGGAATATGTACTACTTCGCATGCAAACGCCGGTGGGAGGTTAAGGGAATGACAAACACAGAACAAATTGTATGGCGCAAGCCCCATACCAAATGGGTTAAACCCATCGCTTGCAATTGCAATTGAACGCTCGAGGCTCATGACAAACTCTACATAGTCTCGGCCAAATTGCTTCCATGCTTCACCATCGATGGGTGGACCATCTTGTCATTATGGTACCGACGACCATACTTGTGCCATACCATTTGTTTGGCGTAAACCTCGACATGTATAACCGCTGGATTCGTGGCACAAATGGTAGATAGCGAAGTATTTTTCGCCAATAGGAAGTCGCTCTTCGACCATCACCGAGTCAACCTCAACAAACCTAGACTCACCACACTTATCACAGTGATCTTTGTCCACATTCTCATTCCTAAATAGCATGCAATGATTTGGGCAAACATCTATCTTCTCATATGGTATATTTAGTGCGCTTATCAATTTCTTGGCCTCATACAAGTTAGCGGGCAGTTTGTGACCATATGGGAGAAGGGTGCTAAACACGCTTAAGAATGCATCAAAGCAAGCAATGCTTGTGCTGAACTGAGACTTGACAGCAAGTAGTCATGTGATGGCATCTAGTTGGGACACCTGTGTTTGCCCATGAAGTGGTTGACTCATTGCATGACAACATATCAAAGAAAACCCTTGTTGCAGCTCGGTTCTTCCTCGCCAGTGGCCCATATGCATGACGACATCATCTAGCATGTCTTCTATCCTACTCTCATTGTGGCCGCCATCGTCTGCTTTCTTCCCTTAGCACATCCGATCCGCTATGTTGTGACTCGCCGTGATACACCCACACAAGATAGCCTGCCCTAAACCAGATTTTGCACAGGTGTGCGATCATTGTTGCCCTCATTTGTGGCCGTGTGTTCGAACAACGAGAACAAGGGCACAACACACCCCGGCCCATTACTCCTAGCAAATGCTCGATCCACAAAATCATCGACTTTTCCATCCATTCTGGGTACAGTCACCCATCGCTCTACGCCCAAAGTGTACATCCAACTACGATCCTCACCATCCTAGTGTGCAAAACATAACGATATTTTAATGCAAAACATAATGCAAAACAAAAATTACAACTACAGAGCTAGCTAGAAGCTACCCTAGGATGCATGTCCTATATATGTACACTACAACAGATTGACATGAAATGAAGACAATATACATGATCAACGGAGCATAAAAACACTTTCTTTCGATATATATATGAATAACATTATTTATTAACACGTTAATGTAGCATTGTAATGACAGCATATCAATCCACTTATCCACTACCTTACAGTACTTCTTGGAGCTGAGGGAGCCGAGGGAGCTACGGTGGGGAAGATGGCTGCAGCTGTGTGTCGGTCGAGGCAGTCGGCGAGGGGAAGCGCCAAGTGAATTGAGATCTACGGCGACGGCGGTCGCCGAGGAGGCGACGACAAAGATCAGAGGCAAGTACCGTAAAACAATCAAGCTTAACTATAGTATGTACTGACTAGGGACTGTATTGAAAACAAAGTAAGCAATAATATCCATAGAGGATAGTAACTTAAATGTCATGGCAACATGCCAACAAATGGTATATATATCCATAGAACTGTAGAAGCATGCAAGACAAGTTCATTTAATGTAATGGTACAGCCATATGTATGAAAAGTAATAACAGATAAGTGCACAAAGTATGAAACCAAATTAAATGAAGCCATGAAAGACAACAATATCCTTGTTTTGTTTTTTTAAAAGGACAGCAATATCTACAAGTTGCATGCCTAGTTATATGATGTAAACAAACTTTGATGTATATAATAGTAACGTAAACAGTATATCGTTCAAGTAGTAAATAACCTCGACGAAATTAATGAAAACAAAATGAAATCAATATAACTGATCAATCACCAATACTTTTGCTCATAACCCATATGGATATCGGGGCTAAAGCCAAAGAAATATTCTCAAGGAACATTAGTGTCCTCCCTCTCTGATTGCTTGTTGCCATTGTGAACACTCAAGAGGCCTATATATGTATATTCATGTCCATAATTAAAAGAGGCTAAAATGCTATCGATTACATTCAATTTTATCCTTGAACAAATTAAAGGATCAAGTGCATTACTATTTTTTAAGAACTAACTACTAAATGTTGTTATTTTTCTCCACATCTCTTGAGTTTAGTGACATGCATGATCAGCAACGACCTTCTTTCCCCCAACAAACTATTGTTGTATATTGACCACGCACTATTGAGTATGTTAGAAGCTACTACCACATGCACTAAAGTTAATAAATTTTGGAGGTAATCGAACTTGAAAGTCTCACGGTAATTGATATCATGTGGCTTTCACACAAGAGTAATGTATGCCTTTAGAAAGATTTTATGATCTGAGTGCAAATGCTTTTGACGATGAAATATTTGCACAATAATGCTAACGATTTTGCACTAGAAGGTAGGAATTAATTCTGCAGTTTACAAAAGAAAATTATTCCACAAGTTCATAATCAATTAGACCAAACCATTACTGTCATTAACAATATTTATTTTAAAGTTTTTAGTTTGGTATAGTTTTTTCTTGATGAAAAGCATAGGACTCCAAAACCCGAATCTCCAATAAATTTTTTATTAGTATAAATGGTGAGCGTATCTTCATATATACGCCAATAGTATGAGGAGAATTAGAAAACATGGCACTGCCTGAGTGAGTGGCTAAACTATATAATAAATAGGCTTTGCAACTTTGACAGAAATGAATGTATGTACATACGCTTGCATTCATACTCTACTTTTCTATGTGCACACCATGTTATGCAGGTCCATGGTTTCATACCACCCCTTCTCTGCATGCCATGATGTATGCTATGACACGCATTTACATAATTAGAGAACCCATTTAATAGAACTAATCCTGATGAAGCAAGCAAGCACTAGCATTACGCATGATGCATCATTCAGAGTTGGTCTAGTGGATTCTGGCTTCTACACCCCTCTCACATGCTCTCTGAATATATACATGCATGGCATCAATACCCTTCCTACAGGATAAGTAAAGCAAAGCAAATCAAGCAAACCAAAGCAATTTACACCGTGATCGCACCCCATGATGCTCTCTTTTCGATGCAAAACATTTCATATCAACATTTTCTTGATCTGGTGTGCCTTAATATATTTTTCCCATTTAATCCTCGATGTTAAAAATCTTGGTTGCAACAAATATATCAACATTTTGTTTAAGGTTTAAAATTACTACAATGGATGCTCACCGGAGGGGGCGGCGCCGGTCGGAGGAGGGAGCCGGGGGAGGCGGAGTCGGGGGCGGCGCCGGCAGAGGAGGGAGCCGAGGGAGGCAGAGTCAAGGCGGCGGGTGCGGAGGAGGGAGCCGGGGGAGGCGGAGTCGGGGACGCGCCAAGGCAAGGAGGAGGGAGCCAAGGAGCCGGGAGGCGGAGTCGAGGCGGGCAGGCAAGGCAGAGGCGGTGGAGGCGGAGGAGGCGGAGGACGGGAGGACGGGAGGAGGCAGGCGCGGTCGTGGGGAGATCGACAAAGACAAGGGGATTAGGGAGCAAAGCATGGGGGGTGGGGGATTTGGGGAACGGGATAGAAACGGCCACGCGCGGGGGAGGAAATGGCGTGGCCTATTTTTTTTAGCTCCCGAGTGTCTGTAACGAATGACACTCGGGAGAGCATTTTTCCCCGTTGCTCTCGTCAAAGTTTCTCGAGTGTCCGATCGGACACTCGGGAAATTTTAATTTCCTGAGTGTTTTACTCTCTCCCCGAGTGTTTCATGAGGCACTCGGGAAGTTCCCGAGTGTATTATTCAAAACACTCGGGAAACTTCCGAGCACTCGGGAAATTAGACGATTCTGGTAGTGAATCAAACGGTAGATGAAAATTTGAACTCTCCTACAAGGAAATGTTGTTGAATACTTTCAAATAGGGTCCTTACAGTTCTGAACCTTTATTTACTTAGGATGGCCATATGAATGTGCTTCTCTACACTCTGCCATAGGATTTCGAAGCTTCTAGCATGGTTCTAAGAAAAAGCTTGTAGCGTCAGGTAGCCAAACTCAGATTTTTTTAATATTTTTTTATTCTAAAATATGGTAATATACCTGTGTTTTTTTATTTTACAGAAATAATCCTTTGTCGCTCCACCGCTGGGCGACTTGGATAGTTCGGGCAATGGTTGAGCGGCTAGTATACAAGTAGGCCAACGGTTGAGCGACAAGTTTACAAGTCGCCCGTCGGTTGAGCGACTTGTAGTAGTTGCTCAACAGTTGAGAGACACATGGACAAGTCATCGACCGGTTGGGCGATTTAAGATATTATTATTATTATTATTACTTTATTAATGCGATGGAAATAATTGTGAGGGAATAAATGACAAATTTTGTAGGTAATACATTTATCAAATCTTGTTTGTGGGTTGTTTATTTTTTTTTGGAAAAAAGGTAGTGACATGGTTGGTTGGTCTGTTTGTAATTTTTGTAGATTCTCAGCAGTATAAAATCTATTAGATTCGCAATAATATTCTGTGAGCGTTGTGTGTTGTTGTAGTGCGGTAAATTTCTGAAGAATTTTATGACGACGTTTGAGGCAGCAATGATTCGTAAGTAGGAAGGTAAGTAATATTGCGATGGGCTAGTGAATTCATACACGGTGGATAACTTTGAAGAAATGGCGTAACGATAACAACACGACAGTTGATCCGACTAGTGGGTTACATGGCACGTAGGCTAACGAAACAAGGACGGTACACGCATGCCTTTAGAGAATTAGAAATACATGGGACATACGGACGAAGAGGGTCGAACTACTGCGTAGAACGTGGCCATTTGCTCTTGTGGCTCAGCTCGGTGTTGTACTCCTCGCCTTGTGCCTTAGCTTTCGCCACGATGGCCCTCTTTCGCCTGGCAAGCTCGCGCTCCTACTCCTCGTGTAGCCTCCCCCGCCTCTTCTTCTCCTCCATCTTAACCTGTAACTCTTCGAGGCGCCTTTCACAGCCCTCGTAGTCCTCCCTGGCCCAGCTCTTCTGTGTCAGTAGCATCCACATATCGTAGGGGTGGATCTTATCGTCGATCCATTGGTTGAAGTCACATAGGCGCGACGGAGACTACAGTGGGAAGAGACAAGTGGTTACAGCGTAACGAGAAGAAAAAAGTGGTGTGCACTTGAATGCTATTTCATTACCGACTGTTGGCATGTCAAACCTGTGGTCAGGATAGTCCACGCAGTAGTTTGGGCAGCACCAATAGCACTGCCCAATGGTCCACTCGCGCTTGATTTGACGCACTTGCAGGCGTCTCGCGTTGCCTGGCAAGCTCGCGCTCCTACTCCTCGTGCAACCTCCCCCGCCTCTTCTTCTCCTCCATCTTAGCCTGTAGCTCTTCGAGGCGCCTTTCACAGCCTTCGTAGTCCTCCTTGGCCCAGCTCTTTTATGTCAGCAGCATCCACATGTCGTAGGGGTGGATCTTGTCATCGATCCACTGGCTGAAGTCACATAGGCACAACGGAGACTACAGTGGGAAGAGACACGTGGTTATAGCGTAACGGGAAGAAAAAAGTGGTGTGCACTTGAATGCAATTTCATTATCGGCTGCCTCTGGCTTGGCATGTCAAACCTGTGATCAGGGTAGTCCGCGCAGTTGTTTGGGCAACACTAATAACGCTGCCCAATGGTCCACTCGTCGCTTGATTTGATGCACTTGCAGGCATCTCAACACTAGCAATAGGGTGGCTCCACCCCCATTTGGGGCCCTTCTAGACGGCGTTCAGTGGGCATAGGAGGGGGGGACGGCTCGACCCGAAATCGTTGGGCGTACTGCGAGACAGCCTCTTAGATCGATGAGCTCCAGATGGTGTATGTAAGGCCGCTAACTAAACGCCCTATGGCGAGCGGCGGTTTCCTGAGGAGCCTCCTAGTCCTTCAAAAGCTCGCGGATGTGCTCCCATTCCTTCTCTTCGTCCATGTTATCTAGGTAGTGTTGTTGGTATAGAGTTCCTGGCCGAGTAGTGCTTTATTTATAGTGGGAGCGGACATAGCTGTAGTGGATCCATTGCGATGAGGCACGGATGTGTTTCGTGTCCATGCGGCGCACCCTTCGAGGAAGTTTGCGGTAGTCCAGTCGTCTCTTTGTGCTTTGTACAGCGAGGTCACGTCCTGCTTTGTAGAGAGTGGTCACGTCCTGCTGCTTTGTAGAGAGTAGTCATATCCTGCTTTGTAGAGAGTGGTCATGTCTTGCTTTGCAGAGAGTGGTCATGTCCCGCTTTGCAGAGAGTAGTCTTTTCCTGCTCTGTAGAGAGTGGTTACGTCTTGCTTTGCAGAGAAGTCATGTCCTGCTTTGCAGAGAGTGGCCACGTCCTGCTTTGTAGAGATAGGTCATGACGACAAATTGACACTTCAAATGAAGTTAAAATTTTCAATTACGATACAATTAGTTCCACAGTGCGTATAACAAGCAAAGTACTAACTGAAGTACAAGTTCCAACATGCTAGCATTTCTAATCTTACTACCACTACACACACAACAAGAAGCGGTGCTGCACTTCATGCCGATGTTCC
Organism: Phyllostachys edulis; assembly: GCA_036346405.1. NCBI lineage: Eukaryota > Viridiplantae > Streptophyta > Magnoliopsida > Poales > Poaceae > Phyllostachys > Phyllostachys edulis. The sequence goes on from CM070553.1 coordinate 57,448,787, forward strand.
TACGTGTCGGTAGGCGCCTTGCAATGTCTCACAGTGTGGCCTTCTTGGCCGCAACAGCTGCAACGTCTACCCGCCGATCTAGCTTCCCCTTCGTCCTTATCGTTCCTAATGCGACGTCTTTGCCGATGGCCCTTCCCACCATTTAACAAGTCAAGATCCGAAATACAAGTCCTCTATGCAATATCCAACGTGGTGAAGTTTTCCATAACCCTGAAGCCTCTTAGCTCGCCGCACATGTTTGTTCCAACCCTTTAAGTGTGTGACCCGTTAGGTTCATGCGTAATCGGTTGTAACTTGGAAACCCTTTCCGACCACAAGTCGTTAGCAGTTCCTACCAGGACATAACAATTCCCGAATATACACAAATAATAGGGGAAATTGGCTACAGGACACTCCAGATGTGCGTCGTTTGCCAATGGACATCCAAAAAACATGGTTTCGCCAGAAGACACTGCAAAAACGTGTAATTTTGGTATAGGACATCGAGGGCTCTATTTTATCATTTTTGGACTGAAGTGGAGAGAGAAAGACGGTGAAAAGTCTGTTTTACCCTCATCTTCTTCCTTCGTTCCTATTCCCCCTTGTCTTCTCCTCTTCTCTCACCCGAACTTAATTCCTTCCCCAAATCCCCCCATCCTTCCCATCCCACCACGCCGCCTCCGCCAGTTGCCTCCCTAGCTCCCCTACTCTTCCATCTCGAGACGCAGCCGGCATCGAGGGCCTCGTCATCACCATGTCGCTCATCGGCGCCACCATCATCACCACCTTCTCCGGCCCGCCTCCGACATGGTCGCCCCAACCATGCTCTCACCTCCTCCCTGCTCTACTCACGGCAGCCTCATCATGCTCGTCCCCAACGCCTACATCCTCCTCCTCGCCAGCTCGTTGATGGCTTCGGCGTCGGGTTGCCACGCTTCGTGCGGTCTACATCTCCAAGATCGCTTCGCTTGAGATCCGTGACTCGCTCAATACGCTCCTGCAGTTCACGGCCCGCTGCATGTTCCTCTCCTCATCGCATTATCTTCGCCATGACGCCACGCCAAGCCCAACTAGCGTGTCATGCTCGGCGTGCTTTCGCACCGCCGCCATCTACCTCGTCTTTGGACGTGTTCTACCCGCTGGAGTCACCGCTACCGCTCGCCGCCAAGGGTAGGATAAAGGAGGCTAGGGCCGCCCCGAGATCTGTGGTGGCGGGGACGCGTGCCGCAAGATGGCACTCCTCGTCAAGGTTCGGGACCGACGGCGAGATGGCCATCGAGGAGTACATCGTCGGGCCGGTAGAGGGCGACGGCAGCGAGCAGGAGAAGAGGGACATGGTGACTCTATACGGACCAGAGTAGGGCCTGTCGTGGGTGGCACAGCCAGTGGCCGGCGAGCGCGGTAGCAAGTTGGGGAGCGCGCTGGGGCTGGCGTCTCAGCAGGGCAGCATGTTCGAGCAGATGAAGGACCTGGTGGTGGCGCTGCTAACGAGCGTCCACGAGAGGCTGCCCGAGTCTGGCACCAGCGCCGGGAGCATTAGGGGGAGCACTTCCCAACCATGGGAGCATGCTGAGCATGGCGGGGAAGCTAGGCTGGGACGAGGAGAACGTGCCGCTCGATGATGATCTCGACCAGAAATGAATGTGTGAGATGTGTTGCTGCTGGAGGCAAGCGAGCGAGGGCAACCGAGTCTTTTTCGAAATTTTCTCTCTCTCTCAGGCCTAGAAATGATATAATAGTGTTCTTGATGTCCTATGGCAAAATAATACGTTTTTACGGTGTCTTCTAGTGAAACCACGTTTTTTGGATGTCCATTGGCAAACGACACACATATGGAGTGTCCTGTAGCCAATTTCTCCCAAATAATATCGGACGAACCTTAATGAAATATGATCTACGACTAGGTCCTTATCACCTACGACCGGCTCATATCTCTATATGACCAGTTTATAAGTACTCATGACCAGTTCGTAACTCCTTACGACCGGTTTTCGACCACTCAGTGACTATGTTTGACCAGTCTACAACTAGCTCGTATCTTCATATGACTAGTCTGTATCTGGTTGAACTGATCTACATGCTCGTGTATTCTCCCTTTGACTCACGATATCTGGTTGAACCATAGGTGAGATATTATGTTATCCATGGACTATTCAATTCTTTCTCGATTGAGTGTTAGATAACATCATTTGGTCGAACTCTTCAACCACCAGTGGCATAGCCATGCATTTTCTTTATCCAACCACATCGAGGGGCCCAGAGATATCTTTCTTGTTATGTTAGGAGGGGCAAATCCCATATCAGACTAGTCACATTCTTCCGCATATTTCATAGCATACTCGAAAGCTATCTTTATAACTACTCAGTTACGAGTAGCGTTTGGCAACCCCTAAGTATACTATTACACATGTAGGAAACTATGCTGATCTCAGGTCTAAGGATTATACATCATCATTGCTTGAGACCAACTGATGACACATGAAATCATAACAATCTCAACAGTGTCTCATGGTGGGTCAATCCAACCCTATGTTCTTTAACATCTGTTTACATTATTGATTTGATATCCCTATATCCATGACTGGTGAAACATGGTCATCAATCAATACATGTGTTGTTCGATAAGTCACTGGTGTTCCGACCAGTGACATCCGACCATGGATATATTTAGAATGACATCATATAAGTTAAAGAGCTTCACCAACAAGTCACATACTTGTTAACCTTTATAACTGATGATTCATTCAAGGAACAAAATATCATTTTTTTCAATAACTCATAAACATAGATGTGATACAATCATCTCTATGACTGCCTCTATGCCATATCACCAACACCGGCAGCCTTCCACAAAGCCCTTTCATGCAACCATGTGCATCAGCTTGCTCAACTCCCACTGAATGTCCGTCGCAGACCGACTCCAAAGCCCATGTAGGACGACATTGCACACCTCGGTGTGCCAGGAGAAGCTACAAGTGAGCCAACGCAGGACATCTCCGATTCGAGCATTCTCCGCGTTTGGGTGTACCATACTGACTTGCGGGAAACAACTCAACTCAATACCACATGGACCTTCATGAATCGTACCAACACCGTAATGCACTTTTAATCTTGTGGGCTCCGACATGACTGATTTATCACTAAAAATATTTTGAACAATGCAACTACCCATTTGTCAACATACATTCATGAATACGTGCTAAACCAACAAATAGCGACAAGTTGCCTACATTTGGATTAGAAAAACAACGGATAAGACTACTACCCTCACGTGAAGACGTTCTCTCCTAATCAACGAGCTTCCTTCATCTTTCTCTCTTCTCTCCCTCTCCCGAGCTCCTCTTGTCTCCTTCTCTCCCTCTCTCGAGCTCCTCCGCTCTCCTTCTCTCCCTCTCCCGAGATCCTCTCCTCTCCTTCTCTCCCTCTCCCGAGCTCCTCTGCTTCCCACCGTCATTCTCTCTTCTCCTTTTACCCCCACTCCCGACCTTCTCCCCCTCTTCACTTCCCCTCTCCTTCTCTCTCTCTCTCTCTCCTTTTATCCTCTCTCGAGCTCTTCTCGTTCTCTCCCTAGAGAAATGGTGAAAGAGACCGTGAGGGGGCCGGGTGCACATTTCTATACAACCGTCTAGTCGCCCAACCGTTGGACGACTTGGCAGGTCCAATGTTTCAGCGACACGCTGGTCTAAGCTTGCTACCAAGTCGTCTAATGGTTGGGCGACTAGGGCTAAGTTGTTCAACCATTGAGTGACAGGAACTACTCGCTATACTGTTGAGCGACTACTCCACTTGTTGCGCAGTTGTTGGGCGACTTGGATAAAGTCGCTCAACCATTAGGTGACTTTATACAAGTCGCCCAACGGTAGAACGACATAGGATTATTTTTGTAAAATAAAAAAAGGAGGTATATTACTATATTTCAGATTAAAAAAAGGATTATTAAAAAAAATCGCCAAACTCATTACTAATAAGCTTATGTTTTTGTCTATTCAATGGGCTGATGTGGTTGTTGATATATAATGGCTATGAGGTGTTGGTTGGGTCCTACATATCTGATAATAGGTGATTTGCAACTGCCAAGAAAAAAAGAAAAATATGCTAAAAAATATTTTAAAAAGAGGAAAACGTGTAACACTTGATTTGGTGGACCCTAATTAAAAAGGCTTCGATTTGATAGTTGGCTTAGAGATATCAAAATTTGAAATAATTATCACAAAAAAAACCTTAATTTGGTGGACCCTGATTGTAAAAGCTTAGATTGATAGTTGGAATATATATATATATATATAATTTATATATATATATATATATTAAAAGTAAAAACTGATAAGTTGCGCTACCTATAATTCAAGGTTGAAAGTTGAAAGTGTGTAAATTTGCTAGATGTGCCCACCTCCCAATTCTCTATTTCAATCCTTTATTTCACGTAAGGGAGAGAGATCTCAAAATAAATTATGCTAATTAAAAAATATTTAATTAGATATCCCAATTTTTTTTTTGTGAAATATGAATTTTAAACTTTGGAATTTCAAAGAATTTTATATGCTACACTATACCTCGCTACACCACGCAATTGCGTAGGGCGATCAGCTAGTGTATTGAGTAATTAATTTGTTTTGCATGCATATTGATAGTTTTACATGCATACTCACTAAGACTGAGGCGCTAATATATTTTTTTTCAAAACAAGTAGGAGGGCTGCCTATTGTACTAATAGAGAAGAAAGCATAGTGACAAAGAGGCCTGAGGCCTTAACCAAAGGTTCAAGTTTTAATTACACTGAAAAAAATTACTCCAAGCACTTTGCCCCCGCAAGGGACCAAGTTCTACCTTCCTCTTTTATCTTTGCGAGAAGGTCCAGAGGAGGGGATGACCTGTTCTGGAAAATTCTAACATTACGTTCTTTCCAGATCTCCCAAGTGGTTAGGATGGTCACCGTGTGGCCATTGCCCTCCTTGGAAGGTGTTTGTAACTGTTAGTTTGAGACCACCAGTCCCCAATGCTGAGGTTGGCAATCCAGCGGGCTGGTCTGGTTAGTGCACAACCAAGCCAATCGGACAATAAGTTCTACACGCGGCGAGTGTATCTGCAGTCGGCGAAGAGTTGCAAAGCCGATTCTGGTGATTGTCTACAGAGGGGGCAGGTGCCCGGGTTTGGACATCCCCTGGCTTGCAGTCTATCAGCGGTCCACAAGCCGTTTTGGATGTCCAACCAGGTGAACAATTTGCATTTTTGGGGAAGATGGGCTGAGGTTTTCCAGATTACTACAGTATGTAAGGAGATTTCGCTGAGTAGTCACCCTGCGGAGTTAGCTTCCAGTTGATCTCGTCCACGGCGGTTGGGTCCAAGGTGATTTGGTTTAATCTCCCCTATAGGTCCAGGAATTGTTGAACCAGCTGATTTGTTATTTCCCCCAGTGTGTTGATGTCTTGAATCCAGCGACTATCCTGAAGTGCCTCGCAGACCTGCCATAGTCCGCCGAGCTGAGTTGGATGACAAATGTTTGCCCACATGACTTTGCATTTCCTTCCTGTTATAGCTTTTGTACCTACTAGAGGAACCATCACCTAGTGCGGTCTAGAGCATAGAGGATAGATTTTGGGACTTTTAGGACCATGAGATAATAAATTGGGGTCAAGGTGAGCACTGATTTCACTATGGTCATCCGACCGGCTGTTGTGAGGAGTCTACCTTGCCATCCAGCCAACCTGCACCCCACTTTATCTAGAACTGGCTGGAAATCTATCGTTCGTAGTCTTTTTATAATTTAACGGTAGGCCTAGGTATTTTATGGTGAAGTTTGAGCGTATTGCAAGGAAATCTTGGAGGACCGCTTCTAGGTCGATGTGGTCGCAACTTATAGGTACCACCGTGCTTTTGTGAAAGTTGGTCTGTAACCCCGAGTCATTCCCGAAGCTTTGAAGTATTTGGGCCATTGTGGTAATGTCGGTGTGTGTTGGGGAGATGAATATGGTCATGTCATCAACGTACAGGGAATTCCTTAGCCTATCAAAGTGGCCACTTCGGTGTTCCAAGTGACCCAAATATGTTGTTAGCTGAAACGGACGTTGAAGGGGGTCAATCGCCATAATGAAGAGGAAGGGGATTGTAACACCCTAGCTCAACATTGAGCCTGGAATGCTACTAAAATTAAATTAAACAAAACTAAACTAAGACCAATTACCAATTTTCGGCAGAACCTCCTTTGTATAATTAACTATACAGAGGTTCCAACAATTAATCATAGCAATTAACACTAAACTCAATATTCAAGTTCATTCACGCAAGCAAGATAATCTAATAAACATAAACAAAACTTGATATTCTCCTTATTACAATTAATCTGAAACTTAAAACCATCCATAAGTGATTCACAAGCAGTTTACTTATTATTGGAATAAAATCTAAATGGCAGTCGCCTTAAGGATGAGTGGTAGTGAGTGCATCCAAACATCTACTCCCTCCCATGCATGCCGTTCTTGCCAGTTGTACCTAAAACATATCAAAGCAAAAGTGAGCCCAAAGACTCAGCAAGTATCAACAAGGCTAAAGCTAAAATCACAGTCATAGCATCAATATTCTAAATTAAACATTACACTAAACATAGTCTTCATGCTTCTGTAATGCGACCATGCAATGCACCTTTTAAACTTTATCTCTTTTCGCATTTTATCGGTAATGCGAGGTATACAACCGTTGATGTATACCCTTGCCTATGCACTCTGGCACAGGGACCAAGAGCCTATACTCCACAAGTATAGGGACCTTTGCCCATCATCATCATGATGGGGACCTCTTTACTCATTGCCCACATTCTACGAATGTGGGGACCTCAAGCCCGTCATTTACATGACGGGGACCTCAACTATTCATACTTGGTCACCACGTGACCAAGACTCAATCATGCTTACTACATGCATATGTACAATGACATCATCTTCCAAACATATGAATTCAATGTGTACATAATAACATGTAAGCATTAACAACATACACAGGAAGCTTTAACCATAACTTGCATTTACCAAGATATATTGTAATTCATCACATTAACATCCATGCATGGCTATTACGAACAAGACACAATCAATCTCAGCAAACAATCATAATTATTCTACAACCCGAATACTTGCCTCAGCCGTGCGAGAACGGTGGACGCGAAGAGGGCGCTGTCCCTGGGATCACGCTCCCACCTGAACATAATGATAACCCAAACTAAGTCAAGCATACTGGACCAAAATTATAAATAAGAACACAATTGAACTCGCTAAACTCCCAAGTGTTTCCAATCTTCCAATTTCTACCGATCGATTTGGTGTTCACTGCGGACAGTCAACTTCTAAAATTCATAACTTTCTGCTCAGGAGTCCAAATAAGATTTTATAATACTTTCTGGAAAGATAATTAAATTACATAAATAAACTTAGTTGGGGAGCCCTTCTGATTCTGCCATCTACTGCTCCTACCAAGCCAATCTACAGAACATCAATTATCATATCGGGTTCTCTGGACAGTACACTAAAATTATCATAACTTTTGCTACGAAAGTCCAATTCTTACGTTCTTTAGCTTTCTGGAAAGGTGAGGAAATGACCCATCTTTTTCATGATAACGAGATCCTCTGATTTCGTCTTTAACTAATAGATTAACTCAGATTTATACAGACTGTCAGGATGTTGACAAGTTAACAGGACAGCGGCACTAAACAATTCATAACTTTCTAACCGTTAATCGGATCTGGGCGTTCTTGGCGGCCATGGAAATCTAACAACATAGCCCAACTATTTCTAAGAGGTTAGATCCCTAGATTCTGCCTCTACAGACATGAAAACCATCGTCCAAATTACTGTACAGAACGCGATCTATTAAACCGACGCAATTCAATCTATCAAACGACATCAAACGCATCTACTACACATTAACCAGCGAAGAACACGCGACGTTACCCTTGAAGAACCGCTGTAGATCGCGACGAAACCCACGAACCTTCACTTCCCTCTCTTCTCCGCTCTCTCCTTCTTCTCCCTTCTTTGGCCGGCCACCACTAATGCGACCTTCTTCTTCTTCCCTACTCGGCAGCAACAGAGGGGGGGGGGGCAGTGCTACAGTACCGGCGGCACTACAGTAACTGCGAGCTACAGTACCATCTAGGGTTTGGGTGGCCTTCCCCTTTCTTTTAAGGCCGACCAACTCAAATGGGCCAAAGGCCCAGGTTCTCCAATAAAAGCAAAAACGCCCCTCTAAAACCTCTAATTCTATTTAATTTCAGTACTAATCACTTATTTATTTTATGTTAAAATGGGATATTACATTCTACCCCCCTTAAACAGAATTCGACCCCGAATTCTACTTGTTCTATTCGCAAGAACACCACAACTGAAATTAATAGCAAGTAACACGTACCCAACGCGAATAGCTCCGGACAATGCTCGCGTATGCGGGACTTCAGCTCCCAAGTGGCCTCTTTCTTAGACTAGTGACCAAAGCACTTTTACATACTAACATATAACGCCTCATCACTCGTCCCGACCTTTCCAGACCCACTCAACGGACAGGACTCGAAGGTACGGTCTTACTCGTTGGCCAACGACTCTAACGAAAACTCATACTCCGGATCTCTTAGGTACTCCCTCGACACCGGGTCATACAAAACGATCTGTGCCTCACGCCAGGACTCAAGACGGTCCTAGTAATACGCTATCTCCCAAATCTCCGCAACTTTCAGAAATATCCAAAGTACCTTGGGCCAACATTCCCTTTGGTACCAAACCACACAACCTGCACATAACACACAAAACTCTTGTTCCTTGTATCAATCGATCTCTTCACTTTAACAATGAGCACCTCCTTTAACCAGAGACGCACAACAGAACTCGACTGAAAATAAAAGATTCTCATTACAAACATGCATTACCATCTCCCCACCAAAAGAGTTAAAACAAAAACCAAAAGATTCATCATGAAACTCTTCCACTTTCCAAGTGGGTAGTTTGCCAATGAACACCACATAAGCCAAAGGCGAAATCACTCGAATGCCCAGAACAACCATTTCCTTTCTTTTTCTTAACCAAAAGGAATCACGTATACCAAGAAGAACCAACTCAATTTATAATTGGCATCCGTCATAGGGACAAAGCTCAATTAAAAACCAAGAGAACATTTCATTATCCGAGAATACAACCTTTTTCTCAAACTTTCTTTCAAGAATTCAACTTTCTCTTAAATCATGAGATTCCAAACCATCGAATAACACACTAATCCATTTCTTTTAATTTGGCAACCTCAAAGCTATGCTCAGACTGAACAGAAAATCCACACCTATGTAGTGAGACTATTCCAATCCACAATAACATACTCTGATCAACTTCTCTACCAAAGGAATTACTTTGACAAATAATTCCCAACACACTTCAATATAGATTTCAGCCACAATCACATCACATCAATCTTTTAAGGATAATCAACTTGAAATTCACCGCATACACACTCATTTACTACATCCAAAGGATTCTATCAAAGATCACCATAACTCTTGGAACCTAATCATAGGAAACCAAGATGCTACCATAAAAAAAAACAAAGCCCAGATTCAACCTCCAAGACTCCTACAACAAACTTCTCAGATAAAAGATCGAGAAATCCTCGATTCATTCACTAAAATTCCCACACTCTAAACATACTCAATCATTATCATCCACATGTAAATATTTTCTCGACCAAATTATCTTTTAGAAGAATTCTATCTCCTGAATGTTATTCACTAAAACCAGGGCATACCTGCCGACATCTCAACCCTACCTACTATCCCATCAATTGACTTTACGATTAGATTACTTCACTAATCCTACTCTCATTAAACTACACTATCATAGATCACCTACCCAACCTTGCAAAATTACCCAATCACGATTCTCTAACACATTGATCAAGTTTCTCAGACTTTCGATAATGATATCATTCCAATATGGACAATGGTTCTAGGATTATAATTCACCATAGGTTCCACTAGTTGTAACACTAATCGATTGTATTCCAACGACAAACATTCCATTTACATAGAACTCTCTCCAAGAGTTCTAGGTCAAAACCAAATCAATTTCTACTGCTCTTCAAATAGCTTGGCCCCCAAAATTCTCACTGCGATTATTTACTTGACCACCACCAACCAATCGCCACCTTACACTTTATAAGACCTTGCAACCCAAGTCGGTTAATCTTTTCTTAATAGGAAAGAGCAAACAAATACAAGTTTTAACACACGAGGAAACACTACTCTTCACAGTGAGTACAAGACCAAGAGAAATAGTCAAATAGCATTGATCTCGAAAAACAAAAGACGAGACCACAATTGAGAGCACATGTTCCACAAGAAGGGAGTTTCAAACATCAATAAATCACAATAAAATATTGCTTTTGAAACTCAAGAAACACTTAAGCGGCAACGATAGAAGAGTTGCAGGTTACAATCCTTAACTCCAACCTCAAATACTTATGGTACACTTTTTTTTTCTTTTAACAGAGAAAAACAATTTCCTTTGATTACATCATCACTTGCCAACCCAAAGTAGAAGTACTTTTAATACAAATCACATTAATCACTTAAAAACCCATTAGAACATTCTCACGCATCGTCTTTCTCAACAATTTCAGCTACCACATTAAGCATGAACTACCAAAAGATCACAGATGCAAAACTCTAAACTTTTCACTTAACCGATATTACAGGAGGCGGTTAAATTACCTTCTTTCTAAAAGAATCATCACCACTCCCACAAGTCACAATCCTTTGTAGACAATCTTACTAACATCAAGAATAATACACTCTTAACACGAATCACCATCATCTACTCTTCCATTATAAAGCCCACAAAGGCTCACCAGACTGTTACATACCACTTTATCATCTCATCCTCAATTGAGAGTATACCAAAATCTTCAACCTCACTACAACAATCACTTTATTTTTTAGAGTGAACCTACTACCCAACTTTAAAAGTTATAACAAGATCCTTTTATCAAAGGCATACTATAATCTGACAACTTCACCATCATACAAACACGGGTCATCTATTAAAATCCCATCGTAAACCTCTCCAAAATAAACGCAAACCACAAGGTTGAAACAAACCTCTTTTAACAAGATCATGCTATCAGAGACTACTTATTCACTCATCCACTCGACCATTAGTGTTACTCAACACCCACTCCAACTATCATTAACAATTGACAATTGTATTTATCACGTATGCAAATAGGGTCCTACTTCTATTTGCAAATACATAACCATCTATAAACACAAAGTCAATATTCCACTCTACACTCAGAGTTTAGGGCAAAGTATAATTAAACATTCAATAATATCATCTCCTGTAAAACAGGGTTTCACAAGATGCTACCTCAACATTCATCTAACCCGACATACATGTTTCAATCTAGCAATTATGAATGCTCATCAAGTAACCAGTTTATGAAAATTTCCCAAATTGATATTCTCTAAAGCATCGTTCAAACACATCCCTAACATAACCATCCCTAATGGGTAGACTAATCCATTGAGACACATTACTCCAAATTTATCCAATAAATCTACCGAATTCCACAATCTTAATGATCATACCAAATCATCAATATACCACACCTCTTAATAAATCTTGGATTCCCAGTATAAATGGTCATACCATTAAACAAGTTCATCATGTAATTATTCCATGACAACACCAAATATATCAACTTCACTTCCAAGGATCTTGGTTAAGATCGACACGCATCACACTCTGAGACCCAACTTGATAACTCATAAGTTATCAATTTATCTTCTATGCTTGAAACCCCTCACTTAGTCACAACAAAACATTACAAACGAGTTATGATACTTTCTTTTTCAAAGAAGATGCACTAACCTTCAACATTCTAACTACTCCAAAAGAAGCGCATAGCGTCGAAAAGACCAAATTCAAACTCAAGGAAAGAGAACAACTTCTCTAAAGATGCTCACTATCTACGCCTGTACTAAGATATCCAATGTGAGCACTTCACTATTGCTATACCACGAACGGTGGTGTAACCTGGTACAGCCCAGGGCCACAACCACGACATCAACCTCTCAACATGGGTTATCCCCACACAAAATAACTATAGTATTATAATATAGATATATCCGATCATCTCATAACAGGAATCATCAATACAACTCAACGTAAGCGTAAATGCAATGCAAAAACCCATTCCCAACTACTATGCTTAGTGTGTCAAGTTTAATATTTTCAATACCATGGACCTCTGACCGCTCGATACTAATCAGAAACACCAAACTCAACATTGAGCACCGAATGCTACTAAAATTAAATTAAACAAAACTAAACTAAGACCAATTACCAATTTTCGGCAGAACCTCCTTTGTATAATTAACTATATCGAGGTTCCAACAATTAATCATAGCAATTAACACTAAACTCAAAATTCAAGTTCATTCAGGCATGCAAGATAATCTAATAAACATAAACAAAACTTGCTATTCTCCTTATTATAATTAATCTGAAACTTAAAACCATCCATAAGTGATTCACAAGCGGTTTACTTATTATTGGAATAAAATCTAAATGGGGCCGCCTTAAGGATGAGTGGTAGTGAGTGCATCCAAACATCTACTCCCTCCCATGCATGCCGTTCTTGCCGGTTGTACCTAAAACATATCAAAGCAAGAGTGAGCCCAAAGACTCAAAGAAGTATCAACAAGGCTAAAGCTAAAATCACAGTCATAGCATCAATATTCCAAATTAAACATTACACTAAACATAGCCTTCATGCTTCTGTAATGCGACCATGCAATGCACCTTTTAAACTTTATCTCTTTTCGCATTTTACCGGTAATGCGAGGTATACAACCGTCGATGTATACCCTTGCCTATGCACTCTGGCACAGGGACCAAGAGCATATACTCCACAAGTATAGGGACCTTTGCCCATCATCATCATGATGGGGACCTCTTTACTTATTGCCCACATTCTACGAATGCGGGGACCTCAAGCCCGTCATTTACATGACGGGGACCTCAACTATTCATACATGGTCACCACGTGACCAAGACTCAATCATGCTTACTACATGCATATGTACAATGACATCATCTTCCAAACATATGAATTCAATGTGTACATAATAACATGTAAGCATTAACAACATACACAGGAAGCTTTAACCATAACTTGCATTTACCAAGATATATTGTAATTCATCACATTAACATCCATGCATGGCTATTACGAACAAGACACAATCAATCTCAGCAAACAATCATAATTATTCTACAACCCGAATACTTGCCTCAGCCGTGCAAGAACGGTGGACGCGAAGAGGGCGCTGCCCCTGGGATCACGCTCCCACCTGAACATAATGATAAACCAAACTAAGACAAGCATACTGGACCAAAATTATAAATAAGAACACAATTGAACTCGCTAAACTCCCAAGCGTTTCCAATCTTCCAATTTCTACCGATCGATTTGGTGTTCACTGCGGACAGTCAACTTCTAAAATACATAACTTTCTGTTCAGGAGTCCAAATAAGATTTTATAATACTTTATGGAAATATAATTAAATTACCTAAATAAACTTAGTTGGGGAGCCCTTCTGATTCTGCCATCTACGGCTCCTACCAAGCCAATCTACAGAACATCAATTATCACATCGGGTTCTCTGGACAGTACACTAAAATTATCATAACTTTTGCTACGAAAGTCCAATTCTTACGTTCTTTAGCTTTATGGAAAGATGAGGAAATGACCCATCTTTTTTATGATAACGAGATCCTCTAATTTCGTCTTTAACTAATAGATTAACTCAGATTTCTACAGACTGTTAGGATGTTGAAAGGTTAACAGGACAGCGGCACTAAACAATTCATAACTTTCTAACCGTTAATCGGATCTGGGCGTTCTTGGCGGCCACGGAAATCTAACAACATAGCCCAACTATTTCTAAGAGGTTGGATCCCTAGATTCTGCTTCTACAGACATGAAAACCATCGTCCAAATTACTGGATAGAACGCGATCTATTAAACCGACGCAATTCAATCTATCAAACGACATCAAACGCATCTACTACACATTAACCAGCGAAGAACACGCGACGTTACCCTTGAAGAACCGCTGTAGATCGCAATGAAACCCACGAACCTTCACTTCCCTCTCTTCTCCGCTCTCTCCTTCTTCTCCTTCTTTGGCGGCCACCACCAATGCGACCTTCTTCTTCTTCCCTACTCGGCAAAGAACGACGGGGGGTAGTGCAAAGATGCGGTGGCACTACAAGAATCATGAGCTCTGATACCATCTAGGGTTTGGGTGGCCTTCCCTTTCCTTTTAAGGCCAACCAACTCAAATGGGCCAAAACACCATAGGCCAAAGGCCCAGGTTCTCCAATAAGAGCAAAAACGCCCCTCTAAAACCTCTAATTCTTTCTCTAATTCTATTTAATTTTAGTACTAATCACTTATTTATTTTATGTTAAAATGGGATATTTCAGGGATAGTGGGTGTCCTTGTGCAATCCTCTGCTGTCGGTAATGGCTCCACCAGGGATGCTGTTTAGGAGTACTCTAGAGGAGGCCGATAATAAGAGAGCCGCTAACCATTCTCTTTATCTAGAAGGGAAGCCTAGTCTTTGAAGCAGTTCTAGAAGGTAGTCCCAGCGTACCATATTGAATGTTTCTGCTATGTTTAGGTTAAGGAATAGAGTTGGGGTTTTGGACTTGTGGAGTCTTGTTGTTAGGTTGTTGACTACAAAAAGTTGTCATGGATGCTTCTTATCTTGACGAAAGCACTCTGATTTACCGACACTAGGCTATTCAAATACGACACCAATCTTAAGGCAACTGTCTTAGAGATCAATTTCCCCACGCCATGAATGAGACCGATCGGTCTGTAATCTGTTGCCATATCTGCTCCATCTTTCTTTGAGATAAGTGCAATGCTTTCCATGTTGAGGAGGTGGAGGTTTGTCGTGTAGAGACTGTGAAAGCTTTGGAATACCACCATGATATTGGCTTTTATGATGGTCTAGTAAGATTTAAAGAAGTTGACCGTGAACCCGTCTGGGCCTGGTGCCTTGTCCCTTGGCATCTGTGCTAGAGCCTCCGCGATTTCCAACCTAGTGAAAGGTTCCTCCAACATGTGCAGATTTTGTAGGGTGAAGTTCAGTGCCTCCTAATTGAGTTCGAAGGATCTGGCATTCGGCGAGGCCATGAAGCCCTGGAAATGTTGTTGAAGCACCTCTTGTTTCTCATCATGCGATATAGCCCATCCCTTATCATTTTGCAGTCTTTGGATGCGATTTTTATGTTGCCTAGCATTGACTTTTAGGTGGAAGAACTTTGTGTTGGCGCCCTCCTATCTTAGGTTTACAATGCGTTAGATCTGCCTTTTCCTAGAGCGCTCGATCACTGCAAGCCCCCAAATCGACAGAGCAAGAGAGCGAGCGACTGCGAAATCAAATGAACGAGCGGAAGAGCGAGCGAGTGACTGCGAAATGAAATGAACGAGTGGAAGAGTGAGCGAGCAACTACGAAATGAAATCATGTTCGCTCCCTCTAATTTATAGCCATTGTGAAGGGAATCCTTATCCCACGCGTGCTAATTAAGTCATGCATTTCGGAGGACAAAGATTTGATGGATGAAACAAGGAGGTAATGGTACAACGAGTGATTGATGCTTTTGGTGGAAAAGTAAGGCAAAATGGAGGGAGGGCCTCATTCAGATGTTTGGGCAATCAACACATGGCACGATATCTATTGATTTGTACGAACATGACACTTATACGAAATAGCGAGAAAAATTCTGAACAAATAAAGTTATGAAAAATTTACACAAGCAAGTACACAGTGTTGGAATGCTCCACAAAAAATTTCATAAATTTTTGGACTCACTTGCTATATTTTAAAATTTCTACAAATTTCAGCCTAACTATAACCCTAACCCTAACTAACCTAACTAACTAACTAACTAATTAACCCTAATTAGCGCCATGTGGCAAAGGGAGTAGGGCTGGTGCATGGTGACCATGCGCCAATGATTGGTGGCTCATTGGGCGAGTCAAGGGTCGGGTTGGGTGGGTCGGCTAGGCTACGAACACGCGGTGGTGGGGTGGCGTTGGTGTACGGTGGCCGTGCGCCAACGCCACGTGTTGCAAATACGCTTCTACCGTGGTCATATCTGCAAATACTCGAGCAAAAAGTGATATATCTGCCATTTTCTCCCTAATTTCGAATTAGTAGGTATGTACGACCAGAGAAACCAATGTATTCTTCCATTCACACGTCTAGTGCCAAATAGTAGTGCAGCCAAGAGGAGGCGGTGGCGGCCGGGCAGATGCAAATCGGGAGAGGAGGGAAGTGATGGTTCGAGGGATTGAGAGGAATATGGAGGTGTATAGGATTCGTGACGGAATGCGTCCACCCTAAAAAATTGCACGCAACGCTCAGGTTGCATTCAGTAGAAGAGCTAAAGAAGACGGAGTAGGAAACACTTCCGTAATTTCCAAGTGAATACTAACATGAAAGCTAGGATTTATTTTTACACGACACATTAGCACTAGTTAGGATTTGGGATGATTTTGTCTAAATGCCATCATCGGCCGAACCGCAAGGTAGCAAAGTGATTACAACATTTAGAACAACAAGCTAGGAAGTTTGATCTGTCAATCTAGTGAGCTGAGTAGACAAGAACAGAACCACCTCGGAGCAGTCACCACTCACCATAGTGCCAAAGAGCGCTTCTCTTTCTCCCTATCTTGCTTTAGCCTTTATGATGTGGTGTCCCTGTATCGTACAACTCACAAGCATCTATATAGTTGTAGTACGGTGGTATTAGAGACTTGCAAAATAAGACCTCAAATTTGCCTCGCGGTTGAGCACTTGCACTTCCGGACAGAAGATCTAGCATTGTTATCCTTGGAACTCCATCCTGAGCCGGGCCTTTTTGGTAATTTTCATGTAAAAGGAATTTGGCAGGTGTTGTTTCGGCTATTCCCGGAATATACCGAGGATGATCATTCAACCTAAGATCGTCCAGATATTCACCAAACAGAAAGTGATTCCTTTGTATGTACTCCTTGTAACATGTGAGAACCCTGCACCAATATTGAGTACTGAAATTAACTCTAAGTAAGCTAGCACAAATATACGCAGACATGAAGGATCCCCGCATCTGAAGGGCTAACTCCATAGCTATCGATGCTAAATTCGGGTGCTCCTCTGGATCTGTGCTTCCAAACACGAGCATCTTGAAGAAATACCAATAAGCCTCTGTAGGCAAAGGTTTTAGTCTGACAGCTTGCGTTGTTCCAAGACTCGTAATCTTCTCTGATCGACTAGTGATTATGATTTTACTCCCATGTGCCATGCATCTTTCGGAAGAGTACAACCTCTTCCATGCCCCTACGTCCACATCCCCTAAGAGCTCAATGACAATCAACAATCTTTCATCTGAGGCACTATTCTGATGCTTGACTGCACAATTACCTCTAAAAGTGGCCGTTGTTTTATCTTTAAGGTCATTGCTACTATGGAACAAAATCAAGGAGAAGTGATTGCGCATCCTTTCATCGTCGCAAACATGTTCCACAAGAGTGCTCTTTCCAATAAGTGCCGGACCAACGATTGGAAGGACACCCAAATTTCTATCACCAGGAGGCTCATTTTGTAGCAGGAAGTCGACAACCCGTTCCCTTTCCATGTGGCGACCAAACATACACTTGTCCAAAAATAAATTCGCGCTAAAAGGCTGGCGATACATGTGAGGGTAGCTCATCAAAAATATAACGAACTCTTTCATGCCAGCAATGATGCTTTCTAGGCTACTAATCATCCGTTGTAATTCCTCCAAGTTTACAGTAAAAAGTACCATGGTTTCGAATTACTAGAGGCCAGCGAACACGCTTTCTTGGGTTGAATCTGGACAAGGCAAATGTCGACTCACCTCCTCATCCCTCTTCCTCTCTAGAGGAGGGCTTGGTATCTGAAGGCATCAAGAGCGTAGTAGCCTCTGAACATCTCATCTCTCGGGATCTTGAGCTTTGGAGCATACCTCGGTTTGCAATATGCCGCCTCCGCCTCCTCGGCGATCGTGCGCTCCTTAGTAGCACGAGATGTAGCCTCTGCGAGTTCTCTGGGCGGTTATGCGCCTCCGTTATTTGCGACCAAGAATGATATGAATCTACTGGCGAGATCACCAAGAACTGCAGAAGAGAGCATCTCCATTGTGAACCCCTCTGGAGATTGTGCAACGAATGACAAGAGGAAGAGGGGAGCAATTTATCTACTAGTGCCAACTGCCAATCTTGCGTCTAGTCGTTTCTCACTCAATGACCCTTGAAGTCTAAAGCCAACAATTATGTAGTTTTTTTAAAACTAAAAGGCAGTCATGTGGTCAAACATCTCTATACTTAAAAGAAGACTCTAAGTGATCGTCCATCCTCCTCTCTTCCACCCCGTCCGTAGTGCACCCCGCACCGACTAGTGGGACCGAGCAGATGTGATTTACTTGCTGCTTCCCGGTTCCTCTCTTCTAGCACAATCAAGCAACAACTGCTCCCATCTTTTCCTCCCTTCCCCTTAATCCCTCGTACCATCCCATCCCTCCTCTCCCGATTTGGCACAACACGTGTGAATGGAAGAATACATTGGTTTTGGTTTCTCTGGTCGTACATACCCACTAATTCGAAACTAAGACCCGGTCAACAAAAGAAAGGTTAACTTTTTTGCTAAATACAAATATACAACACGTGGCAGTTGACAGGGTCGAAGATACCGCAGTTGAAATCACCAGTGGTCTGTCAAGCCTTCCAACTCTCATGACTAACGACTTGTACATCTGCAGAAGTTACTTTTAAATTTGTTATTTGTTTTCAGGGACGACCAGGAATCGGACATACAGGTGGGAGTCTTCCACCGTACGGTTCAAAAATACAACATGTCTAGATAACAGTTGCAACATCCCCGCACAATGGTTGCAACATCATCGGACAATAGTTGCAACATCCCTGCACAACGGCTGCAACATCACCAGACAATGGTTGTAACATCACAAATCAAAACAAAGCTCTAGAGAAAAAAGCGTTGGAAAAAAATGCAATATCGCTGTAAACTGTATGCAACATTTTTTTTCTATAGATGCAACATTTTTTTCTACCGATGCAACATTTCAACAAATCCGAAAATCAATAAAAGGGAGAGAGGGAAACCGAGCCATAGGCTCTTTCGCTAGCGGCCGCTCGGGCTTGCGCCGCTAGAGCCGGGCTAGGCGAGGGCGCCGGTGGTGGTGGCAGGGAGGCGCTGGGGCCGAACTGGGTAGGAGGAGGTGGGCCAGCGATAGTAGCCGGAGTAAGGGCGACGCACTGTGGTCGAGGCGATGCAAGGAGCAACCCGTGAGCTAGGGGAGCCGCCTGAGCCAAAGGGCGGGCAGAGGGAGGGCCAGGGCACGGGGACGCGAGGAGGAACAAGTGGAGGGGGCAGGGTGTGCGAGGCTAGGCCGACGAGCCAGGAGGCACCATGGCGCCATGGAAGCCTCCGTTCGGCCAGAGCTAAACATCATGGAGAAACAAAGAGCCACCAGTGAACACCGGAAAACCTCATGACGTATGAGTATGACAGTCATGATTCATGTCGTAGCTTATATATAAGCATGTTAAAGAACTAGGCTAAAGAACTAGGCTAAAGAAATCCTAGAAAAGACACAGCAAAGGAGATCTTTCTCCTATCCAAAAGATTTTGTTTCTTTGGAGAAATCTTCTCCAAATATTTCACTAATAATTATTAATTGCTTTCCCCCAAAATGTTATACTAAAAAATCTTATCATGCTTTTGATTCAGGCTTGTTCTACCCATTTTGTTAAGTAGTGCTCAAATATGGTCGCTGCCTTGGGTAAAACAGTCATGAATCATGAGTTGTTGGCACATCGCGTGTCGCACGTTGTTTTCAGGGAAGGATTGGATCTGGTGCGTTCTCATGAATTGCACTTGCAAAATAAGTGTAAAATTTGATGGATTCTAGACTGTCCTAGTGTATATGTACTGCAACTTGGCGTTTCAAAAGAAAAAGTACTACTACTTGTGGCAAGTTAATGCTTCATGTCCATTATGTGCTGTTATGACAAAAGAAAAGTATTTGCTATGATTTACAATGATACTGTAGGCATTATTGATTTGTTGTATTCAAAATTGACACTTGACATAGTCTGTTTCCCCTTTGTGATCAACAGTCCATCAGTGTTTTCTTCCGTTCTTCTCAACACCTACAGAATCTAGTTGTGTTCACTTGTGCCTAAAACTATTGTTTGATCTTGTTAGCCCAAGTTCCTTGCATATATCTTCAATTGGACTCTTGATCAGGCATGCGCAGAGCATGCTTGACTACTTTGTTTTGGAAGACGAAATACCATCCATCCACAAAGAAGAAGATTGCTCCACGTATGGCTCTCACTTCTCAATATCAGTATTCAGTACTCTCAACCATGGATAGAAAACACGAGCACGGTGCAAATCCCGCCGGCCGGCGATACCGAGAATCGGTGGTTACGAAATCTCGAAAAACCGGATGTTTTTCAAAAACTGAATTTTGAACTGAAATTTTGGAAAACCGGTAACTGGACTGGTTACCGCCCAAAAACTGAAAAAACGTGTTGTATATTTGTATTTGGCCAAAAAAGTTAACCATTCTTTTGTTAACCGGGGTCATAATTTTGCATTAGTGGGTATGTACGACCACAGAAACCAATGTATTTTTCCATTCACACGTGTTGTGCCAAATAGTATTGCAGCCAAGAGGAGGCGTTGGCGGTCGCGCAGATGCAAATCGGGAGAGGAGGGATGGGATGGTACTAGGGATTGAGGGGAATATAGAGTTGTATGGGATTCGTGGATTTAGTTGAAGGGAGAGGAAAGATGGGAGCAATTGTTGCTTGATCATGTGAGAAGAGGGGTACCAGGGAAGCAGCGAGTAAATAACATTAGGCTGCTCGGTCCCACTCGTCGACGCAGGGTGCACTCAGCATATGGACAGGGTGGGAGAGGGGAGGATGGACGACCACCGAGTCTTCTTTTTGTTATGAATAATGATTGTATTCATCATGAGGCTAATGAGCCAATATATATACAAGTACAAGGGGTGTATGCCATATACAGATTAGGAAGTACAAAAGGCAGATAAGGAAATACAAAAGAGTTCCTATTCTAACACCCCCTCAAACTTACGATGGATCAACAACATGAAGTTTGGAGAGATAGAAGCTGTGCTATGCTTAGGTCTGTGCCTTTGTGAAGAAATTGACCAACTGAAGCTCTGAAGGCACACACTGAAGAGCAACAACATGGTCTTGCACCTGTGTCCGCATATAGGAAGCATCTACACCAATATGCTTTGTAAGCTCGTGCTTCACCGGATCTTTAGCAATGCTAATGGCACCTGTATTGTCAGACAAAAGATGAGTGGCTGCTGAAACAAAAATACCAAAATCCTCAAGTAACCACCATAGCCAAGTAACCTCCGCAGTGAACAAAGTCATAGCTCGCCGCAACTTAGCCTCAGCACTCGAACAAGAAACTGTTATATGCTTCTTAGTCTTCCAAGCAATGAGAGAACCACCAAGAAAAAAATAATAAGTAGAGCGATCAGAGTGATCACTAGCCCAGGTGGCATCAGAATATACCTAGAGTCAGAAGAAGTGGGCGAGGGAAAACGAGAGAGCAGTGATGGTTCCACGAAGATATCGTAGAACACGAGGAAGATGACTATAGTGGAGCTGAGTGGGAGGAGAAGGACAAGAATCGTCAAAAGTGACATCTCGAGAAACCCGTATCTGTCGGCCTACATGATCCCAACAACGATATTCCTTATGCTCAGCGCTATAACCCAGAAAAACACACTCCATGGACTGAGCGGTCAGCTTGGTGCTCTCGCGAGGTGCAAGAAGAACATACCGCACACACACACACACCCAAAGAGGCGAAGACTAGATTAATCAGGAGTCTTGCCACAGAGATGCTCAACTGGGATCCCACCCTGAAGAGCAGAAGAATGCTGAATATTAATCAGGAAAGTGGCAGTAGAAACAGTATCAGCCCAGAAGTGTGGTGGGACAGTAGAAGCAAGCATAAAAGCGCGGGCTGTCTCAAGAAGATAACGATACTTTCGATCAGCCACACTGTTCTGGGCATGAGCACCGGGGTAAGAAAACTGAGAGAGTGCCCTGCTCAGCAAGAAAACCATGAAGGACTCCTAACAAGTATCCCATAGTAGAATCAACATGAAAAACACAAATAGGAGAGTCAAACTGAGTACGAATCATGGTGGCAAAAGTCTTGTAGATGGATAGAAGCTCACTACGAGATGACATAAAGTATATCTATGTGTGTCGAGAAAAGTCATCAATAAAAATGATATAATATCGATGACCTCCTTTCGAAACAAAAGGAGCCAAACCCCAAACATCATAATGAACAAGATCAAAAGGACGTTGTGACACCGACTCACTGGAAGGATAGAGGAGTTGAAGCTGTTTATCAAGCTTACAACCCTGACAATTTAGAGAAGCATCACTAGACACAGACCCTAAAAGACTACGGTGAAGTAAAGAAGATAGACATGACTCACAAAGATGTCCCAAACGATGATGCCACTGAGCAAAAGACGCAGTGGAGGATGCAGCAGAAGTAGAGGCGGTGGTGGAGGTGTCAAGACTGGCAGGGGCAGCGGAAGGAAGATGAAGTCAGTTAAGCTCCTAGAGACGCAGTGAGTCATGATGGCGAGGGCCAATACCAAGCAGAGTCCCCGTGCGTCGATCCTGAACAGAACAAGAATTAGAATCGAGAATAACACGACAACCATGATCGATGAACTGACCGGCAGATATGAGCTGCATGATTAGTTTGGGAACATAAGAAACAACAGGAACCTGAAAAGAGGAATTCAAAAGAGTGTATCGTCCTACGACAGAGAGAGAGGTACAATTTGATGTCTAAATAGTGATAGGAACAACTAAAGGACCAATGGAAGTGAGATTGGTGGAATCAGATGTCATATGAAAGGAAGCACCAGAGTCAAGAATCCAAGGTGATATACCCGAGGAAGGAGTAGAAGGTCTGTTGGGTTGCGGGTAGGCTACGATAGCTACAAACAAAAATTTCTACCACGCAAACCAGGAAGCCAAGCAAGTAGATGATCATAGATCGTTACCACCAGACGCACAGAGCAGCGGATGAAGGGTTGGAGCAACCTGGTCCAACGTAGAGCGCGTCGATGTAGTGGTCATAGTCGATCGTCCAGCGTCCTCGCGAGTCGATCGTCTCCTCCAGCAATGTCTGCAGTTCCTTGTGAAGATCGCGGATCGTCCTCAAGTGCAACAATCGTAGTAGCTCCTCTACGGTATCCACACGTCCAAGGAAGGAACAACCATGCGCCGATGTACTAGCACCAGGTCACACGGCAGAGCTCTCAGGAAGATGGCGGCTAGGGTTTTGGTGGTGTCTCAACTTACGTTACGCCCAACAGCCTCATGCATCTCCTTATATAGTGCTCGTGATGGATCCTATCTGAACACGTTTACGAATCGTATTTGTACTGGTTTGTTCCAACCTGTTAAGTGTGTGACCCTGTAGGTTCATGCGTAGTTCGGTTGTGACTCAGAAACCCTTTCTGACCACGGGTCGTAGCGGCTCCTAGCAGAACATAACGATTCCCGAATACACACAAATTATATCGGACGAACCTTAATGCAATATGATCTACGACCATGTAACACCCCGATTCCCAGAATCAGGATGTTAATATTTAATTTGGTGATATATTAAATTTTTGACTATGTTTTAAAACTTTTCCAGTGTTAATCAAAATGTTGCTTTGAAAATCAAATTGAATTAATTAAAAGGTTCCATTTTATTAAAACAAATTGTTTGAAAGACTGTGTTTAAAAAAATTAATTGTTTTGATTCCTTGTTTCGCATGCATCAGAAAAATCATGTCATCCTTCATGCATTAGTATCTTTGCTTTCTTATCCGGTTCGACCGACTGCAGACGTTTCGCCTGCGTGTCCATTTCTTTTCCCCGACTTCTCTCCTTGCAATCACCACCAAAAATCAAGAATCTAACGATGCATGTTGTACCGTTGCGATCATCGTCGTGAGAACGTTCCATTCTAGCAGTTAGTTTTTGCATGCGTGATTGTTTGAATAAGTTGAAGAAAAGGAGGAAGAACTGTACTGCTATTCATCTTCCAAGCAAATAGGAACTTCAAGGATTTTAAGAGAGCACCACACTTTGGATAACTTCCTGAAAATATTACCTAAGCATCAACATTATGTCAGGTACCTCCCCTAAAAATTTCATGATTTTTGGAATTAAACTTTTATGCCCAAAAATTCTTTAACTCTCTCTGCCCTTTTCTTTATTGTTGTCCACTGTTCATTCAAATTTTGTTTTCTCCCAACAAAGCAACCACATGCATGACCAACTTTATGCCAGTTGAATCCTGTCCACCCACTGCCCTAGAGATAGGTCACAAAGACCATGCATGCTCCATTTGTTGAAATTGTTAACAGATACCTACAAGCATCAAGACAACACAGTTGTGTGCAGCACATCTCCTTTGATTTTCTCCCAACAACCAGGCCACCACCCCATTCTTTTGCCTAGCTGAACACATCCCCACATCACAAGCCACTGCCCAATTCTTTTCTTGCCCACCGAAGCCTTGGATGCTCTCTGTCATTTTTCTATTCTCCCAACAACTGAACACTGCCATCTTCTACTACCAACACAGCACAACTACACCATCTACCCACACTGCCACCACTTTCAATTCCCCACAAATGCCCTCCACGCCACTCATTCCCCCAGCCGAACTAGCCCCTCTCACTTAGTCATCTTCTTCCCCCAATCAGCACTGCCATTTTCGTTTCTCCCTCATGAGCTCAAGCTTCCATCTCCTCTCCTCAAAATCATAGCTATAAACAAAGAATCAGCCCTTGCATGTCACACCATTGCAATCCTCATCCCATTAGCTTTCCATCCATCCAAGTATTTTTCACATGCAAGTTCGTTTGAGCTTTTGGCAAGAGAGAGGAGGAGGAGCAAGGTTGGTGGAGCTTTTTCTTGACAGATGTTGCTGATCCCAACAATGCAATGCTTGGGCAGCTCCATGCAGCGGCGTGGGAGCGGCGCGAGGTCCATGAGGCGGCCAGGCGGTGCGCTAGAAAACAGCAGCGTTGTGGGCAGCGGCTCGCAAGTTGAGCTTGAATGGCACACTGTTGTGACAGCGTCGAGGCAGCCGAGGGCTAGCACGTGACATCGGTGCGGAGGCGAGGCAGCTAGTTGCTTGGCGTGGTGTGGACGGTGCAGCGGCAACCGAGAGGGAGTGCGGTTTGGGAAGTGTGGAGCAGCAGCCTGGAGCGGCTTGGTGGCAGCTGCAAAGGCGATGTCCAGCAGCATGGCATAGCTGTGTGTGGCTGGCCTGGCTTGGAGCATCAGCGACGAGATCTTGGAGCGGCAGCCCAGATGGTGGAGCTCCGGCTCTAGGCGGCGTGACACCAAGCCGAGAGCACCGATGGCATAGGAAGCAGCAGTGATGCAAAGACGAGGTGGCCAGCGTTGTCAAGCGACGTCCAGTGGTGCGCAGCAGCCCGGCGGCACACTCGGCCGAGGCTCGGCTTGGTGGTGGCCAACGCGAGGCTGGGGTTGTGCATGCAGCGGCAACCAAGGGAATGATGGCGAGGCGCCATAGACGGCGTGGCGAAGCGGCGTGCTGCAACGGCACACGACGGCTTTGCCGAAACAAGTGCAGCAGTAGCGGCGGCCTCATGAAAGGCGGCATGGCTCGCTATCTAGCGGCCCTGCGCGGCGGAGGCAGTGAGTGAGCTGCGTGGCCAAAGGTGAGGTCGACGACGACTACGGTAGACGCGGACGAGAGGACGAGCGGACATGGAAACGGCGACGACTACAGTGGACGTGGATGCGGAGCCAAGAAGACGTCGCCCGGGGACGATTCGCATGCCTAGCGTTGTGGTAAAATCTTTAGCATTATTTTTGTTACCACGCTGCAATTAGTCGTGCATGTTGCATATTAGTCATGTGCATGTCGTCTATTTATGCATGTTTAATTATAAAAATGTTTTGGTAACTTAAGACCGGTATAATTCTCCAGTAAGGTCGTAATTGTGCGTAGGCGTGATTATGTATTGATATATTGGTGGATGCGAATAATTATATTATTGTGGTGAAATGCGTGTGTTATTGTTCAGTAGATGCTAGATTAAATGTATGATTGGATTATTTGATCGAATGATATTATTTTGAAGTGGCATGGATGTTAATAGTGATCTTTGGATAATACATTAATTGGAGATTTTTCCTCATATTGGATTAGTAATTTTAGGAGATAGGATGTATAAGGATTTTATGATTTATTACTTGATGGATAGCTCTTGTGATGATATTGAATGAGATATGGAGGTTGACTCAAATAATTTATTTAATCATGAGTAGATTGATCGGGTGTCTTAAGTAATAGCTATGTGAGTCATTTGTGCTAGAATTTGGAAAAGGTAGCAATTGATCATTTGGTTGCAAATAAATATTTGGAATTGCCATGCACTTAGTAGGTAAGTCCCATGTGCCGAGTCGGTGGAATTGTACTCTCTATTGGATTAGTAGATAAATGATTATTAGTCGATCGTAGAAGCACATATGTGATTGGATTGGTAGATGTGTACGTGACTAGTCCGATGAAATGGATGTAAGTTGATTTATTAGTGATGTATTAAATGTTGGATGTGCTATTAAATTGTAAAGCTCATTAGGTATCGGTAAGTCAAGTAAATCTCGATCGGTGGAAATTTTGGTGTATACGAATGTGATTTGCCGAGGCAAGACTAGTAGAGCTAGATATTTAGGATTAGCTTAAATAGCATATTGGAGAATGATTGATGGATTTAGTCATGGTCATATGCCCATAAGTCGGTGGATTTTGTATAATTATTGGATAGGTTGTATAGTTGGAGTATCGTGAGTTCGGGCATCACTCGATGGATTGACTAGCTTGATAATTCCTTAGTGGAGGTTAGTACGAGATTTAGATCAAAGTATGAGAATATGATCGGAGAGTGTTATGCATGCGAGTGGATTCAACACTGGAGAATCAGTTAAGTCAATGATTATGAGAATATTAGATTTGCCGATAGATGTTTTCTTTTAGGAATTAAATGTAATAGAAAATAATGTTTGTAGGCCTCATTTGTCATGACAGAGGCTAGGTTAGCATGTGTGCAAAAAGTATTAAATGATTTGGAAAAATTCGGAATACGATTATTTTTGCACTAAAAATGCCTTTAACTTTAGAAATTCATAACTATTTCATAAAAACTCCAAATAGGATGAACCAAGTTATTTTGGTCTTATATTAATATTCTATATCCATCCATATAATCCTCATCCTCACCACTGCCCTACAAATTTTGGCCAAATAATTAAATTAAGTGAACAGTAACCAAATTGAATTAAATTGGAATTTGCTGAAAACTGATTTTGAAACCTTCATAACTCTCACATACTAAGTCCAAATGGAATAATTATTTCACCTAAATTCATATAAAATCATCATCTAGCTACTGTAGAAAATTCATGCATTTTTGAGCATTTTAAATTTTTCGGCTTTTCTCGATGTTTATTCGATATCGTCTTTCTTTAGATTCTGAGTTGCTGGAAGTAAGCGAGTACATAACCGAGAGTGAGCAAGTGAACTCCCTGAAAGGCAAGCATCATTTGAACTTTCTTTTGCATCATATTTGATCCCAGTTTTGGTTAAGTTAGTGCAATGATAATTGCTTGCATGCTATTTTTGTTAATGTCGCTATTTTTGTGATGTGTAGAATAGTTATATCCTATTCATTGAGGTTCATCTTGAATAACTAATTACTCCAGCAACACATGCTTAAGATAGGATTGTGTGAATTATATATATTGTTCGAGTTGCTTAGCCAGGCAAGTCTAGAACGGTAGTTTGATTGTCGGGAATAACCCGACAATTATGGGAAACACTCAAACTCTTATATACTTATGTTTTAGATCTTCGTATCTGTTTTATGAGTTAAATTTTATCATTTTAAATGATCTTTTGGTCTGGACAAGTGATGGTGTCTTTGTGCACGAGCTTGGATAAGTGATTGACTAGTCTGGACAATTAAGGACCGAACTTTGGTAACATCTTTGATTCAAGTAAAACTTGTGCTACCACATGCGGTGTATGGGCGCTGCTTGGTTAAGTAAGGGGTTGGTGTTATTGAGTTGATGACTGGTGATGTGAGGACGTATATGTGTTCCATCGCATATATGTTTCGTAGGGTGTTGATTGCAATTCTATAATGTGCGGGTGAGCACTATTTTAATTTTGTTCATTGGGTCGGTATTCCCGGCATAACTTGCGTGCCCATTTGGTTAGTAGGCGATATAACCTACACTAAGTGGGATTACGTCGCGCATGGGTGATTCAACTCAATAGTGTCAACTTGTTGAAAAATACCGAGTCTTGGTTTATTCGGCCGACATACCATAGGAAGTGTGCTATTTTCGGAGGCATCTGGAGGCTTACGGGCTAATCAAGTCATGTGGGTAAAGTAGTACACCCCTGCAGGGTATAAATATATTCAAATAGCCGTGTCCACGGTTACGGACGACCAATTGAGTTACATGGTTGCTATTGTTAGACTTGGAATTAAAATTTGTGGTTATAACTTGGTATTCATCATGAATGGGGTGTTTATGCATTTTGTTGTATCAAAGTGGACAGCCACTTTGTTATTTGTATGATTCATTTGTTATTCAATTCACTACTTATTCACATGCTTTACTTCTACTTCAAATCTGATTTCGAAATGGCACTTGAAAAACTAGTATGTGTAGGTTGTAAATTGTTGCGTCACTTTTGCAAAACTAAGCCAATATGAGCCCTCCTTTGGAACAACCTCTAGCATAACTAATTTTTATTTGTGTAAGACTTGCGAGTACCTTTGTACTCAACCCGGTTGCTGCAATTTCAGGTGAGGAAGGTTATGGGCCCGTTGAGTTCATTAGCGCCGATTTAGGCGACACTGACGAGTAGTGCTATCATTTAACCCCCAGTCGGTTGCCGATGGGATATGGGCATACCACTACTGGTCTTTTGGTTTATTTACTTACTTCCGCTGCTACTTAATACTCTTATTTGAATTTGGCCAGTCGGCCGTTTGTAATAGTTGTAGACTTTAACTATTATGTTGCATGTCTTTTGAACTATTAAGGTATGATTGTTGTATGGATGTAATCAACGTTGTATGAGAGTATGAGCATATTGGTCGCTGATCTTGGGAGCCAATATGAGTTCATGCTCGCTGTTCATGGCTTCCCATTTAACTCACTAAGTGTAGTGCTTGACTTGTTGGAGAACCGACAATCATGTAGTGCTCGCCGAGGAGCAGCACGCATGATCGTCGGGGCTCTAGTTTTCAGTTAAGCCTCTTGCTTAGATGGAGTTAAGTTGGAATCCATTTACTTGAGGTCTAGAGTTATGTCCTTAAGACCATGCTTAGTCTCGGTCTTACGGAGATAACCCGGGGGTCCTCACAGACCAGGTCCTCATCACTTATGACCAGGTCCTATCTTTATACGACTAGTTCGTATTTGGTCACGACCAGTTCGTAACTCTTTATGACCAGGTTATGACCACGCTGTGATTATGTTCGACTAGTCTACGACCAGTTCATATTTTCATACGACCAGTCCGTAACTGTTCGAACTAAGTGACCTACTTGTGTATACTGCCTTTGCCTCACGATGTCTGGTTGAACTCCAAGAGAGATGTTGTGTCATCCATGGACTGTTCAATACTTTCTCGATCGAGTGTCGGATAACTTCACATGGTCGAACACTTCAACTACTAGTGGCATGGCCATGCACTTTCTTTATCCGATCACAACGAGGGGCCCAAAGACATCTCTCCTGTTATGTTAGGAGGGGTAAATCCCATATCCGACCAGTCACATTTCTCTGCATGTTTCATAGCATACCCGAAAGCTACCTTTATAACTACCCAGTTACGGTGTAGCGTTTGGCAACCCCTAAGAGTGCTATTACACATGTAGGAAACCATGCTGATATCAGGTCTAAGGATTATACATCATCATTGTTTGAGACTAACTAACGACACATAGAATCATAACAATCTCAATAGTGTCTCAAGGTGGGTCTTATCCAACATCATGTTCTTTAACATGTGTCCATATTATTGGTTTGATATCTCCATATCCATGACCCATGAAACATGGTCATCAACCAATACATATGCTAGTCTATTCATATGTGCCCTCATATGTCTACGACTAGGGATCGTATAAGAATAATTATCGCATAAATATAGAGTTTCACAATCAAGTCACATACTTGATAATTAATATTAACAATATTATTCTAGGAACAAGATAACATATTATCCAATATCATGAACATAATGAAATATAATCATCTTTATGATTGCCTCTAGGGCATATTTCCAACAGGTCTCTCACTAGAAGACTGTGCAGCAGAACCAGACGGTGCAAAAGTAGCCATGCGACGTAGCAGTGTGAGAAACTCCTGAGAATCAGAAGCACCAGAGCTCCCCTGAGAGGAGGAACCCCTAGTTCCCTTTGGAGGATGGCTACCACGACGTAAATCCTTCTTCTTCTTGTAGCAGAACTGCTCCACATGTCCATCCTTGTTGCAATAGGTGCAGTGTAGGCCCCTACTAACAGCAGCTGTCACTAGTGAAGGCATCACTGGTGAAGGAGTAGTTGGTGTAAAAGCTGGAGGAGCTGCCAGAATTGAAGGAAATGATGGTGATGGCAGCATACCTATAGCATGAAGACGAATCTCCTTAGCACGAACAGATACAAGGGCCTCCAATAGAGTCACCCGAGGGTGCATGCCAGTAACTGAGCACGAGTCTGCTTATACTCAGCCCAAAGACGTGTTAAGAAGTCGTAGATGCGATGAAGCTCCAGGTAAGACTGCTGAAGCTGATAGTACTGACAAGTGTGGCAAACATCCGGTTCCAAAGAGTCAATCTGACGCCATACCCTAGACAACTGTGCATAGAACTCGTCCATAGTGGCATCTCCCTGCTGCAACGACTGCTCCATACGCACAATAGCAAGATATAAGAAATCACCAGACGGCTCGTAGCGGTTGCGCAGACGCACCCACATTAACTGTGCTGAAGCCAAACCAACCACATCCCTAGTGAGATGCACTTCCATGCTAGCAACCAGAATAGCAGAGGCACGAGCATCCTCATCAATCCATATCTTGTAGGCAACATATTGAGTTTAAAATGTTTCTATGGCATCATCAAAAACATCAACTACCTCTTTACGAGTGTCTTCAGAAGCATCCTTCGGGAGCATGAGCGCAACAGGTCAAAGCAGACAAGGCCGCTCACCGATGAGAAAATCCCAAAGACGCTGACCACGCATGTGGAGGCGCATGCGTTGAAACTAGTCCCGATATTTGAGACCATTAAAGATCATCGGGCAACGAGGCACATAAATAGTGCCAAAAGAGATGACATTTTATTTGCTTTTCTTTTCTTCTCGGGCCGAACCGGCTCGCACTAAAAGGCCTGCTAAGACCGAAGGCCCATTGAGACCGAAGGGGCACATGGGGGAGGGGAACTGTTGAACCCGAGAGCGAAGGATCCCGAATTCTCTGTGTTCATACACTAGTCCAGGATTTCTAGTGTACACGGTCAAACAAAAGTGATAATCAAAACATATCACGCACTTTATTAATAATTATTGAGTTTATTACAAAAGAGGCTTACATGCCAGCGATAAATAACACAATGGAAGGCGAAGAAGTAGTGGAGTCGGTGATCGCCCTGAGCAATCGGTTGGGAGTAGCGGCCTAGTCGTCGAGATCCACACCAATGGTGAAGTTCTTCTCCTCTGAAATTTGTTTGCATAAAGCAAGTATGAGCACAACTACGTGCTCGCAAGTTACACCAATATGGAATTGTAATGCATGCATAAGGTAAACAAAGGACATTGGTAGGGTTATTTTATGTAAGCGGCAGATTTTAGTTTAAATAATCATATTAGATTGCAAGGCCATTTTCATACAGTATTTAAAATCATAATTTAAATGACAAATGTATAATGTGGATAACCTTCAAGAAAGGTGATGGATATCCACCTATCACAATGGCTAACCGCCCAATTTTCCCACAGGACTAACCATCCGGAAAACAACTGTTGAAATCATTTTAAAACCAAAAACAAGTCTAACTCAAAGTGGCTTTGCTAGCATGTCCATGACCGCGGACACGGCTATTCGAATAGATTCTACTCTGTAGAGTTTGTACAGCTTTACCCACACGAGATAATTTGCTCTTTGAGTCGGCCAATCCACGCTTCCTAAGGTGTGTAACAAAGCAATTATCACAAGGCCGTTACAATGATCTACCCCAAAGTACTCATGCCCGCTAAGGTTTTGCTTCCATTTGACTAACCATCCTCTGGGAGCCCCCTCTTGCGCCATGTGGGACTACTGTCTAACCAACACCCACTCATACAACATGGCACGAATATCTATGAGGTATCCCAAATTATTAAGCCAGGTCCTGCCCATACCGTACATGTGGTAGTACGTTTTGGCATAGCAAAGGAACGCTCAAAGGCCAGTCCTTAATTGACTTGGGCGTCTTTCAAATCAAACCCTGGGGTTTAATCCTAACCAGATTAAACCCGTGCATAAACCTGCACCCACCTTTCATCCATTACGCCCAAGTCCAAACCATTTTAATTTTGTTTTGATTAAAACCATCGTTAATAGACAACTATGGTAAAACAATACCATAGATATAAATTTGAAATCAATTTGAAAAGATTTGGCTAAATTCCCCCAAAATTCGTAAACATGGTCTAAGCATTTGCTAAGCATGTGAGTTTTAACCATACTAGTTTATCTATTGGTGACAAAGGATTGGCATATCAATGTTCAAGATTGGCTATACATTGACAGTTGGAATATCTAATCATTTAAACAGGAATTTAAAATACTTGGATAAAAGTATGCATGCATTTAATAATTTGAAAACTGAATTTAAATAACTTTAAAATAGTAGGGGAAAAATGATCAAAGTATAACTTGCCTTCATTGAAGTTTTGACTCTCTAAATCCTCCAAAGGATCTAACTCTCCGGAATCGTTGAGGTCTATACGCGAAAGTACGACAAATTCAAATGAAATTCAAATAAATTCAAAATGGCAAATTAAAATAATTCCAAATGAAATAATTTTATTTTATTTAGCTAGATAATAATTTTATAAGATTTTAGCAATTTGAATCACCCAATTTGGAGTTGGGATGGAAAAGATATGAATTTTACAAGTTTTAATCTAAATCTGCAATTTAAAAGTATTTCCCGATTTATTTTTCTGAAGGAAAATCTATTTACTGTGCAATGCTGACATCAGCCCTGAGATTTTCAGAATTTAAATTAAATCTGACTAGTGGGCCCTACTTGCAAGTGGCTCGGTTCTCATGGACCAAGTCCACCCAGGGTTTTTCTTTGGGCTAGACGCTGATGTGGCACAATGTGCCGGGCATGACACGCGAGCTATTTTGCTGATGTGGCACCTACGTGGAGGTGAGGTGGCACTGCCACGTTGGCACAGGGTGGTGGTGGCGCTCGGCGTCGAGCTCGCCGGCGCTATGTGCCGCGGCGAGCTCCGCCGAGGGGCTCAAGGCAACGAGGGGGAGATGGGGAATGTATTGCTCACCACGGCGGCGGTTAGACGCGAGGCGATGGCTGGTGGTGAGGTGAGGGCGGCGGTGAAGATCGGGTTCACGGCGGCGGCGGGCTCCGGTGGTCCCTAAGCGCACGGGATGGCCCTGAGGACGGCGATGCTGATGATGAGGTCGGAGTGGCTGGGGAGAGCTTGACGGCACTGGAGACGAAGAAAAACCAAGCTTCAATGGCGTAGTGAAGAACTCAAATCGTCAGTGATTGAGAGGGAGAGAGGAAGAATGGGTGAGGGGATCGGGACGAGTGAGGGAAGAGCTCCCCCATGCTCCCTTTTATAGGGGCCGAGGGGCACCGGGGCGGCGAGGCGACGTGGGAGGTTGTGCGCGCGGGCGGTTGCGGCGTGCGGGCGAACCATGCGTGGAGACTGGGAAATAGTGGGGGGTTGGAGGTGGAAGTGGGGGTGGGAATCGTGCGCACGTCGCGCGGGAGGCGGGGCAGTTGAGGAGGACGGTTGACAGAGCTCCCGTGCAGCAAAAATGGCGGCCGGGTCCGTTGGGGGCATGGGGAAGAAGCAAGGGAGGAAGAAGGTGCGGCGGGCCCACCTGCACGTGAGAGAGGGGAGAGGGAGATAGGTTGGCGCGTTGGATTAGAATCCAACGGCCGCGCGCGGGGTGGGAAAGCCAGATGGCTAAGCAGGCCGGCTCGGGCCGAAGTCGGCTGGCGCGTGCGGAGGGAGGGAATGGGCCGGCGAATTCGGCCCATGAACAGATTAGGGATTTTAAATTGGTTTATGGTTTTAAATAATCAGATTAATTCAATTTGGCTTTTAGAAAATAGCAAATAAAATCCAAAAATTCTAGAAAAATTCACAAAAATTCCTAGATTTATTTTGGACTTAATAAAATTATTTCCAACTTAAAGTTGGCTATTAATTTTGCAAATAAATTATTTTGGCTTTACAATATTTAGGAAAAAGCTTTTAAAATTCTAAAAAATAATTACATTTTTATTTTTCAACTTAAACTCAAATAAAACTTCACAAATTTTAATAAATTTTATTATTTTTTATTTTATTTTTTACTTTTAAAACTTCGAAATTCAAAATAAACCAATCAAACTCTTTCAAATTTCAGAAAGTCCAACAAAATAATTAATTTAAATTGGTAACAGAACTTTGGGCTGTTACAGGAACTAGGGTTCTCCTGGCGGCGGTGGCTCAGGGTGGATCCAAGTGGAATCATCCAGGCTTGGCTCAGGCTCGGGTAGCACTCGGAGAAACCCTAGCGACGATGGCGGATCCGACTCCAGATCGACGAACGACGATGGTGGCGGCTCAGGGTGGATCCAAGCAGAGGCACAGCGGTCCGGGGAGGCGACGTCCGAGAAGACGCAAGAATCAGGCCTGGGCAACCAGTGAGGCATGCGGGTGGCACCGACCCCGAGCGAAGAAACTTAGGCGGCCTCGAGCGAAGATGAAGCGTCGGGAAGAGCTCGGGAGCGGAAAGAGCAGAGGACGAACGAGCGGCAACCGATGGCTGAGGAGGCCGATGTCGGTCACGTGAGAAAACACATGAGAAAACCATAACCCTAGCTTGGCTCTGATACCATGTTATGAATAATGTCTGTATTTGACGAGGATATAATAATCCCTATTTAATTATTTATCTGTAATTCATATTATGGATAATAATGACGTCGTATGGTTCTTGAGTATACCCTTAATATTCATAAGGGAGAAGCCGGAGGTTTTAAGTTCTTCTACGACCACCCCATAGTCGTAAGTCCTCCTACGACTACCCCATTGTCGTAAGTTCTTCTACGATTATACCGTGATCGTAAGTTCTACTACGATCAGTCTGTGGTCGTAAGCTCTTCTACGACCACCACCTGGTCATAAGCTCTTCTACGATCAGTTCCTAGTCGATGGGGCTTACAGACATGTGGGCCTAGTCGATCAGGGAATCTTCCGCACCATATCTAAGGATATGGGCAGTAAACTATGTTGTTATTCTCTGAAATAATGGCACGATTTAACTCCTTGTCATGGTGATAACTGCCTAGCGACATGGGAACGTTACTACTCCCACAGTAATCTCCAGTAACGGCTCCACGATCTAAAGCATTAAGGCGGCCTTTGGACTGGAGAAACAGCAGTGCGCTCCGAGTACTGTATAAAAGGCAGAATCATCAGGAGGAGAAGGGAGGAGAAATCAGGAGCACAAGACGCAACACTCTAGTCTTTCTCTTGATCTTGTAATCCAGCATACTCAATACATACACACAGAGTAGGGTTGTTATTCTCTCTGGAGAAGGCCTAAACCTGTATAAAAATCCCCGTGTTGCCTCTCTCTGTGTGATTTGAGTCTAGGAGACCCCCCGAATCAAACAATCTTTATGTAAGTTCGGTTCTAAAACACCGACAGTTGACAACGTCCGTGGGAATCTTCTTCGAGTCATCAGCTTTCCTTTGATCTTTTCCAACTCTAATGCTCTCATGGCAGGAGAGTGGAACAAGGAGAACTAGTTCAACTTGGCCGATTACACAGATATCGACATGGATGCCGGTTTTGACTACGAGCCGAGTGTTGCATCATCCAACAGTGATGTAGCTTCCGGAGATCATTCTCCAGGAGACAATACCACCGATGGAGTTGACGAGGGATCCTTATCCCCCACAACAATACGTCCAAATGAGGAACCAATTTCCTCAGAGGACAAAGGTCCATCCGACCACAACGTGGGCGGTCCCAAGGCAGGCTCAGAGCATGGCGAGGGTTCCCCCTCCAAATATTCAAGTCTATCTGAGGCAGTCTGACCTGGCACGATAAGTCTTGGAAATCATAATTCTGGACCTCCATCAGCATCTGGTGGTCCTCTCTCTCCGGTTAGCCCAACCAAGGATGCAATCAAATACGCTTTTCCCGTGAGTTCAACCACCCCAACGCAGGGCTCACCTACGGACAGAGACGGTTATAACCCGAAATTCCTCTTCCTTGAGGGGTTTGCTCTAAG
Source organism: Phyllostachys edulis (assembly GCA_036346405.1). NCBI lineage: Eukaryota > Viridiplantae > Streptophyta > Magnoliopsida > Poales > Poaceae > Phyllostachys > Phyllostachys edulis. The sequence goes on from CM070553.1 coordinate 57,485,573, forward strand.
TCGCCAGATGGTGTCATTCGACTACTCCTCAAGCAAGGTCTCGAGCGCAAGTAGAGATCATCAACGGGAGGTCTTCGTCCTTCCCTCAGGTAGCAATAACTCTCCTAGAGCCAAGATTGAGGACGCTCCCCGACGATCACACCCTGCGTCCTTTCGTGGCAATGACGAGGACCCCTCCAGCGATGAACAAGGTTAATACTCTGATGAGCGTGTGGGAAATCCTCGAGATCATCGCACTTCACTGAGGCAAGCTCAAGGATTAGGTATGGACGATCCCGAGACAACCCGATGGAAACGAATTACAGCTTAGAGAAATTTGCGTGGGCACGTTCAATATTGGTCGGAAGAAGCTCAAGAACTCCAACATATCAATGATCTGCTCGAGAACCCATCTCGAGAACTTGCCCAAGCACCTGGCTACGAATTTTTTGCCGAAGTGATCGCACGAAGGCTACGAAGCACGATGAGCAAACTCGAGTGCCCCCCGCTGACATCATTCTGGAAGTCATAGTAGTATGACTCCATCAGCTTCCAATCGCTCGAATAACTCACCGCAGGGAGATCACCGTGACAACCGATCACGACGCTCTCCTGACCTTTACTCTAGTCGAAGGAGAGTCAACTCTTCTTTTGAGACCGACTCTAAACTCATGTTCCTATAGTGAGAGTTGTCTAATTTCCTAGGCCACATCTAGCCGTAGAATCACTTCCATGGCCATGAGGAGCCGTAACTTTGTTTGAGAGAAGAGGTTTTTGATCCAAGCCCTAAGCCTTGAAGCCGTAGCGGCGAGCTTGCAGTTGAGATGATGGAAATGCTTTGTCTGCTGGTTGTCAGTTTGCTAGGTGTTATGGATGACATTCTTGAACCCTGGTATCTTGGTCCAGAAAATGATCTAGGCCTTCTTGGCCTGTTGCTGTCTGAGAGTAATAGAGGGTAGTGATATGAAAGCGACGTGGATCGGGCGTGCAGAACGTGGTTTTAGAAATGGACGTCCCATGCCTCATTGCAGAACACCCTATCTAGTCTTACAAGTGTTGGGTTTTCTCGCTCATTGCTCCACGTGTATTTTCTATTTTGGAGGTGGATCTCTTTGAGTTCGTAGTCATTTAGAGTCCTTCGGAACTGCCCCATCTGTGCGTGGTTAAAATTGATATTATTTTTGTCGCATGCCCTGTAAATTAGGTTTAAATCGCCCAAAACTAGCCCCTTGCTGTCCGATTGCAGCTTGAGGGATGTTAGTTCTTCCAGGAAAGCTATTTTGTCCCTATCTCAAGAAGGGCCGTATACTAACGTCAGAAGATAGACCATGCCACATTCTTTTATTTTGATCATCGCCATTAGGCTATTCGCCTTGACCCGCATGACCTCAATTGCAATGAAGTCTTCATTCCACAGGAGGAGGATGCCGCCCCACGAACCAGCGTCCGGTCTTTGCGCGAACTTATAAAGTTTGTATGTAGCCACCTAAATAATAAGCGAGCGCCTGGTCGACATTTTTGAGCCTTTTTTCATACAAGCAAGCGATATGGTAGGTTGTCGACAGTAAGGTCTCATGCACCATCGTTCAACAGGTTGGTGAGTTTAAACCTCGCACGTTCTAGTAGAAAACATTAAAATTGGGTCCGTTCATTGATAATTGGGACTCTAGACCACCGTATGCCGTTCGTCATGCTGGGTTTCAGCCTAGTACTACCTGATGTAGGGTTGCTGGTGTGATTGTGGCTACTGTTTTGAACTTGTGTAGGGTTGCTGTCAGACCAAAAAATTGTAATTTGGAATCCTCTGTGTTCACAGCACTAGTCCCTATATCAGTAGCTAGTGCCCATAGTTACATCATTGGATATCAACACATATCATGAAATGGTAAAGCTATTGCATAATAATAAACAAACGTAAATATACGTTAAGGCATTTTGTCTTTTAGAATGGCCGACCAGACCAAATATCTTTAAAGAAATCAACAGCGGAAGCGGAATTAAAATACCAAACGTGGAACCTCACGATATACCCACAAGCAATCAATTGGGGCTCGCGACCTAGTTCTTGGCCTTCTTGATCTTCTGTCTTGACCAATACTCATAACTGTCCATGTTGCCTTCTTTTATGCTTACTGATTAAAAGAATATAAAGAGCGAGTATGAGTACACAACCGTACTCGCGAGCCAACACACAGAACACAATTATTATATATGCAAGGCTAATGAAAGGGAGGTTCATGGTTCTTTTATTTGCACAAAGCTAAGTTTGAATTAGAATAGTTAATAAGCAATTACTAAGACTTAGCATTTTAACTAACACAAGTTTATCATAAACTGAGTTTTGTTGCAAAGTACTAGTGGAAGTTCCAACCTGCTATACCATTGAGTGGCTCCATCCACCCAATGCTCATGTTCATTCTCGGGTCACATCCCGTACTTACCACTGGTCTTCGACCAGGCCACCTCAATTCTCTGGATTTCAACCCACCTTTTCATACCATCCACAAATCATTATTTTATAAATAAAAATAAAAACCAGTTCAAGCAAGTTCCTAGCACTACTCATGACCGTGAGCACGTCTATCCATATAGTTTTCTTACTCTACAGAGTTTGCACACTTCACCCACAAGAGACAATCAACTTATAATATCCCTGACACACAACTATAGGTGTGTGATTAAGTTAATTATCACAAGTCCTTTACAATGCCCCACCTCACTACAACCCCACACTGCTAGGCATCACCTCCTTGGGCCGTGCCCCTGGGAGGTCTCCATTTGCACCGTGTAGTTCAGTGGCTTCTACCCATACCCAACTACACACCCACCAATGGCGAGGTTGCAATGAGTCGAACAGATTAGTTAACCAGGTCATACCCATTATAGACTTGTGGTTGCACTGTTTTTACTCAAGAGGTCATCACAAGAACTTGGTCCTTTATTGACTCGGGCGGTACTTCCCCAAACCCATTCCAGCGTACTCATTATGCATCCACCACTCTTTCCATCCGCCCAAGTCCAAAAATAGTTTTTAGGTTTTCTTTTGTTTTAAAATACTTATCTAATCAATATACCAGCCAGGCTCCAGCCTCGACTACTCAAATCCCATTTTCAAATGGTTAATGATGTCGGGGCAATTTATTGCCCGCATGTCAATGTCACTACGCAAAGCTATGCATGACTCTTAAGTATGTAATTAGTAGCTATCAGGTATTCCATTAATTTAGGGTGACAAAGGATAATGACTAAGTTCAAGGGTTGGGAATTTATGCACATTTATTAGTTAGGATATTAACTATCAGCAAAAGCAACATACATGTATAAAACATAGCAATGTAGCTTTATAATTAAATCAATATAATTTGCATAATCTTAGGAGCAAAATGATCAAAGTGTTGACTCACCTTGCTCAATGTTCTAATAACCATCTTGCTCACTGTTCTAATAATCTTGGTCTTGGCCTGGTACTGTCTTGGACTGCAGCTCTATCATGGCTCCAAGTTCTAACAGCGTAGAATATGATTGAATCCAAGAACGTTTGAAAGCATTCAAATGAAATCCAATAACTCCAAAGACATTCAAACAAACAAAACACTTCAAACAAAAGTAAACATATCTAACGATATCTTGAAAGATAGAATTACTCTAGATAAGACCAAAACATACTCATCTCGAATTGATGAAGGAAATACTTCAGACGAAGTATATCAAAGAAGTTGATGAAGGAAATACTGCAGACGAACTAAAGTACATCTAGGGACATTTGGAATGAAGGAAATACTTTAGACCAAAGTAGATAGATCCAAACTCTACTCGTTTGGTCTAGTGATAGTGTTTTGTGTTGATAGTCGGACTTTGGGTTAGGCAACAGTTTGATCCGTAGTGAGGGCAAGAGGGATCAGGCAATTGGGAAGTCTGCCGGTGCAAGGAGCTAGGGCTCCAATGGGAGAGAATATTTATAGGAATATTCCACATTGGTTATCGAGATGAGAGAGATCACTAGGCTAGGTAGAACTCTCTAATCCATTTTCGAATCATGAAGGGTTCTGATACTGGGAAGGATAATGATGGATGATAGCTGGAGTCCATCTGATGTCGATTGGTGGTTGGACTGCCATCCTTCACTTGGGAACGTATCCTCGTTATCCATACATAGTGGCTAGTTGTTGTAAAGGTTTCTTTAGTTACTACTTCCTATTTACCAAGGAAGTTCCATGGTAGCCGGGTGAGACCTATGTGAAGGCATACAGGTAGGCTATACTAGCTGGCAATTCAAAAATTCTACCACGTAAACTAGAAACCATGCAAGCAAGAGATCATAGATCGTTACCACTAGACGTGCAGCGCAACGGAAGAAGAGTTGGAGCAGCCTGATCCAACGAAGAGCGCATCAATGTAGTGGTCGTAGTCAATCGTCCACTATCCTTAGTGCCGATCGTCTCCTCCAGCAACCAATCGTGTTCATTGCGAAGTCGTGGATCGTCCTTGAGCGCAACAGCAACCGCAGTTGATGAGACAATGGGTGTCCTGATCTTCTGATAGGGTGATATGTCAATTTGTGGAGGTATTACTTTGATGATGTAGGCTGATGAGGACATGACTCCTATAGATACAACCATATTTGCTATGCTTACTGTTCCAATTATAAGAGCTCGTACGCTTCACTTAAATTATCAGGTGAACTCGTTTTTAGGAGTTCCTTTATATTACATGAACTATATGATATTGCCTAATAAATGTGTTGTTATTTTTAGGAATGAAAGACAGAGAGTAGTTGATTTGCAAGAGTTCGAGCTGGACCTATTTTGGAATCCAATTCGGCCAGACAACACCGACTTCAAACGTGCATAACTTTCACATACGGAGTCCGTTGAAGGTCTACGAGTACTTGATAGAAAGCTTATCTCGTCATATTTCCAACGGATCCAGCCCCACCTCCAAATTTCTACTGTGTACATTGGAATCACCAAAATAATCTGGCACTGGGACAGCCCAATAGGCCCTAGTAAAAAGGCCATAACTTTCGCAAACGGAGTCCAATTCGGGAGTTCTTGGGCTTGTTGGAAAGCCTATTCTAAGACCTTTCCAATGAATCTAGCCTTGCCTTCAAATTCGCTCCGAGTGCATCAAAATCATCAAAAAAATATAGCAGATCAAGAGATAGAGCTAGGGTTTACTATTTATGTGGTACTGTTCACATGTGAACAGTACCACCGCCCCTCCCTCTTGTTCCTATACATAGTGGCCATTGCCCTCTAGTTTTCTTGGGTTTTGTTGATTGATGTTTTGCTTTGCTACTTTATACTTTGTCAATACAATCTTAATTCCTATTCACAATTTCATATTGCTATTTATCTTGTTCTTGCGTGCTTCTTTGGTGTATGCAGGAATTGATCTTCATGATCAGGTCTTTCGAGTATTTGTGCACGGTTGATAATGACTTGTCAAGCAGTTCAGCGATTGAGTGGTTTTGAGCCTTGCGAGTTCGTAGCCAGGATCATGAGAGTTGAGTGACTGCTACTGAATTTATCTTCTCATCGAAAGATTGGGCCACATTAGGACCTCCGTGGTTCATCAAGTGGTATTAAAGCTATAGTTGATCATTGAGAGTTTCCAGTTTTCTAGTAGTAGATTCATTTTTCATACCTAGAGTCCAGAAAATATCCCACAAAAATTATTTTGTTGCGCCACTTTAATCCCTGTCTGAACCCCTTTGAGCCTTTGCAATTTTTCTTTTCAGTTTGCTTGTTGAATCTTTGGTTTCATTGTCGTGTCTAGTTGCTGATATTTAGTTCTAATTATTATCTAGTTGGTCATGGTCTAGATTGCTTCTCGTGTTTTTTCCTTCGTGTTGCTTGATCATTCTTTTAGGGTTCTTAGTTTTTGCATCAAAAATAGAAAATTCGTTGGTTAGAACTCCTCTAATCTGCACCAAAAACAGAAATTTTGTGCTATTGTTAATCCAGAAAAAAAATCTAAGAGGATTGCTGTGATCTTTTGGGAGAGTTGATGTTATTTGCGACTTGTGGCAAACCCTAGGGCTGGCCAGATAGTAGAAGGAGAAAGGGGCAACCGTAATAACAAAAGCTGCGGTAGAAAAAAAAGAACAAAAGGAAAGAAAAGAAAAGTGCACCAAACTTTTGCCAAAACTAGTGAAAATTGGTGGAGCTCTTCTACATATAGCCACAAGCTCTCATAAAAAAATTCAACAAGTTTGGCCCACAGAATGAAAAGATATAGCAGTTTCAAGATTGAATCCAAGTCGGTTTCGAGTCCGATTAGGATTTCGTTTCTGAAACACCTTCAGTAAAATAGGCATAACTTTTTCGTACTGTGTCCGTTTTGGGCATTCTTGTGCTCATTGGAAAGCTAACAACGAGGCACATCCTTTCCATCTAAGCAAGTAATCGCCCTCCAGGGTCCCCAAAATCGGCCATCTTCGGCTCCGAATTCACGTCGCAAGTTTTTGGTTTATGTTTTTGCCGTTTCTTTCGGTCTTCCCTTTGGATTTTGGGGCTTGCCTCAACTGCAAAGTTGTATATCTCATCGAAACCTTTCAAACAAGTATATATAAGCCATATAAAACTTTGATTTTTTATCTCTCGAGACTAGCTATTGTTTTTGCTTAAACTAGAGGGTTGTTTACGTTGCACGTTATTCCGTTTTTATGCTCTACATCGCGTGAACAATCTTCTGCCCCTACAAAGAAGTTTGAGTAGTTGGCTAGTGTCTCTCCTAGCACTTGTTGTGAGGTTTTCCATTGCTTATATCAAGTCACATTGATCTTTGCGTGTGCGTGCATACACTTCTCTTAGTACAACTTTGATTAGGCTAGGATCAACATTGACTAGTACTTTGAATAATTTTTCAACTTGCATTAACTGATTTGATTACCACTGATCCTTGCTACATATTAAAGCCTTCTGAGCTCCACTTCCTACTAACTCAGCAGGTTTCGTTCCTTGCAATCGTTGGGCTAATCGCAAGTGAGAGTATCACGAACCAGCCACCGGTTGTACCACTTCCTTACTACATTGGTAAGAACTTATAAGAACTTGGTAAGGCGTTGTGAGAGAGTGACTATTCAAATGCCAGAACATAGTAGTTGATAGGTGTTGGTGATATGCCCTAGAGGCAATCATAGAGATAATTGTATCACCTCTATGTTTATAAGTTATTGAATAAAAGTTATTATGTTCCTTGAATGAATCATTGGTTATAAAGATTAACAAGTATGTGACTTGTTGGTGAAACTCCTTAACTTATATGATGTCATTCTAAATGAATCCTTGGTCAGATGTCACTGGTCAGAACACCAGTTACTCTACGACCAGCACATGTATTGATTGATGACCATGTTTCACTGGTCATGGATATGGGGATATCGAATCAATAACGTGAGCACATGTTGGAGAACATGGTGTTGGATTGACCCACCTTGAGACACTATTGGGATTGTTATGATTCTATGTGTCGTTAGTTGGTCTCAAGTAATGATGATGTATAATCCTTAGACCTGAGATCAGCATGGTTCCGTACATGTGTAATAGCACTCTTAGGGGTTGCCAAATGCTACTCGTAACTGGGTAGTTATAAAGGTAGCTTTCGGGTATGCTATGAAACATGCGGAGGTATGTGACTTATCGGATATGGGATTTGCCCCTCCTAACATAACAGGAGAGATATCTCTGGGCCCCTCGATGTGGTCGGATAAAGAAAGTGCATGGCCATGGCACTAGTGGTCGAAGTGTTCGACCATGTGAAGTTATCGGACACTTGATCGAGAAAGTATTGAATAGTCCATGGATGACACAACATCTCACCTGGAGTTCAACCAGTTATCATGAGGCAAATGGAGAATACACGAGTAGGTCACTTAGTTCGATCAGTTATGGACTAGTCGTATGGAGCTACGAGTTGGTCGTAGACTAGTCGAACGTAATCACAAAGTGGTCGAAACCTGGTCGTAAGGAGTTACGAACTGGTTGTGACCAAATACGAACTAGTCGTATAGAGATATGACCTAGTCATAGATCATATTGCATTAAGGTTCGTCCAATATATTTTGTGTGTATTCGGGAATCGTTATGTCCTGCTAGGAACCGCTAACGACTCGTGATCGGAAAGTGTTTCCGAGTCACAACCGACTACACATAAACCTACCGGGTCACACACTTAACGGGTTAGAACAAAACGTGTTCAGATAGGATCCATCATGGGCACTATATAAGGAGATGCTTGAGGCTATTGGGAATATGAGATTTACGTGAGTTGCTTCACCGAAACCCTAACTGCCATCTTCCTAAAAGCTCTGCCGTGCGACTTGGTGCTAGCACACCAGTGTATGGTTGTTCCTTCCATGGACGTGTGGATACCGTAGAGGTGCTACTGCGGTTGCTGTTGCGCTTGAGGACGATCCGCGATCTTCATAAGGAACTGCAGAGGCTGCTGGAGGAGACGATTGACTCGCGAGGACGCTGGCCGATTGACTACGACCACTGCATCGATGCGCTCTACGTTGGACCAGGCTGCTCCAACTCCTCTTCTGCTGCTCTGCGCGTCTGGTGGTAATGATCTATGATCATCTTCTTGCTTGGCTTCCTAGTTTACGTGGTAGAATTTTTGAATTGTAGCTATCGTAGCCTACCCGTATCCCTTCAATAGGGATATATACATTGTTATTTGTTCTTTGTTTTCTACTAACTATGGTAGGTTCACGGGATGATTACGCGATCGATCCACATCTTCTTCGAGCCATTGAACGGGAGCGCAAGAAAGTCCACGAGAAAGATGCAAGCTTGAGCTAAGTTTCTCCACCATAGAAGGTATATGATCGTGATAGTACGTTCAGTAAAACTAATATCACTTTGCCATACTTTGCTGGTAAATTTGATCCTGATGCCTATGTTGACTGGGAGATAGCTTTAGACAAAGAATTTGAATATTATGAATGGTCTGATAGGCAAAAGATTAGAGCTGCCACTAGTGTTTTTGTTGAGGATGCAATACTTTGGTGGAACTATTTACGTAGACATGGAAGAGTGCCTCAAACTTGGCATGCGTTAAAGAAACTTTTGAGAGATGAATTTGTTCCTAAATATCATGATGATTATTTGTTAGCTAGATTATAACGTTTCAAACAAGGTCGTATAACTGTAAGGGAATACTATCATGAGTTGAAAACTCGTTTGTTGCGTTGTGGCTTAGAGGAACATGCTGAAGCTACAGAGAATAGATTCTTAAGTGGGCTTAATCAACCAATTCAGGACCTTCTTGCCTGTAAGGTTGAAGGTTAGATTGAGAAGAAATTAAAAATGCTTGATGATAGGAAACATGAGAACAAACCTGTGTTTGTGTCTTTTTCTGTGACTAACAACTTGCAAGAAGTTGAGAACCATATCGAAGAGGAGAATGAGCTGATTGAGCCACCGACTCCAATGGTTGAGAAGGAAGATGAGGCGATGGATGCACCTACATCATCTGAGGAGAGCCAAAAAGGTAAAGATCATGATGCTATCATCACTCAAGGTGAGTATGCTTGTGAAGAACTACAATTGTCCACTGTTCATGCTATTTTAGAGCAAAAATTAGTGGAAAACAATTCTAATATGCATATGTTTTAAGTAGAGAATTCAGACTACATTGACTTGAGTGCACCATGTGATAAAATAATTAAATTGCTTGTTGTTTTTGAGTGTTTCCTGTGATGAGTTAATCACATCTAATGATCATGTGGAATTGGTTAGACATAAAGAAGTTTTAACTAGAATTTCTCCTGCTGATTCTTTATGTTACATTATGTTGGATTCACCTATGAAATTGTCACATGTTATGGAGAAAGTTTCTGAAATTACATGTTCGAAATCCCTGTCTAGTGCCTACACCCCTGAGTATAAGTTTAATTTGATTGGAGATTATGGTGTAGACAATCAATTTCTTGTTTATCGAATATGCATAACTTGTGATCACATGGATGAATTGAAGCTTGCTGTTTTAAACAACAATTCTTGTGTGCTGAATCTTGTTTATTATGAGAGAAAAATAAAATTTAGTGATCATCCAATACGTATGTGTTCATCTCTTATTGCATCATCAAGTACTAACAATGTTGAAGTATGGAATAACTTACAAATCTTTTCACCGTTGCTAGCTGAATTTACTATTGCTCGATTGAAATCTGATTATATGGATGAACTTTGTTTGATTCCAAAAGTTGTAGATTTGTCCATATGTGCTACCACCGCAAGTTTACAACTTTAGAGATTTGAATTGCATAAACGCTTCACTTACATTTGCAAAACTAGTTGCAATAATTACTGTGTGAGAAATTTTGTTTTGATTATTAACATATATGATTGTTCTTTAGGTAATAATACAATGAGCTTTTATGATCGCTGTTGTTTTATAACATTAATTGTGCAAGAACCGTTAAAATAGATGACATATACATATACCATGCATACACCTTGGCTTCTTTGTTACCCTATTTTTAGCTTATCAAAAGCTGAGGACAGCTTTGTTTTCAAGAAGGGGAGGATGATGAGGACATGATCCCTATGGATACAACCATATTTGCTATGCTTACTGTTCCAATTACAAGAGCTCGTACGCTTCATTTAAATTATCAGGTGAGCTCGTTTTTAGGAGTGCTTTTATATTATATGAACTATATGATATTGCCTAATAAATGTGTTGTCATTTTCAGGAATAAAATACAGAGAGTGGTTGATTCGCAAGAGTTCGAGCTAGACCTATTTTGGAATCCAATTCGGCCTCCAGAGACAGTACCGACTTCAAACATGCATAACTTTCACATACCAAGTCTGTTAGAGGTCTACGAGTACTTGATGGAAAGCTTATCTTGTCATCTTTCCAACGAATCCTTCCCCACCTCCAAATTCCTTCCGTGCACATCAGAATTGCCAAAACAATCAGGCACTAGGACAGCCCAATAGGCCCATAGTAAAAAAGCCATAACTTTCGTAAACGGAGTCCAATTCGGGAGTTCTTGGGCTTGTTGGAAAGCTTATTCCAAGACCTTTCCAACGGATCTAGCCTCGCCTTCAAATTCATTCTGAGCGCATCGGAAGCATCAAAACAATACGGCGGATCAAGAGATAGAGCTAGGGCTTACTATTCACGTGGTACTGTTCAGGTGTGAACAGTACCACCACCCCTCCCTCTTGTTCCTATACATAGTGGCCGCTGCCCTCTAGTTTTCTTGGGTTTTGTTTATTGAAGTTTACCTTTGCTACTTTATACTTTGTCCTCTTATTCAGCGAGATCAACAGTGACATTGTCTTCGGAACCCCACTTATCGATACAATCTTAATTTCTATTCGCAATTTCAGATTGTTATTTATCTCGTTCTTACATGCTTCTTTGGTGTATGTAGGAATTGATCTTCGTGATCAGGTCTTGCAGGTATTCGTGCACGGTTGATAACGACTTGTTGAGCAATTTAGCGATTGCGTGGTTTCGAGCCTTGCGAGTTCGTAGCCAGAATCGTGAGAGTTGAGCGACTTCTACCGAATTTATCTTCTCATCGAAATATCGGGCCAAATCAGGACCTCCGTGGATCATCACAGGCTTCTAATCGATCACGACTAGAACACCAAGCAATCACTAAACCACACTTCGAGTCGTTATCAACCGTGCTAAGAACACGGTTAACCTGAGCACGAGGTTCAATTCCTAGGAGCAATCGAAGAACAAGCAGGAACAAGATAATAAGCAATCTGAAATTATGAATAGGAAATAGTTTCGTATTGATAAGTGGGGTTCTGAAGACAATGTCATTGTTGATCTCATCGAATAGATTGAAGTTTAGCTTTACTACTTTATACTTTGTCCTCTTGTTCGACGAGATCAACATCAACATTGTCTTCAAAACTCTACTTATCAATACGAAACTATTTTCTATTTGCAATTTTAGATTTCTTATTATCTTGTTCTTGCTTGTTCTTCGATTGCTCATAGGAATTGAACCTCATGTTTAGGTCAACCGTGTTCTTGACACGATTGATAACGATTCGGAGTGTGGTTTAGCGATTGCTTGGTGTTCTGGTCGTGATCGGTTAGAAGCCTGCATCGTCAAAGTCATACCTCCACAAATCGACGTATCATCCTATCGGAAGATCGGGACACCCATTGTCTCATCAAGTGGTATCAGAGCTTACGTTGACTGGTAGGATTTCTTGTGTCCCTAGTTAGTAGATTAGTTTTTATTTTCCATAGTCTAGAAAAATTGCCCTACAAAAATAGTTAATTTTCGCTGTCCCAAACCCCGTTTGTGCTTTTCAATCTGTAGTTTTGGTTTGCTAAGTTGAATTTATGTCCATTTTAGCTTTGTCTAGTTGCTATTCCCTTGATTCCATAAACTCCCAAAAAAATCACACGTCCAAAACCATCTAGAACACACAGAACCCTTATTTCGAATTTTCGGACAGAAGACTCTCATTTCTGCCGCCACCAGAAAAAATGCCATAACTATTGTTTCCTTTATTATTTTTGCATGAAACCACCACCATTAGATTCGTAACTTCATTATCCATCTGTCTATAAAATTTTGCTTCAATCCAGTAAGCTAGTTAAAAGATATCTGTGGTGAAAGTTGACCCAAATTTTTGGTTTGAATCTTTAACAGTCAGCAGTTGTGATTTTTGTGCGAATTTTTAGGTCAATTTTCATAACATGGCCCCAAGATAAAAATTGTATAAAAATCCATCAGGAAACACAGAAAAAATGATGGAAAAAGAGGCATCTTAAAAAAAGTTACGGCTAAAATACTAACATACTGTCCAGTGAACAGAAATCTTTAGTTTTCATATTTGGGTCAGTCCTTGTGCTTTTCAATTCCAGATTGCATTCTATTCAATGTGTCTACCACTCCTATACATTGTTATATACTTGTTTCAGCCTTCTTCCATCCTTGGCTGATTAGCAACATAGGCTAAGAGCTAGATACGAACTCTTATTCAATTTTGTGCAAGTTCTGAATTTACAGATTGTAATAATTTGCTACATATTTTAAAGCCTGTCCAAGCTCCACTTTCTACTAACCGAGCAGATCACGTCGAACTGGCCCTTGCAACCGCTTTACTCATCACTTGAGTCAAGTTACCACGAACCAGCTACCGATTGCACCACCTGTTTTGCTTGGTAAGAACTGGTAAGAACTTGGTATAAGTTTGAGTGTGAGTGACTTTTGAACCTCCACCACCTAGTAGTTTATAGGATTTGTACACTTGTGTATATTTTCTGGGTTGCTACTAACAATGGCAGGTTTGAGAAAGTTGGTAGATTACGATGACAATGCAGGAAAATTTGAACTCAAAGGGAAACAACTACCGGCATACATCTTGTCACTCACCGCTGAGAGTACGTCATTAGACTACTTACTATGGGTTACTATATTGGATAGCTACTTTGAAAGACAGGAACTTGATCCCAATGAGAAGATGGACATGGCAAGAATGGCGCTGATTGGTGATGTTCAACATTGGTGGTCGAATCTCAAGTACCACTACATGTATACATGGGAGGAGATGAAGAAGAAATTACGACTTCGTTTTGTACCTGCACCACCCACGGCCGCAAGAAAGGTGCAACCTAAGGTAACTGAAAATGCTGACTGTTGAACCCGGGATTAAAGGATCCCAGATTCTCTGTGTTTACAACACTAGTCCAGGAACAGCTAGTGTACACAGTTCACAAATATGGTAACAAATCCACATCACACATTTTATTGATAATATCAGAGTATTTATTACAAAAGCGCACTTGGCCTAAAGAAAAATTACAGCGGAAAGCAAATGATAGTAGTAGACCAAACGATACACCACAGGTAATCGTCTGGGGGCGCAGCCTAGTCATCCAAGTCCTCCTCGTCCACGAAGTACTCCTCCTCTGAGATTTATTTGCAATAAGCAAGGATGAGCACTACTACCGTGCTCGCAAGTTACACCCGTCAAGTAACAGATTTAATGCATGCATAAAGGATATTTCAAAGGAAGGCTTATAGGGTTCATTTTGCATAAAGCCATGTTTCTTTCAAATATTTATACTTAGTTCCAAAGCAGTTATTCTATAACTAAAATTCGTTTTATAAACTCAAGTTTTATAGTAGGATAACCTCTATATAAACTATGGTGATAGATACCCTCCTATCACAAGGCTAACTACCCAAATTCCCAATTTGATAAACCATTGTGTCAAATCCATTTTGAATTCAAAACCAAAGTCTAACTTTGAGTGGCAAATGCTAAACATGTCCATGACCGTGGACATGGCTATTCGAATAGGTTTACACTCTGCAGAGGTTGTACAGCTTTACCCACAAGACACGAATTCTCTAGTTTTTCTACCATATATCTATGCCACCGCTCACTACCTTAGGTAAGCGATCTAGAGTATGTGACAAGGCTTTTACAATGCTCTACCCTAAAGTATTCGTGCACGCTAAGGTTTCACTTCCATTAGACTATCCATCCTTCGGAAGCCCCCTCTTGCGCTAGGTGGGAAAACTATCTAACCAACACCCACACATCAATGTAGCACAAATAACCGTATAGTATTGCAAATTATTAGGTCTAGTCCTGCCCATACAGGACATGTGGTGGTACGGTGGAGTTTAGCAAAAGCGGCTCTCAGGACGGTCCTTAAACAACTTGGACAACATACCAAATAAAAACCCTGGGCCTCAACCTTGACCAGGTTGAGCCCGTGCATAAACCTGTACCAGCCTGACATCCATATTGCCCAAGTTTAAACCATCTTTGATTTTATTTTGTTTTCAAAATCATTTCCAAGAGTCCATGGTAAAACAATACCATGACTTAATTTTAAACAAGAATTGATTCATTGGCTAAAATTCCCCAAATGAAACATTTTGGTCTAAGCATGTCTTGGCATAACATTTCTCAAAATGATCCTAGCTCATACTATCGTATCAACTAGGGTTTTATCTAGGGTGACAAGGTATGAGGGATAAATGTCCAAGACTTGTCAAGAACGAGATCAGTATGTAAACCATCAGCATTGTGATAATCCAATCTTCAGCAATCCAATATCCATTAGTCCAATCTACACCATATAAGTCTATTTATGATCCAACTTCAATTGATCCAATATTTAACTATACTCTAATTTTATAATCCGATATCCATCAATCCATTATTCCTTAATAAATTATTTCTACTAATTCAACATCAATCCAATGACTATGTAATCCTATAATCAAATTTTTAGATAATCTGATATCCAATAGCAATCTATTTCTAGAATTTGACATCAATAATTCAGTATCTGACTATAGTATCTATCTATCATCCAATTTTTGTTAATCCCACATCAACAATTATCTACTTCCAAAATCCGATATCCAATAATTATTTATTTCTATAATCCAACCCTAATATAATTCTAATAATCCGATTGTGATAGAATCCTATGATCCATCAATGATGTAATCTGATATTCCAACTCCAGCAATTATATAATCCCACAATCCGATCTGTAATAATAATCTATCTCCATAATCCAATAATAATCTATGTCTATAATCCATCATATAACTCTAATAATCCCACATCCAACCATAATATATTTCTACAATTCATTCTCAATAAGCCAATATCAATAATCACCTATTTTTGTAATTCAACATTCATTATCTATTAACAATCTTCCTCTAACTTCACACATCCATGCACAATCTTCTTTTATTATCCAAACTCCATCAAATGCTAACTCCAAAATATATTGCATTCGATAATATTCTCCATACCACCTCTCTTGACAATAATTGGACATACAAAGGCATTGGGAATAACTATAAATCTTAAAACAGGAATTTAAATTACTTGAATATAAATACGCATGCAATAATAATTTAAAACAGAATTTAAATAATTTTAAATACTCGGATTTAAATATGATCAAGAATGTAACTTGCCTTGCTCAAAAGTCTGATCGTTGATTAATTCTGGTTCTTCGGACTCGTCGAAATCTAAGCGTGAAAATAAACCAAATTCAAAGACAATTCAAATAAAATCCAAAAATTACAAAATAAATACTGGAAGCAGAGAATGAATTTAGAAGAAATAATCGATGGATTTGGAGTTCGTATGATAACGAACGAAATTGTAGAAGTTTAAATCTCAAAAATGAGATGCATGTGTAGCTTGCATGGCACTGTTCAATCCATGCACGTGAACAGTAAGCAAGCTTCAAACAAAAGCACAGCGCATAGAGAAATGGCGACCCTAGCGAAAGGAAAGGAGAGGCGGCCGGCGAAACACGAAAATGGAATCCCGGGAGCAAGACGGACCTAATGGTGATGGTTGCGTCGCCGACGAAGGTCCGGTGCGGCGGCGGTGCGCAAAATAGTGTCGGAGGAATAGTAGCGCCGGTGAGCCGGGGGTGTTTCAGGGAAAAGGAAAGGAGCACCACGTAGAACGTTGTGAGGCGAAGCCAACGTCGTAGACGATGTCATCGGGGAATCAAAAACGGCACCGAAAATAGCGACAGAAGGTAGTTCGGCCGCTTGCGGAAAATTTTTACTTGTGGTGAGATTGAGGGCCGAATTCTAGGGATATGAAGAGGAAACCGAGGGGCACGCTGTGATGCTGTCGGCTCGGAAAATGAGTGACCGAGGAGAGAGAAACGGAGGAGAGGTGTGTTGGAGTGCATTGTTCATCTTGTTTCTAATGAAACGAAAAGAAAGAGAGTCATAAATGACGAATGAAACTAACATGCAAAGACAATACTAGCATCTTGACGAACTAGATCGCAAAGACAAAACTAGCTCGGCAGCAAATTAATGCAATGAGAACAAAAGCTTTTCTTCGGCAAAGACTTAGCCATGCATGTATGGAGGTGGGAGTTAGATGGATGGATGCATTTACATAGGTCTAGCAAGAATAATTAGTAGCATACTGATCAGTTTTCTTCTTCAGGACCTCTAGAAAGCAAATACCAGCAAGCTGCAGCCGAATGAAAGATCAAGCATCCGAATGAAACATCAGCCGAATGGAACATAGCCTGCAAATGGCAAGCAGAAGCTGATCAAGAATAGCAAGTAGCTGATCAAGAACAAAGGATCATGCATGAATCAACTAGCTAAAAGTGCACTGTACATCTTTCTTCTACATCTAACAGGAGCATTACAGAATGTTGCAGCCGAATGAAAGAGCATCAAGTAGCCGAACAAGGAGCTCATGGCGACGACATCATAAGGTGACAGAGGACTGGCCGGCGGTGTCGACGGTGGTGGCCGGAGGTGGCGAGGGTGGGGACCAAACTGGAATGGTGGCCGGCCAAGCTACTGTCAAAGAGAAAACAGAAATGGAATGGTGGCTGTGCTTTGGTGAATCTACAACTTGGAGAGAATGAAATGGAGTTTCTGAGGAGATGGCATGCCCTTATATAGCTGCAACCGGGAGCCGAATCGACAGAAAGACAAAGAACTACGGGACAACCGAGTCAGTTCAGTAATGGAAACGTAAGAAACGCAACGGGTGCACTTGATGGGCTGCGAATTGGAGAAAGGCATCATGGGGAAGGGTATTGCAGCTGTAGTGCTTCAAACGGAATCAATTAAAGGCTTTGAATGGAGAGGAAATGAGAGAATGAAGGTATGGCTGCCATTAATGGTGATGAAGCTCAAAGGTCTCGGCTGGGAGCAAAGAAGGGAATGAGAGAGGAGAAGGGAGGGTGGCGCGGTGGAGTGGGACCGGGGTGGCGCTGCCGGCGGTGATGGTCGGGCGGTGAGGTGATGGGAAGGCGCGGCCGCCATGGAAGGCAGTCGACCATGAAGGCTCGGTTAGAGAAATAAAGCAACAGAGAAGAGAAACGTTGGGAAGAAGATGGCTGTTGGGAGAGAGAGACAATAAAGATTATAAGGATAGGAGGGAGAGTTAAGACAATTGAAAGCAAATGCCCACCTTGGTAGTGCATGCATGCACTTGGAGATTAAGCGTGCACAGCTTGCGGGCAGCCCAAGGATGGGTGACCGAAATGGGAAATCTAAACTATATATATATATTTATTTATTTTCGAAATTAAGAAAACAATCAATCAAATATATTTTTAGAAGATAGCAAATAGAGTCCAAAAATTCTAGAAAAATTCTCAAAAATTCCTAGAATTATTTTGAACTTAATAAAAACAATTGAACTTATAATTGGTAATAGTTTTTGCACATAATTTATTTTGACTTTGAAATAATTTAGGAAAAGCTTTTAAAATTACAAAAATTCAGAAATTAATTAATTTTTATTTTTCAACTTTAACTCAAATAAAACTTCAAAAACTTTAATAAATTTTACTTTTGACTTTTAAAACTTTAGAAATTAAAATAAAGCAAAAAACTCTTTCAAATTCAGAAAATCCAACAAAATAATAACTTTATTTATTTTATTTTGGTAACAGCACTTTGGGATGTTACACTAACATTGTTTTGGCTCATATTCCATCTATAGATACTGCTGAGATGCTTGAAAAGATGAAGGATGATCTAGCACATCTTATGTCAATAGAGGAGAAGTTTGAGGTACCTACAGTATTTGATGAGGACGATAATGCCAAAGGTACTGATTTGATGCTACAGCAAGACATAGAATAATCTTGTGTGTGTATATACCTACTGTAGTGCAATATTTTGATATTCCTTGTGTTGCCTTGAATGAACCATGTGCTGATCTGCATTCACATAATTTTGCACATGTTGAATTAATTACACATAAGGAAGTACTTGATAGACTATCCCCTGTTGATGCATTATGCTATAGCATGCTCGATGAGCCCGCTAGTTTGGAATGTGCCACAGAGAAATTTTATGAAATTTCATCTCTAAGTTCTCTATCTAGCACCTACACCCACTATTTTAAATTAATTGGAGATTATGGTGTTGATAATCAATTTCTTGTATATCGAATATGCATAACTTGTAATCACATAGATGAATTAAAACTTGCTGTTTTGAACAACAATTCTTGTGCGCTCAATCTTGTTCATTATGAGAGGAAGAAAAAATTAGTGATCATTCAATCCCTATGTGTTTATCTCTTATTGCACCATCTAGTGTTGACAATCTGAATAATGATGTTGAAGTATGAAAGAACTTACAAATCTTTTCACCCTTGCTAGATGAATTTGCTATTGCTCGATTGAAATCTGATTATATGGATGAACTTTGTTTGATTCCAAAAGTTGTAGATTTGCCCATATGTGCTACCCATGGAAGTTTACAATTTCAGAGATTTGAATTTCATAAATGCTTCACTTACATTTGCAAAACTAGTTGCAATAATTGATGTGTGAAAAATTTTGTTTTGCTCATTAATATACATGATTATTCTTGGGGTGATAATATGATGAGCTTTTATGATCGCTGCTTTTTTATAACATTAATTGTGCAACAACGAAGAACCGTTAAAACAGATGACATATACATATACCATGCATATACCTTAGCTTCTTTGTTACCCTATTTTCAGTTTATCAAAAGCCAAGGACGGCTTTGTTTTCAAGAAAGGGAGGATGATGTGATCATGCCACAAACACATACGACCATAAAGGTGAATTCGTTCCTTCAGCTTCAATTCATTTTAAATGAGAATATGAAGCTTCCTGATAATGAAAATGTATATTTTTGTAGCTATACAAGGAGGAATGTATCAACACCTAAAGGATTCAAGTTGGATACATTCTGGAATCCAATTCGGCTTCCGTAGACAACACTGACTTCAAACATGCATAACTTTCACATACAGAGTCCTTTAGAGGTCCACGAGTATTTGATGAAAGCTTATCTCATACTCTTTCCAACGGATCTGGCCTCATCTCCAAATTCCTTCTGAGCGCATCGCAATCATCAAAATAAGGTACTACGACACCTTTATTTTGTGCTATGGGCCCAAGGGGAAGGCGCCACCCTAGGCGGCCAAACTGTTCACGGAGTGGTATTCGCATGTGAACAGTGCCATTAATAGTACCACCCCTATCTCTTAGCTATGTGCGGCTCCCCTTCCCCCTATTTAAGGAGGCCGCACCCCTCTGGTTTCCTTGGATTTCGTTTAGTTAAAAGTTAGCTAAATTACAACTTCGTGTATTGGCTTGTGTCGACTAGACCAACCCTGAATACTGCTTCAGAGTCCCACCTTATTGAGTATTTCAATCCTATTTACAATTTTAGATTGCTTATTATCTTGTTTTTGCTTGTTTTTTGATTGCATGCAGGAATAGACCTTTGTGGTTAGGTCGATCGTGCTTCTAGCAAGGTCGATAACAATCTCGGAGTCGGTTCAGCGATTGCTGGACATATTGGTCATGTATGATTGGTAGCCGAATCATGAGAGTCGTCTCCACGAAACTCAAGTTATCGTTCTCATCGAAAGATCGGGACACCTATTGTCGCATCAGCAGTAGCGCCTCTACGGTATCCACATGTCTAGGGGTGGAACACCGTACGCTAGTGTACTAGCACCAACTCGCACGGCCGAGCTCTCTCGAGGAGATGGCAGCTAGGGTTTTGGTGGAGCAACTCATGTTCTATCGTCCCTTTCCAAATAGCCTCATGCATCCCTTTATATAGAGCCCATGACAGATCCTATCCGAACATGTTTGTTCCAACCCGTTAGGTTCATGTGTGACTAGTTGTGACTCGAAAACGATTTTCCGACCACGAGTCGATAGCGGCTCTTAGCAAGACATAACGATTCTCGAATACACATAAATTATATCAGATGAACCTTAATGCAATATGATCTACGAGCAGATCCTCATCACTTATGACCAGCTCATATTTCTATATGACCAGTTTATATTTAGTCATGACTAGTTCGTAACTCGTCACGATCAGTTTACGACCAGTTAGTGATTATGTTCGACCAGTCTACAACCAGCTCATATCTCCATACGACTAGTCCGTATTTGATCGAACTGAATGACATACTCGTGTATTCTCCCTTTGCCTTACGATATCTGGGTGAACTCTAGGTGAGATATTTTGTCATCCATGGACTGTTCAATACTTTCTTGGTCAAGTGACGGGTAACTTCATGTTGTCGACTCTTCGACCAATAATGGCATGGCCATGCACTTTCTTTATCCGATCACATCGAGAGGCCCAGAGATATCTCTCCTGTTATGTTAGGAGTGGCAAATCCCATATCTGACCAGTCACATCCCTCTGCATGTTTCATAGCATACCCGAAAGCTACTTTTATAACTACCCAGTTATGGAGTAGCATTTGGCAACCCCTAAGTGTGCTATTACACATGTAGGAAACCATGCTGATCTCAGGTCTAAGGATTATACATCATCATTGCTTGAGACCAATTGATGACACATAAAATCATAACAATCTCAATAGTGTCTCAAGGTGGGTCAATCCAACACCATGTTCTCTAACATGTGTTCACATTATTGATTCGATATCCCTATATCCATGACTGGTGAAACTTGGTCATCAATCAATACATGTGTTGGTCGATAAGTCACAGGTGTTCCGACCAGTAGCATCCGATCAAGGATACATTTAGAATGACATCATATAAGTTAAAGAACTTCACCAACAAGTCACATACTTGTTGGTCTGTATAACTGATGAATCATTCAAGAAACATAATAATATTTATCCTATAACTCATAAACATAGACGTGATATAATGATGTCTATGATTGCCTCTAGGACATATCACCAACACTATGTGCAAGTGCGGGGTTCACTCTTGGTAGACATAATTCTCATCGACATGTGGGACAAAGTTCACTTAATGACTACATTTGTCATTTTATATTTATCAAGGAAGTTCCATGAGTCTTAGCTAAAACGTCCAAGAATTAGCTAGACATCAACCTTACATTTTTAGTGGTGTCTATGGGTTTGGGTTCTTCGTTGCGGTGGTCTCTAGCTAGCTTCATTACTTGCGTGGCTTATCATACACTAAAGTAGCCTATCACACTAGATTGATCCTTAGTTCTGACATCTGCTAACGACTACTTCTAGTTAAGTAGATCACTACCTTGCAAAGTCTATGGCTCCCGCCTACTAGCCTTCGCTTAGCGATCAGCCCTATTACTTGGATTACTAGTATGGAGCTAGGTCATAGCTACTGCTAACCTTCGTGACTGACTAATAGAATCAGTAATCTTATATGCTACTAAGTTTATCTTTTAGCTTCTAATTCTAGATAAAACCTAGTTATGTGTGAGGCATACTCATCATATCATGTGCTTGTGGAATGAGATACACCTGAACTTAGTCCTTGTTGATGACCTAGGGTTAGTAGCCACCAAGACGTTCATTATTGTTTATATGACTACTTTCTATCAATCCCCTCATCACTAGACTTCTTCTTCGATTAACCTTTTGGTCGTCCGGTTATTAGTATTATTATTACTACTATTACCATGGCCTATGGCCAAAGGTCATCTGATCATGGGTGTAGGTATATATACCTAAACATGCATACACCATCTTGTGCTCTAGCTACCTAAATTAACAATACTAAGCAAATCACTAGTCCCTGGTACTTACCCCTTTGTTTTAGTAGGTTCATTGTGCTTAGATATACTACACTTGCTTGATCAAGTTAGTATATGGCTCTTATACAAATATTAGCATACTAGTCAACCTAACTAGTTATAATTGGCATTACCCTACATACGTCACTAGGGAAGGGCCCACTGTCAGCTGCTGAGACAGATAGGCAACACAGAGGAAGCTACAGAGATGGGGGGATCTACACGCATACATACACATATAGAGAGCTGCTGAGGGGAGGGACCCACTTGTCAATTAGCACCACTGATAGTGCAAATAGCTAATTAAACTATACTAGTGATTTTTAACTAATCTTCTATTTACTTGACTTAACCAACCTAATTTAGCCATTAAGGAAACCAACTAACAATTGAATGCAAAATAAAATATCCAGCAAGTAATCACCTTATTATTACTCTTACTTAACCAACCCCTTTGGTGGGGCCCACTATCATAGAACCACCACCCCCCCCACACACACTGTAACATCCCAAATGTATAATTAGGGTTAATCAAGTATAATTATATGTGTAGAAATTAAAACTTTTTCTCACATCTTGAAAAACCCTAAAATCTCATGTGATTTTTGTCCAAGAGTTGTGTAATCCGAAAACACAAAGCTCTTGTTGACCAAAAATCAAACTCATTCTCAATTATCTTAAATCTTGTGTCAAACATTTGGAATATATTTTCCTTGGTCCCAAAAACTGATATGGGACCCTTAAAAAAATATCATGAGTTATAACACTTGTTGATAATTTTTGGAGGCAAAACAATCCTTTAAACAACCTTCATGAATTTCCTGAGAAAAATGCATTGCATAATAACCTCTGGAAATTTTATGCAAGGTTGATCTCATTGTCAGCAAGCTCCAGTTAAAATTTCATCAAATTTGGAGTTCATTTGCTATCTCAAATAATTACGCTAAGTTTCATTTGTTAAAAACTAAATTTAAAAGCCTACACTATTCCTTGGGCTAGCCATATTCAAAGTTGGTCCAGCCTCAACCGTGTCTGCACCTCGTGAGACCTCATCTCCACCTTGATCGGTCGCGGTAGTTGGATTTACATCCAACCGCCACGACCTCCTCATGATCAACACCGCAAGGACCTCCCGCCTCATGAGGTCATTCTTTGTTGGATCGATGATCCATGGTCATGACCTCCCTGTGTGTTAAACCTCAAAGACCTCCTCGAGCTGTTAAACCATCGTAGCGAGGTCATCCCACCTTGTTGAGGTCGTAGCCGTTGGATCAAATCCAACAGCCACGACCTCCTCCTCAACATACTCAGTCAGGTCATCCCACCTGCGTGAGGTCATAGCCCTTGGATCCAAGATCCATGGCCCTGACCTCCCCTTACTGTTAAACTAAACAAACCTTCCACCTAACCTAGGTCGTAGCCATTGGATCAAATCCAACGACTCACGACCTCCCCTGATATCAAGCACTCACAACCTCCCCATCTTTTGTTGTGCACCGTTAGATTTAAAATCTACGGTCACGACCTCCTTTGTCTCATGCTTTGAGACCTCCCGGCAAGACGTGAGATCGTAGCCCTTAGATCTAAATCTAAAGGCCATGACCTCCCTTGTGCGTTATGCAAGCTCGGGACCTCCACCTCCTTTGATCGGAACCCTTAGATCTAAATCTAGCGGTCTGACCTCCCTTACTGTGCGCATCATATCAGACCTCCCGGTCATTGTGTGCCCTTGATTTAAATCCAAAGGCCATGACCTCCCTCATGTCTTTTGATCGCGTGCGTTAAGTCCTCTTTGGAGGTCCGCACTGTTGGATGGAGATCAACGCTTTGGACCTCTGTCCCTTTTCCTCACGTGCGTTTTGCGATTAAGAAATCGGAGGGCCACGACCTCCCCATCCTTGATCGTGTGGTGGGACCTCCTCCGGCCACTTAAAACATAACGGTTGAAAATGAGATCCGATGGTTAGGACCTCCCGTGTCTTATCCAGCGGTCATGAGACCTCCTGTTCTTCTCCTTCCTCTGGGCGCATCGTGCTCGGCAGTGGAGTTAATGTCGGCTTGTCCATTGTGTCCTTTCATGACTCTTTCTTGACCCGCATTTAATGTGTGTCGACCTTCCGCCTCATGGGTCGGCTCGGACACGCCACCATGTCCACTTTACGTCCTGTCCAACTGCTTGGACCATGCCATGGGCCAAGCTCACCATGAGCTTAGCCAGTGGCCTAAAATCTCTTTGCCCTAAGTATAAGAACACCCCACCGTGCCTTTATCTTCCTTTACAAGCCTTTGTTCCTTGCTCGCTCTCTGTGCTTGTGAACTCTAAACCACGAAACCATCCTTGGCGCCATTGTTGGAGTTTGAAGCTCCTTGGTGGGCAAGGGTCTGGAGATTTCTTCTTCCTCTCCTTGCTTCCATTTGTGCCTTCCTCTGGGACCAAGACCTCACTCGTTTTGGTTTGGACATTTGAGAGGTGGACAAAGTGGAATCTGGAGCTGGAGCTTTGGCCGTGGAGCACCTTTCTTCCCCAACTCCGGTCATCGCCTCCACGACCTCCCGGCACCTTAGGACCTCCAGTACTTCCTGTTAGTCCTTTAGCTGGGCACCCGCATGTATGTTGTTGCGGAGCTTCTCTTGGGCACTGCGCTTGAATGGATGTCGCGGAGCTTTAATTCGCATTTTGAATTTTTACCGTGTTGTGCCTTCGTGTTCCTCTCGGCTCTTGGCGTTTAAAACCGCCGCCGTTGAAAGGAGGTCCTTGGGTGCGCAAGGCTATTGCACACTCGGTGGTACCATTGGATGTCATGGCGAGGCCTACATCGCCGGCGAGAACCATCTTTTCAAACTTCGGGTTTTGTCGGACGTGCGGCGGCGCCATTGTCGTTTTAGGACAAAGATCCGCCGCGATTAATCGTTCATCATTACTCAAATCATTGTAATCATTGGATGTCTTAAGCGCCTTAAATCCACCCTTTAATGCGTGCATTTAAGACCTCCAGCAGCGCACGGACCTCCTTGATGTCCGGCGCGCATTTATTCATGTCCCAGCGCGTGCGCAGAGTTAAAGCGTTAGTGCAGGATCTCCATGACCTCCTCCAAGGAGATCCGGGCGTCCAAGACCTCCCTTGCGCTGTCGTGGCCGTCCGAGACCTCCACGGAAGTGCAGTGGCGTTGAGACCTCCCTTAGGACCTCCCTAGGTTATCTCGGCCGTTCATGACCTCCCGGGTAGATCTTGACCGTCAAGGTCCTCCCTCGGACGATCCGAACCATCGAGGACCTCCTTGGAACATCTGGACCGTCCGGGACCTCCCTGTGAGGTCTTGGCGATGTAGATCTTTCTTGGGGAGATCTTGATAGTTTGGACCTTCCTTTGGAAGATCTCAACCGTTGAGGACCTCCCTTTAGATCTGGTCCGTTCAGGACCTCCTTCTGTGTTGTGGTCCGTTGATTTTCGCATCTCGCCCCGACCTCCCTCATCTCGCGCATGTGCGTTGCTAGGAGGTCAGGACCTCTGGACCTCTGGCGCGTGTCGTTGTTCACTGGGAGGTCTGAGCCGTTGGATTTAAGATCGTGGCTCACGTCCTCCCATACCCTTGTGAGTTTTAGGAATTCGGTGAGGTCTTAGTTAAAGCTGAAATAAGGTATAGACTTTAGAATTTCATATCTCCTTCGTTTTGAATCCTTTTGAGGTCATTCAAATTGTGTTAGCCCTGTATTGAACTTGACTTTAATCCAAAAATGATTGTAAGTTGAGTTCAGCTCCTGAGCACAGTTTGCCATTAGATTTTAAAACCAACTTTAAAATGTGCACTTAAATCAATGCTTAACTTGTAAAATACATAACTAATGCTCCATAGACTATTTGTGGGTGAGACCAACTTTGTTGGTTTCCTCTCTTAGTGAACTCACTGTGGAAATTAGTTTGAGCATGTTGCTGTTAGGAAATTGAGAACTTGTGCATTATAATTTTGTTCAAGTTCTTGTTTTTGAAAAATTATAGAAAGTGCAATATAGCTCCAAATGAGATGAACTCAATTGTGTTATTCATCTCATGAGGTGCTGGTTTTACAGTAAAAATTTCAGCTTCGCTGCTGTTATAGAAAATGTTGCCTCATAATTAAATTAGTGAATAGTGCAGTTTGGTATTTTAATAGGCTGAGCAGAATTGATTTCATCATATCTTTTGCATTGAGAATCCAAATCAATTGGTTCTTGTTGCTAAATTCATGATAAATCATTGTCTTGCTGCTGTAAAATTTTCAGAGAATTTGGAGTTCGTTTGCTGTGCTATCTTTGTTGCCTTTAAATCGTTCTTATCGGTTCTTTATCGCTTTTCCGTTAGGATTCGACATTTGTGGTGATCGAGAGAGCGACCCTCTGCCACAATTTGACCACCAGCAACAAGGCAAGCAGTTTGACCATTTCCATCATTGTCCCATTACTTTAAAGCTTAATATATTGTTTTAATTCTATGTATGCATGCTACTTTGTGTTAAATGTAAGCTAGCGAGCTTATAGTTGCATGATCTGTAGGAATTGTTTATCCTCTACTACCATGAGCCTAGGTTATTTGCTGTGGTGGGAGCTCGTTGGATGAGCTCCTATCACTTAGTAGTTCGATGAAAATTGCTTAGACATGCTTAGTTATCGGTAGAAATGGGCGATCATCGACTTAGTCGATGGTCTTGATCACTCAAAACTGATTATTACTCCTATATGTCCAGCACTTGTGCTTTGATTAATTGTAAAATCAAAACTGAAAATAAAAGATTGATTTAGACTTGGGCATATTGGATGGATGGTGCGGTTTTTGGATGTGGTGGTATGCAGGGTCCCTAAGGACCGAGTACTTGGGTCACTAAGCCAAGCGATTTAGCGTACTAACCACTTGAGGGCATATGGAACCCCTCTTGACTAAGTACTCTAGGAGGTGTTAATTATGAGCGAGCTCGGTTGGTGTGTTTTTAAAACAAATGTATATGTATAGTGTGGGAGGAGCATTAGCTTAGGGAAGGTTGTGATGTCTCCTTCTCCCGTGGGTTGTGCAGCTCGTAATTAGCATTCATCCTTTGGAAAGGTCTCGTAGGACTTAGCCGTGCGGCACACCTTGGAAGTGTGCGTAAAGGAAAGGCGGTCGGCGTGTGGGTGCAGTGGTACACCTGCAGGATAAAACTATTGAATAGCCTCGTCCTAGGTTATGGACATGCTTGGTAAGGTCGTTCAAGACTAGACTACAACCTTTAATTAAAACTTGACATGGTTGGTATGAGCGGGAGTTCATGCTATTGTTGTGGTGACTTGGGTTAGTCACTTCGGGTTGTTCTTGTTGTTGTTACTATGTTATTATCTCGTTGTTACTTCAACATTTAAAAATGCTTTGCCAAATTGCCTTCAATCTATTATGTTATTGCAAATGAAACTTGCTTTATGCTAAAATGAGTCCAAAGTCTCATCCACTTAAATAAAGCTTGCATGTAGCTATTTATAGTTCTGTTATCTCACACGTAAGTCTTGCGGAGTACTTTATGTACTCATCGCGTGGTTGTGGCATATGTTTTGTGGCTTTTGTTGCAGAGGAAGAAGGAGAGCTCCAAGAGCCTCTCTTGTGTGCTACGTGTTGCGATTTCTTGACGACTAGCTTGGCGGTCGGTCGAGATGCCTAGGGGTTAAGGCACTGCGATTGGCTTTGTGTTATAGCCATCTTTATGGCACTTTTGCTTCATTGTTATCTTTTTGTATTTCTTGCTTTTTGGCCTAAGGGCCTCTCTTTTGTAATATCTATTCCATATTAATGTTAACCACGGTTTGTTGCTTATGTTCTATGTGTTGTATGGAATTGATACATTCTTTTGTTGTGAGGTATGTATCTTGCATGCAGGAAGTATACATCTCTCGAGACCGGGTTTATTTGGTTGATAATACTAGGGTCAATCGGATGACTAAGTATTATGAGCCTAATAAATCCGGTGCTCACAAAAGTTGGTATCGAGCCATCTTGACCGTAATGCATAAGCTTAGTAGATCCTTAGGATATTTTGAAAACCTATTTTCAAAGCATCAAATGAGTTTTGAAAGCTTAGGGAAATTCTCGGATTTTATTCCTTACCTATCTTAGCTTTCTCTTCTCATCCCACTCTAATTTGAGTTTTAAAAGTTGTTTTCCTCTCTTCCTTCTACAAAATAGTTGTTATCGATTAACCTTTGGGTTTTGGGAGAACCAATGAGATTGGCAAATTGAAGTGTGAGCTGCCCACTACAAGGTTTTGAAGTTTCGAGTCGGTGATTAGACAAGGAGCTTGGATGAAATCTGGACAGCAAGCATCAAATTTCGGACAGCAGTCTCAAAGGTTCCAATTAGGATAGATAATGAGAGGTTAATCAACTAAAACTTGTGGGAATAAAAGGGTAAGATGTGATACTAGTTAGCTAAGTATCTAACACTTATTTCGCTGCATTAACCTTGCTCTCTAATAGTTTTAGATCTCATCTTACAATCTGATTTTTGATCTTCTCGACCAATTACTCGTTCATTCAATACGGGTTAGTTGAGTTGAGAAGTTGAGCATTGCGTTTGGTGTTTCTTGGCTGTTTTTAGAGTCTTTTAGAAGCTTTTTAAAGTTTAAATAACCGTTGATTTTGGCTTTCGTTTGGGGTGATATTCCATTCCCCTAGTCGATCGCTTTTGCTTTCTTTAAGGCTTTGTTTTTGGGTCTAGTTGCTAACCAAAATTCCTTGTAACAGGATGGCGGGCCTTTTCAGAGCGGCCAAGGCGATCGGCTGGTCGGACGAGCTTCCTCCTCCTCCGACCATGGCGAGGTTCTTCTTGGATCGGCGCAACCGCGGATGCGAGAGAGTTCTCTTGGGCGTCATCGCGCGCAACACCACCGCACTTACCGGAGCTTGAGGATCTGGGCGAGAATGCCCATCACCGCGTGGAGGACTCGCGGAGTTTCTTCGTACTCAGCCCCTACTTTTTCCGGTCGAGGACCCTTTGGATCGCAGACGATTGGCCGTCTTGTGGGCGTAAACCGCATCGCATGTGATGCGAGAACACGAGAAGGCGCTATTCGCATCGCACCGGTGGAGGTGCTGACCTTGTCATGGTGGGAGAGCTTTCTCGCCATGCAGCCCCGCAGACCACACCGTTTCTTGGGAGGAGTTTAAATCGCCTTCCGTCGGGCTCACATCCTGCCGGCTTGATGGAGATCAAGAAGCGGGGAGTTTCTTGCGCTCAAGCAAGGCGAGCTTCGATCATGGAGTATGTCTCTGAGTTCAACCATCTAGCTCGTTATGCTCACGAGGATGTGGCCTTGATATGGCTAAGCGAGGCCAAGTTTAGGCGTGGCTTGTGCGAGGAGAAGGACAAGCTATCCATTGTCGACTTTCTGATTTTCGGACCTTGGTCGACAAGGCCATCGTCGTTGAGCATGCGGCTCGAGCTTATGGATTCTCCAAAGCGCAAGTGGGAGGCCCATAAGTCATCAAGGCGATTCTTCCGTCCCGCTTGAGGCGGTCTCGGGGTACCGGTCTCACTCTTGGCGCCCGAGGTCACCCCCTGTTCCTCGTCCTTCGCAGCCGTGTCTCGATCCGTGCACTGCGAGTCGTGAGCGGCCCCATAACCCGGTGCCGGGTCACATGTTTCTCATGCAACGGAAGGGGCATTATGCGAACCAATGCCCTAAGAGGCGAGGCGACCCCTCGTCCTAATGGAGGCGCGGGCGAGAGGTGGTGCGGCTCGGGACCGAAGATCGTCCGGCTACCCAAGGCGTGGGTAGTGGTGGCGTCAACGCCATCACCACAGAGGAGGCTCGGGAGGCACCCGGCGTCGTGCTAGGTACACTTTACGTTAACTCTCATCCGCTCTCTTGTTTTGTTTGATTCAGGAGCATCTCATTCATTGTTTACGAGTCTTTTCTTTGCTGTTGGAGAGCTTCTTTTCTCTCCATTGTCGGTCCCTTCTCATTCGCTCTCTGGTTCGGAGTTGAGAGCGAATCTGAGTGTAGGATGTCCTATCGAGATCGGCGTAGGTTTCTTAGCAAACCTTATCCTTCTCCATTCAGCGAGTCTTGATGTGATTCTTGGCATGGATTGGTTGTCCCGGCACATGGGGCAAATCGATTCTTGAGAAGCTCATCTCTCTATCTAGTCCCTCCGTGGCGGGTTTGCTTTTCGAAAAGTCGCTAGATCCGCATCTCTTGGCGCTTGAAGCGAAGCCGCTCTAGATATTAGCGAAGTCCCAGCAGTTTGTGACTTTGTTGATGTTTTTCTTGAGATCTTCGGGGATGCCACCCGTTCGAGACCTCGAGTTTGTCATTGAGTTGGCTCCGGTACGCCCTATCTCAAAGAGGCCTTATCGGATGCCACCGAGCGAGTTGGTAGAATTGAAGAAGCGATTAAGTGAGCTGCAAGAGAAGGGTTTCATTCGCCTAGCTCATCTCCGTGGGGTTGTCGGCTATCTTCGTAAAGAAGAAGGGCGGTACTTTCGCATGTCGTCGATTATCGTCCACTTAATGAAGTGATGGTAAAGAACAAGTATCCATTGCCCGCATTGGCGATCTCTTGATCAATTGCTGGAGCTCGAGTTTTCTCCAAGATTGATTTGAGAGTGGGATATCATCGAGTTGGATTCGACTGAGGATATTCCAAAACGGCGTTCTCTACTCGCTTCTGGCTTGTGCGAGTACCTTTGTCATGTCGTTCGCAACCAATGCTCTGCCTTGTTCATGAACCTCATGAATTCGGTATTCATGGAGTATTTGGATAAGTTTGTCGTGGTCTTCATCGATGATATCCTTATCTACTCCAGAACGATGAGGATCATCCGAGCATCTGAAGCTTGTGTTAGGCGAGCTACGTGAGCACCATTTGTCTGTGAAGTTGACAAGTGTGCGTTACGGTTGAAGGAAGTGGCTTTCTTAGGCCATATCCTTTCAGCGGAGGCGTAGTATTGATCCTAACAAGGTCACCGATGTTACGTCATGGAGTCCGCCCGCCGGTCACGAAAGTCGCGGAGTTTTCTTGGTTTAGCGGGATATTATCGCGCTTTATCGAGAACTTCTCCAAGATCGCGGCCGATGACGGAGTTGCTCAAGAAGGACAAGAAGTTCTTGTGGTGCGATGCTTGCATGGCAAGTTTCCATATACTCAAGAAGCGTTTGACCACGCTCCCATCCTTGTTCTTCACGATATCCATCGCGACCGATATCTTTTGCGATGCTTCTCGTCGAGGCCTCGGTTGTGTCCTTATGCAAGAAGGCAAGGTAGTGGCCTATGCATCAAGGCAATTGAGACCTCATGAACTCAACTACCCTACTCATGATTTGGAGTTGGCTGCTGTGATTCATGCACTTAAGATTTGGCGACATTACCTAATCGGTGTCGTTGTGAAGTGTATTCGGATCACAAGAGCCTCAAGTACTTATTCACCCAACTGACTGAACCTCGGGCAAAGGAGATGGTTGGAGTTGATCAAGGATTATGATATGGGTATTCACTACCATCCGGGCAAGGCTAATGTCGTTGCCGATGCGCTTAGTCATAAAGCGCATTGTAATGCCTTAGTGCTCAAGGAGCATTAGCCCTCTCTTCTCGAGGCATTCCAGCGTCTCAACTTGGAGATAGTTGAGCATGGATCTCTCGCTGCCATGGTTGTGCAACCAACCTTGGTGGATCGGATCAAGTCCGCCCGCGATCGGATGTTGGGTGAGCCACATTAAGGCAAATGTCAAGAACGGAGCGACCAAGTGCTTCTCGAGGATGAGCATGGCGTCGTGAGGTTCGGGCAGCGCCTTAATGGTTCCAAAGGACATGGAGTTGCGGAATTTAATCCTCATGAAGCCCATGATTCTCCCTTATCCATTCATCCGGGGCCACAAAGATGTATCAAGATCTCCGCCAGAGATTTTGGTGGACCCGAATGAAGAGGAGATCGCGAAGTTTGTTGCCGAGTGCGGCGTGTGTCGTCGTGTCAAGGCCGAACATCGGCGTCTGTTTGGATCGCTTGACCTTTGCCAATTCTGAGTGGAAGTGGGATTCGATCGAATGGATTTCATCACGGTCTACCCGTCCCGAAGAAGAATGATGCCATTTGGGTGCGTCATCGATCGATTGACTAAGGTGGCACATTTCCTTCCGTCAAGACCGAACTTGGGTAGGTCTTTTGGCGGAACTCTATATCGCCCGCATCGTGAGTTTGCACGGTGTGCGAAGACGATCGTGTCGGATCGTGGATCCTTTTCACGTCTCGTTTTGGCATAGCTTGCAAGAGGCCATGGGCACTCGTCTTGCTTTCAAGACGGCATATCACCCCAAAGCGATGGTCGGACCGAGAGGGTCAACCAAGTTTTGGAAGACATGCCGTGCTTGTGTCCTTTCATATGGGAAGCATTGGGAGAAATGCTTGCCATTCGCCGAGATTTTCTTATAACAACGACTTTCGAGCTAGTCTCGGCATGGCACCATTTGAGGCCTTATGCGGGAGAAAGTGTAGGACCCGTTGAGCTGGTCGAGACGGTGAGAGACCTCTCTTTGGCGGACTCAATCAATGAGGCCGGCGCCAAGTCCGGCTTATTCGTGGCGTTTGCGCCTGACTCAATCGAGCAAAAGAGCTATGCGGACCGCCGTCGGCGTGAGTTACGTTTTGAGCCTAATGACTTTGTTTATCTCAAAGTCTCTCCTTTGAAGGGCCATCAACGTTTGGCGTCAAGGGCAAGTTGGCTCCTCGATATGTCGGTCCCTACGGCGTTATCGAGAAGAAGGAGCTATTGCCTATAAGTTGGAGTTGCCGGCTGCACTTGAGGGTACATGATGTTTTCCATGTGTCCCGGCTTAAGAAGTGCCTCCGTGTTCCAAGCGAGGAAGCTCGTTGGAAACTCTCGATGTCGGGAAGATTTGACTTATCGCGAGCACCTGTTCGCGTGCTCGATGAATCGAGCGAAGGACAAGGAATAAGACCATCAAGTTCCTTAAAGTTCGTGGTCAAACCATTCCGAGGATGAGGCTACTTGGGAAAAGAAGATCGTCTGCGTGCGGACTATCCATCTTTCTTTATCGAGTGAGCCAAATCTCGGGGCAGATTCTGTAAGGGGAGAGATTTTGTAACATCCCAAATGTATAATTAGGGTTAATCAAGTATAATTATATGTGTAGAAATTAAAACTTTTTCTCACATCTTGAAAAACCCTAAAATCTCATGTGATTTTTGTCCAAGAGTTGTGTAATCCAAAACACAAAGCTCTTGTTGACCAAAAATCAAACTCATTCTCAATTATCTTAAATCTTGTGTCAAACGTTTGGAATATATTTTCCTTGGTCCCAAAACTGATATGGGACCCCTTCTCGAAAAATATCATGAGTTATAACACTTGTTGATAATTTTGGAGGCAAAACAATCCTTTAAACAACCTTCATGAATTTCCTGAGAAAAATGCATTGCATAATAACCTCTGGAAATTTTATGCAAGGTTGATCTCATTGTCAACAAGCTCCAGTTAAAATTTCATCAAATTTGGAGTTCATTTGCTATCTCAAATAATTCTGCTAAGTTTCATTTGTTAAAAACTAAATTTAAAAGCCTACACTATTCCTTGGGCTAGCCATATTCAAAGTTGGTCCAGCCCAACCGTGTGCACCTCGTGAGACCTCATCTCCACCTTGATCGGTCATGACCATTGGATTTACATCCAACCGCCACGACCTCCTCATGATCAACACCGCAGGACCTCCCACCTCATGAGGTCATTGCCGTTGGATCGATGATCCATGGTCATGACCTCCCAGTGTGTTAAACCTCAAAGACCTCCTCGAGTTGTTAAACCATCGTGGCGAGGTCATCCCACCTTGTTGAGGTCGTGGCCGTTGGATCAAATCCAACGACCACGACCTCCTCCTCAACATACTCGGTCGGGTCATCCCACTGCGTGAGGTCATAGCCCTTGGATCCAAGATCCATGGCCACGACCTCCCTTCTTGTTAAACTAAACAAACCTTCCACCTAACCTAGGTGGTAGCCATTGGATCAAATCCAACGACTCACGACCTCCCCTGATATCAAGCACTCACAACCTCCCCATCTTTTGTTGTGCACCGTTAGATTTAAAATCTACGGTCACGACCTCCTTTGTCTCATGCTTTTGAGACCTCCCGGCGCCGCGTGAGATCGTAGCCCTTAGATCTAAATCTAAAGGCCATGACCTCCCTTGTGCGTTGCAAGCTCGGGACCTCCACCTCCTTTGATCGGAACCCTTAGATCTAAATCTAGCGGTCTGACCTCCCTTGCTTGCGCATCATATCAGACCTCCCGGTCATTGTGTGCCCTTGGATTTAAATCCAAAGGCCATGACCTCCCCTCATGTCTTTTGATCGCGTGCAGTTAAGTCCTCAGCTGGAGGTCCGCACTGTTGGATGGAGATCAACGCTTTGGACCTCTGTCCCTTTTCCTCACGTGCGTTTTCGCGATTAAGAAATCGGAGGCCACGACCTCCCATCCTTGATCGTGTGGTGGGACCTCCTCCCGGCCACTTAAAACATAACGGTTGAAAATGAGATCCGATGGTTAGGACCTCCCGAGTCTTATCCAGCGGTCATGAGACCTCCTGTTCTTCTCCTTCCTCTGGCGCGCATCGTGCTCTCGGCAGTGGAGTTAATGTCGGCTTGTCCTTTGTGTCCTTTCATGACTCTTTCTTGACCGCATTTAATGCTGGTCGACCTTCCATCTCATGGGTCGGCTCGGACACGCCACCATGTCCACTTTACGTCTGTCCAAGCTGCTGGACCATGCCATGGGCCAAGCTCACCATGAGCTTAGCGGTGGCCTAAAACCTCTTTCCCTAAGTATAAGAACACCCCCCGCGTGCCTTTATCTTCCTTTACAAGCCTTTGTTCCTTGCTCGCTCTCTGTGCTTGTGAACTCTAAACCACCAGAAACCATCCTTGGCCACCATTGTTGGAGTTTGAAGCTCCTTGGTGGGCAAGGGTCATTGAAATTTCTTCTTCCTCTCCTTGCTTCCATTTGTGCCTTCCTCTGGGACCAAGACCTCACTCGTTTTGGTTTGGACATTTCTGAGAGGTGGACAAAGTGGAATCTGGAGCTGGAGCTTTGGTAGTGGAGCACCTTTCTTCCCCAACTCCGGTCATCGCCTCCACGACCTCCCGGCACCTTAGGACCTCCGGTACTTCCTGTTAGTCCTTTAGCTGGGCACCCGCATGTATGTTGTTGCGGAGCTTCTCTTGGGCTGCGCTTGAATGGATGTCGCGGAGCTTTAATTCGCATTTTGAATTTTTGCCGTGTTGTGCCTTCGTGTTCCTCTCGGCTCATGGCGTTTAAAACCGCCGCTGCCGTTGAAAGGAGGTCCTTTGGAGTGCGCAAGGCTATTGCACACTCGGTGGTACCATTGGATGTCATGGCGAGGCCTACATCGCCGGCGAGAACCATCTTTTCAAACTTCGGGTTTTGTCGGACGTACGGCGGCGCCATTGTCGTTTTAGGACAAAGATCCGCCGCGATTAATCGTTCATCATTACTCAAATCATTGTAATCATTGGATGTCTTAAGCGCCTTAAATCCACCCTTTAATCGTGCATTTAAGACCTCCAGCGCACGGACCTCCTTGATGTCGGTAGCGCATTTATTCATGTCCAAGCGGCGTGCGCAAGTTAAAGCGCCTGGTGCAGGATCTCCATGACCTCCTCCAAGGAGATGCAGGCGTCCAAGACCTCCCTTGCATGTCGTGGCCGTCGAGACCTCCACGGAGGTGCAGTGGCGTTGAGACCTCCCTTAGGACCTCCCTAGGTTATCTCGGCCGTTCATGACCTCCCGGGTAGATCTTGACCGTCAAGGTCCTCCCTCGAGACGATCCCGAACCATCGAGGACCTCCTTGGAACATCTGGACCGTCCGGGACCTCCCTGTGAGGTCTTGGCGATGTAGATCTTCCTTGGGGAGATCTTGATAGTTTGGACCTTCCTTTGGAAGATCTCAACCGTTGAGGACCTCCCTTTAGATCTGGTCCGTTCGGACCTCCTTCTGTGTTGTGGTCCGTTGATTTTCGCATCTCGGCCCCGACCTCCCTCATCTCGCGCATGTGCGTTGCTAGGAGGTCGGGACCTCTGGACCTCTGGCGCATGTGCGTTGTTCACTGGGAGGTCTGAGCCGTTGGATTTAAGATCTGTGGCTCACGTCCTCCCATACCCTTGTGAGTTTAGGAATTCGGTGAGGTCTTAGTTAAGCTGAAATAAGGTATAGACTTTAGAATTTCATATCTCCTTCGTTTTGAATCCTTTTGAGGTCATTCAAATTGTGTTAGCCCTGTATTGAACTTGACTTTAATCCAAAAATGATTGTAAGTTGAGTTCAGCTCCTGAGCTGATTTGCCATTAGATTTTAAAACCAACTTTAAAATGTGCACTTAAATCAATGCTTAACTTGTAAAATACATAACTAATGCTCCATAGACTATTTGTGGGTGAGACCAACTTTGTTGGTTTCCTCTCTTAGTGAACTCACTGTGGAAATTAGTTTGAGCATGTTGCTGTTAGGAAATTGAGAACTTGTGCATTATAATTTTGTTCAAGTTCTTGTTTTGAAAAATTATAGAAAGTGCAATATAGCTCCAAATGAGATGAACTCAATTGTGTTATTCATCTCATGAGGTGCTGGTTTTACAGTAAAAATTTCAGCTTCGCTGCTGTTATAGAAAATGTTGCCTCATAATTAAATTAGTGAATAGTGCAGTTTGGTATTTTAATAGGCTGAGCAGAATTGATTTCATCATATCTTTTGCATTGAGAATCCAAATCAATTGGTTCTTGTTGCTAAATTCATGATAAATCATTGTCTTGCTGCTGTAAAATTTTCAGAGAATTTGGAGTTCGTTTGCTGTGCTATCTTTGTTGCCTTTAAATCGTTCTTATCGGTTCTTTATCGCTTTTCCGTTAGGATTCGACATTTGTGGTGATCGAGGCGACCCTCTGCCACAATTTGACCACCAGCAACAAGGCAAGCAGTTTGACCATTTCCATCATTGTCCCATTACTTTAAAGCTTAATATATTGTTTTAATTCTATGTATGCATGCTACTTTGTGTTAAATGTAAGCTAGCGAGCTTATAGTTGCATGATCTGTAGGAATTGTTTATCCTCTACTACCATGAGCCTAGGTTATTTGCTGTGGTGGGAGCTCGTTGGATGAGCTCCTATCACTTAGTAGTTCGATGAAAATTGCTTAGACATGCTTAGTTATCGGTAGAAATGGGCGATCATCGACTTAGTCGATGGTCTTGATCACTCAAAACTGATTATTACTCCTATATGTCCAGCACTTGTGCTTTGATTAATTGTAAAATCAAAAACTGAAAATAAAAGATTGATTTAGACTTGGGCATATTGGATGGATGGTGCGGTTTTTGGATGTGGTGGTATGCAGGTCCCTAAGGACCGAGTACTTGGGTCACTAAGCCAGCGATTTGGCGTACTAACCACGCGAGGGCATATGGAACCCTCTTGACTAAGTACTCTAGGAGGTGTTAATTATGGCGAGCTCGGTTGGTGTGTTTTAAAAACAAATGTATATGTATAGTGTGGGAGGGAGCATTAGCTTAGGGAAGGTTGTGATGTCTCCTTCTCCCGTGGGTTGTGCAGCTCGTAATTAGCATTCATCCTTTGGAAAGGTCTCGTAGGACTTAGCCGTGCAGCACACCTTCGGAAGTGTGCGTAAAGGAAAGGCGATCGGCGTGTGGAGTGCAGTGGTACACCTGCGGGGATAAAACTATTGAATAGCCTCGTCCTAGGTTATGGACATGCTTGGTAAGGTCGTTCAAGACTAGACTACAACCTTTAATTAAAACTTGACATGGTTGGTATGAGCGGGAGTTCATGCTATTGTTGTGGTGACTTGGGTTAGTCACTTCGAGGTTGTTCTTGTTGTTGTTACTATGTTATTATCTCGTTGTTACTTCAACATTTAAAATGCTTTGCCAAATTGCCTTCAATCTATTATGTTATTGCAAATGAAACTTGCTTTATGCTAAAATGAGTCAAAGCCTCATCCACTTAAATAAAGCTTGCATGTAGCTATTTATAGTTCTGTTATCTCACACGTAAGTCTTGCGGAGTACTTTATGTACTCATCGCGCGTGGTTGTGGCATATTTTTGTGGCTTTTGTTGCGAGAGGAAGAAGGAGAGCTCAAGAGCCTCTCTTTTGTGCTACGTGTTGCAGTTTCTTGACGACTAGCTTGGCGGTCGGTCGGATGCCTAGGGTTAAGGCACAGCGATTGGCTTTGTGTTATAGCCATCTTTATGGCACTTTTGCTTCATTGTTATCTTTTTGTATTTCTTGCTTTTTGGCCTAAGGGCCTCTCTTTTGTAATATCTATTCCATATTAATGTTAACCACGGTTTGTTGCTTATGTTCTATGTGTTGTATGGAATTGATACATTCTTTTGTTGTGAGGTATGTATCTTGCATGCAGGAAGTATACATCTCTCGAGACCGGGGTTTATTTGGTTGATAATACTAGGGTCAATCGGATGACTAAGTATTATGAGCCTAATAAATCCGGGTGCTCACACACACACAGAGCAGGAGGGAGCTTCCTGTTTCAACCTAAAGCAGAGGAGGCCAGACAGGCGATGGTGGCAAGAGTGGCGCTAGTGGAGGGGGCGACAGCGGCGGCTGGTGTTAGGAAAAATGGAACCAGAGAGGGTCCACGGTCCCATGGGCAGTGGCAGCGTGACCGGAGATGGGCGGTGCGAGTCTGGCGACGTCGCGCGGCGGTCGGTCATGGAGGGGAAAAAGGGATGGTGGTGCCAGAGAGGGAGACGGGAGGAATGGGGGTGAGCACGGGCATGAGGAGGGTTCTGGGAGCTCCCCTGAGTGGTCGAGAGCAGCGGGGGTGTAGCTGGGTTGGGCTGGCGGTGAGAGCCACCTACAGCGCGGCGGGTCCGGTGTGGCGGCCGTGCTACAATGCTGAAGCCTGGAACAAAGGATCCCGAATCCTCTGTGTTCATACACTAGTCTAGGATTTCCAGTGCACAAAGTCACAAAAATGATATCACAAACATATCACGCATTGCATTAATAATAGATCAGAGTTTAATACAAATGGGGCCGGAGGGCAAATAAATAAATAAATAACACAACGGAAGCAAAAGCAGTAGTAGTAGGCCAAAACGATCCGCCACAAACAATCGTTTGGGAGCGTAGCCTAAGCGTCTATGTCCTCACCATCCAGGTAGAAGTCTTCTCCTGAATAAAGATATTCAGCAAAAATGAGCACAACTCCCGTGCTCGTAAGTTACACCCAATATTGAATTATGATGCATGCATAAAGTAAACAAGTGATATTGGCAGGGTTTATTTGCATAAAGTAGCATTTTTAGTTTAAATGCTCATATTAATTTCCAAGGCCATTTTTATACTATATCTAAAATCAGATTTTTTAAATGACAGTTGTACAGTGGATAACCTCCATGATTAAATGGTGAAGGATACCCTCCTATCACTTGGCTAACCGCCCAATTTTACCACAGGATTAACCATCCTGAAATCATCTGTTTAAATCATTTTAAAACCAAAAACAAATCTAACTCAAAGTGGCTTTGCTAGCATGTCCATGACCACAGACGCGGCTATTCGAATAGTTTTCTACTCTGCAGAGTTTGTACAGCTTTACCCACACGAGATAATTTTCCCTTTATATTGGCCAATCCACACTTCCAAAGGCGTGTGACTAAGCAATTATCACAAGGCCGTTACAATGTTCTACCTTAAAGTATTTATGCCCGCTAAGGTTTCGCTTCCATTGGACTGACCGTCCTCCGGGAGTCGCCTCATGCGCTAGGTGGGACTACTGTCTGACCGACACCCACACATACAACATGGCACAAATATCAATGAGGTATCACAAATTATTAAGTCAGGTCCTGCCCATACAGGACGGGTGGTGGTACGGTAAGGCATAGCAAAGGAACGCTCAAAGGCCAGTCATTAATTGACTTGGGCATCTTTCAAATCAAACCCTGGACCTTAATCTTAACCAGATTAAACCCGTGCTTAAACCTGCACCCACCATTCATCCATTTCGCCCAAGTCCAAACCATTTTTTATTTTATTTTAAATGAAACCATTTTTACAATTCCTCTATGGTAAAACAATAACATAGATTCAAATTTAAACCAGTTGGAAATGATTTGGCTAAATCCTCCCAAAAATCATAATCATGGTCTAGGCATTGGATAAGCATGTGATTATTTCAATATTGTTTTATCTAATGGTGACAAGGACAAGATATTCAATATTCAAATTGGCCATACAACAAGAATTGGCATAACTAAGCATTTAAACTAGAAAGTAACATAATTGAATAAAAGTATGCGTGCAAGAATAATTAAAAAAACTGAATTAAATAACTTTAAAATACTAGGAGCAATATGGTCAATGGTATAACTTGCCTTCGTTGAAGTCTTGATATTCTAAGTCCTCGGAAGGATCAAACTCTTTGGAGTCGTCGAAGTCTAAACGCGAAAATACGACAAAATCAATTCAAATTCAAATAAATTCAAAAAGGCAATTTAAACTAACTCCAAATCAAATAATTTTACTTTATTTAGCTAGATATTGATTTTATACAAATTTAAAATTTTGAAGCACCCAAATCGGAGTTTGGATGCAAAAGATATGGATTTTAGAAGTTTTAACCCTAAATCTGAATTTAAAGGAATTTCTTGATTTATTTTTCTAAAGGAAAACGGAATTTATGACGTCAGCCACAGGTTTTCACTCGGTTGAAACCGTGTGCCACGCCAGCACCATGTGGGCGCCACGTAAGAAAGATAGGTGAGGTGGCGCGCGCGTGGAGGTGATGTGGCGAGGCCACGTCGGCACAGGCGGCGCCAGCGTCGGGATCATGCTCTCCGACGACTGGAGGCACGGCGAGGGGTGTGGATGGTGTCAAT
Source organism: Phyllostachys edulis (assembly GCA_036346405.1). Taxonomy (NCBI): domain Eukaryota; kingdom Viridiplantae; phylum Streptophyta; class Magnoliopsida; order Poales; family Poaceae; genus Phyllostachys; species Phyllostachys edulis. The sequence continues at coordinate 57,527,032 of CM070553.1, forward strand.
CACACGAGGGCGACAACATGATCCTGGTGCTTACCTTCTTGGCGAGAGGGCGACTATAACACCCTGGCTATGCAGAAGTCAAGATGTTACCTAAAAGACTAACATACAACAACAATACGAAATAATTTCATCCATCTTTCAAATAATAACCTAAAAGGATCAATAACTAGTAGAATGAATATAAGATTTGAATCTGAATTCATCAACAAATCAAACTCAATCATCCAATCATATCGATTCAATTATGATAACACTATCAAGAGTCTATACGAAGATCATTAAGCCATTACAAATTCAACCATATCATGAAGAATGATAATATCAGCCATCAACATCTATTTAATACAAACCCATAATCCATCAACCAAACATTCAATCATGAGTGACAATAAACTGATAATCAATGCTATCACAGTCTATAAATTCTCAATAAAAGTATATCACTTATCAATGGAGCATAAATCAACTTAAGAAGTCTTCTATTTAACAACTAAGTTAAAACAGTCCAACATTACTAAGCTTAAGCAGATAATGACCAAATAGCTACATCTAAAGCATCATTGACCAATCAAGCAGCGAGGATGATAAAATAATCGAAATCAAACTGTCTAATCCATCGAATGACTTAAATGAACTTAAATGGCGAAGAATTAAGAACTTAGATGGATCGTCCATGCTCGCAGACAAAATCACCCACCACGAAAGATGGTCACAAATTGAATCTAAAGCAATTATCAAGAGTATGAATTGTGGATAATTGTACTAGTTTTATTCATTATGGTTTGTGTTTATGTGACGTGCACCATGTCTACCCCTTCCCATGCATGTCGCTACCTCGAGAGGTACCTAGCAAGCACAACACAGCAAGTGTGAGTCCACGACTCAGCAAAGTGCAAGAGCAAATTAAACATAGCATCATAAGCAGTCAAAGGGAATAAATAATCCCATCATGAATACATCATTATATACCACAAATCCATCTCTTATGCAGAAATGCAATGAACATGTCATGAATGCACATTCTTCACTTTTTTGCAATTACCGGTAATGCCGAGTAGTGTATCCGTCGATACATACTCAAGGCCTGTGCCCTCTAGGCAGAGGGATCCAAAGCCCACACTCCACGAGTGTGGGGACCAGGCCCATCCAATGCAGGACAGGGATCTCAAGGAAACAACCCTTGGCTACCACGTTGTCCAAGGTTCAGAAATGAATGTCATGATGCAAATGCACATGTCCATTATCATTATCATGATTCATCATTAACAAGGTAGCCTCATTGCTCACCTTGTCCCATCATTCTTGCCATCAACATGTAACCATTATCATGTAAGCATCACCATATAAATAGTATCATGTACGCATCATCATGTAACCATTAGCATATAGCATCATGTAAACCTTTCCAAGTAGTAAGCATCTTCATTAAACTATGGCATTCATCAAGTATGAAATATAACAACTCATTAATACTACTTGCACTTGCCTTAACCGTGAGACAGAAGACAAAAGGCGGAATGCTCTAGCACTGGGGTTCACCACCACCTTACCTCGAGAAGATGCAGGCCAACTGCTGACGTTGCACACGTCCTTGCAATAGATCCTGTATTTCCTGGGATCTGTTTAGAGCACTATTTTCTTTCAGTGATGGCTATTGAGAAAATTGATCGATAATTCCACATATAGCAAAGTGATAAGAAGTGTCCACCTTTTTAAGTGATTCTTCAAGAAACGACAACCTATTTGAATGGACAAAATGAGTTGCTAGCCCACAAGCAAGCACTTCAGCACCATCCAATCTTACACCAGTAAGACCGACATACTCTCCATAGAACCCAGGTAGTCTAGACAGAAAATAAGAAGCCCCAATATCTGGAAAGAGTCCCAATGATGTTTCTAGCATCGCAAAACCGTGTTCTCAGTGGCAACTCGAAACCTTCCATGTAGAGAAACACCAGCACCTCCACCCATGACAATTCTAGTAAGAAGAGAAATTCCAGCTGTCATTATTTTTAGACTGGACAACTGTAGCAACATCACCTCCAGCACAAAATGCTCTTCCTTTCCCCTTCACAAACAACATTTTAACTGCATTTTCTTCCTCACAAGCAGTGAAGCACCTCAGAAGTCCCACAATCATTCCAGAGGAGAGGGCATTCAGCTGCCCTAGCCTAATCAAAATCAATGTCCGTGTAGAGCCATTTGCTTCCACCAATACATGATCGGAGTCGCCGTTGGCGGGTGGCAGCGAGGCCATGTCAACTCGTCGCCCAGAGAAACGAAGCACCTGGAGGCGAGGAGCCAGGCGGGCCGAGAGGCCCAACGTGCTGGGGAGGTTAGCTGACGGCACCGTGGGCCGAGGAGCCGTGGTGTGAGCAGACCAAGCGGTGGTGAGCATGTTGGAGGTGGCAGCCTTGATGTCGGAGAGGGGACCGGTGGCCGGAGGAGCTGGGCAGGCCAGCGCGGCGCCGCGGCGACGTCGGGCCATCTTGGAGGCCGGGAGACCGATGGCGGTGGCGGAGGCAATGGCAGGCCGGGAGGCATGGCGCTTGACTCGGGCGGGCGAACTGGCGGCTGGCGACAAGGGCGCTGAGAAGAGGAGCTGCATCGGCGGCACAAGGCCAGAGGGAATTCGGAGGAGCTGCAGACTGGAGCCAAAAGAGTTGAGCTCTAGGCATCGGGAGGGGGAAAGGTGGTGGTGGCAGCGACCAACATGGCGAGGAGAGCGCGTGCGGGAGCGGGAGGGGCGACGCTAGGCGCAGGAAGGGGGCGGTGGCTTGGGGTGAAAAGGGGAGGGGAGAATTAGGCCTAGGGTTTAAGGGGGGAGGGCCGTGTTGGGCTAGGCTTTTGGGGCACCTCCCCCCTCTGGGCCCACTTAAGGCTGGCCACAAGGCTGCACTAGCTTGGGCTGGAGGCCCAAGTTCCAAAATCCCCCCACAAAAACTAAACTTTTAATTAATTTCCCTCTCCCGATTTACATTCCCTCTAATCAATATTCGGGGCATTACAGTGACGGGGAAAAGCCAGCGGCGAGGAAGATCGACGGTGGTGAACTCGGGCTCACGGCGAGGTTGGGGCTCCGGGGTCTTGGTAGGGAAGAATGCACGCGACGGTGGCGTTGCGGCGGCGTCGGCGGTGCGGTCGAGTGGCGAGGAAGCTTGGCTGTATGTCCTGGCGACAAAGTTCCGGCCGTCGAGATGCAAACTCAAATTGGAGCGGTTCTAAGAGAGAAAGGAAGGAATGGGTGGCAGGGTTGGAATGGGTGTTGGATTGCGTGCCCGGTGCTCCCTTTTATAGGGGCCGAGGGGCACCGGGGTGGCGTGGCGGCGTGGAGGACATGGCGGCGGTTCTGCAGGATCGTCTTGCTTCATGAGAGAAAGGAGGGCGTGGGGGTCAGTGGAGGTGGGCGCGATTCGTCTTGCGACCATGGGAAGCGGAGGCGGTTGTGATCTTGGTCATTGTGGAGCTCCGGGTGCGGCAACAATGGCAGCTTCGTCGGGCTCATCCGCGCGAGGAAGGAAGCAACGGGGAAGAAGGTGCGGCGGCGGGCCCACAAGGAAGTGAGGGGAGGGAGGCTGTCGGGTGGGGCTGGGAAGAGGTGAGGGAGAGGGGAGTGCGTGCGGGCCGGCTCGGGCCGAGAAAGAAAAAAGATGGGCTGGTTTCAACATGAATTTGGCCCACAAAGGTGAAGAGGGTTTTTAATATTTTTCTAATTTCAGAAATTGGATTAATTGATTTAGGCTTTTAGAAAATAGCAAAAAGAGTCCAAAAATTCTAGAAAAATTCACAAAAAATCCTAGAGTTATTTTGTACTTAAATAAAATAATTCCAACTTTTAATTGGTAATAGTTTTTGTAATTAAATTATTTTTGGCTTTAAATTAATTAAGGAAAAGCTTTTAAAATTTTAGAAAATCCACAAAATTAAATAAATTATAAGCTTCAACTAAATTCGAAAATTTGGGCTGTTACATACAGGTTGAGGGAGTCAGAGCAGGTGGTGGGGGAAGGAGGAGGAAGGTGAGGGGATGCTCCAAGAGGGACGAATTGACGAGAGACTCACCAGAGCATGTGAGGCAGCGGTGGTGGTGGCTTTCAGCCGAGCTTGGGGAAGAACGCGGCAGTGGCTCTGGTGGACAAGAACCAAAATTGGTTGAGGGGTTTCGATCGGGTTGGTTGGGAGTACGACGTGAAGTGGCCGGTGGGGAGAGGAGCTCGCTAAGGCGGTAGGGAGGTGATGGCGATACAGTGGACCGAAGCGGCGCTTGCGCCTTTCTTCCATTTGCGCTTGGTGGAACAAGATTGGGGGGATGGGAATGGCGGGGAGGGCGTTGGAGTGGCTCTAGCTGGTGTTTTATAGGCAATAGGGGAGGGATGGAGGGCCGGTAGCGATTAGGACCGGCGGGACTGGCAGTGTCAGCGGGACGTGGGAGCAGATGCTTGGAGCGATGGGGGCAGGCGAGGGAGAGGATGTTGCAGTGACGTGCTGACGCAGGGGTGCTGGCGTGAGGATGGGTAGGTGGAATGGAAGAGCAAGGTGTGGGTGGCGATGGACAGGAGCAGGTATGGGAGCTACGCTCTAGGGAAGAAAGAGAGAAGCGAGAGAGAAGAGTGAGAGGAGTGGCGACGGGCTGGGTCAGGGAGGCCAATTGGGCCAAGGCGAATGGGCCAGGCCAACACGGCTGGAGCAAAAAAAAGAAAAGAGAAAAAGAGGAGAATAGAGAAGAGAAGAAAATGGGAAAAACTTTTACATCTCAATTTTCTTTAGTGTATGTTCTCATTTTAGACTTTTACTTCAGGAGTTCTCAGGGATTCACTTGCACACGAAACTTCGATCAGTTTTACTTTTATAGTTCCGGTTTTAGGGTTCTTGTGTTGGTGATATGCCCTAGAGGAAATCGTGGCGTATGTGACTTGTTGGTGAAACTCTTTTAACTTATATGATGTCGTTCTAAATGAATCCCTGGTCGGATGTCACTGGTCTGAACACTAGTGACTCTATAGACCAGTACATGTATTGATTGATGACCATGTTTCACCGGTCATAGATATAGGGATATCAAATCAATAATGTGAACACATATTAGAGAACATGGGGTTGGATTGACCCACCTTGAGACACTGTTGAGATTGTTATGATTTTATGTGTCATTAGTTGTTCTCAAGCAATGATGATGTATAATCCTTAGACCTAAGATCACCATGGTTTCCTACATGCATAAGAATACACTTTGGGGTTACCAAACGCTACTCCGTAATTGGGTGGTTATAAAGGTAGCTTTTAGGTATGCTGTGAAACATGTAGAGGAATGTGACTGGTCGAATATAGGATTTGCCCCTCCTAACATAACAAGAGAAATATCTCTAGGTCCCTCAATGTGGTTGCATAAAGGCCATGGCACTAGTGGTCAAAGTGTTTGACCACGTGAAGTTATCTAACACTCGATCGAGAAAGTATTGAACAATCCATGGATGACACAACATCTCACCTAGAGTTTAACCAGATATCGTGTGGCAGAGGCGGAATACACGAGAAGGTCTTTTAGTTCGAGAAGATATGGACTAGTCGTATGGAGATACGAGCTAGTCGTAGGCTAGTTGAACATGATCACTAAGTGGTCGAAAGCTAGTCATAAGGAGTTACGAACTTGTCGAGACTAAATATGAACTGGTCGTTAGTGATATGGACCTGGTCGTAGATCATATTGCATTAAGCTTCGTCTGATATAATTTGTGTACATTCGAGAATCGTTATGTTCTGCTAGGAGCCGCTGATGACTCATGATTGGAAAGGAGTTTCCGAGCCACAACCGATTACGCATGAACCTAACTGGTCACACACTTAACGGGTTGGAACAAACCAGTATGAATATGATTCGTTAAACGTGTTCAGATAGGATCCGTCACGGGCACTATATAAGGAGATGCTTGAGGCTGTTGGAAACATAGAGGATACACGTGAGTTGTTCAACCGAAACTCTAGCCGCCATCTTCTTGAGAGAGCCTAACCATGCGACTTGGTGCTAGTACACCGGTGTACGGTGTTCCTTCCCTGGACGTGTGGATACCATAGAGGCACTACTGCGATTGCTGTTGCGCTTGAGGACGATTCGCAATCTTCACAAGGAACTACAGAGGTTGCTGGAGGAGACGATCGACTTGCGAGGACACTGGACGATCGTCTACGACCACTTCATCGATGCGCTCTTCGTTGGGCCAGGCTGCTCCAACTCTTCTTTCGCTGCACTGCGCGTCTGGTGGTAACGATCTATGATCTCCTACTTGCATGGCATCCTGGTTTACGTGGTAGAATTTTTGAATTGTCAGCTAGCATAGCCTACCCGTATCCCTTCATCTTCTTTCTCACTACCCGTGCTAGAAAGTAAAACGTAGATACAACAACTCCAAATAGGCACACAAATAGTACGGTGACAGATATCACACAAATTTTTTTAAAAAATCCCATATTTTCACTTTCGAGAATTTTTGGGGTGTTACAAACCCTATCCCCCTTAAAAGAATCTCGACCCCAAGATTCCGGTAGAATGGAAAGAAAGAAGATAGGACGAGGAAGAAGAGAGACGTAGCGGAGGATGCTAACATGCTCTTAGTTGCTTTGCTGGCTCTTGACGTTGCGAGTCACCTAGCAGCTTAGGCTATCTGGCTTGATGTGTTGTCTCTTCCTTAGCGTAGTGGCAACAGTCTCTTCTTTGGAATAGATGAGAGGAAGAAAATATGCACAAAGGTGTGTTGACGGCACAGGGGAATAGAGTAGCAGGGAGTGAGCTAGTTCTTCTTGGTAGATTGTAGACTTTGACGGGCTTGCTCCTTAGGGTTGTTGTCTTCAACATGTCCTCGGTGGGATGGTCGCGTCAGCTACTTACCTTATCACAACCATGGACTACTTGTTGATGGATTGACAGCACTTGTCTACATCCAAAGGACTAGCTAGTCTTGGAGACATCGATATAATAACTATATTCCAATCATCATGTCCTATTTTTCCTACTAGAATCCAATTATTATCTTTTAGCCTACTAATTATCATAATTGTAACTTTATACCTCTTTTATGGTCGATGTTACCACCAATTTTTTAGCTTGCAAATCCTCCGGTTTTGGCCTAATTCTTCTCAATAGTTGTTACACCACCAAATCATAACTATATGTAATCCTAACGATTCATCATTTTTGTATTTAGCTACCACCCCCCCCTAAAAATGACCATCGATATTTGTTATTTTTCTTCAATCTCCACTAACTCAATCATTATTATCCACCAAGATTATATTGGCATCATAATACAAGAATTCACCATTCTCTAATACTGACGATGATTAAAATCTCTATGTATTACTTTAATACATAGTAAAGGACCATAAGTCTTCATGGTCGTAACCCCTAAAGCTAACGACCTCACTGGTCGTAAGGATTCCAGAGGTTATATAATGGATACCCTGGTCGGACGAGGTTCTGTACCTAGTTTCTGACCAGGTAGCTGCTTGTAGGATTTATGATCTAGTATCCGGATCTAATTCTAAGTATATTCTTTACCGTGTGATGAATGGAACACGTGTTGTATACTCCATACCACGCGACGTTATGTAATCCTAAGACACTGACAAACAACCACCGTACGATTGAGTGTCTCACAATCGCTCAACCGTAAAGCGGTTGATACTTTTATCAACCATCGCCTTGCTCCGACCAGCCACAACGCTTCACAACGAACGTCTTCTCTAGGAGCAACTGCCACCTCTTCAGAAGTTATATAAGGATAGAGCACGGACGAAGATAGGGCATTCGACATCAGATTAGGGCATCAGAGCAGTGAAATCAGCCTTAGATTCATGCTCTAAGTCTGATTCAATAGTATAGCAAGCATCATATTCAGTGTAACTAGGATTAGTCCACCGCCTGGTCGTAGGCAATCCCTGTAATACCCAGTTCATATCAATAAAGAGTAGTCCCATTCTCTCCCAAGAAATCTATGCCATTTTCCTCTATTTTATTTCATAAGATCGATGACTCGATCATCGACAATGGGCGTCGTCCGTGGGGAAGAAAGTGCAGAGTTCCTGAAGAAATTATTCTCTCAACAATCCTCATTTGCTCCTAATAATCGCTCATGCGGCTATGGAAGGAGTTTGGGATGAGGAGAACTGGTTCGATTCGGTGGACTACTCCAATCTCGACATGGATGAATGCATCCGTGCCATGCAAGAAAACGGGATGTCATCATCCTCCTCCTCCGCCGGCTCACAGGTCGTAGACATTAGAGAAATTGACCAGATGGATGAGGATACACCATTACGACAAGTGGTGGTTTCAGAGGAACCAGCCATTCCGACCAGCTCGGAATATCCAAGGACCTCTCCAAGCCCAGTCCTTTTGACCGGCTAAAAAGGTGATGAAAGTTCAGCACCGCAACTCGAAGATCAGTGTACTCTCGATGAGATCATGGCTGAAAGGTACTCACCAATGGCTTCTGGCGATACCAGGAGCCAACCAATATCTGGTAATGGTGTCGATGAAGCACCCATTGGTCGTAGGCCAAATGGGAATGATAAGGCTCAGTATACGATCGGCAATCCGTCGGGTTAGGCTGAGCCCACCGCAAAAACCTCAGGAGGTGCTAATCTCCGACTGCTCTCCATTGTGGAAACTCCTTGCAGAAGCATTGGAAGGCTCTCCATTAGTTACGATGGAAGCTTGTCGGAATATCGCTGCTGGAGGCACGAGGTCAATGCGATCGGAGATACAGATCAAAATTCCATGTATGGTCCTACACAATCTACCACGCCACCTCGTGCTGGTGGAAATGATACGGATCATCAAGACCAAATGCGAGGTAATGAGGCGATAGGCGTCCATCGGTTAATTCACAGTTACGCCCTACCTAGAAATGGCGATCGAGACGGAACTAACCAGAAGGTCGGGGGAAAGTTCAGATCTTCGAACACCTATAGCCGGCATGAATCCTCAGAGACCTTCGGTAACTGTACAAAATATGCAGCTTGTTCAGAATATTTTAAATAATTCTAACCCGACCCCAAGTTTTGTGCAACTTGTAGGTCAATTATCAGAAATTCTCCAACAGACCATGCAACGAACGGAAGCGTACCGGGAACAAAGGAATTCACGAAGTCAAACCATGACTTCATCCCAACGTTCCTCCCTCAGTAGAAGGAAGCATGGTCGGATTGGAAGCCAATCGATACTAAGACCTCCTCAACGATGCCGATCAAGGAGTCATGAGGGAAGAAGGCTATTTCAAGCAGCTACTCCCTCACCTCATCGAGAGTAGAGATCGCTCGGCCCTGATGATCTCCGACATCATCTGAACCAAGAAGACGGTCGAAGGCGTCATACCAACGTCCACGACCGAATCGGGACACCAGAGCTCTAACACTCCAATTTTAGAAACCGGTCTCCAACCGATTACAATCTGGTGCCCTTCCAAACAAGGTGTCATGAATCAATTACATGTTGTCAAGCTTTCTCTGCAGGGTTCCAGGTTGTACGTTGGCCAAACAGGTTCCGACCAGCCAACTTGGATAAGTTCAATAGGACCCAGAACCCATTGGAATTTCTCTAAATCTGTACCACCGCCATTAGAGCTGCTGGTGGTGATGAAAACGGGATGGCAAACTATCTACCCACAGTACTTAAAGGGTCTGCCCGGACGTGGTTACTTAACCCACCGGTCGGATTTATCTACACTTGGGAGCAACTTTGCGACCTCCTGATTGTGAATTTCCAAGGCACGTACGACCACCCTGGAAAGGAAGATGATCACCACCGAATCCGGCAAGGATCCAATGAGACTCTCCGTCAGTATATCAAAAGATTTAGCCAGGTTTGTAATTCAATACCAGAGGTCGCAGAATCTTCTATCATCCAAGCTTTCAAAGCTGGCCTAAGGAATCGACGCTTTACAGAGGACATCGCCATGCACCCTCCAAAAACAACGTCGAACTTTTCGATATGGCCGACAAATACACAGCTGCTAGCGAAGCAGTTGAATGGTGTGAAGCCATTGATCGGAAGGATAAAATCCCCCAACCTGGCTTGAATAAACTAGAGAAGAAGCATAAGAAGGCTCTCAAGAAAAAGAAAAACCGCAGACCCGATGATAAGGAAGTTCTAGCAGTTCCTGAGAAGTTTACTAAGGGCAAGAAAGATTATACCGGTCGAGGCAAAGCAAAAGCTCCGACCGAAGGATACAAAAAGTGTAGGGATACGGGTAGGCTACGATAACAGCAAATAAAAATTTCTACCACGTAAACGAGGAAGCCAAGCAAGTAGATGATCACAGATCGTTACCACCTAACACACAGAGTAGCAAAAGAAGATTTGGAGTAGCTTGGTCCAACATAGAGTGCATCGATGTAGTGGTCATAGTCGATCGTCCAGCGTCCTCACGAGTCGATCGTCTCCTTCAGTAACTTATACAGTTCTTTATGGAGACCGTGGATTGTCCTCAAGCGCAACAGCAACTACAGTAGTGCCTCTACGATATCCACACATCCAGGAAAGGAACAACCATGTACCGGTGTGCTAGCACCAAGTCGCACGGCAGAACTCTCAAGAAGATGGCGGCTAGGGTTTTGGTAGAACAACTCAACTCACGACTTCCGTGTGTCTTGTCTGTTCGGTTAACCACACAACCCAACTGTTGGGTTACGGGTAGGCTACGATAGCAAAAATCAAAAATTTCTACCACGCAAACCAGGAAGCCAAGCAAGTAGATGATCACAGATCGTTACCACCAGACACGTAGAATACCAGAAGAAGAGTTGGAGCAGCTTGGTCCAACGAAGAGCTCGTCGATGTAGTGGTCGTAGTCGATCGTCCAGCGTCCTTGCGAGTCGATGTGGTGGTCATGGTCGATCGTCTCCTCCAGCGACCTATGCAGTTCCTTATGAAGATCGCGGATCGTCCTTAAGCACAACAGCAACCGCAGTAGCACCTCTACGGTATCCACACATCTAGGGAAGGAACAACCGTACGCCGGTGTGCTAGCACCAAGTCACACGGCAGAGCTCTCAAGAAGATGGTGGCTAGGGTTTCGGTGGAATAACTCAACTCACGACTTTCGTGTGTCTTGTCTGTTACGTTCACCACTACACCCAACAGCCTCATGCATCTCCTTATATAGTGCTTGTGATGGATCCTATCCGAACACGTTTGATGAATCGTATCCGTACTGGTTTGTTCTAATCCGTTAAGTGTGTGACTCTGTATGTTCATGCGTAATCGGTTGTAACTCGGAAACCCTTTCCGATCACGAGTCGTTAGCGGTTCCTAGCAGGACATAACGATTTTTGAATACACACAAATTATATCAGACGAACCTTAATACAATATGATCTACGACCAGGTCCTCATCACTTACGATCGGGTCCTATCTCTATACAACTAGTTTGTATTTGGTCACGACCAGTTCATAACTCCTTACGACCAGGTTTCGACCACTCTGTGATTACGTTCGACCAGTCTACGACCAGCTCGTATCTTCATACGACCAGTCCATAACTGATCGAACTAAGCGACCTACTCGTGTATTCTCCCTTTGCCTCATGATGTCTGGTTGAACTCCAAGTGAGATGTTGTGCCATCCATGGACTGTTCAATACTTTCTCTATCGAGTGTCAGATAACTTCACGTGGTCGAACACTTTGACCACTAGTGGCATGACCATGCACTTTCTTTATCCGATCACAACGAGGGGCCTAGAGACATCTCTCCTGTTATGTTAGGAGGGGCAAATCCCATATTTGACCAGTTACATTCCTCTGCATGTTTCACAGCATACCCGAAAGCTACCTTTATAACTACCTAGTTACGAGTAGCGATTGGCAACCCCTAAGAGTGTTATTACGCATGTAGGAAACCATGCTGATATCAGGTCTAAGGATTATACATCATCATTGCTTGAGACCAACTAATGACACATAGAATCATAACAATCTCAAGAGTATCTCAAGGTGGGTCAATCCAACCCCATGTTCTCTAACATGTGTTCACATTATTGATTCGATATCCCTATATCTATGACCGGTGAAACATGGTCATCAATCAATACATGTGCTGGTCGATAGAGTCACTGGTGTTTCGACCATTGACATCTGACCAGGAATTCATTTAGAACGACATCATATAAGTTAAGAGTTTCACCAACAAGTCACATACTTGTTAATCTTCATAACCAATGATTCATTCAATGAACAGGATAACATATTATCCAATATTATGAACATAATGAAATATAATCATCTCCATGATTGCCTCTAGGGCATATTTCCAACAGTCTCCCACTTGCACTAGAGTCAATCATTTAGGTATCTAATACCGATATTTCTTGTGTGCGCCTCATGCTTAGGCTGTGTGAGAGGCTTTGTCAACAGATCAGCAACATTTAAATCCGCATGAACTTTGCATATCTTAACATCTCCTCTATTCACTAACTCATGAATAAGATGATAACGCCTGAGTATATGCTTGGACTTCTGATGGGATATAGGCTCCTTAGCTTGAGCAATGGCTCCATTGTTGTCACAATAGAGATTCGTTGGGCTCGAGGCACTCGGAACCACACCCAACTCAGTAAGGAACTTCCTTATGCAAACACCTTCTTTCGTAGCTTCAGAAGCTGCAATATACTCGGTCTCTGTTGTAGAATCAGCAACCGTCTCTTGCTTGGAACTTTTCTAGCTCACTGCTCCTCCATTCAAAATGAATACAAAACTAGATTGCGGACGATAATCATCATTGTCAGTTTGAAAGCTTACATCGGTGTAACCATTTACAACGAGCTCTTCATCACCGCCATAAACTAGGAACGCATCCTTAGTCCTTCTCAAGTACTTAAGAATGTTTTTCACAGCTGTCCAGTGACCTTCACGAGGATCAGCTTGGTATCTGCTCGTAACAATTAGAGCATATGATACATCTGGTCGTGTACATAGCATAGCATACATGATAGATCCAACAGCCGAAGCATATGGAATTCTACTCATTTTGTCTCGCTCATCAGTGGTCGTAGGACACTGACTCCTGCTAAGATTAATGCCATGTGTCATGAGCAAGAAACCTATCTTGGAATCTTGCATGTTGAACCGTTTCAACACTTTGTCTATGTACATATCCTGGCTTAATCCAATTAGCCTCTTAGATCTATCTCTATAGATCCTTATACCAAGAATAAATGCTGCATCTCCTAAATCTTTCATTGAGAAACTATTTCTTAATAAAATTTTAATAGATTCAAGCATTGGAATGTCATTTCCGACCAGTAGTATGTCATCTACATACAAGATCAGAAACACAAGCTTGCTCCCACTAACCTTTTTGTAAACACAAGGTTCTTCTTCGTTCTTGATGAAGTCAAACCCTTTGACCATTTCATCAAAACGAATGTTCCAACTCCGAGATGCTTACTTCAATCCATAGATGAATTTATTAAGCTTGCATACCTTTCTAGCTTCCTTTGGATCGACAAAACCCTTGGGCTGTGTCATGAACACATCCTCACTTAGGTTTCCATTAAGGAAAGCCATTCTGACATCCATCTGCCATATCTCATAGTCGAAATATGCAGTAATAGCTAGAATGATCTGAATAGACTTAAGCATCGCGACAAGAGAGAAGATTTCATCATAATCAACACCTTGAATTTGTTTGAAACCCTTCGCAATCAGTCGTGCCTTATGAATGTGAACATTTCCATCCATATCTATCTTTTTCTTAAAGATCCACTTACACTCAATGGTCTTAATACCATCAGGTGCATCAACCAAGTTCCAAACTTGATTGTCATGTATGGACATTATTTCGGATCTCATGGCCTCATGCCATGATTCAGAGTCTGGGTCCATCATCGCTTCCGCATAAGTCTTAGGATCCTCATTATTCACCAATAATACGTCATGCCCATACCTTATAGGCAATTGACGTGGCATTTTTGATCTACGTGGGGCTGATGCCACATCTATAGGTTCAACAACACTTTGTTTATCCTATAGAGGTTTAGTAGGAGTTGAAACACTTTCAGATGCTTCTTGAATTTCTTCGAGTTGCACCTTTCTCCTACTGACTCCTTTTGAAAGAAACTCTTTCTCCAAGAAGACACCATTTCGGGCAACAAAAACTTTGCCCTCTTCCCGATTGTAGAAGTAATATCCTTTGGTTTTCCTAGGATATCCTATAAAGAAGCATTTATCTGACTTGGGTGTGAGTTTATCAGACGTCAAATGTTTAACATAGACAACACATTCCCAAATCTTTAGAAAAGAAAAACTAGGACTCTTCCCAGTCCATATCTCATATGGTGTCTTACTACTGATTTAGATGGTACCCTATTTAAAGTGAAAGAAGCAGTTTCTAGAGTGTAATCCCAAAAATACAACGCTAGATTTGATTGGCTCATCATTGATCAAACTATGTCCAATAAGGTCTGATTACGCCACTCGGACACCCCATTCCATTGTGGAGTGCCCGGTGGTGTAAATTGTGGAACAATTTCACATTGTTTCAAATGATCACCAAATTCATGGCTCAAAAATTCACCTCCATGATCAGATCGTAAAGATTTGATTGTCTTGCCAAGTTGATTCTGTACCTCACTCTAGAACTCCTTGAACTTTTCAAAGGATTTCGACTTGTGCCTCATTAAATAGATATATCCATATCTACTATAGTCATCGGTGAAGGTAATGAAGTACTGAAAACCACCTCTAGCTGTCGTGTTCATTGGTTCACACACATCAGTATGTATGAGTGCCAACAAGTCGGACGCCCTCTCATTCCGACCAGTCAAAGGTGTCTTGGTCATCTTTCCGAGTAGGCAAGATTCGCATGTTTCAAATGATTCCAAATCAAATGAGTTTAACATTCCATCGTCATGGAGCTTCTTCATGCGTTTCTCACTTATGTGACCCAAACGACAATGCCAAATGAAAGTGGAATTCAAATCATTAGGCTGAAGCCTCTTTGCATTAATATTATAGACGGGTGCATCATCAAGATTTAAAATATACAACCCATTCGAAACAGGAGCATAGCCATAAAACATTTCATTCAAAAATATAGAACAACCATTGTTCTCTATAATGAATTTATAACCCTCTGCCATCAAACATGAGGCAGCGATGATGTTTCTACTTATGGCTAGACATAATAACAATTATTTAGTTTCATAATAAATCCTGAGGGCAAAAGTAATGGCAAAGTCTCGACGGCTAATGCAGCAACCCTTGCTTTATTCCTGACGCGAAGATCCATCTCACCCCTTGCAATTCTCCTACTCTTTGTTAGACTCTGCATCGAATTGCAAATATGAGCAACTGATCCAGTATCAAATACCCAAGAGTTAACAGGAGAGTTAGCAAGAAAAACATCTATAACATTAATACCTGAAGTGGAAGGTTTAGTCCCACCATTCTTTTTCACATCAGCCAGGTATTTCTTGTAGTTCCTCTTCCAATGGCCTAGCTCCTTGTAGTAAAAGCATTCATTCTCTTGAGTCGGGCCAGACTTAGTCTTGGGCTTAGGCTTGTTAGTTTGGATCTCATCCAAAACTTTAGTCTTGCCCTTACCTTTGACCCAAGTCTTAGCCTTCTTCTTCAAGCTTGTATTCTTTTGCACCATCATCACATGATAGTTGCTTTTATTAATGTTGTCCTCTGTAGTCTTGAGTATCATATGCAGTTCGGTGAGATTCTTGTCTAAGCCATTCATATGGAAGTTCAGAATGAACTGCCCATAGCTTGCAGGGAGCGAAGCAAGAATCAAATCTGTAGCCAACTCTTGACTAAGTGGAAAACCAAGTTTTTCCAAGATCTGTGTGTAACCAACCATTTTGATCACATGTGGGCTCACCGGACTTCCCTCAGCTAGCTTATTCCCAAACAACTTATTTGAGATCTCATATCTCTCAGTTCTTGCTTGTGTCTCAAACATGCCTTTGAGCGCTACGATCATATCGTAGGCCTCTATGTTCTCAAATTGCTTCTGAAGGTCTAAGTTCATAGCAGCAAACATGAGGCAGCTAACATCAAGGGACTCATCACATTCCCTTTTATAGGCAGTTTTAAGAGTAGCAGCAGTATTTTCAGCAGGCACATCTGGAATTTGTTCCTCTAGAACTTGTTCCTTTTTATCTTGCCTAAGAACAATTCTTAGGTTGCGGGACCAATCCGTAAAATTTGTTCTATTCAGTTTTTCCTTATCAAGTATCGAACGTCAAACAAAACTGGATGTAGGTACAGTAGATGGTGCCATGATCTACAACATAAAATATGCAAAACTAAGACATATGTTCAAGAAAAGTAACTTCTATTAAACAATTTAATAAAGATACTCCTACTAAATACCATATCCCTCTTATGACATTTAGTGATTCAAGACCCACAATCAGTTAATCTACTAGTGAGCTTTGGCATCACTGCTAGAAGATTAGTGAATTTGGTAAGCAACCCTTTGCTAATCATATCTCTATATGACTCTTGTTGTTGGACAGCATCTCTATGCTCCGGCACCCAACCCTATGCCCCAAGGTCCATAACCGTTATGATGACCTTGTCCATAACTCCTTTGCGATTTATCAAGATATGTCAGTGGCTTCCTTTTTTGGAGTTGCTGATTTGGCTTCCCACTTTCATCTTCCACTGTCCCATTCAGCGTCCCTACAATATGAGGAATTATGCTCGTTGGGTACTCCTTTTGCCTCGCCTCCTGATCGCCCTGATGAATGGTACTACATCTGGGGTTCTACTCAGTTTACGTCGAAGCAAGCTTACGCACATATGCTAGGCCAGTTCATCCCTCCTCGGCCATTCATTTGGTTGTGGTCTTCCTACTGCTTAAGCAAAAATAGAAAATTTTCTTTTGGCTTCTCTTAAAGGACAGGTTAAACACCAGAGACATCCTCCTTTCCAAGCAATTTCCTTTGACGTCTTCAGCGTGTGTGCTTTGCTTTGCTAATACATTGGAAACGATGAAACTCCTGTTTTTTGAATGCTCTTTTAGTTCTTGGTGTTGGCGGTTTCTAGCGATTGTTTGGGATTTGTCCCTCCCAATACGTGATTTGCTTCAAGATGGCAAAATTAGACATCGCTTGCATTGTTTCAAGGAGATTGTTGTACTTACTTGCTGGAGTATTTGGTTAATTCAAAATAAGATCATCTTCAATTAAGGGGTGGTCTCTTTGTCAGGATGGAGGAAGGAGCTCAGAGAGGCTTTTGCCCTGGTTATCCATAGGGTCAAACCTTCTCGGAAAGAGAGTTTTACAGCTTGGTTAAGAGAATTTGGTTAAAGTAGAGTTTGTTTCTGTGTGTATATTCTTTCCTTTTGTCTTGTACATTATTCCTTTCTTTAATATATTCACAGGAGGGGTGCTTCCCCTCCTGTTTTTCACCAAAAAAAAAGTTAAACCGATGCTATGCGTGTAAGTGTCCGACACAAACCCATCTAGTCAAGGAATATTAATGGTACTCTGCTTTAGCAAGACCTACCATTAAAATAAATGACTTTGGATGGTCCAGCTAATTGGGAGGGCATCAATTTAACTTAATATTATGTGAGGGAATTTTACTTCTACCATGTTAAAAGCATTTTAAAGCATTTAAAATACATGCATAGAAATAAATGAACAAGAATATAAAGCCATTCATAGACAATCAAATTGCATTGTGATATAGTATGACCCTTCCACATGGTGATCTCCATCGCCATGCATCCTGTTCGCCATGTCTCCAAGTGGTCAACTCCTCCAAGTACTCCCACTAAGCCATTACTCCTAATAGCACTAGTAATGAATTACAAGGAGTGAAGAAGCATCACAAGTCAACACGCAGGTCGTTATACAAATATAGACAGCCTTGGGCTACAATAAGCATGACACATAGGTCACGAACATTACATACATATATGCATCTCATATATCATGGGCCATACTATTCACATCAATCCCTACAAAAACAAGTTATGCATAGAACCTAATTCTATTGGGCGACATGAACATATACCACCTATAACACGCGGTACGCTACCCAGCACGGTGGTCCCAGACTACTCATATTTTTCCAGAACATGAATCTTATTCACGTAACCGAGCCTTGGAAATCATCGGACTAATCTTATTAGCCCTATTCCGAACCAATCAGCTCATTGCCTTGATACGACCACACACTGCGGCATACTCTGATGGCGGAATTCCGACTGGTAGGAGTGTTATGCAGTATGGTCGTGATCAAGCGCAATAAACAATCTAGTCCTTATACCTCCTCGTAAATCCATCTACTACCACCGAGAACCGATCGATCTTATCAACCAGGGCCTAGATCGTTCCATCTATATGAACCGATCTAAGTTAGCAGACCTGACCAATAATAGATCCAATCTACTACTACCACATATCAAGTATATGCGACCGATCCAGATCAAAAACTACGCAGGATGGCTCTGATACCACTGTAGGGATACGGGTAGGCTACGATAGCAACAAATCAAAATTTCTACCACCTAAACCAGGAAGCCAAGCAAGTAGATGATCACAAATCGTTACCACCAAACACATGGAGCAGCAAAAAAAGAGTTGGAGCAGCTTGGTCCAACGTAAAGCGCATCGATGTAGTGGTCGTAGTCGATCGTCCAGCGTCCTTGCGAGTCGATCGTCTGCTTCAACAACTTCTGCAGTTCCTTATGAAGATCGCGGATCGTCCTCAAGCGCAACAACAACTACAGTAGCACCTCTCTGGTATCCACATGTCCTGGGAAGGAACAACCATAAGCCGATGTGCTAGCACCAAGTCGCACGGCAGAGCTCTCAGGAAGATGGCGGCTAGTATTTCGGTGGAACAACTCAACTCATGACTTTCGTGTGTCTTGTCTGTTTTGTTAACCACACCACCCAACAGTTGCATGCACCTCCTTATATAGTGCCCATGACGGATCCTATCCGAACATGTTTTGTTCCAACCCGTTAAGTGTGTGACCCTATAGGTTCATGCGTAATCGGTTGTGACTCGGAAACCCTTTCCGATCATGATTCGTTAGCGGTTCCTAGCAGGACATAACGATTCCTGAATACACACAAATTATATCGGACGAACCTTAATGCAATATGATCTACGACTAGGTCCTCATCACTTACGACTAGGTCCTATCTCTATATAACCAGTTCGTATTTGGTCATGACTGGTTCGTAACTCCTTATGACTAGGTTACGACCACTCTGTGATTACGTTCGACTAGTCTACGACCAACTCGTATCTCTATACGACCAGTCTATAACTGATCGAACTAAGCGACATGCCCGTGTATTCTCCCTTTGCCTCACGATGTCTGGTTGAACTCCAGGTGAGATGTCATGTTATCCATGGACTGTTCAATGCTTTCTCGATTGAGTGACGAATAACTTCACGTGGTCGAACACTTCGACCACTAGTGGCATGGCCATGCACTTTCTTTATCCGACCACAACAAGGGGCCCAGACACATCGCTCCTGTTACGTTAGGAGGGGCAAATCCCATATCCAACTAGTCACATTCCTCTGCATGTTTTATAGCATACCTGAAAGCTACCTTTATAACTACTCAGTTACGAGTAGCGATTAGCAACCCCTAAGAGTGCTATTAAACATGTAGGAAACCATGCTAATCTCAGGTCTAAGGATTATACATCATCATTGCTTGAGACCAATTAACGACACATAGAATCATAACAATCTCAATAGTGTCTCAAGATGGGTCATATCCAACACTATGTTCTCTAACATGTGTCCATATTATTGGTTTGATATCTCCATTTCCATGACCTGTGAAACATAGTCATCAACCAATACATATGCTGGTCTATTCATATGTGTTCTCATATGTTTCTGACCAGGGAATGTTTAAGAATAATCATCGTAGAAATATAGAGTTTCACAATCAAGTCATGTACTTGATAATAAATATTAACGATATTATTCTAGGAACAAGACAACATATTATCCTCTATTATGAACATAACAAAATATAATCATCTCTATGATTGCCTCTAGGGCATATTTCCAACAAAAAAAACATGAAGTGGTGTCCACTTCACCAGCAGGTAAGGCATGACTTGCGCACCTATCGAGCCTGGCAAAAGAAGCTGGAGGATTACTATATAGGTAAAGGTCCACTCCCCTCTAAACAAGAACTCGGGGAAACGAGCTCCAAGAAGGACAAGGATAGCGACGAAGAAATGGAGTACCTGGAGCCTCAGCAAACATTCAACATGATCTTTGATGGGACTTCTTCGTATGAATCAAGGCGTCATCTGAAGACTATGGAGCGCAAGGTCAACCTTGTCGAGTCTCCGATCACCATCAAGCCATCTAGGTGGTCGAAAACTGTAATCTCCTTCAGCAAAGAAGGCTGCCCCATCCCTTCGACTTGACCAGGTAGGTTCCCTATTGTCGTTGAACCTACTATTAATAACTGTAGGGTTAATCGAGTCCTAATAGATGGAGGTAGTTTTTTAAACATTTTATTTGCAGGAGCATTGGAAGAAATGCAAGTTCCCAACTCAAAGGTGAAACCTGTGAAATATGCCTTCCATGGTATAGTTCCTGGTTCCACCGCCAAACTGATAGGACAGTTTTTCCTACCAGTTACGTTCGAAAGACTTGACAACTTCTGAACAGAAAAGATCCCATTTGATGTGGTGGATTTAGAATCCGCATACAATGGAATTCTTGGTCATCTGGCTTTAGCAAAATTCTTGATGACCACGCACTACGGTTATCAAAGTTTGAAAATGCCAGGACTGAAAGGGGTCATCACGGTTCGAGGGGATCAAAAAATGGCTTACGCATGTGATCGAAAATCCTTAGAGCTGGTCGATGAACTTCCGACCAGAGAAGCTAATCCACCTACTATGCAGGTCAAGCACTCGAGGCCGAAGATGACACCGAAGACTTCTGACCAGACAAAGGAGGTACCACTTGATAAGGGCGCTTCTTCAGAAAGCACCAAGTTGCCTGGGTCAGGAAACACTAACGTGTTTACCCGAAAAGTTTTGGTCGGGGCAAGACTCGACCACAAATAGGAAGAGTCGCTCGTCTCCTTCCTCCGAGCAAATCAGGACGTATTCGCCTGGCAAGCATACGACATGCCTGGAGTCCCTAGGGAGGTGATCGAGCATAGGCTAGCTCTCTAGCCTGACAAGAAACTGATCAAGCAGAAGCTAAGGCGCTTTGCACCTGATCAGAAGGATGCAATCCAGTCGAAAATTGACAAGCTCCTCAAGGCTGGATTTATTCGTGAAGTCGACCACTCTCAGTGGCTCGCCAATCCTGTAATGGTTAGAAAAAATAATGGGAAGTGGCGAATGTGTATTGACTTCACAGATCTTAATA
Source organism: Phyllostachys edulis (assembly GCA_036346405.1). Classification (NCBI taxonomy): domain Eukaryota; kingdom Viridiplantae; phylum Streptophyta; class Magnoliopsida; order Poales; family Poaceae; genus Phyllostachys; species Phyllostachys edulis. Next base: position 57,548,419 of record CM070553.1, read on the forward strand.
AAGCTTGTCCGAAGGATGACTTTCTCCTTCGACGCATTGACCAACTTGTAGACTCTACTTCTGGGTGTGAGTTATTAAGTTTTTTAGATGCGTATTCAGGGTACCACCAGATTAATATGAGTAAAGAAGATGAAGAGAAAACTTCCTTTATCACCCCATATGGCACTTACTGTTATGTTAAGATGACATTTGGTCTCAAAAATGGTGGTGCAACTTTTCAAAGGTTGATACAGAAAACCTTTAATCCACAGATAGGTCGCAATCTTGAAGCCTATGTTGATGATCTGGTTGTGAAGAGCATCAATGCTGGCGATCGCATTCCCGACCTACAAGAAACCTTCAATAACTTGAGAAGGCATAACATCAAGTTAAACACAGAAAAGTGTGTATTTGGAGTTTCCGGTGGAAAACTGCTCGGTTTCCTAGTTTCTGCTAGAGGTATCGAAGCGAATCTAGTAAAAATATCTGCCATTGACCAGATGCGCCCTCTGACCACGAAGAAAGAATTCCAAAAACTAACCGGTTGTATGGCACCGCTAAGTCGTTTCATAGCACGGTTGGGTGAAAAAGGATTACCTTTCTTTAAGCTTCTCCAGAAACATAAAAATTTCGAGTAGACTAAAGAGGCAAACGATGCCTTTGAAGAACTTAAGAAGTACCTTACGAGTACCCCAGTCTTAGTTTCTCCAAGATCGGGAGAAACATTGCTAATTTACGTGGCTACAACACCACAAACAGTTAGTAGTATACTAGTCATGGAGCGTGGTAACATCCAACAACCAGTATATTCCGTAAGCGAAGTCTTACATGGACCAAAGGAAAGATACCCATAGGTACAAGAGTTGCTCTATGGTCTCCTTATGGCTTCAAGGAAACTAAGGCATTACTTTCAGGCCCACAAAGTGGTCGTACCAACTGGGTGTCCCCTTGGTCAAGTCCTTAGAAATAGAGAATCATCAGGACGAATAGCAAAATGGGCGGTTGAGCTAGGGGCGTTCGACCTCCATTTCATCTCACGGACAACAATCAAGTCCCAGGCAATAGCAGGATTCATTGCTGAATGGACAAATCCTGAACCCACCCAAAGGCCCAAGTACGAACACCACGATGAGTGGACAATATACTTTGACGACTCCTTCATGCTCAAGGGCTCGGGGCTGGAGTTGTCTTGATATCCCCTACCTGCGAACACATCAAGTACGCCATCCAGTTAAATTTTTCTGCTACAAACAATGTCATCTTATCTAGCGGAAGTACGGAAACTCAAAAATCACTTCTTCGGTTTCCAGATCCAACACATTCCTAGAAAGGAAAACTTTCTAGCAGACCAGTTGGCACGGATGGCCTCCACCAGGTCACCCATGTCGCTCGGAGTTTTCCTGAGAACATGGATGCTCCACAGGTCGTTGATGGTTGGCGCTGTCACGATCAAGGTAGAGATTGGATCACGTCGATCTACAATTATCTTCAGCATGAAAAAAAATTCCAAAAGATGATGTAGAGGCTGATCGTATAGCTCGAAAAGCCAAATCATACACTCTGATCGAAAGTACCTTGTATAAATGAGGATCTCACGGAGTGTTGATGAGATGCATATCTGAAATGGATGGCATTAAATTGCTAACCAAAATTTATGAAGGAGTCTGTGGAGCACATCATTCCTACAGAACACTGGTTGGTAAAGCCTTCAAGCAAGGATACTATTGGCCAACTACCCTTCATGTTGCAAAAGAGCTCATGACGAAGTGCGCACAATGTCAGTTTCATAACTGACAAGTACATTAGCCGGCACAAGCTTTGCAAACCATTCCTCTTTCTTGATCATTTGCAACCTGGGGACTGGACATTCTGGGACCTTTCCCAAGAGCACCCGGGGGCTTCGAATTTCTTTTCGTCATGATTGACACGTTCACAAAATGGATCGAAGCTGAGCCTGTTGTTAAAACAACAACTGAAGCTGCTAAGAGGTTTCTCACAAAAAATGTGATCACACAATTTGGTGTACCCAGTTGTATAATCACAGATAACAGTACCTAGTTTTTAAGCGGTAAATTCCAAGAATTCTACGAAGACCTTGGTATCAAGATACATTTTGCTTCTGTCGCTCATCCGCAGAGCAACGGAGCAGTTGAGCGATCCAATGGTATCATAATGCAGGGGATCAAACGCCGAGTATTCGACCAGTTAATAAAACGGTCAGGAGCTTGGGTTCAAGAACTCCCTTCTGTATTTTGGGCCGTTCAAACCACAACCAGTCATGCGACTGGTGAAACACCATTTTTCTTGGTTTATGGTGCTGAAGCCATGCTTCCGCCAGAACTAAAACTTGGCTCTACTCGGACTGATTGTTTCAACGAAAACGATCAGAATGAACGACGACTTGACGACATCAATTTCCTTGAAGAACGACGAAACCAAGCCTTGATACGATGAGCAGTCTAGCAACAAGCCATGTGAAGGTACCACAGTCGTAAGGTGCAACCTCGCTGCCTCACTGTAGGTGATCTGGTTCTCAGAAAAATTTAGAACAAAGCAAATCGCAACAAGATTTCTCCCAAGTGGGAAGGTCCTTACACTGTGGTCGAAGTCATCCGACCAGGTTCAGTACGACTAGCCATGTCTGATGGGCGTGTTTTGTCTAATTCTTGGAACATTGATCAACTGCGTAAGTTCTTTGTTTAAATTATTATTTTTACATTCTTTTAATTTTTTTATAAAGGTTAGTCATTCCTTTATTTTCTTTTGACAAGTGATATCGTTTATATATCTGTACCTATAATCTGGTCGTCTACTATTGTTGCTTAAACTGGTCGGAGAATAGAACCTTCTCTTCGATATCCTTTACAAGGATCTCTGTTACTCTTTGGCAATGACTTCTAAGTCACATGCTGTATGGGTCCTAGTCGTGATCATTACATCAATGATTCCCACGCGTGACCACACTCTTTTCTCAAAGAAACGTATAAGTAACTAGAGCATAACCCAAATAACTTCATATAGTGACTCATATACTTAAGATTATGGAGACTATATTTCTTCATTTCAAGATTCCATTCTACTCTCGTTTGGCTACTGGTCGGGACACGGAAAGCCTCCTAGTTGAAGTCTCTCCTTTTCCGCACGTGGTCCTACCCACTAGAAGGAGCTTCCTAGCGACGGTTCTTTTCTTATGATCCTCGCTGCCGGTTGGACTTGAGCCTGAGCACGTTTCGCGAAGTGTTTTTCATGTCTTTAGTTCTTAGCAGTTCTTCCGACCAGTTTTGGATACTACATATAAATAAGATCACTTATCGTTTATTGCATATATTCTTGCATATTTTTCTTATCAAAGCAAGTCTTTTTCATCCGACCATATAATATTTTGTTTGGTACTTTGATTATGATAAACGGATCTATAACTAGTTGAAATCATACACTGGTTCTGACCAAATTGGTTTCCTAGTATTACTACGATCGGTTTTTATCATATAATCAGTATATGCCTTCAAGCAATGGTTGCGACTTTAGTTCTCCTTCTTGGCTTATTGCTTATTTAGTAAAGTCCTTCTACTATAAAGCAGTCAGGGGCTAGAGAATATATAAGGACTTCATAAGTCAACAGGATAAACAAAAGACTTATTGATGATAGAAAGGTAAGTTTTATACATGTAATAATTCTTATACTACAATTGTCTACTCCTCGATATCTCTAGACTAATTGCTACTTGATGGAGATCCGACCACCATTTCTTCTACAACCTTGTCTCCGAGAGGCCTTACTTCATCGAGAAACTTGTTTGCATCTTCAAGCAAGCAGTTGAAATCTTCTTCAATAGTTTGGAGATTGATGGAGAGTTCGGAAGCCTTCACTTTAGACAAAGAAAAACTAACTTCGCTGGCCACAACTTCTTTCATCGTCTAGGCGTAATTTTCTCGAGTAGTTTTGAGCAGAACCTTGAGATCTTCTAGAAGTTAGCCCAAGTAGTCCATCTTCTCTATTGGATTTCTCAAGGTAGGCAGACTTGATCTTGATCCCATATCAAAGATCATCTTGTTAAGTGCAAAGAGTTTTTCATCAAGTTTTTGCACAAGAGCTGCCTCCTTGTCTTGCTCAAACTCCAGAGCTTTTTTAATTTTATTCAGTGCTTGATTTTTCTTTGCGTGAGTAAAACAAGTGATGAGTAAGCATGATTAGAAGAGATGATATACTGGTCAAGTTTTATGACCGGTTACCTTCAATCTTCTTTTCAAAATTCCCAATGACTTCCTTGTGCCTGATTGTCACATATGCGATCGACCGATAGTTAGCTTGGCATTCTTCTTCAAGCTTGGTTATTCTGGCTTCTTTAGTCATGACTTTTTTTATTTTCTCCAAATCTATCAAATATGATAAGGAAGAATAATTAATTAACAGAAGAAGAACAAGCTAGCAAAGAAGAAGACAAGTTAAGAAGAAAGTCTTTACTTTTTAATTCGGAATGTTTTTTCTCTAGATTCTTTATTTGCTGGGTCAGCCCTCTGACCACAGCAAAATTCTTGACCATGTGCTACACAAATAGCATTCTTCTTTAAATTTTCTAATAAAATTTTAGAGGAGAAACTATGAAACTGGTCGTAGATACTTACCCGAATTGCCATATCATTATATTCGGTAAAAATTGTATCAGGACCTGTTTTAGCTTGACAGTCCGATATCTTTCTCCAAACCTCGTCAAGCTCCTTATCCTCGATAAATCGAGGGCAAAAAGGGAACTTGTTAGATCGAAAGGAAGTACCAACAGGGGTCAAAACCTATTGAGAGCCTTCAGGGACGTCTACCTCCGCAGATGGAGTTAGAATCACCACTGGGTCCTAAACAAGCGCTGGCACCGACACCTGCTCGAAGGCTTTCTCGACCACCTTGTCCTCAGGAACTTTAGCCTGAGAAGGGTTTTGGATGAGGACTTCCTCGATTGCTTGATCCTTAGGAATATTCTAGTCGGAGATGACCAGAACACCAGAAGATCTATACAAAAAGGAGAAAGGAAGCTCAACAATTCAATTGTCAAAGACTTTTAAAGGTATGCACTCATATGACTATTTCGTTTGAACGTACCTGGTCGATTTTTTGGTTTTGACCTCAAAACACGCTGGATTAAATTCTGTAGTGTTCGCTTTCCTCTTCTTCTCAACCAATTTCACCGGTTCTAAACTGGTAGGGCTAGTTGTATTCCTCACATCCTCCAACATGACGTCGGACGCGATATTCTCGACCAGCTGGTCGAGAATAGCATTCCTGACCATCGAGTCGGAAGGAGTGGTTTTATCGACCTCTAGAGCAGTTGTTTTAGTAACAACTGTCAGGTCATGAATGACCACTTTGGGGTCGACAGCTTCCGCAGCTTTGTTCTGCGGGCCTTCTATCTTTTCCACCTAAGTCAAAAATCAAATTTGATTAGGTGATGAAATTTTCCATCTAAATATGTATCGTCTATTAAGTGCTCTTTTACCTCGGGAAGATCATCTTCTTCCATGGCCTTTGGGCAGGAATCGGTTGGAACCACGGTAGGATTACGATTCTCATCGGAGTGTATAACCTTCAGTCTGACCGCCTAAAAGTTAAGAGCAAACTTTGAAACAAATCAGAGGATATATAAAAGATGAAGAAATTGGTTATCTACCTTAAGTCTCCTCAGTTTCTCTTCATCAGAAATGATCGCCAAGATGCCAGGAAATGTAGCCTTCTCATCAGACTCTCTGGTGCAGATCATTTTGATCCGCTCTCTGACCTCGTCAAGGGAAAGGACTTGTCACATCCTCAAGTTAATAAAGAGTATTTTTATGCATCTCATGGGCATGCATCATTGCTTTCAAGCAATTGCATAATTTATTGCACTTGGAAAATATTGTGCAAGTCTTGAACCTACACTTAAAGAAGTGAACTCAAAAAGAAAATTTAAACAAATGCTACTGAAACTCATCTGGAAATAATTTATACAAACACTACATTAGTTATTTTAAATTAATATAATTTTTCCCAAATTTTTGGGATTATTTTTAAACCCTAGAAAATTTAAACTCAATCCAATAACCTAATTCGGTTGTGGATTTATTTTGTACAAAGTATTTTATGAAAAGTGAGGTTTAATAATTATTAGGGACACTAGACCTTCCCAAGAACCCCTCTATTTTATTTCAGATTTTTAGGAATTTTATTTCTATTTTTAGTGGCCTAGTCAAAGTGGCAGTTTGGATTTCAAACTCAGTCAAATAAGTTTAACTAGAACCGTTAAGGACCGTTCGATCTTAATCGTACGGCTTGTACGCGTGGTCCGATCCGCACCAGCCCAGCCTAAACACAACTAGGGCCATTATGGACTGTCCGATGGAAAAGCAATGCCCCAGATCAGATGGGCCATTCGGACCGTCCGAATGCGCCGCACATGCGGATCGTCCGATGCGAAATCAACGTGCCAGATCAATTGGGCCATTTGGACCGTCCGAACGTGCCGCGCATGTGAATCATTGGATCTTAATTTGACGGTCCACGTGCATGGTCCGAAAGTTAACTCGCGCGCACGCGTGTGAGACACTAGCAAGGCGGGCCCGCTTGTTAGCTCCTTCTCCCTCCTTTCGCTAGCACGCTTGTAGAACGCCTTCGCCATGCGCCCGCCATGCTCTGAGCAGCTCCGTCGACACCGTGACCACACCGCCCTTTCCAACCATTCCTGGAGCTTAGGCATTTAACGCCGCTCCCATCTCTGTTATCAACCGAACATAAAACCACTCCTTCGTCTCCATTTCTACTCATCTTTCCTCTCGGGTCTGAGGAAAGAGAAGCTCGTGTAAGTTCATCACTTTGGTAAGCTTCAACCGTGTGGTTCCCCTATCCTCTACCTTCAATGCCATGCTCATTTTAGCTAAGCTCAGCCCTTGTCTTCGCTTGTAGCTTTCAGTTCACTGTCGTGCCATCTCTAGCTCTAGAGCACGTTCCCGTGGACACCACCATGTCAATCTTCACATCCGGGAGGTATTATCCTAAACTCTTTGTGTCATCTTGTGTCATTTAGCATGAGATTGAAAAGCCCTCAATCAATTTTCATAATGCATGACAGGATCGAGTTGAATCAAAGATTGGACCATTTTCGGCTGTAAAAGCAACTTTTCACCTCCCACTGTGATCTGTCTAGCTTCATCTATTGCGGCATGAACAATACAAATGTTCCTTATACACAATCAATGGTTGTACATCAATTCGTTATTTGCCAACAGTTGTACTCCATCATGAAGTATAAATGCAATGTAACATGGCATTGTGTACAAATACAACTTATATACATTTATATGGTCTAAACAAATTTTGGGGGAAATTCTATAATTTGTGTACCAATACATAGGAGAAAGACAAATACAATTGAAGTATTACAACCAAAGGAAAGGTAACATGGTCTGTTTGCCTCTAATTATCCCTTATATGGTTTTTGGAGTCAACCTACCAGCCAAACGCTTTTAACAGACAGCTCCAGATTCTCAGAGAAGTGGATTCTTAGAGAATCAGGAGCAGAATCTGAAAAATGAAAATCTGGAGCTGTACCAAACATGGCCTAATTAGTTTCCTGACTCGGTGAAGGAGCAAAAGAAAAGAAAGAAGAAAGTAGGCATCAAAGAAGATGAAAAGAAGGTGCTTGGAAAGGAAGATAAGGAGAAGGGGAAGAAGGAGAGAAAGGTGTATGAATTGCCAAGGCAGAAGCATGATCCTCCTGCAGAAGTTTGACCATTCTAACATTTTCCCGATTTGATATGTTCTAATTCCCTTCATATGGGAAACGATTGACTTTTCTTTCACTACAGAGGGATCCTTTGAGGATATTTTATGAATCGCTCTACAAGCAGGTGCCTAGTAGTGAAATGGCTGCAACCCGGTGAGATACCACATCTATGCAAGGATTTTTTTTATTTAATCCTTTATTTAATATTGTTTTAAACTTAACCCCTCGTGAACTTTATTTCCAATTCTGACCCCTTTGGTCACGTCATGACGCGAGACATGGTAAAACCACTCTGTCATGCCATTGTCCCCGGCGTGGCCAAAGCTACCACGCAAGCCCCTATCCACACGTCGTGCCAGCGCGGAGGGCTTTCGTGGCATTTGTCACGCTGGCCCTAATGGCGTGACAAGTCTATCTTGTCACACCAATGTGCATGGTGTGACAGAGGCAACTTAGTGCCAGCGGTCAGTCCAGTTCTTCATTTCCTCCCAACTTGCCCTCTCCTTCCCGAGCACCTTCTCTCCTCCCCGCCTCCCTCCTCCCAAAATCCGGTGATTTTGATCCGTTTCAAAGTTCTAAAACCCGTGAGGATCATCCCCCGAGGTAAGCCTACCAATTCCCTCCATTTATTATGATGAAATCGGTTAGTTTTGTTGAATTAGGGTTTTGGCCAAATTGGTTTTGTCGAGAGGAATTTGATTGGTTGTTCGAATGTTGGAGTGAATTGAATTGCATTACTACATATTGGTAGTTGAACGTGTGCATACATTGTTGATTTAGGTGAAATGTAATTCTCAGTGGTATAGGTTGGATTTTTTTTCTATGTAATTTCAAAGAATCACTATTTTAACAGCTCAATGTGAGAGTGGAATGAATAACCTTGTCAACCAATAATTTCAAAGAAGCACTTTTTATGCATTTTTAGATTAACTAGCCTGTGCCTTTGCATGTTTTGGTCAACCAAAATTCTGCACCTAATTTTTGATTTGGCTATGATCTGTTTGCCAGAATAATGGGCTATGATCTATTGATTGAAATGGGACGAAAAGACAGAAGTTTGACTGAAATGGAAATATTTCCGTAAGCACACTTCCTATCCTATTTGCCTATGTATCTTGTGGGCTATCCCGTTTACTGGAAGTTTCTTCATCGAGATCAAGTTTCTCGACATGAAAATTGGAAATATTTCTGTAAGCACACTTCCTACCCCATTTGTCTATGTATCTTGTGGCAACAAATAGCTGCTTTTGTCTACAAATCTAGTGTTAGAAGAAGTAATTTATAAACACAGTGTTGAGATCAAGCAAAACTAATCGAAATGGAAATCTAGTGTTAGAAGAAGTAATTCATTTTTGCATTTCCTTTTTTATGGCATTGTCAAGGAAATCTTAAATCTGAAACTGAAACTCAACCTTAAATCTTAATTCTATTGTAAGATGGCACAACACCCGTAGTACGCGTTGCTCCTCTCAGAGTACGATAATGACCACCACGCACACCTTATAGCGGACGAGGGTGTGGTGAGATTTCTAACTTTTTGACCTTGCTATGCATTTATCTCTGTTCGATCGTGCTTTCAAATTTTGACCATGTTGTAATATCCCATTCAGACAATAGAGAATTAAACGATTTAGAGACAAAATTAATAGAATTAATTAGTAGAATTCCAGAATTAAGGGAGGGAAAAAGAACTTAGGCCTTCGGCCCATGGCCCGTGTCCCTTGTAGGGTGCTGTTTGGCTTTAAAGAGGACCAAGTGGAGGGTTAACCCTAGCTGCCTTATGCACATCCACCGCCATCTCCTTTTTGCTGCTGTTTGGAGCCGCCGCCGCCGCCCCTATGGCCTCCTTTTCTCCCGGCCGGTTCCCCCTGCAGCCACCGCTCCCCACGGTGCCTTCTCTCTCCCTCCCACCCGGCTCTGCCCGGCACCGTCGCCGGTGAGCCGGCCCGCTGCTGCCTCTTCTCGGCTCGTCGTGAGGCCGCCTGAGGGCCTCCTTGCCGCTGGCCACCTGGCTCTGTGCGGTCTCCCCCTGGCTCCCCTCCGGCCCGTCGCTAGCTCGGCCATTGCACGCCATCACCGATCGATCCGCCGGCCGACGGCCAAGACCGACCTCCACTCGGCTCTGTTCCACCCGTCTTCGGCCCGTTGCTGCAACCGCCTCCTCGCCTCTGGCCCAAGGCGACCCCTCCTCGCCGTCCGTCGTCGACGTCGGCCGCCCTGCGGCACCGTGGACTCCCCCTCGGAGGACATGTGCCTCCGCTCCTGGCTCTTCGACCACTTTAGAGAGGTGTCCTGCATGGTGGCATTCAAGGAGGTGGACATTCCCATGCTCAAGTTCGAGGCGCTCTTCATCCGCAAGGCCGGAGAGGAGATCTCGCAGCAGCTGTATAACTTCAAGGTAAGGGGGGGCCGCCGTGTTGTCCTGAGGCCCGAAGATCACCCCTTCCTTGGCACGCCTAGTGTTCAAGCAAGGTCTCCCTTCGGCTATACACTGCATTAGTAATCTTAATTGGAAGCTTTTAGACCTAGCAACTTGGCCAGTCTATCTTGCTGAGAACTCACTAACTCGGGGTTCAGAACTGAGGTATGGTATTAAGTTTACAAATCTAAAGCTGTTGAATTCAGAGTACTGTAGGCAGTCATCAATGGTGAAACTCGAGCTGCTATGCTCGCTGTGTGATGACGTACTGGAGATTGAGGCTATATGCTCTGAACTTGGTTCAAGGATGTCTGAGTCAGATGGAAATGTTGAGGGCTATAAAAGCACTGATATTTATGAAAGTAGAGACCAAGGCTTGTGGATTTCACTGACTGTTCTTTCAAGGGGTGAGTCTATAGATTGTGCTTTGAAGCATTTTCTTCTTTATGCTGCAAGTCAGTTGATTGTAGTTTCTTGGGGCTAGATGATGGTATTCACTGCTGTGCACTCTATATTTATCTATACTACAAAAATCTTGTTCATTTTGTGGAAGATGGGACTCCTTACCCAGTTGTGAAATTGGAATTGCATCCTTAGAGGTGTCCTGAGTTGAATTCTGAATATTCATATTAATGTGATAACTGTAGTGGCAGAGAATACACTACTAGGGATGTGAACAGTAATGACGGCCTAGTGTAAATCATCGAAGATGCCACATTCGTCATAGATTATAATTTGTGATTTAATTTGTGACGAAATTCATTTCGTCATGGAACGCGTCACATGTGTCGCATCGCGCGAAATTATATTTTTCGTCATAGAACCGCTTTGTTCAATGACGAAGGGTCCCCGCCATAAAACACACTCTATTTTATGACGATCAGTTTTTGTCATGGATAGGGCTGTTTTTGTCATAAGCAAATGGCTCTTGTAGGCGGCGTGGCGGTGACGTGGCGTGGCGACGCATGGTCCACGTGGCGGCTGACGTGGCTTGTCCACGTGGCGGATGGCGTGGCAGCTGACGTGGCGACGACGTGGCGCCGACGTGGTCGGGTCCACGTGGTAGCTAACGTGGCTGTTACCGTGGCAGCTGACGTGGCTGGACCACGTGGCGCGATTTTATTGCACCGCGTGGCGCGATTTGGTTCGCCCACGAGCCTCCTTTTTATTGGACCACGTGGCTTAAGTTCGTCACTTGCAAATTCGTCACAGAAAGCACTTGCAAATTCGTCACAGAAAGCCCATCAATTTCATCAGAGGCCCATATGGTTATTTCATCACAGACATCACAATTTTCAAATATTCAAATGACCCACAATTCCATAACTAAATAGATCACAGACATCACAATTTTCAAATATTCAAATGACCCACAATTCCATAACTAAATAGATCCAGTATTCCAGTGACCATACAACTCAATGAACAATACTCAACTCAGTCATCATCACATTCCAACTAGTTCACAGAAACAACTCAGTTCACTATCTCAGTTCACAGACTTGAACCAACTCAGTTCACAGAACAAATTCACAGCACAGAATAAACTTAAGTTATTGACCACAAAACAACCACCAGCAAGGACCAGCAACCACCACCAGCTCACATGCCTAAGAAGAGTTACCATTGTTCAAGGCCAAGATACGGCGAAGGAGCGCATTGTTCTCCTCCATTGCCTGGTTATTTTTCTCTGTTAGCTTCTTGTACTCCTCCAACTCCTTTTGGGTCCTCTTGACTTTTAAATCGGCTTCTTCGCTTTTCTTCTTGAGGTCCTCGAGTTCTCCTTGTAGAGCAGCCGAAGCTTGTTTTTCAGCTGCTAGTTCTTCCTGAAGCTCGCTTTCATTCGATGAAGATGATTTTGAGGGGGCGGCCGTTTTGATTCCAACATTCTTCAAGAAAGTGTTGTTGTTCTTTGCTCAGGAGAGCACCTTGGAGACCACATGCCATCGGTAATCGGTGTCTCACCTTCAGCAGCAGAGTTACGCCTCAAAGCTTCCATATCGATGAAAATGTCCCAGAACAATCATTAGTTGGAAGCACCATCAAGTCCGTTAGTTATATAAATGCATCTTTGCGATTATGCATAATGGTGCCATGCACAAGTAGGTAACTTGCGTCTAGAACATACATGTGATGAGCCAATTTCAAGAGGACAAGCGTGTTTTAGCGAACTTCTTTCTTAATTTTTTCTCTTACAAATGGTGGCAATGATCCATTTTAAATTAAATCCAAGAGATTATTGCAAAACCAAGATCCCAACTATCGATGTAAACCACACACACAAAAAACATAAGAGAAAATCAGGTCAATTGATGACCTATTGGCATTATTTGGGACTGGGTCCACCGAATTGATGGCACCCATAATTTCATGTTTTTCGCTCGGTGGCATTGTGTTATAATCGATTGCCAGTCTTGGAACCATAACATGTTATTACATGCTACCCTTTATATTTCTTGAAAATATATCTATATTCACTTGCATTTCTTTCATTTTTAAATACTTTGTGTTCATAAACAGTTATAACTTTTAAGTAGCCATTACGGTTTGTTTACCAAATTTGTCAGATATGTTTGTCACCAAGTTCTCGAGCACTTCTTAGGTTGATAATGAATAAATCTTAATCGAGTAGTAGTGTATCGGCCTCACCTTTGCGTTCGTTTGATAACTCTTCAACCCATTTTGTTAGTCTAAGAAGTTCATAATATTGAGATCTTGAAATCCATATATAACTCAATTTCATAATTTGCAAACAAAATGAGCACAACTTTTAGCATCACTAAGTCCACTATGTTAGCTACGGTTAGCAAGCAGACTTTAGCCAAGTCGCATCGGTATAATCGAAATTTAGACCAAATGAGCTGAATGACATTATCTAAAAGCCGAGGCGTAATGACATTATCTAAAAATGAGCCAAGTCCACTATGTGTCAGTGCAGGATATTTTGAACACACAACATTGTTGTTGGAAACAAAGACAAGCATCTTAAAGGCACAAGGAAGCAGATGTAGGACTTACAACCGCTTCTCTTGCCGTTCACTCTGCACCATGTTTGGAGCTGGTATGGCGTGTCTTGAAGGCCTCCACCGCATCAAGTTCTTCAATTTGTTGTGTCTTTGGGTTACGCATTGTTCCTCTTCTCCTTCATTAGGTAGGTAATCATTTACTGACAAAGTTCACGACAAATACAAAAGAATGTTTTGGATGAAATAAATAGGTAATAGTACAAGGTAATCTTTACTTACATATGCATGTAAGTGTGCGACATAAACTGCGAGAACCCGTAGCTTGATGATACTTGACATTATGCGATTACGCTTCTTCTTTTCACATGATTGCTACAAGAGAAGGAACTTGTTAGATAAGATCATATGTTTACAATGAGAAGAGCCTCGCAAACTGAATATGAAAGAAGAATCTATGATAAGATACCCATACCATGTTATTTGGATCAGACCACTTTGCAACAAGTGCCTCCATCGTTCATCACCATACTAGCAACAGGAGAAGTAGTCCTAATCTCATTTGCGGTACACCATTGAAGTATTTCGCTTGGTACCGATAACGATTTGTCGCACCCGACCGCAATACATCGGTGCATGCTTCCTCTGTTGGCTTGTGTTTTGTGTTAATGGCCAATCGCCCTAGTGATATGAAATTTGCATCGTTAGTGAGTCAATTCAGTCATGTGATATCATAGTGTAGCATAGAAAGAGTAATGCACTTACGAGATAGCTTTCCCACAAAGTCTTTGTAATATTGTTCGTCTTTCTTGTACTCTTTCCAATGAGTTAGGACAGAACCTTATCTCGAATGATGACACCGACCTCGATGCGAACTTGGCGGCTTGAATGGTTCTTGTGGCCTTTTTGCCTTGACAAAGAATAGCTATGGGCATTCTCCTTCCCATAGATCTTGTCATCCTTTCAGTGATATTCCCTTGGTTGGTGGCACAGGTCTCCTTGGGGTCACTCATGGAGCTCTGAGAATATAATTTTTATTTAGATGGTTAAGTTTCATGCAAAACAGCAAAAGTGATGTCATATTTGAATGTCAAAGAAACTATAACTTGCCTTCAGTGGATTGGGTTTGATCCCCAGTCTGGTCTTCACCAGCAGCTACATTGTCTTCACCAGCAGCTACATTGTCTTCACCAGTAGCTACATTGTCTTCACCACCAGCTACATTGTCTTCAACACTAGCATCATTGTCTTCAACACCAGCATCACCATCTTGAGGCAACTCTTCATCTTGCACATGTCTCTGTGAAGTTAGTTGCCTTTTGTATGCTCTTGTTGAGACCCCAGGAGTTATCTCCTCTGCTCGTTGAGCTGCCCTCACTCTCTTTGGTTGCCTGACTCCTGGCGCCATGTTGGGATTGTTCTTCTTCCCTTAGTAGAGAGGGTTTTCACATATGTTAGTTGAGGAAACCGATAAAAAACTACTTGTTAGTGAGTGCATCTATAAGCAAGTGCATATATTAAAGAAAAGATATCGCAGAAACAACATAAAAATGCAATGCAAATATCCTCCTCCCACACAAGATAGAAGAAGCACCTCGATTGCGAGGGTTGTGGTCGCTCATCGATTGATGTCATCATCATCACTATCTCCTTGAACATCATCTTCAAGGAGATACTCGATAGTCGAATCTTGAATTTGATCCTTCGTTGTTGCAGGTTTTGTAAACCATTTATTAAAAGAGGAAGCTAGACCATTGATGCCAAGTTTTTGCAACCTCCTTAAATTCTCCGCCACTTGTTTACCGGCTTCTTTCAGTATTAGGTTTATGGAGGTTCTTACAGAACGACCAAATTGTAACTATTAGAAAAAATAGGAGTGAACTAAGAGCTAAGAGCTACTACTACTTGCAAGCTAGGTAAGAGGTAAGAGCTACTACTACTTGCAAGCTAGGTATGACTACTTCCACAAAGACTCGCTTTATGCTTGCTAAGATATGTTCAGGACTATTTCAGAGCAACAAAATGGTACAACAGACTAATACACATGAAAATGCAACAACGAAGCAGCTTGCATGTAGACAACTACTACTTGAACAAACAACATACTACATGCACAGAGAAAATAGAGAAGAGTTTTGCTTACCTTGTGATGGCGGTTGTCCAGATCGTTTCCTACCTTGTCCCTTGTTGCCACCATCGCGGTTGTGGCTCTGCTGCGATACTAAATCGGCGGTGGTCGAGATGGGAAGTAGAACCGTGGTCGAGTCGGTGGTCGTGGAAGGAAGCAGCTGGTCGCGGTGAACGACGTCGAGGGGAACCAGATCCGTCGGCGGCGACGGCGGCGGCGGTGGTCGTAGATGGGGAAGTAGAACCGTGGTCGAGTCGATTGGTCGTGGAAGGAAGCAGTTCGGTCGCGGTGAACGACGTCGAAGGGGAACCAGATCCGTGCGGCAGCGGTCGGCGGTGGGAAATAGACTCGATCTGTGGCGACGCGGCGAGACCGAATCGGCAGCGGCAGCCTAGGGTTTCATGGGGGAGAGAGAAGTGCAGGCGACGAGAGGGGGCGGCGAATGTCGTCACGAGAAGCGACTCTGTGGCGGTGGTGGTGCCGGCGGGCGGCTAGGGTTTGGAATGGGGCGAGAGGTGGATGGGGCGGCGAGAGAGGTGGAGGCGGCGAGAGAGGGAGGTGGATAAATGGGTTGGAATTTTTTTGCGCGAATGTAGACCGGCGCTCGGGAAAATGGCGCCCTCGAAATTTTTTGGCGCCCTTGAATAATTAGGGCGAGGGCAATTTTAGATTTTTAATTAGGAGTTTGTACAATTGAAATCACTTTTCGGATTTTTTTCAAAATGTCCAATTTAAATTTTATATTATATGGCCCTGCAATTTAACCCACTGTTTCAAAATATCCAAATTAAATTTTGGATTTTTTTGGCCCTGCAAATTAAACCACTTTCTAAAAATCAACAATTTTAACCAGTACATGGGATTTAAACGAGTTTCTCTAAATCTGCATTTTAGAAGTGATATGTCGGACCCGGATTTCTCAATCCAAATCCACTGTGTTAAAATTGCACTACTCCTGGATCGAGAGGTAGTGCACACAGAACATTCTGTGAATCATTCACATACATCGCATAAGTCCATTAAATGACAAACCATAATTGTCTTACATCCCGACGGGAAATTGTCCTTATAAGGGCCACACAAGCCATAAGTTATATTACAATAAAAGCGGAAATATCAACAAAAGTAGAACCAATACCACGTGCAAGTGGTGGGGTTCTACCACAAACCACACTCTCGTGCACCCTCGCACCATATTGTGAGGACCCGGTTTATTAAACTTGTAATACTTAGTCATCCATTGACCCTAGTATCACAAATTAAATAAACTAAGCCTCGAGATATGTATACTTCGTAAATGCAAGATACACACCCCGCTACAAAGTATGCATCAATTCATACATTCACATAGAACAGAAACAAGCAACAAACCGAAGTTAATTAATAATAAACAGAGCACATCTCGCATAAAGCAACATTTATTTGCAATAAGATAATACTTTCAAAAGCAAGTTGGCAATTCATTTCTATTTTGCAATTAAGGACGGTGACAACAGATTAACAATAGATAGACAACAACAACGATCTGGAAGTGACTAACCCTAGTCACCACAACAATAGCATGAACTCCCCGTTCATACCACCCGTGTCAAGTTTTAGGTTTTTAAAAGGTTATAGTCTAACTCCTGAAAAGCCTAACCAAGCGTGTCCATAACCTAGGACGAGGCTATTCGAATAGTTTTATCCCTGCAGGGGTGTACCACTGTACCCACACGATAGACCGCCTTTCCTTTACGCACACTTCCGTGGTATGCTGGCACGGCTAAGTCTAACGAGACCTTTTCCAATGGACTATGCTAATTACGAGCCGCCACCACAGGGAGAAGGACACATTAGACAACTGACCTTGGATGCGCTAATGCTCCTCTCAAACAGTTTTAAATTCTCTAATCGACTCATAATTAACACCTTCCAGAGTACTAGTCAAGAGGAGTTCCATATGCCCCTCGTGTGGTTAGTACGCAATATTGCTTGGAAATGCAACTAAGGATCTTGAATTTAGATGAATTTAAAAATTTGTTTCATTCAATTTGGAGCTAAAATGTAGAAGTTATGATTGGTCAAAGTTCTCTGTTCCAGTCAAATCCTAAAATTACTAATTTCTGGCATATGGGGCCCATTGTCATTCTCTGGCATTTATTTTTCTTTTATCTCCTCTCGTTCTAGAGGTCGACAGTGGGGCCCACTGCCGTAGAAATAAAAGAATGTTAGACCTCGGCTATTTCTTGAGCAAGGGGCTCGGGCATGTGGCCGAGGAACGGGGAGGAGGAGAGTTAGCGCTGATAGCCAAGTGAGCGGGGAGGCTTTGCCTACCTCTATAGGGCAATTTGTTCCCTTGAGGTGGGTCTGCAGCGGGGTCAGGCAGAGGAGTGAGGAGTCTGGGACGAAGCTCTGTAATGCTTCTGTAATGCACAAATTTAACAAGCTGCAACCTCTCAGAATCTTGAGCAAATTTATTCTGTAATACCTCTATAGAGTAGGATGCAAGGCAAATGTAACAACTGCAACCTCTGTAATACTGAGCACAAATTTTTATTAAACACAACATTATTTTGTTTTTAGCGCTGCATGAAGTGTAAGAGTTTTCTACAGGTTCCGGCCAGATTTTTTTAGCGCTGCATGAAGTCCAGAAGTGAAGCCATGTGGAGTCCAGAAATGGAGCATATGTAAGTAACATTTGGCAATAATATAAATGACAACACACAAATATTATTGGCAGAAACATATTCAGTCATCTCCAAATTAATTTGTCTATGTTCTGTCCAGAAACATATTCAGAAACATATTCAGTCCAGAAACATATTCAGTCATCTCCATATTCAGTCCAGAAGTGAAGCCATGTCATCATTGTTCTCATTGCCACCATCACTCAAATATTAAAAGATGCAGTTTCATCTTCATCCTCACTATCTTCGGAATTGTAGCTTGCTTCTTGCTTCTTATGAGGTCTACTAAATTAGCTTCAAGTATAGTGGCTTCTCCACCTCAAGATTGTGCGTAACCTCATGAACATCACCTTCTTGCACTTCATGCTCGATGATCGAACAATGATCATCCCGATGCACATCATGGTGGGTTCATCTTTTTCACCACATCATAAATATTCCTATGTTCAAATTTTTGCACAACTCGCCATTCTTTGCCTAAAGATGTGTCTTGCAAGTAAAATATCTTTCTCGATTATGCGTTGCCAAGATGAAAGGGTCATCTTGTACCATAATGACTGCACATTGATGGATTTGAAATGCCCGTCATCTCGAATGCCTCTTGTCTTGCCACCTTGGTTGTACCAATCGCATCGAAATAGAACCACGATCCGGCGTGCTTCAAAATTGGAGTTATATTGCAACTCAATTATCTCCTTAAGGACACCATAAAATCAATGTTTTCCCCATCATGTGTACCTTCGGTCATTACACCACTATTTTGTGTCTCAGAGGTACTTCTCACGGTCCATAGTGCTATACCGCACTCCATTAACAATGCAAGCTGCACAGGTCTTGACTCGGAGATCTGGGCCACATGAAAGTGCATACAATCCTTCACTAACCTCTTCCGCTTCTCCGCCCATAGCTTCACAACTGGGTGCAATAAAAGTACTCAGATCACCAATTATATATGGCTCCTAAACCATTTATGAAAGCTGAAAACACAAGGTCTAGTGACTTACATGGCTCCTAAACCATTTTGGAAATCCTTGTTCAAGCCTTTTATCAACATCATGTGCACCTTCCTTTAGTAGCTCTTCCACAGAGATGCCGGGACAAACTTTATTCATAAGAAATAATTTGATAAATTTGTAATAAAACACACAATAATTCCAAAAAAGTAAATGATACTTACTCCAAATATGGCTCAAACTTCTTCACAGTTATTTAGCACATACCAAACTAACTTGTCCATGACACCATCATCAATGTATTGTACCCTATTAGATCCAACAAGAGTAACACCATGCATAAAAACATAGGTGTCATCAAACAATGGACCATCACCTCCACTACCATCATCCTGGTTAAATCTAGTGTCAACATCCTCCATGTACCTTGAACAAAAAGTCAGCGTGTCACTTGCAACATAAGCCTCAGCAATTGATCCTTCCGGCCTAGCCCTGTTCCTTACAAAATTCTTCAAAGTGCCTAGTCGCCTTTCTATTGGGTACATCCATCCATACTGAACAGGACCTCTAAGCAGTGCCTCATCAGGAAGATGGACAGCCAAGTGCACCATGACATCAAAGAAGGCCGGAGGAAAAATTTTCTCAAGCTTGCTTAGGATCAATGGGATTTCTGCTTTCAGCCGCTTCACAACATCTATCCTTAGATTTCTACTGCACAATTCCCTGAAGAACTTCCCGAGCTCTGCAACTGCTTCATATACATCCTTGCTGATAGGTCCTCTTAGGCTGCGGTATGATTCTTCTTGAGGAGTATATGGCAAGAATGTGTTTTCACTTCCCTCGCACCTTGGAAGAATCGCAGACTTATAAATCTTGCTAGGTTATTTGCATATCCATCAGAAACTTGATACCTTTGAGGAACTTGCAAAACTCGATTCTCTGATCCTTCTTCAAGACATACCAAGCATGTGGAACAGTGACTGAGTTGCCATCCTGCTGTAAGTGCAATTCAGGTCTTATGCCCATATCATGTAAATCTAGCCTAGCATTGGTTGTGTCCTTGGTCTTGCCGTCGACATTGAGTAATGTGCCAAGAAGGTTTTCACATATGTTTTTCTCTATGTGCATCACATCAAGATTATGTGGAAGCTTCAAATATTTCCAATATGGCAATCTCCACAACCCAACTTTGCGGCTAAAAATCACTGGACCTTCGTTACGCTTCCTTTTCTTAGTTGCAGGATGCTTCCCTGGCCTAACATCTTTCACCTTCTCTAGCTCCTCTTGGACCTCCTCTATAGTGAACTTACCTGGCTCAACTTTGTTTTTATTTGTCGTCAAAAGCCAAGCTTCTCCGCCAAGCATGTGTCCTTGGAAGGTATCGACGATGTCCAATGTAACATAACTTATTCCTTATTGCCCGAGACAACGGATTCTTGTCACAATGAATACATGCATAATAGCCTTTTGTTGTTCGCCTACGATAAGGTGCTCAATTTGGATAATCATGTATACACCACAACACGGAAAGACGAAGCTTGAACTTGTTACAAGTACATGCATCATAGGTATCGACACCTGCCAGAGATCGGCGGTTCTTCTATTAGGAGCTCAAGGAACAAATCAAAATCCTTTCACGGAGATGATGGACTGGGATGAGTAAAGACATAAAGCGGCTTCTTTGGATTCACGCATTCCCATGGTGGGAGATTTAAAGGTGTCGAGAGCACAGTGCCACATGCTATATTGGGTACTCATGTTGCCAAATGGATTGAATCCATCTCGTAGCTAAGGCAAGCCTCAAGTTCCTCGGATCAGCTGCAAAATTTGGATACCTGCTGTCAAAGTCCTTCCATGCCTCCCCATCAGCTGGATGGCTCATTACATTGTCGACTGGCGTCCTCACTTTCTTGTGCCATTGTGTTTCCTCAGATGTTCGTTTTGAAGCAAAAATCCTCTTCAACCTTGGTATAAGTGGAAAATACCTCAAAACCTTATGTGGAACCCGCTTGCTCCCATTAACATCTTGCCATCTAGATTCCTTGCATACTGGGCACACATCCACCTTGGCATAATCCTTCCGAAACAACACACAATTGTTCTTGCACACATGGATGTTATCGTATCCAAGGCCCAATTCACGAAGATATTTCTTGGCATCATCATATGATCTTGGAAATTCACACCGAGGAATGCCGAGGACAACAACTTCATCATTACGGTAAATCTTTGTATTCTTGATTCGATAACGAGACTTGATATCTGATAACCTCACGAGAAAAGAGAATTTTGAATGGCTAGATCCGGGCCAAGTGACCGCTTCAGATCTTCAAGGACTCTTGCAAACCTTGGCTGTTCTCCATCCGCCTCTGCATTTGCATCTGAGATCTCCTATCATCTACGGTACTCTGTTATCCTCATCATAATCATCATCCGCCACATCCACATGTATCCCTTCATCATGATCAAATCCATCCACCTCCTGCTCTAAATACTCAACTACTTCATCATCTGCCGACTCTCCATGATGAATCCACCTGGTGTATGCAGCTGACATTCCATAAATGTGTATGTGGTCATCCACCTCTTGCTGAGGCCGTAAAGTTTGATTAAGACATTTGCGGCACGGACAAAGTATATGGCTGTCTTCGGGGTATCTTTCACTAACAAATTGCATGAATTGTTGAACTCCAGTGATATATGCAGGTGTGAACTGTCTCCCATGAATCCAACTTCTATCCATCTGTTTGAACAAATTTCCCAAAAGGTGTTACCTGATACAATATGTGAGTCCAGTTTCCATCTCTTGGGCCAGAACAATGTCTTAGTATCACTCCGCCCTTCTCAAACTCTCGCAGCACAAGGTTGGTCTCCCTCACGGAGGATCTGTGAACGAAACCAAAGCTATATATCAAACAGGAACATGAAATCGCTAATAGACTACTAATCCAAAGACAAAACCAAGCATCACTCCCTCGCATAATTTTGTGAGGTATACAACATTTTTTAAAAAATGGTTAAGGACAAATTATGCTCGCCAGGCAATTGGTCATTTTGATTTCTTTGCGGCACATCTCTAGTACTACCCGTACAATCAGAGAAGGATAAAGCCAAACTTACATATATGTTACTACCATGACGAAGTACATTATCAACTCTCATGTAAAATAATAGGACTAAATTATTACATCAGATAGGCAATGAATCAATTCAGTTGCCATGTTTTTACTTTTATTGAAGATCCATCTGTTACATTTTAATCAAAGTTGCCAGTGGACTGAAATTAATCAGCATAAGGATCAACATATTTATTTTGACAGGCTAACAAGGGAGCATTCCTATCAGCATGCACGGATGCAACAATGCTAAATCTCTGCATGCAAATATAATCCCAAGGCATGTAATTAGTCATCGTTCTATAAGACGGAAGTAGTACAGTACAATGACATATCCTTCATGGTATTACTGTGATTGCTTTTATAACTATCAAAACTTCAAATTGAGAAACGACGACTAGCCTCTGCAAATTTCTACAAATAGGTGGATCATTGGTACAATTTCTCTATAATATTTCTGAAAGGAGCAGCAGAATCATGGAAAGTAAATTGTCTATCTCTATGAGGCACTCAAGCGAACACATGGTGGGCAAGCTGGTGCGCTAACCCGCAAATAGATGGAACGAACCTCCACCGGCGCCAAGCTGCTGCCACCCGCCGGGTCCACCACCGAGTCCACCACCGAAGCCGCTGCCCACGCCATGGTCCGCCGGTCTTGCAGCGCCGGGTCCAAAGGCGCCGGGTTGCCTCCGCCGCCGGGTTGCCTCCGCCGCCGAAGTTGCCGCCGCTTGTTGGGGTTCGATTTGGATTATGGTGTCAGGGGTCCACCGGCTCAGATTCAATCAATAACGGTAGCCATTCAATTATCATGTTCAAAGATATGACAAGTAGGGAAAATTAGACACCTAAGTCACAAAAGCTCCTCTAGTGCAGTGGTAAGGCTTCACCTTGTGTTGCACCTGTCTGCGGTTGAATCGGTAGGCGCTATTTTTGGCCAATTAACGGACGGGACGGGAGCTGGAGTTGCCATGTGTCGTGGGACGGTGCGGTGTGGGCCACGCTGCGCCACGTGGTGGAGGGACCACGGGGTTGGTGGGACCGAATGTGGGACCCATCGAGCCATGTAGGTGGGACCCACGTGGTGCATGTGGGGCGTGGGTGTGTGCGTAAGGGTGCATTATATCTCGTGATTTAATTTGTTTTGTTGTTTTGTGGCCTTCTTTGCTTTTCATCATTATTTTTAGTGCCTGGGCTCCGTCACACATCACCTATGACGAAGATACAAATTGCGTCATTGAAAGTTCAAGTTTCATGACGAAATTCCTAAACGTCACAAGGTAATCGTCATAGATAAGCACATTTGTAGTAGTGATATGCATGATGATTTGTAGCTCCATAATTCCAGTACAGAACATGGTTCAACTGACTAAACTGTAATGTAACTCAATTTCTCTACTTATGATGGAGGTGTAGCTAGATATATAATAACAATGCTTGATGATTAGTCTATCCATGTAGATATATTCATTGGATCTTTGGGGTAGACAAAAAAATGGAGTGCTTGGGCATGTCCGAAGTATTCTTTCAGTCTGGGACACTTTGCTAATGTAAACTATATGAACTTCATCCATGATCTTTTTTGTTGAACTTTTGAACCATTGCACCATGCTGAAATGGCTATTGGGGACACCGGTTCCCCTGGACACCCAAAACTGCATTGCTAGCTTCTTTTGTCTTGAGAGGCATGTGACTTAGAATTAGTGCTAGTACCTTGGGTTGATTTCTTTTACTTGTGCTGATTGATGCTTATGTATGATAGTGGTGGTACATGGGTTGCTATATGCTTACGCATGAGGGAAGTGATGCTGGTGATTCGGCTGTGGCTAACACTGAGGTGGTGGTGAACCCTGGCGCTAGAGCGTTCCACCTTTTTGACTTCTATCTCACGGTTGAGGCAAGTGCAAGTATTATTAATGGGTTGTTATATTACGTACTCGGTGAATGCTATAGTTGATTGATGTTGATTGTTGCTTGGTAATGTTAATGTGCCTAATGCCATAGTTTAATGATGATGCTTACTACTTGAAAATGTTTACATGATGCTGCATGCTAATGGTTACATGATGATATGTACATATTACTGTTTATATGGTGATGCTTGCATGATAATAGTTAAATGTTGATGGCAAGAATGATGGGACAAGGTGAGCAATGAGGCTACCTTGTTAATGATGAATCATGATAATGATAATGGACATGCGCATTTGCATTTCTGCATGTTCATTTCTGAACCTTGGACTACGTGGTAGCCAAGGGCTGTTTTCTTGAGATCCCCGACTTGCATTGGACGGGCCTGGTCCCCACACTTGCGGAGTGTGGGCTTTGGATCCCTGTGTCTAGAGGGCACAGGCTTAGAGTATGTATCGACGGATACATACTCGGCATTACCGGTAATTGCAAAGAAGTGAAGTATTTTGCATTCATGGCATATTCATTGCACTTCTGCATAAGTTATGGATTTGTTATTTAGCATATGATGCTGGCATAAGAGATGGATTGTGGTATATCAGGTGGTTGTTCTGGTGGGGATTGTTTAATCCCTTTGACTACTTATAACGCTGTCATAAGAGACGGATTTGAGGTAATTAGTGTTGTATTCATGATGGAGTTGTTTGTTCCCTTTGACTACTTATGATGCTATGTTTGATTTACTATTGCATTTTGCAGAGTCGTGGACTCACACTTGTTGTGTTGTGCTTGCTAGGTACCTCTCGAGGCAGCGACATGCATGGGAAGGGGTAGACATGGTGCACGACGCATAAAAACAAACCACAAAGAATAAACTAGTCCAATTATCCACAATTTATATTCTTGATAATTGCCTAGGTTTAGTTTTGTGACCATCCTTTGTGGTGGATGTTTTGATTGTAATTATGGACGATCTAGTTAGGTTCCTAATCCTTCGTCATTTAACTTCATTTGATGATTTAGTATCTGAATAGCCTGCTTAAGTAATTACCTATGGTTACACCTTATGCCCTCAATAATTGTGTAATAGAGCCGATTAGGAGTTTATGGACGCCCTTTTGACTATGCTTTGGTTGTTTGGCATATTTTGGATGTCCTGTGATGATTCATTTAAATTGGATGATTTGATTGATGAATGATGCTTTATTAAACTGTTTGAACCTTCGGGATAGCCTTTTTTTACAAAGGAGGTTCTGCCGGATTTTAGAGAAATATCTTAGTTTTTATTGGTTAGAACGTTAGTTAGTAGCAGACCAGGCCCATGTTGAGTTTGATTAGTAGCATTAGGTCATTCATGAATTAAAAGCTTGGTTGATGGTTGATATTATCAACATTCATTGATATGGTTGGATTAGCAATGGGTTAGTGAACTGCGTTTAGACTCTTGATAGTATTATCGTAATCGACTCAATCTGATTAGATGTTTGAGATTGAACTGTTGACGAATTCTGATTCAATTCTTGTATCCATTCTTCTAGATACTGATCTTTTTAGGTTACTATTTGAAAGTTGGTTGAAATTATTCCGTAGTGTTGTTGTATGTTAGTTTTTTTTAGGTAACATTTTGGCTTCCGCATAGCCAGGGCGTTACAGTTGGTATCAGAGCGGGCTTTAGGTCCGTGGTAATTTAATATTAAATTGACACACTGTGCACAGTAAGATGGGAATGGATCAAGCATTGCATTTACGTTTTCGTTATATCGCTTTGAGCATTGTTGTTATGAATTGATTATGAAGGCTTATGATATGTCTATATGATTATTATATGTTATAATATTAGATGACGAGAGATTTAAGTTGTGGTTGTAGCCTAGGGATGCTTGGTTGCACCACCATTCGGGGTATGAGTCTCTTTGGGAAGCTTTTTGTCTTCCTTGAGTTTGGAATGGTTGTTCTTGTTCAGATGCAGTGGATGAGTCTTCTTGGATTAGTGGTTCATTGCTGTTCAGAGGAGTTCATCGGTCTTTATTGGATTCTTAAAGCAAACCTTTGATCTCCTGAATAATGAGTTGTTTTGTTGAGTATAATCATAGTTGATTTTTTGAGAATGTTCTTTCTCATGAAAATTCTACCTTTCTTGTTGGAAAAAGCTGTGATTCGGTGATTCGTTTGGTATTTTAGATAATAAAAATTATCTTTTACAAAATTCATTGAAGAAAGTTTTGACTCTACCCATTTCTTTTGGGGTTGTTGGAGAGTTGGAGTTTAGAACCTTTCCTTTGAAACAAAAAGGGTGTCAAAACCCGTTGCAAAGTTTTGTGGTGTTAAGTGAGACGCTGTAAGTAAAGAAGATAATTGATAATGTTTATGACATCAAGTTGGGTTACTAGCGCGATGCATATTTAATCTTAACCAACGTCCTCGGTAGCGTAGCTGGTTAATTTATTATTACCTTGCAATGACTGCGTGACGAGTTGTGATTTAGAATATATTTATTCCTAGTTAGAATCAACAGAGTTCTAAGAAGAGTGAATATTAATATGAGGCAAACTCGTAAACATCTACTTGATGATCTTACTTAAATGCTAGATTTACCTAATTCCTGACACGCTAGAAATTGTTGGAACATGTATAAAGGACTAGATGGATGTTGGTGTTTTGACTCGTGAAACCTCGTTTTATAGAAATTATGTTAGTTAATCTTTAATCATGTTTTGAACTGATATCTAAGCATAAGGTGAAATGTTGAATCTAAGTTTATAAATAGTTATGTGATTGCAAGTAGGATTAGTGTCATATTTATACACATGATTAATACAATCGTCAATTGTTAATGGGAGCTGAAGTTGGTGTTGAGCAACACCAACAGTTGAGTAGACGAATTTTCGTAAGTGGTCTTCGATAGTGTGCCATGTGATATTGCTTTTACGTAGTATGATTTTGTTAAAATAAATTTGTGTCAACCTGGTGGCTTGTGGAAAGCTTTTGAATGGGGCGATAAAGTTTGATGATTCTTGGCACTAATGTGCAGTAGAAGTATTTGAGAATTGGAGTCAAGTTTTATAACTTGTGGTTATTTGAATCGTGCCTAAATTTTCTGTTCTTCTTCCGCACAAGCATTGTCGAGTTTCACCAGAAATGTTTTATTCTTATTGGTTGATATTTGCTATTCTCTTTTGCGGGGTGTGTACCCTCAACTGTGATCCCAGTTTTGTTTTTTTTCCAAGCTCATCGTTGTTGGATTATTTCTTTTGGTTTCGTGTTCGCCGTGAGGAGCAACGTTTTCTTGTGCGACAAACCTTGTCCTTGTTCGCCTCTTTCTTTTGAGAAAGGACCAACAAATTTGTGCTGCAAAGTTTTACGAAGCGTTTTCTGGCAACGGTTTGGTGGTGGTCAAGTACTTGTAGTGGTAAGATTTTGCTACCAAGCTATTGGAGGGGTAGTAGAAGATGAATTTGTTTTGATCTGTACCTCTTGGAGAAATTTGATTCAAATGGTATGATTGTTGCTGAAGCGCAATTGATTGGTGTTGCAACCGAGTAAAACCTATGGTAAAGTGTAATTTCAGAACCTTAGTTCATGTTGAAATGTTGCGAATTATCGAAGGTATGGAAACCTTGATCAATTTTATAGAGTAATACAATTGGATTGTATTGCGAGATTATGTGGGTGATTCCTGATGATGTTAATGAGTAAGTATGTTGGAATTGTGGGGATGTTAGAGATTTAATCTGATGATTTCTCTATCTGTCATAAGAGAAGCTCATTATAGAGGTCTTGGAGGTTAAATTTGTGCTTTGCATTCTTTTTTTATGCTAGACCTTTGGTCGCCCAATGATAGAGTGTAGAGACATTAGCCTAAAAGAGAAACTGAGAAAAAGGATGTTTCCTCGGGTAGTGAAGCGTTTTCTTGATTCTCGTTTGAGCTATACGTTTTGACAGATGTCTTTCACAATCTGAGGTTGGTTTTATGTTGGCATGTGTGGTCCCTATTAGTTCAGAAAAAGGAAAGGAAGTATTTGATTTGGTGTTTGAGCGAGCTATAACTAGAGTAGATCACGTCGGGTACGTGTTATCTGTTGTTAATTTCAGTTGTAGATGTTCTTTTGAGTAGAATTCGGGGTCGAATTCTGTTTAAGGGGGGTAGAATGTAATATCCCGTTCAGACAATAGAGAATTAAATGATTTAGAGACAAAATTAATAGAATTAATTAGTAGAATTCCAGAATTAAGGGAGGGAAAAAGAACTTGGGCCTTCGGCCCATGGCCCGTCTCCCTTGTGGGGTGCTATCTGGCTTTAAAGAGGACCAAGTGGAGGGTTAACCCTAGCTGCCTTATGCACAGCCGCCGCCATCTCCTTTTTGCTGCTGTTTGGAGCTGCCGCCGTCGCCCCTACGGCCTCCTTTTCTCCCGGCCGGTTCCCCCTGCCGCCACTGCTCCCCACGGCGCCTTCTCTCTCCCTCCCGCCCAGCTCTACCCGGCACCGTCGCCGGTGAGCCGGCCCGCTGCCGCCTCTTCTCTGCTTTCGCTTTGAGGGCCTCCTTGCCAGCCACTGCTCCGGCGGTCTCCCCAGCTCCCCTCGGCCGTCGCCAGCTCCGGCCGCTACTACACCATCACCAGTCGATCCTGCCGCCGACGGCCCGCACCGACCTCCACTCGGCTCTGTTCCACCCGTCTTCGGCCCGTTGCTGCAGCCGCCTCCTCGCCTCTGGCCCAAGGCGACCCCTCCTCGCCGTCCATCATCGACGTCAGCTCGCCACGCGGCACCAGGGACTTCCCCCCCACCCCCCCCGGAGGACGTGCGCCTCCGCACCTGGCTCTTCGACCACTTCAGAGAGGTGTCCCGCGTGGTGGCGTTCAAGGAGGTGGACTTCCCCATGCTCAAGTCCGAGGCGCTCTTCATTCGCAAGGCCGGAGAGGAGATCTCGCAGCAGCTGTATAACTTCAAGGTAAGGGGGGGCCGCCGTGCTGTCCTGAGGCCTGAAGATCACCCCTTCCTTGGCACGCCTAGTGTTCAAGCAAGGTCTCCCTTCGGCTATACACTGCATTAGTAATCTTAATTGGAAGCTTTTAGACCTAGCAACTTGGCCAGTCTATCTTGCTGAGAACTCACTAACTCGGGGTTGAGGCGAGGTATGGTATTAAGTTTACAAATCTAAAGTCGTTGAATTCAGTCTTGTAGGCGATCAAGAATGGTGAAACTTCATTTCTTCGCTTCATTGTGTGATGATGTATTGGAGATTGAGGCTATATGCTCTGAACTTGGTTCAAGGATGTCTGAGTCAGATGGAAATGTTGAGGGCTGTAAAAGCACTGATATTTATGAAAGTAGAGACCAAGGCTTGTGGATTTCACTGACTGTTCTTTCAAGGGGTGAGTCTATAGATTGTGCTTTGAAGCATTTTCTTCTTTATGCTGCAAGTCAGTTGATTGTAGTTTCTTGGGGCTAGATGATGGTATTCTCTGTTGTGCACTCTATATTTATCTATACTGCAAAAATCTTGTTCATTTTGTGGAAGATGGGACTCCTTACCCAGTTGTGAAATTGGAATTGCATCCTTAGAGGTGTCCTGAGTTGAATTTTGAATATTCATTTTAGTGTGATAACTGTAGTGGCGGAGAATATGCATGATGATTTGTAGCTCCATAATTCCAGTACAGAACATGGTTCAACTGACTAAACTGTAATGTAACTCAATTTCTCTACTTATGATGGAGGTGTAGCTAGATATATTATAACAATGCTTGATGATTAGTCTATCCATGTAGATATATTCATTGGATCTTTGGGGTAGACAAAAAAATGGAGTGCTTGGGCTTGTCCGACGTATTCTTTCAGTCTGGGACACCTTGCTAATGTAAACTACATGAACTTCATCCATGATCTTTTTTGTTGAACTTTTGAACCATTGCACCATGCTGAAATGGCTATTGGGGACACCGGTTCCCCTGGACACCCAAAACTGCATTGCTAGCTTCTTTTGTCTTGAGAGGCATGTGACTTAGAATTAGTGCTAGTACCTTGGGTTGATTTCTTTTACTTGTGCTGATTGATGCTTATGTATGATAGTGGTGGTACATGGGTTGCTGTATGCTTACGTATGAGGGAAGTGATGCTGGTGATTCGGCTGTGGCTAACACTGAGGTGGTGGTGAACCCTGGCGCTAGAGCGTTCCACCTTTTTGACTTCTATCTCACGGTTGAGGCAAGTGCAAGTATTATTAATGGGTTGTTATATTACGTACTCGGTGAATGCTATAGTTGATTGATGTTGATTGTTGCTTGGTAATGTTGATGTGCCTAGTGCCATAGTTTAATGATGATGCTTACTACTTAAAAATGTTTACATGATGCTGCATGCTAATGGTTACATGATGATATGTACATATTACTGTTTATATGGTGATGCTTGCATGATAATAGTTATATATTGATGGCAAGAATGATGGGACAAGGTGAGCAATGAGGCTACCTTGTTAATGATGAATCATGATAATGATAATGGACATGCGCATTTGCATTTCTGCATGTTCATTTCTGAACCTTGGACTACGTGGTAGCCAAGGGTCGCATTTCCTTGAGATCCCGTCTGCATTGGGCGGGCTGGTCCCCACACTTGCGGAGTGTGGGCTTTGGATCCTCGTGTCTAGAGGGCACAGGCTTAGAGTATGTATCGACGGATACATACTCGGCATTACCGGTAATTGCAAAGAAGTGAAGTATTTTGCATTCATGGCATATTCATTGCACTTCTGCATAAGTTATGGATTTGTTATTTAGCATATGATGCTGGCATAAGAGATGGATTGTGGTATATAAGGTGGTTGTTCAGGTGGGGATTGTTTAATCCCTTTGACTACTTATAACGCTGTCATAAGAGACGGATTTGAGGTAATTAGTGTTGTATTCATGATGGAGTTGTTTGTTCCCTTTGACTACTTATGATGCTATGTTTGATTTACTATTGCACTTTGCTGAGTCGTGGACTCACACTTGTTGTGTTGTGCTTGCTAGGTACCTCTCGAGGCAGCGACATGCATGGGAAGGGGTAGACATGGTGCACGACACATAAAAACAAACCACAAAGAATAAACTAGTCCAATTATCCACAATTTATATTCTTGATAATTGCCTAGGTTTAGTTTTGTGACCATCCTTTGTGGTGGATGTTTTGATTGTAATTATGGACGATCCAGTTAGGTTCCTAATCCTTCATCATTTAAATTCATTTAACTTCATTTGATGATTTAGTATCTGAATAGCCTGCTTAAGTAATTACCTGTGGTTACACCTTATGCCCTCAATAATTGTGTAATAGAGCCGATTAGGAGTTTATGGACGCCCTTTTGACTATGCTTTGGTTGTTTGGCATATTTTGGATGTCCTGTGATGATTCATTTAAATTGGATGATTTGATTGATGAATGATGCTTTATTAAACTGTTTGAACCTCTGGGATAGCCTTTTTTTTACAAAGGAGGTTCTGCCGGATTTTAGAGAAATGTCTTAGTTTTTATTGGTTAGAACGTTAGTTAGTAGCAGACCAGGCCCATGTTGAGTTTGATTGGTAGCATTAGGTCATTCATGAATTAAAAGCTTGGTTGATGGTTGATATTATCAACCTTCATTGATATGGTTGGATTAGCAATGGGTTAGTGAACTGCGTTTAGACTCTTGATAGTATTATCGTAATCGACTCAATCTGATTAGATGTTTGAGATTAAACTGTTGACGAATTCTGATTCAATTCTTGTGTCCATTCTTCTAGATACTTATCTTTTTAGGTTACTATTTGAAAGTTGGTTGAAATTATTCCGTAGTGTTGTTGTATGTTAGTTTTTTTTAGATAACATTTTGGCTTCCGCACAGCCAGGGCGTTACACATGTCTATGCATATTTCTCTGGCAGGTGCTCCAGCCGCTTCGTCCTCAGACACACACCCCTCTAGATTGGGATGGGCGGTACGTGCCATACGTCCGTGAGGCTGGTTCCGCATGGACAGTGCTGCACTCACAACATTGGTCGATCGATGGCGCTCAGAGACCCACACGTTCTATCTACCTTTAGGGGAGTTGACCATCACGCTACAGGATGTTGCCATGATTCTAGGCCTTCCTATTGATGGGCTTCCCGTGACTGGAGATATCAGTAGCGTCGGTTGGTGTGACCAGGTAGACAATTGGCTAGGTGTGTGATCGGGCGACCCAGCTCAGGATGCGAGGGACAATCGGCCGTCCGCGGTGCTTACGTCGTGGTTGCGTGCAAACTTCAGTGTGTGCCCGCATGACGTAGATCAGGTGACAGTGCAGCGCTTCACACGAGCATGGTTGTGGCATCTTCTCGGGTCCTTCCTTTTCCCAGACGACACTGGCAATGCTATCTCCTGGATATACCTGCCCATGTTGGCTGATTTGCGCTGGCGGGGTGTCTGATTGGGGCTCTGTTGCCGCTCGCTTGTACCGCCACTTCAGCGCGATGTCGCTCATGGAGTGCCGACAACAACTTGGGTGGCTGCGCATACCTGCTGCAAGTGTGGATGTGGGAGCGTTTGCCTGTGGGTAGGCCTGCTCGTGCTACCTTGCAGGTTCGGACAAATTTTGTTTTTCCATATTCTTTCTGGTTCAATAAAAGTGCGACTGAACTCCATCTCCCTGTAGGCATGGCCCCTTGACAAGCCTTCGTCGCTTCCGACTGTAGCCTACCTGTGGAGCTCCATCGTGCCACCTATTGGCCGTCCGAGGTCGCGGTACCTCGGCTATACAAACGAGCTTGACATCATCACTCAGGGACAGGTACAGTTTCCTTAATTAATTTGCATGCTGTTAATTCTTTTCTAACTATGACTTCATCACTAATGTCTTAAAATCTTGTGCAGGTCACGTGGCTGCCATATACCTGAGCTGAGGTCCTAGAAATGGAGCTTAACCTAATGTGTGAACAGGACGGCGGTTTGTGGATGACTCTCTCACCACTTATTTACTTCCATGCGGTGGAGTACCACTTGCCACATCGGGTGATGAAACAGTTTGACAAGCTTCAAGGCTGTCCACTGATGGAGTTCTCGACAGATCAGAGCCTCCATGGGTAAGGGTACCTATAGTCATTCCTTTCCACCGTTGGTTGCGGTTTCAACATTAACAGTTTGCTTGTTTGCGTGACAGGATTAATCGAAGGCGGAGGTACTGGCACACCGACTAGGCCCATTACCACCGTGCGTACGTCTTGGAGTGGGCTGATCGGTTCAATCGGTCGAGGGCGCTTATCTGGATCACTGCAGAGCTTTATCACGTTTTGCATGATTGCCGTAATGAACACCGCCGCCCCTCACTGGCTAGCCGCCAGTGTAGGCCACCTCAAGTGCTGTAACCACTCCCATTAGGCGCGCACTGCTATTGCGCATCTATCCATGCCCTTGGTTTGCGCCGTCGTGGCGCGTAGCGTCGGCGAGCCGCCGTTGAACCGCGCGGGATGCAAAACCTGTTGTCGTACATGGACAAGCATTGTAGCATGATGATTAGCATTTAATGACTGTCTTAGCTACACTAACAAGTCACTTACATGCGGGGCCTTGCACAGAAATCCAACGCGCTAAGCGAATCGCCGCTACAGCTGACTTGTGGACCCAAACCACTCAAGCCCCGCGTCGCACCCAATGTGTTTCGACCATTTGATTGTAAACTCAACGGTCCATATTAAGTGGGCCATTCGGACCGTCCGAACGTGCCACGATTATGGACCATCCTATGTGAAATGAATGATCCAGATCAATTAGGCCGTTCGGACCGTCCGAACGCACCACGATTGTGGATCGTTGGATCTTAATCTAATGGCCCACATGCTTGGTCCGAACGATACATGCGCCGCGCCGCTTTGTTTCACTGATGAGGCGGGCCCACTGGTGAGGAAAGTAAGAAAAGCTTAAGGAAATTCGAAATCCTTTGTTTAACACACTGAAAAATATAAATAACTTCAAAAATACATAACTAATTCTTCTCAACTCCAAAATGGTTGAAACTAGTTTTGATAATTTTCATTTCTAATGAACTTTATTACAAAATTGGTTTCAAACATGTCTCTATAGCTGAAATTATTATTTTGGAGAATGATCCTTAAACCTATTATTTTTACAATAGGAAAAGACTGATAACTTTGAAAATGCATAACTAATTCTTGAAAACTCCAAATGAGTTACACCCAACTATTCTGGACTTATAAAAATATTCCCTATTTATCTGTATAATCCTTGTATCGTCCACTACTGTACAAATTTTGACCAAATAATTAAATTGCATGAACTAAGACTTATTGGAACCTAAAATTCGAAATGCGATAACTTTCACATAATCACTCCAAATGGAATAAATCTTTCACCTATTTTCATCAAAAATCATGCACTAGCCACTGTAGGAAAATCATGTATTTTTTAGCAATTTGTTTTTTTTTTGAGATATTTTCTCGGTGTTTATCAATATCGTTAATTCAATAGATTCCGAGGCTATTAATATTGACTCTTACGCCACCGAGAGTGAACAACTGAACTACCAGCAAGGCAAGCATCATTTGAACTTTCTTTTGCATCATATTTGATCCCAGTTTTGTTAAGATAGTGCAATGATAATTGCTTGCATGCTATTTTGATAATATCGCTATTTTTGTGATGTGTACATTAGTTATATCCCATTCATTGAGGTTAATCTTGAATTATTCCAGTGCCACATGCTTAAGTTAGGAATGTGTGAATTATATTATTTGAGTTTGCTTAGCCATGCAAGTCTAGAAACGGTAGTTTGATTGTCAGGAATGACCCGACAATTATGGGAAACACTCACTCTCTTATATTCATTTTATTCCAGATCTTCGTATCTGTTTACTAAGTTAATTTTTTTCATTTTAAATGAGTTACGGTGTCTGAACAAATGGTTGCTAGTGAGGGTGCCTTCGTGAACGAGATTGGGTATGTGGTTGTCCTGTCCAGACCATTAAGGACCGAACTTTGGGTACCTACAATTCAAGTAAAACGCATGCTATCACATGCGGCATATGGGTGTTGTACGGTCTAGTAGGGGGAGGGTTTTATTGTGTTAAGTCTCATGGTGGTGTATGGGAAATTTGTGGTTAGCAGTTGTCTGTAGGAGCCAATGTAATTTTCTATAGTGTGCGGGTGAGCACCAATTTTATCATTTTCCTTACATCGGTATTTTCAATACAACTTGTGAGCCACTTAGCAAGTGCTATCAGATGCTTGTACTAAGTAAGGGAACATCTTACAAGGGGGACTTAGCTCAATAGGATTTTCTTGCTGAAAATGGTTGTATCTCGATTCTCCCCGGCCGGCATACCTAAGGAGGTGTGTCATTTTTCGAAAGCATCCGAAGGCTTACGGGCTAGTCGAGTTGTGTGGGTAAAGTAGTACACCTCTGTAGAGATAAATCTATTCGAATAGCCGCGTCCACAGTTATGGACAACCGCTTGAGTTTGTGGCTGCTAATTGTTAGTCTTTGTATTTAAATTGTGGATAAACTCGGTTTTTCGGCATGAATGGGATGTTCATGCATTTTGTTGTATTAAAGTGGGAAGCCACATGGCTGTTTGTTTGATTCATTTGTTATTCAATTTATCACTTATTCACATGCTTTAATTCTACTTCAAATCTGTTTTTAAAATGGCAATTGTTAAACTAGTATGTGTATGTTGAACATTGTTGCGTCCTTTCGCAAAACTAAACCCCTATGTAGCATCCTTTGGAATAACCTCTAGCATAACTAATTTTTATTTGTGTAAGACTTGCGAGTACATTTGTACTCAACCCGGATGCTACAATTTCAGGTGAGGAAGACATTGAGCCCAATGAGCTCGTTAGCGCCGATTTAGGCGACGCTAACAAGTAGTGCTGTTATTTAACTCCCAGTCAGTTGCCGATGGGTTATGGGGCATACCATGCTGGACTTTTGGTTTATTTACTTTGCTTCCACTATCACTTTATGATCTTATTTGAATTTGGCCGGTCGGCCACTTGTAATAGTTGTAGACTTGAACTATATTATTTTATGTCTTTTGAACTATGAATGTATGAATTTTGTATGGATGTGATCAATGCTAAATGTGAGTTTGGGGCATGTTGGTCGCTGATCTTGGAAGCCAACATGATCTCATGCTCGTTGTCTGTGGATTCCGATTTAACTCACTAAGTGTAGTGCATGGATCTTTGGAGAACCGATTATCATGCGGTGCTCATAGAGGTGCAGCGCGCATGATCGTTGGGGCTCTAGTTTTCCGTCAAGCGTCCCGCTTAGATAGAATTAAGTTGGAATCCATTTACACGGGAGGCCCATGGTTATCTCCTTAAGGCCGGGAATGCCTCGGTCTTACGGAAGTAACTCGGGGGCTCCCACAGGACTTCAAAAAAAAAGACAAAGGAGATTTCAAGGTTATATGATAATCTACTAATAAGCTATACTGGTCGGAGCATCTTCAAAGACTTACCATCCCTTGAGTCCTTGATTGCTTCATCCTGACCAATGTACCAGAGTAGGGAATGGTCTCGGAGCATTAGAGGACTAATTCGGCGTATGGTGAAATCCCCAACCACGTGCCAGGAAGTCAGGCCCTTTCTCCTTAGGTCTTGGATGGCCTCCACACATCTTCCGACCATCCCTTTTTCTCCACGGTTCCCCTCCACTTTACATTCTCGTTCTCCCTATTTCCGGCGAAGTAGAGGTCGTCGTCTTTCGTGACCATCATGTAAAACTAGTTCTTTTTCCGTGATGACCACGAGGATTTCGAGTACATTGGGATGTACTCATCGGCCTTCCCGTCGTGAAGGCATAGCGTGCATTCTCTAGGACTCGCCGTGGATCTCCCCGACATTACCATCCGGCAAAAGTACCTAAAGAGCTTCAAATTTGGTCGCACTCCCAGGTACGCCTCGCATAGATAGGTGAAAATACTGATGTTGGCGATGGAGTTTAGAGCCAAATTCACCAATTCTACCCCGTAGCACTCCAGAACTCGGGAGAGAAATTTGTGCGCCGGTAGCCTTAGCCCATACTCGATGTAGGCGAGGAAAATGGGGATTTTCCCTTCCTCACGGCTCGGAAAGTGTTCTCCGGCTGCTGACCACTACTTGATCAAATTCTTGTCCGGAAGCATTCCGATTCCTTCAAGCGCCTCAAGCTTCCTCTCCCTTAGATCTGAAGCCACCCACTTGGTGATTTGGTCCGACATGGTGGGATCTCACAAGGAGGTAAATAGTGGTCGGAGGAAACTTCCGGTGGAAAAGAAAGCCGAGGTCGGAAAGAATTCTTGGCAAGAAACTGAAGAGAATTGGGGAAAGATCTGAAAGCGTGAAAGCTCTAGAGCCCAGCAATGGGGATTTTATAGCTTCAGATTTTTAACCGCAATCGGGAGTTATCTAAAGTCCAACAAACAAAACCTTTTTGTCCAACGGACAGAAAAACTCTTTGATTCCCAAGGCAGGTTCACAACTTTAAAATGAATACAGACCACCTCGTATGTCACGACATTAAATGAGGGTCTGCCCGATACGATTTCGTCGGAAGAAGGTGTTCACACGACCTATTCATTTAAAGTTCGGCAGCTAGCTAATGAGGATTAAAATCTCTATGTATTACTTTAATACATAGTAATGGACCAGAAGTCTTCGTGGTCGTAACCCCTAAGGCTAACGACCTTACTAGTCGTAAGGATTCCAGAGGTTACATAATGGGTACCCTGGTCGGACAAGGTCCTATACCTAGTTTCCGACCAGGTAGCTGCTCGTAGAATTTATGAAATGGTATCCGGATCTAATTCCAAGTATATTCTTTTCCGTGTGATGAATGGAACACGTACTGTATACTCCATACCACGCGAAGTTATATAAGGACGTCTTCTCCAAGAGCAACTGCCACCTCTTCGGAAGTTATATAAGGATGGAACATGGACGAAGATAGGGCATCCGGCAACAGATTAGGGCATCAGAGCAGTGCAATCAGCCTCAGATTCATGCTCTATGTCTGATTCAATAGTATAGCAAGCATCATATTCAGTGTAACTAGGATTAGTCCACAACCTGGTCGTAGGCAATCCCTGTAATACCCAATTCATACCAATAAAGAGAAGTCCCATTCTCTCTTAAGAAATCTGTGCCATTTTCCTCTATTTTATTTCGTAAGATCGGCGACTCGATAGTCGACAAATACTGATAATAACATCTATATTAATCCATACATAGATTCCACATAAGTCCTAATGATCCAACTTCAAACAATTATAGTTAATCCCATAGATCATCCCTTTTTAATCGATCATGATTGTACATAATTGTATTTGACCCCACCCACTATCATATAATTCATTACTTTTTGGTCTCTTCATGCTAAATCAATTCCTCCCAATGCTAATTGAACTTTCCTTTAGTACTACTTTATTTACGTTAATTCTGTCGATACCCAATCTAAATGATTTATCCTAAGTTTTGCGGTGATATCTTCCAAGCACTTATCCATATGTTTTCTTATTACTCCACCAACATGCCACATATTTGATTCGTTCTCAAAATCAGAGGATACCCTCAATACATTTTCATTAACTACTTATCGTACAAGTCCTCTATGGCATCGACTAGACCTAAGGATATAACATGTGTTAGTATATCGTCCAGGCTGCCTTACGTACCTTCTTGGTTAGGGATTGTTTCCATGTCGGCTTTGGTGGTTACGATGATTACAGCGGCGTGGAGAAACCGTTTCTGTAGTTCAATCGACTTTGTGAGCATCTAATTTAGACGACACTCCTTGGGATAGTGATCATGTCCCTCACAAAGGAAACATGTTGGGACAGTTGGTGATGCATTGGCCGATGTAGTGTCCTTTCTCACCACAGCGTCGACAGGCCTTGACCTTCATAATTGCCTTGTGTGACTCCCTTAGACCACAACTTCTAGCAAAGTGCCCCACTTTACCACAGCTAAAGCAAATATATTGCTTTTGCTACCTCTTGGGGCAGTGGGACACAAAGTGGCCATCCTTGCTACATCCAAAACATGTGGTAGTGTGTTGAATCCCAGGGGTGGTGGTGTCCATCCTATTATGGAAACTCGGTCCTCCTTTGGGCAACGATTGATGGGTGGATCTATCTTAAGATCTCTGAACTCCACCTTGATGTAGCATTTCTTCGATTTGCACTCGAGAGATTTTGCTGGGTGGGTCGGTTGCATCCCTCCAGACGTGCGGTGATGCTTAAGGGTGATGAGGACATCACTATCATCAAGGCTTCATCTATATCATCATCACCTCCATCATCAAATTCAAACAACAATGACAATGATAAGACTAGTGTTGGTCCTATGACTGAAGCTTTGCAAGAATTGTATAAGGGACCAATTACTGAAGCTAGAGCAAGGAAACTCACTAAATACACGAATCTAATCCTAAGTTCCTTTGATTTCACTGATAAGGACAGCTTGCTACCTAATGCTTCCACTTTGTGTATTCTCATGTTATTAGGTGAGAAAAACTTGGTGTTACCAAGCGGGAGGAGAGGGAGGCCAGCGCACCAAGAGAGGGTCCAAAAGGATGACACGACGACACTTCACTTATATCAGTGGGAGAAGCCACCAAGTTGTTGGAGTTAAGTTTTCAAGCTTCGAATTGATGATTGGAGAAGACTACGCTTCGGAAGCTCAATTGTGTCTAGTTTTCAATTCTGAGCTCGTTTCAGTTTTTGGTCAAGTTCCATGTGTCATAGGCTGGTTTGTATCTATATTAAGAAATATTATATGTGTGTTGGGTTTTGGTATTCGTTTTGGGTCAGATTTGAGGTGATGGCGATGCCGAAGCTTCAAACGGGCTAAAAACGAATACTTGAGCCTTAAGGGGTGTTGGGTTGTTGCCAAAGGAGTTGTGCGCCACCCTCATGGGCCAAGGCAACCACCAGCCACTTCGTATCAGTTTAGGTTAGGTTTTCATTTGGTGGTTGGCCAGGCTAGCTGGAATAGCTATAAAGCCTCGGTCGCCGCCCCCTATAACCCTTGAACGTTAATTTTTAGTATAAGCAATTTCTTGCTCTTTGGTTTATGCTTTGCTCTACCACGAGAGTTGGAAAGCCGACTAGTTATCGTTCCACCAGATTACCGGTTACCAGTGTTCTTGTTGTTCCTCACGGATCAGCAAGATTGTCTTCCTTGGCGTGGTGAGAAGACGGAGATCAAGAGCGTGTTGCTAGTTGAATTCCGATACACAAGAGTCCGTAATTGAGACAGGCAATCGTGTGCTTCCATTCATTAGAATTCACAGGATTTCAGGTTAGCCACATATCAATCCGTAAAGGAAGATCCTACTTTGTGAAGATCGGGCACCCCATATCATCTTGGTATCAGAGCACCAGGTTGACACCGTATGATCAATCTTTAACCCTAGTTTAGTTTATTTATGTCCTATATACAAAAAAAATCTAGGGTTTCCTTCACGCTGCTTGATTGTTCTGTTAGGGTTCTTAGTTTTTGCATGTAGAACAAAAAATTCATGGGTTAGAACTCCTCTAATCTGCACCAAACAGAAACATCACAATCTGAAAATTGTGGTTTAGACTCCCTGAATCACAACCAATTTTTTTTCCCTTACCTTGTGAAGAGAAGGGACTGGCCGAACCCATTTTGGCAGCAAAGAATAGCTTGTTGGAGTTCAAGACAGACTCACCACAGAACCAAGAGGATTGCTGTGATCTAAAACCCTAAGGCCGGCAAAATAACAGAAGGAGAAAGAGGCCACCGCAAAGAACAAAAGTCGCGGTAGAAAAAAAAAAGAGAAAAGAAAAGTGCATGAAAATTAGTGGAGACCTTCTACATATATCCACAAGCTTTCACAAAAAAAAAATTGAGCAAGTTTGGCCTACGGGATTGAAAGATATAGTAGTTTCAAATTGAGCCCGAGTTAGTTTCGAGTCTGAGAACAATTCTGATTCCAAGACACCTTCAGTAAAATGGGCATAACTTTTGCATACAGAGTCCAAATTCAACATTTTTTACTCGTTGGAAAGTTAACAACGAGGCACATCCGAAAATAACAACCCGCTTGTGCCCATCGCCCTCCAAGACCCCCAAAATCGGCCATCTTTAGCCCCGAACTCGTGCCACAAGTTTAACAACCCGCTTGTGCCCATCACCCTGTAAGACCCCCAAAATCGGCCATCTTCAGCCCCGAACTCGTGCCACAAGTTTTCAGGTTTTGTTTTTGCCTTTCTTTCGGCCTTGCCTTCGGAATTTGGGGTTCACCTCAACTGCAAAGTTGTAGATCTCGTTGAAACCTTTCAAAAGAGCATATATAAGGTATATAAAACTTTGCTATTTCATCTCTTGAGACTAACTGTTGTTTTCTTCTTAAACTAGGGGGTTGTTTACATTGCACTGATATATTGATGTTTTGTGCTCTACGTCGTGTGAACAATCTTGTGCCCTACAAAGAAGTTTGAGTAGTTGGCTAGTGTCTCTCCTTGTAACACCATGGCTATGCGGAAGCCATGATGTTACCTAAGAGACTAACATACAACAACAATACGGAATAATTTCAACCATTTTTCAAACAATAATGCTTTAACCAAATAGAACTAAGACATTTCTCTAAAATCCGGCAAAACCTCCTTTGTATAGATGGCTATACCGGAGGTTCAAATAGTTTAATATAGCATCATCCAACAATCAAATCATCCAATTTAACAAATCTAAAGGACATCCAGGATAAGTTAAACAACTATAGCATAAACAAAAGGGCATCCATAATCTTCTAATCAACCCTATTACAAATTATTGAGACTCTACTGAACCAATTAATTTCAACAACTCAATAAACCAACAACCAGACATTCTAATCCATCACGAGTATTAAATGAACTCAATCAACGAATGAAGAACATAAATGGGTCATCCATGACCACAATTAAAACATCCACCACGAAGGATGGACACCAACTGAATCTAGAGCAAATATCAAGAATACGAATTGTGGATAAAAGGACTAGGTTATTCATTGTGGTTAGTGATTATGTGATGTGCACCAAGTCTACCCCGTCTCATGCATGTCGTTGCCTCGAGAGGTACCTAGCAAGCACAACACAGCAAGAGTGAGTCTACGACTCAGCAAAGTGCAATAGGAAATCAAACTTAGCATCATAAGTAGTCAAAAGGAATAAACCATCACATCATGAACAACATCATTATCTACCAATCACATCATGAACAACAACATTATATACCACAGATCCATCTCTTATGCAGAAATGCAATGAACATATCATGAATGCACATTCTTCACTTCTTTGCAATTACGGTGTCTTTGAGTAGGGTATCTGTCGATACCTACTCAAAGCACTGTGCCCTCTAGGCACAGGAACAAAGCTCACACTCTAAGTCATGTAACAGTTCTCACCGACCTCACCGGATTAGTTACATGACTTTCCACGAGTAAAGGGGAACAAAGCCCGTCCAATGCATGATGGGGACCTAACGCCCATCCAATGTCCGACGGGGACCTCAAGGAACAACCCTTGGCTACTCGTAGTCAAGGTTCAGAAATGAATATGTAGAAATGCAAATGCGCAAGTCCATTATCATTATCATGATTCATCATTAACAAGGTAGCCTCACTACTCACCTTTTCCCATCATTCTTGCCATCAACATATAACCGTTATCATGTAAGCATCACCATATAAACATCAATATGTACGCATCATCATGTAACCATTAGCATGCAGCATCATGTAAACATCTCTAAGTAGTAAGCATCATCATTCAACTATGGCATTAGGCTTATCAACATTACCAAGCAATAATCAACATCAATCAACTATGGCATCCATCAAGTATATAATATAATAACTCATTAATAATACTTGCACTTGCCTCAACCGTGAGATGGAAGACAAAAGGTGGACACTCTAGCGCCGGGGTTCACAATCCACCTCAGTGTTAGCCACAGCCGAAACACCACCATCCCCTCCCTTCGGTAAACTAGCCTCCATTGCTAGCTCCGCAAGCATAATAGCAGCCCCTGGACCCTTTTCTAATGGCTTCAACTTCACTCCAGGCCAACCTCCAAATAAAACAATACAACATACATGATGCAGCTACACCGGCGAAAAGGTAGCTAGCACAAAGTTGCTTACAATTTCACTCAATTGGCACAACTCAATACCCCTCTATCAATCAGCAACTTTTAGCTACATGCCCATTGCTCGGAAAATGCAGTAGATTTATGCAATGCAGCATAAGTTGCAACCATGCATAGCCAACTAACCACTGAATCCCAAATCAATCATAAAGAACCTCAAAATCCACCACAAATTCGATTGATCAAATCCCGATTTAGCAAAAGTTCCACCTTTGCAGATTCAACTCAGCATCAGGCCGCAACCACCTATCTGTTAATTTCCAAGCAATAGTTGGCTACCATCTCACGTCACATAGCATCAAATGAATA
This sequence comes from Phyllostachys edulis, assembly GCA_036346405.1. Taxonomy (NCBI): domain Eukaryota; kingdom Viridiplantae; phylum Streptophyta; class Magnoliopsida; order Poales; family Poaceae; genus Phyllostachys; species Phyllostachys edulis. The sequence goes on from CM070553.1 coordinate 57,591,772, forward strand.
GCCTAGCATTTCGTAATCACCTTTTGTCGTTACAAACGGTAGTGAGTACCACGCACTTGCAGGATTGGGTTAGGGGCGGTTGTAGAAGTATTTCTCGACGCCGAGGACGAGATCCCTAGCTCCGGTGCAGTAGGCTGCCTGCACAAGCCGCTGCGCAAAATCCTCAAATAGCTCATCAGGAGAACTAGAAGCCACCCACGTTAGTAGAAGAGCAGGAGGTGGGGAGGAAGTGGTGTCGGGCCGGAGGCGGACCAAGTCCAGCGGCAGCGACCAGCGTCGAGGTGGTGAAGCCAGGAGGCGGCGGCGGCGCCATGGAGGGAGGGCGACGGGCACAGTGTAGGAGCCCGGAGGAGGAGCGGCACGCGGCCAAGAAGCACTGGGGGGAAATGCGGCTGTGGTATGTCGTTGGTGGCGCCGGGCCGTGCTGGAGGTCGAGGAAGCTAGGGAGACCGGCGGGAGTGGGAGAGGCGGCGTGGAAAGTGATCCCGGTCAGCCAAGGGGGGAGTGGGAATGGGAGCGCTTCCGGCCGCGCTCGCGGCGGCGGCCTCGATCGCGCGCACGCTCACGATCCCTCCCCTTCTCCCGGTCGTGAAGGCGGTCGACCTCGCGTTTCAAGGCTCGCGACGTGAGGCTTCACCTTGTCGCGGCGGGCAGAGGCGGCGACGGGCGGACGGTGTGGTGTGGAGACAGGGCAGGCCGAGGTCGGTGTGGCATGGAGACGGGGGAGGCCGAGGTCAGTGTGGCGGCGGTAGGGAGAGAGAGAGCGAGGAGAGGGGTGGCACCAAATTCTGGGGCGACGGCTTGGACAGAGGGAAAAAAGGCGGCTACCCTAAGGGGAGGAGGGGATTAGGTCTAGGGTTTACCCTCCACTTGGTCCTCTTTTAAGCCAGACAGCACCCTAAAAGGGTCATGGGCCATGGGCCAAAGGCCCAAGTTCTTATTCCCTCCTTAAATTCTGGAATTCTACTAAATAATTCTGTTAATTTTGTCTCTAAATCATTTAATTCTCTTTGGTCTGAACGGGGTATCACACTCCTAGCACTTGGTGTGAGGATTTCCTTTACTTACATCAAGTCACATTGATCGGTTGCGTGTGTGCATAACTTATATCTTGGACATTGCAACTAGGCTTGTGATAACTGTGTGGACTGTTTACTAGCTTTACAACATCTTGTGCATTTGAGTTGTGGTAGGATTATACACTGACCCTATCCTAGCTCCACATAAGCTTGGTGAGTGCGGCTCTTGTATTTGGTATTCAGCTTGTGACACCTCTGGCTTGTTTTCTCACTGCCTATGTACATGCAATTGCTATTCATAGCAATTGACAAGATACCTGGCCGGTGGTAGTATTAGGTGTTCCTTTGCGTAGTATACATCGTTTGTGTTTTTTCTTGTTGTGCTAACCATGTCAGGGGACGGATTAGCTGCGGAGCAACCACCTGGCGATCGCTTTGGTAACATGGATGACGTCAAGCGAATTATGGAGGGGTTTAATGAAGTGCTTAAATAGATTCGTACTAACTTACAAGAACTAAAAGAATGGCGCAACAATTCTATCACTAACCCTGTTGTAGGTGAAAACACAATGGTGCAGCATGAACTCGATGCGACCGACGCTGAGATGGCTGCCTGAGTTCAACAGGAGGAAGAGCAAGCTCACCTGCAACGACAAGCGCGTCTCCCTCACGCACCACAGGTTGTATGTCTTCTTCTACTAGGAGCCGCACATGGGCGAGCAGCTGCTCGTGGTGGCGCCCATGGAGGCTTCCTAGGAGGAGGGCTTGGTTGCTATGGGCCAGGCTCCGACAACGACGATGCGCATTTCGCTGATGCCTTTGAGGAGGACTACGACACAAACTGGACACCGATAGATCACGGCAACAACCGTGGCCATGCTAGACCTGGTCGTGTTGGATGTGTCCAGGTGCCACGCGAGGAAGGAGATCCTCTCACTAAGGTAAAAATTACTATGCCTAAATTTGTTAGTGGTGTAGATCTGGAAGCATATCAAAAGTGGGAGATGTGTGTGGATAAGATCTTTCATATGCACGATTTCAATGAACACCGTAAAATCAAGCTTGCTTCATTGGAATTTGATGACTATGTGCCGATGTGGTGGGAGAAAGTTCAGAATGACCATAGGGACAACAGTCAACATCCTGTCATCACGTGGGAAGCAATGAAGAGAGAGATGCATACTCTTTTTGTTCCTATACATTTTCGTCATGGTGTTTTTACTCAATTGTAGGAGCTAAAGCAAGGCATACAATCCGTCGAAGACTACTACAAGCAGATGGAGCAACTCTTGATTTGGGGCCATGTTCAGGAGGACAATGAACAAATAATGGTGAGATTATTGCATGGGCTGAACCACAACATTTTCAAGCTAATCAACTTTCAGCCATATTCCACTATGACTGAACTGTAGCACTTAGCGATCAAAGTAGAAAAATAGCTCAAGGAAGAGGCGCTATTGCAGTCCAGGCACAACACCTTCATGCCCCGGCCGAGCTGTCCATCTACCTCGACCTACATGCTCAGTGATAGGCCCAAGATAGACATCAGCAAAGGTATATTCAACAAACCTTCGAATTCCACTACCCAATCACAAGCTGTGTAAAATGCTTTAAATGTGAAATCTGCTCCATCCACGAGTGCTAAACCTGCTAGTTCTATTAAAACATTGCAATCATCTACTGGTTCTAATACTAAATCAAGTTCAATTCAATGTTTTCACTACCAAGGATATGGTCATTATGCTCGTGAATGCCCTAATGTTAAGTCTATGATTGTGGCTGGCGGTTATGATTACGCTTTTAATTACAAACCGAACCTATTTCATGTGATGATAATAACACTAAGAATGAATCTAATTCTGATGATCAATGTCCTAGTGAAGGTGAATTTTCTTTAGTTGTTACTCCATGTTTATCAATGCTTGTTAAAGAAGACAACCCATGTCAATGTTGCAATTTGTTCATGAACAGTGCTAAAATGAAAGATGCTAATGTCAAAATGACCATTGATACTAGTGTTGACATGTGTGAAAAGCTTAACCTGAAATTACTTAAACATCCTGATCCATATTGTGTGCAATAGCTTCGTGAGGGAAGTAAAGTTAAAATTCAGCACCGTGTGGAAGTTTCTTTCAAGGTTAACAAATATGAGGATACCGTTTTGTGAGATGTTGTGCCTATGACGGTATGTCATTTACTGCTGGGCCATCCATGGTTGTTTGATCGCCATGTACATCATGATGGACGAGCCAATACTTATAGCTTCAAGTGGGAAGGTAAGAATAGGATTTTACTACCACTTACTCCATTCAAATACATGCCGCTGAACAGAAACAAAAAGAGAAATCACAGCATGTTATTTAGCATGGTAAGCCAAAGGTAAGTACTGAAAGGATTTTGATTGCGACGAAAATAGATCTGAGAGAGGTGAGCAATGATCCTAGTGTTATGCACTTTGTTCTTGTTTATAAGGACACTAAGGTTATGCTTACAACTAATGATCTAAACACTCTACCTAGTATTGTCTAGTCGTTGTTGCAGGCATACGACGACATTTTTCCTGAGGAGGCGCCACCCGGACTACCACCACTTCGTGGGATTGAGCACCAGATCAACTTCATGTCGGGCACCTCGCTGCCGAACCGACCGTTGTACCGCACCAATCCAACCGAAACCAAGAAAATATAGTGGCAAGTGCACGAGCTTTTGGACAAAGGGTTTGTACATGAAAGCCTTTCTCCCTGCACTGTCCCTGTTATTCTAGTTCCTAAGAAAGGGTATGTATGTGGAGAATGTGTGTTGATTGTCGTGCTATCAATAATATCACTGTTAGATATCGTCACCCCACACCTAGGCTTGATGATATGCTAGATGAGCTTAGTGGAGCACACATATTCTCAAAAATTGATCTAAAAAGTGGATACCAACAGATTCGCATGAAACCAGGAGATGAATGAAAAACTGCTTTTAAAACAAAGTTTAGATTATATGAATGGTTAGTCATGCGTTTTGGTTTAACTAATGCACCCAGTACTTTCATGCGCTTGATGAATCATGTTTTAAGAGGTTTCATTGGTCACTTTGTGGTAGTCTACATTGCTGATATTCTGATATATAGCAAAACCATAGCTGAACACTTAGATCATTTGAAACAAGTGCTTGATGTGCTTAGAACTGAGCAGCTCTTCGCTAACTTTGCTAAATGCGCATTTTGCACTAATAAAGTAGTGTTCCTTGGGTTTGTTGTTTCTGGACATGGAATCGAAGTTGATGACTCTAAAATTGATGCAATTAAGAATTGGCCTGTTCCTATTAATGTGAGTCAAGTGCGTAGCTTCCATGGTCTTGCTGGCTTTTATCATCGATTCGTGAGAGATTTTAGTACTATTGCTGCCCTATTGAATGAATTAACAAAAAAGGGAGTACCTTTTGTGTGGGGGGAGGCACAACAGGGTGCTTTTGATACTTTGAAAACTCAGCTCACACAGGCGCCTCTGCTAGCTCTACCTAATTTGACTAAAACTTTTGAGATTGAATGCGATGCTAGTGGAATTGGTATTGGTGGTATTCTCATGCAGGAAGGTAAGCCAATTGCTTATTTTTCTGAGAAATTGAATGGAGCTCAACTGAATTATCCTATTTATGATAAGGAGCTCTATGCACTAGTCCGTGCTCTTAAAACTTGGCAACATTACTTATGTCCTAATGTTTTTGTCGTACATTCTGCTCATGAATCTCTCAAGTACTTGAAAGGCCTATCTAAGTTGAACCGTAGACATGCTAAGTGGATGGAATTTGTAAAAACATTCCCATATGTTGTTAAGTATAAGAAGGGTAAAGATAATATGGTTGCTGATGCTTTGTCTCGAAAGAGCATTCTTTTAACTCAATTGGATACTAAGGTGCTTGGTTTAGAGAATTTGAAAGAATTATATGCTATTGATTGTGATTTTGCTAAACCCTTTGCTCGTTGTTCACATGGGAAAGGATGGGATAAATTTGATGTTCATGATTGGTTCTTGTTTCGCGCTAACAAACTTTGTGTTCCAAATTCGTCCGTTTGTTTGTTTCTTGTGCAGGAATCGCATTGCGGAGGATTGATGGGACATTTCAGGCGCGATAAGACGTTGAACATGCTAGCCGATCATTTCTACTGGCCAAAGATGATACGTGATGTTGAACGGTATGTACAGCGGTGTATGACATGTCACAAAGCTAAATCGAAGCTAAAATCACATGGTTTGTATACTCCTCTTCCAGTTCCTACAATTCCTTGGGAAGACATTAGTATGAATTTTATTCTAGGATTGCCTAGAACTAAGAGGGGAAGAGATTCAGTATTTGTTGCTGTGGATAGATTCTCTAAAATGGCGCATTTTATTCCCTGTCATAAAAGCGATGATGCGTCGCATATAGCTAACTTATTTTTCAGGGAGATAGTGCATTTACACGGCATACCAAAGACTATTATTTCTGACCATGACGTTAAGTTCATGAGCTACTTTTTGGAAGACATTGTGGACTGAGCTTGGCACAAAATTGTTGTTCTCCACAACTTGTCATCCACAAACTGATGGGCAAATTGAAGTGGTGAATCGTACTCTTGGAACGATGATGCGAACCATGATAAAGAAGAATTTGAAAGAGTGGGAAGATTGTTTACCACATGTTGAGTTTGCATACAATAGGGCAGTACACTCTACAACTCAACTCTCTCTATTTGACAATGTTTATGGTTTTCAGCCACATACGCCATTGGATTTATTGCCTTTGCCTTTCCTTGAAAGAGTTAATCTTGATGCTTCTAAACGTGCTGATTTTGTGAAACGTATACATCTGAAAAATAAAGAAAAAATAGAGAAAAAGGCACGTTATATTGCTGAAAAACAAAATAAAAATATAAAATAAATGATCTTTGAACCTGGTGATCTTGTTTGGTTACATCTTCGCAAAGATAGATTTCCAAAGAAAAGAAAGTCTAAGTTGATGAGTCGTGGAGATGGGCCATTCAAAGTGCTTGAAAGAATAAATGGTAATGCTTACAAGTTAGAATTGCCAGGCGATGATTATGGTGTTAGTGCTTCATTTAATGTTGCAGATTTGTCGCCTTTATTTGGTTCTACTAACCCTGCAGAGTCGAGGTCGATGAGGACATCACTATCATAAAAGGCTTCATCTACATCATCATCACCTCCACTACCTTCATCTACATCATCATCACCTCCATCATTAGATTCAAACAACAATGACAAGACTAGTGTTGGTCCTACGACTGAAGCTTTGCAAGAATTGTATGAGGGACCAATTACTTGAGCTAGAGCAAGGGAACTCACTAAATAGGTAAATCTAATCCTAAGTTTCTTTGTTTTCACTGATAAGGACAACTTGCTACCTAATGCTTCCACTTTGTGTATTCTCAGGTTATTAGGTCTGCAAGAACTTGGTGCTACCAAGCGGGAGGAGAGGGAGGCTAGTGCACCAAGATAGGGTCCAAAAGGACGACACGACGATACTTCACTTATATCAGTGGGAGAAGCCACCAAGTTGCTGGAGTCAAGTTTTTAAGCTTCAGATTGACGATTGGAGAAGACTACGCTTCGGAAGCTCAATTGTGTCCAGTTTTCAATTGTGAGCTCATTTCGGTTTTGGCCAAGTTCCATGTGTCATGGGCTGGTTTATATCTATATTAAGACATATTATATGCGTGTTGGGCTTTAGTATTCGTTTTAGGTCAAATTTGAGGTGATAGTGATGTCGAAACTTCAAACGGGCTGAAAACGAATATTTGGGTCATAAGGGGTGTTAGGCTGTTGCCAAAGGAGTTGTGCGCCACCCTAAAGGGCCATGCACCATGTGTGGTCCACCTTATGGCCGCACAAACCAAGGCAACCACCAGCCACTTCCTATTGCTTTCGGTTTAGGTTAGATTTTCGTTTGGTGGTCGGCCAGGCTAGTTGAGATAGCTATAAAGCCTTAGCCACCACCCCCTATAACCGTTGAACGTTAATTTTGAGTATAAGCAATTTCTTGCTCTTTGGTTTATGCTTTGCGCTTTCACGAGAGTTGGAAAGCCAACTAGTTATCGTTCCACTAGATTACCGGTTACCAATGTTCTTGTTGTTCCTCACGGATCAGCAAGATCGTCTTCCTTGGTGTGGTGAGAAGACGGATATCCAGAGCGTGTTGCGGTTGAATTTGATACAGAGTGCGTAATCAAGGCAGAATAATCGTGTGCTTCCGTTCATCGAAATTCCTTTGGATTTGTGTTAGCCACATATCAATTCGTAAAGGGAGATCCTATGTCGTGAAGATCGGGCACCCCCGTATCGAAGGGTCTTGTTTGGACAGTTGGAGCCAGGGTTGGCAACTTTTGATGGAGGTTTGTCTTGATCTTGCATGCCCGTTACATTAGTCTTGACGTCTGTTGGCATTTTCAGCTAAGAACGAAAGGTATTAGCACGAGACAGGGAGAAGATCGTGGGGATAAGGTCACTAAACCCATTTTTCTCTTAAAATTTAAAATTTTAACATACGGAAAGCCTGGAAGGCTCGAACAATCACAATTTTTTTTTAAACATGCTTTTCACATGTTGGCGAAATACGACACCTGTAGGCAAAATAGGCAAGCAGTACATAGGTTCCAACTGAAATCTCATGACAGTACAATGTCTACTCGTGGGAACACAAACATGGGAATGCACAGTTTTGCGCACAAGGGTTACTCAAAATGAGATTGCTTTATCCTAACAAGTCATCACTTTCCTAAACTTAAGCTTCTGAAGCTTGGGTAAGGGAAGAGGAAACCAATCATCTTTCAAAATCAAATGAAGATCCAACATGGGTAAGAGAGAGTAATCTTTAGGAGGGACGAGAATGAGCAATATCACTTATATTTTTCACAAAGCTTTTGTAGTTGCAAATAGATTTTGAAAATTTTCACTAATGAAATTAACGACCATGCTAACTAAGGTCATGACCTAGAGTCGATATGGCTCTGATACCAAGTCTATTGAACACCAAATTTGTAATTTGGAATCCTCTATTTTCACAACACCAGGCCCTGGATTAGTAGCTAGTACTCACAGTTACATCATTAGATATCAACACATATCATGAAAAGGTAAGGCTATTGCATAATAATAAACAAAGCGCAAATGTATCTTAAGGCGTTTGTCTTTCAGAATGGCCGGCCAGGCCAAATATTTTTAAAGAAATCAGCAGCGGAAGTGGAATTGAAATACAACATGTGGAACCCTCTATAACACCCTGGTTGTGCGAAAGCCAAGATGCTACCTATACTTCTAACACAAATCAACAATAAGAATTGATTCCAACATTTTAACATCTACTAACAGCTAAACTTCAACACACAAAGGTACTGTTACATAAATAACTAAAATTTCAGCAAGCATGTAAACTCTAAATTTCAGATTATAATGTTTCACTCAAGAGGAACAAAATCATGAATATATCCGGAAAAGCCTTAAACCATCAACTAACGTAAGTAAAGCTTAAGGACAAGCAATAGAAAACATCATGAAATCAATTATTACAATCCATAGTTCTCAAATGAAAGATAGTCACAGAGTTATTATCTAAATTATGAAATAAGTGATATAGTGAGTTTCTTCATGTGCACTATTGCCTTCCCCAAAGCGTGTCGTCCTCAAGGATCACCTAGAACAAAACAAGATTTGCAAGAGTGAGTCTACGACTCAGCAAATACAATTGAATAACATATGAAACATCGAATCAAGACAGGTCATTCACATTATTTCGAATACATGAGAAAATGTGATGCATTGGATGCAAGTATGAAAATGACAACCACTTCTCTTCTGCATACACCGGTATAGCTAGTGAACACCTATCGGTGTTCACTCAGGCTCGCATTATCAAAATACGGGGTTCCAAGGCCTATATAAAGAATCTTTCATACGGGGATCCATTTGTCCATATTGAAATGATGCGACTTATTTTTCCATATTGGAATGATGGGAATTTCATTACTCACTCTCGTGGGTGAGGCATGAATGAATGAAATGAAATGAATAAAACAATTGCATTCTCTCATAGAAGCGAATTGATATCAACAATGAACATAATCATGTAAGAACGGAATTACTCATTATCCATATAATTCAACCATGACATAATCAAACAAACGATTTGAACCAAACAAACATTCAAGTTATTTCAATCTGTACTTGCCTTTCGTGTTGCAACACGTTGGAAGGTAGAGAAGGTGCAATTAACCCCTAAGCCACTTCTCCTACAGCAAATATTTTTACTCAAAACAAGCTTGACAAGGTAGTACAACGCTAACTGCAATGCTCTCAACCGCATTCCCAAAACCCATGGTTCAATTATTTAATATAATCAAATATGACGACGAACTAGCTGCAAACCCAAACTGGACAGTGACCCTTCTAAAATTCGTAACTCTCCATCTGCTAATCATAAAAAGGCATACTCAGTCTCTCTGGAAAGACTACACAATCATCTACGAAAACTTAGTTGGCAAGATCTCCTAATTTTGCCTTTAACTGAATCTAACATGCAGATGAAAACCTGTTCTCAGAAAATGACAGACAAAATGGACAGCAGCAAAAGAATAGCTATAACGTTCAATTGGCTGAACCAAAAATTGTGTTCTTTAACAACCTGGAAAGCTAAGAAAATTTCCTACAAAAGTCATGTTGGGAGACATCTCTAATTCGGCCATTATCAAATTCTTATTTATTAATTACTATGACTGCTGTAATTTGACGGGGTTTCTGGAGAGCACTAAAGAAATTATCATATCTCCCAAACTAGGACTCCAAATGAAGTGAACTTAGATCCTATAGAAACCTAAAGATGTTCCTCGCAATTCTCTAGGAGGCCCTAACCTCTGTTTTCTTCTTGATCTGGCACAAACCTACTGAACAAAAACTCTACAAATCTATAAGTCAATTCCAGCAGGAACACAATACGCTATTCGACAACAATCGCATAGAAAAGGACTAAACAAATCAACGAAGAATTGAAGATCACCCTTGAAGACCCGCTGAAACTCGAAGAAAATCCCCCCGCGAGCACTTCCTCTTCCCTCTCTCCCTTGGCCGGCAACACACTAAGGAGGCTTCCTCCTTCTTTTTCCTTGGCCGGCAACAATGGAGAAGCACCGGAGGAGAGGGTGCACCACCATGGAGGAGAGGGGTGTGCTATAGTAGCGGCGTGCTACAGTGTCGGTGGTGCTACAGCACCTCTGGGTGTGCTATAGTACATGGGGGTTCTAGGGTTTGGTTTCCCCACATGGGCCCAAAGAGCTATGGGCCGAAAGCCCGAATTCTAAAAACTCCTCCAAAGTTCTGAATTTTCCCTTTCTAATTCTATTTAATTTTAGTACTAATCACTTATTTATTTTATGTTTAAACGGGATATTACATTCTACCCCCCTTAAACAGAATTCGACCTCGAATTCTACTTATTGTTTTATTCGCAAGAACATTACAACTAAAATTAATCACAATTTACAAGTACGCGATATGAACAACTCTGGATTCTGCTCGCGCATGCGAGGTTTCAACTCCCAAGTCGCTTCCATCTCGGACTTATGAAACCACATCACATTTGATGAATACCAACGTCTATACCTTAACACTCGTCTGGACCTTTACAGGTTCTCTCAACACACAGAACTCAAAAGTAAGGTCTTACTCGTTGGCCAACAGCTCTAATGTAATCCCAAGTTGCAAACCTCTCAGGTATTCACTTAGCACCAGAACATACCAGACTTTGCGTACTCCACGTATGGACCCGAGACGGTCCTAGCAATACGCCAACTTTCTAATCCCCGCAATTTCCAGAAACAAACAATATACCTTAGGACAACCTTCCCTATTAGTACCAAACCACGCAATGACAACTCCCCACCAAAAGGGTCAAATCCAAAATCGAAGATTCATCATGAAAACCTTTCCACTTTCCAATTAGGCAGATTGCAAATAAAGACCATGTAAGCCAAAGGAGAATTCACACGGATGCCCAAATCAAACCATTCCTATGTTTTCCTGAACCGAAAAAACCACACATGCAAACATAAAGCAACCTCAAATTGCAAATGACATTTGTCAAAATCACACAGCTCAAACAAGAATCAAAAGAGCATTTCACTACCCGAGAAAACATTATTTTCTCATTTTTTTAGGAGTAAACTTTCTCTTGAATCATGGGATTCCAAATCATCACATACCACACTAACTTATTTCTCTTAAATTGGCAACATCAACACTATGCTCAAACTGAGTACATCATCCACACCTTTGTAGAGAGACTCTACTAACATCACAATAACATACTCTAGCTAACTCCTCTACCGACGGAGTTACTTTGATAAATAATTTCCTATGCACCTCATCATGGTTTTCACCCACAATCACTTCACCCCAATCCTTCAAGGATAATCAACTTGAAATTCTCAGCATACACACTCATTTACTACACCCAAAGGATTCTATCAATGGTCATCATACTATTCGGAATCCACTTTGTTCCACTATTTTTACATAACATCATTAGCCTCCAAGGTTCTAGCATAGAATACCAAACCAAATTTTCAATCTCCAAGGCTCCTATAAATGTATTTCGATGTAACTGATATGGAAACTCTCGAATCTGATAACTAAAATTCCCACAATCTAAACATTCTCAATCATTAACAACAACATGAAAACATATTCTCAACCAAATTCTTTTTAGAAAGATTCTAACTCCTAGAGGGTTACTCACCGAAGCCAAGTCATACCTAGCAATAATTCAACAATCTGATGAGGACATCCCTATGACTACTACTTCAAGTATACATAAGACTGTTCATGAAGTAACTGTTGGAAATATGCCCTAGAGGCAATCATAGCGATGATTATATTTCATTATGTTCATGACATTGGATAATATGTTATCTTGTTCCTAGAATGAAATTGTTAATATTTATTATCAAGTATGTGACTTGATTGTGAAACTCTATATTTCTGCGATAATTATTCTTAAACGATCCCAAGTCGTAAACATATGAGGACACATACGAATAGACTAGCATATGTATTGGTTGATGACTATGTTTCACGGGTCATGGATATGGAGATATCAAACCAACAATATGGACACATGTTAGAGAACATGATGTTGGATTAGACCCACCTTGAGAAACTATTGAGATTGTTATGATTCTATGTGTCGTTAGTTGGTCTCAAGCAATGATGATGTATAATCCTTAGACCTGAGATCAGCATGGTTTCCTACATGTGTAATAGCACTCTTAGGGGGTCACCAAACGCTACACCGTAACTGGGTAGTTATAAAGGTAGCTTTCGGGTATGCTATGAAATATGCAGAGGAATGTGACTAGTCGGATATGGGATTTGCCCCTCCTAACATAACATGAGAGATGTCTCTGGGCCCCTCGTTGTGATCGGATAAAGAAAGTGCATGGCCATGCCACTAGTAGTCGAATTGTTTGACCACGTGAAGTTATCCGACACTTGATCGAGAAAGTATTGAACAGTCCATGGATGACACAACATCTCACCTGGAGTTCAACCAGACATCGTGAGGCAAAGGAGTATACATGAGTAGGTCACTCGATTCGATCGATTCTGATTTGGTCGTATAGAATCTGGCTGGTCGTAAACTGGTCGAACGTAATCACAGAGTGGTCGTAACCTGGTCGTAAGGAGTTGCAAACTGGCCGTGACCAAATATGAACTGGTCGTATAGAGATAGGACCTGGTCATAGATCATGTTACATCAAGGTTCGTCTGATATAATTTGTGTGTATTCGGGAATCGCTATATTCTGCTAGGAACCGCTACGACTCGTGGTCGGAAAGGGTTTCTGAGTCACAACCGAACTACGCATGAACCTATAGGGTCACACACATAACGGGTTGGAACAAACCAGTACGAATAAGATTCATAAACATGTTCGGACAGGATCCGTCACGAGCACTATATAAGGAGATGCATGAGGCTGTTGGAAAACACAACGAGTTTAGACACCACCGAAACCCTAGCCGCCATCTTCCTGAGAGCTGTACCGTCCAACCTGGTGGTAGTACATTGGCGCATGGTTATTCCTTCCCTGGACGTGTGGATACCATAGAGGCGCTACTATGATTCTTGCGATTAAGGACGATCCGCGATTTTCACAAGGAACCGCAGAGGTCGCTGGAGGAGACGATCGACTCGTGAGGACGCTAGACGATCGACTACGACCACTACATCGACGTGTGCTATATTACACCAGGCTGCTCCAACTTTTCTTCCACTGCTCTGCGCATCTGGTGGTAATGATCTGTGATCATCTACTTGCTTGGCATCCTGGTTTGCGTGGTAGAAATTTTTGTTTGTAGCTATTGTAGCCTACCCGCGACCCGATAGTAACGACCGGTCCACTGACTAGAGCTAGAGCTAAGCTGTTGAACCAACAGGAGCTTTTGTTTCTTAATGAACTTCCTATTGACCATAATGAGAATTGGTTACTACCTTATGCAAATACTTTGTGCATTCTCAGATTTGAACATTGTGAAGACTTCGGGTGTAAAGCAATGGAGGAGAACCCTGGAATATCGAAGGAAGTCATCTTATGCTATCTCGGCCAAGTCTACAAACCTTACGACCAGGTGTACCAGTTCTACGACCAGGTCTACCAGCTCTATGACCATGTCAGCCAGCCCTATGACCAGGTCTGCCAGCTCTACGACCATGTTCCCCAACTCTACGACCAGATCTGTCAGTGCTACGACTAGGTCTTGAACAATACTCGAAGCCAAGACTCGGCGGGAGCGATGCTTGGACGAACAATATTAGACATGAATTGCATTCGATTTAAAACAAAGACTTGATGTAAGCGAGACTCAAGTGTGAACAACACCTTCTCGATTAGGATTTAGTTTTGGAATCCTTGGTCACCATGATTAGTTGTGCTAGCCCTAGTTTGAGTTGCGTGACCTAGGGGCTGCACTATAAATACGACCAAGATCTTTCATGTAAGGACAGACGATTATTCTTAACAAAATAATAGATTGGATTGCTCGCAATCGCTCTTGTTCTTCCAAGGGGTGCCGAACACACTTGAGAGGAATTGGGAGTTTCAATTGAGATCGTTCTACCTTTCCGTCAGGAATTGGTAGCACGGTGATTTCACTTGGTGGTCGATGAAGTCAGCACGTGTGTTCTTGTGAGAGTACTGCCCTCGAGCAGCGAGGGGCGCTGCCCCTTCGAACCCGCCCGCTAACCGGCTAGTGGGACCGCCATGCTAGGTATTTGTACCGCACGCTATAGGTAGTGTGTGCTCATGTCGTCCGACAGAATTGGATTCTGTGCATAACTTGTTTTTGCAGGGATTGATGTGAATAGTATGACCCATAATGGTTCATGTATGAGATGCATGTATGTATGTAATTTCCATGACCTGCGTGTCATGCTTATTGCAGCCCAAGGCTGTCTATTTTTGTATAATAGCCTGCATGTCGACTTGTGATGCTTATTTACTCCTTGTGATTCATTACTAGTGCTATTAGGAGTAATGGCTTAGTGGAAGTGCTTGAAAGAGTTGACCACTCGGAGACACGGCAAACAGGATGCATGGTGATGGAGATCACCATGGAGAAGGGTCATACTATATCACAATGCAATTTGATTGTCTATGAATGCCTTTATATTCCTGTTCATTTATTTCTATACATGTTTTTGCTTTAAATGCTTTTAACATGGTAGAAGTAAAATTCTCTCACATAATATTAAGTTAAATTGATGCCCTCCCAAATATGCTGCACCATCCAAAGTCATGTATTTTAACGGTAGGTCTTGCCAAAGCAGAGTGCCATTAACTCTACTTGACTAGATGGATTTGTGTCAGACACTTACACGCTGAGCATTGGTTTAACTAACAAGGTTATCATAACAGTTGTGGACCTTGGGGCATAAGGGTTCGGTGTCGAAGCATAAAGATGCTGCCCAACAACAAGAGTCATATAAAGATATGATTAGCAAAGGGTTGCTTACCGTTTTCATTAGTCTTCTAGCAGTGATGCCAAAGCTCACTAGTAGATTAAATGATTATGGATCCTGAATCACTAAAATGTCATAAGAGGGATATGGTATTTAGTGGGAGTATCTTTATTAAATTGTTCGATAGAAGTTACTTTGATTGAACATATGTCTTAGTTTTGCATATTTTATGTTGTAGATTATGGCACCAACTGCTGTACCTACATCCAGTTTTGCTTTACGTTCGATACTTGAAAGAGAAAAACTAAATGGAACAAATTTTATGGATTGGTCCCGCAGCCTAAAAATTGTTCTTAGGCAAGATAAAAAGGAACATGTTCTAGAGGAACCAATTCCAGATGTGCCTACAGAGAATGCTGCTGCTACTCTTAAAACTACCTATAAAAAGGCATGTGATGAATCCCTTGATGTTAGCTGTCTCATGTTTGCTGCAATGAACTTAGACCTTTAGAAGCAGTTTGAGAACATTGAGGCTTATGATATGATCGTGGCACTCAAAGGCATGTTTGAGACACAAGCAAGAACTGAGATATATGAGATCTCAAAAAGCTTGTTTGGATGTAGGCTAGCTGAGGGTGGTTCGGTGAGCCCTCATGTGATCAAAATATATGGTTGGTTACACACAGAGCTTGGAAAAACTTGGTTTTCCACTTAGTCAAGAGTTGGCTACAGATTTGATTCTTGCTTCGCTTCCTGAAAGCTATGGCCGGTTCATTTTGAACTTCCATATGAACGGCTTAGACAAGAATCTCACCGAACTGCATATGATGCTTAAGACAGCAGAGGGCAGCATTAAGAAAAGCAACAGTCATATGATGATGGTGCAAAAGAGTACAAGCTTCAAAAAGAAGGCTAAGACTTGGGTCAAGAAAAAGGGCAAGGCTAAAGTTTCAGATGAGATCAAAACTACAAGCCTAAGCCCAAGACTAAGTCTAGCCTGACTCAAGAGAATAAATGTTTTTACTGTAAAGAGCTAGGCCATTGGAAGAAGAACTGCAAGAAATACCTGGCTAATCAGAAAAAGAATGGTGGGACTAAAACTTCCACTACTGGTATTAATGTTATAGATGTTTTTCTTGTCGACTCTTACGTTAACTCAAGGGTATTTGATACGGATCGCTTGCTCATATCTCGTAATTCGATGCGAGTCTAACAAAAGTAGGAGAATTACAAGCGGCGAGATGGATCTTCACGTCGGGAATAAAGCAAGAATTCTTGCATTAGCCGTCGAGGACTTTGCCATTACTTTTGCCTTGAGATTTATTATGGAATTGAATAATTGTTATTACGTTCGACCATTAGTAGAAACATTATCTACGCCTCATGTTTCACTACTACAAAAGGCTATCTTGGGCGCCTCATCACGCAGACGGTTGACCGAAACCGTCAGTATACATTCAATCACGAGCGGTTTTGGTTTAGAGACGCTCGTACTCTTCGGGTCGCGCTAAAAACCGCTCGTGAAGAGGCAATATCACAGACGGTTCATGTTGAAGACCGTCTGTGAAGTATCACAGACGGTTCTTGTTCAGAACCGTCTGTGATATTAATCAGTATCACAGACGGTTTTAAAACACAACCGTCTGTGACGTATCACAGACGGTTCTGAACACGAACCGTCTGTGATATTAATTAGTATCACAGACGGTTCTTAACAATAACCGTCTGTGATAATATCGCTCCAGCGTGAGTTTCTTCATCGCCGATGCGTCTGTTCGTCGCCAATCCGCCCGGCTCCCGATCGTCTCTTCATCGCATCGATCCGCTTCGGCTCCCGATCGTCTCTTAAATCTCACGCCCGAATTTATTCCTTGTTTTATAAAAGGATCATCCGCCATCCAAGATGATCATCCCCACATACTTATAAAATAAGCGAAATGGTGCCTCTTCCTTGTCGCCGCGCGATGGCCTTCTGGCGCCGCGACTGCAGTATCTCTCTCGGTGCACGTTGAGCCGTCTTTGCGGAAGAACACTGTTTGATCAACGATGTCTTCACTCCTCTGCCGGCGGAGAATTTTTGGAGCGGTGGACGCCACCTTCCGCCGTCTTGACATCCTCCTCCGCCGTGTCTTAGGGTGATCTCGCACTTTCGGCGAGTTCTGACGTCATCGTCGTAGTCCTCCAAAACGGCGTTGCACGTCTCGGGAGGCTTGCCGTCACTTGACTGTGAAATCGAGGCGGCAGCGGCCGAAGTCGACGGCCGAGACCCTCAAGCAAGGGAAGAGAGCCTATGGGCTCAATTCTTCTTGGTTCAACGATCGAGGGTCTTGGGAGACACTCGAGCAAGCGCGTCAGCGGTGGGCGCATTTGTGCTTCGTTCGTTGATGATCGAGAACCGTCCGTCGACACCGCCGCTTATGAAGTATTGCGAGATGGAGATAGCAACCTACCTTCGCCACTAGAAAAACCTTGTTTAATTATAGGTTTACGCTTTTTAATATAAACATGTAATTTCTTCATGTCATGTAAGTGTATATATATACTTGAGAAAAACCATTTCACGACGGTTCCATTATGGAACTGTCGTGATATGGAACATATCACGGACGGCTCTATTATGGAACCATCGTGATATGTCCCATATCCTGAGCGGCTCTATTATGGAACCGTCGTGATATATCCATATCACGAGCGGCTCTATTATGGAACCGTCGTGATATTCCCATATCCGACGGTTCTATTATGGAACCGTGGTGATAATATCTGAGCGGTTCCATAATAGAACCGTCTCGATAAAATCTCTTTATAAGTAGGAGCTAGCCCGACTTGCCGCTAGGGTTTGCGCTCTAACTAAATCACTCCCCAACGGCCTTACTCTCGTCCGTTCCTCCCGTCGCTTTGGCCGCCGCCATTCTTCCGTCCGTTGCCGACGGTTGGCAGCATCTGGTGACCGCAAAAGACACTAAATGCGATAAGAGTGTCTTTTGCGGCGTCACCAATAGCCACAACCACTGATGACGTCAAACTCGTCACTCCCGGCTCGCTAGGGTTTGCGCCCGCCCTAACTCCGTTCCTCCCCACCTCGCGCGCCGCCGACCTCGTCGACGCCGCCCGAACCCGTTGCGCCTGCTAGGGCCCTGGCGGCTTTGCTTTCCCCATCCTCCTCTATTCTCCTCTAGATCTGTTAGCTTAATGTCTTTTGTTGAGTTTGATTTTTATGCATGAACCTTAAGTTGTGTCACGATGTTTGTGTGATTTATGCAAGGTAAAGAAATGGATGACGGTTGTCTTTGGTGGTGGGGGTCGCCACCGTGGTTCTTGTTGTACTAAGGTCCATCTCTGTCTCTACCCCCTTGCTCTGTGATGAAAATGGCTAGCTAGTGCTCTGCGATGGATCCGAGGGCTACTACTTGTGTGGTGGGTTTGGACACCCTTGGTCTTGTTCTCTTCTGCGATGAACCGCTCAATGATGTTAATAGTCTTATGCTGAAATTGAATTGATAATTAGTTCATATTAATAGTCCTCTTGCTCTGTGATGTAATGATGTAAATAGTCTTATGCTGAAATTGAATTGATAATTAGTTCATATTAATAGTCCTCTTCTTTGTGTGATGTAATGATGTCAATAGTCTTATGCTGAAATTGAATTGATAATTAGTTCATATTAATAGTCCCTTGCTCTGTGATGTAATGGTGTCAATAGTCTTATGCTGAAATTGAATTGATAATTAGTTCATATTAATAGTCCCCTTGTTCATGCGGTCAAGTTCTCCTACCTCTTGCGTGCAGTCGTCCTACCATTCCATTCATAATCTCTTCTCTATAAAGTCTCCCAGCGTTGGTGCTTGTGCCATTAAAACAGGCATCATATATATTATATATATATATATATATATATATATATATATATATATATATATATATATATATATTATTATGATCCTCGGCCACTTTAGGAAATTAGTCCACATGACATGAGAAGAATGAGGCGGTATCCACGGGCAATCTCATTGAGCCCTTGTAAGTTTAAAAGTATGGATACAAAAGGCGGTCGGACATCCAATTACGGATTGGGCGTCGCTATGTTCGAAAAGTGGCGTTGATCTTAACTTCTCCGTGGGAAGTGGCATCATGTATTAGCAACCAACAATTCTTGAGCATGTAATTGTCTTTAAAGCCAACAAGAACACCAAGCAACAAGTTGAGAATTCTTTTGAAATATGAGAATGGTTGCTTAGTGTTACATATTGAATGGATAGTTGCTAATATATGATGCCACTTCCCACCGGAGTATTCAAGAATGGATACTTGCTCGAACATAGCGACGCCCAATCTGTGTAATGATAACGCCTCCTTGCATCCATACTTTTGAATTTGCATGGGCTCAATGAGGTTGCCCGTGGCTACCGCCTCATCCTTCTCATGTCATGTGGACGATCCCCAAAGTGGCCGAGAGATCACGAACAATATATATGTAATATATATATGATGCGGATTTAATGGTACAAGCACCAACGCTGGGCCTTTATAGAGAAAAGTCATCACAGACGGTTCAGCCACAAACCGTGCGTGATCTTATCACGAGCGGTTTGTGGATGAAACCGAAATGCGTGATATG
This sequence comes from Phyllostachys edulis, assembly GCA_036346405.1. NCBI lineage: Eukaryota > Viridiplantae > Streptophyta > Magnoliopsida > Poales > Poaceae > Phyllostachys > Phyllostachys edulis. Next base: position 57,611,404 of record CM070553.1, read on the forward strand.
TGCTTATCCGCAGCGGTTTGTGGATGAAACCGTGCGTGATATGTGCTTATCACGCAGCGGTTTGTGGATGAAACCGTCTGTGATATGTGCTTATCCTGAGCGGTTTGTGGTGGAACCATCGTGATATGTGCTTATCATGACGGTTTGAAGACGGTTTCATCCACAAACCGTGCAGCGAAAGTATACATCACGAGCGGTTCAAAACCGTGCGTGATGACCTCATGTCATCATCGACCCATAAACTCGGGCGGCTCACGAAACCGCTGCGTGATGGCGTTTTGAACCGTGCGTGAAAGGCCTTTTTGGTAGTAGTGTTTGATGGCAGAGGGTTATAAATTCATTATTGAGAACAATAGTTGTTCTATATTTTTGAATGAAGTGTTTTATGGCTATGCACCTATTTTGAATGGGTTGTTTATTTTAAATCTTGTTGATGCACCCATCTATAATATTAATACGAAAAGGCTTCGACCTAATAAAATGAATTCCACTTTCATTTGGCATTGTCGTTTGGGTCACATAAGTGAGAAATGCATGAAAAAGCTCCATAATGATGGAACTCTAAACTCATTTGATTTGGAATCATTTGACACATATGAGTCTTGCCTGGTCGGTAAGATGACCAAGACACCTTTCACTGGTCGAAGTGAAAGAGCGTCCGACCAGTTGGCACTCATACATACTGATGTGTGTGGACCAATGAGTACGACAGCTAGAGGTGATTTTCAGTACTTCATTACTTTCACCGATGACTATAGTAGATATGGATATATCTACTTAATGAGGCACAAGTCGGAATCCTTTGAAAAGTTCAAGGAGTTCCAGAATGAGGTACAGAATCAACTTGGCAAGACAATCAAATCTTTACGATCTGATCGTGGAGGTGAGTTTTTGAGCCATGAGTTTGGTAGTCATTTGAAACAATGTGGAATTGTTCCACAACTTACACCACCGGGCACTCCACAATGGAATGGTGTGTCCGAGCGGCATAATAGGACCTTGTTGGACATGGTTCGATCAATGATGAGCCAATCAGATCTGCCATTGTATTTTTGGGGTTATGCTCTAGAAACTGCCGCTTTCATTTTAAATAAGGTACTATCTAAATCAATAGATAAGACACCATATGAGATGTGGACTGGGAAGAGTCCTAGTTTGTCTTTTCTAAGGATTTGGGGATGTGATGTCTATGTTAAACGTTTGATGTCTGATAAACTCACACCCAAGTCAGATAAATGCTTCTTTATAGGATATCCTAGGGAAACCAAAGGATATTATTTCTACAACCGGGAAGAAGGCAAAGTTTTTGTTGCCCGAAATGGTGTCTTTTTGGAGAAAGAGTTTCTTTCAAAAAGAGTAAGTACGAGAAAGGTGCAACTTGAAGTGCACCTTGAAAAGGAAACATCTGAAAGTGTTTCAACTCCTACTGAAACTCTACAAGATGAACAAAATGTTGTTGAATCTGTAAATGAGGCACCATCCCCACGTAGATCAAAAAGGCCACGTCAATTGCCTATAAGGTATGGGCATGACGTATTATTGTTAAATAATGATGAGCCTAAAACATATGCGGAAGCGATGATGGACCTAGACTCTAACAAATGGCTTGGAGCCATGCAATCCGAAATAGACTCTATGAGAGAAAATCAGGTTTGGAACCTGGTCGATCCACTTGATGGTGTTAAAACCATTGAGTGCAAATGGATCTATAAGAAAAAGATTGATATGGATGGAAATGTTCACATTCATAAGGCTCGACTAGTCGCAAAAGGTTTTCGACAAGTTCAAGGAGTTGACTACGATGAGACTTTCTCACCAGTAGCGATGCTTAAATCTATTCGGATCATTCTAACTATTGTTGCATATTTCGACTATGAGATATGGCAAATGGATGTCAAAACGGCTTTCCTTAATAGAAACCTAGATGAGGATGTGTACATGACACAACCTGAAGGTTTTGTCGATCCAAAGAATGCTAGTAAAGTATGCAAACTTCAAAAGTCCATTTATGGGTTGAAGCAAGCATCTCGGAGTTGGAATATACGTTTTGATGAGGAGATCAAAAGGTTTGGTTTCATCAAGAACAAAGAAGAACATTGTGTTTACATGAAGGTTAGTGGGAGCACACTTGTTATTCTGATCTTGTATGTAGATGACATACTACTGGTCGGCAATGACATTCCTATGCTAGAATCCATTAAGTCATCATTGAAAAATAGTTTTTCCATGAAGGACCTAGGAGAGGCAGCATATATCTTGGGAATAAGGATCTATAGAAATAGATCTAAGAGGCTAATTGGATTAAGCCAGGATATGTACATAGACAAAGTGTTGAATCTGTTCAACATGCAAGATTCTAAGAGAGGATTCTTGCCCATGGCACACGGCATTAATCTTAGCAAGAATCAGTGTCCTTCGACCACTAATGGCGAGACAAAATGAGTGATATTCTATATGCTTGACCATTGGATCTATCATATGCGCCATGATATGTACACGACAGATGTATCATATGCTCTAAGTGTTACGGCGAGATACCAAGTGATCCGGTGAAGGTCCTTTGGACAATTGTGAAAAATATTCTTAAGTACTTAAGAAGGACTAAGGATGTGTTCCTAGTTTATGGCGGTGATGAAGAGCTCGTTGTAAATGGTTACACCGATGCAAGCTTTCAAACCGACAAAGATGATTATCGTTCACAATCTGGTTTTGTATTCATTTTGAATGGAGGAAGCGATGAGCTAGAAAAGTTCCAAGCAAGAGGCGGTTCTTGATTCCTGACGAAGGCGAGTACATTGCGACTTTTGAAGCTGCGAAAGAAGGTGTTTGGATAAGAAATTTCATTCTTTGAGTTGGGTGTGGTTCCGAGTGCCTCGAGCCCAATAGATCTCTATTGTGACAACAATGGAGCCATTCTTGTGAGCTAAGGAGCCTAGATCTCATCGAAGTCCAAGCATATACTCAGCGTTATCATCTCATTCACGAATTGGTGGATAGAGGAGATGTTAAGATATGCAAAGTTCATACGGATTTAAATGTTGCTGATCCGTTGACAAAGCCTCTCACACAGCCAAAGCATGAGGCACACACAAGAGCTATCGGTATTAGATACCTAAATGATTGACTCTACTATAAGTGGGAGACTGTTGGAAACATGCCCTAGAGGCAATCATGAGATGATTATATTTCATTATGTTCATGACATTGGATAATATGTTATCTTGTTCCTAGAATGATATTGTTAATATTTATTATCAAGTATGTGACTTGATTGTGAAACTCTATATTTCTACGATAATTATTCTTAAACGATCCCTGGTCGTAAACATATGAGGACACATATGAATAGACTAGCATATGTATTGCTTGATGACTATGTTTCACGGGTCATGGATATGGAGATATCAAACCAATAATATGGACACATGTTAGAGAACATGATGTTGGATTAGACCCACCTTGAGACACTATTGAGATTGTTATGATTCTATGTGTCGTTAGTTGGTCTCAAGCAATGATGATGTATAATCCTTAGACCTGAGATCAGCATGGTTTCCTACATTTGTAATAGCACTCTTAGGGGTTGCCAAACGCTACACCGTAACTAGGTAGTTATAAAGGTAGCTTTCGGGTATGCTATGAAACATGCAGAGAAATGTGACTGGTCAGATATGGGATTTGCCCCTCCTAACATAACAGGAGAGATGTCTCTGGGCCCCTCGTTGTGATCAGATAAAGAAAGTACATGGCCATGCCACTAGTAGTCGAATTTTTCGACCACGTGAAGTTATCCGACACTAGATCGAGAAAGTATTGAATAGTCCATGGATGACACAACATCTCACCTGGAATTCAACCAAACATCGTGAGGCAAAGGGAGTATACACGAGTAGGTCACTTAGTTCGATCAGTTACGGACTAGTCGTATGGAGATACGAGCTGGTCATAAACTGGTCGAACGTAATCATAGAGTGGTCGTAAGGAGTTGCGAACTGGTCGTATAGAGATAGGACCTGGCCGTAAGTGATGAGGACCTGATCTTAGATCATGTTACATCAAGGTTCGTTCGATATAATTTGTGTGTATTCGGGAATCGCTATATTCTGCTAGGAACCGCTACGACTCGTGGTCGGAAAGGGTTTCCGAGTCACAACCGAACTACTCATGAACCTATAGGGTCACACACTTAACGGGTTGGAACAAACCAGTACGAATACGATTCATAAACGTGTTCGGATAGGATCCGTCACGAGCACTATATAAGGAGATGCATGAGACTGTTAGAAAACACAACGAGTTTAGACACCACCGAAACCCTAGCCACCATCTTCCTGAGAGCTCTGCCATGCAACCTGGTGCTAGTACATCGGCGCGTGGTTGTTCCTTCCCTGGACGTGTGGATACCATAGAGGCGCTACTACGATTGTTGAGATTGAGGACGATCCACGATTTTCACAAGGAACCGCAGAGGTCGCTGGAAAAGACGATCGACTCGCGAGGACGTTAGACGATCGACTACAACCACTACATCGATGTGTGCTACATTGGACCAGGCTACTCCAACTTTTCTTCCGCTGCTCTGCGCGTCTGGTGGTAACGATCTGTGATCATCTACTTGCTTGGCATCCTAATTTGCGTGGTAGAAATTTTGTTTGTAGCTATCGTAGCCTACCCGCAACCTGACAGTAACGACCGGTCCACTGACTAGAGCCAGAGCTAAGCTATTGAACCAACAGGAGCTTTTGTTTCTTAATGAACTTCCTATTGACCATAATGAGAATTGGTTACTACCTCATGCAAATACTTTGTGCATTCTCAGATTTGAACATTGTGAAGACTTCGGATGTAAAGCAATGGAGGAGAACCCTGGAATATCGAAGGAAGTCATCTTATGCTATCTCGGCCAAGTCTACAAACCTTACGACCAGGTCTACGGTTCTCGACCGAGTCTCCCAACTCTCTGGCCGTGTCGGCCGACCCTCACGACTAGGTGCGCGACTCTCGACCATGTTCCCCAACTCTACGACCATCTGTAGGTGCTACGACCAGGTCTTGAACAATACTCGGAAGCCACACTCGACGGGAGCAGTACTCGGACAAAACAATATTCGACATGAATTGTATTCAACGAAAATAGTACTCGATGTAAACAGTACTTAGTGTGAACAGTACCTTCTCGATTAGGATTTAGTTTCGGAATCCTTGGTCGCCACGATTAGTTGTGCTAGCCCTAGTTTGAGTTGCGTGACCTAGGGGCTGCATAATAAATACGACCAAGATCTTTCATGTAAGGACAGACGATTATTCTTGACAAAATAACAGATTGGATTGCTCGCAATCGCTCTTGTTCTTCCAAGGGGTGCCGAACACACTTGAGGGGAATTGGGAGTTTCAATTGAGATCGTTCTACCTTTCCGTCAGGAATTGGTAGCACGGTGATTTCACTTGGTGGTCGGTGAAGTCGGCACGCGTGTTCTTGCGAATTATAGAGTGCTAATCCTTGCACGGGCAACAGAAGATCACAACGATTCAAGAAGGACACGTGAGTTTCTTGGTCCAATGTCGAGAAGATCGGGCGACCCCATATCATCTTGGTATCATGGCCTTGTTTACTCAGTAGGATTATTTACCCTTAGCATTAGATTGATTTCTCTTGCTGTTCTTTTTCCTGGAGTCCAGAAACCGAAAAATTGCAACAACAAAAAAAAAAGAAATTCCAAACCCTAGTTTTCATTCTGTTATTTCTTGTGAGTTTTGTTAGGTTTTTAGTCCATTAGAATTTTTGTTTAAGTGCTGATCTATGTGTTTTCTTTGCGTCGCTTTGTCTTTGAGTACACGAAAACAATATATATATATATATATATATATATATATATATATATATATATATATATATATATTATCCGTGATAAATGGCGTGGTCGGTGCTCGGCCGTCCAGACCCACACCTTCTATCTGTGTCATGGTGGTGGTTGCGAGACATATTATGACGACCGCACTGTAGGCGTTCATGTTGTTTTGGCTGCAGTAATTCATCTTTGAGACTAGCTTTTGATAATTGCATTAGGGCTACTCGTAGACTTATTTACACTTGCTGAATTCTGAGGCTTGTGCAATCAAGAGGTGAACAAACCCTAATTCGGCCATTGCAAAGGCAAAGAAGAAAAGGCAGCCGTATACAAGAAAAGCCACGGCTTGATAAAAGTATTAAAAAAACAAACCGCAAATACCAGTATCAACTTCTCTGTTCGGTTGCCCTAATAGCCAAAGGGAAGAGAGCTTTGTTCATGCGGTTTTGAGAAAGAAAGGAGAAAAGAAAGATACTGGCCGAATTTCGGAACGAGTAAACCTTAGCCCATAATTTCAAATTGTGTATTTGATCTCTTTGAGCAATTTTGTGCATTTACACTGTTATCTTTGCAATTGGCTAGCATCTCTCCTAGTACTTGGTGCAAAATGAGCTAGTTTTAATCTCAATTTCAGTTTGCTTCTCACTAGCTCATTCCATTGTTTGCATTAAGTCACATTTATCATTGCGTGTGCATTCATATACTTCGCTCAAATCCTTTGGATCAGCACCTAGGCAAAGTATTTTAGCTTGGATTATTACTTAGCTTTACAACAACTTGAATATCAGATTGCATAGGACATACACATCCATACCAAGCCCCACTAAATAATCGTTGCTATGTTAAGTGTGAAATACTCTTAAATTCGCTTGATCATCACAATTGCCGGTCGTAACCTCCACCAAGTGTAAGTTCGTGGACCTTAATTCACTTCGGAAGGGTAAGAACTTTGCTTGGGAGAAAAGAAAGTGAGATTGAGAGACTGTTCCACACAACATCCATATATATATAGCTGTTGTTCTTGTTTCTTTTCCACAACTAATCATGTCAGGTGGAGGGGAGCAATATGCCGAAGAAGGTGAGTTGAGTGACCCTGGCGGTCGTCAAGCAATACCAATTTGGGTAACCGTGAACATTTCAACCATGAGTTGCACAAAGGGCTTGATCAACTCCATGAGAAGCATGACACTTTGTTGATCATATCGCACAAGAAGTACAAAACACAGGTTACAAGTGATCAAAATGCCGCCAATTGAGGAGGACATTGGAACACTCACTAGGCTTATCCAAGTCCGCAACGGAGGCAATGAAGCAAGCGTTCACGGAGGTGAAGCTGCTGCCCAGGCACCTATTGAACCGCACCATCGAGTGGTGGTCAATGCAATGCGACCACCACTGGTCGGAGGTTGTGGAGAAGCTTTCGGAGCACACGCAGTTGTGGTCATGGCCAAGACAGAGGTCATGGTCGTGGCCAAGGCGGGGTCGCAGTGGTGTTGCACTTGAACAAGACTGGGACGACGATCTTGCATTGCGTCGCAATGACCACTATCGTCGACTACACAATGACGATGATGGTTTGGACAGGCTCAAATTCTCCATGCCCAAATTTGCAGGCGGTACTGATCCCGAGGAGTATCTCACTTGGGAATTGAAGGTTGATAAGATTTTTCGCATGCATAACTATTCTGATGAAAGAAAGATACAATTGACATCTCTTCAGTTTGAGGGTTATGTTCTGGATTAGTGGGAACAAGTCATCAATCAAAGAGCTGAGAATGGAGAAGACCCAGTTACTTCATGGCAAGAGATGAAGCGTGAGATGAGAGCACGCTTTGTGCCTCGTCATTATAAACATGATCTTTTTGATAAATTGCAGAATATGAAACAAGGATCACACTCCGTGGAGGAATACTACAAGGAGATGGAGTTAGCCATGATCCGAGCCAAAGTTCAAGAACAAGATGAGCAAACCATGGCGCGCTTCCTCTCAGGTTCGAACCACAATGTGAAGCGTATTGTCAATTTTTAGCCCTATAACAATCTCTATGAGTTAGTGCATCAAGCTACAAAGGCCGAAAGACAATTGCAAGAAGATTCTAAGTTTACAAGATCATCTTCCTTTGCTACCCATACACCAACCAGTGGAGGTAATTTTGTGTCCAAGTCATCAGTTGGCAAGAGCACAACTCCAAGTGGTGGTTCAAGTTTTCAACCATCAATTAGCAAGAAGGTGGAAGCCACTCCCCATGCCAAGAATACCTCATATCCAGCAGCTAGTGGCACTTCATCAGTCGGCTCCACAGCCAAGAGTAGTGCTATACAATGTTTCAAATGCCTTGGTCGTGGTCATATGCAAAGGGATTGCCCCAATAACAAGGTCATGTTGATGATGGATAATGGGGAATTTGATTCCGCTAGTGACGAAGAAGCTGAATTGGAGAGGCCTGGTGATGCCCATTGTGATGAAAAGGAGGAGGAGACGAATGAGGTGGTCTATTGTGACCCTGGGGTGGGTCCTATACTTGTGTGCACTCCATCGGTATTGAGTGTATAACCAAAATACAACTATGAACAGCGCTGCAACCTTTTTCAAACAAGAGCTCAAGTTAGCAACGATGGCAAATTTTGCAAAGTAATCATTGATGGAGGAAGTTGTCACAATTTGGCTAGCAAGGAGCTTTGTACTAAACTTGGGTTGAGATATAAGAAGCATCCACATCCATATCAGATCCAATAGTTGCATGAGCATGGGTCAATGAGTGTTGGATACACTGTGGATGTTGAGTTTGAGATTGGATCTTATCGCGACACCGTGGAATGCGATGTGGTGTCCATGAATGTGTGTCATTTGTTGCTCGGAAGGCCATGGCAATATGATCGTGCCGTGATTCATGATGGAAGCACCAAGCAATACAAGTTCATGTGGAACAATAAAGAAGTCGTGCTTCGACCATTAAATCCTTCTCAAATTGTAAATGATAATATGCAGAAGATAAAGGCACAAGTAGAGGGTGAGATAGGGAGAGAGCAAAAGAGTGTGATTCCATAAAAAGTGAGTGAGAGCCACAAGCCAAAACCGAGTGGAAAAAGAATGAATGAAAGAGAGTAACAGTTAGTCATGATAGCCACCAAATCTGATTTGAGAGAGATGCGAGATGATCCCACCTTGATGCACTTTGTATTGCTGTACAAAGATGCTTTGGTTTCTACTAATGACTTAACATCTCTTCCTAGTGTTGTATCTCATGTCTTGCAGGCTTATGAGGATGTCTTTCCGGTAGAGGTGCCTGCTGGTCTACCGCCCATTAGAGGCATTGAACATCAAATTGATTTGGTTCTAGGCGCCCCTCTTCCCAATAGGCCGTCGTACCGTACAAATCCGGAGGAGACAAAAGAAATTTAGCGGCAAGTGCAAGCACTTATGGAAAAAGGGTACGTACGTGAAAGTCTTAGTCCTTGTGATGTTCCTGTTATTCTTGTTCCTAAGAAAGATGGTACATGGAGAATGTGTGTAGATTGTAGAGCTATCAACAATATTACCATTCATTATCATCATTCTATTCCTAGGTTAGATGATATGCTTGATGAATTGAGTGGTTCTACTATTTTCTCTAAGATTGATTTGCGTAGTGGATATCATCAAATTAGAATGAAACATGGTGATAAGTGGAAAACGGCCTTTAAAACGAAATTTGGATTGTATGAATGGTTGGTGATGCCTTTTGGTTAATCTAATGCTCCTAGTACATTCATGCACTTAATGAACCATGTTTTGAGAACTTTTATTGGAAAATTTGTGGTAGTCTATTTTGATGACATCTTGATTTATAGCCACACCTTGGATGCTCATGTCGAACACATTAGACAAGTGCTAGCAGTGCTGAGAACCGAAAAGTTGTTTGCCAATCTTGAGAAATGTACTTTTTGTGTTAGTAAAGTGGTGTTCTTAGGCTATCTTGTTTCATCTCATGGGATTGAGGTCGATGAATCTAAAATTGAAGCTATACGTGATTGGCCTACTCATGTTAATATTAGTCAAATTCGTAGCTTCGATGGACTTGCTGGATTTTATCGTCGATTTGTAAAGGATTTCAGTACCATTGCTGCCCCATTAAATGAATTAACAAAAAAAAAAGAGTTCCTTTTGAGTGGGGAGAATCACAAGATAAAGCTTTTGTTGAATTAAAGAAGTGTTTGAATGAGGCACCATTGCTTGTTTTGCCTGATTTCACTAGAACTTTTGAGATTGAATGTGATGCTAGTGGGATAGGTATTGGTGGTGTTTTGATGCAAGATCACAAACCAGTAGCATACTTTAGTGAGAAACTTAGAGGTGCTCAATTGAATTATTCTGTTTATGACAAAGAATTACATGCTCTTGTGCGTGTTTTAGAGACTTGGCAACATTATCTATGGGCTAGAGAATTTGTCATTCATTCGGATCATGAGGCTTTAAAATATTTGAAAGGGCAGGCTAAGTTGAACCGGAGACATGCTAAGTGGGTTGAATTCATTGAAACATTCCCATACATTATTAAATATAAGAAAGGCAAAGAGAATGTGGTCGCTGATACTTTGCGTAGAAAGAATGTGCTTTTAACTCATTTGGAAGTCAAGGTTCCCGGATTAGAGAATTTGAAAGAATTATATGCTTCTGATCATGAATTTTCAGCACCATACTCTAAATGCACCGATGGAAAAGAACGGGACAATTATCATATACATGATGGTTTTCTATTTCGAACTAACAAGCTATGTGTTCCAGATTCGTCCGTGCATTTGCTCTTGTTGCAGGAATCTCATGCAGGGGGATTGATGGGACATTTTGGTAGGGAGAAGACCTTCATGATATTGGCTGATCACTTCTATTGGCCAAAGATGAGATGTGATGTTGAGAGGTTTGTTCAGCGCTGTGTGACATGCCACAAAGCTAAGTCTAGACTCAATCCACATGGTTTGTATACTCCACTACCAGTTTCTAGTGCTCCTTGGGAAGATATTAGTATGGACTTTATTTTAGGATTGCTTAGGACTAAGAGAGGGAGGAATTCTGTTTTTGTAGTGGTGGATAGGTTTTCTAAGATGGCACACTTTATTCCTTGTCATAAGAGCGATGATGCGTCTCATGTAGCTGACTTGTTTTTCAGGGAAATAGTGAGATTGCATGGTGTCCCTCGAACCATTGTTTTCGATCGTGATGTGAAGCTCATGAGTTATTTTTGGAAGACTTTGTGGGCCAAGCTTGGGACAAAGTTACTCTTTTCGACAACTTGTCACCCACAAATCGATGGACAAACAGAGGTGGTGAACTGAACACTCTCAATACTGCTGCGGACCATGATCAAGAAGAACTTAAAAGAGTGGGAAGATTGTTTGCCCCATGTTGAATTTGCATATAATCGGGCGGTGCATTCTACTACTAAATTGTGTCCATTTGAGGTGGTGTATGGTTTCAAACCGATCATGCCACTTGATTTGCTACCACTTCCATTGTAAGAACGTGCTAATATGGAGGCTTCTAAACGTGCTGATTTTGTTAAGAAACTCCATGCAAAGACTAAAGAGGTAATAGAGGCGAATGTACGTTCTTATGCTTCCAAAGCTAACAAGACTAGAAATCAAATGTTGTTTGAACCAGGTGATTTAGTTTGGGTTCATCTTCGCAAAGAACGTTTTCCAGATAAACGTAAATCTCAGTTGATGCCTCGTGGTGACAGTCCTTTTAAAGTGCTTGCCAAGATCAATGACAATGCATATAAGATTGAGTTTCCAAGCGACGACTATGCGGTCAGTGGTACTTTTAATGTTGTAGATTTGTTACCATTCTTTGGGCAAGATGACAAAGAGTCGAGGACGACTCCTTTTCAAGAGAGGGAGGATGATGAGGACATCCCTATGACTACTACTTCAAGTATACATAAGACTGTTCATGAAGTACCGACCGGTCCACTGACTAGAGCCAGAGCTAAGCTATTGAACCAACAGGTGCTTTGTTTCTTAATGAGCTTCCTATTGACCATAATGAGAATTGGTTACTACCTCATGCAAATACTTTGTTCATTCTCAGATTTAAACGTTGTGAAGACTTCGGATGTAAAGCAATGGAGGAGAACCCTGGAATATCGAAGGAAGTCATCTTATGCCGTCTCGACCAAGTCTACAAACCTTACGCCAGTCTACGGTTCTCGACCAGAGTCCGCGACTCTACGATCATGTCGGCCCGACCTTACGACCCGAGTGCGCGACTATCGACCATGTTCCCCAACTCTACGACCAGATCTGTCAGTGCTACGACCAGGTCTTGAACAATACTCGGAAACTGCACTCGACGGGAGCAGTACTCAGATAGAACAATATTCGACATGAATTGTATTCGACGAAAATAGTACTCGATGTAAACAATACTCAGTGTGAACAGTACCTTCTCGATTAGGATTTAGTTTCGGAATCCTTGGTCGCCACGATTAGTTGTGCTAACCCTAGTTTGAGTTGCGTGACCTAGGGGCTGCACTATAAATATGACCAAGATCTTTCATGTAAGGACAGATGATTATTATTGAGAAAATAACAGATTGGATTGCTCACAATCGCTCTTGTTCTTCCAAGGGGTGCCGAACACACTTGAGGGGAATTGGGAGTTTCAATTGAGATCGTTCTACCTTTCCGCTGGGAATTGGGAGCACGGTGATTTCACTTGGTGGTCGGTGAAGTCGGCATGTGTGTTCTTGCGAATTATAGAGTGCTAATCCTTGCACGGGCAACAGAAGATCACTACGATTCAAGAGGGACACGTGAATATCTTGGTCCTACGTCGAGAAGATCGGGCGACCCCGTATCACGATCCCTACTATCTCAATAATTGTCGTAATGGTTAGACTGCTTCGCAATTCTAATCTCATTAACTACACCGTCATAATCCTCTTACTCAACCTTGCAAAGTACACAATCATGATACTCCAATAAAATTGATCAAGATTCTCATATTTCCGATAATTCTAATGTTCCATCAAAATGAACCAAAAGTTCTTGAACCACAATTTACTATGGGTTCTACTAGTTTTAACAATGTAATCAGTTAGCTGCAAAGACAAACATTCTAATTACATCAAATCCTCACCGAGAATTATTCCAAGAAATCAATTTATCACTAAATGAATATCAAACAACTTGACACCTACAGTCTCACCAAAATCATCTACTTGACTACCACTATCAAGTTGCCATTATACATCCTAAAAGACTTTGTAACACGAATCGGTTAATCCTTTCTCAGAAGAAGATATAGATGGAAATAATTTTCAGCACAACGGAAAACGTTTACCACTCGCAGTAGACACAAGACCAAGGGAAATAATCAAATAGCCAAGATCTCGGAAAACAAAATACGAGACCACAATTGAGTGCACAAGTCCCACCAAAAGAGAATTTCAACCCTCAATGAATAAGAATAAAACATGGCTATTGAAACTCAAGAAACTATTAAGCAGCAATGACAGAAAAGTTAAGTACACTTCAATAAGTTGCAAATCACAAAGCCTAATTCCAACCTCAAATACTTCTACTAGACTCTTTCCTTTACCAAAGGAAACATTTTTTTCTTTGATTACAATACCATTCTGCCAACTCAGACAAGAGGAGCATTTAAGTCCAAATCACTTAAGAACTAGTAGAACTTTCCAACACATCACTATGCTCGAACCAATTTCAGCTACCACATAAATTCTAAACTCCAAAAGATCACGAGTTCAAAACTCAAAACATTTCATTTAAACGATATAACGGAAGACGATCAAATTCCTTTAATTCTAAAAGAATCAACACTACCCTTATCATCTCATACTCACAGTCTTACTAACCTTATCATTATATACTCTTAGCATGAATCATCACAGCCTACTATCCCATCATAAACCTTTCCAAAAGAACACAATAACTTATTTCAAAATGTTTTTTCAATAAGATTGCAACAATCAACTTGCTCAAGAGAATATCTAATGCACAAACCACCTTATCGAAGTAAACCTCTTTTAACAAGGGCATGCTGCCCCAAGTCATCCTCGCAAAACACACATACAAAGATTACTTTTAAATTTTCACTATTCACCAATTAGCAATGCTCAACACCAATTTAGTGCACACTAATTCCAATCCAGAGGCTATCATAAACAATTGGCGATTATTCCATCATGGAAGAATTTATATTCCTTTCTCTATTTGCATTCCCACTAGCATATAAGAAATCATCAAGTAATCAATTAAAGAAAATTTCCAGATTATTATCCACTAAGGCAACAGTCGAACACACCCTTAACTTTCCCTCCCTACACAGTTGGATTAATCCATTGAGACCAAATAATCTAATAAGTTTAGCTACCTGAACAATTTAATGATCAACCATTTCATCAAAGACATACTATTATCCAACAATTCCACCATCATGTAAGCATGATCATATATCAAATCCCATCAGTTCATCTCTTAGTGATGTTCAACACCAAAATTTAATACACAATAATTGCACCTAGCAAGTACATATGATCACTACGTATCCACAAGAAATAACTCCAAGATTAATATCCACTAAGATAATAATCTACATCTTCTGAACTTAACCATCCTAAATGGTTAGGTTAATCCACTGAGACCCGTTAATCCATTTTACCCAAGAAGTTGACCAATTTATCACCCTTAATGACTAAACTAATTCAGCAATATCTCATACTTTTTAATAACTCTATTGATTCCAATTAGGTATAGCCATGCTCACAGTCACAGTTCATCAAGAACTACTAGAAGACAACATCACCTTAATCAATTTCGCTTCTAAGGATACTAGTTAAGATTAATTACGTACCACTCCATTGACCCAACTTGATACCCATACCATATCAATTTATTTGATTTACAATCTCTGACTTAACCATAACAGGACATTGCAAAAAGGACTTTGACGCTTTCTTTCATAAAAGAGAAGTATTAAACTTCGTACCCAAATTACCCCCAAAAGAAATATATTGGGGCCAAAGCTTCCTCTCATGCTAAAGAACTTGCAACAGAAAACTTTCAGTATCCAAAATACCAAGCAAATAAATGAGTCATATTTTCCAATAAGAAGGACAGAACTCCCATGAAAGATCATTCTTGCTGATTACCAACATTCATAAGAAACAACAACCGATCAACAGTCAGGAGAATAAGTAATCGCTTTATAGAACCAATAAAGACCAATGAAAACTCATCAGCTGTATTGTAAACACTAACTCAAGAAAAAAAATCATCAACCGTAACTATAACCAGAATTGGCCAAATTCAAGCTCAAGGAAGAGAACAACTTTTCTAAAGAACTCACCCTCAACACATGTAACTATGGTACTCGGGGTAACCACTTCACTATCCCCATAGACCACCTCGACAATGAAACTTAGAACAAAGATGTATGTAGAGCTATAGCTGCACTCTTTTTTCTTTGCCAAGGTTTTCTTATATTGAGTTTTTACTTAGCAAAGGTTTTAACGGAGTAGCCATTTCAATATTAATAAAGCTCTTTATTACATTTTCAATATGATTGTCTCATTTTTTACAACTTTCATATGTATTTATGAATTCTACACATATGTAGTTAGCAGCAAGCGTGCATTGTTTCCATGGCAGACAATCAGTGGTGGGGCCAAGAATTAGAAATAACTAGGACCAAGTAAGTCATACAGTGCAACAATATTTGATAAGAGGGGCAAATAGTATTGATACTATCAAATTTTGTTGGAATCTTAAGAGCTAAATGTAAACTTTCTAATCATGAGGGCCATGGCCCCCACCAGCACCCTCCACCACTGCAGACTATCACTTTACTTATTTGTAGCCTCTTGATGTGAAAAATGATTCTGTGATGACATTCCTCTACTCCTCTTCAAGTCTTACTTGCTTACGCTCTTTTCAATTTGTTGTGATAAGAGTTCTTGAACTTTTTAGTCAAGGATACGAGTAAGACCTAAACAAATCTTTGGAGAGAATGATCTCAGCAGATTACTTGTTTGTTATTCTTTTGGAAAGCTTACGAGAGGAATTGATGCCAAGTAAGTATCTCTTCGCAGCAGGTCGTGGCTTCATGCGCCTGGCCGAGCAAACTTCGGCCTGCATGGCCCAGCAAATAGCAATTGGAACCATCCTAGAAGACATGAAAATCCTAGCCATCCAAAGAAAAGCACCAGATATGTTTTAGCAACTGCATGCCTCTGCCTTTATACCTAGGACGGCAGAGGAATTTGCTTCCGCGATGTAAACCCTCTTGATTAGGTGCAAACATAGCGCATAATTCCTGATCGATCGATCGAATGCTTGTAGAGCAAATACGAGATAAAAACATAGGTAGCTGACACTATCTATGTCTGACTCTAAGAAAAAAAAAATACGGAATATGATACAGGATAAACGATATACGTCCGTATGTATCCATATGTCAGGTGGTACGAGAAAAGTCTGTTGTGACTTCACTTAGGACCAAGGTAATAGATAGGTGAGTTGTTGCATCTGAGTAGATAGGAGATACTGAATGTTTTTTCTTTTGACATCTAACCGATTAGTCTTTTCGTGTTCATTTTGATTACACTCCTATTGTTCGATATTCTATGTAAAAATACAAAATAAGTGAGTAATTTTCGTCTGACCGAAGACTCGAGTAAATACTGGACGTAAAAATACATATCCAACACTATCGTATCTAACCCAAACTCTACAGAAAAGATATAGAATAGAATATAGGCCGAGTCATATCCGCTTTCATTGCACTCCGCACACAGCGCCTTTCCTCGTCATTCGGACAGGAGCATTTCCGTCATTTCGCCGCACGGCTGGAAATGGCGCGAAAGCGGTTGCGCTGGCAATAGTCCATGCAGCAAGTTCCCGCCATATCCACCCCCGCGGGCCCCGCCCCCCTCTCGCCGAGCAGCACTAACTGACAGCCCAGATCCTGCCGCGTGGCGCGCCGACGCATTAGGCAGCAACAAATATCCGGTTAGAAAAGTCGTTGAATGCGAGAGGAAGAAACGCGGCCTGGTTATTGCACTAGCAAATGCTTCTCATCTACTCCTATTTTCCTCCTTAGTGACTGACGCCTATTGGAGCTGTTCAAATGGGCCGTATATGTCGGCTAGGGGTGGAAACGAGTCAAATTGAACCGACTCGACTCGAGTCAGGCTCATTTCAGCTCAAATGAACAGCAGGCTCGACTCAGCTCATTTCGGAAACGAGTCAGGAGAGGGGCTTGGCTCAAGCTTGGAATGGAGCTCGAACGGCTCACGAGCCCAAGCCCAAAAACAGTAGCAGTTCTGCAGCATCTGCATTGCAAAATTGCAATCAACTAACCCATTCATCCATTCACAGATCAAGAAATAATCTATCATCCATTCATAGATCAAGAAAACAGAAGCAAGCATTCATTGCAAGAACAAACAAGCAAATCGTAAATTCGCAAGATCAAGCATTCAATCTCCATCCGCCTAGAGCTATTTTTCCAGCCCTAATGTCGGCTCAGTCCGAGACATGATACTATTGATTCGGTCCAAATAAGGTACAGTCCATATTGTTTATTGGTAGAGTGCACAAGACGACAATCTTGTGAGCCGTGTTTGGGTCGCCACCTACGCACGATAGACAGGTATGACCGTTCATTTTTAATGTGTGTGTGTATATATATATATATTTATTTATTTATTAATATTTCTATGATTTTATTTTTTAATACTTATATTGTTTTATTTTATATAGTTTATTTTACATTTGTATATGTATTTCTAAATTCTACATATTTTTATGATTTTTTGAGTTTTTCTAAAAATAATAAATTTTCAAACTAGATAGGATACAGACCGACACAGAATGAGTGGCTTTAGAACTGTGCTTAGGCTGCCACCTAGGTACGTGGGCTAGCACAGTCCGTTTCTCTCGGGGGCCGTGCCTAGTCGTGCGTACCGGGCGTGCCGCCATTTGGCCATGTCCGACCCGGACGCTGATGTGAGATCTGTGTGCTACACTGCTATGTTCACTTAATCCACACAACTTGTGATTTCTCATCGCACAGCTCCCTGGCGTCGCTGCTCCAATAGGGACAGAGACGACCACAATAATTAACAGCAAAGCACGCGGATCACCAGCCACTAATCACCCGCTCACCGATCACTAATCACCACCACCAATTGTCCCCGACAATCATAATTTACTCCCAAAAAAAAGTCGTCAACCACTGCAACGCAACACGATCACATTAACACCGTTCCGTTTTCACGCGGGAGCCGTGCGAGTTAAGGCAGCTCACGCACAAAGCGAGCGCCCGTTGGGCCCCACCCGCCCACGCAGCCACCTTGCTCGCACAATGCTCCACTTGTTTAGGTTACGTACAACCTCCATGTCATTTATAAATTGTAATTTAAGTTGTGGACCTCATAATCTTTTAATTTTTTATTAAAAAAATATTTGTTATAGATAGACTCGTAGTGTTTTGTATCACATCACAAGAATTATAGATTTACTGATATCATACATGCCCTTCCTACTGCTGCTACTAATTAATAAATAAATATAATAGTATTAAACTCTGCTGCTCCACTGGGCTCCCCTCCGGCCCTCCCGCCCCGAGCGCGCGAAACCCCAAGCTGCCACGACAGGGGACGGAAGTGCAGGGGCGTCATTTGACGCTGACGACGCTCGCCGTGACCGCGGTCGTCACGAAGTCCTCGCACTCCCACCACGGCAGCCAGTCGAACTCCGCCGGCTTGGACGGCGGCGCCGAGGCCAGGTCGCCCAGCTCGCCCAGGCTGCCGTACAGTAGGTCGAACGCCGGCGGGGGCGCCTCGTCAGCGGCGTACCGGAGGACGGACGTCGGAGACGCGAACGGGTAGAACGCGACCACGTCGTCGTCAGGCTGCGGCTGCAGCGGTGTCGATGCCGGCGCCGACGGAGAGGTCGCGGTGGTGGTGGTGGTGGTGGTGGTAGTCGTCGTGGTGTCCAGGGCGGTTTCCCGGCGGGGACGGAGCTTCATCCGCGACGGTGGACGACGGCGCTTGGCGGAGGCGGAGGTGGATGGGAAGTTGGTGACGGCGTGGGAGCCCTTGAGGCGGAGCGCCGCGTCGTCGTACACGGCGGCGGCCTCCTCGGCGGTGTCGAAGGTGCCGAGCCACAGACGCTTGCGTAGGCTTGGATCGCGGATCTCCGCCGAGTACCTTCCCCACGGCCGCTGCCGCACGCCGCGGAACCGCCGGCTTCGGAAACCGACGTCCCCGAGCACGCGACGCCGCGCCAGCACCGGCGCCATGCGCTTCGGAGGCGCCGGCGACGGCGAGGTGGCCCTCACGTCGATGTCGATGACCTCCCGCACGCGCCGCTTGGCGCACTCGTCCTCGCCCCCGGAGGAGTCGTAGTCGGTGGCGTCGGCGTCCACGAAGAAGACGCGTACGCGCTTGGGGCGGGGGATGGGGGGGGCCAGGCGGCGGCTCCGGCCGGCGGCGAGGGAGTCGGCGGGAGACATCGCTGGAGGCCGCAGATCCACCGGTGCTACTGCGACGCCACCACAAATCTCATCCGAGAATCCGCCAAGAACCCCGAAGAAACCACTCCCAAAAAGCTCACTTCAATTAGGGGAAAACTCGAACCAACCAAACCGAAAAAACCAGAGACAAACTTGTGAAATTGGCTTTGGGGATTTGTGGGGTTTAGCGCCACAGATCTGCCGCTCACAGTGAGCTACTAGTAGTGGCTCACACATGAAGAACCGGGTCAAACAAGCGAAGGCACAAGAAATCCCCAACCCGACGCCTCAAAACCAGAGACAAACTTGTGAAATTGGCTTTGGGGACTCTCTTTCTCGGCTACTCCGGACGGCCGGAGTGAGGATGCAAGAAACCTAGAGATCTTGGGATGATTTGGGGGGGTTTTAAGAGGGTTTTAGTGGTGTTTAAGGGCGGGAAAGGAGTGGGGTGGGGGGGGGGGGTGTGGGTCGGGGAGGAGAGGAGAGGAGGTGGTATATATTTATCGCACAGGTGGATGCCACTACCACTATTGAGTCTTGACTTATCACTCCTTGGGCTATTACCCTTCTGCCCTCCGCGTGATTCTCACTTCTGCTCGGTCCAGCTGGATCTTTTTTGACAGTGAAACCGAGCGCAGGACCATTCTGGCTTGGTTCTCGGTGCGTTGGGAGTTTACAGTTTTGCCCTCTTTCTCCTTGATTCATGTCCAAAACGAAACGTGTAGTTTGTGATTCGAATTTGAAGCGGCTTGAATTTGAGTTGATGCCCATGGCCAACTAGCGGGCCCGGTTGGAATAAATGATATTTTATCCTAGTCACCACCTAGGACAATTGCTCTTGTTTTCTGTTAAACTTCTGGTAAAATTCCAAGCTTCAAGTAAGGGTAGAAAAAAAGCTCGAAACTCGCGAGGCAGCTCGGCTCGTTAAGGGCTCGACTCGGTTTGAACTCGGTCCTTTAACGAGCCGAGCCGAGCTGCAAAAAAACTCGTTTTGTTAACGAGCCGAGAAGAGCTGGCTCGCGAGTTACCCGTTAACTCGTTTGGCTCGTCGCAGGCCCAGCCCAGTAGCACTAGCGCAGCGCAAGTTGCAAACCTAACTGGCTAACTCCCTTCCTTGATTCCTTCCCTGTCCCTCATTCACCTCATCCCAAACCCTACTCCCAGCCTCGCGGCAAGAAGCGGCGCGTCAGCGATCCGCGTAAACGCAAGACCCTACCTACCTCGCCACCTCCCGGTGCTTCCGCCTCTCTCTTCGCCACGCCTCGCTTCCGTCGCCTCCTCTTAGCCTCACCTTCCGCCTCCTCTTTCGCCACCCTCTTCGCCTGCCTCTTTCGCCGCCTCTCTTCCGCCCCCCTCTTTCGCGCCTCGTGCTTAGCGCCTCCTCTTCTTCTTTGCGCCTCTTGGCTCTTACCACCTCCGTTTCCACCTCCTCCTTCACCCCGCCACGCCACCTCCCTCGCCACCCTCTTCCGCCACCTCCCTGCTCCGGTCCGGTCCTAGCCTCGGGCCTCTCTCTTCCGCCGCCTCCTCCGGTCCGGCCTCCTCTTCCCAGCCTCTTGGCTCTGCCCATTGTCGTCGCCCACTGCTAGAGTCTTGCCTCCTGCCTCCTGGCCCTGCTCCAATACCCCTAGCGGCCGACGATGGATCAACAACCGAGCCTGGAGTCCAGGAACCGCGGAGGGAAGAATTCGTCCGCCTGTGACTCCATTTCAACCCCTACATCAACAGCGGCGGCCGCTTGAAAGCGGCCTCGCCTTAGCCAACCAACAGGTCCGGCACCAACCCCTACTACGGATGTCCCCTAGGTGAGTGTCATGAAATGTCCACTTTGATCTGATCTGGATTATCAATTGAATGAAATGTTGATTAGTACGAATTCTGAATTCATTTGCTTTCTGTTAGTGGCTTAAAGAATGAATGACAACTTTGCATGTAATCCTCTGTTAGTGGTTGAATCCTCTGTTAGTGGCTAGCCTTTTGTTATGAAGAATGATCTCAAGGATTAGTGTTAGTCTTATCATTTGAATGAAATGTTGAGTAGCATTTTGCATGCATGGTTTGGTCCATCTAGTGGTTGTTAAGTCCTTGAAATGTCATGTTATAGAAATATCATATGTTATAGATATGTTATCATCAATGGACACAGTATGAATCTATAAGATAAGCTATAGTGCTAATATGAATCATAAATGAAAGCACATAAGGAAATGTCATGTTATAGAAATGTCATATGTTATAGATATGTTAGCATCAATGGACATAGTATGAATCTATAAGATAAGCTATAGCGCTAATATGAATCATAAATGAAAGCACATAAGGAAATGTCATGTTTAATTATATGCATAAACTGCATGGATGTTAATTTCTTTGCATGCATGTTTATTGATCTAGAGTGGACTGCATGCATCTGGAGTTCTGGACTGCTTGCAATGCAAGAATTATATGTCTAATGCCTCCATAGAGGAACAACCAAAACCAATATAAAGCCACTATGTTCTGAATCAACTATGTATCACTTATGAACCTTTAGCTGCAGCTGACACTCTTGCAGATAACATATTGGGAAAAAAAACTTATGATTTCTTGATTTATTATTCTTTTGTAGGGATTACCACATGGACACAAAAAGGTAAAAAGAAAAGAGGGAAAATTATTACCACTGACGTGCTATCACAAGAAAATATTACTAATTAAAGACAATATCATTTACATTCAGCAGATTATTACCACTAGTTTGTCTTCATTAGTTCTTTATCTATCATTACTCTCCAACATACAGCAGAACAAGTGTCATACATGTGGAGTGCAAAATCTTTTCCGGAATCCAGAGTTGCATCAACGCTCGTTTGGCTTGTTGCTGCCCAGCATGGTTGATGGATTAGGTCATCTGGATCTGGAATGCTTTGCATGGATGTTTTATGTTCATGGATCTACATGCTTGTTTATTGCTTGATATGAATGTTTATTGATCTGGAGTCTGGACTGCATGGATCTGCTGCATGTATGGATCTGGAAGACTAGAATGCTATGGATGTATATTGATATGGACTGCATGTCTGCATCTGCATGGATCTGCAATGCTATAAATGTTTATTTGTGATTATGAACTTATTGATGATTGTGATTAGTGAACTTGTGATCTGTATGGATGATTTGTGATATGGACTATTGGACTACATGGATGTTCCTGCCACTGCCATCTAGAATCATTTTTTTTGTTGTGTTTAGTTGAAAGAACACTTCCTGCTTATGTTAATATTTTCTTCAGAATTGCCATGCATGTGTTTGGTTGAATAAGGCATCAGCATGCGCATGTTTGGGTCATTGGGTGGTCAATGACTGAATTGTTCTTTACATTTTATGATTTTCACTATGTTTATTGATAACGAGCTTAACGAACTGAGTTAGAGCTTTTTAACGAGCCGACCCGAGCCTGGTTTTTTGCTCGTTATCTTAACGAACTGAGTTGAGCCGAGCTCGTTTTCTTAACGAGCTTTACCGAGTCGAGCTGAGCCAGCTCGTTATCCACCCCTAGCTTCAAGTAGGACATTGGTCATTGGTCTCTCAAAAGAACAGTGAACTTGGCTGTGGT
Source organism: Phyllostachys edulis (assembly GCA_036346405.1). Taxonomy (NCBI): domain Eukaryota; kingdom Viridiplantae; phylum Streptophyta; class Magnoliopsida; order Poales; family Poaceae; genus Phyllostachys; species Phyllostachys edulis. The sequence continues at coordinate 57,634,367 of CM070553.1, forward strand.
AGATACGCATCTAGACAGTAGATTTGTAAGCACCTTCAGCTATGTCAACCTACAGGAATGCGTAACCGGGGAACGAAGCGTAAGCGAAGTAAGGATCACCCTTCAATTGTATTGTTCAAAAGTGAAATGATGTACAAGTAGCCCTTCCCCCTCTCATGTAACAATGGTGTCCTATTTATAGAATGGGAAAGGGTAGGAGGTGAAGTTACATAAATAACCCTAATTCTAGGGCAACCCTGGGGATAGCATCGTCCTTCTCAGTCAGGTGGGGTCGCCTACGTTGGGCCCATCAGTGGATGTTACGTTTGGCAGCTGCATAGAGGGGCTTGATTACAAAACCGATGTCATGTTTCTTGTAACCTCCCCCAACATTGGTCTTCCAAAAAAAAAGGAGTGAACATAAATGGGAGTTTTTTTATATGTATATGAATAATCAATCGCCAATCTATCCAGAAATTAAATTAGTAATTAGTGGTCAAGTTTGATTGTTGGGGGTTGAAATTTAGAGGAGTCCACATGTGGTGAATATTTTACAAGATTTGTCCACAAGCATGCCACTTTAATCAAGTTACACGTTCTTGATAGGGTGCATGCCCAAGGAACATGTATTTTTTTTCCTAGAACAGGCCAGATCATAACTTTATTACGTAGTCTTGTTCGAGTTACAATCATTAGGGATATACATCGAAAAAAAATTAGGAAGTGAGTATTTCCCATGAGCAAGTAGATGAACTCAAAGTGGCCTGTTGGGCACAAGCATGTGTAGCGTGTTAGCACGTTTCGATTGCATCCAAAAATATGTATTCTAGGAATTTTTCGTGTGCTTGACAAGGCTTTGAGATGGCTTGTTCACAAAAAATGGATTGGAACTTACATTTTGAGTTAAGTAAGTGACTGGATTGGCATGATTGGTGCTGGGAGAATCAACAGTTAAAAGCATTAAGTTTCTGGATGCTGTTTTATGATGAGTTCATGTACCTACGTTCTTCCCCTGGATTGAATTGATGTACTACATCTGTACATGTATTATTAATTGAACCGTTGTGTCCTTGTTGATAATTGATGCTGTGATGACAACTTTACAATCACTTGAAATTAACCCATTGCATTTTTCTCTACATTGATGTGCACCCTGTTGATCATATGGTATCTTAAACTCTTAATCGATCCTCCAGTAACTTTTTTTTTTGGTGAAATGGCTAGAGAATTGTCATTGTTGCATTAAAGAAGGAAAAGGTTCAGGCAGTACATAAACAAAAAACACAGAAAGCAAATTAATGCAAAAAAACAAAAACCAACCAACGAAAAACTCTCGGATAGTTCCGCGATCTGCTTCCTCAGGTCTACTTCTGAATGTCCCCTGACCCTCCTAGCCAACTTTGTCCCCCCTCCCCCTACTAAGCTGGACATCAGGAGATCGGCACTTCTCCCGCCTATAAGTAGGCTGCCAATTTTTTTGTCCTGCTTGTTATCCAGGCCCTGGCTTCTTCTTGGATGGTCGCTACCGTCCCAATTGTCTTGTTTCACTGATGTTGAAAAATCCTCCTATTTCTTTCTTTCCAGACTTGCCACATTGTGAGGATGACTAGCGAGCTTTGGCCCTTCCAACTCATGGACATTTCCCCTTCCAATACTGTCAGCCACCAATCCAGGATCGTCTCATGAGCTTCCCATTGTGCCGATATTAAACTATTGTGTTGTGCCCATGCTGCTACCACATTCTATACCCTTTTTGTGAAGGCACAATTGAGGAGAAGATGGGATGATGTTTCTGGGTTGTTTGTACATAATGGGCACCAGAAATCATTTAGCATGTGCCTTCTTGCTAGGACATCTGCCGTAGGCAGTCATTCTTGGACAGCCAGCAATGCAAAAATTTTGTATTTTTGCGGCACCCAAGAGTTCTAGATGAGACCGACGAAAGGTTTGTCGATCGATCCCAAAAACTGTGCCTTGTACGCCAACTTGGTCATATATGTCCCTGTCGCTGTCCACTTCCAGACGATATCATCCGGTAACTCCGGTGTAAGCTCCACCTGTGCGACATTGCCATATAGGCACACGAAGTCTAAAATGTGATGCTCTGTGATCTTTCTTCTGAGGTCGACGATCCACGTGCATTCCTCTAGTGCCTCCTTCACCGTCCTATTCTTTCTGGCAGCAATGGCATACATGCTTGGTGCCATGTTTTTTAGGGGTATTGGCTCCATCCAAGCATCCTTCTAGAAACTTGCTATGTTTCCACTTCTGGCGATTTTTGTTGAAACACGAAATAGTTCATGGTCTTTCTCATCTATTGGCAATTTCATGCCATTCCATTGTTTCTCCAGCTCCTTCCATTGATATCACGGCCGATGAGGCGAAGTGCCTGTTAAATCTTTGCTAGTGGAGGACTCCATGGTCTTAGAACTTTTTGGGTGACACACCGTATTCCAGTTGACCCAACATTTCCCTCCCCCACTAGTGTGTGCCTCACTTCCACTCTAAAACCAAGCCCTAAGACGCTTATCCATCTGTTTCTGTGTCCATGTCGGAAGGTCAGCCAATGTCATGTGGTATATGGGTATGGAAGTGAGAACTGCCTTGAGCGTTGTAAGTCTCCTGGCTCTGGATAGCATTTTCTTTTTGTAGCCCCCGAGTCTTGCATCGATCTTGTCTATAAGTGGCTGCAGCTGTACCTTCCTAAACTTATGCAGTGAGAGCGGGAGGCCTAGATATGTGCACGGCTGGTGCCTCCTGCCGGGCGGGAAGTCATGTAGAATGGTATCCAGATCTAGATCTTGACAATGTATTGGTATGACCGCACTTTTTCTTAGGTTTATCTTTAATCCCGTCACCTCTCCAAATATATCGAGAATCTCTTTTAAGTTGTCTATGTCTTGTTTGATGCGAGGCATAAAAATCATCGCATCATTTGCATACAGTGACAGTCTGGCCTTGACCGTCCTCCCACTCAGAGGAGATAGCCATCCTTCTGATGTAGCTATGTTCAAAAGGTCTTGTAGTGCATCAATTGCCAGGATGAATAGATATAGCGATAGAGGGTCCTCTTGTCGCACTCCACATTGATGCCAAATCCTTTGTCCCCTTATCCCATTTAGGATTATTGTTGAATTTGCCGTAGCAAGTAATATCGATATCCATTCTCTCCATCTTGCTCCAAATCCACATCGATTAAGAGTGTCAAGCATGTATGGCCAAGACACCGAGTCAAAAGCCTTAGAGATATCTAGTTTGATCATTAAAACTAGTGTCTTGGAGCACTGAAAAATGCGTGCCAGATTCTGCACATAAAGAAAGTTGTCTTGTATGCAGCACATCTTGATGAAAGCACTTTTGCTTCTGGAGATTAGACTATTCATGTGCCTAGACAGCCTCAAGGAAAGTACCTTGGAGATCAATTTTGCCATGCTATGGATCAAGCTGATCGGTCTGAATTCTGCTATGTCGATCAGTGTCTCCTTCTTGGGCAGCAGGACTATGTTTGCCGTGTTGATTTTCGCAAAATGCGTCCTGTTCAGATTGTAAAATTTCTCAAAGACCGCCATAATGTCTGAGCCAATAATGTCCCATGTTTCCTTGAAGAACTGCCCTGTGAATCTATCTGGCCCCAGGGCCTTGTCCCGAGGCATTTTGTGAATCGCGACAATGATTTCTTGTTCCTCAAACGGCTGTTCAAGTGGGCTTGGAATATTTGATTGTACCTGGATGGGCCGTATACGCTCCCACTCGAAGGTGTTGGTCGTCGGCCATGCTGCACCAATGATACGAGAGTAATGCTTAAACAGCGCTTGCTCCTTCTCTACTTGCAAGGCGTAGGTGCCGGCCGGATCCGACAGGACGTGAATGAAATTTTTCCTCTTCCTTGTAGTTGATTTTGAGTGAATGTTTTTTTTGTATTTGCATCCCCTAGCTTCAGCCACATTATTCGGGATCACTGCCTCCATATCATTCTTTGTATTGCTTCTAATCCTAGGATCCTTGTTAAGCCCATGTGTAATTCTTTTTCTAATGAGGTTAGCTGCCTTAACTCCTGTGCGTGGTCCAGTTGGAATATAATTTCGTGGGCTAAGCGCATCTGTAGTTTTTTATTTCCAATGCTTGACCTGCTCCAACTTGTCAAAGCTCTTGCCGTCCTTTGCAACTTACATAGTAAATTATTAACTGGGTCTGTTGTGTCTGCCTGCTGTGACCATGCTTCCATAACTGCCTCTTTGTAGCCGATCAAGAGGGGCCAAAATTTTTGAAAATAAAAACTCCTCGCTGGCTTTCTCCTCTCTTCTGTCGAAATAAGAAGAGGATAGTGATCAGAAATCGAGGAAGAGAGCGGGCGCAACATGTGGTCTGAGAAAAGTTGATCCCAGTCCAGATTGATGAACACTCTAGCGTCGGGCTAGCCTACTCATTTTACCAAGTGAAACGGTGGTCCTACAGATGTATCTCCTTTAATTCACAATGGTCCAAAGTGACTGGAATTGTACCATGAGCTTCCTATTTAGGTTTTGGTTGTTTTTGTCACACACCCGATACATTAAATTGAAGTCCCCTAAAGACACCGACAACAACTACCTTACGGTTGTGTGTCTCACAGGCTCACAACCGTTGAATGGTTGATACTTTGTCAACCACTATCTCCCGCCGACCAGACGCATCACTTCCTAACAGGTGCCACTTCCGGGAGTAATTGCCACTACTTCATCAACTACTCAAAAAAGAACACAAGCGGAAGAAGAGGAATTGACTTCAATTTGGAAGATCAACAGACGATTGGACTTTGATAGCATAGGAAGCATTACGCTCAGTGTAATCAGGATTAGTCTACCGCCTTATCGAGGGCACCCCCGGTAATAGCCAGTTAATATCAATAAAAGAGCAGTCTCATTCTCTCCCAAGAACTCTCTACCATTTTCCTCATTTCATTTTGTAAGATCGGCGACTCGATCGTCGACAGCTGGCGTCGTCCGTAGGGAAGAAGGCATTGAGTTCTTGAAGATCACTTCGCTCAAGCATTTCTCATCCACTTCCTTTGTTCCATTATCGCTCATGCGAATATGGCGGTGACTTGGGATGAGAAAAACTGGTTCGACCTGGCGAACTACTCCAATCTCGACATGGATGCATGCATCCGTGCCATGGAAGAAAACGGGATGTCATCGTCCTCTTCCTCCTCCATCAGTTCGCCAATCGTAGAGATTGACGAAATCGATCGGATGGATGAGGATACACCGCCACCAACAATGGCGCTCTCAGAGAAACCGCTCGTTCCGACTAGTTTGGAACATCCGAACGCCTATACAAGCCCGGTCAATCCGGCCGGCAGAAACGACAATGGGAGCCCAGCGCGGCAACCAGAGAGTCCAAGTACTCTCGATATTGTCATGGGCGACCATTATTCGCCAACGGCTCCTACGTATTCTGGGGGCCAAACAACACATGGTAAGGGTATCGATGAAGTTATCACCGATTGCTGGCCACGTGGGCATGGTGAAACTCAGCATACGATCGGCGGTCCGTCGGATCAGGATAAATCCACCACAAAGCCCACTAGAGGCAGTAATCTCCGACCACTCTCCATCGTGGAAGCTCCTTGTAGAAGCGCTAGAAGGCTCTCCCTTAGCTACGACGGGAGTTCCTCGGAAGATCACTGTTGGCGTCACGAAGTTAACACAATCAGAGATACCAATCTGGATGCCATGCACAGTCCTCCACGGGTTAACTCGCCACCACCTGCTGGTGGAAATGGTACGGGCGCTCAAGCACCAACTACCAGAGGCAACCGAACTGATGGACATACATCAGTTAATTCACCTATTCCTACCCCCTCGCAAGTAAGGAATCAGGCAGGGCCATCCGGGAGGTCAAGGGATAACTCGACTCATCGGACGCACACTGCAAGCGGGAATTTACCATGACCTTCGGTAACTATACAAAACCTGCAACGAGTTCAGGATATCTTGAATAATACAAACCCTGCTTTAGCAGGAACTCTAGGTTATGTTCAGCTTGCAGGTGAGGTGTCGGAGATCCTCCAAGAAACCATGCGGCGTACAAAAATGTACCGGGAGCAAAGGAATTCACAAAGTCACAAGATGACATTGTCCCAGCGCTCCTCTATCAATAGAGGACAACATGGTCGTGTAGAGGATCGAGCAACACCAAGACCCCCTCGTAGGTTTTGACCAGGAAATCACGAGGGAAGACGGCTCTTCACAGCAGCCACTCCTCCTCCTCGCCAAGAGGAACGACTACTTGATTCAGGCGATCTCAGGCATCATCTGAACCAGGTAGGTGGTCAAGGGCGTTATCATAACATCCACAACCGGGTTGGGACACCGGATCCTAGATATGCAAATTCGAAGAACCGATCCCTGACTGACTATAATCTGGCTCCTTTGTAGAGAAGGCGCCACAACTCCATTACGAGATGCCGAGCATTTTCGGCAGGTCTCCAAGCTATTCGTTGGTCGAACAGGTTCTGAGTAGCCAACATAGAGAAGATCAATGGGACTCAGAACCCATTAGAATTTCTTCAGATTTATTCTACCGCCATCAAGGCCGCTGGTGGTAATGATAATGTAATGGCAAATTATTTGCCCACGGTCCTTGAAGGATCTGCCCAGTCGTGGTTGCTTAACCTACTGGTCGGATCTATCTATACTTGAGAGCAGCTCTACGATACTCTGATCGTCAACTTTCAAGGGACGTACGACCGCCCCGGAAAGGAGGATAATCTTCATCGAATGAAGTAGAAGACCAATGAAACTTTTCGACAATATATCAAGAGATTTAGTCAGGTTCGGAATTTTATCCCAGAGATCACATAATCTTCTGTCATCCAGGCCTTCAAAGCAGGGCTGAGGAATCGCCGGTTTACGGAAGATATTGCAATGAATCCTCCACGAACATCCGTCGAGCTTTTTGACATGGCGGACAAATACGCGACCGCTAGCGAAGCGGTCGAATGCTATTGTAACACCCTAGCCCAACACGAGCCTGGAATGCTACCAAAATAATAAAGTAACAAATTAAAACCTAAGACATAATACTAAATTTTGACAGAACCTCCTTTGTATAGTTAACCATACCGGAGGTTCTAACAGATATCAATAACAATAATCAATAATCCAAACATACAATTTAAAATGTAATCATAAAAATATCCATAAGACGCTAATCAACTCTATTACAAAACATCAAATGCATAAGGCATAACCAATAGAAATCTTCTAAGCAGTTTGCTCAATTATTAATTCATAATCCAAAATTAATCATTCATGAGTGATTCATGGAAGCGTGCAATAGATCTTATTTCTATCCTCTCCCATGCATGACGTCCGCGTAGGATGTACCTAAAATACAAACAAACAGCAAGAGTGAGTCCATAACTCAGCAAAGTACAAATAATACGACAATTGAATACACAACTCTATCATCATCATCCAACCAAAATTTTTTATAGTAAGCCAAATCATATACTCATGCAATGCAAATGCACAAATGCACCTTTTTTTTTCTCTTTGCATATACGGTAATATAGAGTATGCATCCATCGATGCATACCCATGCCTGTGCCTTCTAGCACAGGGACCATAAGTCCACACTCCACGAGTATGGGGACCTCAAGCCCATCTAATACATGATGGGGACCTCAAAATCAATACTTGGTCACCACGTGACCAAGTCTATAAGATGATAACATAATGCATATGAGTCAATCCTTTTATCCATCATAAACATGTAATAGCCAGTAGCAACATACATGAGTAAAGAACATACACATACTACTAGCATTCATGAACAAAGAACATACATATCATACTAGCATTCATGAACAAAGAACATACATATAATACTAGCATTCATGAGTAGAGAATATGCACATAATACTAGCATCCATGGACAATCACTCATAATTATTCTATCAATAATTGTACTTGCCTCAACCGTGCGAAGCTTAATGAGCGAAAAGGGCGCTACCCCTAGAATCAAACCCCCGCCTGAATAATTTTAACAAATACTCTAAGATAATATTTCTAGATAAGACATTGCTATAAACAAATATATGACTAATTACGTTCTCTAGCGCAACCCAAAACACCAACTCCCAAGAATAGCAATTTGTCCCAAAACAGAATTGTCTTCTTCTAAAACTCATAACTTTTCTTTTAGATATCCAAAAGTGGTGTTCTCTGACTTTCTGGAAGGCTTATTAAATTACCTACATAAACCTAGTTGGCGAGCTTCCCAGATTCTATCATCCTCTAGTCCTACCAAACATATTACTAAAACTACTCAATCCTGTCAGAGGTTCTGGACAGCGAGACTAAAACCTACGTAACTTTCAGTACAAATATCCACAATTTACGTTATTTAGATTTCTGGAAACCTTATTAAAATACCTACAACTTTCGTTTTGGTCAGACCCTCTGAAAAATTCATTAACTAATTGCTAATGACCAATTAATACTAATTGCCATAATTCTGACAGAGACTCTGAATAGTGACGCTACAAAAAAAATCATAACTTATGATCCGTTCATCCAATTGACCTAGTCCAAGATCCTATGGAAAGCTAGTGATGCTACCCACAACTCTCTAGGAGACGGCCAGGTCAGAAATTGCCGTTATCAACCCCAAAACAGTCGGGCACTATAGACTGCCCTAAACCGATCTAATACCGACATTACCTAAATACACGAATACACGACTAATCGAACGAGATCAGGGGTTACCCTTGGAGAATCTATTGAAGAACACGAGTACCACCACGTGATCCCTCTCCTCTCCCTTCCTTCTCCCTTCCTTCTTCCTCTCCTCTCTCTTCCTTGATTCTTCTTGGTAGTAGCAGCAACATCAGTACATCTTTGCAGCACAGAAAATCAGGAGAGAGTCAGCCTTGCATGCACCAATTTTCCATTTCTCTGTCTCTACCGAGAGGCACCTTCAGCTAGCAGCGCTGGCCATGTAGCCATGCATGTACGAAATCTACACACAGCTACTGCCCATTGTCTCTCACGCGAAGGAAAACAGAAGCATGTAGTCTTGAATGCAGGGCAGCAGCAACAAGGGAAAAGGGAAGAGGCTATAGGCGCAAGAGGGTAGAGAAGCAGGGTGCCTGGCATGCAACACGAGCAAGGAGTGCAAGTGCAAGCGGTGGCTTGGGAGGTAGGGGCTGGCCGGCTAGGGTTGGGGGAGGGGCGTCCCCCCTTTTTGACCCATTAAAGGGCTAGCCCACAAGGACTAGACTGCCTTGGGTCAGAAGCCCAAGGTCCAAATCCTCCATAATTTCTTCCTTGGCCTTGGAACCCTTTGAAGAGGGACCTCCTCTTCGGACTCTTCTGACGATCCTTCACCTTGGATCACCCCAGCCAAGAAAGTTGATATAGAAGACATTGGCTGGGGGTCAGAGACATATTGGGGAATGGAAGTCTTAACTTTTGTTTTCAATACCTCTCGGGTAGAAGATCTTGGAAGAGTTGGAACTGAAGCAAGAGGTCTTGGAGAAGCTAAAGTTAAAGCAAGTGTGGGCTTTATCTTCTTTGGCGCAATAGGAGGTCTGGAAGTAATCCTTGCACTCTTTGCCAAAGAAGGAGAAGATATCGCACCGACAACTGAGATGGAACGTTTCTTTGATGTCATCTATCTAGAAACATATTAATTAGACATGAGTAGATTCACTTCTTATGTCTAGTTAACTTCTATGAAAACTTACCACTGTGCGATCTTTCCTAAGTGACAAAGTCGCCCCAATCAAGCTTAGGGGTTGCTCCTCTATATTGATCAGTTCCTTTTCTGGAACCCGATCCTTTAATAGGACTGAGGTCCTAGCTAGGACCTCATCGTTTGAAAGAGCTGCAATATAATGAGAAATTACTTTACTTTAACTATAAAAGTTCAGTTTGAGTAAAAAGATGAATAAGATGTTACCATTTTCAGGGACATCACAATTGCAAGATAGCATTTCCTTCTTCTGAAGGGGAAGATCTTGTTCTTAAGGAAGTCATGGACGATCTTTCGTCCAGTTAGACCTCCCTCTACCAGTTTGCTGATCACCAGGACCACTCTCTTTTCATCATTTGAGAGCTTAATTTCCTTGTTAGCAGCTCGACTTTTGGTGGACCACTCTGGTGGTGCATTGCGATTGTAAGTGATCCTACTTTCTTTTGGAACTTCGGAATAAAACCATTCCTTGCTCCATGTCTGGCTGGCATCTTTGGTAGCCAAGAAGGGGAACATCCTCTTGCTGGCATCTTGAAATTTAAAATAAAAAGAGCCCAAAGCACCAGCACTTTTCTTGTTGCGAATGATTTGGTAATAAAACCTAAACAGATGCAGACTAGGGGCTATCCCTAAAAACGCCTCAAACATGTGGGCAAAAATACTAAGTACCAGAACTGAATTCGGTACATGGTGACCCAATTCAATTCCGTAATGATTAAGAAATTCGATCAGGAAATCACGCTCGGACAAGGGAAGGCCTGCTCAGAGGTAGGGCACGTAAAGTTCTGTGAAACCAGCCGGAGGATTTGGTTCAATCTCCCTCACCAGTGCATGCCACTCGATAAGAGCCTTCTCCGGTAGATGCCCGTCTTGCTCCAGTCCTTCAAGCTCCTCCGTTGTCAGCATTGACTATTTCCATCCTGCCATTGCTTTGGTTCAATGGCGGGCTGAGGGATCCTTCTTTTCGAAGGTTCGTGGAGGACAGAAGGTACTCGGTGAAAAGCAAAAGTGAAAAGCAACTAGGGTAAAAACGTGCCTAAGGAGATGTAAAAGATCTGTATATATACCCTTGGTGCATTTAAAACCCACTACCTTAAGGATGTAACAACTGCGCCTCGATTAGCGGTGACACGATAAGTCACGTTTGGTCAAGGGGGTTGTTTCGCGCGTCAGAGATGTGTAAGAAAAAGTAGTTGCAAAGTTTTTTCTTTTTCTTTTTCTTAAAATTATCTTCATCTCGTATCCATCAAGGATGAAAAGGTACGAAACTGCTTAAACATAGAAGTTACCTCGATATACATCTCGAAAGAAGATCACCTGATCATCAGAATTTCCTTCCTTCAACCCCTTAAAAGACTTTCATCCACGAAGCAAACTAACTATCCGACCACCTTAAACAAAGGTGGTCGAAAAGTCAATTTGGTCTGTGGATGATCGTCTTTTGTATGCTCCAACTGCAGGAAGAAAAATGCCAAAGCAATATAATTTCTTACTCATGAAAAGCTTTGAGGATGGAAATCTAATGGAAATCTCTGAAGGAATGTTTTTTCTTCTTGCCCTTCTAGTGGTTATTTGTAGACCAGTAACTTACGGTGGAATCAAATAAACCAGATGGAAGTCTAACAGATAAGATTTTATTAGATTTTGTTCCTAATAAATCGATGAAGACTAAAACGTATTTGTCCATTCGGGAATTGCTTTCATAAATATATGGCTGACGCTCCTGCTTCTTGAGGGAAATAGTTATTTACAATTCAAGTAAAACTATCTTCTTGACCAAGTCTAATTTTGGTAAAAAAAACCTCTTCAAGTAAGTTATTTTCACTTGAAATTGAGAGGCTACCTGACGAGGATTGTTGGCTAGTCAATTATCCGAATATATCTTTATTTTGCTTATTTATAAATAAGCCATGTTTTTACTAGGCCTAAGTTAGTTTTCTAGGCTCAAGATTAATTGATCAGTCAGAAGGTGGGCCTAAAAGTCTTTTCTTTGACCGTTCCCAAAACCTCTTCCGAAGGCCCAGTTGGACCTCCTCTATAGGTTCCTCTAGGACCTCTCTAGGACTTCTCCAGGACCTCTCCCCCGCAGAGGAGGTCCTAGAAAGCGGTTACCCACGTGTAGTTAATAATGCTACACGTGGAGATATCGGCGATAACGGTCATCACGAAGGGACGTGACTATTGGCGTGAATAGACGCAACCATTGGCGCGAAGAGGCACCACTGCTGCTAACTGCCGACGCTTGTAAAACTATAAATAGTCCGGCCTATGTACCTTTGTAACATAGATTCACATTCAAGTCCTAATCCGTGTGTATTCATAGTCACTTTCCCTGTAATCAGAGTATACTCTTTGCAATACACATTCACCATTTCGAGTCCTTTGGCGAACAAATAGTAATCTTCATTTTCCTTTTATATTCTGGTTTGTCCGTTTTGTAACGAGAGTCCCAGATGTGGATAGTATCCATTTCCGTTAAAAAAAGGTCTTTTGAGTCCATTTTTGAAATGATCAAGGATCTCCAGGGCAGATTCAATTGAATTCCATGAGTTCCCACCAACAGGCGCTAACTGAAATTGCTACCGAAGAAGAGATGGTACAGGGTTTCTTCCATTTGTTCTTGGCACAATTTGCATGAATAGTCTTATAAGAAGAAATTCTTTCCTCTCAGTAAATCCTTTCAATTTACTCTGCCTCAGGTTCTCAGCAATGACAAAAAAAAAACCCTTGTGTTTGGATCTACATGATAACATGAAAGCTCTTGGTATTAGTCCCATAAAAAATTTTATGGCTCTGTTTGGAATACATGATTTTTTAGATTTTTATAGGATTTAAATTGTTTCTAATGAAATTAGTACGAAATTCTTATGTTCCAAATGGGCTGGTCCTCCGAAAGCCAGTCATACGAGGTATATTTATCTTCATCTCAAGTGGTATCCACTTGATCAATAAGATTAAATTGTTGACATAGTAGGATTTGATAAGCTTGTCCTGAGAGGGGCAAGTGAAATCGAGAATGGAATTTCATTCACTACTGGGACAGCTTGAACTGAAGAATTGGTTAATGTCCGGGCATCTACGGCCACATTAAACGCTTTGGATCATCGTGGAACAGAGAACGTGCACATGACGTTCAGAGTACAAGCACGGCGGAAGCTCCGTCAGTGCATTAACACTCTCAAATAACTTCTTGTGTAGTACTAATTAATAATCAATAAATGGGATCGATCGAAAGATCACGGTCGTACATTTGTACCGTCTGGCTTCGGATCCCCTGATTCCTCGATTGATAGGGTCCTGTGGTTGTACTGCACAGGATATGTGAACTGTAAATGTAAGCTGGCAGTAACTGAGATTCACTTATTCTCTAAACAAAACTGTATGTGATTCATTCATATCTGACGATAATAGAATCGAAATCATGTTGTTTTTATTTAGGTCTTTCTTGGAACGAATGAAAAATCGAAGAATTTAGGAGGATTTGAATCCTACAGGTAAAAATCCCAACGATGGTGTTTGGAACGAAGGAATGACTACTAAGAAGTACATTGAAATTCGTATGGAATTGGCTATTCCTTAGGAATTTTGTGGGAAAATAAAGACCCCGTGTTTTTCCTTGGTGGCATCCAAAACGGTTGTTTCAAGAGAACATCTCAGTCGATGGAAGAATTCGGGACACAAGGGAGAGAGAGAGAGATGCCAGTGACCGGATCTCAGTCGTTAATGTGCTGCCATCTGGTCGTCCCCGGTCATGTCATGACCAGTGGCGGTCCCAGAATTTTTAGAATGGGTGTTCGGACTTCGGAGTTAGGTTGTGCAGATATACCGATACCAATACGCCAATACCGTGAAATATCATTTCCCCAATAAAACACTGATACGACAATACACGTATATATAATAAAATACAAAAAAAATATAGAAATTAATGATTTCGTATGAGGAAACAGACGATATAAGGCAATCATAATGGCATGAATTAAACAACAAATTATATATATCAATTACAGTTGAGGGGGTGGAAACTAGGAATAGAGCTATTTTAGCTCTAAGCTTCATATTTTGCTGAGCTGTGTTGATTTTGCAGGGTGCGGCCACTTGGTGCTTGGCTGTTGTTGTTTTCTCTATTTTTCTGTTTTGGGTTGTAGCAGTTATACTGCTAAAACTTATTTTCTTCCTCTAATAGTGATCGGTAGAGCTTATGTCTTCTTTTTCAAAAAAAAAAACTTTGTGCTTAGTGCTTGGTCGTTGTTGTTTTCTCTCTTTTTTCTGTTACGGGTTGTAGTAGCTAGATTGCTAATTTTTTTCTTCCTCTAATAGTGATCCGTAGAGCTCCTGCTTTCTTTTCCTGTCAGCAAGAACCCCATCTAAGAATATTCCTTCCATAGAGCAAAAATTAGCATGTAAACATATGTAACAAGGGTCCAACTATTTGTTCATTATTCAAGGCAAAGATTGTATTTTTGTACAACATCCATCGGAAAGAATCAAGAAAGCAGAGGAAGCGGCTAGACTCCACAAAGAACCGGAGCTGGTGCAGAGCAAAGCCAAGGAGAAGAAGTGGTGCACGTGGAACACACCTAAATCTGGAGAGAGGACGATGACACTGAGCTGGATATGTTGCTCCCTTCCTGCCGCCACGCTCCCTCCTGGCCACCGCGTTGCTTCCTTGGTGCTGCCTGCTCTCTTCCTCCCTGTTTGTCGCGCTGTCACACGCTTGTTCGCGTCGCATCTCTGTTCGCCCGTGCAGGTGCACTACGCCGCCTCACGCCTGCTTGCCGTCGGGACGTAGTGCCATGTCCACCGACCGTCGCTCGCCTTCGTAACCCACACCTTCACTCGTTCGTCACTTGGAGGCTGGAGCCTCCTCCCCCAACAGACACACACACACAAACAACCACAGGATGAGAGAGAGAATAGAGGTTAGGGTTTGGTGGGTTGGAGTAGGAAGAAAAATAGGCATAATGTATTACATGGCCTGCACATGAGGTGTGGGGAGTACGGGCCGAATTCATTTGCAGACACAAATATATCATTTTAGCCTAACTAATAACATATACATCTAATATACCTATTATATACCAGATATTTTGCAAAAGAAAATCGGTGTTCAGCTAAACACCCTTGACCCATGGAGGGTCCGCCCATGGCCATAACCGAATCTGGTCGTCCCTTGCCATGCAACTGCCGGATCCGGCCTCCTCCCCTATCTTCGGCGACGGTGGTCGTCTTTGCTTCCCTCAGCTCGACTGCGCGCCTCGCCCATGCGTGCTTTCGCCATTGCCGATTCACTTGCCGCTCGCCGATGAAGGAGCAGTAGCAGGGGTGGGGTGTGGGGAGAAAGGAGAGTGTTTGCGCTTGGGAAATAATAAGAGGGGAGAAAGAAAGAAAGAGATAAGACGGGAAAGAGAGAAGGTAGGGGTGTTTTGGTCATTTCGGATAAAAACTGACAAGGTTAACCATGGGTTTGGATGGCCAGGTGACGACAGTGGCATATTCTGAAGAAAAATTGGAACCCGATGGCATATTGTGAAGGAGTTATTCGATGGCAAATTGTGAAGAAAGAAGTTATTCGATGGCACATAATCAATTTTCTCTTGTTTTAAAGATTTTCTATGTTAGTTCTTGTAACACTCCAGATAACATGACATCTCATTCGTGCATGTTTCCTATCCTCGTGATTTTAATTTCCCATGTCACACATTGTAAGGTCGAGAAAACCGACTAGGAGGGGGGGGGGTGAATAGGCAGTTTAAAAAATCACCAAGGTTAAAATCGATTTCTAGTGTGGAAGCGAAAGTCAATTAGGTTTTGCACCATTAAATTCTGAAGATTCTAGTTTCCCTTAAGTGCACCCCAAACTAAGTATAAGTCAAGGAATTGCAATCCTAAGGTGACAAGCAAGTAATTTAATTGTACGAATATAAATTGCAACAATATAAAGCACAAGAAATCAAACTACAAAGACACTTGATATTTTCTCGTGGTGATCGAAAACTTGCTGGTTTTCCCTAGTCCACATTGAGGTAAGCCCAAACGAATAGAACCGACTTCACAAATTAAACCAACACTTCGAATCCACTAGGGGTTACTCTTCCTCCACTCTGGACATGGTGAGCATCGAACCACTCACAATGCCCGGGTCTTCTCGCAACCTTCCTTGAGAAGATCACCACCCCAACTCCTCCAAGCTATCTAGAAGTCGGCAAACACTAAGAGTAACAAGTCGAAGGCATTCACTTGAATGAATCAAGTGCCTAAGCTCGATGGATACTTAATCCAATACTTAATACAACACATGCACTAGGATTTTCCTCTCCAAACTAACTAAGTGCAACACATGCACAAAAGAGAAGAGAGGGCTTGCTCTTAGCTCAAGGGATGAAAATAGCACCAGCAACCTCCCACAACCAGCCACAAGGGGTAAATATAGACCTACACAAAGAAACTAGCTGTTGAAGGATAATTTGTTGTAAAACAGAGGAGCCCGGTCTGACCACCAACCAATGGCTGGTTAGACTGGCCTTACTCCAACAGCTATAAAAACTAGCCGTTGGACCCTAAGACGGACTAACCGCCCACACAAGGGCTGGTCAGACCACTAGGAGAGTGGTTAGACTGCTCCACAGAGGAGGAAAGCCAAAACGGAGAAGAACCTCTCTGGAAAAACGTTGACCATGGCAGTCTGACCAAGGGCCGGTCAGACCGGCCAACACATCGCTCACCATAGCTACTAATCAAGACCGCTCTTAATAGTACGTCAACCTACACTAGAAATCCGGTCTTTGCACCAAACACCGAGATCGGTAAAATGACTAAGAAACACATTCTTAGCGTATGCTATATATACATTTGCCTTGGGCATTCACTTGGAGATTTAGGATGGTCCACATCTTCTCTCAAGATCGGGTTCTTGACTTGAGCATCAACACATGACGTCACTCACTAGATTTGATGACTTTCAACACATTGAGCCATCAATTGTCCTCATCATCATGTGACTTAACCTATTTCACCAACTCATAGAAAATATTAGTCCACATGACGATTGTCATTAATTACCAAAATACTCTATTAACACATAATGGCGTGTCTAAATTCTTCACACATGCCTATATGGAGAGAGATTTTGAGAGGAGTATCACGTGAAAATGGGAAAAAAAACTTAAAATTTGAAAATTTCAGATTAGGACCGTGGGATTGTCGTCTATTGAAAAACCACTCCATGACATCTAGCTGGCTACCCCATCCTCTTCTTTCCGTCATCTCTCCCCACCGCTCTCTCTCCATTCTCTCCTCTCCTTCGGCGGTGGCCAGGCGTCCAGCGAGCGACGCAGTAGCCCTGCAGCCATCAAGCATGGGCGAATGGGAGGCGAGTGCGGGCAACGAGCGGGGTGGAGTGTGGCGGCTGGATTCGATCTCTTCTCCACGACCGGCGGACTAGGAGGTCGAGGGCGCTGTGGGACAACAAGGCATCGACGGTTTCATCGGTTTCGTCTTCCTCATTGTGCTCCTCCATCCGACGCAAGAAGGGGGGCAGGCAACGGACCTCAAGGTACACACTGCATCATAGTAAACCATTGTAACATGAAGCAGTAAATAGGTACATTATACATAGTAAACAACAGCATACATAGTAAACTGACAAATTGAACGTAATAAAGTGAGCAAGACACACATAGTAATTGTGTTTTCTCAACACAGTAATCATTAAAGCAACACATAATAATTTAATGATTAAGGGTATTGTTCTCGTGCAGGCGACGTCGAGTCAAGCATTGACAGCATAATGGACTCGATTGAAGCCGACGTGATCCCGGGGTTACACCCTGCTGCATACATAACACAGGCCCTAATCATACCGGCAGTTGCGGCAGGCCACAAGTCACTGCCCACCATCTTAGAGCAAACTGAGGTATTGAATGCAGTAAAACATGTACGCATGGTCAAGTAATGTTGGTCGTTCTTACTGTAATTCATATCTAATTTGTTTTTTATCGCAGGAGATAGTGAACGAGGGATCCATCGACATCCCGTCAGAGCCTCCGATAGTAAAGGAGCACACGAAGTTTATGGCAAAGTAAAACATGAAAGGAAAAGAAGTAATTTTACTTATTTTTGACAGTAACGCGATCCATTTTTTATTCCTTTTTTGCAGGTGCTAGTAAAGGAAACTGAAACTGTCGCACTAGAGGGGCCTCCGCTAGTAAAGAAGGTAGAGGAGGCCCCTACTGCCGCGAGCAAAGTCAAGGAGGCTCAAGTGGCTAGCGTCAGCGCTCCAAATGTACATACTGGAGGGCCGCTGACAGTAATACGAGTGACATTTATAGTAATTTATTAGACACATGACAGTAAAATAAGAGACACGAGTCTATTTTCCACAGGACGCCGCTGCCAAGCCAAAGCTCAAGATAAAACTTGTCGATCCTAGGCCAGCAAAGACGACGGGCACAGCGGCGACAAAAAAGGAGGCACGTGTGTAGAAGACAACTGTCGGTAAAAGAGGTCCCCTCCAATCCAGAGCGACGTTGGTGCGTTGGGGAAGAGGCTGACAAAAGCTACCAGCAAGCTGGTGTTGCCATTCAAGCCGTACAAAAGGCGACCGGAAGTGCCTGTGGATAGGGCTATGGAGGTGAGGGGGCTGATATGCAACGACGAGAGCCTCAAAAGGTAGGGAGAATATCGCCACACATTTTACCGATATGTGTATGTTATGTTACTGCCTACCATTAGATAGTTTGTTGGATTGTCAACTTTTTATTTTATCGAGGTTCCACTTATGTTTTCACCAAGGGTTCCCTTATGTTTTACTGCTAATGCGCACAACATTCTTACTACAGCCTTGCTTTGCTCAAGTCCATCGACGGATTCATAGAGGCTAATGGAAAAGACATGGCAGAGTCAATCAAGGACGGACAGATGACTGAAGACATGTTCATATCTCAGTTCATCGAGTGTTTGCGTTAAGACGGCGTTGACCTGAGGCCACAAAGCAATGGGTACAGGGAGTTCCTCCCCATCAAACGGTCGGTAAGATGTTTTTGTCGCAAAGCCTCTTTTTTTACAGTAAATAGTCACTCGCATAGCAGCAAATCCTATCGCCGCACTTGATAAGTTTATACTGCTATGTTTCGCCCGTCGACAGAAACTGCTAAACATAGAGGAGTACATTAAAAACGAGCAGTGCAACAGAGAATAGGCCGTGAACATGCTGAAGGAGCACATGGTGGCGGTAGACATCAACGCGTAAAGCTAGTAAGTAATTTAGTGTCTATCTGACGCGTATCCAATAAATTATCTTTCATGATCTAGTAAATTACTTTGTTCATTACAGTAAAGCCGATAAGTAATCTTTTATTGTGGGTTTTTATACTCATTTTGTAGCTCTTCCTCCTAGTTTTACACAATCATCACTAGTCCGCTTACTGCTCAACATAGTGCAAAAGCGCGTGGAAGTGCTGGACTCCAACAATTACAAGTAGTAGGGCACAAAAGTAATGAACCATCATGACCTAATGAGGAAGAGGATCATCCCTCGCCTGTGTGCAGCCTTGTAGGCCGTGACCAGTGGGAAATTCCTGATCGTCGTGAACTGGAGGGTGCACAGGATGGCAACACCGATGTAGGTCCTAGAGAACGACTGCACCTTCTTCGTAATGAAGTATTTGGAGTTCTAGGATGGTGAAAGCTCGATTTTCCAACTACCCGCAACATGTAGTATTTTTTCAGATGTATAGCGTCTGACATGCAACCTTTTTTACCATATGTATGTAGGAGAAGGGGAACGAGCACAAGGCCCAGATGATGTTCTATCTATTGTTCCACAAGGTCAATAGTGTCAAGCCCCTCCCTAAAGCACTGGAGAAGTATAGGCCGCTCAGCAAACCGAAATAGTTTTTTATGTGTTTATGACTAATATCTAGTAAACTCTTTTGTAACTGTTAGTAATATGTGTTACATTTATAGTAAAACATATGATTACTAGAAGAACTTGCGTAACAGATAGCAAATACATGTTTTCTAGTGGGTACACAGTAATGTCGTTCTCAAACATCAGTAAAATGTTATCAAACTCACAATAACTACCCATCAACACAAAGTGCAAGCGTTTTACACCAGTAACATGAAATGCCTTCCGAAGTAAAAATAGGTATCGTTTACGGTAAACGGTAACATTTATTGGATCAGCAACGTGATGTCATCTTTCGCAATTAAACCAGCATCCCAAATATCACGACCCTCTCTTCCTCACCTAAACGATAGTAAAACCTTTTTTATAACGACATGGGGTGACGCGCGATCATTTTATTGACAATTTTTTCATCGCCATTTGTGTGTTGGTAGGTTTTTACCATCAATTTAGAATGGCATCGATCAACTTTTACGGCTATATTTGATGCACGCCCTCATGTTTTACTGCAGCCTTGCTCAACTCAAGTCCAATGACAGATTCATAGAGGCTAATGGAAAAGACATGGTAGAGTCATTCAAGGATGGACAAATGACTGAAGACATGTTCATATCTCAATTCATCGAATGTTTGCGTCAAGACGACACTAACCTAAGGCCACAAAGCAATGGGTATAGGGCGTTCCTTCCCATCGAACTGTCGGTAAGATGTTTTTGTCGCAAAGTATCTTTTTTACAGTAAATAGTCACCCGCGTAACAGTAAGTCCTATCATCGCACTCGATAAGTTTACACTACTATGTTTCGCCCATCGACAGAAACTCCTAAACGTAGAGGAGTACGTTAAAAACAAGCAGTACAATAGTGAACAGGCCGTAAACATGTTAAACGAGCACATGGCGGCAGTAGACATCACACGCGTAAAGTTGGTAAGTAATTTACTGTCTATCCGACACGTATCCAGTAAATTACTTTGTTCATTACAGTAAAGCTGAGAGGTAATCTTTTATTATGGGTTTTTATACTCATTTTACAGCTCTTCCTCCTAGTTTTACACAATCATCACTGGTCCGTTTACTGCTCAACATCGTGCAGAAGCGCGTGGAAGTACTGGACTCCAACGATTACAAGTAGAAGGGCACAAAAGTAACGGACCATAATGACCTAGTGAGGAAGAGGATCATCCCTCGCTTGTGTGAAGCCCTATAGGTGGTGACCAGCGAGAAATTCCCGATCGTCGTGAGCTGGAGGGTGCATAGCTTGGCGATGCCAAAGTAGGTCCTAGAGAACGATTGCACCTTCCTCGTAACATGTAGTATTTTTTTCAGATGTATAGCGTCTAACATGCAACCTTTTTTTATCATGTGTATGCAGGAGAAGGGGAACAAGCACAGGGTCCAGATGATGTTCTATCTATTGTTCCACAAGGTCAACAGTGTTAAGCCCCTCCCTGAAGCACTGGAGAAGTATAGGCCGCTCAGCAAACCAAAGTAGTTTTTTTATGTGTTTACAACTAATATCTAGTAAACTCTTTTGTAATTGTCAGTAATATGTGTTACATTTACAGTAAAACGTATGATTACCGGAAGAACTTGCGTAACAGATAGCAAATGCATGTTTTTCAGTGGGTATATAGTAATGTCGTTCTCAAACATCAGTAAAATGTTATCAAACTCACAGTAACTACCAAAAAACACAAAGCGCAAGCATTTTACACTAGTAACACGAAATGCCTTTCGAAGTAATAATAGGTATCGTTTACGGTAAATGATAACATTTACTAGATCAGCAACGTCACGTCCTCTTCCGCAGTAAAACCAGCATGCCGAATATCACGACCCTCTCTTCCTCACCTAAACGACAGTAAAACCTTTATTTATAACGACACGGGGTGACGTGCGATCATTTTACTGACAATTTTTTCACCGCCATTTGCGTGTTGGTAGGTTTTTACCGTCAATTTAGAACGGCACTGATCAACTTTTACGGGTATATTTGATGCACGCCCACACGTTTTACTGCCGAGCTTGAGCGGGAGATGCTGGTTCTAGGGCGCATGAGGGGTTTATTGCCGTTTTGGATGTGCGTGTATGGGTTTTACTACCGATCTTGAGCGGGAGACGCGGGCGCTGGCTAATCGCGCGTAGCGCGGGGGAAGTGTGGGATATATATGTATATGTGTGTGTGTGTGTGTGTATATATATATATATATATATTGATATATATGTATATATTGTAAGGACCCAGGATTAACACCCCAAATCCTCTATGCATTTTTGAACTAGTCCTATGATCAGTGGCTAGCTCACACAGTAAACAAACATGGTACCACAATCATAATCGCAAAACTTTAATAATGAATAACAGAGTTGATTACCAGAAAGGCTTTCTAGCCAACAAATAAGAACACAGCGGAAGACAAAGAAGAAGTAGTAGAGCCCAGGTAATCTACCACAGGCAATCGATTGGAGTAGTGGCCTAGTCGTTGACATCTTCAGCAGATGAAAAATCCTTCTCCTCTAAACAATATTTTATTAACCAAGAGTGAGTACAAATAAATGTACTCCGCAAGTTACACCCAATAACAGTGTTATAATGCATGTAGGGATATAACAAAGGAAGGCTTCTAGAGTTGATTTTGCATAAAGCAATGTTTCTTTCCAAATACTTGTACTAAGTTCCAAAACAATTATTCTATAACTAAAATTTATTTTTCTAAATTTTCAAGTTTTATAGTTAGATAACATTCATCAACGAGTGGTAAAGGATACCCTCCTATCACAAGGCTACCCGCCCAATTCCCATTTGGATAGAAATCCAAAACCATTTGATAAAGTCTGTTGAAATCAAAACCAAAATCTAACATGGAGTGGCTTTGCTCGCATGTCCATGACCGTAGACACGGCTATTCGAATAGTTTTACACTCTGTAGAGGTGTACAACTTTACCCATATGACATGACTTCTCTAGTTTGTTTGGCATCCGTCGATACCACCGCTCACTACCTTAGGTAAGTAGTCTAGAGCACGTGACAAGGCCTTTACAATGCGTCATCCCATCGTAGTCTCGCCTCGCTAAGGTTCGCCCCCTTTGGATAGAAACCCGCCGGGTTCAGGCCCCCTCTTGCGCCAGGTGGGAATACATAAAAGTAGGTCATAAAAAAGGTATATAGCAAAAATCAAAGGCTATAATGATTTTTTAAAAAATCAAATTGCATTGGGGTATCTTATAATTGGTATTTAAGTATACTAAAAGTGATAAAAAGTATAATATATCCATTTAAGTGATATATTATAAGTGTGAGTATGTACTCGTGAGTACTGCAACGGGGTCATATATATATATATATATATATATATATATATATATATATATATATATATATATATATATATATATATATATATATATATATATAGAGAGAGAGAGAGAGAGAGAGAGAGAGAGAGTAAAATGATATCTTGCATGCTAGTGAACTCTAGTGCTATCTATCAAGACCATGAATTTTATATGTGGATGTGTGTAGCAGAGAGAGAGAGATCTGACGTAAAAGGTGATGGGAGTTAAATATGCTAGATGAATTGTGACGTGTGTGTGTATATATATAGGACGCCTGTTTTGTAATCTTGAGAGTATGTACTCCCACTTCCAATATACCACTTAAACACATATGTTATACTTCTTTATTATTTTTAGTATACTTAAATACCAATTATAAGATACTCCAATGCGACTTGATTGAAATTTTTTTAATGGAGCCCTTTGTTTTTTGTTATATACCCTTTTTCACATATAAAAGAAAGCACATACACAAATTTTGCTCTAAAACGTGGATTTTAATGAAATTTTTCGTGGAACTCACTTTGGAGTATTTTATAATCATTATTGGAGTATACTCAAATAGATAAAGAGGTATCATCATACGATTCAAGCGGTATATGAGAAGCGAGTGCGTCTTGCTAGGAATACCATACGATTTTCATATATATATATATATATATATATATATATATATATATATATATATATATATATATATATATATATATATATATATATATATATATATATATCACGTTTTCTTATTTGTATCTATCCATGTTTAGTCTTTTCCAAATCATCGGGTATCATAACTTCTCTTGGGGAATGATGATGAGGCACCTATCATGTTGCTGAGCGACATGGTTCGCCATATGGTCAGAAATGTAATGGAAGCGTGCAATTAGCAAAGGATTATCTTGAAACAATGATGGGTAGCAAGAATAGCAGCTAGCATTGCTGAAGTAGTGTGTATATATTTCACGTTTTCTTATTTGTAACTATCCATGTTTAGTCTTTTCCAAATCATCGGGTATCATAACTTCTCTTGGGGAATGATGATGAGGCACCAATCATGTTGCTCAGCGACATGTTTCGCCATATGGTCAGAAATGTAATGGAAGTGTGCAATTAGCAAAGGATTATCTTGAAACAATGATGGGTAGCAAGAATAGCAGCTAGCATTGCTGAAGTAATGCTAGACTTCTTTCGCCGTCTCTCGTGCTCTCGCCGTTTTATATGGTCTTTCCCCTTAAAACACACTTCCCTTTTCTTTAGGAAAGAATATGCTTCCATAACTAGTACGTTGATGGAATTTTTTTATTTAATCCTTTTTTAAAAATTATTTTAAAGTTAATCCCTCGCGAACTTTATTTCCAATTCTGACCCCTTTAGCCATACCATCACCCGTAGCGTGGCCAAACCATACTGTCACGCCACATACCTCATCGTGACAAAACACGCCACGCAAGCTCTCGTCCACCCGCTGTGCCAGCGTGGAGGCTTGCGTGACAGTAGTCACACCAGATCCCATGGCGTGACAAGGCAGACTTGTCACGCCTTGATATGTGGCATGACAAGGCTTAACGTGATTCGCTTTTGCATGTGTGATTGCAGTTGGTTTTCTAAATTATGAATCGAGCTCATGGTTGAATTTATGGATTTGGGACCTTAGGATTTGATGATAAGATGGTAACAAAGGGACTTCCTTTTGAAAGATCAAAAACAATTTAAGCTATGGTAATACATAACACCATATGCATGTAACATTTAACAATCTATAACTTAAAAATAGATAATCTACCTGTGAACCAAATATAATACCATCCTTTTAACCGAGAGTACATACATATATGGACCGATGATCTTTTTGTGGAATGATAACCTTTGACACTTCAGCGTATATATCCAGCATAAACACCCACACAATATTTCTAGGCCGTGTCCCAAAAGGCAGGCACCCAAAAAAGACAAATATTAGAACATCGACAACATATGGCATGGCATATATGTTGGAAGAAAATATAGGGCATGGCATAGAAACGTATTTGGTAGAAGTGATACATATTGCATTCTAGAAAAAATGACTAATATGTGGACTGTGTGGTACAATATGAGGCACAAGGATGGACATATGGTAGACAGTACCGCTGATGAAAGGTGCGTAGACATCCTACTGGAATGATAGGTAGTGCTCGTCATCACTCTGGGGTCATATACCATTTCATGCCTACTCCCAGAACACGTAGTTTTTTTTATGTCGTTGGATGCCTTGCTACGCGAAGAATTGAATGCGAAAAGACAATGAGATTTGCAGTTGCAAATTAAAATAGACTTTATAATAAAGCTGGGAATTACCCGGCGCACAGGGTTTGGTTATGTGGATAAGAAACAACATCTTGCACGATGAAACAAACCAAAGTACTTCTATGATACATATGCACTTTTTTGGAATGGAAAAAAATTCGGCCATCGGGGCTGGAATGGCCTGACCTACTGCATGGACTAGGGTAGGGGTGGAAACGAGCCGAGCCGAGCTAGGATCATTTTGGCTCAGGTGAACAGTAAGCTCAGCTCAGCTCGGCTCGTTTTAGAAAATAGCCAGAAGGGTGGCTTGTCTTGGCTCGTGTTCAGGCTCAAGCCGGCTTGTTTGAGCTCGCGAGCCCAGCTCCAGAAACTGCGCTGCATCAGTTGACTCCACACCTCAATCTGCTTCACTATGATCCCATACCACACACAAAATTATACTACTAAAAGATCATGGTACAAAATACACCAAATGCTGTGAGATCAACCAAACACCAAATGCTCGAATTCATGCTTCCAATCTTCCATGTTCACAGAATCACAGTTCACACTCAGAAGCACATATCAGTGAACTAAAAAGCAAAACGAGTGGCGGCGACCACCCCTTGCGCTAGCTCCTCTGCCGCGGCCTCCTCAAACTCCCTAACGCGGCTGCTAATCTTGGCCATGCTGTAGAGAGTGGAGGCGAGCAGGGCGAGGATGACGCTAGCAACGGTCTTGACGGTGACGTGCGCACGGCGACCATGCTTGAGGCCCAGCACGACGAGCTTCTGTAGTGGCATCTTGAAGAGCAACTGCCGCCATGGTCGGCGGGTGGAGATGGGGAGGGGAGGGGCGGCGGGTGGAGGAGGTGGATGGAGGCAGTGGGTGGAGATGGGGGAGGCAGAGGCGACGGGTGGAGCTGTGGGAGGCGGAGGCAGCGAGTGGAGCTAGGGGAGACGAAGGCGGCGGGTGGAGATGGGGGAGGCGCCGCCGGTGGGTGGAGATAGGGGAAGGGGAGGGAGAGGCGGCGGGTGGAACTAGAGGTGTACGGAGGGGAATGACCGAATGAGTCGGGGGAGAAAGGGGAATGAGTCGGGACTAGAGTTTTGAGGCAGCAGGCAGTGTCGACGTCACCGATGGGCCTGGGCCTAGTCGCTTGGGCAAAGCCAAATGGCTCATGAGCGGCTCGTGAGCCGGCTCGGGCTCGGTTCGTTTTCTTGGCGAGCTGGATAGGTGGCTCGGCTCAGCTCAAAAATTTACAAGCCCAAGCCGAGCCGATCCGTGATGAGCCCGAGTAGGCTTGCGAGCCTCGAGCTTTTTTCCAGCCCTAGACCGGGGTCATTTGCCCTTCCTTGCGAGCTCGGCGTTGAACTACTCGCCGACCTCCTTGGCCTTGGCCACCATTTCTCTCTTTTTCTCGTGCTCCCTCTCATGAGCCTCACGCTCCCTGCACCTGCACGCCTCGAGATGAGCTTTTGTCTCCCGATGGATACGCTCGTTTTGCTCTTTGTTGAGGCGCTCCTCCTCCCGAATCTCATGGGTCCTTTTGGCATCCCACTCCTCGTAGTCGAGAGTCCACTGGTCGTATGGGTGGATCTCTAGGTCGATCCACTTGTGGTAGCCACATAGCGGATCTAGGGACTACGGGTAGACGGGAGCGGTTGTTAGTGTGTACTTTGAAAGAGAAATGGTGGAAAAACATACTATAAATGGTCCTTACCGGCTGCCGATAGCTGCTCGTGTCCCAACGGCGGTCGGGGTGGTCACAGGAGTAGTTCGTGCAACTCCAATAACGCATGCTTAGGCTTAGCCGCTGCTTGGACTTGAAGAACTTGCATGTCTCACTGCACCAACAGAGGGGCGGCGTCTCCCCCTCGGGCGGGTGTTGCGCTTAACTTCGGTTGGAACATTGGGATGGGGTTCACGCATCGGGCGTCATTGCGGGGAGGTGACCTCCTAGCATGCTCCGCTTGTTCGTCCTGGGCCGCAGCAGCCCTTGCGAGTTCGCAATTCTCGTCCCATTGCTTCTTCATCTAGTCCCATTGCTTCTTCTGCATCTTGTCTATCCTGGCATGGTGAAGCAAGCTCTAGTGTAGTATTGGATTTGGTTGTGTAGTGTTCTCTCCTAGATCTCTTCCACCTCCTTTTATAAGCCACAGGGTTGGTATGGTCTGGTTAAATTCATATGAGTAGCCTACGAGTTAGAGTGTTGTCTTGTCTTTCTGAAAATTTGCTGACGAGGCAGAGTGCTGTCACATTTTACTTTGCAGAGATAGGTCACTTCCTGCTTTACAGAGTACTGTCTTTTCGGTCTTAAAAGTTAAGGAGGTAGAGTGCTGTCATGTTGATCTAAAAAGCTGGTGAGGCAGAGTGTTGTCATGTCTTACTTTGTAGAGAGTGGTCATGTCCTACTTTGCAGAGTCCTGTCTTTTCGGTCTGAAAAGCTGAGGAGATCAGTTTTGTCAAGTCGATCTGAAAAGCTGGTAAGGCAGAACATTATCACGTCTTACTTTGCAGGGAGTGGTCACGTCCTGCTTTGCATAGTTGCAGGGAAGATACATGCAGATCCACCGACAGGGGGCATGGTTGGTAAGATTGACGCTAACGAACTCTTTGGAAGGTTGCTCCTCCATTAGGGGGCTCGTGAAAGATGGAGAGCAAGGTCTAGTTCCTCCGTGTTGCCATTCACCACATCTAAATTGTTTGGCAAATCCTCAATAATAATTGTCCTCTCCACCGTCACCTCCAACAACCGGACCTGAGATGCGAACATAATATCCTTGTACATGTTCCAATCATCGGCGGACAGGATTGGCACCAACAAGGCGTGCACCTTAGAACCCAGCCCAGCGTCATATCGCCCCTGCATTCCGACAACGACCTCGGGCTCATCCCATCCAAAGGTCAACTTAATCCTAGTCAGAAGAGTTTGAAAGTCTGGTGATTCACGTAACAAAAGAACGGTCGCTTCCATACCACCAAAGTCAATAGAACTACCTATTTGGTTGATCGTCCCACCAGTAAATATACGTACAACTTTGTCCATCTACATCCAACAAGATATTGCAAAGTCAATATTGCATACCATATGTATGAAATACCACAAGTACGAAATATCTCAATCAACATTGCACATAACAAAAGCTGTGTTTCAGTGGACACATGCTAGCAGTTTGAAGGTACAAACTTATGGTTAATTATAGCTTGTTTCCTCCATGTTTTGTACTACGACAGTACATTACTATAGCTACGGTAACGAGAATGATATTTACAGTAATCATGGAACAGTATGTCTTGCTAAATGAAGTTTTCAGGTTGTTTGACAAAGAATGAGAAAGAGATACTCCATAGTAGCCTAGTTTATGTCAATTTTGAATTGGGGGCAATTGTGATCTTTAATTGTCTTATTTCTCTAGAAGAGACTAACCCTTCATTGAGGTGTGTTAGGTCATACACAGTTAGCGAATAACACCAAGAAACAATGAGAGGCAAAAAGATCCAAATCCTATACTATCTAAGTTTCTCATGCTTAGTCACACTTGAGATCCCGTTCTCGAGACCGCCCAAACCATGTGTTTGAGACCGCTTAGAGCTTGCCTCCGAGTGCGAATCTACACTACCTTAGATCCACGTGCCCAGGTACACTCGAGATCTCGTTCTTGAGACCGCCCAAACCACGTGTTTGGGACCGCTCAGGGTTCATTCCTGAGTACACCCAGGACTTCGCTCTTGGGTACGACAGAGCTACATGCTCGGAGTGCCACGAACCACTCATTCGGGAATTTTTTTTTGCATTCAGCCTATATTTGATTTCTTTAATTACACTTGATTACTTTTAGAACGCTGATGGGTCATTTTAATTGTATACTTGTAAGGTACAAGCTCGTTTATAATCAGTGGCTAACACTACAAGGTCAATTAGGGATTACCTCTACATTCGGACTTGGCCATAGTTTATAACGTGGAAATCTCTTGCCTAAAATAATCTCCTTGTTGCCTGCAGTATTCTCTAAACTCATGTAATCAGCAAAACGGAATAACAGAGAACACACACATTTTGTGCAGAAATCAACCAAACAAGCCAAACAGAATAACAACTTAAAATTGGTTATCCTTAAGTTCCTTGTAAAACCTTTTAATGTGAAAAGAAACACATTCCATATATTAACATAACATGTAAGGAAATGCTTCAGTGCTACACCTTAAGAAAATATTTACGAATCATAAAGAAAATGTAGTTGTTAATGAATAGGGGCAAATATGTACTGATAGTTGTTAGCACAGTCCAAATAGAAACATCCAGGTCTCCTTTGTTTCTAATACAAACATCAGTGCCCGAGATCAAATGCTGTTGGAAGCCTCCATCTAACTGATAGTAGTTTGCTTTCTAAAATTTGATTTCTAATCAACATGATCCAAATTGAATACAAGTTGATTTCTAATCCTATGGAACAGTACACCACACAATTAACCTCACCAAGCTAGGGTGCAACCAGACTTCAGAAAATAATAGCACTCGCAGTACAATCCCTAAACCCTAATCACAGAACAATTAGCCATCGCAACAAAAAAAATCGGGCTCGGCGAGGTGCACTCACCTGGAGGAAGCCGGAGGAAGGGGGAGGAGATCCAAGGGATGGGGGCACGCGGCGTCTGGTGGTGGTGGAGGAGGCCGTCAATGGCGTGGTGCAGCGGGAGGAAAGTGGGGGAGGGGGGGGGGGAGAGAGAACACGGCCCTTGGGGAGAGGGCGGGCGGCGGGAGGAGGAGGTCCGGCGGGGGGAAGATGGCCGGCGGCAGGAGAAGGAAGTCCGGCGGACCAAGGAGGCAGGCAGCGGGAGGAACGGGAGGAGGTGAGAGGTCGCATGGGGGAGAGATGAGATGGGAACGATGATCAGAAATGAAGAGTTGCATCGGTCTAGAGCCCTAAGTGCCCACTATTACGCCACGCTCATTGGCGTGACTACAGCCATTGTCACACCACTATAATTGTCGTGACAACGGCCACGCAAGCCCGCCACGCTGGTACGACGCGCGGCCGAGAGCTTGCGTGGCAACTTTGGCCACGCAGCTATAGGTGACGTGACAGAACGGTTTTGCCATGTCACGGTCGGTGGCGTAATCAAAGAGGTCAGAATTAGAAATAAAGTTCGCGGAAGGTTAACTTTAAAAAAAATTAAAAAAAGAATTAAATAATACTCCCTCCGGTTTTAGAAGCTTGACGTTTAGACCGGAGGGAGTAGTACAAACCTGGGTTAGCACTGGTGTTTAAAGCGTAAGTATTTCAGACCGGAGGGAGTAACAAAATTCACGTTGATGTTGGTCGAGCCCTCCAGAGTTGAATTAATTATCAAGCTCGTATTGGATTGGATTCGGTGTAACGGTTCAAAATAGCTGTTCATGATCAAAGAATTGAGTTTCTTTCAAAAAGACGTGGCGATAGATCTAGGATTGCTATCCTCTTCCAAGCATTCAAAAACATCTCCATGTTGAAATTGTAATATCATCCGTTGTTTAAAAAAAAACAGAGAAGAAATTGTAATGTCACCACATCATCTAAAGAAACTTTAAGTTCCTAGGTATTTTACAGTTAAAAAAATCACTGTACTCCGATCCGCAGAACAATTATCTCCATGGAGCAGTCTGTGAGATCTCTGTCCCAAAGTTTCAATAATTAATGAGGATCCAATATCTCGTCAGTTTTTTTTGTGGACCACACCTGACAGACTAAAATCAGTGACATTTATTGTCCAGATACAGGAGAAAAATGGCAAATCTGATTATCTGAACTTGGCAAAGGAAAGCCTGGAAGGGTAGCCCTATCATTTTAGGACTACATGCTTAGTCAGATAAGCGAGCCCACCTCAGCAATTATGCCTGATTCTTATTCGCGCGCGGTGGGTAAAAAAGACGAGACTGTTAAATAATCTATGCAGTAATAGTGAAACAATCAATCTAATCACACAATAAATATCAAAGAGAGACACAATATAGAGAAGGATTCAATGTCTTTATTTTTCTGTATGTCCTTGTACATGAGGTTCTTATATTTAAGGGAACGACTAGGGGTTGTACGTACGATGAGATGATTCTCACCGTACGCCCCCAAGCCAAACGACAGCAAACCTATGTAACCAAGCCGAGGGGCCCACCACTGTAGCATCTTTCTCTTCGTCCAACCCCCAACCCCGTGGGACCCACCTGTTTCGTGCAGCATGTGATTGCTCGCCTCGCCACGGTCAACACAGGATCTCTGCAAAATTTTCTTGACCGGGGCGAGTTGGCGTCAGGGGGCCCATGACGTTTGATCGCCACTCGCGCTGCATGCAAGCAAAAGACAAGTCCTCCAAGCTAACACCCATGTCCTACAATCAACTTGCCTTTCATCATGAATTAAACACATCTCGTCTCAACAAAAAAAGAAGAAAAGAATAACATACATCTGGTGTGCTAGACTGCTAGTACTACTATTAGTTGGGCAATATATTTTCAAATCATTTTCTTTGGGTGGAGATGACGATGAAAATATTAGAAAAAAAAACATCACCCGGACACGGTTCAACATACTCCGGACACGGTTGCAACATCCCCTGACAATGGTTGCAACATCTTAGGACAATGGTTGCAATATCCCCCAGACACGGTTGCAACAACTCCGGACAACGGTTGCAGCATCCACGGACAATGGTTGCAACATCCCCGGATAATGGTTGCAACATCACAAACAAAACAAAGTATCTGGAAAAAACGCGTTGAAAAAAATTGCAATATTGCCGTGAACCGTATGCAACATTCTTTTTCTATAGATGCAATTTTTTTTTTCTATATATGCAACATTTTTTTTTCTACAGATGCAACATCCTAGGACAATGGTTGCAACATTCTAGGATAATAGTTGCAACATCCCTCGAACACAATTGCAACATCCCCGAACAACAGTTGCAACATCCTAGCACAATGGTTGCAACATTCCTCGAACACGGTTACAACATCCCCGGACAACGGTTGCAACATCCTAAGACAATGGTTGCAACATTCTCGAATAACGGTTGCAACATCCTAGAACAATGGTTGCAACATCCCCGGACAACGGTTGCAACATCCCCAGACAACGGTTACAACATCTCCGAACAATGGTTGCAACAGAACCCATTCTAACAAATTCTCTATGCAATATGATCGGACGTTAAGATCAGATGTCTTCACCATATCTATTCCCTATGCCAATATGATCGGGCCAGCTGTGGGCCAGTGTGCTTGGTGAAAGAAAAAAATCTCACAGGACCCTGTGCGAGCGGACTCAAGTACTGCAAGATGCAACACACGCAGGCTACTAGCAGAGCCGTTCCATGTCGACGTCGATCGATCGTTTTGGCAGCCTGAGCGAGCATTGCATGTTATGACCATTCCACGTCGACGCAGGTGGACGGTGAAAAAGCAGACGGTGGGGGACGTTAAGATCGGACGTCTTCACCATATCTATTCCCTATATTTAAAGCCCAAAGGGGTGAAACCTCTCCAGGGGCGGTTTAGTTTTTTTGCCGATCATTAGGTTTCGTAATAGTTCTCCCTTGCCAATAGATAATGATATGTAAATGTCTCATCAAAAACTCCTTTCAAAAACCCATTAGGAAAAAGGGAATGGAGAAAAGAACATTACATTCTTAAGTTGCATTACACGTGTTGCCTCACTAAAAACCTTCATGTGAGAAACTTCAAGAAAACTCATAAAGAAAGAGTACAACATTTAATCTTCGAGGTCCGATCTTCAAGATTTTAGATAAATTTTTAGGATTTGATAAGGGTTATGATCTAGAGAAATACTCCCATGAACTCTGCAACTATTTAAACCATCTCATTCTAATACAATTAATGCATCTTTAGAAATTGGATGCATGCAGAAACTTAGTGAATAAATCAATTAGATTTTTGCAAGACTTTGTTTGCAGGATCTTTACCTCACCATTCTTTTCGAGTTCACGAGGATAGAAAAATTTAGGAGCAATGTGCTTCGTGATGTTGCTCTTGACATAACCCGTTTGCATTTATGTAATACAATCGATATTATGTTCAGACATAATTGTGGGGTATTGACGGTGTTAATGCCACAGGACTTCTCGATGTGGTTAATCACACATCCGAGCCAAACATATTCAAGTGAGGCTTCACATAGTGCTATAATATTTGAGTGGTTGGTAGAAGTAGCTACCAATGTCTGCTTAGATGATCGCCAAGAAATGGATGCACTACCACAAAGTAATATAAATCCATTCAGGGATTTGCACAATAAGGATTTGATAGGTAGCCAGTATATCTTTAGGATTTAGTAATGATCATCAGGATCTATGTATGATCTTCATGATATTTGCATTATAGACAAACCAGATCTAAATTGTTAAGTGGTAAAACCTTCAAGGTGAATTTAAGCAGTAATCATCGTATCAAAACCTTCTAGGCTTGACTAAGAATTTCAAAATCTCCAGTATGATGATCAATGTTTAACATATGCTCCTCCTGAGGACAACTTCCGTTGAAGTCTTATTACTCTAATGTCTTTCATACATTTTTTAAAATGAATATAGACAAGGATATTGTCATCAAATCAACTGAATTATCACAATGCAGAGTCTTACAAACAAATATCCTATTACTCATATGGAGATTTAGGATAAAACTATTTTGGAGTAACATGCTTAACTCATCAAGTACTACTATTTGATTGTACAACAAAAGTAGATTATCCTTGCCGAGGATATGGGGATAATATTAGTTGCTGAGTTGTACACCTTTTGGATACGACTTATTGAAGCCTTCAAGGGTCTTAATATTTTGCAACTATCTCCGGGTGGTTGAAGTTACAACCAATAGTCTATTTTGCAGATCGATAAAGTATGATTGTACCAGTCTAGATTAGAATATAACCAGTCTTATTTTTGGTGTTTAGGGGGTTATTTGCCAATATCACCAATGTATTTCGTACCTTCATGGTACTAGAGGAAACCACCATTCCATTAACTTCTGGTGGAAGATACACTTTATAAGTGCTTGTGTGGCGCACTTCTTGTCTTCAGGTTTTTCATTACATTCTTTCGGGTCTTGATGGGTCCTTGGTGTCTTCTAGGGATCATATGATCATTGGTGTGATTAAGAGGTCGGCTAGTTAGATAATCTTCTTTCAGGGAGAATAAAGATCGAATCTCGTTATTAGGGGGAGAGAAATGCCAAAAGTTCGAATGCCATCGTATTTTCTAGAAGGAAAGATCTTTAGTGCTAAGATACACGCACAACTCAAGCTAAACTTAAAGTTTAGTTTATACTCCTATACGCTAGAAGCGGGGAGCCTACCAGATACTTTCCAATTATGGAGGAGTTACCAAAGTGTTTCCTTGTAGGAAATACATCGCTAAGAGTGGAATACCCCGAGTTGAATAGTATATCCACATTGAAGAGAACTCACCTTGAAGGTGAAATACCTCATGAAGAGGTTCATCATAAAGATGAAAGCCCAACAACTTGATGTGCACATATTATAATCCTGGGAATGTGGAATGACCAAGAATCTTTTGTTTGGAAAATGGCAAAGATCTGGTTAACACTAAGATACCCTCAATTTGTTGGATATGGGAGAAAAGTTGTCGACAACCACTTTGCCTCTATAATTGTTAAAGTTTCTCTTATGAGTATATGGATCCGGAACCAAAGTCCATAGCCGAGCGCTTGAACCGTTCATATCGGGTCACATAATGAAAGCATATGAGGCCGAACCATAATTGTTAAATAAAAGTCTTAGAACCAGGTAGTTCAGACTTGATTGGTCATTATGAATATAATGAGTGGTGAAAGCTATGGTTCAAAGGTCCCCGTAGAGACTGTTACTCTCCTATTATGAATGATATAATGTTCCCACTACTATAAAAAGGCTAATACTAGATACCTCATCATGAACGGTTGACCAAAACTATCGATATAGATACAATCACGCATGCGATTTTAGTTTAGCAACCATACGTATTCTTGGTTGCGCTAAAAAGCGCTCGTGAAAAATAATATCACAGACGGTTCATGTTGAAAACCATCTATGAAGTATCATACATCTGTGATACTACTAAATATCACAGATGGTTTTTCTTAAAACCATTTTTGATACTTCCCGTCTGTGATAATTAACTCATCACAGACGGTTTGTATTAAAAACCATATGTGATAATTTGACTTATTGCAGACCCGACCCTCACAGATCAGTCTTAAATTCCATATCTGTTCTCACAACAGTCTGCTGCTTTGTGGAGGTGGGGCTTTGAGGCTATTTGGTGAAAGGAGACCGTGGAGGAGGTGGGAAGATTATTTACATCTAGTATGGTATTAGCTCTCTGTCCTAATCCAAACACCTTCTCTATTCTTACATTCTTTTAAATGAATTTTTCTTATTAGCTTACTGTCCTAATCCAAACACCTTCTCTCTATTAGTTCACTCTTTTAAAGGAAGAGTGATTGTATGTTCTTAACTATCTATGGTTAGTAATTTGTTCCTAATTGTATTATATTCTAGACCTAGCTTGGTAAAGGGAGAATTGAAAATAGTTTAGATCTAGCTTGACGTAGAGAGAAGATTATTTACATCTAGCATGGTTTAGGGTTTAGCCAATTCATAGTCAATTTCTACTTAATTCAATTTAATTAATTCCTGAGGATAGCCAATAAACAGAAATAGATTTAGCAATACAAACGAATATCATAGACGGTTCCTTAGGATAAACCGTATGTGATACATCAGCTGTCACAGACGGTTTCATCTAAAAACCGTCTGTGAAATATAAGCTATCATAGATGGTTTCTTCTAAAAGTCGTTTGTGACACATAAGCTATCACAGACGGTTTCATCTACAAACTGTCTATGAAAGTCAACTATTACAGACGGTTCTACTTTGGAACCATCTGTGATATGTTCAATGCCACTTCGGCTCCTACATGACGCGTCTCGCGCGTCGATGTTACGATGCGTCTCTTCGTCTCACGCACTGACGTTACTCCTTGTTTTATAAGAATGATCATCCACCACCGAAGATGAATCCCCACATCGCTCTACTCTCTTTCGCACCCTCCATCAACAACTAGTAGAGTTAAAAAACAATAGCTCTCCACTCTTCTCCCCTGACGTCGGCGTCGATGGCCTACTTAGCTATTTTGTACGAGCACCTCGCTAGCCGTACGCTAACGGATGCTGCGGAAGGACACTGTGCTAACAGTGTCCTCCCTCCTTCAGCGGAGGTCATGCTGGAGCATGTGATGGCCACCTTCCACCGTCTTGACATCCTCCTCTGTCACGTCTTCCGAATGTCTCCCTCTTTCGGCGAGCTAACCTCGCCATCGACATAGTCCTCAAGGAAGACGTTGCACGTTTCCAGGAGGTTACCATCGCTTGGAATGCGACATCGAGACGGTGGCCGATCGGGTCTACCATGCCGAGACACCTCAAGCGAGGGAAGAAAGCCTCTGGGCGCATTTCGACTTGGTCCTTGAGTCGGAGCGTCTTTGGGCTACTCTCCAATGAGCGTGTCAATGGGTAAACGTGTTTTGGGGAACCTACGCTGACCTCAAACCCTCCGATGCCGACGACGTCGCCTACGAAGAATTGAAGATAGAGATAACAGTCTACTTGGACCGCTAGAAATAAGTTGATCTTTTTTATTTCAACCTTTTTAAGAAAATATTTTGTAAGAAGTGACTGGCCATACTGTTTGGCCATATGTAAATACAAAAAATGATTAAAAAAATCCAATTTGGAGTTCAAGTTATTGTCTATGTTGAACATGTTTACTGAATAACGTGTTTATCTTACTGTCTTCTATGTGAAAAACAAGTCATATATACTAAATCCCGTGGCTAGCCAAAAAACATAATATTTTTTAGCTATAGAAGGAACTATCATAGGCGGTTTGGTGGAACAAACCGTTTGTGATACATCAGCTGTCACAGATGGTTCCTTTGGATAAACTGTTTGTGACACATCAGCTATCACAGACGATTTTATCTACAAACCATGTATTTATTTGTTCATGAATGGTTAATTTTAGTTCATTTGAGTTAATTGATTTGTGAAATAGATGTGCTTGTTTCTGAAATGAATGTGAATTGGATGTATACATGTACTTATTGTATTTCTACTTATTTCAGAGGGCATGGCTAGCATTTCCTAAGGTTAGCCAATAAACAGAAATAGATTTATCAATACAAAAGAATATCACAGACGATTCCTTAGGACAAACCGTCTGGGATACATAAGCTATCATAGACGATTTCATCAACAAACCATCTATAATACATTAGCTATCATAGACGATTTCATCTATAAACCATCTGTGATAGTCAACTATCATAGACAGTTCTGAGTTAATAACCGTCTATGATAGTCTACATCACAGACGGTTCGAAAACCGTCTATGATGATCTCATGTCATTACTGACCCATAAACTCAGATGACTCAGAAACCATCTGTGATGACGTTTTTGAACCGTCTGTGATGACCTTTTCTACAATAGTGTCTGTTGCATAATAATTCTGGCGAAAGGAATGAACGAATAAATAAAATACACAGTCAATGGGTTCTGAAAATCCTTGATAAGATCCTCGAAAGGCTCCAAATTCCTAGTAAGAAAGGAATCAAAATGGTCTCTTACCCCCAAAAGTCTCTTACCTATAGTAAGAGCATCTCTTTGAAGGAAAATTATCTTACCAATCGATCTCTTAATCACACTAATGATCATACAATCCCT
Source organism: Phyllostachys edulis (assembly GCA_036346405.1). NCBI lineage: Eukaryota > Viridiplantae > Streptophyta > Magnoliopsida > Poales > Poaceae > Phyllostachys > Phyllostachys edulis. The sequence goes on from CM070553.1 coordinate 57,672,374, forward strand.
AGAAGTGGACAAGAACCCATCAAGACCCAAAAGAATGAGATGAGGAACCTAAAGACCAGAAATGTGTCACACAAGCCCTTATAAAGTGCATTTTTCACCAGAAGTTAGTAGAATTGTGGTTTCCTCTAGTACCATAAAGGTACGCATACACTGGTGATATTGTCAATTAATCCCCTAAATGCCATAAGTAAGGTTGTTATATTTTACTCTAGAGTGGTACAGCTATACTTTATAGTTTTGTAGAACAGACTATTCGTTGTAACTTTAACTACCTAGAGATAGTTACAAAATATTAAGATCCTGAAAGGTTTTGGTAAATCGTATTTGAAAGGTATATGACTTTGCAACTAGTATTACCCTATATCCTCTGCAAAGATAATCTACTTATATTGCACAATTAAATAGTGGTATTGATAAGTTAAGCATGTTACTCCTGAATAGTGTTTATCCTAAAATCTCCTTATAAGTAATAGGATATTTGTATGTAAGACTCTGTGTGGTAATTCAGTAGATTTGATCATAATATCCTTGCCTATATTCATTTTTGAAAAATGTATGAAAGGTATTAGAGCAACAAGACTTCAGCAGAAGTTGTGTTCAGTGGGAGCATATTCTAAACACTAATCAACATATTCTACCAATCACTCAGATATTATAGCACTACATGAAGCCACACTTGAACGTGTTTGACTCAGATGTGTGATTAACAACATCAAGAAGTATTGTGGCTTAGTACCGTCAAAACCCTCTCAATTATCTATGAAGATAATGATGCTTGTATTACAGATGCAAAACAGGTTATGTCAAGAGCAACATCTCGAAGCACATTGCTCCTAAATTTTCTATTCTCATAAAAAATCCAGAAGAATAGTGAGGTAAAAATCATGCAAACAAGGTCTTGTGAAAATCCAGTTGATTTATTCACTAAGTCTCTGCCTACATCCAGTTTCCAAACATGCATTCATGGCAAATGAGACGGTTTAGAGAGTTGCAGAGTTCAGGGAGAGTAAATCCCTACAACATAACCATTATCAAATCCTGATGATTTTATCCAAAATCTTGAAGATTGAATTCCGAAGATTAAATGTTCTACTCTTTTCTTTGGCGAGTTTTTCTGAAGTTTTCTCACATGAAGGTTTTTAGTGAGACAACAAGTGTAATACAACTTACAAATATAATGCACTCTTTTCTCTATTTCTTTTTTCCCAATAGGATTTGGAAAGAGTTTTTTATGAGATATTTGCATATCGTTGTCTATTGCCCAAGGGGAGTGTTACGAAACCTAGTTATGGGCAAACGACTAAATTGCTCCTGAGGGGCTTTCACCCCTATGGACTATATATATGAGGACTCCATGTACAACAGATACATAGCTGAATAACGATCACGAATCTGCCTCTATACACTTGTGTTCATCCTGCTCCTATTGTATTCATATGATTGCTCATGTATAAATTATCTACGAGTTAATAATGTGATGACTACCGAAATCCCAACAAGTATCTTAATTTTGTGAGACTTAATCCCGGACGGGACAAAAATGGCAAAGAAAAAAAGGGAAATTTCGATAAATGCCACTACTTAGTGGCATTATCAGAGATATGCCACTCCTTAGTTGGAAATTCGAATTATGCCACTAGCAAGCTAGGTTAGTCAAAAAAATACCATTATGAAGGTTTTTACCCATTTTCCTTAAAATGAACCCCTATATTTGAAATCCAAAATTCGTTTGGACAATAATGTCCCTTGCTTTGCTCCGCTGAACCGAATAGCGCCGCTGCTCTCCTTCCTCCCCCTCTGCCTCCTGTCCATTCAACCCGCCTTCACCGCTGCCTTCCTTGTGCCCCACCTTGCTGGCCTTCTCGAGAAGACGCACCACCTTGGACATCCCCGCGGCGCCCGCGGCCTCCGCGGCGGTTCTCCCCTTCGCCGTCGTGGCCATGGCGTTCGCGCCACTCTTCAGGAGAATGTCCACCACGTCGACGCGCCCTGCCTTCGTGCCACAGTGCAGCACCGTGTAGCCCTCGGCGTCGGCCACCTCCCGCCCCTCCACGGACGCGCCACCGTCGGCCGCGCGCCAGACAGCCCACGCCTCTGCTTTCCATGCGGTGGCTAGGATCGCCTCGCCGAGGCCTAGGGAGTCCATGACCCGCCTGGCATGGCCCTCCTTGGCGGCGAGCTCAAAGGCCGTCTTGCTTGCCGTGTCGCGCACATCGACCGTGCTCCAGGATGAGACGCACGACCGCCTCGTCCCCGCGCCTCGCCGCAACGTGGAGGGCGGTGCCACCGTCTGTGCCGCACCTCGTGTCGGCCCTTGCGCCAGCCGCGAGGAGCACCTTCATGGCGTCGCGCCGCGTCGCCTCCGCTGCCAACCGCAGGGGAGTCTTGCCGTCCCTCCCCGTCGCGTTAATGGATGTAAAGGAACAAGAGAAGGAGGCGGAGGAGGAGGAGGCCGGATAAGAGGACGCGGGCTTTCCAAGAAGAAGCTTCAGGACATCATTGTGGTCGGCGACGGCAGCCACGTGGAGCGCGTCGGAGCCAACGGGCATCGCGTCGTTGGCGAGGAGGAGTTCGGCGATGAGGCACTCTCCGGAGGCTGCCGCTGTCTCGAGGGGCGTTTGGCCATAGCTCGGCTTGTCGGCGTCGGCACCGTACTCAAGGAGCACCTGCACGATATCAGCGCGGCCGAGGCCCACGGCGAGGTCAAGAAGCGTGCTCCTGGACTCGGCGGTGGCGTCCACGGCGCGCCACTTGAGCTTGCTGCGGTCGAGCACTTCCCTCAGTTGGATATGTCACTTGAAGCTAGGGGCATTATTGTCCATACGAATTTTGGATTTGAAATACAGTGGTTCATTTGAGGGAAAATGAGTAAAAACCTCTATAATGGTATTTCTTGAACTACCCTAGCTTGCCAGTAACATAATTCGAATTTCCAAATTAGAAGTGGTATATCTCTGATAAGACCACTAAGCAGTGGCATTTATTGAAAAAATCTGTGCCTGGATTACAAGGGCAGCCCTGTCATTTTGAGATACTTGTTACATGTCTAACTGGATAAGCGACGCCGCCTCAGCAAATATGCTCGGTTCCTATTCGCAGTGGGTACAAAGCTGAGGGAGTGCGCTTCAAGCAAGCGAGGCAACCGTGGATGGGTACGTTGCCACGTGGAGCTCCGGTGACACGTGCACTGAACAGAACGGCGAGAGAGCGACGACCGGAGAGCGATGGGAGTTGGGCCCCGCGCTTGGATTTTCTGGGTTCCACGTGCCCGTTCCGCTCCGTTGTAATATCGACCTTCAGGTCCATTCATGTGGACGTTTTACCTAAATGAGATCTATTACTGGCTAAGCTCCATGATGCAATATTATCTTAGTTTAGTCGTCTAATATTGTTTATTTTATTGAGAAGACAGACTCTCTTCTCTTATATAAGGAGAGGTAGAGGCGGCTGATTGTATGTCTATGCAGATCTCACGTTCATCCATCAATAGAGAAAGAGAGGGGCTGTTGAGACTATTTCTTATGTCTTCTATTTTTTTTGTGATTGTTCGTTGGTAACATGACCACAATTCTAACATGTTTCACGATTTTTTTTTCCCGTTTTGTTGGATATCTTTTGTCAGTTCTTGAGAGTGGTTAACGCCTAATTTTTGCTCCACTTTGTGATGTAGTATTTGCTAACTCAAATTTGTAGTTACGAATCAGTGTGAAATCGTTTTTTGATAGAACTTTAGATAGAAAAACAGCAAATTTGGTTACTGGAACTTTTTTTTTTTGAATTTGTGTTCGGCCGACTAGACTGAGTTTGATTTTAGATGAAAGCGGTTTTGGCCCGTTTAGAACAAGTGAATTCTCTCCGGTTCGTGCAGAAGAATAACGTAAAATCCCTGCTTTTCAGATAGGCTCTCAGAGAACTTTTTTTATTATTTAATCTATTTTTAAAAAATATTTTAAAAATAATCTCTTTCTAACTTTATTTTTAATTCTAAGTCACGCCACAACATGTGGCATGGTAAAAACATATTGTCACGCTGCAGACCTTGGCGTGACAAACGAGTATTGTCATGCCACTCCTCTTAGCGTGACATGATTTAGCCCAAAAACGGATGCGTATTGGCTCGAAGGGCTATCTTGATATGTTTGGCCACGTCATATCTGTGATGTGACAGCACAGTTTGATTATATCATGGGTTATGGTATGACTATAGAAAATAAAGTTATGGAGAGATTATCTTTAAAATAATTTTGAAAATGATTACAAAATAAAAAAAATGCTCGCTCTCAGATTGTGCCAACAAATTAGATGCTTGACTCAGCCTTAGAAATTGGACTAAGGTAGGCTAGGCCTGACCACGTCTTGTTCTTTCAGCAAAGTTTTCGTACATGTAGTATGTACTTGCTGCAGGCCTGCACCGCACTCCCGTGATTTCTTTTGGTTCCAATTAAACATGCGGGCTTTCCTTTCAATAAAGGATTATTAAGGATTATTTAGATATTCGCCACTCTACCATGTTTTGATATACGTCCCGTAAAGTTCATCCTTAGGTTATGCCATTGCTAACAAATGAGAATTAAAAATAACCATTAGGAACATTTTAAGACCATAATACCCCCTCCTTCCTCCTCCTCTCTCTCTCCTCCTCCCTCCCGTTCTTCCCAAATCACCATGATCACAACACCTCAGCTTCGTCACACCATTGATTGCATTCTGACCTCGACGCCGCCGATGACCTCCACCCTGGCCACGACACAGACGACGACCTACCCCCTTCTTATAACATCCTAAACTTCGGCTTGTGTTTCAAATTGTATAAAAGTTTGAGAGTTTTAAAACTTTTGTCGAAACTCATAAGTTTGTACTTGGTTTCCTAAAAGTTTGCTTTAAATTTCAAACTTTTGACTTGAAATCAAGTTCCTAGTAGTTTTTGGAATTTTTGTGTGTATAAAAGTCTCTGGAAATAATTTTGTAAAATACTAGGTTAGTTATCTTGAATTAATATAAATTTTTCTAAATTTTTAGAAGTTATCTCGACCTAATCAAAATCCTAACCGAGTTGCTAATGCAGTTTTAAAAAGGAATCTATTTTAGGCAAATCGATTATGACCAGTGGCCAAAATTTTTTTCCTAAGTCCTAGTTGAACCTGAGAGCACCCTAAAAATTTCTCAGAATTTTAAGAAATTTATAGCTATTTTAAATAGCCTACTCAAACTAGTTTTATTTCAATCAAACCTAACCCTAGCGCGCCTAGTCCAACCAACGCGAAACCTTGTGGACCGTCTGATTTTAGATCAACGGCCCAAGTTGATCGGAGACGTTCAGACCGTCCAAACGTCCCTATCGTTGTGGATCGTCCGATTTGATCTCAACGGTCCGGGTTGTTTAAGCTGCTCGGATCTGGTTCAACTAAACGCAATAGCGCTTGAACCATCCGATTTGATCCCAATGGACTGGATTGATTGGGCCGTTCGGACCATCCAAACGCGCTTTCGAGCCCATTCTTTCACTCTCTCTCTCGTCCATTCTCGCCTTCTCTGCCCAATTCTTTACTCCGGCCGTGAAAGAGGAAGTCGAGCTAGAGCTCACCTTAGTGCCACCCAAGCCACCGCGACCTCGCCGCTAAGGTCCTCCCTCAACGCCGCCTCCATTTTGGCCAATTTCGGACCTTGGTGTACACTAAATCGCCAGGAACGACTTCGTCGTTCTCAACTCCGACGGCCAAGGCCCGCAAGCCTTTACAGCGTTCCGGTGAGTTGTTTTCCTTAGCGTTTGGCTCTTTAGGATCACATTGCATCACTGAGTATTTTTAGTGAAGCTAATTTTGTTTTTGGCTCTTCAACGAGGGTGTGCGACCCCATCTTCTCCGAGTACGGTGAAGCATCGACGCCTCGATTCCGGCCACCTCCATCACCCTCCGACGTCTTCGACTTGGGCGTTGTGCTCCGAGTGTCAAGGCGATCCCAGTGCGCACCTCCTGAAGTTTCCTCGACCTCCATAGCGGCTTCTCCGCGTGAGCCGTGCCTTCATCATCGCCTCCGACCGACGAGAGCTCGCCGTCGACGTTTTCAGGCCACCAGGTCATCACCAACAAGTTCGCCGGGTCTTCGCGCACCCGTTGGTCCCCGAGCCCGGAGCTCCATTATTTCGCCAAAACCCCTATCTCGTGCACGAGAGCTCCGGTTAATCTCCGACATATTAGGTATTGGGAAAAACATTAAGGTTAAAAAGAGTTGTTTTTACTTTAGAGAATGGTTTAAGTTTCAAAAATTCATTAGTATTTCAAGCTAACTCCAAAATTAGTAAACTTAATTTTGTTAATTCTAGTTTTCTATGTACTTTAACTTGGTTCAAGCATGAATCTTGTTGCTGTTGTTGAAAATATTGATGTTTAGCTTATTTATAAAAACATGCTTTTAACTTGTGAAGCACTTGGAAAATCCAAATACAATATTTTAGACTGAAACTTTCACCCAAATTTCCTTAGCATCATTTCTCTGTTTGTATTGTATGCTTAATTGATTGAAGTTGAATATTGTTTATTTTGATGTTATTCGTTCTTTTTCTCGATCGATAGGTTTCGACGATTCTATTGAATACGAAAGTGATCCTCAGTAGCAAGTAGATTATCTTCAGCAAGGCAAGCAATTCTCCTTTGATGCATGTTGATCCTATTATTTGCGTATGTTAATATTTTACATTTCAACTGTATGTATGCATGCTATGTTAACAAGTTATTTTTTCGCGATAGTCAACCTGAATAGTTACATGAACTGTAGGTATGCATACATATTTTACCACTGAGCCTAGGTTATTATTCGCTGTGATTTAGAGCTCGATGGATGTGCTCTAGTCACTTTATAAGTAGTATGCGATTTCTTGTCGCTTAGCCATGCTTAGCACGGTAGTCTGGGGATCATCGTTTCGACGATGGTCATTACAACATTGCTTTTATATACGTGAGTCAGGGTAGTTATGATTATATCATATTTGAAAAAACTAAAACTGAAAACAAAAAAGATTTAGATTTGGGCACATGGTTGATGGTGTGATTATTGGTTGTGTGGTTGTGTGCCCGAATCAACAAGGATCGAACATCTTGTCCAACTAAACCAAGTATTATCGTGTGCAACCACATGAGGGTCATATGGGTCCCCTCTTGACTTTGTACTCTGGGGAATGTTAATTAATGAGTCGCTGGTGGTAGGTTTAGGAGAATAAAAGATATGTGTTATGTTGTTGTCAGGCATGTGAAGGGGTGGGTTCCGGGTAGGTTCCCTCACCCAAGGATCATCGGCAGTTGCTACGGCTGAGCCGATGTGTCCGACACAACGTATGGGTCCTCTGTGGGAGCCCGGGGTTATGTTGTTGTCGGGCATGTGACGGGGTGGGTTCCGGGTAGGTTCCCTCGCCCAAGGATCATCGTCAATTGCTACAGCTGAGCCGATGTGTCCGACACAACGTCTGGGTCCTCTGTGGGAGCCCGGGGTGGGCAGTTCACGGAGGGTTAACCCCCATACGTGCGACTCTTAATTAGCTAACTCCATTGAAAAATGTCTCGTAGGGCTTAGCTCTGCCGGCATACCTTCGGAAGTATGCTTTATCCGATGGCAAAGGAGCGGTCTGACATGTGGATAAAGTTGTACACCCCTGCAGAGTTTAATCTATTCGAATAGCTATGTCCTTGGTTATGGACACGCTTGAGGAGGTCTTTCAAGAGTTCGACTTAAACATTTTGATAAAACTTGTTATTGGGTGGTACGAATGGGTAATTCGTGCTATTATTGTGGTGCCTGTGGGAAGGCACCTCCATGAGATTAATTAAGTTCATAATTGTTGTCACTTTGATATTTGAACAAATAAAATCTGATTTAACAAATTGCTTTCAATCTAGTATACTATTGCAAATAAAATATGGCTTTACGCTGAAAATGAACCCTACAGCCATCTTTATTGATTTAAGACTGCATGTAGATATGTATAGGTTTGTTAATTGTAAGTCTTGTGAGTACAAATTTTCGTACTCAACTGCATTGTGTATTTGCTACAGAGGAGGTTGACCCCCAAGGGGTTGACGGTTGTGAGGCCAACTTCACTTACAACGACTAGCTTGGGCGTTTTCGGTCGGTTGCCTTGTGGGTAAGGGTAGCCGGTTGGTTTTATTTTGCTGCCATCTTATGGCCTGTTATTCCACTGCAAACTTGATGGTTAATTATGCTCTTGGCCGGTCGGCCCTTTTGCCGTAATCTGAACTCGTATGTTCATCGTGTTGTAAATTATGAAACTTTCGGTCATGTATAAAGACTTGTGTATGGATGTGATGCTGAATTTTTGTAAGGTGTGTGTGTACTGCAGTTCTGGGAAGTACATATACACCGAGAGCGGGGAAATCTGTAACGGAGTATTTACGCGAGTTCAATTACTTGGCTCGGTATGCTCCGGAAGATGTGCCCACCGACGTCGCCAAGCAAGAAAAGTTTATGGATGGCTTGTCCAAGGAGCTACAGGACAAGCTGTCTATTGTCGACTTCCCCAACTTCCAGACTCTGGTGGACAAGGCCATCGTTGCTGAGCACAAAAGGAAAGCACTTGGCGAATCCCGCAAGCGCAAGTGGGAAGCACAAAGATCATCAGGGGGCAGCAATCCCCGTCCTCGTTTCGGGCAAGCCTCAATGCCTCGTCCTCAAGCTCCACCGCCACCAAGGCCACCGACATTTGCACCTCACCCTCCGCAGGCCATGGTTCCACCACGTGCACCTGTGGGACAGCAAAGAGGCCTCCGCAATCCAACTGCTGAGGTTGTTTGTTTCTATCGCCACAACAAGGGACATTATGCCAACAACTGCCCAATGAAGCATGAAGCAGCTACTCGCCCTAAGCAGGGGCAAGTGCAAGGTCAAGGACGTGATCATCCTCCAGCTCAGAGGGTGGCCTAGCAAATTCAGAAGGTTGCTCATGGTTGAGTCAACCACATTTCCGCTGAGGAAGCATAGGAGGCACCCGACGTCGTGTTGGGTACGCTTCTCATTAATTCTCGTCCTGCTATAATTTTATTCGATTCTGAAGCATCGCATTCTTTTATATCATAATCCTTTGCTGCAAGTGGTGATATTCATATTGGTCCTATGCTTGTCCTTTTGATTATTCATTTCCCAGGATCAGAAATGAGAGCTGAACTCGAGTGCCAGGACGTTTCTATTGAGATTGAAGGAGTGAGGTTTCTAGCAAATCTTATCCTCCTCAGATCAGCTAGTTTGGACGTGATACTTGGCATGGATTGGTTATCCCAACACTTGGGACAAATCGATTGTGCCAAGAAATTCATTTCTCTCACTAGTTCCTCCGGCAAGCAAGTTGGAATTGCGCCGAAGCTGCAGGAGCCACATCTCTATGTACTTGAAGCGAAGTCGGCTCCATAGATTCATGAAGTCCCAGTGATGTGTGACTTTGCTGGTGTTTTCCCCGAAGAATTGCCTGGAATGTGTAATGTCCCGTTTGTCCAGAGTTCTTGCAAGTTTTCAAAACCAAAAAGGAACCATTCGGCTTTGTTGAATCGCTTGAGCTTAACTTGAAGATTTCAGAATCTTGGGGGATTTAATATGAATTAATCGAACTTCAACTAATGAGAAAGTCTTGGTTTATTTGGAATTGTTTGAGCTCTGGTGTTGTTTTCCTCTTTGTGTTCGCTCAGACCTCTCTCGACCTCCCTTGTCCTCTCCAGACCTCCTTTTCTATTTAAACCCCTCTTCGGTTTTGACCTCCCCTTTTTGGGTCACGACCACCCTGAGGCATTCTAAGCTCGGGTTTGTGTTTCAGATATCCTTGAATTCAGAAATTCTAAATTCGGGTTGATTTCCCCTTTCTCTCAGACCTCCTCATGTTCATTTGAACATCCCTGTACTCATTTGGACCTCCCCATAACCACCAGGATATCCTTTGGCTTCATCTTGGCTGTTGAGACCTCCTTTGTGTTGATCTGACCGTCAGGACCTCCCTTGGTTTTGATCTGACCGCTAGGACCCCCCTTGCTAGATCTTGACCGTTGAAGACCTCCTTTCATTTGGATATGAGGGTCTAGACCTCCCCTCGTTTGGACCTCCCCCGTCCCTGTGGTCTTTTGTAAAGACCACCTCCTCGTGGTCTTTTTACTAAGACTACCCTCTTGGGCCACGACCTCCTCTCGGAGTCGCGACCTCCTCTTTTTGTCCTTTAGCCGCGGTCTCCCCTTTTTGCCGTGACATTCCTGGGGTAAGACCACCTCCTGTGGTCAAGACCGCCCTTCGTGGTCTTTTTTGCAAAGACCACCTTTTCGGGTCGGACCACCCTATGGTCAGGACCTCTTGGTCTTTTTGCAGAGACCACCTTTGCGTGTTTGACCTCCTTCTCAGGACCTCCCCTTGGGTTGACTGGTCCCACCCGCCAGTCCTTTTCTGACCTCTTCCCGTCGCCACCCCTCTGGCGCAGTCTGTCCGCATTAAATGCGGCTGCACCGCATTAAATGCTGCTATGTCACATTGAATGTGGATGGGTCGTATTAAATGCTGCTTCCACTATAATCATTTCTCTTTTTGCCTCTTTTTCCTACCTACCCCTCTGATTGTTCCTCACTTTTCAGCAGTACTTCATCGTGGCTTTTGGCGCTACATTTTGTAGCCCAGTTTCTCTTTCCTTCCCCTATAAATAAAGCTCCAGGGAGTCCCCCTCGACCTCTTTCTCTCCCTCAGCTTCTCAGCACCACACTTTCTTCCTCTGGCTCATTTTTCTCCGTGCTTCGATTTCGCCTGAGCGATTGGAGCCATGTTGTCTTCGTCCTCCTCGCCGTTGAAAGGCCCTGCTGGAGGTTCACGCCACCTTTGATCTTTGTCTTAGTTCTTCCGCGACCTCCTCCGGCACCTCGCCTTGTTCTGGTGAGATTCCTCATTCTATTTCTTGTTTCATTTGGACTTCCTTTGTCAGGATCTCTCTCTTGGGTCAAGACCTTCCTCCCGATCTTGACCACTTCCTGGTCTTTTTGTAAAGACCACCCTTTTGGTCTTTTGCACAGACCACCCTCTCGGCCATTATCACTTCCCGATCGTGACCACATCTTGGTCTTTTTTGCAAAGACCACCCTTTTGGTTCTTTTGCAAAGCCCACCTTCTTTTGTTTGAACCTCCCTTCTCGTTGGACCTCCTTCCCAGTTGGGACCTCCTGCTTTCTAGTTTTTGGTTTAAGATCTCTTTTAGTTCTTTGTTTTAGTTGTTTTGCTTATTTGGTTCTTTCCGAACGTGTAGATTTCGACTTCGTGGAGGGGTACTTGGATCCAGCAGCCTCTACTGAAGCCTCGCCACTCTTCAACGAAGGCAAGTCGCAGACCTTTGATCATGTTAAACCTAGCATTTCGAAAGTATATTGTTTTACCTTATCATGCATAGCTATTTGTATAAAAATGGTTTGGGCAGTAGCTATTTCCTACTTGACAGAATGCCTCCTTGAATGGTTGAACTCGACATGTTGACATGTTCCCCTTAGACACCTTAGAATGGGTATTCTTAGTTGGTCTTGTATTAATAATGCCAACATGGGAGCGTATTTATGTTTAGCCTTGCTTTAGATGCGTTGGTTTAGAGAATCATGAATCATGTTGTTAATAAACTTGACTAATTGAACAATGGAACCGTGGTTGGTGCCACTATTAAGTAGCTAAGGTGCTGATGCCGCAGTTGTATTGATCGTCGTGTGATGCCGCTCTTGTTAAAATCTATTGTGCCAAGACCAGGGTGGTCTTTTGGCTGGGTGAACCAATGCTTTCTCACTCGGGCAAGTGATCGTGCAGTAAAGGGGGTGCTATACGCACATTGGGATGAAGTTGTCTCGCCTAAGAGGTCTAAGGACCTAACTTTATGTTCCTTGCTCTGGGTCTTCCGTGCAACCACAAGACCATTTTATGGGGGTGGTCTGGGCCGAATAATTAGCGATGGTTTGGTCTGGTTCTGTTGTGGTGGAAGTGTGTGCTGATTCACACTTGGCGCAAGAGGGGGCACGAATCCGGAGGGGTTTGCAACCCAACGGAAGTGAAACCTTAGCGGGCAGAACCAAACCAGATCAGAGCTTTGTAAAGACCTTGTCACGCTCTCTAGGCTGCTCACCTTCAGAAGTGAGCAAGGGTTTTCTGGGAGCCCGATCCGCTAGAGAGATGGTGAATTATGGGTAAAGTTGTACACCTCTCCAGAGTGAAAAATCTATTCGAATAGCTAAGTCCTTAGTTATGGACACTGCCTGGAACAAATGCATGAAGGGTAGCTTTCTCGAAATGTGGTCTTGGGAGCTCCAGAGTTGGTGCTCTAGGGTGATCGTGTGGGCTCTGAAGTGGGTGCTCCAGAGAGGTCATGGGAGAGGTCCTGGTCGTGGGTGTGACCAGGCCTTCCACGAGTGGTCTTGGGAGTGAGTTGGTGCTTACGACCTCCTTTGAAAACAAAATATACTTATGTATTACTCTTTTTAACTTGAGCTTTGCAATCTACTTATGCTATTTACTGTCAAATATTGTTTTCTGCAAACTAACCCTACAGCTATCATTGGCCAAGCCATTGCATGAATAATATGTGCATACTTGTTCCCTGCGATTTGCTGAGTACATTCAAACGTACTCATGGCTTTAAGCCCTGTGTTGAAGGAGTGGCCGAAGAAGATCAAGGACAAGGGTGCTCAGACCTCTTCGAGGAGGAGTTCTATGATAATCCAGCCTTCTAGGAGACGTGCTCCACTCGACAGCCTATGGGCTTGCCGGATGGCCTCGCGCTTTTGTGGCTTCGCTGTTAAGTTCTGTTGTCGGATTTTGTAAGCCCGTGGTGGCGCCTTTTGTAATCAACCTTGACCATAAGGTACTTGTTTAATATAAGTTAATTTGCCTGCTTCATCTTATTTCTTGTCATGTGGTTGTGATTACACCTGTGTTGATCTATGCGAGCTAGCTAGTGATCCTGGGACTAGTTCAGTGCGCAGAGGTCAAGACCTCCGGGAAGTCTTTAAGATCTCCTGGGTGGTCCTGGAGGACTTCCTCTCAGGGTGCTCTCGGAGGACCTCCCAGACCTGCGGGTGGTCTTGTCGGACCTCCCTAGGTGGTCTTGGGACATCTCTCCAGGTGTATCCCATGAGGGGCCTGACAGAATGCCTCTAGTCCAAGACATCGAGTTTGTCATCGAATTGCTGCCCAGTACTGCTCCGATTTCAAAGAGGCCATACCGGATGCCTCTAAATGAATTGGAGGAGTTGAAGAAGCAACTTGGTGAGCTGCAAGAAAATGGTTTCATTCGTCCTAGCTCATCTCCGTGGGGCTATCCAGCAATCTTTGTGAAGAAGAAGGACAAGACCCTACAGATATGTGTTGACTATCGTCCACTTAATGAGGTCACGGTGAAGAACAAGTACCCACTGCTCCGGATTGATGACCTTTTTGATCAATTGACCGAAGCTCGGGTATTCTCCAAGACTGATATGTGATTGGGCTATCAGCAAGTCAGAATCAGATTTGAAGACATACGGCTTTCTCTACTCGCTACGGATTGTACGAGTATACCATCATGTCTTTCGGCTTGACAAATGCTCCTGCCCATTTCATGAATCTTATGAATATGGTATTCATGGAGTATTTGGATAAGTTTGTGGTGGTCTTTATAGATGACATCCTTATCTACTCGAAGAATGATGAAGAGCATGGCCAACACCTGCAGTTAGTGTTGGAGAAGCTGCGAGAGCACCAGCTGTACGCAAAATTCAGCAAGTGTGAATTTTGGTTGAAAGAAGTGGCATTCTTAGGTTATGTTCTTTCAGCGGGAGGCATAACCGTGGATCCTAGCAAGGTCAACGATGTGCTCCGTTGGGGGCAGCCCAAGTCGGTAACTGACGTGAGGAGTTTTCTCGGTTTAGCGGGATATTATCGTCACTTTATCAAGAACTTCTCCAAAATTGCAAGGCCAATGATAGAGTTGCTCAAGAAGGAAAAGAAGTTTGAGTGGTCCGTTGAGTGTGAGAAGAGTTTCCAAGAACTCAAGAAACGGTTAACCACAGCTCCAGTCCTTGTTCTTCCCGATATTCATCGAAGCTTCGATATTTATTGCGATGCTTCTCGTCAAGGACTCGGTTGTGTTCTTATGCTAGCTAGAAGGCAAGGTGGTGGCCTATGCATCAATAAAATTGAGACCTCATGAGCTTAATTATCCAACTCATGACTTGGAATTAGTTGCAGTAGTCCATGCGCTAAAAATTTGGCGACATTACCTCATCGGTAATCGTTGCAAGGTATATTCGGACCACAAAAGTTTGAAGTATTTGTTGACCCAACCATATTTGAACCTTCGGCAAATAAGATGGTTGGAGTTGATCAAAGATTTTGACACGAGTCTCCAATATTATCCGGACAAGGCTAATGTCGTTGCTGATGCACTAAGTCTCAAGGTTTATTGCAATACTCTGATGCTCAAAGAGTAGCAGCCTGCCCTTCATGAAGAATTTCAGCGACTCAACTTAGGAGTAGTTGAGCATGGTTTTCTCGCTGCTTTAGAAGCGCATCCAACCCTGGAAAATCATATTAAGATTGCTCAACAATCGAGTAAAGGAGTGAGCCTAATCAAGGAGAACACTGAGAAAGAAACAGTTAAGTGCTTCTCAGAAGATGACCATAGTATTGTTCGGTTCGGACAATGCCTTGTCGTTCCAAAGGACATGGAATTGCAGAAATTATTCTCCGTGAAGCCCATGATTAACATTTGTCCATTCATTCTAGAGCCACAAAGATGTACCAAGATCTCCGTAAGAAGTTTTGGTGGACCCGAATGAAAAGGGAGATTGCTAAATTCGTTACCGAATGCGACGTATGTCATCGTGTAAAGGCCGAACATCAACGACCAGCAAGTTTGCTTCAGCCTTTACAAGTGCCCGAGTGGAAGTGGGACTCGATCGGTATGGATTTTATCACCGGTCTGCCCCGAACCTCCAAGGGAAATGATGTTATTTGGGTTGTCATTGAGCGACTAACTAAAGTGGCACACTTCCTTCCTATCAAGATCAAGTTTCATGTGAGCCAGTTAGTGGAGCTCTATGTCTCCAGAATTGTGAATTTGCATGGAGTACCGAAGACGATTGTTTCAGATCGTAGCTCACTCTTTACCTCCCAGTTTTAGAAGAGTTTGCAAGAGGCCATGAGAACTCGTCTTTCTTTCAGCACCGCTTTCCATCCGCAAACTGATGGCCAAACGGAGAGAGTGAATCAAATCTTGGAAGACATGCTCCGTGCCTGTGTTCTCTCCTATGGGAAGAATTGGGAGACATGCTTGACATTCGCTGAATTCTCCTACAACAACAGTTTTCAAGCTAGTCTCGGCATGGCACCATTTGAAGCCTTATACGGGAGAAGATGTAGAACCTCGTTGAATTGGTCTGAGACTGGTGAAAGACCACTTTTTGGCCCGAACACGATCAAAGAAGCTGAAGATCATGTTCGGTTGATTCGAGACCGATTGCGCACGGCTCAATCCTGACAAAAGAGTTATGCGGATCGACGTCATCGCGATTTGAGCTTTGAACTGAATGACTTTGTTTATCTCAAAGTCTCTCCTTTGAAGGGCACTCGATGGTTCGACGTCAAAGGCAAATTAGCTCCTCGATATGTTGGACCTTTCCGCATTATTGAGAAGAAAGGAGCTGTGGCCTACAAGTTGGAATTGCCCGCTACCCTTTCAAGGGTACACGATGTATTCCACACGTCCCAGTTAAAGAAATGTCTTCACATTCCAACCGAGCAAGCTCCATTGGAAGGTCTAGAAGTACAAGAAGATCTAACCTACCGTGAGCATCCTATCTGTATCCTTGAAGAAGCTTAACGAAGGATAAGAAATCGTTCCATCAAATTCTTTAAAATTCAGTGGTCGAATCATGCTGAGGATGAAGCCGCTTGGGAACAAGAGAATCGCCTTCGTGTAGATTTTTTGTCCTTCTTTTCCGAGTGAACAGAATCTCAAGACGAGATTCTTGTAAGGGGGGAGACTTGTAACATCCTAAACTTTGGTTTGTATTTCAAATTGTATAAAAGTTTGAGAGTTTTAAAACTTTTGTTGAAACTCATAAGTTTGTACTTGGTTTCCTAAATGTTTGCTTTAAATTTCAAACTTTTGACTTGAAATCAAATTCCTAGTGGTTTCTGGAATTTGTGTGTATAAAAGTCTCTAGAAATAATTTTGTAAAATACTATTAGTTGTATTGAATTAATATAAATTTTCCCAAATTTTTAGAAGTTATCTTGACCTAATCAAAACCCTAACCGAGTTGCTAATGCAGTTTTAAAAAGGAATTTATTTTAGGCAAATAAATTATAATCAGTGGCCAAAATAAATTTTTCCTAAGTCTTAGTTGATTTTAGATCAACGACCCGAGTTGATCGGAGACGTTCGGACCGTCCGAACGTCCCTATCGCTGTGGATCATCCGATTTGATCTCAACGATCTAGGTTGTTTAAGCCGCTCAGTTCTGGTTCAACTAAATGCAAAAGCGTTTGAACCATCCGATTTGATCCTAACGGACTGGATTGATTGGGCCGTTCAGACCAGCTGAATGCGCCCTTTCACGTGGACCATCTGATTTAGATCCAACCATCAGATCTTGTGTCTTAGTTGGACCGTTGGATTTCAATTCAACTGTCAGGATTGATTGTGCCGTTCGGACTATCTGAACTTGCACTTCTTTTTGACCGTCTGATTTGACCAAAGTCATCTGGACCATCCATATGAACTTGACTCACCGCACCACATTTTCTTTGGGCCGTTGACGGGTAGGTCCCGCTTGTCAAACCCGCCGTCTTCACCGGTGCCGCTTAAGCCAAGCACACTGGCATTCGTGCATGCGTGCCACGGTGACCCTTTTCGCCACCTCATGCACGCATGTCCATCTGTTAAGCATCGTCAGGACTTCATCTACCTTTCGAGCCCATTCTTTCACACTCTCTCGTCCATTCTCGCCTTCTCCCCCCCCCCCCCCAATTCTTTACTCTGGTCGTGAAAGAGGAAGTCAAGCTAGAGCTCACCTCAGTGCTGCTCAAGCCATCGTGACCTCACCACTGAGATCCTCCCTCAACGCCGCCTCCATTTTGGCCAGTTCCGAACCTTGGTGTACACTGAATCGCCAGGAACGACTTCGTCGTTCTCAACTCCAGCGGCCAAGGCCCGCAAGCCTTTACGGCGTTCCGGTGAGTCGTTTTCCTCAGCATTTGACTCTTTAGGATCGCATTGCTTCACTGAGTATTTTTAGTGAAGATAATTTTGTTTTTGGCTCTTCAACGAGGGCGTGCGACCCCATCTTCTTCGAGTACGGTGAAGCACCGTCGCCTCGATTCCGGCCACTTCCATCACCCTCCGACGTCTTCGACTTGGGCGTTGTGCTCCGAGTGTCAAGGCGATCCCAGTGCGCACCTCCTGGAGTTTCCTCGACCTCCGTAGCGGGTTCTCCGCGTGAGCCGTGCCTTCGTCACTACCTCCGGCCGATGAGAGCTCGTCGTCGACGTTTTCAGGCCACCGGGTCATAACCAACAAGTTAGCGGTCTTGGCAGCACCGTTGGTGTCGATCCCGAGCAGGAGCTCCATTATTTCATGGAACCCTACCTCGTGCACGAGAGCTCCGGTTAATTACCGACATATTAGGTATTGGGAAAAACATTAAGGTTAAAAAGAGTTGTTTTTTACTTTAGAGAATGGTTTAAGTTTCAAAAATTCAAAAGTATTTCATCCTAACTGCAAAATTAGTAAACTTAATTTTGTTAATTCTAGTTTTCTCTGTACTTAAACTTGGTTTAAGATTGAATCTTATTGCTATTGCTGAAAATGTTGATGTTTAGCTTATTTATAAAAATATGCTTTTAACTTGTGAAGCACTTAGAAAATCCAAATACAATCTTTTAGACTGAAACTTTCACCCAAATTTCCTTAGCATCATTTCTCTGTTTGTATTGTATGCTTAATTGATTGAAGTTGAATCTTGTTTATTTTGATGTTATTCGTTCTTTTACTCGATCGATAGGTTTCGACGATTCTATTGAATACGAAAGTGATCCTCAGTAGCAAGTAGATTATCTTCAGCAGAGCAAGCAGTTTTCCTTTGATGCACGTTGATCCTATTATTTACGCATGTTAATATTTTACATTTCAACTGTATGTATGCATACTATGTTGACAAGTTATTTTTTTTTGCGATAGTCAACCTGAATAGTTACATGAATTGTAGGTATACATACATCTTTTACCACTAAGCCTAGGTTATTATTCGCTGTGATTTAGAGCTCGATGGATGTGCTCTAGTCACTTTATAAGTAGTATGCAATTTGTTGTCGCTTAGCCATGCTTAGCACGGTAATCTGGGGATCATCGCTTCGGCGATGGTCATTACAACATCGCTTTATATACCTGAGTCAGGGTACTTATGATTATATCATATTTGGAAAAACTAAAACTGAAAACAAAAAGGATTTAGATTTAGGCACATGGTTGATGGTGTGCTTATTGGGTGTGTGGTTGTGTGCCCGAATCAACAAGGATGGAACATCTTGTCCAAATAAACCAAGCATTATCGTGTGCACCCACATGAGGGTCATATGGGTCCCCTCTTGACTTAGTACTCTGGGGAATGTTAATTAATGAGTCGCTGATGGTAGGTTTAGGAGAATAAAAGATATGTGTTATGTTGTTGTCAGGCATGTGACGGGGTGTGTTCCGGGTAGGTTCCCTCGCCCGAGGATCATCGGCAGTTGCTATGGCTAGGCCGATGTGTCCGACACAACGTATGGATCCTCTGTGGGAGCCCGGGGGTGGGCGGTTCACGGAGGGTTAACCCCCATACGTGCGACTCTTAATTAGCTAATTCTATTGGAAAACGTCTTGTAGGACTTAGCCTTGCCGGCATACCTTCGGAAGTGTGTTTATCCGGTGGCAAAGGAGCGGTCTGACATGTGGGTAAAGTTGTACACCCCTGCAGGGTTTAATCTATTCGAATAGCCATATCTTTGGTTATAGACACGCTTGGGGAGGTCTTTCAGGAGTTAGACTTAAACATTTTGATAAAACTTGTGATTGAGTGGTCAAATGGGTAATTCGTGCTATTCTTGTGGGAAGGCACCTCCAGGAGATTAATTATGTTCATAATTGTTGTCACTTTGATATTTGAACAATTAAAATCTGATTTAACAAATTGCTTTCAATCTAGTATGCTATTGGAAATAAAATGTGGCTTTACGCTGAAAATGAACCCTACAGCCATCTTTCTTGATTTAAGCCTGCATGTAGATATGTATAGGTTTGTTAATCGTAAGTCTTGCGACTACAAATTTTTGTACTCAACTGCATTGTGTATTTCCTGCAGAGGAGGTTGACCCCCAAGGGGTTGACGGTTGTGAGGCCGACTTCACTTACGACGACTAGCTTGGGCCTTTTCGGTCGGTTGCCTTGTGGGTAAGGACAGCCAGTTAGTTTTATTTTGCTGCTATCTTATGGCCCGCTATTCCGCTGCAAACTTGATGGTTAATTATGCTCTTGGCCGGTAGGCCCTTTTGCTGTAATCTGAACTCGTATGTTTATCGTGTTGTTAATTATGAAACTTTCGGTCATGTATAAAGACTTGTCTATGGATGTGATGCTGAATTTTTGTAAGGTGTATATGTACTGCAGTTCTGAGAAGTACATATACACCAAGAGCAGGAAAATTTGATTTGTAATGCTAGGGCTAATGGAAATGTTAAGTATTACAAATTAAATCGCCCGGCGGCTCTCACACTTCCCCCTGGCTACCACACTGGTCAGCATCATCTCTAGCCTCCCCCCTCAGCACCAGCATTGCGCTAGCCTTCTAGATTTGACCCCTTAGCGGAGACTGAGAGGCGGATCTGACATCCCCTTCTTAACTCTCTGTCTCTCCACCCTCACTTCCAGCTCCGACGGCGAGGCATGACGGTGCCTGGTCAGAACTTTGGTGGCACACAATGATGAGACATGGCGGCGACCAATCCGAGAGCCGGCAGTAGGACTTGGCCTAGATCCAGCGTGGCACAGCTCAGGAAGGACAAGATCCGTCATGGCACAGCTCGAGGTCGCCAGCGAGCACAAGGAGATGACCCGACGGCTGCTCGGCGATGGCGGCGGGTGACCACACCGATGACCTTCCTAGCGAGCTCTTGGCCAGAGTCCGCTTGATCCATGGCGATGATGGTGTGATTCCTGGTGTTGGGTTTGGATTGGAGAAGACGACGGCTGACAATGACATCGTGCAACATTATTCGGAGGTCAAGGAGGTCGAAGATAAGGGCATTTTAGTCCAATACATGTGAAATACGTACACAATGGCATTTTTCTTAATACACTGAGTTTGCAATGGCATATCTCAAAGGATAAACTTTGTAGTGATATATTAAAACCTTGCAACTCTAGAGTGGCATATATCTAAAAGAAAATTGTCTCGATCCCTTCTATACCACTAAAAAAACTTCGATCCCTTAGATGCACTGAGTTTCTAATTTGTCCCCTTCCATATCACTTCCGTCAGATCTTTCTGAAGACATCTCCAATAGTTAAAGAAAATCTTGTCTCTAATATATACTACATCATCTTTAGAGACAACATCTCTAATAGATAGTTTGTAGCACACTCTCCAACATTTATATTTTATATTTTTTCTTTGAAACATGTCTATATATCAACTAAAGTAGATTAATGCATCATATCTTATTTTGCGTGCATGACAGTCTCTTCAGGAAGAGACAACCTGTACTCTCTCTCCTCCGCCCTCTCTTTCATATAGAATTTAGTTAACGTAGCATAGCTAAAAGACGACAATAAATACGCTATTGAAGATGCCCTGAGTGTGCAGTTAAGTGGTAAAAGACTCAATTAACCTTCTCTTCCTCTCTTCAACCTCCTCTTACTATCTTTTCTGTCCTTATCACCGTCGCCGTCACCGTCACCGAGTGCCTCCAGCCAGCCGCCGCACGTATCGCCTCCCGCTGTCCCACAGTCGGCAACCGCCGCCGCACCTCCCCGGCGCCGGCGCCACAGCTTGTCTTGGGTCTCCGCGGGCAGCGAGCTCGTCAACGGTGGCTGGGCGACACCAAGAACCACACTTCTTCCACAAATTGTTCAGAGCTGATAATGCTCTTGCACGTTCCAAGCAAGGAGCTTCAAAGCAACAAACAATTCATACTGATAACCAAAGAAATTTGGGATAATAAAAAGATGAACTCCCAAGAAGCTGTGCTCAAAGCAAATAACTAAACCACATGCGAGCGATTCATCCAATAATTAACAAAGAACTCACGGGGAATGACCAATGAACGTCATCTGAATGAGGATAAATAGTATCTTGCTGGAAAGAACACCAAAGAGTCAGTTTTTTTAAGCGGCGTCTGCTCGTCCCACACCTGCGCGTCCTCCATGCGATGGCTAGGCTAACCAATCAACCACCGACCCTTCTCCGACCCAATTCAAGAATCGAAAATTCAACAACCGACCGTCACCGCACCGAACGCCGCCACATCGCCGAGCTCAGATCCAGTCGAATCTGGGCACACTGCATCCAGACAGCCGGATCTGAGCGGCACAGTCGCACACGCCATCTCCCACCTCAGCGCCGGCCCGCGCGTCCGGCCCTGCGGCGTCGCAGTCGCATGCGCCATCTCCATGTCACTCTCTGGTGGTTGCAAATAAGTGGTGAGAGAAAAAGGGTAAAAATGATGAAGGGAACATATCTGGTATATATAGGGACTTTCTTTCGATTCATAAATCTACCGTCGAGATTGACGATGCAATTCTACCTTTCATTTAAACTGATCGTGTTTTAATCTGGCGGGGGGTTTTTCACAAAAGTGCGTTCAAGTGAGAGGTGTGGTTGCATCGTCGATCACCGCCGTATATTTGTGAATCGAGAGATCCGATCGCATATGTATATGTCCACCAAAACACCCATATGCATTAGATAGGTTCGAATTTTTTTAAAATAATATTTTTTTTAAAAATAATTACAAAAATATATTGTCTCCCCACAAAATTACAAAAATGTGTTTCTGTCGTCAATTGAAATGGCGACAGGAACCTATCACCAGTTCAACTAACGACAGGGACCCTCTCCCTCCTCCTATCGCCGGTCCAACCAGCTGTCGCCAGTTGAACTGGCGATAGATTCCTGTCGCTAGTTGAACTGGCGATAGGAAGACTAACCCTATAAAACCCCCAAAATTCAGGGCAGGACTAATTCTTATTTAGAAAAAAGAGAAAGGGAGAAGAGTAGATGAGAGGAGAGAAGCTAGCGAAGCGCTGCTCGTCCGATTACCTTAATTTTTTTAACCGAATGTATTACATAATTTTAGATATACGGTTACGTAATGCAGTATAGTTTTACATAATACTTTTCGGTGGGTAGTATAGTTTTAGATATGCGGTTAATCGTAGAAATGTTCTTTATGGTGCAGTACGTCAAATATGTCCGACGTCGTCAATTTTAAAATTTACTATAGTCAAGGGACTAATCTAGAGGATCGTGAGGGAACTGATTTGTGTTATTTCCAATCGGCGACCGTTCCCCTAGCAAGACCAGAGCAGCGTACATGGGGCGCTGTGATGCGGTGGTTGTACCACACATTCCAAGGGGACCGCGATGTGTATGATCTGAGATTGAGTTGTCTTTCACCACGGAGAGGACAACTCACATATTGGGAGTTAGTGGAGCTTAAGGGACCAAATTCATAGCAGTCACATGTACGCATCGTGAGGGAGGCAGGGTGGAAATTGGTCCTTCTCGTCTAAGCATATGCCAAACCCACTCCTCCCATGGCGGTGAACAACAAGAAGGGTCTTGGTAGAAGAGGAAGTTGGGATCAGTAGCTACAAAGACGACGCACACAATGGCTGAAGCTCCCGGAGTTGCTGATGCTGTCGATGAAGACCCTGCGGAAGTAGCTCCTACGGTGAGGCAAGCTAGTGGTCTTGCTGACGAGGGTGAGGAGGTTGAAGCCGTAGTGCAAATGATGGATCTCGAAGACCGAGACTACATGGTATTGTCTGAAGATGAAGGTTCCGACGACGAGGATGACGTGGACCAGCAAGTGGTTCCATCCGACGGGAACACATACCAGTTCGACAACCTCGTCGTCAACGAAGGCTCTCGTGTGCCGTGGGAGTACGACCAGAGTGAGGTCAGGCTAGGAGCTATGTACAAATGCAAGGAGGCCGTGCAGGACGCGGTCAAGTTCTGGGCCTTGTCGGTGCGGCGCACATTCAAAGTCGTCAAGTCTACCCCAAGATTCTACGACGTGAAGTGCGGCATAGAGGGATGCCCTTGGCGAGTGCACGCATTTCAGCCAAAGTGGGACACCTACTGGAAGTGCTCTATAGTGGTCCCTCACACATGCATCGTTTCCGAGTCAGTGCAGTCCCACCGGAACTTGTCATCAGGCTTCATCGCCAACCTTATGTTAAGTGAGATCATGGATAATCTAGATTTTGAACAACGATCCATCATTCAGGCGATTGAGGCAAGGTTCCAATACACAATCAGCTATGCCAAGGCTTGGAGGGCAAAATAGAAGGCATTGGAATCAAAATGGGGCACGTTCGAGGATTCCTACTGTGAGGACCTCGGTTTATTAAGCTTGTAATACTTAGTCATCCATTGACCCTAGCATCACAAACATAATAATCCGTGTCTTCGAGATATGTATACTTCCCAGAATGCAGTATACACACCCCTTTACAAAATCATGCATCAATTCCATTCAAGACATAGAACCAAAGCACGACTAGAATAAAAGACATACAACATATAGAGTTATTACAAAAGGGGCCGACCGGCCAAATACAACTAATAAAAGTAACACAATGAAGCAAAAACCATAAGATGGCGATAAACAAAAGAGAGCCACAAGGTTTGCCTTTAGCCCACAAGGCAACGAACCAAGTCACCTAGCTCGATTCCCAACCACCGCACATCTCACAAAAGTAAAGCCCTTTGGACCCTACCTCCTCGCAACAAAGTTATTAAGCAAAGCAAATGAGTACAAAATGTACTACATAAGGCGACGCGTAGTATAACAGAACTATAGTTTAACTACATGCAAGCTTTATTTGAGTGGATGAGGCTTTGGACTTATTTTAGCATAAAGCAAGTTTTCATTTGCAATATTTAAATAGGTTCCAAAGCAATTTTGCAATTCCCTTTTCATTTGCAAGAAACAACGAGACAAGTAACAATAGTAACAAAAGGTAGATGACAACAACAATCCTGGAAGTGACTAACCCAATAGCCACCACAATAGTATGAACATCCATTCATACCAACCCATCAAGTTTTAATTAAACGTTGTAGTCTAGTTCTTGCACGACCTTACCAAGCATGTCCATAACCTAGGACGAGGCTATTCAAATAGTTTTAACCCTGTAGGGGTGTACCAATGTACCCACACGTCAGACCGCCTTTTCGCCAAGCTATTTAGCACACTTCCTTTGGTGTCTTGCCGTAATGTGACCCCAACCCTAATATCTGATAATGAAGCAATTGTTCATGTCATTCTTGTTCAAATTAACAAATTAGGTAACATGTTGTAAACTATTTTCCCAAAAATTTTAATTATAATTCCAACTTGATAAAAATTTTAGAAGGAAATACCATCAATGTTGGTATTATGATTGGGAATTATTTTAATTGAAAATCGATAAATTATATTGGCCAAAAATAATTTTTGTTGAATTTTTAGAAATTATTTTGATATTCATAAAAATATTTGTCTTTAAATAAACCTTAATTAGTTTAATTGAATTATTTATGTATTTATAAAGAAGAAGTAGTGATTTTAAAAAAATTTATTTGGGAAATACATCATCCCAAAGAGCAATTCTACAAAATTTCGTAATTTTATAAATTTATTTGCTATTTTAAACAACCCAGTCAAACCAATTGAAATTTTGAATCAAACCAGTCAAACCTCTTGGTCTAAAGGGCTCGAAAATCTTTATGCGACCCAAACTGTGCGTTTGATCCAGCAGTCACGTCACGACGTCTTGCCCGCCGCCGCCCGTTGCTTGTGTAGCCGTTGATTTCTTGCCAACGGTGAGATTTACAAGCTGTGCGGGTCATCCCAAACACGCAAGTCAATTTCCACCGTTGGATTGAAATCCTACCAGACGCATCCGGATCGTTACGAGATCTTTTTTTCTGAAGCGTCAACCGTTGGATCTAAATCCAACGTTCGTATTGACCGCGTTGCAAAGCTTTGACGCTGTCCCATTGAAGCGACCGTTGGATTTAAATCCGCGATCCTAATCGACAGGGCCGTCGGACCACCTCTGGCGCGCAATCGCGTCGTGATCAGAATCGGACGGTCCATATGGATTAGGGACGATCGGACCTTCTGAACGCGTGGATCGTGGCCCTTCATCGCTGCGAATCGCACGGTCCGGATCTCTCAATCCGCTTTCGATGCATTGTAGCCTCTAAATCGCAGACCAATCAAATGAAATCGAATGGTGGTGTGCATTTGGACTTCTTGAAGGCGTTGCATGGTGTGTTTGCCATTGGGACCCACATGGAAGTGGCACAACTTTGCTTCATCTCCTCTCAGACATCGTAAGTACCATTCACTTGAATTGGAGATAGTGTGTGATGAATTGGGTGATATTTTTCTCAAATATCTATCCTTAATGCCACCTCAACCCATTCTAGAGAATTCTCGGTTGTGCAGAGGACCTTATCCTATATAAACCCTAGTTCTTTTCTCTCGCCATTGTTGACCAAAGAAAGAGCCTCGACCTTGTCCTCCTTCACAGTGAAGCATTCTTGTTCTTCTATCTTGCTCAACTTCAAGAAAGCCTAAATCACATACTAATATGATTTTGGGCATTTCTTGTAGGTTGGGTTTAAGGTCATTTTCTTGGTCAACTTCAACCGTGGGGCATCACCTTGGTGAAAACTTCATCTGGGTGAGTTAAGTCCATCTTTTTCCATCAAGAAAGTGAGTGATGGCCTTTTCATCTTAGATACATCATTTTCTCTTTTGTGCAGATCAAAGATTAAAGTTGAATCTTTACTATCTTAACCTTGAACTAATCTTTTCTTTCTAAACTCTAGCTGGTAAGTCTACATTTTGCTTCATATCATTATAAGCTCTTTAAGAACATCACTCACCGATCATGTGATGCTTCAACCTTTCTTTAACTGGAAAGTTATATTTTAACTTTTCGGTCTTTCTTATCGTTTTCAAAAACTTTAGATTTTTTTTTCATACCAGTATCTTAAATTGTTAGATCCTAAGAGAAACCCTAGTAACATTAGACCTCCATTGTGGTTAATATGATTACTAGAGCCTCTTTTAGTATAAACATTTTCTTTCTAGCTATTGTCAACTCAACCGACAAAGAGTCCATTTTGCCTTATCTTCTATAGTTGACCATGTTAGATCAGCATGAGAGGGTTATGGTATTTATTACGTCCCTGTCAACTTTAACCTTTATTTAAGTCCTTCTGATTGTGTAGCTCCCAAGTTAACGAGAAAGGAATAAAGTATTTTTCTTGTTTTGGGTTATTGTCCAAACCAACAACAATAATAGCAAAAAGCTAAATCCTTAAAACCGCTTTTTATAAATATTAAATACCCTTAGATTATAGCATCGACTTTTGTATACTTAACTAGCATCCAATTATCCCATTTGTATGCAACTAAGCTAAATAATTGAATTAATTACAAGCATCTGTTTTAGTACATAAAACCCGACATCTTGTAGCTACATATCTAAATCTAAAAATCGGATAACTCTTGTCGTTATATAGTAGATGGGTTATTATTCTTAATAAATTAGCTATAACCTAAGCATACTATTACCTATGCATTATCAATTGATCATACATTCTTTTGCATCCTGTTCTCTGTTTCTCCTTTGTTTATTGAAATTCTTTTATCTTCTTTTAGATTACGGTTCTTCCGAGTTAGTTGAATCTTTTGTTGAACCTCAAGAACTCGAGCAAGAGGTTATATACTACTATCAAGGCAAGCTTCCTCTCGCACCATGTTGAACCTAATCTTTTGAACTTTAGAATTCTAAAATACTGGTGACCTTGTGCATGCAAATTTCTAAAATTTATTTGTGCTCGTTCTTAGGTAGTTATACCTGAACTTGTGGATTATCTTGAATTATATCATACACTCAACCTAAGGTAGTTTGTGATGTTATTATATTTAATTTTCACTTTTGCTTAGCCATGCGGTCCTAGAACGTTAGAGTTTGGCAAGCTTAGCTTGTCGACTTGGGAATAACAAATGATTTATACTTATTTTGATCTTTGTTCAGTTTATTTGATTTGGAAATGCTTCGAATCTGTTATCAATCAATTCAAATCTGGACAAGTGGATGCTAGTGATGGTGCTCTGTACGAGAATGGGAAATGTGGATGTCTTATGCGGGTTGATTAAGGTGAACTCGACGGCCCAATTCGAGCCCCAACGCACTTCCACACGCAGTGTATGGGTATTGTTTGGTTAAGTAAAGGGTTAATATTATTGAGTTGGATCTGAGAGTAAGGACATGTGTATTGATTTCATATGGCATAGATGCTTAAGTCTTGGGCCGTGTCGTATGCCATGTGGAGCTTATATTGATATCGGATGTTCTTAGATGGGTAAGGCGTAGATGTGTTACATCGCATGTACGTTCCTTCAGGCCCCGATCATGTGTAATATGTGTGGCTAACACGAGTTTGCATTTAATTGACTGGGTCGGCATTCCCGGTACAACATGTGAACCCCGGTTGAATGTATGCTATCAGTCTGGTTTAAGCGGGATTAATTTCACATGGGTCATCCAACTCAATAGTGTTAACTTGTTGAAAAATACCAAATCTTAGTTTACCCGGTCGGCATACCAAAGGCAGTGTGCTATTATCCTGGGGGCTTACGGGCTAACTAAGTCGTGTGGGTAAAGATGTACACCCCTGCAGGGTTAAAACTATTCGAATAGCCGTCGTGTCCACGGTTACGGACAACGCTTGGATTGATGTCACCTGTATAGAAGTTATTCTAATTTTGGGCTTTGGGAATTGGTTCGGCATGATGATTGTTCTGTACAATTAATCGTGAGATGTTATTTATTCTTGTTACTATTTATGTTTACAATTACACTTATTCACTGTTTTAGTCCAAATCAATTTGTTAAAACTGCTTTATCAAAATATACAATTGTAGGTTAAGATGTATCGCTTTATGCAAACTGAACCATTTAAACCTTCTGTTGTCAACCTTATGCATATATACTTTCTATTCCATTGTATAGGTTCTAACAACCACTTTCTTTTATTAGTTTGTGTAAGTCTTGCTGAGTACCTTTCGTACTCAGGGTTTTATGACCTCTTGTTGCAGGTGAGGATGGATATCTTTATGAGATGCCCGTTAGCGCCGATCTGGGTGACGCTAACGAGTAGCGCTAGTTTTATTCTCCACGCAATAGCTGCATGGGATGATGGGGCCATTGGTGGTTTTGTTTTTATCTTTTCGTTTCATTGTTACTTTTTTGTAAATGACCCAAGGTCATCTGTTCATATTTAGGTTATTGTAGCAACTCGCATCTGTAGCAAACGAAATTGGAGATGTAATTATTAATGTATAATTATGTGAATGTATGACTTGTATGTGATTGATGCAATGTTGATTAAGGATATATGCTAATAGTCACTAATCACAGGAACTATTGCATGACATATATCCGGAACCTAATTGTTGGATTGTTACTTGTTATGATTATGCTTCTAGTATGATCTTTATTAAGGACATTACACTGTTCCTTAATTAAGAATTATGCTACCAGTATAATTATAATTCGGCACAATCCCAATAATTAAGGGTCTCACACCGGCACGGCTAAGTCCTACGAGGCATTTCCAATGAATGATGCTAATTAAGAGTCGTGACAACCCGGAAGGTAGGAGACACTGCCCAGCCAAGCAAAGAATCTGGGTGCTCTTTCCTTATAAAACAGTTTTACTCACCGCAACCCCAATTAACACCTCCCAAAGTACTTAGCCAAGAGGGTTCCCAATACCCTCGTGTGGTTAGCACGCATAAGCGCTTGGCTTAGTGACACAAGTAACTCGGTCCTTGGGGACCTAGGCACCATTCCATTCACACCCAACAATCACACCAACATCCATTGTGCCCAAGTCAATAACAGTTTTGTTTTATTTGTTTACAAAGTAACACAAAGCACAAGATGGACATAATGGAATAATAATTTTAGTGTGATCAAGGCCATCGACATAATATCGACAACCGCCCATTTCTACCGTGGTCTAAGCATTTCTAAGCATTATCGACGTAAACTACTAAGCGATAAGAGTCCATCCATCGAACTCTAAATCGCAGCAAGATAGTCCTAGGCTTAGCAGTAGAGAATGAACATTTACCTACAGAGTATGCAACTATAGGATTACTAACGACATTTCAACACAAAGTAGCATGCATACATATAAGTGAAACAAAGTATTAAGCTTTAAAGTAATGGGACAATAATGGGATATGATCAAACTGCTTGCCTTGCTGATTTTGCTCAATATGTTGCTGAGGATCACTCACGGGTTCAAAGCACTCGTCGGCACCTAACGAAAAGGCGAAAAGAATCGATAAGAACGACGAAAACCACAAAGACAGCACAGCAAACAAACTCCAAATGCTCTGAAATTTCTACAGCAGCGAGAGGATGATTTTTAGGGAATTTAGCAATAAGAACCAATTGATTTGGATTCTCAATGCAAAAGATATGAGCAAAACAATTTTGCTCAGCCCTAAAAATCAAAACTGCCACTATTCACTAATTTAATTATTTGGCAACATTTTCTAGAAAGGTGGTGCAGCTGGGATTTTTACAGTAAAACAAGCACCTCATGAGATGAATAACACCATTGAGTTCACCTCATTTGGAGCTATTATGCACTTTCTATAATTTTTCAAAGACAAGAACTTGAACAAAATTAAAATGCACAAGTAAGCTTTTTGAAAATAGTGACATGCCTAAATCCTATTCTAACATTTAGTGCATTAACAGAGAAAGCCAACAAAGTTGGATTCACTCAAAAATAATCTACAGAGATTTACTTATGCATTTTACAAGTAAACTTGAATTTTTAATGTAACATTTAAAGTTAGTTTTGAAATCTATTTGCAATTCACTTTTCTGGAACCGAACTGAGCTCACAACCATTTTTAGATTAGAGCTCAGCTCAAACCAGAGCTGCAGAAATTTGAACCACCTCATTTGGATTTAAAATGAATTAGTTATGCATTTTTAAAGTTCATACCTTTTTCAGCTCACAAATAAGTGTTCTCTGGAAATCCTAAAAACCAAAAGAACCGGGGAGGACATGAGCCATATATCCTGGATCTAACGGCTCAAGACCTCCCAGGGGATAACGCGCACACGCGCTCGCGAAGGTCCAGAGGACATGGGCCATAGATCCTGGATCTAACGGTCCATGTCCTCAAAGCTGCTGCCTGCAGCGCAGAGGGAGGTCGTGGCCGTTGATGCTATATCGGACCACAACGAACAAGGGAGGACCGAGCAGCTCAGATTAGCGAGGAGGTCCTCAGCGGTTGAGATAACCTCGAGGAGGTCCTCGCGGAGGTCTTAACGTCACAAACCTTCGGGAGGTGCGGACGGCTAAGATGCGAATGGGGAGGTCTGGGCGTTCAAGATCTCCTCGGAGGAGGTCTTGGGCGGCCAGATCGAAACCTCGGCCTTCGCGCCTTGTATGCTGGAGCAGGAGTTATCGCCACAGGACACAAGGAGGTCAGTCACGAGGTCTTAAATCGCGACAAGGACATGATTAAAGGCATTAAAGGCTAACCCCATGATTAGCAATGATTGAGGCATTAAGCGGAGGATCCTTGTCCTAAAACGACAAATGACCTTCTTTGTTGTCCGACAAAATCGGCGTGCTCAAAAGCTTGTCATGGCGATGAGGACTTCACCGGCGCTAAGCTAGGACATAATGTGTGCGCAATAGTGTTGCGCACTGCTGGGACCACTTCTCGGCGGCGGCGGCCTTGAGCGCCATGGCCGAGAGGAACAAGACGACACACACGGCCAAAATGACCATAGCTAAAATTGAGCTCGCAAACATTCGCCTGGCGTGTGCCAAGCCTAGGGACTGCCGGGGATTACTGGAGGTCCGGAGGGTCTTGAGGAGGTCGTGGAAGAGGAAGGACCGGCTGGGAAGAAAGGTGCTCCACGGCCAACGCTCAACTCCAAGCTCCACTTTGGCCACCTCTGAAAATGTCCCAACTAACAAGTTAGGGTTTGGTCACAAAGGAAATGGCACAACTTGAAGCAATGAGAGGGAGAAGAAAACTCCAGGAACCCTTATGCCACCGAGGAGCTCCAAGCTCCAACAATGGCGACCGGGGAGGTCGGAGGAGAAGCTCACCAAGCAGTGCAAGGCAAAGCTTAATGGTGTGCAAAGGAAGCCAAGGAACAGTGGGAGGTTTTATAGCTAGGGCAAAGAGGTCGTGGACCACGGGTTGAGCTCACGGTGAGCTTAGCCCATGGGAGGTCCATGGCTCGGACAAGATGGAGGGACAGGGGTAGGTGAGTCGGGCGTGGGCTAGGGGCGGAAAGATCGACACGCATTTAATGCGCCTGAGCCTGAGCCGTTGGACATGACAAGGCTCTGACCTTCTCCACCGCCATAGCTCTTGCACGCGAGCCTAAGCTAGGGGAAGAACAGGGCATGATCTCCACCGTTGATAAAGAGGACGGGGAGGTCCTGGCCCTCGGATGTGTTTTTAAAACGGTAAGTTTTAAGTGATAGACAAGGGAGGTCACAGCCACATGATTTGGACTGGGGAGGTCGTGACCCTCCGATTTTCATATCTTGGACGCCAAAAGGGAAAGGGACAGAGGTCCAAGGCGTTGGATCTAAATCAGCAGTGCGGACCTCTGGGAGGACTTAAGTTGCGCGATCATCGCTAAGGCACGTGGAGGTCATGGCCTTTGGATTTAAATCCAAGGGCACACAATGATGGGGAGGTCTAGGCGCCAAGAAGCGCAGAGGAGGTCGAGACCTTTGGATTTTAATCCAATGGTGCTGATCAAGTGAGGAGGTCCTGAGCTTGCGCGTAGCGCACAGGAGGTCATGGCCTTTAGATTTAGATCTAAGGGCTCACAAGAGTGGTCCGAACGGCCCACTCAATAGATACTGCGCGATCTAAATCTAACGGCTTAAAAGGATGGTCCGAGCGGCCCACGATCTCGTAGCGTTGAAGCGAGATCCAAAGGCAAGGAGAGGACAAGGGAGGTCATGGCCGTGAGATTTACATCTAACGGCTACGACCTCACGTGGGTGGGAGGTCTGATGCGCACAAAGCACTGGGAGGTCGTGGCCGTAGATTTTAAATCTAACGGCGCACAACACAAGATGGGGAGGTGCAGTGCGCTAGATATAGAGGGAGGTCGGGGTGTTGGATCTGATCCAACGGCTACGACCTCAACAAGGGGGGAGGTCTGAGTGGTTTAAAAGCGAGGGGGAGGTCATGGCCATGGATCTTTGATCCAACGGCACAAGACCTCGATGGGGTGGAGGACTTGGGCGTTTGATAGCGAAGGGAGGTCATGGCTGTTGGATCTGATCCAACGACTATGACCTCAACAAGGTGGGAGGACCTCGCGGTGATGGTTTGCCACGGAGGTCATGGCCTTTGGATCTGAATCCAACGGCTACGACCTCAACAGAGTGGGAAGGAGGTCTGATGGGCTGAGGATGTGGTTGGGTTTGACCAGCTTTGCAAAGCGGCTCAAGCCCAAGGAACAGTGCATGCTATGAATTCAATTTTCAACAGCAGAGACTTTGCAGAATTATTAGAGATAGCAGATGAACTCTAAAATTTATGAAATTTTAACTGGAGCTTTCTGACAATAGGATCAACCTTACATAAAATTTTCAGAGGTTTATATGCAATGCATTTTTCTCAGGAAATTCATTAAGGCTGTTCAAAGGTTTGTTTTACCTTCAAAATTTATCAAACAAGTTTTATAACTTATGATATTTTTCAGAGAGGTCCCACATCATCTCTAGGACCAAGGAAAATTATTTCCAAAGGTTTGGCATAAGATTTGAGACAAGTGGAATGTGAGTTTGACTTTACGTCAATAAGAGCTTTATGTTTTTGGATTACACAACTCTTGGACAAGAATTACATGCGAGTTCCAGGGTTTCAAGATGTGAGAAAAAGTTTTAATTTCTACACATTTAATTACATTTGAAACAAACACCTGTTTAGGTATTTGGGATGTTACACCTACCACAACCTCCTTGCGCAACTTCGAGTCATACAAGACAGAAATCCTGGCACCCGTGACGACATTGAAGACGCCACGCACCTGAAGTGGACCAATAAGAGGGTATTGCAGTGAGCATTCTTCGCGTTTGGTCCATGTATCAATGCATTCTGGCACTGCTGTCCAATCTTATGTGTAGATGGCACATTCTTGACTAGGAGGTACAAGGGCCAGATGCTGACTGCAATAGCGACGAACGGGAACAATCAAGTTCTTCCCGTGGCATTCGCTTTCATTAAAAGCGAGAACACGGACAGCTGGTTGTGGTTCCTGAAGAACGTGAGGATTTCTGTTGTGTAAGGCCGTCCCAACGTATGCCTCATACATGATCGGCATGTAGGCCTGTTGCGTGCAATAACCTAGCTGCAACAAAGAGAGAACGTACCACTTCCATGGCCGGATCTGCAGAGCAGGTGGTGCATGAGGCACCTGGGTGCAAACTTCTACAAGCAGTTCCACAACAAAGACTTGATGAACATGTTCAAGCGGCTGTGCAACCAGAACCACCAGCGAAAGTTCGAAACACTCTAGAAGATTCTAAATGAGCGGACCAAGACACATAGAAGGGAGGTAGCGAGAAGGGTCGACCCAAGCACTGACCAAGCCCCCGAAGCATTACCAGAGATACCCACAGATGCTCCCGGATTGACGAGGAGGACGGGGGCGCAGGTGAGATGCTTTTCGGACTGGATTGAGCACGAGCCTAAGGAGAAGTAGTCGCTACTCCATGACAGGGGTGACGCTCGATATGGTGTCATGACAACTAATCTAGCCGAGGTGTACAACTGGGTCATGCGTGGCGCAAGGTGCCTCTCTTTGGTGGGTATTGTGGAGGCAATACTCCGCGGTACGACGAAGTACTTTATTGACAGAAGCAACAACACATCGCTCACCATGGCAAATGACAGAATACTTTACTCCGCCATGATCACCAAATACATGGAGGAGAAGAGCAAGAAGGGTGAGATGCACCGAGCATTCAAGATGGGCACAAGGGAGCTTCGCTTCGAGACAATGTGCAGGGATAAAGGACGCCGCGGGACGAACCGTAAGAGGGTTACCCACGAGTGCATGCTACGCCGCGGTAGTTGCACATGCACTTGCAACAAGCCCCTTCTTCTGCATAGGCCCTGCTCCCATGTCATAGCCGCATGTTCGACGGTGGCGTAGCATGCCGGTCGGTACCTCTCTCTCTATTTCACCAAGGAGGCGGTGATGCAAATCTAGACCGCAGAGATGTATGGTTATGCTGTGGTTGGCCATTTCACTGGCCATCCGACCTGGGAGCAACTAATCTGGGCCGCGGACATTAATAGGCTCAAGGGAAAGGTTGGCCGACGACAGGTACGGCGCATCAGGAACGACATGGACGAAGCAGAAACCAGACGTCGTACGAAGAAGTACTCCATTTGCAGGGAGTCTGGGCACACCTTCAAGAAATGTCCCACAAGAAATCTTCAGGACGAAGAAGACATCGCCACTCTAGACGTCGCCGCGGGGACCTCATCTGGTCACCCAACTCGAGACAGTGCACATGGGGGACGTTGAGGCCTCGACCAATGTTATTGCCAATGTTCTGAATTATATTATTGCACGGACAGTAGTAATATGTTATTGCCAATGTTCTGAATTATCATTTTAATTAAGTGTTATGATATTTTGCTGAATGTTATGTAATATCAATGTGATTTATCGTGGTTTTGATAGTAATGGCAAGTTCACATTTATTTCCTTACATAATATGCAGTGCATGTACATGAGCAAGTGTATGAATTCCCGGGCGCAACGTAATATCACTTACCTTCCTACTTACGAATCATTCATATCTCAATCTTTCTCGTAAAATTCTTCAGAAATTCATTGCACTAGAACAACATACGACGATCAAAACATGTTATTGCGACTCTAACAGATGTTGCACCATTCAAAATGTATGAAAATCAGAAGGCGACAAACCTAGCTAGAGAAGTGGCAAACTTGGCTAGGGTTTGAGGTTCCTGTCGTCAGTTGAACTGGCCACAGGAACCTATCGCCAGTTCAACTGGCGACAGGTGGCTGGACCGATGACAGGAGGGGAGAGGGTCCTTGTCGCTAGTTAAACTGGCGATAGGTTCCTGTTGCCAGTTCAATTGGCGACAGGAGCACATTTTTGTAATTTTTTGGAGAGACGATATATTTTTGTAATTATCTTTTAAAAAATATTATTTTAAAAAAAAATCAGATATGTTCCCCTAACACGTGTGGGAGGGACAGCTTAACAGAGTTATCGAGGACTCAGGCTAACGAAGGTACGGAAATAGCACGGAGTCAGAAAAGAAACTACGTAGAGGATGCAACTTATTTTAGTGGCATAGAAGGGGATCAAGATTACTTGTGATCAGAATTTTCTGTATATCTAAATAATCCTTCGATAAATCAAGGGGAGAAAACCAGAACAAGAAGGGGAAATTTAATATCACAGCAGAAGAAGAGGAAATGCAAGTCTTGACAGAGGGTAGGAATTAGATTCCGTAGGAGTCTGGGGATGTCATGAGTATTTTCTGGTATCGAACACAGCGAGGTAGCTCTTCCTACCATGAACTTGAGCAGTGAATGTTTTACCAGTTTCAATAAAAAGGAATTGGGGCATCGAATTGCGATGTCCTATTGATCTAAGAATGAAACAACATTCCTAGCAGAAAACCCAAATAGACCAAGAAAGAGAACACCAAAAAGAAATTTAATGGTTAATTGCTATTGTTTTTATATATAATAAAAGAGAAAACATCTCCCGGTCTCTGCATCAATGATGTACACAGTCTAATTTATTATTAAGTTTAAAACACCATAGTAGCCAAACTGTTAATACTGGTATGAAGACTTACAAGCAAATGATGATTGAAATTTAAACTCAATCATTACAAATCGTGTGACTAAACCAGCACCCATGAGTACATAGAATTTGCTACTATTCTTCTTTCTTAACGATAAGAAAGAGTAGGAGAGAGTTAGCTGTGGAGCTTATGGACTGCAAGGAACAACAAAGTTTTTAAGAACATCACTCAACGCAAGATAATTGGAAGCAAAATTCAAGTTAGAATATGCTATGGTTATCCATAGAGCAAAGAAGTTCTTTCCTCAAATTCAAGATTGGTTTTATAGCCTTTTCTGATTAACCCCTTTGTACATTCTCTTTTTTTTCCCTCTTGTAAATGTGCCTTTTGTTATTACAGATTAATTTATAATCAGTCCTACTGTTCTGCAAAAAAAAAAAAACAAAAAAAACAAAACAAAAACAAAAACAAAACAAAAAAACAAAACAAAACCGAGAGAGTTAGCTGTCACGTCAGTGATGGAGTCGGCCGTCAAGATCTTTGTCTAGGTCTTACAGCGACTTCATCCAGTCACAATATTCCTCGCTTGGAGTTGAAGCAAGGGCAAGGAAAATTAGTTAACCCTAGATATATTAATGCAAACACATTTATTTATACAGCCATCAGAATAGTACTCACGCAAACAAGCAAAGGGTACCTTGGACAGCGACACGGCAATATTAATTATAAACCTTGTGTGTATATTCGGCACATCGTTATTGGTCAATAGTGTTTCCAAATTGGAGTCGTTGGGCTAAGAATTGGTTTGTGTCTTAATCAAGCAGGACAGTCTTATGCTACTTTTGTGGTACGTAATAACGTACGTACGTAGGATACGAAGAAAGCATGTATTAATTCTTGACTCGGCTACCTGTGGACAAAGAGATATAGGGCCTTTTTGGTTTGGTGTCCATGGAACCAAAGTATGCCAAGCCAAATGTTAGTAACATTGACCAGAGATTTTGGCTTCGATTTCACATATAATTTTGGTCCTCAAACCAGACAAGCCCATAGCACTCCATTTTTTACAAGATAAAAACAACAATCAATATCCTTGACAGTCGACAATAATTTATGGACTAGTTTGCCCTTGCCCATTGGAAATTACTAAACTTAAAGGCTGTTGGAAAGAGCGCCTTCCTGCACGGGGCCACGTCATCAGAAAAGGCTAGGCCCTCGGATCGTTGTCGGACGACCGATATCGCGTGCAGCAGAAACCCTAATATGCACTTGTCTGCCTCCTCCTGTCTCCTCGCTCGCTCGATACCACGCCGCTGCTCCTCCCCTCGCTCCTTTTCCCCTCCGCCTACCACCCCCTTCCTCTCCCTCCTCCACCATCCTCCTCCACTAGCGCTGCCGCTCCCTTCCTCTTCCTCCCCCGCTGTCCCCTCGATCTTCCTCCCTGGCCGTCGCCTCGGTGCCTCCCCTCCCGTCCATCCCCTCTCCTTTTCCCCTTCCCCGCCCTCTTCGCCAGTGCCATCACTCCCTTCCTCTTCCTCCCCGCCTCGATCTCCTCCTGACCGACTGACTTCAGCATCCCTCAAATCCGTCCCATCGCCTCCCCTTCCTCTCCCTCCCCTGTTGCCCTCCTCCACCAGCGTCGTCGCTCCCTCCTGTTGGTGATATGCCCTAGAGGCGATCATAGAGATGATTGTATCACGTCTATGTTTATGAGTTATAGAATAAATGTTGTTTTGTTCCTAGGATGAATTATCATTTATAAATATTAACAAGTATGTGACTTGTTGGTGAAGCTCTTTAACTTATATGATGTCATGTTAAATGTATCTTTGGTCGGATGTCACTGGTCGGAACACTAGCGACTTATTGACCAGCACATGTATTGATTGACGACCATGTTTCACCGGTCATGGATATAGGGATATCGAATCAATAATGTGAACACATGTTAGAGAACATGGTATTGGATTGACTCACCTTGAGACACTATTGAGATTGTTATGATTTTATGTGTCATTAGTTGGTCTTGAACAATGATGATGTATAATCTTTAGACCTGAGATCAACATGATTTTCTACATGTGTAACAGTACACTAAGGGGTTGCCAGACGCTACTCCGTAACTGGGTAGTTATAAAGGTAGCTTTCGAGTATACTATAAAATATACGGAGGGATGTGATTGGTTAGGTATGTGATTTGCTTTTCCTAACATAACAGGAGAGATATCTCTGGGCCCCTCGATGTGGTCGGATAAAGAAAGTGCATGGTCGTGCCACTAGTGGTCGAAGATTCGATCACATGAAGTTATCCATCACCTGATCAAGAAAGTATTGAACAGTCCATGGGTGACAAAATATCTCACCTGGAGTTCAACTAGATATCGTGAGGAAAAGAGAGAATACACAAGCAAATCGTTCAGTCCGACTAAATACGCACTGGTCGTATGGAGATATGGATTGGTCGTAAACTGGTCAAACATGACCACTAACTGGTTAGCAAACTGGTTGTAAGGAGTTACGAATTGGTCGTGACTAAATATGAACTGGTCGTAAGTGATAAGGACCTTGTGTTAATCTAGGCACTAGGCGCTAGGCAGGTGGCGGGGCCCAGGTGGCCGAACAGAATTACAAGCATGAATGCAACCAGCATCAGTCCAAGCAAGCGGGATGAACACAAAATAGCAAGCATCAGACTAAGCTTATGTATATGTTACATGTATGTGTATGTATAATTTTGTAAGAATGTTACCTTAGTATGATGCAAATATATTTGATGACTTGATGTAGTGACCTTGATGAGTTGGTGTACAAATTAAATATACTTCATGAATCATGAGTTGATGACTTGATGTAATAAAAATATAATTCAAACAAGTAATATCAAATTGTCTTAGACTCATAGTTTTCAGTTCTTACAAATAAAACAAGCAAGCCAAATATAAATAGTTCATAAGGCCTCACAAATAAAACAAGCAAGCCAAGTATAAATAGTTCATAAGGAAGGACACTTAAGCAAGCACGATGACATGATAAATTGATGATCAAATAAGTGAATGACTAGTCATCTTCTTCCTCATAATTTTTTATTGGAAGCACTTCTTGGTAGGACTCATACTCAATTTCCTCCTCCTCATTGACCTCCTCATCTTCTTCGGTATTGGACTTGAAATCTTCTTCATGAAGTTGTCTCAGTCTTGCGCTTCTAGGACCTCATTAGCTCCACATGGTTCTTCAATTACCTTCCACGTGAGCCCCGTAGCCAGCTCAACATCTTGATCATTATCTCCGCCTTCAATTAATCACCTATGAGCTTTATTAGCTTTGGAATCTATAATGGGATCTATGTTATTCTTCTCTCTCTTCTCTTTTTTGTTTCTTAATTTGGTATTGTATTGAACATAGACTAAATGGTTAAGGCGGTCAACATCTAGTTTATTTATTTTCTTTGTATGTATTTACAAATTGCAAAGTGAAGTATAGTTAGCTAAATGTAATGTAGTAATGTCGACATCTCTTTTTTTTCTTCTCTTGAACCCGAAACCAACTCTTTGGCCAAACCGAAATATCCTTTTGTCTTCTCTTTCAAAAGCCGAAACCCTAGCGGTAGCAGGCGTTTTCGGTTGCCACGATAGCAATGTGGCAGCAGTGGTAGGAATCAAGCTAGGTGCTGCGGCAGCGCGAGGTAGCGACGTCATGCCATTTTTAGTGCCGCGGTAGTGATGGGTTGCGGCGGCCGGGATCAAGGTGGGTGCCGCGGCAGCACCAGGTAGCTGTGGTAGGCCATTTTTGGTGCCGCGACAGCGATGGGTTGCAGCAGCCGAGATCAAGGTGGGTTCCACGGCAGCGCTAGACCATTTTTGGTGCCACAGCAGTGATGGGTTGCGATGGCCGGGATCAAGGTGCACTACTACAAAAAGGCTAATACTGAACGCCTCATCACAGATGGTTGACCAAAACTGTCTGTATTACATGCAATCACAGACGGTTTAGGTTTAGAAACCGTCTGTGTTACTAGCTGCACTAAAAACCATCTATGAAGAGGTAATATCACAAACAGTTTATGATGCAAACCGTCTGTGAAGTATCTCAGACGGTTCTTAACAATAACCATCTGTGATATTTCTACATATCACAGATGGTTTTCAAACAAAAACCCGTCTGTGATACTTCACAGACAGTTCTTAAAAATAACCGTCTATGATATTTCTACATATCATAGACGGTTTTTGTTGAAAACCGTCTATGATAACAAACTCATCTCACGGTAGCTGTGGGAGATCTCCAAGCCTGGTGAGTCCATCGCCATTCCATGCCCGGTTTGAGTATCGCTTCACCCCACTAAGCCAACTTATGTGGTCCATTTCAGCTATTGTCGCCCACGCCGAGCTGTCACCATGGACATCTCTGTCACCGCCGCCACCATCAACGCAAACTCTTCTCTAGTGAGTCATTGACCCCACCAAGGTCGATTTCCCCACCTATATGTCTCCCTAAAGCTGTGCATGTTCTTCGTTTCAGTTTATTTCCACCGAGAAGACTTGTCACCGAGAAGCTTGCCACCGCCACCTCTGTTCACCGACGACTAGCCACTTTGGACCTTCCCTAACTTTGACTAGCCGCCTTGAACCTTCCCCGACTTCATTGACACCTTTCTCATGATCGAGGTGAGCTAC
Organism: Phyllostachys edulis; assembly: GCA_036346405.1. Taxonomy (NCBI): domain Eukaryota; kingdom Viridiplantae; phylum Streptophyta; class Magnoliopsida; order Poales; family Poaceae; genus Phyllostachys; species Phyllostachys edulis. Next base: position 57,713,226 of record CM070553.1, read on the forward strand.
TAGAGCATAAGCATCCTTTAATTTGAGTAGTTTCGGGTGTTTACGTCGAAATCGCTAGTGAAGCCCATGGCGTCACCACATGACATCACCGTCGGCTCGCCTCAGGCGACCTTAGGGCCCCGAGCCACGACTATTGGCAATGCGATGGCACCTAGAGCCTAATTTGAGCTTCAAATCCTAGTGTTTTTAATCATTTAGTTAATAAACTAATGAGTCTATGACATGTGGGACCGCCATAGATTTTATAAATAAAATCATGAAATAAAAAACGAGTCACTGACAAGTAGGGCCCACATGTAACTTAATAAAATCCAAAAAAATGTAAAAATGAGAAAAGCCACCTTTAGTTCAAAGAAAAATACGCTTTCTCTGTTGTAAAGTGTAAGCCTCGAAAAATATGCTTTTGAAGTCACCCTTTTATTTATTTATAGGGTTTTCAATACGAACCGTGTGATGGACCGAAACTAGATGTATGCTAAGAACCGTGTGAGTGAAGAGTACATTAATGGCGTGTCTACTTTTACAAGAGCTACTGAGGAGGATATATTGAATAAGGGGGCAGAATATATGTATTGTCCATGCATTGACTATGAGAATCTGAAGATGTTTAAGAACCAAGTATAGATCCAAGCACACTTGATTCGAAGAGGTTTCAAAAAGGGATATACACGTTGGACCAGTCACGGTAAAGAGCATATTATGTAGGAAGATAGTAATAATGACATCGCCGACGTAGTCAATGATATGCCGCCGGATGATGTCGATTGGGGTTTCGATTCGGATAGGCTGCACGATGACAATCTGGATCAGATGCTTCGTGATGCAGAAGTGAACTATAGTGAGAGAGAGTTTGGTGAATTCGAGGGAGTAACGTCCCATTTGTCCTGAGTTTTTGAAAATTTTCAAATTAAAAAGAACCATCTGGTTTTGCTGAGAGTTCCAAGCTTAACTTGAGATTTTAAAAGGAGCTTTAAATGACTAAACCAAACTCCAACTAAATCGGTTTGGTTTCTCTCAGAGTTTGCTGGAGTTTTTCCTTTCCTTTGTTTGCTCCATGCTTTCTATCGGCCCAGTTCTATCTTTCTTCTTGGGAAGACCTCTCTTCGTTTGGATATGAGGGTCCAGACCTCCCTTGTGCTTGGACCTCCCTCTAGTTCAGACCTCCTCTTAACCTCTCTGAACCTCCCCTTGTGCCCTTAGCTTGGACTTTCCTTTAGTCCAGATCTCTTCAGACCTCTTTGTTGGTTTGAATTTCTTTTTGGGGTTTAGACCACCTTTTGATCTAAACCACCTCCTCTGTTTGAACCTTCCTTCGGTTTTGACCTCTCCTTTGGGTCACGACCACCCCCGAGGTGTTCCAAGCTCAGGTTTGTGTTTCAAACATCCTTGAACTTTGAAATTCTAAATTCGGGTTGATTTCCCCTTTCTCTCGGACCTCCTCGTGTTCATTTGAACATCCCTGTGCTCATTTGGACCTCCCCGTGACCGCCAGGATCTCCCTTTGATTCATCTTGGCCGTTGAAACCTCCTCTGTGTTGGTCTTAACCGTTGAGATCTCCTTTGGCTTCATTTTGGCCGTTGAGACCTCCCCCTTGTTAGATCTTAACCGTCGGGATCTCCATTGTGTTTATCCTGACCATTGGGACTTCCCTCGCGTCCTTTCGAGCCTTCCGCTTAATCCAGACCTTTATCGCCTTTGTATCGTTCGATCAAGATCTGACAGCCCTAGCCTTCCCCGCATTTTCCTTGCTATCGCTCCGCTCCCTTGGTTTGAATCTGACAGTCAGGACCTCCCTTGGTTTTGATCTGATCGTCAGGACCTCCCTTGGTTTTGATCTGACTGTCAGGACCTCCCCTCGTTTGATATTGACCGTTCAGGACCTTCCCTTTGGATCTCCTCCGTTGGATCTCCTTTTGGGTTCGGACTTCCCTTTCCTTTCGTGCGATCCAAACCAGCCTCACGCCCTTCCCACTCGTGGACCGTCCGATCCTTTTTGGATAGCCCGATCGAGAGAAAAGGTTCAGCTGATCCGAACGTTCCACTTCCTTAGGGGCCGCCCGATTCAAATCGGATGTTCCTGCTTCACCGTGCCTTGAACGGTTCCTCAGGACTTGTCCTCAGGATCTGTTGGTCTTTTTGCAAAGACCACTCTCGTGATCTTTTTTGCAAAGACCACCCTTTTGGGTCTTTTTGGATCTCCTCCCAACCCGTTGGACCTCCTCCCAACGAGTCGAGCCCCTCTCTTGAGAGCCCATTTCTTATTATTTATCTCTAACCTTTGCTGGCTGATCCGAGTTGGTTTTAGTTGAAGTTGCTTGAGCTTTGGTGTTGTCCCTCCCCTCTCTGCTCGTCCCGTGTTTCCCCCGGCTTTGTCTTTGGTGGTTTAGATCTCCTGTGAGGTGTAGATCTCCTTTGAGTTTAGACCTCTCTGTTGGTCTAGACCTCCCCTTTGGGTTAAACCCCTCTGTTGGTTTAGACCCCCTCGCTGGTTTAGACCTTCCCTTCTGGGTTTAGACCTTTCCTTTTTGGGTTAAGACCTCCTCTTGGTCTTGACTTTCCCTTTGGTTAGGATCTCCTTGTCCTCCAGACCTCCTCCCTTGAGCATCTTTGTCCTCAGGACCTCCCCTAGAGGTCACGACTTCTGGTCTTTTTGCAAAGACCACCTCTACGGTTGAGACCACCCCTTTGACTGATCTATTCACCTGAGGTGGACTGGGCCACTTGTCAGTCCTGTTAGTACCTTTTCTACCTCTTGTCACATCATTTGTAATGCAAAAGTTTGTGCATATTAAATGCTGTCACCTCCACCTTGACTTTCCCTTCTCTTGTCTTCTTCTTTACCTACTCTAGTCCTTTTTGGTACTAGCTAGCAGTGTACCATCACCTTGTTACCTTGAATCTGGTCGCTCCATTTTGGTGATGTTCTTTTCTCCTTCTTCTATAAATAGAGCACCACAGAGCAACCTTTTTCCTCCTTGTCCTTCATTCTAACTTCCCCCTTCGTAATCTCTCTCTGTTCTGGAGAGCACTCTTGGCTCCTCTGGTTGGACCTCCCCTTGTTGGACCTCCCTTCCCGTGGACCTCTTCTCTTTTTGGTTTTATTTAGTTCTTTTCGGTTTTGTCTTGAAGTTGCTTTATTGATTTGGTTTCTTTGCAAATGTGTAGATCTCGGTTTCACTGAGGAGCTCGTGGATCCAACAACCTTCTTAGAAGACCAGCAGCTCACCACTAAAGGCAAGTCGTGGACCTTGATCATCTTGAACCCATTTTTACAAAACTATATTGTTTTGTTATAAACTTGCATTGCTAGTTGTATAAAAATGGATTGGGGGCATAGTTACTTCCCTATTTGAGTTTATGCTTCCTTGAATATTTGTGCTAGACATGTTGACATGTTTCCCTTGGACACCTTAGGATGGGTACTGTTAGTTGGTCACTTATTGATATTGCCAACCTGGGTATCGTGGTTGCTTAGCCATGCTTAGTAGACGTCGTTCTCACCATGAATCATCACTGTTAGCTTACCCCCAACGCACTGGTTTGTGGCTTGTGTAGTAGCGGCTAGTGTTGCTGATTAAAATGAAGTGTAGCCCTGTGTGAGGCTACGACATTTGTTGTCACCTTAACTAAAACTTTGTTGTGCCAAGGACTGGGTGGTCCTCTGGCCGGGTTGAACTCAACTTAATAACTTGCCTAATGAGCTATGGAACCGTGGCAATGCCACCTCTGCTAATTGATGTTGTGCCAGGACTGGGTGGTCCAGTGGCCGATAATAACCTCAAAACTGTTTTATGCTCGGTCGAGAAGGCAAGGTGCGAGTAGTGGGTGCTCCGGGGTTGGTGCCCTGGAGTCACACTGGGATTGTGGACAGTCTCACTTGAGCAGCCAATTAAGGACTTCACCTTGTGAGCCATTGATCTGGGCCATGCCGTGCAACCATATGTCCATTATGGGGTGGACTGGGTGCAATAATTAGGGATGTCCTGATTCGATTCTGTTGTGGTTGAAAATGATGCAAGAGGGGGCTCGATTTAGGCAAATCCTTAACGGGCAGAATCGTGTCGGGACGGACCTTTGTAAAAGCCTGGTGGTGGTCTCTACTTAATTCATATGTCTAAGGTAACGTGTGAAATATCAAGCGACTACCTCTTGTGGGTAAAGTTGTACACCTCTGTAGAGTGTAAATCTATTCGAATAGCCGTATCCTCGGTTATGGACACGTCCAGAGATTTCAAATGAGGGGTAGACTTTTCAAAAGAGGTCTTGTGAGCCCTAGAGAGGTCCAAGGTGCTCCAGAGTGGGTGCTCTGGGGTAGTCTTGGAGCTCTAGGGTGGTCTTGTGGATTCACTGGAGTGGGTGCTCTAGAGATGTCTTGGTTGGTGTCTTTGGGTGTGGTCCTGGCTGTTGGTGCAGCCTGGGCTTTTAGGAGTAGTCTTGGGAGTGAGTGGGTGCTCACGACCTCCTTTGAAAATAAAATTACTTATGTGTACCTCTTTTAAACTTGAGCTTTGCAATCTACTTATGCTATTCAATGTCAAATACTGCTTTCTGCCAACTAACCCTACAGCTCTTCATTGTCAAGCCGTGCATAAATATTATTTGCATTCTTGTTTCCCCACGGCTTGCTGAGTACATTCAAAAAGTACTCATGGCTTGTGCCCTCTGTTTTAATCAGTAGAGGAGGGAGCTCCAAGAAGCGTTGAGCTCTTTGAAGGGGAGCTCTTTTGAAGACCTTGCGCGCTAGGACGTACTCCACTCGGTAGCTTGTGGGCTTGCCGAATGGCCTTCTCGTGTTTTTGTTTCTACTGTAGGTTTTCCTTTTGTTGTTAGCCCTGCGTGGCACCTCTGTAAACAAGCTTGACCGTAAGGTCTTTTGTTAATAATATGTGTTAATTTGTCTACTTCATCTTTTGTGCTTGTGGTATGGAATTGATTACTCCAATTGTTGAGTCTGTGCGAGCTAGCCAATCTGATCCTAGGACTAGCTCATGGTGCACAGAGGTTGGGACCTTCGGGCGGTCTTGGAAGACCTTCGGGTGGACCTTTGAGTCTGCCTGGGGAGGTCCTGGAGACCTCTTGGTGGTCCTAGGAGACCTCCTCGGGTGGTCTTGGAGGACCTCCCAGACCTCCAGGTGATCCTGTCGGATCTCCAGGGAGGTCCTGGAGGATCTCTACTGGAACTCCCGAGACAGGTCCTCACAGAGGGTTTGATGGTGGACTCAGAGAAGCCTTTATTCCCAGGCTGCAAGCCGGAATACACAAGGTTGTCATCCGTGCTTGAACTACTGAAATTGAAGGCAAGCAGCAGTTGGTCTGACAAGAGTTTCACGGTGTTGTTAGGTCTCTTAGTGAACATGCTTTTAGATGGAAACGAGTTGCCCAAAACCACCTACAGAGCCAAGAATGTTCTTTGTCCATTGGGAATGGAAGTAGAAAAAAATACATGCATATCCGAACAACTGTATCCTCTACCGTAAAGAGTACGCAAACATGCATGTATGTCTGGTGTGCAACGTATCCCGATACAAGCGTAAGAATCGATTAGATAACGACAAGGGAATTGAGGTTAAGAAAGGACCTCCTGCTAGAGTGGCGCGGTATCTTCCTGTAATTCCCCGTTTGAAGCGTTTTTTGTGAACCTAAAGGAGGCAAAACTGCTGCGTTGGCACTCAGAGGAGCGTAAGTAGGATGGAAAGCTAAGACACCCTGCTGATTCCACCTAGCGGAGAAACATCGATAGGAGGTTTGTAGACTTCGGTGCGGAACCGAGGAATATAAAAATAGAAGATCTAAAAATAGTATAGATCGAAGGGGTACAGGTATGGAATGCATATAAACGAGAAAACTTCACTTTACACTCCTTGTTGTTCTGCACCATAAATATAAATGAGAGAACTTCACTTTACCCTTGCTAGCCTATCAGGCCAAAGTACAAAAGGAGCCAAAGCATGTACTCACTGCTTAGATGATACTGAGAGTGTATGGCTGAAGCACTTGCGTAAAACTGTGTACATGCATCACCGTAGGTTCCTTCGGTGGGCTCACCCATACCGTAGGATGAAGAAATAATTCGACGGAGAGAAGGAGGACATGTCAGCTCCAAGGCATTTAAGCAGAAAAGAGGCCTATGATATGGTTAAGGATTCAGATGTTTTGCTCGGAAAGGGATGTAAATTGAGAACCCGTGAGAAGAACATCTGGAAGAAGAGATCAATATTTTGGGACTTACCTTATTAGGAGAACTTAGAAGTTTGCTATTGCATCGACATCATGCATGTAGAGAAGAATGTATGTGACAGCTTGATTGGTCTATTACTGAACATTCGCGACAAAACAACGGATGGTGTCAACGCACAGCTTAACTTGGTTGATATGGACATCAAACCTGAGTTAGCACCGACAAAGACTAATAAAGGATGAACGTACCTCCCCCCTGCAAGATACATTGTGTCCAAGGGCGAGAGAACTGAACTATGCTAGTGCTTGCATGGTGTGAAAGTTCTGTTCAGTTACTCCGCCAACATGAAGAATCTTGTTTCGATGGAAGATTTGAAGTTAATTAGCATGAAGTCTCATGATTGCATGTGCTGATGATACAGATGCTCCCTGTTTCAATTAGAAGTATTTTGCTGATCAAGGTCCGAGAGACAATCATGAGGCTGTGTTATTTCTTTAACACAATTGCTCAGAAGGTCATCGATCCCAAAGGACTAGATGCTCTACAGGACGAGGTGGTGACGACTCTATATCATCTTGAGATGCATTTCCCTCTATCGTTTTTCGATATCATGATCCATCTCATTGTTCACGTTTGTGAGAGAGATAAAGATGTGCGGCTCGTGTTCCTACGTAGCATGTACCCGTTCGAGAGGTTCATGGGAATTCTCAAGTCCTATGTACGGAATTGATCTCGGCTGGAGGGCAGCATCATCGAAGGTTATGCAACCGAAGAGGTCATTAAGTTCAGCGTCGATAACATGGCTCAGTTCGAACCGATAGGTGTGCCTTGAGCTCGCCATGAGGGAAGGCTCGACGGTATCGGGACCATCGGAAGGAAAGCAATCACTCCAGATATGGATGCATATGCTCAAGCCCATTTCATAGTCTTGCAACACATGACTGAAGTGTCCCCTGTATATCGACCAACACAAGGACGTGCTTTGGCAATAGAATTTGGAGCGGCCAGATGTTTGTATCACGAGATAGCACAACAGTCGGTTCAACCAATGGTTGAAGGAGCGACTCGCTAGGAGCTCGTTAAGTGATATGCTAGCATGGTTGGCAAAAGGGCCAACATTTACAGTTGTGACATGGCAAGGATACAACATAAATGGGTACATATTCTACACGCAGGCTTAGGATATAAAGAGTACTAACCAAAACAGCGGTGTCCGCATAGATGCGTTTAGTACCGATGGGCTGAGGAGCTCCTACTATGGGCTTATAGAAGAGATATGGGAGCTCGACGACGTGCTTTTCAAGATGCCCCCTGTTTCGATGACGTTGGGTCCATCTCCCACAAGTGAAGGTCGACAAGTATGGCGTCACTACCATGGACCTTGAACGTGTCGGATACAAAGACGAACAATTCGTACTTGCTAATCAAGTTTTTCAATTGTTCTATGTAACCGACCAAGCAAATAAGAAGCGCCACATAGTTCTTCATGGAAAAAGGAGGATTGTCAGAGTTGAGAATGTAGTAGACTAGGAAGAATACAACCAATTTGATGAGTTGCCTCCTTTCAGAAACGGCATAAGGGTCGAGGAAGAATAACGTGACGAAGCTAGCTACATACGCGTCGATCATCATGAAAGGCTAATTTTCAAAGATTGAATAATGTGTGTATATGTGTTCTGAATGGTTAATTTTAGTTCATTTGAGTTAATTGATCTGTACTATGAAATGGATGTGCTTGTTCTAAAATGAATGTGAATTGGATGTATACATGTACTTGTTGTGTTTTTGCTTGTTTCAGAGGGCATGGCTAGCATTTCCTGAGGCTAGCCAATAAACAAAACTAGATTTACCAATATAAAAGAATATCACAACCAGTTTCATCTACAAACCGTCTGTGATAATATATTACAGGCGGTTATTTATTGGAACCGTTTGTCATACACAACTATCACAGACGGTTATTTATTGGAACCGCCTGTGATATTATTTATCACAGACGGTTCTATTTTAGAACCGTCTGTGATATCCAACCTTATTTATATTCGGACTATAGGGCTTGCCCGCTTCCCCCACTCAAATGATTAAGTTTCTCAACTCTCCCTCCTCCCTTGAGCCCGTCGCCGCCATCCTCGATGCCGCCTCCTCCTCGAGCCCGGCGCGACTCCTCCCCCAAGCCCATCGCCGCCGTCCTCCATGCTGCCTACTCCTCGAGCCCGGTGTGACTCCTCCCCCGATCCCATCACTGCCGTCCTTGACGCCGCCTCCTCCTCGAGCCTGGTGCGCCTCCTTCCCTGTGCCCGCTGCCACCTCCCCGAGCATGAGCACGTGTTGCCTCCTCCTCCCTCGAGCCCGGCGCGCCTCCCCTTCGACGCCGCCCTGCTGCTCCAGTGCACCCTACTCGTCCTTCTCCTCGACGTCCAAATGTAACCGATGCAATGTGGTGGGCTTGATACTGCTACTAGAATATATTGCAATGTGGGGTGTGGTGGGCTTGAGATGAATGCTCTGTGATGATAATAGTCTTGTGCTGAAATTGTTTTGATAATCAGGTTTGAACTTGAGCTCTAATTGGAATGCTTACTACTGTTGATTGATCTTTGGCATTTAGTCTGTTACATTCGGTTCATTAATAAGTTGAACCTCCAGGCTGAAAGTATAATTATCTGATGTCTTTTGTTTAAAGATCATGTCGGTAGATAAATAAAACACTATTTTAGAGCTCAAAGTTTGAATTAATATTGTCAAATTGAATTAATGAAGAGTATAGACTAAAGTAGCGAGAAGGCCAAGATTAAATCTTATGCAATTCTATATCTGAAAGCAATATCAAAATGTTAAATCTTAGCTTTGTGCTAATCTCATTTGTTCACATGATGTTAATTATGTTATTATATTGGTCCTAATTTGTTCATGCCTGTCAGAACTTCTATTTCTTATGAAGATGTCTTCTTCTTCGTCATCGTCGCCTCATACGTCTGATGCACCGTCCTCTGGAATATCCAAGCGCAATAGAAGAAAATGAATATCGAAAAGGCCCGTGGGCCGATTTACCATCACAGAGGTGGATGCGTCTGGGACCCCTCTCAATCCTCCCCGAGCAGCATCCGCATTCCGGAGAATGGTCGGAATAGTTGCATGGGAATAGGTCAAGATCACCTAGAGTCGTGGAAGGAGTTGACCAAAGAGCAGAAAGGTGAGCTATTGACGGATATTTTTCGATCGTTCAATATACCGAAACAACACCAGACCTCTGTGCGACGACACACGTTGCTACAAGCATGCAAAGCATGGAGGAAGTTCAAGAGCACGCTTATCAAGCAATACGTGGAGAGGAATCTGACGCCCTTCTAGAAGTATCTGTTCGTGGCAAAGTACTGGGAAGAATTTATGGTGAAGAAGACGATAGATGATTTTAGGAGTAAAAGTGTGGCACACAGGGCTCTCCAGGCAAAAAACACGTATCCCCACAGACTCAGCACCGCTGGGTATGCGGGTAAAATCTAGCAATGGAGGGATCAGGACGAGCATGCAAACCGTTGGGACACCTCCCCGCCATTTGCCATGATCCCTGATGAGCGCGCCCAAAACTGGCTTAGAGCAAGGTTAGCTGCCGTGTCTTCGGGGGCCATCTCCTTTCCAAACCCTGCAGACGAGGAAGTATCCCAGTGCCTGATAAGATATCGAACTACCTAGTTTGTAATGACTCGATAACTTCGTAGGAAGTGAAATAACATGTCAGATTCTTACAAGAAGTGCTGAGTACTGTACAATCTTCCCAGGGCTCATTCCAGGCAGTCCGGGAGAAAGATATGCTCTCTGAAGCCCTGGGAAACAAGGAACATCCGGGTCACACGAGAGACTTTGGTCTTATGTTCTATGGAAAGATGGATTCCCAAAGGACTCTGGGGTGTACCGGAGTAGGAAGAGAGCCAAAGCTGAGCACGAAGCACTGCTACGAGAGGAGATTCGTGCATCCCTCAGAGAGGAGATGCGAGATGTCTTATGAGAGGAGATTCGTGCATCCCTCATAGAGGAAAAGCTTAGGAGAAATCAGTTGGAAGCCCCCGCCGCTACTGTGCTAGCCAGCCCCCCCAAACGTACGAGTAGCTGTGCATCCAACCATAACTTAGAAAGTGACGATAGATTTCCTATTGATGACATCCTGGTAATGATTATTATCTCTGGAATGCTCGATCCATTGATAGGCCTGTTGGGGTAGCTAATTTTTTATCGTTATGTAGGTGGCTATGAAGTGCAAGTTCCAAGTGATATGTGCCTCCATTACCCTGGATGCTGCTTGGGGCCAGATGTATCTATCTGGTGTTGGGGCCTTGTTGCACGGTGAAAATATAGAGCTGGGTTTCGCAAAAGTGAATGTGGACAGTGTTTATACCAATTTCGAGGTCGTCCAGCTGGAGATGCCCCAAATGACGAGGTTGTGACTTTAGGGCAAGCCATTGGATCATTCATCCAGTGGACCAAGAGCAACATCTGCTTGGAGCTACCTACACTGGTGTCAATTACTTCACAGGAAGTATTTGCACCGGAGTTACCTGCACCAGTGTCAACTTCACATGATGTACCTACACCGAAGCTACCTGCACTGATGTGGCAAGGACCCGGTGCATCGGATGCATCTATACCTCGTGCCTGGTCGACCTCTAAAAGCGAGGCGGCAAGGGCAAATCGAAGAAGCCCGATGATATCCCCTTCTTGCCTTTGGCCCAGAAATTCGTGCTAGGTGAGCTGTTGGTCGAGACAGTAGACCGCCACCTTACCCTAGGAATGGCTTGCACGAGATTGCATCTATGGTACATGGAATAGACCAACAAGATGGATGAACAACAGTGCTCAGGTGTCAATGTCGAGTTCAAGAAGGATCATCTTAACCACGACCGTCAAGACTGTGTCTTCACGGTGACCTTCGAGGACTTGTTCTTCCTCTTCAACCTCGACACTCTCGATGCCTCACTCATGCTATGTTAGACACTGTAAGTGTTTACAATCACGATCAACGTTAGTGTAATACCGATAAATGTTATATGTAACTCCTTGCTTTTGTATATGTATATAGATACATGATTTCTGAAGCCAAATTAAGGAAATCACCGGTAGGTTTCCTCGACCCATACTTGGTCTCCTTGCAAAAAACATCAAGGAGAATGCAAAATTCGTCGATGATTACATGATGGACTCATTGCTGGCTCACTGCGACAAGGAATTCATACTTTTGCCCTACAACCAAGAGTAAGTGCTGCACTAGTGGCTATACTTGTTGATTTATACTTTATAAGCAACATGAACTTAAGTTTAATGACCATGGCGACATACCTATGCAGCTTTCACTAGATTCTAATTGTAATTGTACCAAAATGGAACAGGTAAACACATTTCCTCCATAGATAACTCTATTGTAGTCTTTCCTTCCTTTGCAATGGTTAAGGCTAACTTTTTGGAATCTCGTAGTTCGTTCATCGTGTACTATGCTTCTAGAGGGAAATGCAAGGGAGGGACCTTGCGACACGATCTAAAATTCCTGGTATTCGCTAGTACATATTAATCTTATATAACACTTTGTAGTAATGCCTCTCGAACTAACCAATTCTATTTTTGCAGTGCCACCAGTAGCTGCCATCCTGCAACCTTTGTCGATACTATGTTTTTCACAACATGGAACTACTTATTGGTTCCGCGATGACCAATGATCTTCAGGTTTGTCAATCTTGCAATAATTATTTCATACTTGTCAATTTATACGCACGAATTTAATCTTCCTAGCGTCAGGTTGCGAGCATCGATACAACTGCGTTGGAACAGGGCCAGATCATAAACATTCGAGGACAGTTTGCGTCATTCTTGAACCGTGAGGTTATAAATCTAGATGGAAAGTTCCACAATGTAGATTGAACTTGATTGGGATAAGACTGAACTTAATGGTACATGTGTGTAAATATACATGAATGATTAATTTGAGTTAATTGATTTGTGAAATGGATGTGCTTGTTTCTGAAATGAATGTGAATTGGATGTATACATGTACTTATTGTGTTTCAGCTTGTTTCAGAGGGCATGGCTAGTATTTCCTGATGCTAGCCAATAAACAGAAATAGATTTAGCAATGCAAAAGAATATCACAGACGGTTCCTTAGGACAATCCGTCTGTAATACATCAGCTCTCACAGACGGTTTCATCTACAAACCGTCTGTGCTAGTAAAATATCATAGACAGTTTCGTATACAAACCGTCTGATCTACAAACCATCTGTGATAGTAACCAATCACATACGGTTTCTTCTATAAACCATCTGTGGTAGTCAACTATCACAGACAGTTCTGCGTTAATAACTGTCTATGATAGTATGCATCACAGACGGTTCAAAAACTGTCTGTGATGACCTCATGTCATTACTGACTCATAAACTCAGACGGCTCATGAAACTATCTGTGATGGCATTTTTGAACCGTCTATGAACACCTTTTCTATAGTAGTGGTGGGTGCCGTAGCAGTGCCAGGCAGCGACGGTAGGCCATTTTTGGTGCTGCGGCAGCGATGGGTTGCGGCGGTCAAGATCAAGGTGGTTACCGCAGCAGCGCTAGGCAGCGATGGTAGGTCATTTTTGGGTGCCGCGTAGGACGTTTTTCGTGTCGTGGCAGGGGATGGTGGCAGGGCAGTGAGGGGTTGCTGTGGTAGCGCTGTAGTAGCTGTGGCAAAAGATTGTGGTTGCCGCAGCAGAGACCAAAGGGGTTGTGGCAAGGGATGGTGACTTGCGGAAGGAATAAAAAACACACAGATGCAAACTAGACGACGACCAACTAGACAATAACTAGAACTAGAATTAGCACTTTGATGAACCCTAAGGTTTGATTGTTGGCCCGATCTTTCGATGAGAACGATAAGTCTGGTAGGAATCGCTCAACTCTGATGATCCTAGCTACGAACACGCAAGGCTCGAAACCACGCAATCACTGAACTGATTGACAAGTTGTTATCAACCATGCATGAATACCCGGTTGACCTGACCACAAAGGTCGATTCCTGCATACACCGAAGAAGCACGCAAGAACAAGATAAAGCAATCTGAAATTGCAAATATAGATTGAAATATTGAATTGAGATTTTGAAAGCGGTATTATGGTTGGTCTAGTCGACACAAGCCAATATACAAAGTTCCAATAATGCTAACTTTTAACTAAACAAAATTCAAGGAAACTAGAGGGGGTGCGTCCTCCTTAAATAGGGGATGAGGAGCCACAAATCTAAAAGAAATAGCGGGGTGGGACTAAAACTCGTGTTTACTGTTCACATGAACAGTAACCACGCTCCAAGGTGGGCCATCGGCATATGGGCCATGTTGAGTACGATTACAAAGCCCAGATTGGCCCAAACAGGTGATATGACGTCTTATTTTGATGATTGCGATCAGTCCATAAGGAATTTGGAGGTGAGGCCAGATCCGTTGGAAAGAGGACGAAATAAGCTTTCCATCAAGTACTCGTGAACCTCCAACATACTTCGTATGTGAAAGTTATGCGTGTTTGAAGTTGGTGCTATCAGGCTGATTCCGGAGGCCGAACTGAATGCCAAAACTTATCCAGCATGAACTTGGCACATGGAGTAGTGGTCGTATCCGACGGGTTGATGTCCTCATCATCTTCCCTTTCTTGCATTTGAGTCGTCCTCGACTCACGCCCATCCTCCAATGGCAAGAGAAGCTTTAAAACTTGTAGCAATGTATTCCCATCTTTCTGCAAAATGTTAGCAATAACAGGTGGCAAAGAAATAGAGAAAGCTTTTGAAATTAAAGGTGATTGTGCATACAACAAATCAGCAAAGGTATATTTTCTCATAGCATTCAGTTTGCAACTCAATTTGCAAGTATAAGTGAAGTATATAGTAGAGTTATTCATTGCTCTGTGAATGGGTAGCACAGTAATTGAATTCAAAGTGCACAAGTCATTCATATAATCATCTTTCAATTGAGCAATAGCAAATTCATCTAGCAAGGATGAAAAGATTTGTAAGTTCTTCCATAATTCAACATTTTTATTCAGACTGTCCATACTAGATGGTGCAATAAAAGGTGAACACATAGGCATTGGATGAGCACTAAATTTTATTTTCCTCTCATATTGAACAAGATTCAGCACACAATAATTGTTATCTAAAACAATAAGCTTTTATTCATCCATGCGATGACAAGTTATGCATATTCGATATACCAGAAATTGATTGTCTACACCATAATCTCTAATCAAATTAAACTTATATCCAGGGGTGTAGGCACTAAATAAGGATTTCGAACATGCAATTACAGAAACTCTCTCCATAGCATATGACAAACTAATGGGCTCGTTAAGCATGATAAAGTACAAAGCATCAGCAGGGGATATTCTATCAAGGACTTCCTTATGTGTAATTAATTCGACATGTGCAAAATTATGAGATGTCAGATCAGCACATAGTTCATTCAAGTCAACATAAGGACAATCAAAAGATTGCACTATAGCAGGTATATACTCAATTATTTCATCACATGGTGCACTCAAGTCAACAGGTAAATCAACAAGTTTATCACATGGTGCACTCAAATCAGCAGGCAAAACAGTTAAAGTATCACAGGCTTCATGCAAATTCTTAATAAGATCAGATTCTGTAGCTAGAAAATTAATATCTGCTTTCTTAGCACTAGGTTCCCTTTGTTCAATGATACTAGGAATGAAATCATGGGTATTTTTCTCAAGTTGATTGTTCAAATCAGTACCTTTGGTATTACCTTGTAGGCTCGACTCAGATGATGTTGGTACTGGAGACGGTGAGTAGTCAAAAGCTTTCCCTTCTTATTCTTGCTCTAGCTCAATTGCTAATGAGCGAGCCGATGACGCTAGGCAGTGAGACAGAGTATCGCTCACAGCAGCAGGGGCGGCAATCACGGTAGATGCAGCAGTAGAAAAAGAAACCGAAGATGATCTTGATGCGGAAGTGTGTACCATGCACTTGTTTGTTTCTTGTACAGGTGAATGTGTAGTGACAGTCGATGAAAGTGCACAACTAGTCTTGGATTGTCGTCCCTGTACTTCCTTTTCAATATTGCAAGCAAGACGAAACAAGCGAGTGATAGTTGAAGGTTTATAAACAAGTTTATCCTGAATGTAACCGTTTAATCCTCCAAAAAATTTAGTCATTTTAGCATCTTTAGTTTCTTCTAAGCCACAACGAGACCAAGCAGTTTGTAATTCTTGATAGTACTCTTCTACAGTATTACTACCTTGGCGTAAACGTTGTAATTTATTCAGCAAATCACAAGAATAATATGAAGGCACAAATCTAGCTCTCATAGCTCTCTTCATAGCATCCCAAGTTCTAGGTATGTTCTTATTAGTACGACAGTATTCACTCCACCAAATAGATGCAAAATCATAAAATGCACAGGTAACAGCTCTAACTTTTAGATGATAAGGAAATTCATGGCAAGCAAATAATTGTTGTACAGCTAATTCCCATGTGAGAAAAGCATCAGGATCATAATTCCCAGCAAAAGGAGGTATAGTGAATTTAATTTTATGAGACGTACTATCATGATCATATACCTCCCGTGGTGAAAAAGCTTGTTTCAAGCGTGCATCTTCCTCGTTCACTATCTTGCACACCCATTCAATGGTTCGAAGAAGAGGTGGATATATCTTGCAATCATTCCATGAACCTGCCATAGTTATTAGAAAACAAGGAAACAAATCACAAGTATATGTCCTCATCAACTACTAGGTTCTGGAGTTTCACAAGTCACTCACACTCAAGTTTATACCTAGTTCTTACAAGTTCTTACCAATGCAGCAAGGAAGTGGTACAACCGGTGGCTGGTTCGTGATACTCTCACTTACGATCAGCCCAACGATTGCGAGGAACGGCACCTGCTGAGTTAGTAGGAAGTGGAGCTCGGAAGGCTAGTATGTAGCAAAGGAATAGAAATTATTCAATTCAGTATGCAAAGTTAAAAAGCAGTTCAAAGTACTAGTCACAAGTGCTGGTCCTAGTCTAAACTAAGCCTAGCTAGAGCAACTCGCAAGAACGACTAGTAGTAACAACGGAAGGCCAAACTGAACAACCAAAAAAAATGTCAAGAAAATTGACAGCTCTGAAATTTTTTTCTTTCTCCCTTTTTTTTCTCTGTCTTTCTCTTTTCTTTTCTTTTCTTTTCTTTTTTTTCTATCCTTTCCTTTCTTTTTTTTTCTCTCTCTCTTTTTCCTTTTTTTTTCTCTTACTGTATTTCTTTTTTAAAGCCTCAAGAAGCTGTTTAACTTGGAAGCGAACTCGATGAACCCGATGACTTGGATCTCAGACTCGGCTCAACCCAGAGGCGGCGTCAAGCAACTTCTGAGCGGCAGTCCAAGACGGCGGCAAGACACAAGGTGGCGGCGTGGCGGCGGCTTGGCCTAAGCAGGCGCGGCGTCGGCGTCGGCGAAGGGCCGGCAGCGGTAGCTAGACCGTTGTCTTGGCGACGGCAGAGGTGGCGGTGACCGGCGGCAGCAGCTCGGTCGGCGGTGGCGGCTCGATCGGCGGCAGTGGAAGCGGCGTGGCGGCGCGGCGGCGCTATCTGTGGCGAGCGGCGCGGCAGATGCGCAAGATGGCGGCTCGGCGTTTGGTGGTGGCGGCGGCGGCGCCGCCGCCGATCAAGAAGAACGGCTTCGGCTTCACGGCGAAGCGGGCTGGCGCGGCGGAACGCGGAGGCACGGGCGGCGTGGGACCAGCGGGGACAGCAGAGGCGGGTGGGCGGTGAGGCGTGACCGGGAGATGGCGAGGCGGCGTGGGCCCGACGCCGGTGGTCTGCCGCGACAAGGCAGATCAAGCGAGGCGGGCGGCGACTTCTGGCGCAATGGAGGTGACGGAGGCGGCGGCGCTTCTTGATGCAGCGACGGCGGCTCAAGGCGAATGGCAACGGCTCCGCCAAAGTGAGATGGCGGCGCGCCGGCAAAGACGGGCGGCGGCAATGAGATCGAAGGCGCGACTGTGGCGGCGCCGATCCAATTTGTTGGCGCCTTGTTGTTGTTTTCTTTTGTGTTGTGTCTGCTGCTTGATGTTGTATGAAACGCCGAACAGGCACCTGCGCTGGTGCCTTTCCATGCCGACTCGCGATCAGGACGACACCTGCGCGATGGAGGCGGCCGAATCGGTGGCGCACAACTAGAACATAACTAGACCATATGCAAACGACCCTAAACTAGACCAATCTAGATAGGAAACCAGCACAATGACTCGACGATGCAACGAAAATTCAACAACGCAAACTAAGAAAAACAATTGCAAAGACACAAATTGGTTTGGACGATGAACTAAAACTATAATTTTTGATGTTTTGGCTATTTGGACTGTAGGAAAAAAATTCTCACCGATGAATTGTAGCTCTGATACCACCTGATGAACCCTAAGGTTTGATTGTTGGCCCGATCTTTCGATGAGAACGATAAGTCCGGTAGGCGTCGCTCAACTCTGACGATCCTGGCTACGAACACGCAAGGCTTGAAACCACGCAATCGCTGAACTGATTGACAAGTCGTCATTAACCGTGCACGAATACCCGGTTGACCTGACCATGAAGGTTGATTCCTGCATACACCAAAGAAGCATGCAAGAACAAGATAAAGCAATCTGAAATTGCAAATATAGATTGAAATATTGAATTAGGATTTTGAAAGCGGTATTATGGTTGGTCTAGTCGACACAAACCAATACACGAAGTTGCAACAATGCTAACGTTTAACTAAACAAAATTCAAGAAAACTAGAGGGGGTGTGTCCTCCTTAAATAGGGGATGAGGAGCCACAAATCTAAAAGAAATAGCGGGGTGGGACTAAAACTCGTGCTTATTGTTTATGTGAACAGTAAACACGGCCCAAGGTGGGCCGCCGACATATGGGCCATATTGAGTACGATTACAAAGCCCAGATTGGCCCAAACAGATGATATGATGTCTTATTTTCGTGATTGCGATCAGTCTATAAGGAATTTGGAGATTAGGCTAGATCCGTTGGAAAGAGGACAAAATAAACTTTCCATCAAGTACTCGTGGACCTCCAACGGACTCCGTATGTGAAAGTTATGCGCGTTTGAAGTTGGTGCTGTCAGGCTGATTCCGGAGGCCGAACTGAATGCCAAAACTTATCCAACATGAACTTGACACATGGAGTAGAGGTCATATCCGGCGGGTTGATGTCCTCATCACACTTGACACGATGATGCAACCAAGGATTCAACAAGCAAATTACCAAAAATAAAATTGCAAGGCATAGATTGGTTTGGATAGGGTGAACAAACCCTAATTTTTTTTTGTGGATTGTAGGTAGAGGAAAAAAATTCTCACCGATGAACGAAAGCTCTAATACCACCTGATGTGACAATGGGTGTCCCGATCATTCGATGAGATGGATAATTCTATTTGTTAGAGACAACTCTCACGATTCGACTACCAATCGCACATGACTAATATGCTTGCAATCGCTGAACCAACTTTGCAATTGTTATCGACCTTGCTAGAAGTATGATCGACCTGACCACAAAAGTCTATTCCTGCATGCAATCGAAGAACACACAAGAACAAGATAAATATCAATCTAAAATTACAAATACGATTGAAATACTCAATAAATTGGGATTCTGAAGCGGTATTATAGTTGGTCTAATCGACACAAGCCAATACACGAAGTTGCAATGAAGCTAACTTTTAACTAAACAAAATTTGAATTCTAAAGTGTCACACACATGAGAATATATGAGGGAGACGAGGGTGATGGCCAGGAGGTGGCGGCTAGGGGGGTGGGCGCACGCCCTAGGGTTACAAGGCCCATGGGCCCAAGTGGAAGTGGCGCATCACCCATTTGACTCGTGCTCAGAAACAACACCGGACTGTTTTGGTGATTACAGCATGCTCAGAAGGAATTTGGAGGTACTGATGGATCCCTTGGAAAGAGGATGAGATAAGCTTTCCATCAAGTACTCGTGGACCTCCAACGGACTCCGTATGTGAAATTCTTTTCACAAATTCTTCTCTTTTTTGAAGTTTGTCAATGTATTCATGAAGGGGGAGATTGTTAGAACATACGGCCTTGTCAAGGTTTTTGCTGATGAATAATTGTCTTTTGGGTTGCTTGGAATTTGTGGTTGTGGAAATCTCGGGTGTTCCTTTTGGGTGGTTGGTTTAATGTCTTCTAAGACCTCCCTAGAGGTCTTCACGACCACCCCAGAGCTTCTCCATGTTCACCACAAGAGGTCTTCGAGGTCCTCCTCGGGAGGACTCACGTGGACTCATCTGGACCGTGCAGGACCTCCCTAGGAGAACCAACGCGCATCAATTTGGACCGTCGAGGACCTCCCAAGGAGCATCGATGAGGATCAATCTGGACCACTCAGGACCTCCTCATGAGCACCAACGTGGATCAATCTGGACCACTCAGGATCTCCCCATGAGCATCATCGTGGATCAATCTCGACCACTCAGGACCTCCCCATGAGCATCAACATGGATCAACCTGGAGGTCTTTCGAGTGCTGTAGCGAGGTGGTCTTCCAGGTACTGTAGCTCCGAGTATTGTTCATCAAGTACTGTAGCAAGGAGGTCTTCCAGTTACTATAGCGAGGAGGTCATTCGAGTACAGCAGGTCCAATACTGTTCATCGCGGTACTGTAGCAAGGAGATTGTCTTTGCAAAGAGGAAAAGAGGGTTATCTTTGCAAAATGGACAAGAGGGTTGTCTTTGCAAAAAGGACATTTTCTCAGGACCACCTGGAGGTCTTCAAGGACCTCCTGAAAGTTTTTCAAAGACCACCCTAGAAGTTTTTTAAAGACCACACCAGAGGTCTTTCAGGAGGTCTTCTAGGACCTCTCAAGAGGTCTTTCAGGAGGCTTTCCAGGACCACTCACGAGGTCTTCCAGGACATCTTGGAGGTTGTCGTAGACATACTAGAACTGGTCGCGGATCTTGTTGAAGTGGTCATAGACTTCGAGGATGTTATGGATAGTGTTAATTGATGTTTGAGAGTATGTGATATGCGTGTGTGAACTGATGTAACATCCCAAAGTTCTATTACCAAATTAAATTAATAAAGTTATTATTTTATTGGATTTTCTGAAATTCGAATGAGTTTTATTGCTTTTCTTGAATTTCTGAAGTTTTTAAAAGTCAAAAAGAAAATTTATTGAAGTTTTATTTGAGTTAAAGTTGAAAAATGAAAATTAAATTAATTTCTGGAATTTTCTGAGATTTTAAAAGCTTTTCTTTAGTTATTTTAAAGCCAAAACAAATTTATGTGCAAAAACTATTACCAATTATATGTTGGAAATATTTTATTTAAGTCCAAAATAACTCTAGGAATTTCTGTGAATTTTTCTAGAATTTTTGGATTTTCTTTGTTATTCTCTAAACCCTTTTTGAATTAACCGAATTATTTAAAATTCTAAATCATTCTAAATCTCCAAATCCCTCTTGGGCCGAAACCTTCCGGCCCATTCTTTCATGCACCTACGCGCGGCCCGCTTGGCCATTCGGCCTCCCACCTCGCGCAGCCGTCGGATTAAAATCTGACGGCCAGCCATCTCCCAACCGCTTGGTCGCACAGCCGCCCCATCCGGCCGTTGGATGCGAATCCAACGCGCAGCCGTTCCCCTCTCTCACCGCCACCGACGCGTGGGCCCGCCCTGGCCTTTTCTTCCTCCTCCTGCTTTCTTCCCCAAGTGCACGACCCTGCCGCCATTATCGGCCACGCCAAGCTCCGTGCACCGCCTTTTTCTCCACGATCTCTCTGCGCCCGAGTGCGCAACGGACTCCCCTCATTCCACATTCCCCACCCCGACTTTACCCCCTCGTCTTCACGCACGATTTCGCCAGATGCCACAACCGCCACCGCCATGTTCACTACGCACGATCTCCTTCCCCGGCCACTCCTACGCCCTATAAAAGGGAGCACCGGGTATCCCTCTTCGCACTCACCATTTCCCCCTCATTCACTCTCCCTCTCTCCCCGTGAGCTCACCATAATTGAAGGCCTCATCGCCGCCGACCGCAAGCTCTCCGCCGCCCCTAGCGCCACCTCCATCGACACTGTGTCCTCTCAGCCGCCACCGTTAGCATCGCCGCCTCCTCGCAAACCCGGTGCTCGCCTCCGCTTCGCCAGGGCATCGCTGGATCTTGTTGCCACCGTCAAGCCGCACGCGCCGCCGCCCTTCACGTCACCGCCGGCCGTCGCTGTGTCCTCAGGTGACCAAACCGAGCGCCTTGTAGCCCCCGCGTCCCCCTCTTTCTATTGCGCGCCGCCGAAGCTATCTCACCGTTCACGGCGAAGCTCATGAATGAGCCGCCGCCACCATTGCTTATGAGCACCGCCACGTGGCTGCCACCTCAGCGCCACAAGGGCGCCACATCAGCCAACCACTCCTAGTCACCACCTACGTGGCGCTGACGCGACGAAGTGTTTCAACCGAACTCAAATCTGGCTGCTGACGTCAGCATGATGTCGTAAAGCCATTTTCCTTTGGAAAAATAATTCCAATATTCCAAAAAATCTAATATCATCATTTCATGTGAATTGTAAACTTCCCGAGGTTCGTTCTCCTTCATACGAACTCCGATTTCGTCGATTAAAATTTCTAAATTCATATAAAATCAATATCTAGCTAACTAAACTAAAATTATATAATTTGGAGTTCATTTGAATCTTTATTTGAATTTTGTTTGAATTTGGCTTATTTTCATGTTTAGATTTCGACGACTTCAGAGAGTCAGATTTCGATGCCGTTTGAGAGCAACTAAGTGAGCAAGGCAAGTTACATTCTTGATCATATTTGCACCCATTATTTCAAATTATTTAAATTTTGTTTTAAATTATTATTGCATGCTTATTTATATTTAGTAATTTAAATGCTTGTTTTAAATTCATAGATATGCCTAAATCCTTTGTATGGCCAAATTTTATAATTGAATCAAATATATTGTCACCCTAGATAAAACCTAGTTTATACAATAGTATGAACTAGGATCATTTGGAAAAATTATGCTTAGCGATGCTTAGACCCAAAAATGTTTGATTTAGGGAATTTCAGCCAAAAATTAAATGTTGTTTAAATTGTATCCATAAAATTGGTGTGTTATGAAAGTTTATAAATGATCTGGAATAATAAAATAAAATGATGGTTTGTACTTGGGCGAAATGGTTGTTTGGATGGTGCATGTCAATGCACGGGATCGAGTCATTTCCATGATCGAGGCCCATGGGTTTTGTGGAAAGTCGCCCAAGTCAGTTAAGGACTGGCCTCTGAGCGTTCCTTTGCTAAGCCACATCGTACCACCACATGTCCTGTATGGGCGAGACTTGGCCAACTAATTTGCAATGTTCCAGTGTGGTTTTTCCCTTCCAATGCGGTGGGTAGTTATGTTACGACCTACGTTAGTCCCACCTAGCGCAAGAGGGGGCCACAAACCTGGCGGGTTAGAGCCCGAAGGGGGCGAATCCTTAGTGATGGGGAACTACGGTGGAGTGGCGTATTGTAAAGGCCTTGGCACGTGCTCTAGACCGCTTACCTATGGTAGTGAGCGGTGGCATAGATATATACCGAACAAACTAGAGAATTCGTGTCATGTGGGTAAAGCTGTACAACCTCTGCAGAGTGTAAAACTATTCGAATAGCCGTGTCCACAGTCAGGGACATGCTTAGCGAAGCCACTCAAAGTTAGAATTTGGTTTTTGATTTCAAAATGATTTGTAAAATAGTTTTGACATGGATAGGTGTCCATGAGAAAAATTATGGGTTGTAGCTCTGGGTTGGTGCCTGTGTTTAAGTAAGTGTTGGTTGGTGCCTACACTAGCATAACTAATTCAGTTAAACCTCAATTTTAGTTGCTGTAAAAATTTGAGCTTTTTGAACTTAGTATTGTATTTAACTTGTCAAATACTGCCTTTTGCACAAATAACCCTATAAGCCTTCCTTTGAGATATCCTTGTATGCATGCATTCAATCTGTTACTTGACGGGTGTAACTTGCGAGCACGGAAGTTGTGCTCATTCTTGCTTAATGTAAATAATTTCAGAGGAGAAGGACTTCACCGCCGGTGTGGATCTCGACGACTAGGCCGCTACCCCAGTCGATTGCATGTGGCAGATTAACTAGACTCCACTACTTTTTCGTCTTCTGCTGTGTTATTTATTGTTGGCCTGTAAGCCTCTTTTGTAATAAACTCTATTGATTATTAATATAATTGTGCGATTCATGGATGTTACCATACCTGTTTACTGTATGAACTAGCTACTGATCATGGGACTAGTTCAGAAATGCATAGAGGATTTGGGGTGTTAATCCCGGGTCCGACAACTGATATTGGTCAAGTTGGAGAACTTGTGCCGAGAATATGTTCTTTGGTCTTTGCATGTGCAGGTTGAGCGTGAAGACGACCATGGTCGATGACAAGGAGGACCGGGACTAGGATGGGAAAATCTGTGGTTCAAGAGGTCTAAGATGTCACGAGGTGGCCGGGCTTGTGCTAGAGCATGTGGAGATCAAAGGTGGATGCTGATGCACTGAGAAGCTTTAAGAGGAGCAGTCCTGAAGCCTTACGACGTTTGAGGAGATTTGGAAGGTGTTCCATATCTGGAAGGTTTAGAGATATTGAAAAACCCGTGTTTGGAAGGGTTTCGAGTCCCTTGATTCTAGGAAGAGATAGGTTTTCGTGTCCTTGTCGTTGAGGATACGAATTAGTCTCTGTCTATAAAAGGAGGCAGAGGGGAAGTGTTTTCTCGTGGCTGTTACGGGGGCATTTGATACGTGGCTTTTGCGGTAGAGCTAGAGAGGTCTTTCGGTAGAGAGACTTGAGAGGTGCTTGAAGAGCACTTTGTAGACACAGAACAAGATCGAGAAATATGAGATCAGATCTATTCAAGAAGTTCTTGTTCTCCTTGGCGACGTGGTTCTCTGAGCATTTTCTTAGGATTGTTCTTATTCAAGCAGTGCATGCACACGACGAGTACAACTGATTTGTAAGCAAGAAATCGGTACAATCATTCACCCCCCGCTGATTGTGCTATACGATCCTACAAGTGGTATCAGAGCAAGGTTGCTATGGCGTCAGAGAGGTATGTCAATCGACCTCCCATGCTAGAAGGCACTAATTTTGCTTTTTGGAAATGTCGTATGCAAGCTTACATCGAGGCTCAAGGTAATGATGTTTGGAATAAGGTTTCTAGCACTTATGTGGTTCCTGCTACAGTTACTAACCTAAATAAAATAGATGTTGATCTGAATGCTCAAGCTCGTAACTTGTTGTTTCAAGGGATTTCTCGGAAAGAATTTGATCGCGTAGCTCATATTAATTCTGCCCACTTAATATGAAAAACTCTTTGCGATTATCATGAAGGAACCACTAAAATTAAGAAAGTGCGTAAAAATCTTTATCAAAAAGAGTATTCTGATTTTGCTATGAAGCCTGGCAAAGCTATTGATGATCTCTTTGCTCGGTTTGAAAAGATACTGAGTAGTTTGCGTGGCGTTGATGTTATTCCTATTGATGAAGATAATGCTTCTAAAATTTTGAGATCTTTAGGTTCTGAGTGGTTGATGGTTGTCACAACTATCAACCAAACTATTGATCTAGATACTTTAACTATGGATGATATTTTCTCTAAATTGAAAACCTATGAGATGGAAGCTTTGCCATCTAAGATTGATATATCTTCACCTTTAGCACTTGTGACTAACCCCATGCAGGCTACTTCTTCGACCTCTTTTCTTGTATCTGCCTTGTCTTCTTTTTCAGATGAACAACTGGAACAACTCCCTGAAGAGGACTTGGCATTGATCTCTTCACGGGCATACAAGGCACTCAACAATAAGAGGATGAGGAAGCGAGGTGGCATCTCGAGTTCAACCAAGTGCTATGAGTGTGGCGAGCCTGGTCACATTAAGTCAGAGTGTCCAAAGCTCAAAGGACAAAAGATCAAGGAAGACAAGAAGTATCGTCATCGGCCATCCAAGAACAAAAACACCAAGGGTGGCAATTTCCGTCACAAGTTTGCTGAACAGATCATATCGGCTATTGAGCATCTTGATTTGAGTGATGTAGAATACGAGAGTTGCGATGACATCGACGATGATGATTCTAAAGGCAAAAAGAAGAACGACGACTTCACGGGCATGTGCTTCATGGCAAGCAACGATGACGACCGTGATCCCGATGAGGTAAGACCATCATATGATGAACTTGAAGATGGTTTGATTAAACTTGCTATTGAATTGAAAAAGACAAAGAAAAAACTGAAAGAAAATAATTGTCTTGTTGAAAGCTTAACTTCTGAAATTAATAGACTTAGAGCTTTTGTTCCTGATGATGAATCATGTGAGTCTTGTCAAGTTTTACATGCTGAGTTGGAGACTACTAGGTCAATAAATGCTAAATTTGATGATTTAAGACTAGCACATGACTCTTGTGATGAAAAGTTAAAACTTGCGAATGTTGAAATTGAAAAGCTCAAGTTTAGTGTTTCTACCTATTTGTAACATCCCCAATTTAATAAATGATAATTAGTATGCATCTCACTTACATGCACAGTGTTTTTGAATCTTTTGCATCATTTATTACACTTGGGTTTGTATTTAAAATGTATGAAAATGAGGAGAATTTAAAAACTTTTGAACATGCATTGGTTTTTCTAGAGCGATTGTATAATTTGTTGCTTTCGAAAATTTTGACATCAAGAAAACATACACTTCAAATGTAAATTCCAAAAGAAAACAAGAATAAACATTTATGAACATCATCTGGATTATTTAAATCTTATAATAATTATCATGAATAAATATAATTTTTCCCAAATTTTTGGATCTAAACTCAATCCACAGAAAATTCAAACACAATTCAATAACCTATTGTAGATTTGAATTTAAAATAAGCAATTAAGTTATGAACAGTGACATTTAAAATTTTAATTGGTCACTAGGTCATCCCAGGAACCTCCCTGAAAAATTTCTAAATTTTTGAGAGTAATTTACTATTTTTGGTGGCTTAGTCAAACTAGAATCAAAAGAAATTCAAATCAGTCAAACACATGCACTGTTCATCGGGCTCAGACCAGACCCTGACTTAGACTCCGACCCATGCCTTTGGACACGGTCTAACCCCCTAACTGCACCATCGCATGCAGGGCATCTGATTTGCGATCAACGATTCAGCTCTCCTTTTCTCTTGCGTCACTGGCAACCCAGGCCCACCGGCCTGTTCTTCTTCTCCACATGGCTGCTCGCTCCAGGCCAGCTCGCCGTGAGAGGCACCGTGGTTGTGCTTGTGCTCTCGTCATCGCCAAGCTCCGCCCCCGGTTTCGGACCATCGCCCCTGGTTTCTCGCCCGCGGCCGCATCTCTCGCCGAGCGCCCCTCCACGCGGTGCGCGAGCTCTGAGCCGAGCATGTGTTGTCCATCGCCAAAGCCTCCTCCGTCTCCCTTTGCCAACGGCGAGGACGCGTGCCTCGCAACCTCTACACCGCACCCATGCAGCTCGCCACGCTACTCCATCTCCCTCTCTCCTCGGCCTTATCTTCCTCTCCCCAAGCTCTACTCGGCAAAAGCCCCTAATGCCATTCGGCCATGGCCGCAACACTCCACGCCGCTCCGGTCACTCCGGCGAGCCCTAGCCGCTCCCGACCGCGTCGCGGCGAGCCATACACCTCGAGGAGCAAGATCCCTTCATCAATTTGGGGATTCGTCCACCAAGGAGCCGCGCACACCCTTCTTCTCCGGATACGGCCACAACTGCCTCCACCGCCGCCGCATATCCTCCGGCGAGCTTGAGCTCGATTCTCTCCTCCATGAGCATCCTTATGCATTCCTCTACCAGCCTTGACCACTCATTGATGCTCTTTTCCTCCCCAGGTCGCCGCCACCAAGGGCCTCCCCGCACCGCCGCCGGCCTTCGCCGCCAGCTCGCCTCCGGCCACCCCAGCTTGCCCCGACTGCGCTGGCAAGTTCCTTGCAACCTTCTCATGCCCATGCTCCCCTTTATTTGCCCCCTAGTCCACCCTACGCTGCCGTCGCCAATTCTCCTCCACGGCTGGCCGCCCCGTGCCCTGGTCGCGCCGCCACAGTGCCGCCCGTGCTTCATAGCCACCGCCCTTAGCTTCATTAGTCTTCTAGGAACCCATTTTTGGGGTCACTTTCACCTCACAGCCACTCCCCTTGCCGGCAATGAGCCACCCCAAGTCGCCGGCGACATACCTCACCCAAGCCCCTCTGTCTGCCCCGTTCTTGTAGCTTCATCTCTGAATAACACTATCTTCTGAAATTGGAATCACTGTAAGGAGTTTAGTGTTAAGGGTTAAGCTTAAAATTATTGTTCACTCAGAATTTGTTTAACAAATAGATAATTGATTTAGCTAAGAGATTATTTGACAACACATCTTTTACAACAAGATCTTTTGATAATTTGATTGAGCAGAGAAGTGTAGATGCAAAAATCTGAACTGACAGAGGACTTATAAACCTATTTAATGACAAATTAATCACTCAAATATAATTAACAAATAGATATTTGGTCTAGAAACAAGATTAGTTGACAACAGTATAGTTTTTGGGATAAGATGTTGAACAGAGAAGCAAAGTTGATTTGGAGTCATTTTGAAATGTCAATAAACCTTTTTTTGCTAGTCCAACCAATTTTCTTGCTAACTAATTCTGTGAAGGTCACTTAGGTCACTCTAGTGAGTTAGCAAATTTGGAAGTTTAGGTTTAAAGGAAGTTAGTTCTTAGCATTTTGGTTCTGATAAATCTTGCTGCTATAGGTTGTTCAAATAGTAGTCTAAAGATTTCAGAATGGTAAAAAGGTTAATAACAGGCCTCACTTCAATAGTTAGAGAATGTCTTGATTCTTTTAGTCTTTTGGCAATCATCTAACTAGTAGCATCCAATTCTGAAAAGGACCTATAGAGTTGTGAATTTTCAGAACTAGGAGGAGTGGCCAAATCTGAAAATCATTAGTGGGTTGCATTTTCAAAAACCAACTGAACAACCAACTCCTTTTGTTGAAATAAAATCAATGCTAAGGACTATGTTTAGTTATCAGATCACCCTAAAACCTTGCTTAACAAATGAGTATTAGCTTTGGTAGCATGGCCTAGTTAGCAAGAACACTTACTCAGAGTTTTCCCTCTAATAGGATGGCTAGACAGAAACGCTTAGGATGAAATCTGCTGTTGTCAATGGACTGATAGCTTTACTAACTTCTTGTACTTTGAGGGTTTTTGTCCAATCAAGACTTGGACCTTAAAACTAACAAAGGCACATCAATCTAGTAAACAAGCATTAGTATGTCCCTCCACAACCAGTGGGTTCTTTGTGTATGTAGAAAATTAATGAGTTTGAGAGAACAACAGTAAGTAGACTTCATAACTAATGGAGTTTTCAAATTTACAAACTGCATGGTGTTAGTGAAGTATAGTACTTACTCAAAGTTGCCAATTCTTTGTAGCTCTTAACAACCAAATGAACTTAAAAACAGAATTATCAACTTCTTTTGGGTAACAGTATTCAGTCTTTGTCAATTTAATCAAAGAAAGTAAGAACTTTATGGGAGGCAAGATTGGAATGCCAAAGTAAATGGTTTATAAAATATAAATACTAACCTTTCACATCTAGTCTAAAGGAGTAAAAGTTATCATAAGTCAAAATTTGAATATTTGATTAACTAATCAACAGTAGAACTTATGCCTTCATTTCTATTTCAATAATTCATAACTAAGTCAAATCAACTCCAATTTGAGTGGAACCAAGTTTGTTGGCTTCCATTTTTAATGTACTTTAAATTGGAATAGGTTTGAGTCTTGGCAATACCCCAGAAAATTTTGGAATTAGAATTACTTTCTGGAATGAATCATCTTTACACTAGGAATTGAATTAACTTCAAAAATTCATATGGACTCCAAATGGGATGAAACCAATTGGGTTGTTCCTAAAATGTTATTCTCTTTCCATTTTTGTAGTTTTCATCTCCACTGCTATTCTAGAAATTTTCGCCAAAATAGTAAATTTCGGACAGAGAGCACAGTGAGTTGAAATTTCAGCTCTTTCTCACTTTCCGATTTTCAAAAGACTATAACTCTCACATACGAACTCTAAATCAATAATTTTTTATTCTAAATTCATCTAAAATCATAATATACCTTCTGTATTAATTTCATAATTTTTGGAGTCTTTGGAATTTTGGTGTTTATTCGGTGTTATCCTTTCTTATTGGTTCTTTTCGATTCTTTCACTAGGTTTCGATGATTCTATTGTATACGAGAGTGATCCTCTGCAGCAAGAAAGTTATCTCCAGCAAGGCAAGCAGTTTGATCATAAATATCCCATTACTTTCAAAGTCTAATACTTTGTTTACAAATTGTATGTATGCATGCTTTTGTGTCAAAGTTTATTTTTCCCGATTAGAGGTAGTTATTCATATTGCATGGTTGCCCTTAAATTGTTCATCCCCTGCCACTAAACATAAGGTATTAATCTCGCCGGTGAATTAGAGCCCGGTGGTTGAATTATGCTCTTTTATTGTCTTTACAGTGTCATGCTTAGATATGCTTAGCTACCGGTAGAATTGGGCGGTTATCGACTTAGTCGATAACTTTGATCACACAAAATTATTATTATCATTATGCTCAGCACTTTGTGCTTTGTTACTTCGTAAAGTCAAAAACTGAAACTGAAAATTAAAATGTTTGAGACTTGGGCACAATGGTTGATGGTGTGATCTTATGGTGTGACTGGAATGGTGCCCGGGTCAACAAGGACCGAGTTACTTGTGTCACTAAGCCAAGCGATTATTACGTGCTAACCACACGAGGGGGATATGGGACCTCTCTTGACTTAGTACTTTGGTGTGTGTTAGCTCCGAGTCGCAAGAGGTTGTGTGGAAAAAGAAATGGTTTGTGTTGTGTTATTGGGTGTGCGGTGGTGGAGTTCCCGGTAGGTTCTCCACCTCGAGGGGCATCCGCAGTTGCTACGGCTGGGCCGATGTCCCGACACAACATGTGGGTCCTCCGTGGGAGCCCCGTCTGCACACACAAGGGCGGTGCACGGAGGGTTTCACCCATGTGGGCGACTCGTAGTTAATACACAATATTGGAAACGTCTTGTAGGACTTAGCCGTTGTAATATCCTGTATTGTGAATGAGTAATTCATGAATTAATAGTAATAATAATTAGAATCTAGTGGGCATTGGGGATTAGTGTTTGGCCTTTTTGGCCCTTGGCCCAAGAGGGCAAAGACCTCACACCTATTTAAGGGAGAGATTAACCAAAACCCTAGACTATTGTTCTCCCAGCCGCCGTTCTCCCCTTTGGGGAGCCGCCACCCTATGTTAACCCTAGCCGCCTCCTGGCCGAACTCCTGGCCCCCCCTCCCCTCATTGGCCATCGCCAATCACCAGCGCTCCGAGCCACTACCCGCACGCCGCGCCGATCCCGCCATTCGCGCCCTACCTGCGCGGGATGCCACCCCCGCAGGCCCAGTAGCTCTACCCGCACCTCCCGCCATGCGTCATGTCGACAGCCCCTGGCCGCCTCGCTCTCCCTTGACTCGCTGCCGCCGCCGGGCTAGATCCTGCCGCTCCCGCCGGCCCCCGTCTCTCTCTCTGCGCTTTCTCGCCCATCGGCCTGAGCTCTCAATGCCGCCACCACTCGGCCTCGTTTGGATGCACCAGCTGCCGCTCCCGCCGCCCCGCCGACATAGCCACTGTGGCTCACTGCCCGCCGCCGCTCGGGTTGGCCTAGCTGACACCGCTGGCCCCTCGGCTCCTCCGGCACCCGGCACTGCCCGTGCGCTGCCGCCGAGGATCCATGGGGATGGTCTCCACCCTTGCTGCCTTGCTCAACGTGTACTAGCCCCAAGGCCCGAAGAGTGCTCGACGAAATGCCGCACCAGAACTCACTATCCTGGGGGTCTTCGAGCCGTTCCGCGTGATCGGGTTCATCGTGGCAGGCGGTGTGCCCTTCTCCGTGCAGCACTCGGCACCGAGATCTTCATCACCGTCAGCGTCGGCAAGGCCTTCCACATCTACAACTGCGCTAAGCTGAACTTGGTGCCTGCTGGTAAGCTTGTTATTGGATCCGTGCTCTTGTGTCCTACAAGGAATATACACTTGCTACATGTGGAAGTGATATTGCCATTTTCAAACAAACTGATCAGGTGGTTACTTGGAGTAGACATGAAGACAAGGTCAACCTGTTATACCTGTTTGGAGAATACATGCCCCTTATCCATTTTCTAAGGAGGTATCCTATCTTGCATCTGTTTACTCCCAGGTCTACCTTGATTTTGGCTTGGCAATCCCTAAACTTTGTGTTCAAGGAGTGACATCATCACTTAAAGAGCTTCTGGAGCTTGCTTCCATTAAGAAGGTCATGTTCAGCACTGATGGATATGCTTTTCCAGAGACATACTATCTAGGTGCAAGAAGGGCACGGGATGTTGTTTACCGTGTCCTATCAGCTGCATGTGAGGATGGTGATCTTAGCATTTAAGATGCTATCGAAGCAGTTGGGGACATCTTTAGACGAAATGCATTGCATCTACACAAGTTGAATGTTTCCAATGGGCCAATCCCTTAGAAAGGTACCATATCTGACAGCAGCATATCATTATCTTGTGTTGAGCAAGATGTGCTCTTTGTTCGAATCGTCTAGAATGATGCTTCAGTTCAACATAGATGATGTGTCTTGTCTCGCTCACACCTCAAAATGCAAGTTTGGGAGTGTGGTGCTGGTGGTGGTGGACACCGGGGCTAGAAGTTGACTATCGTTGTCTTCCGTCTCATGGTTGAGGCAAGTACAAGTATTATTAATGAGTTGTCATATTATATACTTGTTGAATGCCATAGTTGATTGATGTTGATTGTTGTTTGGTAATATTTATGAGCCTAAATGCCATAGTTTAATGATGATGTTTTTATGATAATGCTTATGTGATGGAGCTTACATGAAAATGTTTAAATGATGATATTTACATGGTAATGGTTTCATAATTGATGGCAATAATGATGGGCCAAGGTGAGCAATGAGACTACCTTGTTATTGATGACAATGATGTGTTGGTATTGTGCTTTAAATGTTGCATCATGTCATTCATTTCTGAACCTTGGACTATGTGGTAGCCAAGGGTTGTTTCCTTGTTGTTCACCGTCAGGCATTGGATGGGCGTTAGGTCCCAATCCTGCATTGGACGGGCTTTGTTCCCCACACTCGTAGACTGTGGGCTTTTGTTCCCTGTGCCTAGAGGGCACAGGCTTTGAGTAGGTATCGACGGATACCCTACTCGGCATTACCGGTAATTGCTAAGAAGTGAAGAGATGCATCCATGACATATTCATTGCATTTCTGCATAAGATGTGGATTTGGTTGTTTAGCCTATAACGTTGTTGTTGTTCCTGATGGAATTGTTTAATTCCTTTGACTACTTATGATGCTGTCATAATAGATGGATGGTGGTATATAATGTTGTTATTCATGATGGATTTGTTTATTCCCTTTGACTATTTATGATGCTGCTGTTTGATTTGCTATTGCACTTTGCTGAGTCATGGACTCACACTTGCTATGTTGTACTTGCTAGGTACCTCTCGAGGCAGCGACATGCATGGGAAGGGTTAGACTTTGTGCACGTCACATAATCACTAACCACATTGAATAACCTAGTCCATTTAGCCGCAATTCCTATTCTTGATAATTGCTTTAGATTCAGATTGTGACCATCCTTCGTGGTGGTTGTTTTAATTGTGGTCATGGATGACCTATTTATGTTCTTATTCATTTGTTGATTGAGTTCATTTAATTCTGGTGATGGGTTAGAATGTTTGGTTGATGGTTTATTGAGTTGATGAAATTAATTGGTTCAGTAGAGTCTCAATGATTTGTAATAGGGTTGATTAGAATATTATAGATGCCCTTTTGATTATGCTATAGTTGTTTAGCTTATCCTGGATGTCCTTAGATGATTTGTTAAATTGGATGATTTGACTGTTGAACGATGCTATATTAAACTGTTTGAACCCCCGGTATAGCCATCTATACAAAGGAGGTTCTGCCGAATTTTACAGAAAGGTCTTAGTTCTATTTGGTTAAGGTATTACTGTTTGACAAATGGTTGAAATTATTTCGTATTACTGTTGTACGTTAGTCTTTTAGGTAACATCTTGGCTTCCGCATAGCTAGAGTGTTACAATTGGTATCAAAGCGGGCTTTAGGTCCGTGGTAGTTGAAATATTAAATAGTCTTGCTAGTTTTAAGTCGCTTGAAAGTTTCTTCAGTTTAAGTCACTTATTGTGACCATTGGATTTGTGTAGAGATCGGTGTGCCACATGATTGGATATTGATCAACGGTTAAAAAAGGTGACTTATGCTTAAGAAAATTTCAATCACCTTATGAATAGACGGTCCCAATATTAAATTGACACACTATGCACAATAAGATGGGAATGGGTCAAGCATTGCATATGCGTTTTCGTTATGTCTCTTTAAGCATTGCTATTATGAAATAATTATGAATACTTATGATATGCCTATATGGTTACTATATGTTATAATGGTAGATGACGAGAGGTTCAGTTCGTGGTTGTAGTCCTGGGTTGCCAGGTTGCACTACCGTTCGGGGTATGAGTCTCTTTGGGAAGATTTTTGTCTTCCTTGAGTTTGGAATGGTTGTTCTTTTTCAGATGCAGTGGATGAGTCTTCTTGGATTAGTGGTTCATTGCTGTTGAGAGGAGTTCATCGATCCTTATTGGATTCTTAAAGCAAACCTTTGATCTCCTAAATGACGAGTCATTTTGTTGAGTATAAACGTGGTTGATTTAGGAGGTTGGTCTTTTATTTGGAAGTTCTACCTTCCTTGTTGAAAAGAAAAAAAAAAGGGTGATCCGGTGATTTGTTTGGTATTTTGAATAATGGAAATTATCTTTTACAAACTTCATTGAAGAAAGTTTCGACTCTACTCACTTCTTTTGGAGTAGTAGGACTGTTGGAGTTTAGCACCTTTCCTTTGAAAATAAAATGGTGTCAAAACCCTTTGCAAAGTTTTGTACGGTTAAGTGAGAAGTTGTAAGTAAAGAGGATAATTGATAATGTTTATGACATCAAGTTGGGTCTTTGGCATGATGCGTAGTTAATCTTAACTGATGTCCTCGGTAGCGTAGCCGGTTAATTTATTATTGCCTTGTAATGATTGCATGACGAGATGTGACTTAGAATATATTTTATTCCTAATTAGAAGCAACAGGGTTATAAGAAGAGTGAATATTAATATGAATCTATCTTGTAAACATCTCTTAGATGATCTTACATAAATGCTAAAATTGTTGAAACCTGTATAAAGAACTAGATGGTTGTTGGTGTATCGCTTTGTAAAACCTTGTTTTATAGAAATTATGTTAGTAAATGTTTGATCATATTTTGAACTGGTTTCTAAACATAAGGTGAAATGTTGAATTTATGTTTATAAATGGTTATGCGATTGCAAATAGAATTAGCATTATATTTACACACATGATTAATACAATGGTCAATCGTTTATGAGGGCTGAAGTTCGTGTTGAGCACGCCAACCGTTGAGTAGATGAAATTCGTAAGTGGTCCTTGATAGCGTGCCTTGTGAAAGTTTCTATTGCATAGTATGGTCTTGTTAAAACAAATTTGTTGCAACCTTGTGGCTGGTGTTTATCTGGGAAAGCTTTAGAATGGGGTAATAAAGTTTGATGATTCTTGGCACTAATGTGCAGTAGGAGTATTTGAGGATTGAAGTCAAGTTTTGTAACTTACGGTTTATTTTAAAACGTGCCAAAACTTTCTGCTCTTTCCGCTCTAGGGTTGTTGAGTTTCAATCGCAATGTCCTTTTCTTATTGGTTGTTATTTGCTATTCCCTTTTTGAGGGATGAGTGCCCTCAAATGCGGACTCAACTTTTGTTTTCCCAGCTCATCATTGTCGGATTATTTCTTTTGGTTTCATGCTCGCTGTGAGGAGCAACATTTTCCTGTGTGACGAAATATGTCCTTGTTCGCCTCCTTTTGAGAAAGGATCAACCTTTTTGTGTTGTAAAGTTTTCAGAGCGTAAATTGGCAACTATTTGGTGGTAGTTAAGAACTTGAAGTGGTGAGATTTTGCTACCCAATGTTGGAGGAGTAGTAGAAGATGAATTCGTCTCGACCTGTACCACTTGGAGGAAAATTTGATTCAAATGGTATGATTGTTGCTGAAGTTCAATTGATGGGTGTTGCGACCAAGTAAAACCTATGGTAAAATGTATTTCCAGAGCCCTAGCTTATGTTGAACTGTTGGGATCGTTGAAAGTATGGAAATATTGATCAAGTCATAGAGTGTCGCGATTGTGTTGTTAATGCGAGGTTGTGCTTGTGATTCATGATGATGAGGTTTAATGGGATTCTGACTCCAAAGTAATTTGATCGTTGCAGCAATTAATGGGATAGCAGGAAAGGTTGATTTAATATCAAGAATGACTCGGTCTTCTTGGGTAACCCTCTGAGAGTAATAGTCTTTGTGGAAGTGATTTGGTTAGGAACCTGTTTCCATGATGAGGTTATTGAGTAAGTATGTTGGAATTGTGGGAATGATTAGAGATTTAATCCGATGATTTTGTCTATCTGTTATAAGGGAAGTTCGCTGTAGAGGTCTTGGAGGTTAACTTTAGGCTTTGCATTTTTATGTCAGACTTTTGGTCGCCCAATGATTGTATGTAGAGAAAGTAGAATTGTGGCGTATCCTGAGCAGTGGAAATGATTATTGATAGAACCCTTCTGATGTAGTACATGAGCGTGTGTATTGAGGATTCTGAATTGTTTATTCTTAAAAGTTTGAGGTGATGCGATTGAGTGAAACCTTTTTCGAGGTGCTTTGAGTGCCATCTGTCAAATTAATTTCGTTAGAAGGAGGAGTTGTCTAGAGTATTTTTGGTGGGATCAATAGAGCCTTTCCATAAAGGGTGGATGATGTATTTTGGATTGAGCATATCTTTGAGGATGCTAAGTTAAGAGATTTGAACTCGTGTAGTATGTGATGAATTCGGCTTCCAACGTTTGAGAGGAATCTTATTTCTAAAAGAGAAACTGAGGCAAAGAATGTTTCCTCGGGTAGTGAAGAGTTCTCTTGATTATTGTTTGAGTTGTGCGTATGTCAGAGGTCATTTGCAATTTGAGGGTTGGCATTGCGTGGTTCCAATGGAAGCTCTTTATTTTCAGTTGCCTTCTCTTTGTAAATCAGTTGTTTAAAGCGAGTTCTGTTGTGTGTTCCGGGTTAAATGAGTTGCTCCTTGTTAAGATAGAGAAACCGATTGATGTGGGTGGTATGAATGGGGAATTCATGCTATTGTTGTGATGGCTATTGGGTTAGCCACTTCCAGGATGTCTTGTTATTATTGTTACTTGTATCTCGCTGTTTTTGTCAAATAAAAACAGATTGTAAAACTGCTATAAATCTATTACATTATTGCAAATGAAAACTTGCTTTATGCTGAAAATGAGTCTAGAGCCTCCTCCACTTAAATAAGCTTGCATGTAGCTATGTATAGGCCTGTTACCCTACACGTAAGTCTTGCGAGTACATTTTTGTACTCATTTGCTTTGCTTAATTAATTGTTGCAGAGGAGGTTGATCCCCAAGGGATCAACTATTGTGAGACCGACTTCATACAAGATGACTAGCTTGGCGGCCCGGTCGGTTGCCTTGTGGGTAATGACAAACCGTTTGGCTTTTGTTTATCGCCATCTTATGGCTTATGTTTCCGCTGCTACTTTGGCTAATACCCCGGGTTCTCACACTATTTAGAGTCAAGTATTTCAAATACTCAATTTAAAGCTAGCTATAATTGTAAATTGCTAGAAGCTAGACTAAATTCATCTCAGGAATCAATTCAACAGATGCTTTATCATGAGATATCTTCATGCTTTAACTGTCCAAAACTTAACACTGAAATAGAAGCTTTGACTAGGCAACTAAATGAGTTTGCTGAAAACGAAAGATTGGCTCATTCTAGTGCTTCTAAGAAAATTGTGAATGAATCTGTCAAATGCACAACTTGTCCTACTCTAGCTAAAGAAAATGAGTATCTTAAGGACACTTTAGAGAGATTTTCTTTTGGAAAGAAGAACTCGAATATGATCCTAGACAAGTCAAAATTGAGTGTTAAAAGTCAAGGTCTAGGATTCAATTTTATTGAACATGCCAAGAATAACCCTCCTAAGATTGTTAAGCTTCTTGAACCTAGAAAATTTGAAGTACAATTTGAACCAAAACAAATTGTTTTTAAATCTGCTGGTATTGCAACGAACTCATCTACCAAAGTGAGTGATGCAAAGGCAATAGATACAACTTCTCATAAATTCAAGTATCATTGCACTCATTGTGGTAGAGAGGGTCATCTGGTTCAATTTTGCTTTCGAAAAGCTAAGAAAGAAAAGAAAGACATGTTAAGAAGGATTTCTCATTCTAAAGTGGAGTTTGGTCAAGCTCCTTATCATCGCTATGCTCCCTCTAAACAATACTCTGCTAGTTTGGTATATAATTCAAATAATTCTCGTTCAACATTGCCTGCATTGCAAGGGGCAGTTAGACAGGCTTCTTTACGGCGTTCTGGTCGCTCACGCACACATGGTTCTAGTTCTAGTTTTGCTGCTCCTGTTCATCGTATATCTCATTACTAGATTCCTAAATCTTATTTTACTAACCCCAGTACTGTGAGACCGATGTTTCCTGTGATGTAAGAACAGCTGACGAGGTTGGAGATCATAAGCTTGAATTGGTTCCAGTCTTTTGCATCATTGCTTGATTGGATCACTTGATGGTTCTTCACCTTCTTTGATGACTTCCAAGAGGTATCACTTTCTGAAAGATCTTGTTGAAAAGGGATATGTTGTTTTGCATTTTATTGATTCAGAGTCTCAAGTTGCTGATATTTTCACAAAACCACTTGATACTGCTCGGTTTGCTCTTCTGCAAAGTGAATTGGGTGTGTTGCATCCTATGAGTTTATTCTGAGGGGGAGTTTGGGTTTAAAAGGTCAGAAACTTTATCTTGTCAAACAGATCATCAAGTCCAAGCCATTGAAATCAAATGAGTTGTAGAGCTTTCTTTATCATATTTATTCATGTGCTATGTAGCTTTGATCTTGACTGGTTATAATTAATTTGCTACATTAGAACTAAAGCATGACATGGCTGAATATTTTGACTAGATTGATTATTGTCATCACTTTGTGATGTTCATCGAAAAGGATGAGTTGTTTGTGAGTCTTATTTTAAATAATAAATTTGAAGCAAGTATGTCTCTCATTGCAATCCTGTGATGCTCACTCATTTTGGCATGTTAAAAAAAAGAGAAAGAGACATTTGAAAAGATGTATGCTTCAAGTATGCCATACATATCTATGTATTCAAAAGAAAAAAATATGCACACAAAAGTGCTCAAATGAAAAGAAGTATGCTTCAAGCATGCCACCAGTGAAAAGAAGTATGCTTCAAGCATGCCACCTTGAAAAGAAGTATGCTACGAGCATGCCACATACATAAGATTTGAATGTGAAGCAATAGGGTGTTACATGAGACTGATAGCTTATCTAGATTTAACATTTGCCTCACTGTTAGGCTTTAACTTTTCATGAAGATATCTCTTTGTGGTCTTATAATCATTTTAGTCATTGTTTGAGATGCCATGTCATTGAATTAAAACTGCTTAATCATTCTATAAACTTGTTTTGACTTTGCTACATGATACATGTTTGTATATGATCTTGTTAAGCTCTACTAAAAAAGATGGCTTGGTTAATCTATTAAATTGATTTAAAGAATCGACACAGCTTCTTGCTCTTTTCTCTGATGTTTTCTCTCTCAGAAGTTCTTGCTGAGTACATTGCCAAAGGGGGAGAAAGATGGGAGAAATAAAAAATTGTGCTTGTGTTGAGGGGGAGTTTTATTGCCGGAGTTTACTGCTGTGGTTTGTCCAAATTCTTTTCGCAAATTCTTCTCTTTTTTGAAGTTTGTCAATGTATTCATCAAGGGGGAGATTGTTAGAACATGCGGCCTTGTCAAGGTTTTTGCTGATGAATAATTGATTTGAATAATTGTCTTTTGGGTTGTTTGGAATTTGCGGTTGTGGAAATCTCGGGTGTTCCTTTTGGGTGGTTGGTTTAATGTCTTCTAAGACCTCCCAGAGGTCTTCACGACCACCCCAGAGCTTCTCCACAATCACCACAGGAGGTCTTCGAGGTCCTCCTCGGGAGGACTTGTGTGGACTCATCTCGACCGTGCAGGACCTCCCTAGGAGAACCAACGCGCATCAATCTGGACCGTCGAGGACCTCCCTAGGAGCATCGATGTGGATCAATCTGGACCACTCAGGACCTCCTCATGAGCACCAACGTGGATCAATCTGGACCACTCAGGACCTCCCCATGAGCACCATCGTAGATCAATCTCGACCACTCAGGACCTCCCCATGAGCATCAACGTGGATCAACCTGGAGGTCTTTCGAGTACTGTAGCGAGGAGG
This sequence comes from Phyllostachys edulis, assembly GCA_036346405.1. Taxonomy (NCBI): domain Eukaryota; kingdom Viridiplantae; phylum Streptophyta; class Magnoliopsida; order Poales; family Poaceae; genus Phyllostachys; species Phyllostachys edulis. The sequence goes on from CM070553.1 coordinate 57,752,956, forward strand.
TTTTCCAAGTACTATAGCTCCAAGTACTGTTCATCAAGTACTGTAGCGAGGAGGTCTTCTAGGTACTGTAGCAACATGGTCTTCTAGTTACTGTAGTGAGGAGGTCTTTCGAGTACTACAGCTCTGATACTGTTCATTGCGGTACTGTAGCAAGGGGGTTGTCTTTGCAAAAAGGACAAGATGGTTGTCTTTGCAAAAAGGACGTTTTCTCAGGACCACCCGGAGGTCTTCAAGGACCTCCCCAAAAAAATTTTAAAGACCACCCCAGAGGTCTTTCAGGAGGTCTTCTAGGACCTCTCAAAAGGTCTTTCAAGACCTCTCAAGAGGTCTTTCAGGAGGTTTTCCAGGACCACTCACGAGGTCTTCCAGGACCTCTTAGGAGGTCTTTCACGAGGTCTTGCAGGACCACCCGGAGGTCTTCACAAGACCACACTATTCATCCCAATTACCGTGTGCTTTGAGTGCTACGGTGAAGGTGAGTGGTCGTGGACGTCTTGGAGGTGGTCGTAGACATACTAGAACTGGTCGCAGACCTTATTGAAGTGGTCGTAGACTTCGAGGTTGTTATGGATAGTGTTAATTGATGTTTGAGAGTATGAGATATGCGTATGTGAACTGATATTTGTCAAGTTGGAGAACTTGTACCGGGAATATGTTCTTTAGTCTTTGCATGTGCAGGATGAGCGTGAAGATGACCAAGGTCGATGACAAGGAGGACCGGGACTAGGATGGGGAAATCTGAGGTTCAAGAGGTCTAGGATGTCACGAGGTGGTCGGGCTTGCGCTGGAGCACGTGGTGATCAAAGGTGGATGCTGATGCACGGAGAAGCTTCGGGAGGAGCAGTCTTGAAGGCTTACGACGTGTGAGGAGATTTGAAAGGTGTTCCATATCCAGAAGGTTTAGAGATATTGGAAAACCCGTGTTTGGAAGGGTTTCGGGTCTCTTGATTCTAGGAAGAGCTAGGTTTTCGTGTCCGTGTCTTACAGGATACGAATTAGTCTCTGCCTATAAAAGGACGCAGAGGGGAAGTGTTTTCCTGTGACTATTACGGGGGCTTTTGATACGTGGCTTTTGCGGTAGAGCTAGAGAGGTCTTTCGGTAGAGAGATTTGAGGGGTGCTTGAAGAGCACTATAATACCCCGTTCACCGAGTAGAGAGAATTTAATCAGGAAAGGTTAATAGTAAAAATTCAAAAGTTTTGGGGGGAATTAAGGAGATGGGCCTCCAGCCTAGGCTTCTACTACCTTATGGCCGGCCACAAGGCCCAAGAGAGGGAGGTGCCCTTGTGCCTTAAGCCCAAGCCACCCCACTCCCCATAAACCCTAGCCAAACCACTACCCCTCCCCCTCCCCCTCCCCACTCCTTGCGCCCCCACCTCCTGGCCACCACCCCTCTCCTTCCCCTTCCCAAGCCGCCCCATCTCCCTTTGGTGCCGTCCCTGCCATTGGAGCCTTCCCTCCTCGCCCTCGGAGCTCCCCGCTGCCGACCAACGCGAGGAAAGGAAGAGGACAGCAGCGCTGTCGGTCAAAAGAAAGGAAGAAAGAAGAGCAGAAGAAAGGTCTTCTTCATGGGGGATCGTTCAGCGTCTCCCTAAGGTTCTACAAGGGTAACGATGGATTCCCCTCACTGTTTAGGTTGTAATAGATGCGAATTCGATTAGTTTTATTGGATCGATTTCCTGCTGCTAGTAGACCGGTTTTGTCCAGTAGGTTGTGCGGCCGTTTTCGTGTTATTAGATGCTGAATTAGGGAAACCCATCTGCTACAGATAGGTGGGATTCGGTCTTAGCTTTCCGTAGACACCAAGTTCACTCAATTCCTATTTACGGTTCAAAAGATATGATAGATTCTTTCCTACTGTCCTGATAATCTGACGTAAATTAACTGTCAATTTGTCTATTAAGTTATGATTAAGTTAAGGACAGATTCAGGGTTTCCACCCAACTAGGTTGTTCTAGCATTTTCATTAACCTTTCCAGATTGATAAAGAACACTCAATTTAGATTTGTAGAACAAAATATGTGATTATTTCTCTACTGCTATGTGGTTCTGTTAGATAGATTTTATGTTCGACTTTCATAGGATTATTAACGTAGGTATTTGGCCAAATTGGGAGATTCCACCAACTAGCATTTTGTGGAGGATATTGTTATCTTTTCACAAGATCTAAGAGCACTCCGTTTTGAGTCTCAGAGCAAAAGTTGTGTTGCTTTTAGTACTACTGTCCAGTTTTATCAACCTGCTAGACTATCGGTTTAATTGGGTAGATCAACCATGTGAACCTTGGATTTTGGAGGATGCGAATAAGCGTTTCGAGTAGCATCCCTTTTCACGTTGTTCCTTATTCAAGTATTTAATTTGTGTAGGAGGGGGAATTTCTAGTTTAGCGACTTCCGTCTTGCCTCATAACGCTTCGCAGAGCAGAAGGCAAGTACCTTGTGATTCTTATTGTTGGTGAATGCTGAGTGCTTGTTGTTCATACTGTTATTTCTATGATCCATGAGTAGATTCAATGCTTCATATTCTTTTCACGTTCGTTAATCTATGTTTAATGAGTAGATTCAATGCTTCATGTTCTTTCCACGTTCGTTAATCCATGTTTAATGAGATGATGTCTTTCATTATTCATAATTCATTCCATTCATTCATTGTTCATGTTTCATCCGCGGGAGTGGAATGTAAAGACCCATCAATTCCAGTATGGGCACGTAAGACCCACCATTCCAATGTGGGCAGATTTGGATCCTCGTATGAAATGTTCTTCATACGGGCCTTAGATCCCCATATTTTGTTAAATGCGAGCCTAAGTGAACACCGACGGGTGTATCACTGGCTATACCGGTATAAGCAGAAGTGTAGTCCATACATTCCATTCATTCATATGTTTCCTTCAGTTCTATGTTCATAATCTTAATTGAGACTGTCTTGTTCATATTCATTGTAGTTCATATTATTCATTGTACTTGCTGAGTCTTGGACTCATTCTTGCTTGTTTTGTTTGTTATAGGTGATCGCTAATGATGGCATTCTTGAGAGGGAGTAGACACACATAATGCTTTCACTTCACAACATTCAATTCTCAATAATATGAATTTATCCTTGTCTTTCATTCTTTAAATGTTGAATTGTAATAAATAGAGTTTGATGGTGGATGATACCTTTTTCTATGATCTGGTTGATTAAATAACTACTTGTGATATTTGATTAGTCTATTGAAATAATTATCTTAATTGATTCAGTAGACTTGGATATTTGGGATTTGTGAATCGTTGTTGGATTCCGATTATTATTCCTACATTCGTTCTATTAGGTGTTGATCTCTTATTGCTATTAGTTGAGGTTTTGTTGAAATTACTATGTATTGTTGTTGTATGTTAGTCCTTTAGGTAACATCTTGGCTTCCAAATAGCCAGGGTGTTACAGTTGGTATCAGAGCGGGCTTTAGGTCCGTGGTAAATAAAATATAAGTGACACACTGTGCACAGTAGGTGGGGTTGGGTAATTCATTGCATCCGCATTTCCATTGGTATGTTTTATTTGTTGTGCAGTTGTTGTATTATTTCTGTGCTTCTATTATACTATTAAACTAAATGATTAGCTTTATATGCCTTGATGTTCATAGATGGCGAGAGGTAGAGGCCGTGGTCGTCCGGCGGGCTGAGGCCGTGGTCGTCCGGCGGGCTGTGGCCGTGGTCGTGGTCGCGGTCCGGCCGTGTCTTCATCCTTGTCTGAGGGGGCTGCTGATGAGGCCGCTGAGGAGGTTGCCTCAACTGCTCACCCGGCCATAGAAGCTCAGGCTGCGTCAGCTGTTATCATTCATAATCTTCAGAGGGAAATCCAAAGAACTCGCTGCAAGTGCAGCATCCTCTGCGGCATTTGCACACCGCTTGAACCGGGTCCGTGTCAGAGTAGTTCCACCTGAGGCTAGGATGAGCCTCCGCGAGTGGATGTCACTTCGTCTGGACACCTTTGACGGAGTGGGTACTCCGGTTCAAGCTGCAGATTGGTTACGATATATGGAGCGACAGTTCGGTGCGTCAGAGATGACTTTAGCGCAGAATGCGCGGTTCGTGGCCTTTCAACTGAAGGGCCAAGCTGATATCTGGTGGGAAGGGGTTCTATCAGCTAGGACCCCAGTTCAGGGACCAGTCACTTGGGAAGTATTCGTGGAGCAGTTCAGGACCAAATTCTATTCAGATTCTTTCCTTGAGAGGATGGAGCAATCACTGCTGACATTTGTTCAAGGAAAGATATCAGTGTCAGAGTATGAGACTGAATTCAACAATCTGGTACGCTTTGTACCAGCGGTGGCTAACGATGATTGGGAGAAGGCCAAGAGGTTCCGCAAGGGCCTCAATCAGGAGTATCGCCACGTTCTTGGAGCGACTCGCTTGCGTGACTTCAGCTCCGTGGTTGAGCAGGCCAGGGGGATGAGTTGGAGAGAGATCTTTCTTCGTAGAGGTAGGCTTCTAGTGGCCCTATTTCTGCTGGTGGTTCTGGCGGTGGCTAGAAGCGGAGTTTTGATGGGGGAGGCGGGTCTTCTCAGCAACCCATCCCCAAGAGGTTTCAGGGGAGTCAGCACACTCGTCCTGTTCAACAGCGGTAGTCTACTTCGTCGACGCCACGTCCTTCCTCATCCATGCCACAAATGCGCCCTGCTCCAGGTCAGGGTATGATGTGCTTTAGGTGTGGTGAGGGGCACCGTGCTTCAGAGTGCTCATTCAAAGGGACATGTCGTCAGTGTGGCCGGGAAGGCCATAAGTTGTCAGTATGCAAGCAAAACCCAGCGAGCATCATCAAGTGGGAGTCAGTCCCAGCAGCGTCTTCTTCTAGTGCTCCTCGAGGTTCAGTTCAGACACTAGCTGTTGTTCCTACGCCTCAGTTCTCTTCAGGGTGGGTTCCTCCTGCAGCGTTCGCTCCTGCCCCTCTTGTAGGGTTCTACTGGAACCCTGTACCGTCTGCACAGCCGTCGTTCACTTCACATGCAGCAGTTCCTATTCACCCTTCACAGAGTGTCGGTGCATCCTCTGCTCCAGCACCTCCGGGAGTCTACGCCATGCCTACTCCTGAGATTGTGGGCCGTCCTGATGTGGTTATAGGTTCCTTGCTAGTTGATGCCTATGAAGCTTTTGTTCTTTTTAATTCAGGGGCTACTTATTCTTTTGTGTCTCTGGAGTTTGCTAGAAGGGCGGGTTTGAGTTTGCAGCGTATTTCTGACTCCGTGGTAGTCAGTTCTCCGGGGGGGTCTTATTTCTAGCTCTACAGCATGTCTGGGCTATTCTATCACTATTGATGATGAGAATTTCACTGCTAACCTTATGGTGATTCAGTTGTCACCTTTTGATGTTATTCTGGGCATGGACTGGTTATTCAGTTACTGTGCCAAGATTTGTTGCTTTTGGAAGACGGTGACTTTGCAAGCCGTGTCCGGTGAAGAACTGGTGTTTCAGGGCAGTGCGCCGTCTGATTCCTTGTTCGTGTTGGCTAGTCTGTTTCCCAATCGTCGGGCTTCAACCATCGGGCTGCTTTGGTCTCTCAGTGCGAAGATTGATCCTTCACTGCGCATTGAGGTGATTCCTGTGGTGAATGAGTATCCTAATGTCTTTCCTGTGGAGCTTCCTAGGATGCCTCCAAAACGGAAAGTGGAGTTCTGGATTGATCTTATTCCAGGAACTCGGCCTATTTCAATGTCTTCATACCATTTGGCATGACCCTTCCAGGAGGAGTTGAAAAAGCAATTGGACGATTTGCTGTCCAAAGGTATGATTCGACGTAGTGTTTTGCCGTAGGGAGCGCCTGTTCTATTCACTAAGAAGAAAGATGGCAGTTGGTGTATGTTTGTGGACTACTGGGCTCTTAATCAGGCGACTGTGAAGAATAAATATTATTTGCCCCGCATTGAGGATCTCTTTGATCAGCTGAAGGGAGCTAAAATATTCTCCAAGATTGACCTTCAGTCGGGTTACAACCAAATTCGAGTTCGGGAGCAAGATATCGAGAAGACGGCTTTCATTACAAGGTATGGTCATTATGAGTATAAAGTTATGTCTTTTGGACCAACAAATGCTCCTACAGTTTTCATGGAAGCCATGAACAGTATGCTGCACCAATACCTTGATGATTTCATTGTGGTATTCATTGATGATATCCTGATCTATTCCAAGACGGAAGAGGATCATGATCAGCATTTGAGGTTGGTTCTCGAGACTTTGAGAGAGAACCAATTTTATGCCAAATTGAAGAAATATGAGTTCTGGATTTCTGAAGTTGGGTTTCTGGGTCATGTAATCAATCAAGAGGGCATTTCAGTTGATCCTAGCAAGATCTCAACAGTGGTAGAGTGGAAAAGGCCAACCAATGTCAAGGAAGTGAGGAGTTTTCTGGGTTTAGCTGGTTATTACTAACGTTTCGTGGAGGGTTTCTCTACCATTGCTAGACCGATGTCTCAGCTTACACAGAAAGGTGTCAAATTTCAGTGGTAAGATGCGTGTGAGCGCAGTTTTTGTACCTTGAAGGATAAATTGGTGACCGCTCCTATTCTTATTCTTCCTGAGCCTGGGAAGTGTTTCACTATTTATTCAGATGCATCTAGAGTTGGGCTTGGTTGTGTGCTCATGCAGGATGGCAAGGTGATCGCTTATGCATCGAGACAGTTGAAGAAACATGAATAGCATTATCCTACTCATGATTTAGAGCTTGCCGCAGTGGTTCTTGCTCTAAAAATCTGGCGCCATTATTTTTATGGCGAATCTTGTGATATTTTCACTGATCACAAAAGTCTGAAGTACATCTTTACCAAGAAAGATTTGAATCTGAGACAGAGGAGATGGTTAGAACTGATAAAATACTATGATCTTACCATTCAGTATCACCCTGGCAAGGCGAATGTAGTAGCAGATCTCTGAGTCACAAGGCGACACCTCCTACTCTCAGTTGTCTTATTGCTGATTTTGAGCGTATGGATATCTCTTTTTGCTTTGCGAGTACTGCCCAGTCTGGGACTCGTTTACTTCTTGAATCAGCCATTCCAGATCGAGTGCGGGAAGCACAATAGCATGATCAGATGCTCCAGCGAGTGAGAAAGCGCCTAGATGAGGGCAAGCAAGGCCACTTCAATGTAGATGATTCTGGTGCGTTGCGATTTAAAGGCCGCCTCTATGTACCACAGGAGGCTCAGGTCAAAGATGAGATTTTAAAGGATGCACATCGTACTCCGTATACTGTACATCCTGGTGAGACCAAGATGTACAAGGATTTAAAGAAGAGTTTCTGGTGGAAAAGGATGAAGGTCGATATCGCTCAGTATGTAGCATCTTGTGGAGTTTGCCAGCGAGTCAAGGCTGAGCATAAGCGACCAACAGGATTGTTGCAGCCTTTGGAGGTTCCAGTTTGGCCATGGGATGACATCACCATGGATTTTTTTCATTGGTTTACCTCGCACGCAGCGAGGGAAGGATGCTATTTGGGTTATAGTGGACCGGTTCAGTAAGTCTGCACATTTCATTCCTATTCGTACAACTAATTTAGCAAGTGATTTGGCTCCTCTCTATATGCGAGAGATAGTGTGGTTGCACGGTGTGCCTAAGACTATTGTTTCTGATCGAGATGTCAAGTTTGTATCCAAGTTTTGGGAGAGCTTGCAGAGTGCCTCGGGCACACAGCTTCGTCTTAGCACCGTGTTCCATCCTCAAACAGATGGTCAGTCTGAACGCACAATTCAGACACTAGAGAATATGCTCAGATGTTGTGTTATGTCTTGGAAGGGAGGTTGGGAAGACCACCTAGCTTTGGCAGAATTTGCCTATAACAACAGTTACCACGCTAGTATTCGAGCTGCACCGTTTGAGGTTCTTTATGGGCGAAGGTGCAGGTCTCCGTTGTGTTGGGATGCAGTTGGAGAGCAGACAGTTTTGGGTCCCGATTGGGTTCAACAAACTGTGGTCAGAGTAGCAGAATTAGGAAGAATCTATTAGCTGCTCAGAGCCGACAGAAGAGCTATGCAGATGTGAGAAGACGGGATTTTGAATTCGAAGTGGGGGACTAGGTTCTTTTGAGAGTATCGCCTACCAGAGGCATAGTGCGTTTTGGTACCAAAGGGAAGCTTAGCCCAAGGTACGTTGAACCATTTCCAATCATGGCACGAATTGAGAAATTGGCTTATCGCTTGGATCTTCCTGAGTCCATGTGCGGATTTCATAATGTGTTTCATGTTTCAATGTTGAGGAAGTATTTGAGGGACCCAGAGCATGCTATTCCATTAGAGCCATTGAGCATTGAGCAAGACCTTACATTCGAGTCCAGGCTAGTGAAAATCTTGGAAGGATCAGAGTGGGTTCTGAGGAAAAAGACTTTGAAGTATGTCAAGGTTCTTTGGACTCATCAATCTGAGAGAGAGGCCACTTGGGAGCTAGAGTCTCACATACGCGAGCAATATCCAGACCTGTATGCTTTTGGTACGTGTTAATTCGTTGTTTTCAATTACGTGGCAATTTGTTCTTGTGTTCATTTTGACGGTTAGAATTCGAGGTCAAATTCTGTTAAGGGGGGTAGAATGTAATACCCTGTTCATCGAGTAGAGAGAATTTAATCGGGAAAGGTTAATAGTAAAAATTCAGAAGTTTTGGGGGGAAATTAAGGAGATGGGCCTCCGGCCTAGGCTTCCACTACCTTGTGGCCGGCCACAAGGCCCAAGAGAGGAAGGCGCCCATGAGCCTTAAGCCCAAGCCACCCCACTCCCCATAAACCCTAGCCAAACCACTACCCCTCCCCCTCCCCCTCCCCACTCCTTGCACCCCCACCTCCTGGCCACCACCCCTCTCCTTCCCCTTCCCAAGCCGCCCCATCTCCCTTTGGTGCTGTCCCTGCCATTGGAGCCTTCCCTCCTCGCCCTCGGAGCTCCCCGCTGCCGGCCAACGCGAGGAAAGGAAGAGGACAGCAGCGTGGCCGGTCAAAAGAAAGGAAGAAAGAGGAGGAGAAGAAAGGTATTCTTCGTGGGGGATCGTTCAGCGTCTCCCTAAGGTTCTACAAGGGTAACGATGGATTCCCCTCGCTGTTTAGGTTGTAATAGATGCGAATTCGATTAGTTTTATTGGATCGATTTCCTGCTGCTAGTAGACCGGTTCTGTCCAGTAGGTTGTGTAGCCGTTTTCGTGTTATTAGATGCCGAATTAGGGAAACCCATATCCTACAGATAGGTGGGATTTGGTCTTAGCTTTCCGTAGACACCAAGTTCACTCAATTCCGATTTATGGTTCAAAAGATATGATAGATTCTTTCCTGCTGTCCTGATAATCTGACGTGAATTAACTATCAATTTGTCTATTAAGTTATGATTAAGTTAAGGACAGATTCAGGGTTTCCACCCAACTAGGTTGTTCTATAATTTTCATTAACCTTTCCAAATTGATAAAGAACACTCAATTTGGATTTGTAGAACAAAAGATGTGATTATTTCTCTACTGCTATGTGGTTCTGTTAGACAGATTTGATGTTCGACTTTTATAGGATTGTTAACATAGGTATTTGGCCAAATTGGAGATTCCACCAACTAGAATTTTGTGGAGGATATTGTTATCTTTCCATAGGATCTAAGAGCACTCCGTTTTGAGTGTCAAAGCAAAACTTGTGTTTCTTTTAGCACTGCTATCCAGTTTTATCAACCTGCTAGACTATCGGTTTAATTGGGTAGATCAACCATGTGAACCTTGGGTTTGGAGGATGTGAATAAGCTTTTCGAGTAGCGTCCCTTTTCACATTATTCCTTATTCAAGTATTTAATTTGTGTAGGAGGGGGAATTTCGAGTTTAGCGGCTTCCGTCTTGCCTCATAACGCTTCGCAGAGCGGAAGGCAAGTACCTTGTGATTCTTATTTTTGGTGAATGCTGAGTGCTTGTTGTTCATACTATTATTTCTATGATCCATGAGTAGATTCAATGCTTCATATTCTTTTCACGTTCGTTAATCTATGTTTAATGAGTAGGTTCAATGCTTCATGTTCTTTCCACGTTCGTTAATCCATGTTTAATGAGATGATGTCTTTCATTATTTATAATTCATTCCATTCATTCATTGTTCATGTTTCATCCACGGGAGTGGAATGTAAAGACCCATCAATTCCAGTATGGGCACGTAAGACTCACCATTCCAATATGGGAAGATTTGGATCTCTATATGAAACGTTCTTCATACAGGCCTTAGATCCCCGCATTTTGTTAAATGCGAGCCTAAGTGAATACCGACGGGTTTGTCACTGGCTATACCGGTATAAGCAAAAGTGTAGTCCATACATTCCATTCATTCATATGTTTCCTTCAGTTCTATGTTCATAATCTTAATTGAGACTGTCTTGTTCATATTCATTGTAGTTCATATTATTCATTGTACTTGCTAAGCCTTGGACTCATTCTTGCTTGTTTTGTTTATTCTAGGTGATCGCTGATGATGGCATTCTTAGGAGGGAGTAGACACACATAATGCTTTCACTTCACAACATTCAATTCTCAATAATATGAATTTATCCTTGTCTTTGATTCGTTAAATGTTGAATTGTAATTAATAGAGTTTGATGGTGGACGATACCTTTTTCTATGATCTGGTTGATTAAATAACTACTTGTGATATTTGTTTAGTTTATTGAAATAATTATCTTAGTTGATTCAGTAGACTTGGATATTTGGGATTTGTGAATCGTTGTTGGATTCCGATTATTATTCCTGCATTCGTTCTATTAGATGTTGATCTCTTATTGCTATTAGTTGAGATTTTGTTGAAATTACTCTATATTGTTGTTGTATGTTAGTCCTTTAGGTAACATCTTGGCTTCCGAATAGCCAGGGTGTTACAAGCACTTTGTAGATACAGAACAAGATCGAGAAATAAGAGATTAGATCTATTCAAGAAGTTCTTGTTCTCCTTGGCGACATGGTTCTCTAAGCATTGTCTCAGGATTGTTCTTATTCGAGCAGTGCATACGCACGACGAGTACGGCTGATTTGTAAGCAAGAAATCGGTACAATCATTCACCCCCCCCCTCTGATTGTGCTATACGATCCTACATTGCCACTAAGGACTCTATGTCTAGAAGACCCACTTATCAAGGCTGGAGAAATCGATTAGACCCTGTTGATGACGCATTGAATGCTGCTCGATTAGGGAGAAGAGTATCTGTCCAAGGTTCATTTCCGCCTATATAGTTTTCGCTCTATTTCTTTGCATGTACCTATGCATTAGTTGAGTTGGTCAGTTTGTTAGTGGCATAAGAAGTGGTCAGGAGTTAGTTGTGCATGTGCACATTGTGTTATTAGTGGCGTTAGACTCAGTTGAGTTAGTTAGCCGTGGAGTTGTTCATGTACTTATATAGGTTGTTGAGTCTTTGTTAAGGAGGAACTGTGGGGACCCCCGAGTTATCTCTGTAAGACCGAGACTAAGCATGGTCTTAAGGACATAACTCTGGACCTCAAGTAAATGGATTCCAACTTAACTCCATCTAAGCAGGAGGCTTAACTGAAAACTAGAGCCCCGACGATCATACGCGCTGCTCCTCTGCGAGCACTACATGATTGTCGGATCTCTAACAAGTCAAGCACTACACTTAGTGAGTTAAATGGGAAGCCACGAACAGCAAGTATGCACTCATATTGGCTCCCAAGATCAGCGAGCAATATTCTCATACTCTCATACAACGTTGTTCACATCCATACAACAATCATACATTGATAGTTCAAAAGACATACATCATAATAGTTTAAGTCTACAACTATTACAAACGGCCGACCAGCCAAATTCAAATAAGAGTATTAAGTAGCAGCGGAAACGAGTAAATAAACCAAAAGACCTGCAGTGGTATGCCCATATCCCATCGGCAACCGACTGGGAGTTAAAAGATAGCACTACTCATCAGCATCACCTAAATCGGCGCTAACGAGCCCAACGGGCTCATAACCTTCCTCACCTGAAATTGCAGCAACCAGGTTGAGTACAAAGGTACTCGCAAGTCTTACATAAACAAAAATTAGTTATGCTAAAGGTTGTTCCAAATGATGGCTCATATTGGCTTAGTTTTGCAAAAGAGACGCAACAATTTACAGCCTACACATACTAGTTTTTCAAGTGCCATTTCGAAATCAGATTTGAAGTAGAAGTAAAGCATGTGAATAAGTAGTAAATTGAATAACAAATGAATCATACAAATAACAAAGTGGTTGTCCACTTTGATACAACAAAATAATGAACATCACATTCATGACGAATACCAAGTTATAACCACAATTTTAATTCCAAATCTAACAATAGCAACCATGTAACTCAAGTGGTCGTCCGTAACCATGGACACGGCTATTTGAATAGATTTATACCCCGCAGGGGTGTACTACTTTACCCACACAACTCGATTAGCCCGTAAGCCTCCAGATGCCTCCGAAAATAGCATACTTCTCATGGTATGCCGGCCGGATAAATCAAGACTCGGTATTTTTCAGCAAGTTGATATTATTAAGTTGCATCACCCATGCGCGACATAATCCCGCTTAAGTGTAGGTTATATAGCCTACTAACCAAACGGGCACGCAAGTTGGCCGGGAATACCGACCCAATTAACAAGGGTTAAATAGTGCTCATACGCACATTATAGAATTACAATCGGCACCCTACGAAACATATATGCGATGGAACACATATACGTCCTCACACCACCAGTCATCAACTCAACAACACCAACCCCTTACTTAACCAAGCAGCGCCCATACACCGCATGTGGAAGCACGAGTTTTACTTGAATCAAAGATGTTACCAAAGTTCGATCCTTAATTGTCCAAACAAGTCCATCACTTACCCAAGCTCATGCACAAAGACACCATCACTTGTCCAGACCAAAAGCTCATTTAAAATGACAAAATTTAACTCATAAAACATATACGAAGATCTGAAACAAAAGTATATAATGAATGTTGTGTTTATCCCATAATTGTCGGGTTATTCCTGACAATCAGCTACTAGTTCTAGACTTGCATGACTAAGCAAACTCGAATAATATATTTCAATCATCATAACTCAAGCATGTGGTACTAGAATAATTCAAGGATAACCTCAATGAATTAGGAGATAACGAATCTACACATCACAAAAATAGCGACATTATCAAAATAGCATGCAAGCAATTATCATTGCACTAACTTAACAAAACTGGGATCAAATATGATGCAAAAGAAAGTTCAAATGATGCTTGCCTTGCTGGTAGCTTAGTTTCTCTCCCTCAGTAGCATATAAGTCAATATCGATTGGCTCGGAATCTATATAAATACAATACCGAATAAACATCGAGAAATACCTCAAAATTCAAAATACTCAAAAATACATTATTTTTCTACAGTAGCTAAGTCAAGATTTTAGATGAATTTAGGTGAAAGAATTATTCCATTTGGATTTAGTATGTGAGAGTTATTAAGGTTTGAAAATCAGTTTTCCAGAAAATCCAGTTTAATTCCAACCGGCTACTGTTCATTTAATTTAATTATTTGGGAAAAATTTGTAGAACAGTAGTGGGACAAGAGATTATATGGATAATTAGAGAATATTAATATAAGTCCAAAACAGTTGAGTTTGCTTCAAATGGAGTTTTCATGATTTAGTTATGAATTTCTAAAGTTATCAGACTTTCTCTATTGTAAAAAATAATAGTGTTAATGGATCAATCTCCAAAATAATACTCTCTGCTATAGAGACATGTTTGAAACCAATTTTAATATAAAGTTCATTAAAAATGAAAATTATCATAAGTGGTTTCATCCATTTTGGAGTTGAGATGAATTAGTTATGTATTTTTGAAGTTATACATATTTTACAGTGTATAAAGAATTGGATTTCGAATTTTCTAAAGTTTTTATTACTTTTCTTACCGGGCGCTACTCTAGCCGTGGTCACTGACCAGCGGGCCCAGTGAATAGTATGTTTTCCATTTTAACTCAGATTTTAAAACCGATCTGACAAGTGGGACCCGCTGTCAGCGACACGGTCCACTGGACACAGTCCACCGACACACGTGCATAGCGCATAGCGCTTAAGCGGCTGGTCCCACCCATTAGCCTCTGTGGGGTTTAAGCTAATGCACCTGTTTACTGTGTGCGAGGCCCGACTGTAAGTGATTCATTAGGGCGGCTAAGACAACGATTAAATGTTTAACTCAATCATTAGCGTTAATGACGGTCATTTGTCAGAACGGACAGACTCTGATGGTGCCGCGATGACAACGCGCGTCGCCTTGTTGTTCGACGGCTCGCCAACGACACCAGCCCCAGCGGCGCGAGCTACGACCAGCTACGGGTTCCTAATAGCGTTGCACATCCAATGAGGGTGGTCTCATTGGCCGAGCTCGCCTGAATGGCGGTGGCCGAGAAAAGCGGCAAAGACAACCGGCCAAAGTACCAAAGAACTAAAAGAGCTCCGCAATTGTTCAGTAAGCGGTGCCAAGGCATCTAGGGGCTACTAGGAGGTTACCTTAGTGAAGAAAAGGTGCTCGGTGAACTTGGAGTTGCTGGAGCGCCGTCAACGTCGGAGTAGAAGATGGCGACGTCACGGCCTCGCGCGGAGAAGAGACCCTGAGCAAAACCAACCGAAGTGAGTGGTCGGGGTAGTTCAAGGACCCTATGAGGATGCTAAGTAACCAAGGAATTGACAAATACCTTACCAGAGCAAGGTAGGAGATGAAGGGTTGGTTCCACAGCCGGAAAGAGTAAAACTTCGTTTCACCGCAACCCTGTCGTGCAACAACAAAATTTATTGAGGGGTTTTCATTAATGAGTAAAGAGGCACAATGAGACGCGCAAGAGGGAGGTCAATACTCAACAAGTACCCAGTTGGCACGATGATGCGCTCTGGAGCCGATGGGAGCACGACGAAAACTCGGGAGCTACAAGCAAATGCACGAGCTAGGGTTAGGCAAAATGGATACGGCAAAGAACAAGCTTCCTCCTCCTCTCGGTTGTGAGGAGAAGTGAGCTGAAAGGAAGGGCAAGGAGGCGTATTATCCCCGGGGAGATGACGGAGTGGAGGCGACGTTAGATGGGGAACTCCAAGATAGGCCAATGGACGCGGTGGATTGACGGCGTGTCGAGCGCCGTTTCTGTGCGCGTCGGAGTGGCGCGAGCGCGTGGTGCTCGTTCTCTGCACACCGCAGTGGGAGGTAGGGGATGACCCTGACAGCGTGGGCCCACGGCATCAGCGTCTCACCCGTGCGAGCGCAAATCAAAGAAAGATGGGAGGTCGCGGACTATCGGATCTCAATCGAACGGTCGACGAGACGCCTGGGTGGTCGTGGGCCATTAGATCTTGATCGAGCAGTCCAAAGAGAAAAGGGGTGGTCGCGGCTGGGCCTGAAGAGAAGGGAGGTCGTGGGCCGTTGGATTTCGATTGAACGGCTCATGATCACCTAGTGGTCATGACTGTTATTAAGAGAAGGGAGGTCGTGGGCCGTTGGATTTCGATCGAACGGCTCACGATCACCTAGTGGTCGCGGCTGTTACTAAGAGAAGGGAGGTCGTGGGCCGTTGGATTTCGATCGAGCGGCTCGCGATCTCCTGGGTGGTTGTGGTGCACTTAGGTGGTCCGACTGAGTCAGAGGCCGGGTCAGACTTGAACCCAAGGAACAGTGCCCGCTGGTTTGGTTTAGGGTTTGACTAATTTAAGTTCAAACCATTCCACTTTGACCAGGCCACTAAAAATAGGAATAAAATTCCTTAAAATCTGAAATAAATCATAGGGATTCCTAGGAAGGTCCAGTATTCATAAAAATTATTGAACCTTATTGTTCATGATATAATGTGTATAATTTAAATTCAAACTTAATGTAGGTCATTAAATTATGTTTGAATTTTCTTAGGGTTTAAACCAGCCCCAAAAATTTGGAAAAATTATATTAATTCATGATAATTGTTCTAGCATTTGAATAAATTATTTCTAGAAGATGAACAAGAGTTTTTGTTCTTGTTTTTCTTTTGGAGCTTATAATTGAGTTGAAGGTTTAACTTTGTTTAAGATTTTTCAAGTGCAATATATAATGAAAATGCTTGAAAACAATGATGCATGCTCATGGGATGCATAGTAATTCTCTTTATTAACTTGGGGATGTGACAGGAACACCGGAGAAGAAAATGACATGAGCAGGTTCGTTGTGTCACAAAAACATGTGTGTGTGAAAGTGTTCATCTTGCTCCTCTTGTGTGTGAAACAATGTATGAGTTTTCTCTCGGAGAGGTGTGTGCGAGAGAGGAGTTGAGCGATTCAACTCCAACAATTAGTATCAAAGCAAGGATCAGTCCTGAGGAGATGTCGAAGATGATGCTATTTAGTGCTATGTAAGGGAGCATTGACACTGGCAACATGGCATCGTGGAGGCTGGCGGCGAGAGGCTACGACAACATCGAGGCTCCATGCGAGGTGGTGGCGAATGGCGTGGCTTGGTGCTACAGCGATGGCACGCCAAAGACCTACGGTGTGAAGCTATTGGTGATGGTGATGTTCATCGTCCTAAGGCGAGGTGGCAGTGCAAGGTCGTTGTGCGATGTGCACGAACAGTGGTGCGAAGCCACTGGGGAATGTGCATGAATGGCGGTGCGAAGCCGTCAGGAGACGATTCGGCATGGAGCTGATGCGGTGATGGAGGCCATTGTGAAAATGTTGGAGAACATTGCGGCGAGCGCAATGAGGCGACAAGATGGTGTGCATGATCCACATTAGTCAGTCAACATGACAAGATTAAGGGGGAGAATGTTGGAATTAATCTTGTCTTGTATGTGTTGAGGTTGGGTCATATTGTGTCATGTGTTGAACCGCGTTGTGTGGAACGTGGTGAGACTCGATTGAGTCAATTATCCGTGGAGTTGTTCATGCACTTATATAAGTTGTTGAGTCTTTTGGAGGAGGAACACCGGAGAAGAAAATGGCACGAGCAAGTTAGCTGTGTCACAAAAACATGTGTGTGTGAAAGTGTTCATCTTCCTCCACTCGCGTGTGAAACAATATGTGAGTTTTCTCCTAGAGAGGGGTGTGTGAGAGAGGAGTTGAGTAATTCAACTCCAACAATCTCTACCCTTTATTTGTGTGGTTGGAATTTTTAATTGGTTGGTGTCTTGTTCAATTCCAGTTCTTGAATTGTTGGAGCTTTACCGTGTTTGGCAATTTGTGTGATTGTGATTTTTGGAGGTGTTGAATCACAGGATGGAGGAAGAAAGGGATGGAGAAGAAGGTAGGGGTAAAATGGTCTTTCATCTACCCATAGTGTATTTCTCAAAGCAACCTCACTCTACAATGTCATATTTCGAATTTTGAACTTTGCAATGGCATATCTCTGAATCAGTTACTCTAGAGTGGCATATAACTAAATTTCCCACACAAAAAAAGGCATATTGGCTTGCTCTCCACACATTGCAGTTTTGATGCTCATATTGATAGGCAGCCTCGTACAGCGAAACTTCTGCACACCGGTGATGCTTAATAGTATCTTGCAACAGAAAGAATATACAACCAAACTGACTTATATACTTTGCGTACAACGGTGAAACACCTATGATAGTTCGAGGAAAACTAAGCAGTTTAGCCCATATGCAGTACTTAATACACATGTTATGCTAGCTAGCTGCTCATACTGATAGCTTTACACACCGAAACATTTCAAAAAAAAAAATCCAAACTTACAAAGGTTACATACAAAAACCACCTCTTGATGGGCTGATAGAGTTGTGGGTGTATGACTTCGTCCACCAGGCTTCAAATCCTGGTGCTCACTTTTACGCACACTCGAGTGCGTTTTCAATACGAATTTTGTGAGGTTACAGATTTATCCCCGACCTCCGCGTGTGCAAAAACTATTTGTCATGGGTGCTAGCTAGATGCTGAAATTCATTTGGATGCCAATGGACTTGATGAAACAATCAAAGCATAAAATAAAAGCATATAACCAAGATAAAGCTAAAGCAATTATTTTTGTTCACCATCACCTCCATGGAGGCCTAAAAACCGAATATCTTACTATGAAAGACCCACTTGTTTTTTGGAACAAGCTAAAGGAAAGGTATGATCATCAGAAAATTGTGATTCACCCTAAAGCTCGTTATGATTGGTTGCACCTGAGGTTGCAATATTATAAAACTGTTTGTGAGTATAATTCAGTCATGTTTAAAATCATTTCCACAACTTCTGTTATGTGGAGAAAAGATTACTGATGAAGAAATGTTAGAGAAAACATACTCTACATTACATGCCATAAATGTGCTCCTGCAGCAGCAATGCCGTGAAAAAGGATTCAAGAAATATTCTTAACATATTTCTTGTTTACTAGTGGTTGAACAAAATAATGAGCTTTTGATGAAAAACCATGAGGCTCGTCCAACTGGTTCAAGTCCATCAAACCAAAGTGAATGCGACATCACATGATAAACAAAATAGAGGACGCGGCCAAGGACACGACCGTGGTCGTGGATCTGGACGTGGTCACGGTAGAGGAAATTATATATGGTTTTCACTTCAAGAACACAAGTGGCTCTTTGGCCCCAGAAGAGGCAAGAAAAAGCAGACACAGGGAAAGGTGGAAAGTACAAAACAGGACATTTATGCTATCATTGTGGAGGCAAAAATCATTTGTTGCCTAACTGTTGTACGCGTTGGAACTCTATCAACAATCACTTGAAAAGAAAGAAAACGATAGAAACAAAATTTTCCAGCGGCAGCGGTGACGATGATATTTTTTATGCAGAAATTTTTGCCACAGCTCATCCTGAAGATCATGGCCAACATGATGCAATTCATCTAGATGTTTCTGACTTCCTCATCCAAGAATAAATTATCTAAATATTTCATATTTCATATGTTCATGCTCCAATGAAGTAGGAATAAAGTTTGTTGTTGTTTCCCTTATTCAAGGACAACTGTTATTTCAATAAATTTTGTATTGAATATTCATGGTTGTAATCTTTTAATGATTAATGACTTTTATGTTTCAATAAGGAGTAATGCTTATTAAACATGTTTTCTTTTGAAGTAAATGGATAAGCCCTGGCTCAACAACTGATAAACGGGGAAGATATATGTCTTGTAGACAGTGCAACAACACATACCATACTCAAGAATAAAAAGTATTTTTATTATCTAGCGGTACAAGATGCTAATGTCAACACTTATCTGGAAGTGCAAAATTGATAGAAGGCTTCGGAAGAAGCACAATACTATTACCTTGTGGGACAAGTATAAATATAAATGAAGCATTGTATTCCCCAAAGTCTCAAAGAAATTTATTGAGTTTTAAAGATATCCGTCAAAATGGGTTTAGTCATAGGATTTGTAATGATTTAGTTTAAATTTCAGTCGTTGGTTGTTTGTAAGGCTTCAAGCCTTTTTTAACAGTTTTGGTTACTTTGGTGCTTCAATCTCTTTAATAAAAGGGATGAGTGCATCTTTGATACAAAGGCCAGGACAGTTTTTCTCTTCTATTATCTAAAAATCCGTCAAAATGGGTATCATATTGAGACAATAAACAAAACGAATTTGGAGTACCATAATATTGCAAAGATGCCCTCGGGAAAAGTATGTGCTGGAAAAACTATACCACCATTTTCTTCTGGTTTGTACTATATAAAGATTAATAAAATTGAATCATATTATGGTGGTAGACCAGAAGTTCACCAACCGTGATAATTTTATCATTTGGTATGACCGATTAGGCCATCTCGGATCAATGATGATGCGGAAAAATATTAACAATTCATGTGGCCATATGTTGATCAGGAACTAGAAGATTCTTGAATCTAATGACTTCTCATGTATGGCATGCTCTCAAGGAAAATTGACTGTACGATCATCACAGGCTAAAATTGGGACTGAATCCCTTGACTTTTTAGAGCGCATACAAGGAGATATATGTGGACCCATTCATCCATCAAGTGGACCATTTAGATATTTATGGTTTCAATCAATGCATCGACTAGATGGTCACACTGTTGGCCTAGCTTCTGGAGAGAACTCACACATTGTTTCCTCTTTGGAATGCACGTACACAAGAAGATAAACTCAGAAGACAGAATTTTGGTGTTGCTCTAACTTACAACTTTTCTTACTTTTCTTCTCCTTTTATTCTGATCAAGAGATTCACAAATGATGTCGTTACACATCAATAAAGTGCCACTAATAGTGCCTAACTCCTACATGCACGTTTCAACTACATGCCGAACGTGCTCTTAATGAGTTGTCCCACATCCGAACATTTCAACTGCAACACAAAAACTAAATGCAACTAATTAGCAGATTCAATTAACATACAAAACAAAATTAAGTCAAGATTTTAGCTAACAATTTTCCCCCTAATCTTAACATGTCGATTCGCCGTTGTGGATCACCTGCAAGCTCTTGCTACGCACAGAAGCTTTCTCCTTGTTGCCACACACAACGGCCTCTTGCGTGACTCATCGCATCATTGACGGTCTTCAACACTTGTCTCCAAGAAGTTCCGTCTTTCCACTTGGTACGGATTAGCAACACAAACTCCCTTTATGTGTTGCCAAAATCCATGCTCGCAACTACTTCTCCACCACGTGGTGCACTCCTCCTTGAGGGCAGTACAGTCGCCCTTGCCACATGATCACACTGGAGGGACATTACAGTAGTTCTCGCCATCCGCGACCGTGAACATGGGCACCACTGCAGCCCATGCATCTGGTAGTTCTTCTCGTCGGGACATGGAGATGGAATTACATTCGCTCATTGTAACATCCCAACTGTGTAATTAGGGTTAATCAAGTGTAATTATATGTGTAGAAATTAAAACTTTTTCTCACATCTTGAAAAACCCTAAAATCTCATGTAATTCTTGTCCAAGAGTTGTGTAATCCAAAAACACAAAGCTCTTGTTGACCAAAAGTCGAATTCCTTTTTCCAATTATCTTAAAATCTTGTGCCCAACAGTTGGAAAGTATTTTCCTTGGTCCCAAAAACTGATATGGGACCCCTCTGAAAAATATCATGAGTTATAACACTTGTTGATAATTTTTTGAGGCAAAACAATCCTTTAAACAACCTTCATGAATTTCCTGAGAAAAATGCATTGCATAATAACCTCTGGAAATTTTATGCAAGGTTGATCTCATTATCAGCAAGCTCCAGTTAAAATTTCATTAAATTTGGACTTCATTTGCTATCTCAAATAATTCTGCTAAGTTTCAGCTGTTAAAAACTAAATTTAAAAGCCTACACTGTTCCTTGGGCTAGCCATATTCAAAGTTGGTCCAGCCCAACCATGTCCGCACCTCAGCAGACCTCATCTCCACCTTGATCAGGTCGCAGCCGTTGGATTTACATCCAACAGCCACGACCTCCTCCGCGGTCAACACCGTAAAGACCTCCCCACCTCATGAGGTCATTGCCGTTGGATCAAAGATCCACGGTCATGACCTCCCCTGTGTGTTAAACCTCAAAGACCTCCTCGAGCTGTTAAACCATCGCAGCGAGGTCATCCCACCTTGTTGAGGTCGTAGCCGTTGGATCAAATCCAACGACCACGACCTCCTCCTCAACATACTCGGTCGGGTCCTCCCGCCTCACGTGAGGTCATAGCCCTTGGATCCAAGATCCATGGCCCCGACCTCCTCCTCTCAACCTAAACTAAACAAACCTCCCACCTAACCAAGGTCGAGCCGTTGGATCGAGATCCAACACTCACGACCTCCTGCTATCAAGCGCTCACAACCTCCCCATCTTTTGTTGTGCACCGTTAGATTAAAATCTACGGCCACGACCTCCTTTGTCTCATGCTTTTGAGACCTCCCCAACGACGTGAGATCGTAGCCCTTAGATCTAAATCTAAAGGCCACGACCTCCCTTGTGCGTTGCGCAAGCTCAGACCTCCACCTCTTTTGATCGGAACCCTTAGATCTAAATCTAACGGTCCGACCTCCCTTGCTGCTTGCGCATCATATCGACCTCCCGGTCATTGTGTGCCCTTGATTTAAATCCAAAGGCCATGACCTCCCTCATGTCCTTTTGATCGCGTGCGTTAAGTCCTCACTGGAGGTCCGCACTGCTGGATGGAGATCCAACGCTTTGGACCTCTGTCCCTTTTCCTCACGTGCGTTTTCACGATTATGAAATCGGAGGGCCACGACCTCCCATCCTTGATCGTGTGGTGGGACCTCCTCCCACCACTTAAAACATAACGGTTCAAAAATTGATCCGATGGTTAGGACCTCTCCTGTGTCTTATCCAACGGTCACCAAGACCTCCCTGTTCTTCTCCTTCCTCCGGCGCGCATGCGTTCTCGAGCGGTGGAGTGTCGCGCCAGCCTCAGTGCACCTTTTGACTCTCTGGCGACCCGCATTTAATCTTTGGTCGACCTTCCGCCTCATGTCCACTCGGACCGCCAGTCGTCAACTTTATGTCATGTCCACCCCATGGACCAACCCGTGGGCTAAGCTCACCATGGAGCTTAGCCCCACTCATAACCTTCACCTCGGGCTTTAAGTGTCCACTCGAGCTCCCCCGTTGGCTTCCTTTACACACTTGGAGCTGTCATACCGATGTTTGGGTGAGCTCCTAACTCACTCACCTCCTCTCTAGTGGCTGCCATTGTTGAAGTCCTTGGAACTCCTCAGTGACTCAAGGGTTCCAGTGGCTCCCTTCTTCAACCCTTGCTCACTTTGTGCTTCCCAAACCTCCTGGAATAACCCTAACTTATTTTGTTTGGGCATTTTTCAGAGGTGGACAAAGCTGAGCTTGAGTGGTGCCATGAGTCATGAAGCTTCATTGTCTTCCCCAACTCCGGTCATCACCTCCACGACCTCCCCAGCACCTTAGGACCTCCAGGTACCTCCTGTTAGTCCTTTAGTTGCTGGCACCCGCTTGAATGTCGCGCGGAGCTCCCTTTTTGCATTTTGTCGTTTGGCCGTATCTACCTTCGTTGTCCTCTCGGCTCATGGCGTTCAAAACGTCGCCGCCGTTGAGAGGAGGTCCTTTGGTGCGCATGGTTATTGCGGACCAACGGTACCATTGGATCTCGCCGCGAGGTCTACATCGCCGGCGATGACCACATCTTTGCGGGTTTTGTCGGACACAACGGCGGCGTTGTTGTCGTTTTAGGACGTAAATCCTCCATGTTTAATGCGCTAATCATGTGTTCCAATCATTGTAATCATTGGATGTCTTAAGCGCCTTTAATCCACCATTTATTGCGTGCATTTAAGACCTCCAACGCGGACCTCCTGTTGTCCCGGCGCATTAATCTCTTGTCCAAACACGTGCGTGTGCGCAAGCACGTGGTCGCGAAGCTCGACCTCCATGACCTCCTCCAAGGAGATCCGAGCGCCCAAGACCTCCCCTGCGCAATCATGGCCGCCTGCACCTCCCCGGAGGTGCAGTGGCGTTAGACCTCTGCTTAGGACCTCCCGAGGCCATCTCGGCCTTTCATGACCTCCCGGGTAGATCTTGACCGTCAAGGTCCTCCTCGGACGATCTGGACCATCAAGGACCTCCTTGGAACATCTGGACCATCCAGACCTCCCGTGAGGTCCTGACGATGTAGATTTTCCTCAGGGAGATCTTGATAGTTTGGACCTTCCTTTGGAAGATCTCAACCGTTGAGGACCTCCCCTTTAAATCTGGTCCGTTCCGGACCTCCTTTCCATGTTGTGGTCCGTTGGATTTCGCATCTACGGCCCCGACCTCCCCTCACCTCGCGCATGTGCGTTGCTAGGAGGTCCAGGACCTCTGGACCTCCTGAGCGCGTGTGCGTTGTTCACCTGGGAGGTCTGAGCCGTTAGATCTGTGATCTGTGGCTCATGACCTCCCCTGTCCTTATGGGTTTTAGAAATTCCAGTGAGGTCTTAGTTAAACTGAAATAAGGTATAGATTTTAGAATTTCATATCTTCTTCGTTTTGAATCCTTTTGAGGTCATTCAAATTGTGTTAGCTCTGTCTTGAACTTGACTTTAATCCAAAAATGATTGTAAGTTGAGTTCAGCTCCAGAGCACAGTTTGCCATTAGATTTTAAAACCATCTTTAAATATACACTCAAATTAATGCTCTGTAGATTATTTTTGAGTGAGACCAACTTTGTTGGTTTCCTCCATTAATGGTCTTACTGTGAAAATTAGTTTTGAGCATGTTGCTGTTAGGAAAATGAGGACTTGTGCATTATAATTTTGTTCAAGTTCTTGTTTTTGAAAATTTGTAGAGAGTGCAATATAGCTCCAAATGAGATGAACTCAATTGTGTTATTCATCTCATGAGGTGCTGGTTTTACAGTAAAAATTTCAGCTTCACTTCTATTCTAGAAAATTTTGCGATAAACAAGAACATATTTCTAATTAATAGGCTGAGCAGAATTGATTTCATCATATCTTTTGCATTGAGAATCCAAATCAATTGGTTCTTGTTGCAAAATTCCTAAAATCACCCTCTTGTTGCTGTAGAAAATTCAGAGAATTTGGAGTTCGTTTGTTGTGCTGTCTTTGTTGTGTTTCGTCGTTTTATCGGTTCTTTCTCGCTTTTCCGTTAGGCCGACATTTGTGGTGATCCCGAGAGTGACCCTCTGCCACAACTTGGCCAGCAACAACAAGGCAAGCAGTTTGATCATTTCCATCATTGTCCCATTACTTTAAAGCTTAATATATCGTTTTACTTCTATGTATGCATGCTACTTTGTGTTAAATGTCGCTAGCAAGCCTATAGTTGCATAATCTGTAGGAATTGTTCATCCTCTACTACCATGAGCCTAGGTTATTTGCTGTGGTGGGAGCTCGTTGGATGAGCTCTTATCACTTAGTAGTTTCGATGTAAATTGCTTAGACATGCTTAGTTATAGGTAGTAATGGGCGATCATCGACTTAGTCGATGGTCTTGATCACACAGATAATTATTCCTCCTATATGTCCAGCACTTGTGCTTTGATTAATTGTAAAAACAAAACTGAAAATAAAGGATTGATTTAGACTTGGGCATATTGGATGGATGGTGCGGTTTTGGAAGGTGGTAGTATGCTGAGTCATTAAGGACCGAGTTACTTGCGCCACCGTTCGAGCAATTTTGCGTGCTAACCACATGAGGGGATATGGGACCCTCTTGACTAAGTACTTTGGGAGGTGTTAATTATGAGCTGGTCGGTGGGTATGTTTTAATAAAATGTGTGTGTGTGGTGTTGGGAGGAGCATTGGCGGACCGGCTAGGTCTGTCTAATGTGTCCTTATCCCCGTGGGTTCTTGGCTCGTAATTAGCATCGTCCATTGGAAATGTCTCAGAGGACTTAGCCCGCAAGCATACCAAAGGTAGTGTGCCTAAAGGAAAGGCGATGCGGCGTGTGGGTACATTGGTACACCCTGCAGGATAAAACTATTGAATAGCCTCGCCCTAGGTTATGGACACGCTCGAAACGCCCGTAAGAACTAGACTCAACCATTTAATTAAAACTTGATGGGTTGGCATGAATGGATGTTCATGCTATTGTTGTGGTGACTTGGGTTGGTCACTTCCAGGTTGTTCTTGTTGTTGTTACTTTGTTATTTATCTCG
Source organism: Phyllostachys edulis (assembly GCA_036346405.1). Classification (NCBI taxonomy): domain Eukaryota; kingdom Viridiplantae; phylum Streptophyta; class Magnoliopsida; order Poales; family Poaceae; genus Phyllostachys; species Phyllostachys edulis. The sequence goes on from CM070553.1 coordinate 57,778,492, forward strand.
TTGTTACTTCAACATTTAAAAATGCTTTGCCAAATTGCCTTCAATCTATTATGTTATTGCAAATAAATGTTGCTTTATGCTAAAATGAGTCCAAAGCCTCATCCACTTAAATAAAGCTTGCATGTAGCTAATTATAGTTCTGTTATCTCACACGTAAGTCTTGCGGAGTACTTTATGTACTCATCTGCCCGTGGTTGTGGCATTTTTTTGTGGCTTTTGTTGCAGAGGAAGAAGGAGAGCTCCAAGAGCCTCTCTTTTGTGCTACGTGTTGCGCTTTCTTGACGACTAGCTTGGCGGTCGGTCGAGATGCCTAGGGTTAAGGCACACCGATTGGCTTTGTGTTATAGCCATCTTTATGGCACTTTTGCTTCATTGTTATCTTTGTAGAATTGTTGCTATTTGGCCTAAGGGCCCCTCTTTTGTAATAGCTTTTCCTTATTAATATTAACTTCTAGTTTGTTGCTTATGTTCTATGTGTTGTATGGAATTGATACATTCTTTTGGTGTGAGGTATGTATACTGCATCCTGGGGAGTATACATCTCTCGAGACCGGGTTTATTTGGTTGATAATACTCAATTGGATGACTAAGTATTATGAGCCTAATAAACGTCGGGGTCCCACAAAAGTTGGTATCAGAGCCGTTATGACCGTAGTAACGCAAGCTTGGTCGTCCTTAGGATATTTTGAAAACCTATTTTCAAAGCATCAAATGAATTTTGAAAGCTTAGGTAAATTCTCGGATTTTATTCCTTACCTATCTTAGCTTTCTCTTCTGACCTCACTCTAATTTGAGTTTTAAAAGTTGTTTTCCTCTCTTCCCTTCTACAAAATAATTGTTATCGATTAACACTGGGTTTTTGGGAGAACCAATGAGATTGGCAAATTGAAGTGTGAGCTGCCCACTACAAGGTTTTGAAGTTTCGAGTCGGTGATTCGACAAGGAGCTTGGATCTAAATCTGGACAGCAAGCATCAAATTTCGGACAGCAGTCTCAAAGGTGTCTAATTAGGATAGATAATGAGAGGTTAATCAACTAAAACTTGTGGGAATAAAAGGGTAAGATGTGATACTAGTTAGCTAAGTATCTAACACTTATTTCGCTGCATTAACCTTGCTCTCTAATAGTTTTAGATCTCATCTTACAATCTGATTTTTGATCTTCTCGACCAATTACTCGTTCATTCAATACGGGTTAGTTGAGTTGAGAAGTTGAGCCTTGCGTTTGGTGTTTCTTGGCTGTTTTTAGAGTCTTTTAGAAGCTTTTTAAAGTTTAATTAACCGCTGATTTTGGCTTTCGTTTGGGGTGATATTCCATTCCCCTAGTCGATCGCTTTTGCTTTCTTTAAGGCTTTGTTTTTGGGTCTAGTTGCTAACCAAAATTCCTTGTAACAGATGGCGGGCCTTTTCGTAGCGGCCAAGGCGATCACTGGTCCGGACGAGGAGCTTCCTCCTCCTCCGACCATGGCCGAGGTTCTTCTTGAATCGGCGCAACGCGCGGATGACCGGAGAGTTCTCTTGGGCGTCATCGCGCAACACCACCTTACACTTACCGGAGCTTCAGGATGCGGGCGAGGAATGCCCATCATCGCGTGGAGGACTCGCGGAGTTTCTTCGTACTCAGCCCCTACCTTTTCGGTCGAGGACCCTTTGGATGCAGACGATTGGCCGTCTTGTGGGCGTAAGCCAGATCGCGCGATGCGGAGCACGAGAAGGCGCTGTTCGCATCGCACCACCGGTGGAGGTGCGGCGTTGTCATGGTGGGAGAGCTTTCTCGCCATGCAGCCCGCAGAACCATACCGTTTCTTGGGAGGAGTTTCAGATCGCCTTCCGTCGGGCTCATATCCTGCGGCTTGATGGAGATCAAGAAGCGAGGAGTTTCTTGCGCTCAAGCAAGGCGTGGCTCGATCATGGAGTATGTCTACTGAGTTCAACCATCTAGCTCGTTATGCTCACGAGGGCGTGGCCACCGATATGGCTAAGGTGCCAAGTTTAGGCATGGCTTGTGCGAGGAGTGAAGGACAAGCTATCCATTGTCGACTTCACGATTTCCGGACCTTGGTCGACAAGGCCATCGTCGTCGTGAGCATGCGGCTCGAGAGCTTATGGACTCCATAGCGCAAGTGGGAGGCCCATAAGTCATCGAGGGCAGTTCCTCCGTCCCGCTTGAGGCGATCTCGAGGTACCACTCTCACTCTTGGCGCCCCGAGGTCACCCCTGTTCCTCGTCCTTCGCAGCCGTGTCTCACCACGTGCACTGCGAGTCGTGCAGAGCGCCCCGCAACCCGGTGCCAGGTCACATGTTTCTCATGCAACGGAAGGGGCATTATGCGAACCAATGCCCTAAGAAGACAAGCGACCCCTCGTCCTAATGGAGGACGGGCCAGAGGTGGTGCGGCTCGGGACCGGAAGATCGTTCCGCTACCCAAGGCGTGGGTAGTGGTCGCGTCAACGCCATCACCACAGAGGAGGCTCAGGAGGCACCCGACGTCGTGCTAGGTACACTTTCTGTTAACTCTCATCCCGCTACTGTTTTGTTTGATTCAGGAGCATCTCATTCATTTGTTTCTGAGTCTTTTGCTGCTGTTGGAGAGCTTCTTTTCTCTCCATTGTCGATCCGCTTACTCATTCGCTCTCTGGTTCGGAGTTGAGAGTGAATCGAGTGTAGGATGTCCTATCGAGATCGGCGAGGTTTCTTAGCAAACCTTATCCTTCTCCATTCAGCGAGTCTTGATGTGATTCTTGGCATGGATTGGTTGTCCCAGCACATGGGGCAAATCGATTGCGCCAGGAAGCTCATCTCTCTATCTAGTCCCTCCGGCGAGCAGGTTCGCTTCTCGCCGAAGTTGCTAGATCCGCATCTCTTCGCGCTTGAAGCGAAGCCCGCTCTAGATATTAGCGAAGTCCCAACAGTTTGTGACTTCGTTGATGTCTTTCCCGCAGATCTTCCAGGGATGCCACCCGTTCGAGACCTCGAGTTTGTCATTGAGTTGGCTCCCGGTACCGCCCCTATCTCAAAGAGGCCTTATCGGATGCCACCGAACGAGTTGGTAGAATTGAAGAAGCAGTTAAGTGAGCTGCAAGAGAAGGGTTTCATTCGCCTAGCTCATCTCCGTGGGGTTGTCCAAAGCAATCTTCGTAAAGAAGAAGGGCGGTACTTTACGCATGTAGCGTTGATTACCGCCCACTTAATGAAGTGACGGTAAAGAACAAGTATCCATTGCCCGCATTGGCGATCTCTTCGATCAATTGATCGGAGCTCGAGTTTTCTCCAAGATTGATTTGAGAGTGGGATATCATCGAGTTCGTATTCGACCGAGGATATTCCAAAACGGCGTTTCTCTACTGCCACGGCTTGCGAGTACCTTTGTCATGTCATTCGCTTAACCAATGCTCTGCCTTGTTCATGAACCTCATGAATTCGGTATTCATGGAGTATTTGGATAAGTTTGTCGTGGTCTTCATTGATGATATTCTTATCTACTCCCGAGCGATGAGGAACACGCCGAGCATCTGAAGCTTGTGTTAGGCAAGCTACGTGAGCACCAGACGCAAAGTTGACAAGTCGCGATTCAGTTGAAGGAAGTGGCCTTCTTAGGCCATATTCTTTCAGCGGAGGCGAGCCGTTGATCCTAACAAGGTCAGCGATGTTCTTTCATGGAGTCAACTCGCCGGTCACCGATGTGCGGAGTTTTCTCGGTTTAGCGGGATATTATCGCTTTATCGAGAACTTCTCTAAGATCATGGCCGATGACGGAGTTGCTCAAGAAGGACAAGAAGTTCGTGTGGTCCGCTGAGTGTGAGGAAAGTTTCCAAATACTCAAAAAGCGTTTGACCACCGCTCCCGTTCTTGTTCTTCCCGATATCCATCGAAGCTTCGATATCTTTTGCGATGCTTCTCGTCGAGGCCTCGGTTGTGTCCTTATGCAAGAAGGCAAGGTAGTGGCCTATGCATCAAGGCAATTGAGACCTCATGAACTCAACTACCCTACTCATGACTTGGAGTTGGCTTACGTGATTCATGCACTTAAGATTTGACGACATTACCTAATCAGTGTCGTTGTGAAGTGTATTCGGATCACAAGAGCCTTAAGTATTTGTTCACCCAGCCTAACCTGAACCTCAGGCAAAGGAGATGGTTGGAGTTGATCAAGGATTATGACATGGGTATACACTACCATCCGGGCAAGGCTAATGTCGTTGCCGCGCGCTTAATCATAAGCGCATTGCCATGCCTTGTTGTCGAGGAGCTTCACCGCTCTTGGAAGAGTTTGATGTCTCAACTTGGGTTTAGTTGAGCATGGATCTCTCGCTGCCATGGTTGTGCAACCAACCTTGGTGGATCGGATCAAGTCCGCTCAGCAGTCGGATGTTGGAGTGAGCCATATTAAGGCAAATGTCAAGAACGGAACGACCAAGTGCTTCTCTGAGGATGAGCATGGCGTCGTGAGGTTCGGGCAGCGCCTTGTGGTTCCAAAGGACATGGAGTTGCGGAATTTAATCCTCCACGAAGCCCATGATTCGCCTTTATCCATTCATCCCGGGGCCACAAAGATGTATCAAGATCTCCGCCAGAGATTTTGGTGGACCCGAATGAAGAGGGAGATTGCGAAGTTCGTTGCCGAGTGCGACGTATGTCGTCGTGTCAAGGCCGAGCATCAGCGTCAGCAGATTGCTTGACCTTTGCTGTCTTGGGAATGGAAGTGGGATTCCGTCGGCATGGACTTTATCACCGGTCTGGCCCGAACCCCAAAGGGGAAAGATTCCATTTGGGTTGTCATTGATCGGTTGACTAAAGTAGCGCATTTCTTGCTGTCGCGGGCTAAGATCTCTATTGGTCAATTGGCGACCTCTATGTCTCTCGTGATCGTGTGCTTGCACGGTGTGCCCAAGACGATCGTCTCGGATCGTGGTTCTCTTTTCACCTCTCGCTTTTGGCATAGTTTGCAAGAGGCCATGGGAACCCGTCTTACCTTTAGCACGGCATATCATCCCCAAACTGATGGTCAGACCGAGAGGGTCAACCAAGTTTTGGAAGACATGCTTCGTGCTTGTGTCCTTTCCTATGGGAAGCATTGGGAGAAATGCTTACCATTAGCGAAGTTTTCTTATAACAACGATTTTCGGGCGGTCTCGGCATGGCACCTTTTGAGGCCTTATACGGAGAAAGTGTAGAACCCGTTGAACTGGTCGAGACCGGTGAGAGACCTCTCTTTGGCGGACTCAATCAATGAGGCCGGCGCCAAGTCCAAATTTTATTCGTGGCGTTTGCACGTACTCAATCGAGCAAAAGAGCTATGCGGACCGCCGTCGGCGTGAGTTACGTTTTGAGCCTAATGACTTTGTTTATCTCAAAGTCTCTCCTTTGAAGGGCCATCAACGTTTGGCGTCAAGGGCAAGTTAGCTCCTCGATATGTCGGTCCCTACCGCATTATCGAGAAGAAGGAGCTGTTGCCTATAAGTTGGAGTTGCCGGCTGCACTTGAGGGGTACATGATGTTTTCCATGTGTCCCAGCTTAAGAAGTGCCTCCGTGTTCCAACCGAGGAAGCTCCGTTCGAAACTCTCGATGTCCAACCCGATTTGACCTATCGCGAGCACCCTGTTCGCGTACTCGATGAGTCTGAACAAAGGACAAGGAATAAGACCATCAAGTTCCTTAAAGTTCAGTGGTCAAACCATTCCGAGGATGAGGCTACTTGGGAAAGAGAAGATCGTCTGCGTGCGGACTATCCATCTTTCTTTACCGAGTGAGCCAAATCTCGGGACGAGATTTCTGTAAGGGGGAGAGATTTTGTAACATCCCAACTGTGTAATTAGGGTTAATCAAGTGTAATTATATGTGTAGAAATTAAAACTTTTTCTCACATCTTGAAAAACCCTAAAATCTCATGTAATTCTTGTCCAAGAGTTGTGTAATCCAAAAACACAAAGCTCTTGTTGACCAAAAGTCGAATTCCTTTTTCCAATTATCTTAAAATCTTGTGCCCAACAGTTGGAAAGTATTTTCCTTGGTCCCAAAAACTGATATGGGACCCCTCTGAAAAATATCATGAGTTATAACACTTGTTGATAATTTTTGGAGGCAAAACAATCCTTTAAACAACCTTCATGAATTTCCTGAGAAAAATGCATTGCATAATAACCTCTGGAAATTTTATGCAAGGTTGATCTCATTATCAGCAAGCTCCAGTTAAAATTTCATTAAATTTGGACTTCATTTGCTATCTCAAATAATTCTGCTAAGTTTCAGCTGTTAAAAACTAAATTTAAAAGCCTACACTGTTCCTTGGGCTAGCCATATTCAAAGTTGGTCCAGCCCAACCATGTCCGCACCTCGCCAGACCTCATCTCCACCTTGATCGGTCATGGCCGTTGGATTTACATCCAATGCCCACGACCTCCTCATGGTCAACACCGTAAAGACCTCCCACCTCATGAGGTCATTGCCGTTGGATCAAAGATCCACGGTCATGACCTCCCCTGTGTTAAACCTCAAAGACCTCCTCGATTTGTTAAACCATCGCATGGCGAGGTCATCCCCTTGTTGAGGTCGTGGCCGTTGGATCAAATCCAACGACCACGACCTCCTCCTCAACACACTCGGTCAGGTCCTCCCGCCTCGTGAGGTCATAGCCCTTGGATCCAAGATCTATGGCCCCGACCTCCTCCTCTCAACCTAAACTAAACAAACCTCCCACCTAACCAAGGTCGTGGCTGTTGGATCGATCCAACGACTCACGACCTCCTGCGCTATCAAGCGCTCACAACCTCCCCCATCTTTTGTTGTGCACCGTTAGATTAAAATCTACGGTCACGACCTCCTTTGTCTCATGCGCACTGAGACCTCCCGGCAAGACGTGAGATCGTAGCCCTTAGATCTAAATCTAAAGGCCTGACCTCCCTTGTGCGTGCGCAAGCTCAGACCTCCACCTCTTTTGATCGGAACCCTTAGATCTAAATCTAACGGTCTGACCTCCCTTACTGTTGTGCATCATATCAGACCTCCCGGTCATTGTGTGCCCTTGGATTTAAATCCAAAGGCCATGACCTCCCCTCATGTCCTTTTGATCGCGTGCAGTTAAGTCCTCACTTGGAGGTCCGCACTTGCGTTGGATGGAGATCAACGCTTTGGACCTCTGTCCCTTTTCCTCACGTGCGTTTTTGCGATTAAGAAATCGGAGGCCACGACCTCCCATCCTTGATCGTGTGGTGGGACCTCCTCCCACCACTTAAAACATAACGGTTCAAAAATTGGATCCGATGGTTAGGACCTCTCCCGAGTCTTATCCAGCGGTCACCAAGACCTCCTGTTCTTCTCCTTCCTCTGGCGCGCATGCGTGCTCGGCAGTGGAGCACGCGCGCCGAGCCTCTGTGCACCTTCTTGACTCTCTGGCGACCCGCATTTAATCTTTGGTCACCTTCCATCTCTCATGTCCACTCGGACCGCCGGTCGTCAACTTTATGTCATGTCCACCCCATGGACCAACCCGTGGGCTAAGCTCACCATGGAGCTTAGCCCGGCTCATAACCTTCACCTCGGGCTTTAAGTGTCCACTGAGCTCCCGTTGGCTTCCTTTACACACTTGGAGCTGTCATACCGATGTTTGGTGAGCTCCTAACTCACTCACCTCCTCTCTAGTGGCTGCCATTGTTGAAGTCCTTGGAACTCCTCAGTGACTCAAGGGTTCCAGTGGCTCCCTTCTTCAACCCTTGCTCACTTTGTGCTTCCCAAACCTCCTGGAATAACCCTAACTTATTTTGTTTGGGCATTTTTCAGAGGTGGACAAAGCTGAGCTTGGAGCTGGTGCCGCGAGCTGCGAAGCTTCATTGTCTTCCCCAACTCCGGTCATCACCTCCACGACCTCCCCAGCACCTTAGGACCTCCAGGTACCTCCTGTTAGTCCTTTAGTTGCTGGCACCCGCTTGAATGTCGCGCGGAGCTCCCTTTTTGCATTTTGTCGTTTGGCCGTATCTACCTTCGTTGTCCTCTCCGGCTCGCCGGCGTTCAAGGCCGTCGCCGCCGTTGAGAGGAGGTCCTTTGGGTGCGCATGGTTATTGCGGACCGCGGTACCATGGATCTCATGGCGAGGTCTACATCGCCGGCGATGACCACATCTTCTTTCGGGTTTTGTCGGACACAACGGCGGCGTCGTTGTCGTTTTAGGACGAAATCCTCCATGTTTAATCGCTAATCATGTGTTCCAATCATTGTAATCATTGGATGTCTTAGCGCCTTTAATCCACCCTTTATTGCGTGCATTTAAGACCTCCGGTAGCGGACCTCCTGTTGTCCCGCGCGCATTAATCTCTTGTCCAAACACGTGCGTGTGAGCAAGCACGTGGTCGCGAAGCTCTGGACCTCCATGACCTCCTCCAAGGAGATCTGGGCGCCCAAGACCCTCTTGCGCAATCATGGCCGTCGAGACCTCCCGGAGGTGCAGTGACATTAGACCTCTGCTTAGGACCTCCCCGAGGCCATCTCGGCCTTTCATGACCTCCCGGGTAGATCTTGACCGTCAAGGTCCTCCTCAGACGATCTGGACCATCAAGGACCTCCTTGGAACATCTGGACCGTCCGGGACCTCCCGTGAGGTCTGGCGATGTAGATTTTCCTCGGGGAGATCTTGATAGTTTGGACCTTCCTTTGGAAGATCTCAACCGTTGAGGACCTCCCTTTAAATCTGGTCCGTTAGGACCTCCTTTCCATGTTGTGGTCCGTTGGATTTGCATCACGGCCCCAACCTCCCTCACCTCGCGCATGTGCGTTGCTAGGAGGTCGGGACCTCTGGACCTCCTGGCGCGTGTGCGTTGTTCACTGGGAGGTTTGAGCCGTTAGATCTGTGATCGTGGCTCATGACCTCCCTGTCCTTATGGGTTTTAGAAATTCGGTGAGGTCTTAGTTAAAGCTGAAATAAGTTATAGATTTTAGAATTTCATATCTTCTTCGTTTTGAATCCTTTTGAGGTCATTCAAATTGTGTTAGCTCTGTCTTGAACTTGACTTTAATCCAAAAATGATTGTAAGTTGAGTTCAGCTCCAGAGCACAGTTTGCCATTAGATTTTAAAACCATCTTTAAATATACACTCAAATTAATGCTTAACTTGTAAAATACATAACTAATGCTCTGTAGATTATTTTTGAGTGAGACCAACTTTGTTGGTTTCCTCCATTAATGGTCTTACTGTAAAAATTAGTTTTGAGCATGTTGCTGTTAGGAAAATGAGGACTTGTGCATTATAATTTTGTTCAAGTTCTTGTTTTTGAAAATTTGTAGAGAGTGCAATATAGCTCCAAATGAGATGAACTCAATTGTGTTATTCATCTCATGAGGTGCTGGTTTTACAGTAAAAATTTCAGCTTCACTTCTATTCTAGAAAATTTTGTGATGAACAGTAACATATTTCTAATTAATAGGTTGAGCAGAATTGATTTCATCATATCTTTTGCATTGAGAATCCAAATCAATTGGTTCTTGTTGCAAAATTCCTAAAATCACCCTCTTGCTGCTGTAGAAAATTCAGAGAATTTGGAGTTCGTTTGTTGTGCTGTCTTTGTTGTGTTTAAATCGTTCTTATCGGTTCTTTCTCGCTTTTCCGTTAGGCCGACATTTGTGGTGATCCCGAGTGACCCTCTGCCACAACTTGGCCAGCAACAACAAGGCAAGCAGTTTGATCATTTCCATCATTGTCCCATTACTTTAAAGCTTAATATATCGTTTTACTTCTATGTATGCATGCTACTTTGTGTTAAATGTAAGCTAGCAAGCCTATAGTTGCATAATCTGTAGGAATTGTTCATCCTCTACTACCATGAGCCTAGGTTATTTGCTGTGGTGGGAGCTCGTTGGATGAGCTCTTATCACTTAGTAGTTTCGATGTAAATTGCTTAGACATGCTTAGTTATCGGTAGTAATGGGCGATCATCGACTTAGTCGATGGTCTTGATCACACAGGATAATTATTCCTCCTATATGTCCAGCACTTGTGCTTTGATTAATTTGTAAAAACAAAAACTGAAAATGAAGGATTGATTTAGACTTGGGCATATTGGATGGATGGTGCGGTTTTTGGAAGGTGGTAGTATGCCTGAGTCATTAAGGACCGAGTTACTTGCGCCACCGTTCTGAGCAATTTTGCGTGCTAACCACACGAGGGGGATATGGGACCTCTCTTGACTAAGTACTTTGGGAGGTGTTAATTATGAGCTGGTCGGTGGGTATGTTTTAATAAAATGTGTGTGTGTGGTGTTGGGAGGGAGCATTGGCACCGGCTAGGTGTCTAATGTGTCCTTATCCCGTGGGTTGTGCTCGTAATTAGCATCGTCCATTGGAAATGTCTCGTAGGACTTAGCCGTGCAAGCATACCAAAGGTAGTGTGCCTAAAGGAAAGGCGGTCGGCGTGTGGGTACATTGGTACACCCTGCAGGATAAAACTATTGAATAGCCTCGCCCTAGGTTATGGACACGCTCGAAACGCCCGTAAGAACTAGACTCAACCATTTAATTAAAACTTGATGGGTTGGCATGAATGGATGTTCATGCTATTGTTGTGGTGACTTGGGTTGGTCACTTCCAGGTTGTTCTTGTTGTTGTTACTTTGTTATTTATCTCGTTGTTACTTCAACATTTAAAAATGCTTTGCCAAATTGCCTTCAATCTATTATGTTATTGCAAATAAATGTTGCTTTATGCTAAAATGAGTCCAAAGCCTCATCCACTTAAATAAAGCTTGCATGTATCTAATTATAGTTCTGTTATCTCACACGTAAGTCTTGCGGAGTACTTTATGTACTCATCTGCCCGTGGTTGTGGCATTTTTTTTGTGGCTTTTGTTGCAGAGGAAGAAGGAGAGCTCCAAGAGCCTCTCTTTTGTGCTCGTGTTGCGATTTCTTGACGACTAGCTTGGCGGTCGGTCGAGATGCCTAGGGGTTAAGGCACCTTGATTGGCTTTGTGTTATAGCCATCTTTATGGCACTTTTGCTTCATTGTTATCTTTGTAGAATTGTTGCTATTTGGCCTAAGGGCCCTCTTTTGTAATAGCTTTTTCTTATTAATATTAACCGGTTTGTTGCTTATGTTCTATGTGTTGTATGGAATTGATACATTCTTTTGGTGTGAGGTATGTATCTTGCATCACGGGAGTATACATCTCTCGAGACCGGTTTATTTGGTTGATAATACTAGGGTCAATTGGATGACTAAGTATTATGAGCCTAATAAACGTCGGGGTCCCACACTCATCTTGCCTTACCGGTTGACGACGACACGCTTCGATAGCATGTATTTTTAGAAACACGCCGTCTCCATTCTTCACCGCTACCTCTTTGCCGCCACAACTTTGCCGTCGGTGGCACAACTCATCGGGCGACTCCGACCTCCAATTCTTCTTATGACGACGGCCTCCATGCCATCGCTGTTTGTCGGCCTCATGTTGACTCGTTTCCCGGCGGCTTCGCACTGCCTCACCTTGCCGCCGTCGGCCTCCACCTCTGGTGGAAACTACTGTCGTCGACCTACTCCACAGTAATCACGTCATTGCTGCCGGTGCGCACGACACGTGCAATTTTAGCACACCGTGCTAGCTTCACTATGGCCGCGCGGACCTTCGTCGTCACGTTCTTGGTGCACAGTGCTACAGCCAGCCTTGTCGCTAGTTCCTCGTACACCTCTGCCCAACGCACTGGTTGTGCCTCTTCAGACACGTCGCAACCTTGCCTCCGCGGCGGCCAGCTACCCTTGCGCAGCACTCGGCCTCGGCGGCCTACACCTTGGAGCGCCAAAGCTCAACATGTTCACCTACACAGTCATAGAGTGCGTGATGAACAATTCTTACATGACCTGCATGGCCGTAGCTTTGCTGTGCAGGCCCTCGATCTCTTTGACCGTCTCGCCGACGCCTTGCGCCAGGGTGCCTCGCTGTGCTTGCGATGCTCGCTTTGCGCCAAGGACCTCGCCACTAGAACGCAACTTCCCTACCTCGCTCTGATACCAATTGTTGGCCCAGCTCCTAGAGAGAACTCGCACATTGTTTCATCTCTGAAACGCACGCACACAAGAAGATGAACTCAGAAAGAATTTTGGTGCTGCTCCAACTTACAGTTTTTCTTACTTTTCTTCTCCTTTTATTCTGATCAAGAGATTCACAAATGATGTCGTTACACGTTAATGAAGCACCACTAATAGTGCCTAACTCCTACATGCACATTTCAACTACATGCCGAACGTGCTCTTAATGAGCTGTCCCACATCCGAATGTTTCAACTACAACACAAAAACTAAATGCAACTAATTAGCAAATTCAATTAACATGCAAAACACAATTAAGTCAAGATTAGAGCTAACACACACATCTCCTTGTTATCGACTGACAACCTGGCATTTGCGAGATGTAGGGATACGGGTAGGCTACACTATTTAACAATTCAAAAATTCTACCACGTAAACCAGAAAGTCATGCAAGTAGAAGATCACAGATCGTTACCACTAGATGTGCAGAGCAGCGGAAGAAGAGCTGGAGCAGCCTGGTCCAACGTAGAGCGCATTGATGTAGTGGTCATAGTCGATCGTCTAGCGTCGAGCATATCGATGCAGTGGTCGTAGTCGATCGTCCAGCGTCCTCGTGAATCAATCGTCTCCTCCAACAACCTCTGCAGTTCCTTATGAAGATCGTGGATCGTCCTCAAGCGCAACAGCAATCGAATAGTGCCTCTACGATATCCACACGTCCAGGGAAGGAACAACAGTACGCCGGTGTGCTAGCACCAAGTCGCACGACAGAGCTCTCAGGAAGATGGAGGCTAGGGTTTCGATAGAGCAACTCACATCCACTCGCGTGTTTCCCAATAGCCTCAAGCATCTCCTTATATAGTGCCCATGACGGATCCTATCTGAACACATTTTGTTCCAACCTGTTAAGTGTGTGACCCTGTAGGTTTATGCGTAATCGGTTGTGACTCGGAAACCCTTTCTGACCATGAGTCATTAGCGGTTCCTAGCAGCACATAACGATTCTCGAATACACACAAATTATATCGGACGAACCTTAATGCAATATGATCTACGACCAGGTCCTCATTACTTACGATCAAGTCCTATCTCTATACGACCAGTTCGTATTTGGTCACGACCAGTTTATAACTCCTTACGACCAGGTTACGACCACTCTGTGATTACGTTCGACCAGTCTATGACCAGCTCGTATCTCCATACGACTAGTCTGTATATGATCGAACTGAAAGACCTTCTCGTGTATTCTCCCTTTGCCTCACGATATCTGGTTAAACTCCAGGTGAGATGTTGTGTCATCCATAGACTGTTCAATACTTTCTGGATCGAGTGTCAGATAACTTCACGTGGTTGAACACTTTGACCACTATTGGTATGGCCATGCACTTACTTTATCCGACCACAACGAGAGGCCCAGAGACATCTCTCCTGTTATGTTAGGAGGGGCAAATCCTATATCCGACCAATCATATTCCTCTGCATGTTTCATAGCATACCCGAAAGCTACCTTTATAACTACCCAGTTACGAGTAGTGATTGGTAACCCCTAAGAGTGCTATTACATATGTAGGAAACCATGCTGATCTCAGGTCTAAGGATTATTCATCATCATTGCTTGAGACCAACTAACGACACATAGAATCATAACGATCTCAATAGTGTCTCAAGGTGGGTCTTATCTAACACCATGTTCTCTAACATGTGTCCATATTATTGGTTTGATATCTCCATATCCATGACCTGTGAAACATAGTCATCAACCAATACATATGCTAGTCTATTCATATGTGTTCTCATATGTTTCCGACCAGGGAACGTTCAAGAATAATCATCGTAGAAATATAGAGTTTCACAATCAAGTCACATACTTGATAGTAAATATTATCGATATTATTCTAGGAACAAGATAACACATTATCCAATGTTATGAACATAATGAAATGTAATCATCTCTATGATTGCCTCTAGGGCATATTTCCAACACAAGATTGTTAGCCCAATTAATCAAACTAGTGGCCTGCGCACCTTGGTGCGCGTAGAGTCATAAAAGAGCAAATATCGGATATGTTAGGTACTTCTGTTGAATGAAGAGTAACAATTGAACAAAATATATCCAGCATTAGAGGAAAACAATCAAAATATAAAAATAAAGGTTTATCAAATAGTGAAAGAACCATTCTGATGGGGTTGTTGTGTTCTATTCTTGTCACCATGTATATCTTTCCAACTTCCAATCCTGGCATTAAACATGAGAAGCAGTAACTTTTTTTTTTAAATAACGTAATGTGAGGGGCATATTCAATACTGAAAGGTGATTTTAAATACTGAAAAGCAATTATAGTACCATAGTTGATGTAGCCCTACAAGTTGCAAAAGATTTTTTGTATTTGCAAAGCATAGAATAAATACGTTTATGTTATCATAGAGTATGAGAATAATGTAGGCAAATGGGAATCTGGGAACTGAAGAGCAAATTATAGAACAAGAAAAAATGTCCATTCACACCAAGCCCAAAAGTATATGAAAAGAACAACCACTAAGCTATCATGTATTTGTTGACTATCATCCAATCTGTAAACTTTGTTATATTCAGGTGACTTGAAAAGTGAATAATGTATATTTTCTTCATGTTTTTCTTCTGTTGTAGCAATGGTTTGGCCTGAACTTAATTCATTAACCAGTTCATTAACCTACTTAGCTTTTACTATCAACCTACAACTCTAAAAGCATGCATGTTTTCTTTTCTTGTAGCAATGGGTTGGTCTGGGCTGCACTTTATCAACCTGCAGCTCCAGCAGCATGTATATTTTGTCCTTATGTAGCAATGGTCTGAACTCTATCAATCTGCAACTCTAGAAGCATAACTATTTTATTTATTCAACCAATAGCCTGAATCTACAACCGTAGACACAAACAACGGTTTGAAGCGTCAGTGTGGAAGAGTCTACTAATATAGAACAGTGTGAGAAAGTACAACTAAGGGAGTTGAGCTGGCAACCTATCGAAATATGTATTATCATTCTTGTACCAAATGAACTACACAAACTAATCAACTTCTCAAACCTCCAACTAAAACCATAATGGTGCTATGAAATTAGCAAGCAAAGTAACATAATACAAGCACATCTTCTTTGGGTCAAGTAACGATGTTTCCTAAAGCACTGCAATCATCCCTCCTATCCCATCAAGGAACTGCAGAAACATCATTCAAGTTTTTTTCCCGATCAAGTCAGAAGCCATCCTCAAAAAGCAGTAATCCATAGAAATAGTTAAGTGCATGCCATCTCCTAAGTTATGTCTTCAACTTGGATTGCTCCATGCTATGAATCAAGTCCCAAGTGTATCTATCTAAGTAATGTTGTAATTATATAGCAAACCGAACAACAAATAGACCCATAATCGCATAAGAAAATAAATCACAAGGTTGTCAAGAAATTTAGGATGGAAAAAAAGGCAAAAACACATGCTTTAGATAGCATCACGTCAATAGTCACCTGATAGTAGATAGCTCCAAGAAGAAGCAGATTATCGGTTCATCATGGATAAACGATGTTACCATGCTCAAATGTCTCTCTATACGTGCTCAAATGTCTCTCTATACATTAATCAGGAATGCATCATTCTCAAAGCCAAAAAAGAAAGGAACAAAATGGTGTAAGAAAATGTGGAATGGCTTAGCTGCAATAAGCAAAGTGAAATCAGCGGAAATCGTATGGCAGAGCAGTGGTAAACTCTGTACGCTGGGATTCATCCAAGAGAGATGATTAGCATGGAACAAGAGTTCAACTGACATGTTTCATAGCTGTTCTCATATGTATGATCATTATTCACAATAGTAGAGAAAATCAGCTCTGGCCTGCATTTGGGTTGGTTTCAGAAGTGGGAGGCGGTTGTTGATAAGGAAAAACATTTTGTGGTTCATGCGTCGAGAATGGCCCATTAAATCAAGGAACAAGGGCCCAAGGTCTATTGTTGCTCTCACTGCCATTCCTAGGGCCATCGGCTCTAACCTCCTCATGGTCTCCATTCTACCAGCATTGCTATGCTCGCTCAAATGTTTTGTCTCGTCAAATGGCAGCTCAAACCGACAAACTGGGCAGGAACTATGGAGTTCAAGCCATGGCAGGATACATGAAGAGTGGAACTTCAAGCCATGACAGGATACATGAAGAGTGGAACTTATGTGCATAAGGCATCTGCTTAGCCTAGGACCCCAGCTCAAGATCATCAAGACAGACTGAATAGCTAACAACCTCTTCGATCTTGATAAGGGGCAGCGCTTTCACCACCTCTTTCTTCACAGGAGGTGTACTATACAGACTTGGGTCATTCTCGGCCAAATGTTGAAGCAGCAGGCTCAGCCCTACCCCTAGGACATACTCCACCAGCAACCCATCTGTTGGGTCGCGGGGTATGCTACGATAGCTACAAACAAAAATTTCTACCACGCAAACCAAGAAGCCAAGCAAGTAGATGATCACAAATCGTTACCACCAGACGCGCAGAGCAGCGGAAGAAGGGTTGGAGCAGCCTGGTCCAACGAAGAGCGCGTCGATGTAGTGGTCGTAGTCGATCATCCAACGTCCAGCAAGTCAATGCAGTGGTCGTAGTTGATCGTCTCCTCCAGCAACCTCTGCAGTTCCTCGTGAAGATCGCGGATCGTCCTCAAGCGCAACAATCGTAGTAGTGCCTCTATGGTATCCACACGTCCAGGGCAGGAACAACCCTGCGCTGGTGTGCTAGCACCAAGTCGCACGGCAGAGCTCTCAGGAAGATGGCGGCTAGGGTTTTGGTGGTGTTCTTTTCGCGCACATCCCAACAGCCTCATGCATCTCCTTATATAGTGCTCGTGACGGATCTTATCCAAACACATTTACGAATCGTATTCGTACTGGTTTGTTCCAACCCGTTAAGTGTGTGACCCTGTAGGTTCATGCATAATCGGTTATGACTCGGAAACCCTTTCCGATCACTAGTCGTAGTGGCTCCTAGCAGAACATAGCGATTCTCGAATACACACAAATTATATCGGACGAACCTTATGCAATATGATCTACGACTAGGTCCTCATCACTTATGACCAGGTCCTATCTCTATACGACCAGTTCGTATGTGGTCACGACCAGTTCGTAACTCCTTACGACCAGGTTACGACCACTATGTGATTACGTTCGACCAGTCTACTACCAGCTCGTATCTCCATACGACCAGTCTGTAACTGATCAAACTGAGTGACCTACTCGCGTATACTCCCTTTGCCTCACGATGTCTGGTTGAACTTCAGGTGAGATGTTGTGTCATCCATGGACTGTTCAATTCTTTCTCGATCGAGTGTTGGATAACTTCACGTAGTCGAACATTTCGACTACTAGTGGCATGGCCATGCACTTTCCTTATCCGATCACAACGAGGGGCCCAGAGTAGGGATGGCAATTGTGCCCGATTACCCATGTACCCGTGGGCGAATACCCTAATGGAGGTGGGTATGGGCGTCTTTTTTTGCCCACGGGTATAAAAACGGGCATAATTCCTTACCCATCGGGTAAACGGGTGCGGGCATGGGTAAACTCCACCTGTACCCGCTTCGCCCGATTACCTTCTATCTTACACTGACACGTGGGACCACAAACACTGTACATAAAACCCTAGCCACGCTAGTCGCTCCGCTCGGTCAAGGACTCAAGTTCACAGCTGAACCACCCCAGCCCCCAAACCCCCAACCGCCAGCCTCCAGAACTTCCCATCTCCTCCTGGTCTCCTCCTGGCTCCCGGCCAACCACACCCGGCGCCTCCCGTCCGTAGTCTTCCTCGTGCAGTGCCCTCCTCCCGGCCCTGCCCGCTCTCGGCCGTCGTCCTCCCTGGCGAACCGCCGCCCCCGTTGGCCCGTCCTTCTCAACACCGGTGGCCTCCTCCAGGCGAACCGCCGCCCCCGTTGGCCCGTCCTCCTCCTCCCGCCCGGCCTCCTCCTCCCACCCAATCCGGCCTTAAGCCTTAAGCCTCCACACACCTACACCCTAGCCTAGCCTAGCCTAGCTCACCGTTTCGCCATGGCCGCCGTAACCGCCGCGGCTGTCTCCCTCCCCCTCCTCCTCCTCCGCCAAGCCCTCGCCTTCCCTGCCCTCACTTCCCACTGCGCCTCTCCTACCCAAGAAGGCGTACAACCCCGCAATGCCGGAGCCTAAATCTGCGGTAGCAGTCTCCACCACTAACGCCGCTGTCGTCATGGCAGCTAAGAAGGAGAAGATCTCCAAGAAGCGGAGACGAGGGGTCGTCACCAACAAGTCTGAGCCCAAGGAGCCATACGCCGGCAAGTGCCTCCTCAACACCAAGATCACTTTGCCGTGGATCGGTTTTCAAAGACAGAGGGTAATAATCACTTCTTGGTTTCAAACTCTTTGATTGCGTGCTATTAGTTTTGATCAGCTCGATGGCTCTTGTCAATTCTTGATTTACTTCTTCCTAAATTGTTCCTTGTTACGATCAAACTATTTGGAGATAATTTCACGGTGTATCCAATCATGTGTGTTTGTAAGAGCTAATAACTTATGTCCTTTGGCTTTTGCAGGGAGATCCGTCTGAGAGAGGGCGATCCATTGGTGTCATCACGATGGCGTCGACAAAAACGACAAGCCGCACAAGCTCCATTGCCAAAGCACACACTCGGTGACTTTGGCGACTCCAAGACCGTCGGTTTTAGCCTTGCTAGCTAATTTTGTTGCATGCATATATCTTGATGGTGGAAATCTGAAATGGATCGTGACTTGTGCTTTGTTATTAATCTCTGTGTCTCATTGTGTGTCAAGAGGCTTGTTTACACCAATGATCGGGAGAGATTGTGAAAGGAGTCTTTCGAATTTCCTATGTGAGTTCTCGCTTTCTTCTTCTCAAGATGAGCATTGCATTCTCGATTCTGAAGAATACATAGTCTCTTCTGAGACTTCATTGTATTGATTTAGGCTTTGCGATCGTAATCTGTTAGTCCGAGTGATATGCATAAGGATGAGTATTATAGTATAACATAATCATTGCCACTTTACAAGTTGGTAGTATCTCACATGTTCTTTACCTCGATGTAGGTGACCAAGCCCGGTCGATGTCAATATAACAGACCGATGGGTAAAAAATTTCTTAGTTGTTGAACGTGTGATGCACTATTGATGTGAATTGAAATGAACTTTATATGTGCATTGTTTATGTGTGATGAGTATACCCGTGGGCGATGGGTACCCACGGGCGGTAGTGTGTTCATTTGATAGCGGGCATGCTGGCGCGCGGGCATGGGCGAGGTTCTTCGTCCGTCGTCCTTCGCGGGCATGCCCGTGGGGGAAAATTAGGGTCGCAGGCATGGGTATGGGTGAGAAATATCCGTACCCGCCACGCCCGATTGCCATCCCTAGCCTAGAGACATCTCTCCTGTTATGTTAGGAGGGGTAAATCCCATATCCGACCAGTCACATTCCTCTCCATGTTTCACAGCATACCCGAAAGCTACCTTTATAACTACCCAGTTATAGTGTAGCGTTTGGCAACCCCTAAGAGTGCTATTACACATGTCGGAAACCATGCTGATCTCAGGTCTAAGGATTATACATCATCATTGCTTGAGACCAACTAACGACACATAGAATCATAACAATCTCAATAGTGTCTCAAGGTGGATCTAATCCAACATCATGTTTTCCAACATGTGTCCATATTATTGGTTTGATATCTCCATATCCATGACTTGTGAAACATAGTCATCAACCAATACATATGCTAGTCTATTCATATGTGTCCTCATATGTTTCCGACCAGGGAAGTATAAGAATAACTATCGCAGAAATATATAGTTTCACAACCAAGTCACATACTTGATAATAAATATTAACAATATTATTCTAGGAACAAGATAACACATTATCCAATGTTATGAACATAATGAAATATAATCATCTCTATGATTGCCTCTAGGGCATACTTCCAACAGTCTCCCACTTGCACTAGAGTCAATCATTTAGGTATCTAATACCGATAGCTCTTGTGTGTGCCTCATGCTTCGGCTGTGTGAGAGGCTTTGTCAACGGATCAGCAACATTCAAATCCGTATGAATTTTGCATATCTTAACATCTCCTCTATCTACCAATTCGCGAATAAGATGATAACGCCTGAGTATATGCTTGGACTTCTGATGGGATCTAGGCTCCTTAGCCTGCGCAATGGCTCCATTGTTGTCACAATAGAGATCCATTGGGCTCAAGGCACTCGGAACCACACCCAAGTCAGTAATAAAATTTCTTATCCAAACACCTTCTTTTGCAGCTTTAGAAGCCGCAATGTACTCGGCCTCCATCGTGGAATCAGCAACCGTCTCTTGCTTGGAACTTTTCCAGCTCACTGCTCCTCCATTCAAAATGAATACAAAACCAGATTGCAAACGATAATCATCTTTGTCGGTTTGAAAGCTTGCATCGGTGTAACCATTTACAACGAGCTCTTCATCACCACCATAAACTAGGAACACATCCTTAGTCCTTTTTAAGTACTTAAGAATGTTTTTCACAATTGTCGATGACCTTCACGGGATCGACTTGGTATCTGCCGTAACACTTAGAGCATATGATACATCTGAGTGTCGTGTACATATCATGGTGTACATGATAGATCCAATGGCCGAAGCATATGGAATATTACTCATTTTGTCTCGCTCATCAGTGGTCGTAGGACACTGATTCTTGCTAAGATTAATGCCATGTGCCATGGGCAAGAATCCTCTCTTGGAATCTTGCATGTTGAACCGATTCAACACTTTGTCTATGTACATACTTTGGCTTAATCCAATTAGCCTTCTTGATCTATCTCTATAGATTTTTATTCCCAAGATATATGCTGCATCTCCTAAATCTTTCATTGAGAAACTATTCCTTAATGAAGTTTTAATAGATTCAAGCATTGGAATGTCATTTCCAACCAGTAGTATGTCATCTACATACAAGATCAGAATAACAAGTGCGCTCCCACTAACCTTCATGTAAACACCAGGTTCTTCTTTGTTCTTGACGAAACCAAACCTTTTGATCTCCTCATTAAAACGTATATTCCAACTCCGAGATGCTTGCTTCAACCCATAAATGGACTTTTGAAGTTTGCATACTTTACTAGCATTCTTTGGATCGACAAAACCTTCAAGTTGTGTCATGTACACATCCTCATCTAGGTTTCCATTAAGGAAAGCTGTTTTGACATCCATTTGCCATATCTCATAGTCGAAATATGCAGTAATTGCTAGAATGATCCGAACAGATTTAAGCATCGCTACTCGTGAGAAAGTCTCATCGTAGTCAACTCCTTGAACATGTCAAAAACCTTTTGCGATTAGTCGAGCCTTATGAATGTGAACATTTCCATCTATATCAATCTTTTTCTTATAGATCCATTTGCACTCAATGGTTTTAACACCATCAAGTGGATCGACCAGATTCCAAACCTGATTTTCTCTCATGGAGTCTATCTCGGATTTCATGGCTCCAAGCCATTTCTCAGAGTTTGGGTCCATCATTGCTTCCTCATAAGTCTTAGGCTCATCATTATTCAATAATAATATGCCATGCCCATACCTTGTAGGCAATTGACGTGACTTTTTAGATCTACGTGGGGCTGGTGCCTCATCTATAGGTTCAACAACATTTTGTTCATCCAGCAGAGGTTCAGTGGGAGTTGAAACACTTTCAGATGTTTCCCGAATTTCTTCGAGTTGCACCTTTCTCCCACTAACTCCTTTTGAAAGAAACTCTTTCTCCAAAAAGACACCATTTCGAGCAACAAAAACTTTGTCTTCTTCCCGGTTGTAGAAATAATATCCTTTGGTTTCCCTAGGATATCCTATAAAGAAGCATTTATCTGATTTGGGTGCGAGTTTGTCAGACGTCAAACGTTTAACATAGACATCACATCCCCAAATCCTTAGAAAAGACAAACTAGGACTCTTCCCAGTCCACATCTCATATGGTGTCTTATCTACTGATTTCGATGGTACCTGATTCAAAATGTAAGTGGCGGTTTCTAGAGCATAACCCAAAAATACAATGGCAGATCGGATTGGCTCATCATTGATCGAACCATGTCCAACAAGGTCCTATTACGCCACTCAGACACACCATTCCATTATGGAGTGCCCGGTGTTGTAAGCTGTGGAACAATTTCACATTGTTTCAAATGATTGCCAAATTCATGGCTCAAAAACTCACCTCCACGATCAGATCGTAAAGATTTGATTGTCTTGCCAAGTTGATTCTGTACCTCATTCTGGAACTCCTTAAACTTTTCAAAGGATTCCGACTTGTGCCTCATTAAGTAGATATATCCGTATCTACTATAGTCATCGGTGAAAGTAATGAAGTACTGAAAACCACCTCTAGCTGTCGTACTCATTGGTCCACACACATCAGTATGTATGAGTGCCAACTGGTCGGACGCCCTTTCACTTCGACCAGTGAAAGGTGTCTTGGTCATCTTTCCGACCAGGCAAGACTCGCATGTTTCAAATGATTCCAAATCAAATGAGTTTAGAATTCCATCATCATGGAGCTTTTTCATGCGTTTCTCACTTACGTGGCCTAAACGACAATGCCAAATGAAAGTGAAATTCGTTTCATTAGACCGAAGCCTTTTCGCATTAATATTATAGATGGACGCATCATCAAGATTCAAAACAGGTGCATAGCCATAAAACACTTCATTCAAAAATATAGAACAACCATTGTTCTCAATAATGAATTTATAACCCTCTGCCATCAAACATGAGGCAGAGATAATGTTTCTACTAATGGCTGGAACGTAATAACAATTATTCAATTCCATAATAAATCCTGAAGGCAAAAGTAATGGCAAAGTCCCGACGGCTAATGCAGCAACTTTTGCTTTATTCCCGACGCGAAGATCCATCTCGCCTTTGTAATTCTCCTACTCCTTGTTAGACTCGATCGAATTGCAGATATGAGCAACCGATCCGGTATCAAATACCCATGAGTTAACGTAAGAGTCAAGAAGAAAAACATCTATAACATTAATACTTGTAGTGGAAGTTTTAGTCCCACCATTCTTTTTTCGATCATCGGTATTTCTTGCGTTCCTCTTCCAATGGCCTAGCTCTTTGCAAGATAAAAGCATTCATTCTCTTGAGTCGGGTCGGACTTAGTCTTGGGCTTAGGCTTATTAGTTTTGATCTCATCTAAAACTTTAGCCTTACCCTTTTTCTTGACCCAAGTCTTAGCCTTCTTCTTAAAGCTTGTACTCTTTTGCACCATCATCACATGATTGTTGCTTTTCTTAATCTTGCCTCTCATTGTCTTAAGCATCATATGCGATTCGGTGAGATTCTTGTCTAAGCCGTTCATATGGAAGTTCAAAATGAACTACCCATAGCTTTCAGGAAGCGAAGCAAGAATCAAATCTGTAGCCAACTCTTGGCTAAGTGGAAAACCAAGTTTTTCCAAGCTCTATGTGTAATCAACCATTTTGATTACATGAGGGCTCACCGGACCACCCTCAGCTAGCTTACATCCAAACAAGTTCTTTGAGATCTCAAATCTCTCAGTTCTTGCTTGTGTCTCAAACATGCCTTTGAGCGCTATGATCATATCGTAGGCCTCTATGTTCTCAAACTGTTTCTGTAGGTCTGAGTTCATAGCAGCAATCATGAGACAGCTAACATCAAGGGACTCATCGCATGCCTTTTTATAGGCGATTTTAAGAGCAAACAATAAAGATTCTCTGTAGGCACATCCGAATTGGTTCCTCTAGAACATGTTCCTTTTATCTTGCCTAAGAACAATTCTTAGGTTATGGGACCAATCCGTAAAATTTGTTCCATTCAGTTTTTCCTTTTCAAGTATCGAACGTAAAGCAAAACTGGATGTAGGTACAGCAGTAGGTGCCATGATCTACAACATAAATTATGCAAAACTAAGACATATGTTCAAGAAAAGTAACTTCTATTAAACAATTTTAACAAAGATACTCCCACTAAATTCCATATCCCTCTTATGACATTTTAGTGATTCAAGATCCATAATCATTTAATCTACTAGTGAGCTATGGCATCACTGCTAGAAGACTAGTGAAAATGGTAAGCAACCCTTTGCTAATCATATCTTTATATGACTCTTGTTGTTGGGCAAGATCTTTATGCTTTGACTCCAACCCTTATGCCCCAAGGTCCACAACTGTTATGATAACCTTGTTAAGTTAAACCAATGCTTAGTGTGTAAGTGTCTGACACAAACCCATCTAGTCAAAGATTGTTAATGGCATTCTGCTATGGCAAGACCTACCATTAAAATACACGACTTTGGATGGTGCAGCATTTGGGAGGGCATCAATTTAACCTAATATTATGTGAGGGATTTTTACTTCTACCATGTTAAAAGCATTAAAAGCAAAAACATGTATAGAAATAAATGAACAGGAATATAAAGGCATTCACAGACAATCAAATTGCATTGTGATATAGTATGACCCTTCTCCACGGTGATCTCCATCGCCATGCATCCTGTTCGCCATGTCTCCAAGTGGTCGATTCCTCCAGGTACTCCCACTAAGCCATTACTCCTAATAGCACTAGCAATGAATTATGAGGAGTATGACTTCCTAGAGATGTGGCCAGGCTAAGGACGCCCATTTTCTGCCTCCATTTAACCGGAAGGATTACGGGTGCAATTTCCATATAATCCTATTAAAATAATACATTTGGATAATTCAGGATTCTAAGGTTAGAAAAAGAGTTACCACTCAAGGGAGGAACATGATATGTGTTGTTTCCAGATACGGTTGCCAGTTGACATCTCTTCTAATTCGTCGATACGAGAAGCAAATTGTTGTGTAGAGGAATCAATATCTCGACATAAGCCAAGAGGCAAATTTGAAATTACCTCAAAAAGTTTCAATGATTACTACATGTCAATAACATCCCATAGCACAGGTTCATACACAAAATGGTCTTGCAGAATCGCTTATAAGGGCATGTACAATGCGAGCTGCTTATATACGAGTGCTTAAAGAAAGAGAATATAGCCACTTCATCAAGAACTTATGTAAAAATTATTTCCTCCAATGCAAGCATCTCTTTTGTAGGTGCTTAGATGATTATATTATCTATTGACTATATATAGTTATATACATAAACACCTCTTAAGCACCGGTGCCTAATTAAGTATCGATGCTACAAAATAAGCACCTTATCTATTCTACATAGCAAGAAAGATCAGCTTTTCTTTGCTAAGCACCTCTCTGAGCATCTGTATTGTACATGCTCTAAAACGGCTACAATTAATAGCTAGACTGTTAAGCTGCTCCCAATGGGCAGTATCTTAGTGCAGTTTCTTAGTGCATGAGGAGTGTTATGATACTATCTTCCCAATGCATGGTTTCTTATGGTGTAGTATCTTAGGTCCTTTTAATTAATTAGATATAGAATCTCAAGGAGATGGTGTGTACAAGATGGAAATGAGTTAATTTTCTTGTCTATGACTTCGAGCCAGAGCAGTCTCTTATTTAGATACTGCAATAATCTCTCACCTCATTTAATCTACTGCTATCTCAGCACTTTGCCTACATGACATCCTTAAGATACTGACCAGGATGGAGCACTGGGAGCAGCCTTACTTATGAAGTCAAAACTCCCAACATCTGCTTGGGGCCATGCTATTTTGCATTCAGCAGCATTAATTCGCATCAGGCCAACAAATTATCATACTTCTTCCCCCATTACAATCGGTTTTTGGCAAAGAGCCAAATATATCCCATCTAAGAATTTTTGGTTGTGCGTTATATGTTCCGATTGTTCCACAAAAACGTACTAAGATAGGACCGCAAAGAAGGTTGGGAATATATGTTGTGTACGACCCCTCCCCATAATAAAGTATCTTGACCATCAACGGGAGATATATTTAACAGCAAAATTTGTTGATTGCCATTTTGATGAATCAAATTTCCCAACAATAGGGCAGAAAATAAGCAACTGAATAAAGAAATTAGTTGGAATGAATTATAATCGTCCCATTTTGATCCTCACACGAAACAATGTGAACAAGAAGTTCAAAGGGTGTGACAAAGTCACATATTCCAGCTACTAATGCTCCTGCAAAAATTGATGTCCCAGAAGGACAACTGTCTATCGCTAATGAGAAAAAATCTACTGTAAAACGTGGTAGACCATTGGGTTCCAAAGACAAAAAAAATTCTCAAAAAAGAAAAGGAGTAAATAATCAAGATGGTCAAATCGAGGAAATAATTAATCAAGAAAAATCTCACGAAGTGGTTGTAGACATGGCTAATAATATTGTTCGTGAAGAAACACAGGTACCTGATTCTTCAAAAAAAACTAAACTATGTCATATATAGAAAAATGTGGAACCGTGATATTGACGTCAATGGTGCATTTGCATATAATCTAGTGCTAGAAATTATGCACGATAATGAGGACCAAGAACCTCGATCAGTACAGGAGTAGAGGAATGCAAACAAAGAAATGATTGGCCAAAATGGAAAGGTGCAATTCAGGCAAAATTGAATTGCCACAAAGAGAGAAGTTTTTGGGCTAGTAGCCCGTACAATCGATGGTGTAAAACCTGTTGGTTGCAAATGGATCTTTGCGTGAAAATGAAATGAGAAAGGAGAAATTACAAGATATAAGGTGTAACATCTCAATTTTCTGAGCTTTAAAAATCTCTTGAATAGTTTGGTGGTTGGAAAATTCACCCAAGAGTTTATTTGAATTTAATTCAAAGCTTAATATGGACTTTCAGCATCAAAATAATTTAATATGATTAATGTCAACATCAGCTATTCTAAAAACAATTTTATTTGGGTTTTGTGTGCTTGGATATATTTTGTAGATTTTTCTAGAATTTTTTCATGTGCATTTGCTATTTGGATTTACTGTATTTTCTAAATTGGAAAATGTAATTAAAATCTCGGCAATAGCTTCGGGCCGAATCTCCTTGGATCCGGCTCATTTCCCTTGTTTCTCAGCCCAATCACACGCGCAGCTCAGTCGCGCTGCTCCTCTCTTCGCTTCACTGACCGGTGGGCCCTGTCCGTCAGGATCCATCCACCTCCGCCTTCGTCCCCGCGTGAGAGTCGCGCGCGTCCGCCATTGTTGCCACCTCAAGATTCGTCCGACAAAATCAAATCTCCAACTAAAGTATCTCGGGATTTTGCATCCAACTCTATCTCATATCTCCTCGTATCTGAATCTGCTAAAGTCTTATCCCGAATCCTTTTCTATCTCTAAAAACCGTAGAGTCCAAAAACATTGCGATTTGGGGATTCCTTATCCTGGCCTAGGGATGGAAAATGCTAAAGGACAATCCGTTTTATCCAATATTCGTATCTGAGAAAACACAAATGTAGTAAGTAAAATCCACATTCGAATAAAAAACAAATACTATTCGACAAAATGAATAGTATTCATATCCGTTTTCGGTGTTATTCATATACGGGAAAAAAAACCAGATAGTATCTGGAAAAATGAATACTATCCATTTTTTTGGGGATATGAATACAAATACTATCCGGTTTTTCCCGGAAACGAATACGAATACTATCTGGTTTTTCCCGGAAACTAGATAGGTCTGTCGTTGCAAGAGCTACCTCGGGCACCTCTTCGCATCGCCAGAGTGTCACCGGAGGACATTCCCGCAACAGTCGAGCTTCACCGTCGCTTAACCCTAGTCGCCGGCCACCACCATCGTCTTCAACCACCAGTGAGCACCCCATCGAGTGTGCAATAACGCCCTCTACCCGTTGGAACCACTCACTGCCGGCGAAGCACCGCCGTTCGCTGGTTGCCATCGGGCCTAGACCCGTTGTCGCCATCGAGCCTACGTGGTCGTCCACCTCAGCGCCCACGTCAGCCCAGCACTTGCGTGTCATCGATGTGGCGGTCCAGTCAACGCCACGTCAGCACATGCGTGGCGTAGTCCAACCCTAACACAGATCCAAAAGCCCATAGATCTGTTCCACGATGCACCGAGCCACTACTTTGTGGGACTCCATTTTCAGATGCACTGTTCCGTAGACTTGTACACCTATAGACCAGTGAACCAATCTCATGGACCCGATCTATAGACCGAAGGCCCACCTGTCAGTGTCTAAATCTTTTTCTCAGATTTTCTTTCATTTCCAAAATCGAGGGCTGTCACATCCCCAAATTAATAAAGAGGATTACTATGCATCTTATGAGCATGCATCATGATTTTAAAACTTTTTGCATAATTTATTGCACTTGGAAAATCTTAAACAAGTGTTAAACCTACACCTTAAAACTTAATTGCAAACAAAGATAGAAACCAAACCTTATGTTAATCTCCTGAGAATAATTTATTCAAATACTAGAACAATTATAATGAATTAATATAATTTTTCCTAAATTTTTGGGACTGGTTTAAACCCTAAGAAAATTCAAACATAATTTAATGACCTACACTAAGTTTGAATTTAAATTATACACTTTATATCTTGAATAGTAGGGTTCAATAATTTTTATAGACACTAGACCTACCCAGGAACCCCTGTGATTTATTTCATATTTTTAGAAAATTTATTTCTAATTTTAAGACCCAGTCAAAGTTGAGAAAACAAATTAAATCTCAGTCAAACTTTAGACTCAGCCCTAGTACTGTTCCTTGGGTTCAAGTCCGACCCCGAGCCACTCGGCTAAGCCCAACCAACTAACTGCACCTAACGTGAGCCGTTTGATCAAAATCCAACGGCCCACGACCTCCCTTCTCTTAATAACAGCCGCGACCACTAGGTGATCGTGAGCCGTTCGATCGAAATCCAACGGTCCACGACCACCCCGGTTGAGATCCAATGGTCCACGACCACCCCGATCAAAGATCCAATGGTTCACGACCACCCCGATCAAGATCCAACGGCCCCCGACCACCCTTCTCTCTCGAACTCTCGCGCGCACGGGTGAGACGCTGACGCCGTGGGTCCGCGCTGTCAGGGTCATCCCCTACCTCCCACTGCGGTGCGCAGAGAACGAGCGCCACGCGCTCGCGCCGCTCCGACGCGCACAGAAATGGCGCTTGACACGCTGTCAATCCACCGCTGCCGTTGACCTATCCTGGAGCTCCCTCACGTAATGCCGCCTCCGTTGCCGTCTCTTCCTAGGGATAATACCCCCTCTATGCCTTCAACTCGGCTCACTTCTCCTCTGTTGACCGAGGAGAGGGAGGCTGGTCTGAGCTCGTCTCTCCGATAAGCTTCCACCGGGTGGTAGCCCTAGACTCCCTGTTCAATGCCCTCTCTATTTTTGCTAAGCTCAACTCTTGTCTTTGCTTGTAGCATCTGGTTCATCTTCGTGCTCCGGTTCACGTCCAGAGTGCGCACTCGAGAGCACCACTTTGTCATCTTCGTCTCCGGTGAGGTCCTTGAACATTCTTTCGTGTCATATCGTGCCTTATAGCATGGTTTTGAAAACCCTAAAGTTATTTCATCAATCCACGACAGGGCTTCGTAGATTTGAAGAAATCTTGTTTTCGGCCGAGGAACTGTTCCTTCGTCTCCCACTTTGATCCGGTGAGTCTTTTGTCGATTCATTGCTCTTCTAGCATCCTCATACAATGCTTAAGCTACTCCGACCATTCATTTTTCACCATTTTTCTCCAGTCGCCTTCTCCTCGTTGAAGCTCGTCGCCGTCGTCTGTCTTCTTTGACACCGACGGTGCTCTAGTCATCTCCAACCTTCTCGAGCACCCTTCTTGAGCTCAGGTAACTTCCTCTTAGTCCCTAGGACCTGGGAACCCGCATGAATGACGCTGCGGAGCTTCACATTGCTGCATGCATCGTTGGTCGTAGCTTTAGCGCCGCCCATCTCCGGCTCGCCGCCGGCACAATCCATCCCAAGCACTGAGACCACTCCCATCTTGTGCGCAAGGTTATTGCGTAGCTATCCCAGCCCTTGGCAAGCTCCGCCATGGCGCATAGCGCCGGCGAGCCGCCGGGCAAGCAAGCAAGAGTGTGTCGAGACGTTTGGCACGACTATAGCAAGATCATTAGGACACTGATCTGGTCATTAACGATCTAATCATTGGTTAGCTTTTAATCGCTGTCTTAGCCGTCATATTGAGCCACTTACATGCAGGCCCCACGCACAAAAATCCATGGGGATAAGAGAGATGCGAGAGAGACTGACGAGTGGGCCCAAGTCCTTAAGTGCTGTGTGTCGTGAACGCGCGCAGGTGGATTGAGTCCGCTGGACCGTGTCCATGATGCTGGGTCCCACCTGTCGGTTTAGGAATTAAAATCTGAGTTAAAAATGAAAACCCACTATTCACTGGGCCCGCTGGTCAGTGATCGCGGCTAGAGTAGCGTTTGATAAAAAAAGTAATAAATGGCTTAGAAAATCCGAAAATGAATTCTTTACACACTATAAAATATGTATAACTTCAAAAATACATAACTAATTCATCTCAACTCTAAAATGGATGAAACCACTTCTGATAATTTTCATTTTTGATGAAATTTGTATTAAAATTGGTTTCAAACATGTCTCTATGGCTGAGAGTATTATTTTGGTGATTGATCCATTAACCCCATTATTTTTACAAAACAAAAGGTTGATAAATTTAGAAATTCATAACTAAATCATGGAAACTCCAATTGAAGCAAGCTCAACTGTTTTGGACTTGTATTAATATTATCTATTTATCCATATAATCCTTTATCTCACTACTATTCTGCAAATTTTGCCCAAATAATTAAATTGAGTGAACAGTAACCGAATTGAATTAATTTGGATTTTCCAGAAAACTAAGATTCAAACAGCTATAACTCTCACATACTAAATCCAAATGGAATAATTCTTTCACCTAAATTCATATAAAATCATGACTTAGCTACTGTAGGAAAATCATGCATTTTTTAGCATTTTTAATTTTTGAGTATTTCTCGATGTTTATTCGGTGTTGTACTTGTTTAGATCCCGAGCGTATCGATATTGACTTATACGCTACTGAGGGAGAGCAACTAAGCTACCAGCAAGGCAAGCATCATTTGAACTTTCTTTTGCATCATATTTGATCCCAGTTTTCTTAAATTAGTGCAATGATAATTGCTTGCATGCTATTTTGATAATGTTGCTATTTTTGTGATGAGTAGATTAGTTATATCCTATTCATTGAGGTTAATCTTGAATTACTCCAATAC
This sequence comes from Phyllostachys edulis, assembly GCA_036346405.1. Lineage (NCBI taxonomy): Eukaryota > Viridiplantae > Streptophyta > Magnoliopsida > Poales > Poaceae > Phyllostachys > Phyllostachys edulis. Next base: position 57,809,691 of record CM070553.1, read on the forward strand.
CACATGCTTAAGATAGTTGTGTGAAATATAATTGTTGAACGTGTCTTGCTTAGCCATGCAAATCTAGAATGATAGCTTGATTGTCGGGAATAACCCGACAATTATGGGATAAAACACAACAACTTTTATTACATACTTTTGTTTCAGATCTTCGTGGAGATAAATTTTTGTCATTTTAAATGAGTTTTGGGTCTGGACAAGCAATGGTTAGTGATGGTGCCTTCGTGCACGAGACTTGGGTAAGTGATGGACTTGTCTGGACAATTAAGGACCGAACTTTGGGTACCTACGATTCAAGCAAAACTCATGCTATCACACGTGGCATATGGGCGCTACTTGGTTAAGTAGGGGGCTGATGTTGTTGAGTTGAGAAACTGGTGGTGTGAGGACGTATATGTGTTCCATCGCATATATGTTCCGTAGGGTACCGATTGCAATTCTATAATGTGCGGATGAGCACTAATTTAATTCTGTCATTGGGTCGGTATTCCTGGCACAACTTGCGTGCCTGTTTGGTTAGTAGGCTATATAACCTACACTAAGCGGGATTACGTCGCGCATAGGTGATTCAACTCAATAATGTCAACTTGCTGAAAAATACCGAGTCTTGATTTACCCGGCCGGCATACCATAGGAAGTGTGCTATTTTCGGAGGCATCTAGAGGCTTACGGGCTAATCAAGTCATGTGGGTAAAGTAGTATACCCCTACAGGGTATAAATCTATTCGAATAGCCGTCTCCGCGGTTATGGACGATCGCTTGAGTTTGTGGCTGCTAATTGTTAGACTTGGAATTAAAATTGTGGTTATAACTAGGTATTCGTCATGAATGGGATGTTCATGCATTTTGTTGTATCAAAGTGGACAGCCACTTTGCTATTTGTATGATTCATTTGTTATTCAATTTATTACTTATTCACATGCTTTACTTCTACTTCAAATCTGATTTCGAAATGGCACTTGAAAAACTAGTATGTGTAGGTTGTAAATTGTTGCGTCACTTTTGCAAAACTAAGCCAATATGAGCCATCCTTTGGAACAACCTCTAGCATAACTAATTTTTATTTGTGTAAGACTTGCGAGTACTTTTATACTCAACCCGGTTGCTGCAATTTCAGGTGAGGAAGGTTATGAGCTCATTAGCGCCGATTTAGGCGACGCTAACGAGTAGTGATATCATTTAACTCCCAGTCGGTTGCTGATGGGATATGGGCATACCACTGCTGGTCTTTTGGTTTATTTGTTTGTTTCCGCTGCTACTTTACACTCTTATTTGAATTTGGTCGGTCGGCCGTTTGTAATAGTTGTAGACTTAAACTATTATGTTGTATGTCTTTTGAACTATTAATGTACGATTGTTGTATGGATGTGAACAATGTTGTATAAGAGTATGAGCATATTGGTCGCTGATCTTGGGAGCCAATATGAGTTCATGCTCGCTGTTCGTGGCTTCCCATTTAACTCACTAAGTGTAGTGCTTGGCTTGTTGGAGAACCGACAATCATGTAGTGCTCGTAAAGGAGCAGCGCGCATGATCGTCGGGGCTCTAGTTTTTAGCTAAGCCTCTCGCTTAGATAGAGTTAACTTGGAATCCATTTACTCGAGGCCCAAGTTATATCCATAAGACCATGCTTAGTCTTGGTCTTACGGAGATAACCCGGGGGTCCTCACAAGGGCTGATGTGCTTGCATCATATTCTGGATTTTCCAGAAAGAAAATATTTCGGGAAATTCCAAAAATTCTAATTTTGTCTTTATTCTTTAGATTAGATCTTCCAAAAGCCATATATTATTCTTCCGAACTTCGATTGACCTCATTCAAATTTATAAATTCATCTAAATTCAAGCTCTATTTTTTAGATATTTTTATTTAATTTTTGGAGATTTTTTCTCCCTGTTATTTATTTATTTTGTTTATTTACTTCGTTTGCGAGTAGACGTTGATTCTTCACGGAATTTTGAAGAAGAAGGAGTTCACCTAGACCAAGACTAGTACTAGGATCTATTCCAAGACAAGTTGTACCTTTAATCATATTGAACCCAGTTTTTCGAAATTACTTTGATTCAAATTATTGCATTTACTTTGAGTATTTATTTAAATGCTTTGGGATTAGTTATTCATCCTAATTGTTTATATCCACCTTGTATGTTGTTATGTCATGATCCATTATCACCCTAGATTCGTTCATTATTTAGTTGGTATTATCGAAGCACCAACGTGGATTGGTTAGATACGAGTAGTTTGGAAATATAACTTGACTAAATGATTATGGAACTTTATGATAAAATTATGTGCTGTGTACTATTACTCATTGATGGTATATGTTACACTTAACCAATAGGGTGAGAAATGATTTAGACTGAGGCAAGTGATGCAAACTGTGTGATATGGTGGACCTTTGTGAATGGGAATGGTAATCTTCGTGGTATAGTTAGTAATTGGAAGTCTTGCCTTGGTCAATTAAGGATTTAACTTTATGCGCCATTGAACTGAGCCTTACTATATGACCACATGCCTGATGGGACGGGCCTGACTTAATAGGTGGTGGATTCTTGGCATTGACTACTAAAGTGGTAGGTTAGTAATGGGTGGAGGTGTGGACTATTTTGAAAGTCACATCGTGGGATTTTTTGCCGCTTCCCTGTCCAACGGTGTGTATCATTCCAAAGCACCGTGTTTGGGTTGGACGACACGAAAGCACATCGGGAGTGTCAATTGTTGAGATGAGACTTCTGAAACGTTTTGTTATGATTAGTGCTTGCTACACTAATTATATCATGTGGCTAAAGTGTACAACCTCTGCAGAGTGTTTAAATCAATATATTCGAATAGCCACGTTTGCGGTCATGGACATGCTCGGGGATTTCACCCGAGGGTTAGATTTTCATAAAACATTTGGAAAGGGAGCTGTGTGATCTAAGTCATAGGGCTGTGTAATAATTTGTTTAGGTTTTGTGTCTTTGTGAAAATAACTATGAAATTATTATTGTTTATTTGATTTGAATTAAGTTTTCAATTTATTATTTGTATTCAATTGCAAATGTTGCTTTTATGCAAAAGGACCACATAAGCCATTCCTTTGGAAAAGACCACCATTTACAAATTGCATTATGTGGTATGACTTGTGAGTACGGTTGTGTACTCCTGCTTGCTATAATCAATCAACAAAAGTGGATGAGACTTCGCCTACTTTTGAGGAGGACTTCCATGAAAGTGTTGATCGCTAGGTTTTGATCCCAGTCGGTTGCCTGTGGTGAATCGATGGGTTCCCGCTAAAGTTTATTTTGTTCCACTGCTGCTTATTTAATTATTGCCAACCCTGCGAGGCTTCATAAATGTAAACTTGACCATAAGGTCACAACAGTTATTTGTTATTCAAATTACTCGTTTATTCTATTATTTCATCTTGTGTGGATCGATATTCATCTATGTTGACACTGTGTGCACTAGCGTGATCCTGGACTAGTGCGTTATACACAGATGGTCCAGAATTGTATTTTTTGAGTCTCGACAGAGGTTGTATCAAAGTCATACTAACTGTAGGTCTTGAGCTTAGTTAGATCAGCTATATTTAGAGTGTCCAAACTATTTTCTAAAGCAAAATTGACTTGCAAGATTAATGGAATTGCTTAACTCCTCTTATGTCTCTCTTGACTCAACTATTGCTCAAATTTTTCTTCTCCCCGCTGTTTCAAACTGGCTCTTACCCTCTTGTTTATCTTGGAAGATGCATCGTCTTCAGAATTATTGTGAGCGTAAGGGAAGACTTGCTACAGAACTATGGAAGCTTTTTCAAGTGCTTGGGGGCATCGACCGACCGATGTATCGAGGCACCAACTGCGTGGTGAACGGCCAAAGCCATGGAGTGATCTGTCATTTGACCATTTACGCCTAGAGGGACACCAAAGCCAGCCACCTCTGAACATCTCCGTTCGGAGGATCGTCTGGGCCGAAGGAGTTCAAGAGTCATCACGCCTTGCTATCTTGAGGATCTGCAACATCTACGTGCGCGAGCTTCAGGATACAGTCTTCTGCTGCCATCCCCGTGCCTCCACAGCGGACCTTCCTGCACGATACCCATCAACCGATGGAGAGCACAACGCTATCATGGTTCACCTTGCCCAGTTTGCTACTTCCCAAAAAGAATCCTTGGAGATGGCTGCCACAGAGTTGGAATGTGTTCATGAGACTCTGCAGATGGCAGAGGAAAGGATCGTCGTGCTAGAAGAAGCTCTCTACAGCCAGCATGAGCACGAGGGAGACCATGATGAGGAAGACCCTGAAGAGGAAGATCCAGAGGAAGACCCGAAAGAGGCCGAGGAGCCAGCAGAGCCCGAAGCACCGAACGAGCCGATTATGCCTACACCAGGGACGTTTGTTCCTGCTGCACCAGTCCCGGGGAACCAAGACCAGTTTGCAAGGATGCCCACACAGTTCCAGGTCTACAGTAGGAGGGAGCATCGTCATGGCTGTGGAGGTTATCTCATCGACTAAGCTTGCTCAGGTTTAGGTTAAGTCAGTTGAGACTCAGTGTGTTTAAGCCGTGTCAGTTTAAGATTAGGAGTGTTGCCCTTTAGGCGATAGTTTGTGTGTTAGGTTCATTTGTTTTTCTTGTGTGTGAGTATGAGCTGCAAAGGCCCATAAGCATTTGTTGCAGCCATGCTAAGACCCCTATTAATATAAGTATTTTAGTTGATTTCTTAAAGCTATGTTGGCTAGGTTTAATCTACGCCCCCCAATTAGTTCTTAACTTATCTTGTGCTTGCTACCTTATCTAACCCATGGAGCTTTTGCCAGATGGTTCAGACTCATCACGCTGCTGCCAGTGGATCCGGAACCCCTGGGTCAGAAGAGAATGAGCAGACACCAGTAGGAGCAGTTCCACCGCAAGCACCTCCATTTGATTTGCAGAATTTTGGAGCGTTCATAGCAGCTCAAACGCAGATGATGTACACGATGATGAATAAGATGCAAAATATGAACAATAATTTGAACAACAACAACAACAACAACAATGGAGCACCAGCTGCTCACAGTCATCATGGATCATCCAAGCTAGCAGAGTTCATGAGAACTCGCTCGCCAACCTCTTCCGGTCATGTGCCACCAGTGGAAGCTGATGATTGGCTTCGCATCATTGAAAGGAAGCTATTGATCACCCAATGCAGTGATCATGAGAAGGTTCTATACGCCACCCATCAGATGGAAGGCATTGCTGCCAAATGGTGGAAAAACTTCTATGCCGCACATGAGACGCCACAGAACATTACCTAGGAAGAGTTTTCAATAGCTTTTCGCCAGTATCAGGTGCCAGAAGGAATTATTGATCTAAAGAAGGATGAATTTCATGCCCTCAAGCAAGGAGGCATGTCAGTGAACGACTACCTCAACAAATTTTCTCAGCTTGCCCGCTTTGCTGTGGAAGATGTCGCCACTGATAAGGCTCATTAGAGTCATTTTCTAAAGGGACTAAATATTGGATTGCAAGTCAGTTTGATCGTCCATACCTTTCTAGATTTCCAAGAGCTGGTCAATAAAGCTCTAATCCTTGAGGATAAGCGTAAGGAGTTGGAGGAAAACCGCAAGCGCAGAATGGCTCAGCAAGGGAGTCATCAGGCTCAACAGAAAGCGAGAACAGTTTTCCAATAGTTCACTCATTTTTCATTGTAGAACTCTTTCAGAACACCTACACCAGCTTTAGCACCTCGTCCAGCTACTCAGAACTTTCACAACCCTGCACTAGTTAACCCTAATCTAGGAAACAACCAGCAGAGTGGACCAAGAGTTTGATATACCTGTCATCAACCTGGGCACTTCGCAAACAATTGCCCTTAGAAGGGAACAATGACCTCTGTCTATTTCAACCTTGGAGCTACACCAGCTAAAACGCCAGCGCCAAGCATCAACTGCGGAGCACCTCAAGTCGTCGGTCAAGCCGGAGGAGCACCGTAGTCTGTGGTCAGAGGCCGTGTCAACCACGTCACTCTGGAAGGAGCCCAGGAAGCACCCAACGTCGTACTATGTAAGTTTCTAGTTAACTCAGTACATGCATCAGTTTTGTTTAATTCTGGAGTTTCGCATTCGTTTGTTTTTGGAGCTTTTTTGCAACCAAGAATAATTTGAAAGTTATGCATCTTAAGCATACTCTGTTAGTCTAGTAGCCTAGAGCAAAGTTAAGCTCTAGAGTGGGATGTTTAGGGCTAAGTTACTCATAGCTGGAGTTGTGTTTCTAGCCAACCTCATTGTCTTAGACACCTAAACCTTAGATGTCATTCTTAGCATAGATTGGTTAACAAGCATAAAGTTGTATTAGATTGTGGCCGAAGAGCCGTAACAGTTGAGGATGCCAATGGGAAGAAGGTGGAGTTTCTAGCCACCTTAGTGCGTGATGGACATCGGTTGGTCAATAGCTTGAAGAACATTGCTTTGGAGGATGTACCCATTGTTAGAGAATATCTAGATGTGTTTCCAGAAGAATTGCTAGGAATACCGCCAGACCGCAACATTGAATTCGTTATTGATTTAGTGCCGGGAACAGCACTAAGACCTTATCGGATGCCAGTCAATGAGTTAGTAGAAATGAAAAAGAAGATAGAAGAACTTCTTGAGAAAGGTCATGTGAGACCTAGTTCGTCGCCATAGAGAGCACCAGTTTTGTTTGTCAAGAAGAAGGATGGAAGCATGAGAATGTGCATCAATTATCGTGCTCTTAATGAGGTTACCATTAAGAACAAGTACCCACTGCCCCAAATCGATGATTTGTTTGATCAGATGAAAGGAGCCGGAGTGTTCTCAAAGATAGATCTACAATCAGGTTACCATTAGTTGAAGATTTGTATGAAGGATATACCAAAGACCGCTTTCTCTACGCGGTACAAACACTACGAGTTGTTAGTCATATCCTTTGGTCTAACTAATGCCCCTGCATACTTTATGAACATGATGAATAAAGTATTCATGGGATATTTAGACAAGTTTGTAGTTGTATTTATTGATGATATTTTGGTTTATTCCTAGACAGAAGAAGAACATGCTGAGCACCTGAGGTTAATCCTAGAGAAACTTAGAGAGTATCAATTGTATGCTAAGTTCAACAAGTATGATTTCTGAAAAAATGAAGTCGATTTTCTTGGTCATGTGATGATAGCCGAAGGAGTAGCAGTTGACCCTGGCAAAGTTAAAGTAATACTGCATTAGGAGCAACCCAAGACAGTAACTCAGATTCGTAGTTTCTTGGGAATTGTGGGATATTATCACCGCTTCATCAAAGGATTCTCAACGATTGCTAAACCCCTTACGCAATTGTTGAAGAAGGAGAAGAAGTTCACTTGGACCCCAGCTGGTGAATAAAGTTTTCAAGAATTGAAGAAGCGTTTGACTTCAGCCCTAATGTTAACTCTGCCAGATATCCGGAAAGATTTCGATATCTACTCTGATGCTTCGTGTCAAAGATTAGGATGTGTCCTGATGCAAGAAGGAAGAGTTGTTGCTTATGCATCAAGACAATTGAGACCTCATGAGGAGAATTACCCTACCCATGATCTAGAATTAGCTGTTGTAGTGCATACTTTAAAGATTTGGTATCATTACCTCATGAGTTTGAAGTACATCTTCACTCAGTCTGACTTGAACATGAGATAGAGGATATGGTTGAAATTAATAAAGGATTATAATCTTGGAATCCACTACCATGCTGGAAAATCCAATGTCGTTGCAGATGTTTTAAGTCGCAAGAGCTACTGCAATGCTTTGGAAGTAAAAGAGAATGACCCAGAACTTCATGAGGAGTTTTAGAAGCTGATGCTAGAGGTGGTAGCCGAAGGATTTGTGGCCAGCCTAGAAGTACAGTCTACCTTGGAAAAGCAGATTCGAGCTGCCCATCCAAAGGACCCCGTGATTGCAGGCATCAAGCTCAAAATGACAGAAGGAAAATTCAAGGACTTCACCAAGGATGATCAAGATATACTTTGGATCAATGGACGTATCTACGTGCCAGATGTTTATGGTCTATTCACCCTAGAAGTACTAAGATGTACCAGGATGTGAAGAACAAATTTTGGTGGCCAAATCTGAAGCGAGAAGTTGCAGAGTTCGTCGCCTTGTGTGACGTATGTCAGAAAGTAAAAGCAGAACATCAGAGAGCAGTAGGTTTGTTACAACCCCTGAAGATTCCAGAGTGGAAATAGGAAGAGATTGGAATAGATTTCATTACCGGTTTGCCCAGGACTCAATCGGGTTATGATTCGATTTTGGTAATAGTGGATCGTTTGACGAAGATTGCTCATTTCTTGCCCATCAAAGCCACTTACTTAGGAGATCGCCTTGTAGAGTTATATATGTCAAGGATTGTCAGTTTGCATGGTGTGCCTAAGAAGATAGTATCAGATTGAGGATCTCAGTTCACCTCTCGATTCTAGCAGAGTCTGCGTGATGCCTTGGGAACTCATCTGAATTTCAGTACTACCTATCATCCTCAGACAGATGGGCAGACTGAAAGAGTAAATCAAATATTAGAGGATATGTTGAGAGCTTGTGCTCTAGCTAATGCTACCAGTTGGGACAAGAGTTTGTCGTATGTAGAATTCTCGTACAACAACAGTTACCAAGCCAGTCTGCAGATGTCACCATTTGAAGCTTTGTATGGTCGTGCATGCAGAACCCCTTTGAATTGGTCAAAAACAGACGAACGTTTAGTATTTGACGTAGATATTATTTAATAAGCAAAAGAACAAGTGTCTATGATCAGAGAAAGATTAAAGATAGCTCAGTCTAGATAGAAGAGTTATGCTGATAACCGTAGTCATGATCTCAGCTTTGAACCAGTGGATTTTGTTTATCTTCGGGTTACTCCGCTTACAGGTGTCAAAAGGTTTCATGCCAAATGGAAGCTTGCCCCTAGGTATGTTGGTCCATTCAGGATTTTAGAATGCCGTGGAAAAGTTGCTTATCAGCTTGAACTGCCGCAGTCTTTAGCAGGAGTCCATGATATGTTTCTTGTCTCTCAGTTGAAGAAGTGTCTCTGTGTGCCGACAGAACAAACCCCCTTAGATTCAATTGAATTAAAAGAAGACCTTGTTGGGTCACGGGGTAGGCTACGATAGCTACAAACAAAAATTCTACCACGCGAACCAGGATGCCAAGCAAGTAGATGATCACAGATCGTTACCAGACGCCAGCAGAGCGGCGGAAGAAGGGTTGGAGCACTGGTCCAACGAAGAGCGATCGATGTAGTGGTCGAGTCGATCGTCTCTTCCAAAGAACGTCTGCGGTTCCTTGTGAAGATCGCGGATCGTCCTCAAAGCGTAATAATCGTAGTAGCGCCTCTCACGGTATCCACACGCCCAGGAAGGAACAACCGAACGCGGTGTGCGGCACCAAGTCGCACGGTGGAGCTCTCAAGAAGATGGCGGCTCGGGTTTTGGTGGTGTTTCACGATCCTCCCAATGACCTCATGCACCTCCTTATATAGTGCTCGTGGACGGATCCTATCCGAACACGCCATTTAATCGTATTCGCATCTTGGTTTGTTCCAACCCGTTAAGTGTGTGACCAGAGGTTCATGTGTAGTTCGGTTGTGATTCGAAACCGCTTCCGATCACGAGTCGAAGCGGCTCCTAGCGAGAACATATCGATTCCCGAATACACACAAATTATATCGGACGAACCTTAATGCAATATGATCTACGACCGGTCTTCATCACTTACGACTAGGTCCTATCTCAGATACGATCCGGTTCAGTATGTGGTCACGACGATTCGTAACTCCTTACGACGTGTTACGACCACTCAGGATTACGTTCGACCGATCCACGACTAGCTCAGATTTGCATACGACGATCACCAGAATCGCTCGACTGAGCGACCTACTCGTGTATACTCCCTTTGCCTCACGATGTCTGGTTGAACTCCAGGTGAGATGTTGTGTCATCCATGAACTGTTCAATACTTTCTCGATCGAGTATCAGATAACTTTACGTGGTCGAACACTTCGACTACTAGTGGCATGGCCATGCACTTTCTTTATCCGATCACAACGAGGGGCCCAGAGACATCTCTCCTGTTATGCTAGGAGGGGCAAATCCCATATCCGACCAGTCACATTCCTCTCCATGTTTCAGAGCATACCCGAAAGTTACCTTTATAACTACCCGATTCATGTGTAGCGTTTGGCAACCCCTAAGAGTGCTCTTACACATGTAGGAAACCATGCTGATCTCAGGTCTAAGGATTATACATCATCATTGCTTGAGACCAACTAATGACACATAGATTCATAACAATCTCAATAGTGCCTCAAGGTGGGTCTTATCCAACATCATGTTCTCTAACATGTGTCCATATTATTGGTTTGATATCTCCATATCTATGACTCGTGAAACATAGTCATCAACCAATACATATGCTAGTCTATTCATATGTGTCCTCATATGTTTACGACCAGGGATCGTATAAGAATAATTATCGCAGGAATATAGAGTTTCACAACCAAGTCACATACTTGATAATAAATATTAACAATATTATTCTAGGAACAAGATAACACATTATCCAATGTCATGAACATAATGAAATATAATCATCTCTATGATTGCCTCTAGGGCATATTTCCAACAGACCTCACTTATAAAGAGCAACCAGTCAAGATTTTGGATGTTATAGAGCATTGAACAAAGTTTGGATGTCACAGAGCATCGGACCAGAAGCAACACCGTTTGTTTTTGCAAAGTCTAGTGGAGCAACCACTCCGAAAGAGAAGCAACGTGCGAGTGTGAAGAAGAGCTTAAACCCGAGTTTCCTAGCCTTTTCTCTAGCTAGCCTGAATCTCGGGGTCGAGATTCCTTTAAGGGGTGAGATTTGTAACATTCCAATTTTCTGAGCTTTAAAAATCTTTTGAATAGTTTGGTGGTTGGAAAATTCACCCAGGAGTTTATTTGAATATAATTCAAAGCTTAATATGGACTTTCAATATCAAAACAATTTAATATGATTAATGTCAACATCAACTATTGTTAAAACTAAATAGCTTTGGACCGAATCTCCTTGGATTTGGCCCATTTCCCTTGTTTCTTGGCCCAATCACGTGCGCACTCAGCCGCGCTGCTCCTCTCTTTGCCTCACTGACCGATGGGCCCCGTCTATCAGGATTTCCTTCCACCTCCACCTTCGTCCCCGCGTGAGCGTCGCGCACATCCGCCATTGTTGCCACCTCAAGCTTCGTCCGACAAAATCAAATCTCCAACTGAAATATCTTAGGATTTCGCGTCAAACTCTATCCCGTATCTCCCCGTATCCGAATTTGTTAGTCTTATCCCGAATCCCTTTCTATCTCTAAAAACCGCGGAGTCCAAAAACATTGCGATTTGGGGATTCCTTATCCTAGCCCGATCCCGCAGTATAGATAGCACTCTTGGGATCGCATTGTCGCCCTCGTCCAGAACCCCCAAGTCTCCACCCCCCTAGAACCCTAGCGCCGCCGTAATTTGAACTTTTAGGGTTTTGGCCGAGGTTATCGTTTTGTGAATTGCTCAGCCACCGTCAATGCCTCGTCGATGTCATCTACACCACCGGGTTCGCTGTTGCAAGAGCTACCTCGGGCACCTCTTCGCATCACCGGAGCGTCACCGGAGGACTTTCCCGACAACAGCCAAGCTTCACCACCGCTTAACCCTCACCGCCGGCCACCACCGTCGTCTTCAACCGCCAGTGAGCACCCCATCAAGTGTGCAATAACGCCCTTTACCCGCTGGTAACACTCACTGTCGGCGAAGCACCGCCGTTCGCCGGTTGCCATCAGGCCTAGAGCCGTTGTCATCGTCGAGCCTACGTGGCCGTCCACCTCAGCGCCAACGTCAGCCCAACGCTTGCGTGCCATTGACGTGGCGGTCCAATCAACGCCACATCAGCTCATGCGTGGCGCAGTCCAACCCTAACATAGATCCAAAAGCCCATAGATCTGTTCCACGGTGCACTGAGCCACTGCTTTGTGGGACCCGTTGTTGGATGCACTATTCTGTAGACTGGTACACCTGTAGACCAGCGAACCAATCTCATGGACCCGGTCTATAGACCGAGGGCCCACCTATCAGTCTCTAAATCTTTTTCTCTAATTTTATTTTTTTTCCAAAATTGAGGAATGATGTTATGCTTGCGTCATATTCTGGATTTTCCAGTAGGAAAATATTTCGGGAAATTCTAGAAATTCCAATTTTGCTATTTTCTTTAGATTAGATCTTCCAAAAGCCATATCTTATTCATCCGAACTCTGATTGAGCTCATTCAAATGTATAAATTCATCTAAATTCAAGCTCTATTTTTCATATATTTTTATTTAATTTAGGGGGTTTTTTCTCTCTATTATTTATTTATTTTGTTTATTTACTTCATTTGCGAGTAGACGTAGATTTTTTGGGGAATTTTGAAGAAGAAGGGGTTCACCTAGACCAAGACCAATACCAGGATCTCATTCTAAGACAAGTTGTACCTTTAATCATATTGAACCTAGTTTTTCAAAATTACTTTGATTCAACTTATTGCATTTACTTTGAGTATTTATTTAAATGCTTTGGGATAAGTTATTCATCCTAATTGTTTATATCCACCTTGTTTATTGTTATGTCATGGTCCTTTGTCACCCTAGATTGGTTCATTTTTAGTTGGTATTATTGTAGCACCAACATGGGTTGGTTAGATATGAGTAGTTTACTTAGCCATGCAACGAGTCTTCATTTTATGTGAGTTGCAAATATAACTTTGACTAAATGATTATGGAACTTTGTGATAAAACTGTGTGTTGTGTGTTATTACTCGTTGATGGCGTGTGTTGCACTTAACCAACATGGTGGGAAAAGATTTAGATTGAGACAAGTGGTGGAAACTGTGTGATGTGGTAGAGCTTTGTGAATGGGAATGGTAATCTTCGTGGCATAGTTTGAAATTGGAAGTTTTGCCTTGGTCAATTAAGGACTTAACTTTGTGCGCTGTTGAACTGAGCCTTACTGTACGACCACATGCCTGATAGGACGAGCCTAACTTAGTGGGTGGTGGATTCTTGGCATTGAGTACTAAAGTGGTAGGTTAGTAATTGGTGGAGGTGTAGACTGTTTTGAAAATCACACGCGAGATGGTTCACCGCTTTCCTGTCCAACGGTGTGTGTCATGCCAAAGCACTGTGTTTGGGTTGGATGAGGGGAAAGCACATCGGGAGTGTCAATTGTTGAGATGAAACTTCTGAAACGCTTTATTATGATTAGTACTTGCTACACTTATTATATCGTAGTGGTAAAGTGTACAACCTCTGTAGAATGTTTAAATCAATCTATTCGAATAACCGCGTCCGCGGACATGGACATGCTCGGGGATTTCACACGAGGGTTAGATTTTCATAAAACATTTTGAAAGGGAGCTGTGTGATCTAGGTCATAGGGTTGTGTAATAATTTGTTTAGGCTTTGTGTCTTTGTAAAAAAAACTATGAAATTATTATTGTTTATTTGATTTGAATTAAGTTTTCAATTTATTATTCGTATTCAATTGCAAATGTTGCTTTTATACAAAAGAACCACATAACCCATTCCTTTGGAATAAACTATCATTTATAAATTGCATTCTGTAGTATGACTTACGAGTACGGTTGTGTACTCATGTTTACTATAATCAATCAATAGAAGTGGAGGAGTCTTCACCCGCTTTTGAGGAGTTCTACGAAGGTGCTGATCGCTAGATTTTGATCACAGTCGGTTGCCTGTGGTGAATCGATAGGTTCCCGCTGAAGTTTATTTTGTTCCGCTGCTGCTTTTTTAATTATTGCCAGCTCTACGAGGTTTAATAAATATAAACTCGACCATAAGGTCACAACAATTATTTATTATTCAAATTACTCGTTTATTCTGGTATTTCGTCTTGTGTGGATCGATATTCATCTATGTTGACACTGTGTGCACTAGTATGATCATAAACTAGTGCGTTATACACAGAGAATCTAAAATTGTATTTTCAGGTCCCGACATAAGGCACGACTAGTTGTCCATGGTTTCTCCCAAAGACCTCGAATAGATTATGAAGAAACAAACTCTCCCGTGATGGATGCAATAACTTTTATTTATCTTATTAGTCTGGCAATAAAAGAACACCTTGACCTACGTCTAATGCGTGCTGTTACAGCATAGTTGTATGGATCACTTGATAGTGACATCTATATGAAACTCCCCCGAAGGATTTAAGCTGCCATAAGCAAGTTCTCGAGAACAATATTCAATAAAACTGAAAAGGTCACTATATGGACTAAAACAGTCTGGACGAATGTGGTATAACCGTCTTAGTGAATATTTGACAAAAGAAGGGTAGATAAATGATTCTATTTGTCCATGTATATTCATAAAAAGATTCAGACATGAATTCGTGAGTCATTGTGTTGACGATCTAAAGTTGGTTGGAACTACTGAAGGATTTTCTAAAGCAGTAGACTCCTTGAAGAAGGAATTTGAAATGAAGGATCTGGGGGAAACAAAAATTTTGTGCATCTAGAAACCTATACATACAAAATTTTGAAACAATTTTACGTGGATAAAGCACATCCATCAAGTACCCCGATGGTTGTAACATCGCTTGATGTAACTAAAGATACTTTTCTACCCCCATAGAATGATAATGAAATTCTTGGCCGTGAAGTGCCATATTTAAGTGCCATAGGAGCACTATTGTATATTTCCACTCATACACGACCTAATATCGCATTTGCTGTTATTTTGTTAGCAAGATATAGCTCTTGTCCTATAAGAACACATTGGAATGGTGTCAAGCATATACAACGTTACCTTCAAGGTACACATGACATGGGGTTATATTTTTCTTGCACATCCAAGAAAGAATTAGTTAGTTTTGTGGATGCAGGGTATCATCTATCTTGATCCCCACAATGGTCGATCACAAACTGGATATGTTTTCACCTGAATTAATTAGTTAGTTTAGTTTTGTGCGTTCAATGAAGCAGACTATAGCTGCAACCTCATCTAACCATGCAGAAATTCTGGCAATCCATGAAGCAAGTAGAGAATGTGTTCTGTTAAGGAATATGACAGCTCATTCGAAGAGCGTGCGGCTTCCTATAGAAAAGGAAGCACCTACAATCATACATGAGGACAATGCGGCATTCATTACTCAACTAAAGGAGGGATATATAAAAGGAGACAATGAAACATATATCGCCAAAAAATTTCACTAACAGTCCAACAAATTCACTCAAGTGAGACTGAGAATATTGCAGATTTATCCACTAAGGCGCTTCCTACTGCAACATTCAAGAAATTGACCGACATGGTTGGACTACAGAGACTCAGAGATCTTAAGTGGTCATGGGGAGTGGTACGTTGTGTACTCTTTTTTTCCTTAACCATGGGTTTTTCCCACTCTGTTTTTCCTTAGTAAGGTTTTTAACAAGGCATACATATTCACATATAACGGACCAGGGGAGTGTTACAAATATGGCGTCAATTACTACTACCACTTCAATTTATCATCCTAAGTTGCATTCACAACTTGAGCTAACAATAGTTGCTGATTTGATCAAACAAATGAAGGAAGTATTACATGTTGCTAAGAGAGTGGATGGGGAGGATAGCCAAAGGGAAAGAATTCACAACTTGAGCTGACAATAGTTGCTGATTTGATCAAACAAATGAAGGAAGTCTTACATGTTGCTAAGAGAGTGGATGGGGAGGATAGCCAAAGGGAAAGAAGGCAATGCTTATTTTCGGCCGAAAGCAAGGCTAGACAAGGAAGACATGTGGTGTGTAAGAAAAACGCACCTAGGCTGAAGTCTATTCATGAGAGGCCAAGCATGCATGCATGGTGTGCAGTGACAAAGTAGCCGCCTGGGGGGCTAATGTGGAAGCTAGGCGCACGGCATGAGAAGTTTGGATGGTTTGTGACAGAACAAGGCTAGTGCAAGGAGCAAAAGAAAGAGATACTAGGTTCCCATGTGGGACTCTTTTGGATTCCATTTTGATCTCTATTTTTGGACAACCATCATTTTTTATTTTGTGATTCAGACTGTTCACGCACGTGGTAATGTTCATGCATGGTACTGTTCATCCAGATAGGATAGTTTGTGCTGGAGTTAGTTTCGGTTTTAGCTAGTAAATCCGAAATCCCTTTTTGCTATTTTTTTAATTCTGAAAGTAGAAGAGCCTGAGTTTTGTGCATTTAGGAGGTTGAATTGGTTTTAGACACTATTCACGTATACTGTTTATATGTGGTACTATTCATCCAAAACCATTGTAGCATATTTAAGCCCCATGGCCGCACCATGTAAAGACAAGTTATGATTTGAATAATAAAAATCAAAAAAGCCACTTGGCGCATATTGTGTGTTCTTTTGTTTGGGAGATGAGAGGCTTGTTGTTCTTGAGAGACTAAGAGAGATCAAGAGGTTGGCACTGTTCACGCATGGTTACTATTCATGCATGGAAACTGCTCACTGAGGTTACTACTACTTGCAATTTAATATATTATATTGGTTTGTGAGTGCGTTGATTTTCTTTCAATTCAATTCACCCGAATTGATATGTGGGATTGCTATTCTCCCCTCAAGTCATCCTATTCGGTATTGTTCATGCAGCACTATTCATGTGTATGCTACTATTCATCCAAAGCAAAGAGAAGAAGACGATGCATTACTAATCTTCGTGTGTACCTTGAAAAATTGGGCCAATAATTTGGGATCCTTCTAATCAACTAGTTGGATCTTTATCAGGTGGTATCAGAGCTTCAGTTGCACACGGTACTTTGTTGATGCGAAGATCAAGGATCGACATGGTCGACATGAAGGAAATGAAGCTAATCATGCAATTCAACTATACTATAGATCAATGTAAGGAGGATCCACTCTACGAGATGAGCTACATATTCTTCAATTGGTGTCAAGTGGGGAATACAGATTGTGTTGTGATGATCGATACGGGAAGCTTGACACAAACTGTAAGCCAAACACTTGTGGACAAATTGGAGTTGGTCACAAAGCCGCATCCATAGCCATATCTATTTCTTTGGAGGTTCAAACACATTCCGATCACAAAACAAGTGGAGGTAAAATTTTCTTTGGACGGGTATACTGCTGTTGTTACTTGTGATGTGATTCCTATGCATATGCAAGCATGTTCGTTGGTAATTAGTGCATATTGGTTGGCCAAATATCACATACACCAAGTTGCATCATGTCCCGTCATGCGTCTCTCTTTTCCTTGGAGATAAACGCGAAGGGAGATTACATATTGGTCATTGTTGAGATACCCCAAAGATAGACAATGGCGTGACACGGTCCAAGATGCTATTGAAGAGCAATAGCGAAAGCTAAAGGCGGAGAAATGAGAAGAAGAAAGGTTAGTCGAGGAAGAAAAGAAGAAAACAACAATGATGGCAAATTCAATGGCGAGGCACCACAAGACGATCTTTGTATGCTGACCAAGACAGTTTGGGTGGATGACACGGCTATTGTCTATAAAGGACAACGAAGCAACATGTTCAAATCTGAATGCAAGATCAAAGAGAAGGTTTGCAAGCTTATCATTGATGGTGGCAGCTACAACAACGTCATCAGCAAGGATTTGGTGCAAGTTTTGGGATTGTCAACGTGGCGGCATCCTCAACCGTACTATGTGCAATGGTTGCACAATGTTAGTAAGCTGAAGGTGACTCACCGTGTTACACTTTCATTTTCAGTGAGAGATTTTCAAGACAAGGTGGAGTGCGATGTCGTGCCTATTTACACATGTCACTTGCTGTTGAGACATCCATGGCAATTCGATCACAACGCTACACACCACGGGAGGTCCAACAAGTACTCTTTGGTGCATCAGGGCAGATCGTATACCATGTGTCCTATGCCGGAGAGTGCTATTCGTGCTGAGAAGATCATCGTTGAAAAGGCGGTCGTGAAGACTACCCTGAAACTAAGGGCGGTTTCACATGAAGGGGGAGGGGATGATACGGCGTCAAGTACTACTACCACTTCAATTTGTCATCCTAAGTTGCATTCACAGCTTGAGGTGACAATGGGTGTTGATTTGATCAAATAAATAAAGGAAGTGTTACATGTGACCAAGAGGGTGGATGGGTAGGATGGCCAAAGGGAAAGAAAGTAATACTTGCTTTCGGCCGAAAGCAAGGCTACACAAGGAAGACATACGGCGTGTGAGGAAAACGCACCTAGGCTGAAGGCTATGCATGGGAGGCTAAGCATGCATGCCTGGCGTGCAGTGATAAAGTGGTCGCGAGGGGGGGCAAGGTGAAAGCCAGGTGCACAGCACGAGAAGCTTGGATGGTTTGCGACACAAGAAGGCTGGTGCAAGATGCAAAGGAAATAGATATTCGGTTTCCATGTGGGACTCCTTTGGATTCCGTTTTGATTTTTGATTTAGACATTGTTCCCGCGCGTGGTACTGTTCATCCAAATAGGATAGTTTGAGGTAGAGTTAGTTTCGGTTTTAGCTAGTTGATCTGAAATCCCTTTTCGTTGTTTTTTAATTCTGAAAATACGAGAGTGAGTTGTGTGCATTTAGGAGATTGAGTTGGTTTCGGACACTATTCATGCGTATTGTTCACGCGTTGTACTGTTCATCCGAAACCATTGTGCTTACGTGGGAGCCTATTTAAGCCCCTATGGCCGCACCACGTAAAGACAAGTTATGACTTGGAGAATAAAAATCAGAAAAGCCACTTGGTGCTTATTGTGTGTTCTTGTGTTTGGGAGATGAGAGGCTTGTTCTTGAGTGACTAAGAGAGATATTCACACATGGTACTATTCATGCGTGGACACTGTGTGATACCTTGTTTAAGAAATTGGGTAACTAAAAGAATTAAAAGGAAAATAAATTAATTAATTAATAGTGAAGAATTTCATAATTTTATTGGATTGGGGAGTGTACTGGGCCTCCGGCCCATAGCCCAAGTGGGGGAGCCCAGTTTTAAGATGGAGAAGTGGAAGCTGGCCAAAACCCTAGCCCTTCTTTCCCAGCCAAAACCCTAGCTGCATGTTGCTGTGTGCTGTCCCTGTGCTAGAGCTGTTGCCACCGCCTACTTTCTCATCTCTCCCCCTCCCAGCCGCCTCAAACCCCTGGCCGAACTCCTGCCCTCTCCTCTCCTTCATTAGCCGTGCCCCCTCCTGAAGATGGTGCTGTCCCTCTTCTCTCTCCTGAATCGACGCCATTGGGCTCTATCGCCCGATCGCCGCCGGTCTGGTCAGCCCAGCCGACACCGCAGGCTCCTCGGCTCCTCCGGCACCCGGCGCTTCTTGTTGCGCCGCCCGCCCCGCCTCCCCCACCGCAGGCGCTTGCTTGGCTGGGCTCACCATGACAATCTCTCTCCTGCCTCCTCTCCAACCCCGCCCGCCATCGCTGATGACCAGGAGCGGTGGCCACGTCGAGGTTATGGAAACTGGGGTCAGGGAAGCCGAGCGCCTCGCTCGTTGCCAACGAGGAGGGCGGCATCCTCTTTCTTCCGCGCCACCTCTGGTCCCTCCCTGCGCCGCTCGGCTCGGCCGGTCCATGGCGCCGCCGGTGCTGCCTATGCCCGGCGCCTCCTCCTTGCGCTGACACCGCCTGGTACCGTCGCTGCTCCCTACGGCGCCTCCTCCTGCCCCGGCTCCTTGGCCCGTCTGGCCTCTTCTCCCTGGCTGCCGCCCCGTTCTGCGTGATGTGGCACAGCTGCGTGTCGCAGGGCCTCAGCAAGGTCGATTCAGTGCCGGTGAGCCGGATTCGGCAGTGGCGGCACCAACACAGGTGTTGGATTTTGTAATTGATGCAATTGTCACTCTAGATGTCATTGTTGATGCTTATCAACCTATTGCTTTATTGTTCTAGCAGGAGTTGGCAGTTTATCCTTTATGGATGATCACTTAGTCACAGGCAATGATCTTAATGCCAATTTCCTAATTCCTCCTGATGAGAGCATATATGGTAGTAGATCCTGAGCTGAGGTTTGTTGTGAGTCCTTAAAAGATTTCAATCCAATGGTTTGAGTGGCTGTCGAAAAGGGTGATCCATCGCTTATTGATGGAGAATTCCTTGACTAGTTCGACATTATTGTAGTTAGTTGTGCATCTCTTAAAACGAAATTGTTATTTAATGACAACTGTCGGAAGAGAAGCAAACATATTGCCTTCTATGCTATAGAGTGCAAGGATTCTTGTGGTGAAATATTTGTTGACCTGCAGAACCATAGCTATCTTCAGAAGAAGCCTGGAGGAGAGGCTGAACAGCAGGAGTTGACATACCTTAGTCTGCAGTGGGTGCTGGATGTGGCTATGAGGCTTGCTACTGGTGTTAGTGAAGCCTAATTGGTGAAGTTGCTAACTGCTCTTGAACCCTTAAGGTGGTGGTGAACCCCGGTGCTAGTGCGTTCCGCCTTTTTGTCTTCTGTATCACGGTTGAGGCAAGTGCAAGTATTATTAATGAGTTGTTATATTACATACCTGATGAATGCCATAGTTTAAGGATGATGCTTACTGCTTAGTAATGTTGACGAGCATGAGTGCCATAGTTTAATGATAATGTTTTTATGACGATGCTTATGTGATAAAGCTTACATGGAAATGTTTACATGACGACACATGCTAATGTTTATGTGATGACGCTTACATGGTGGTGTTTACATGAGAATGCTTACATGGCAATTTTAAATGATGATGTTTACATGGTAATGGTTTCATGATTGATGGCAATGATGATGGGACAAGGTGAGCAATGAGACTACCTTCCTAATAATGACAATGATGAATCATGTTAATGACAATGAACATGTGCATTTGCATCGTGACATTCATTCCTGAACCTTGGACTACGTGGTAGCCAAGGGCTGTTTTCTTGAGATCCCTGTCATACATTTGACGGGCCTGGTCCCCACACTCGTGGAGTGTGGGTTTTGGATCCCTATGCCTAGAGGGCACAGGCTTAGAGTATGTATCGACGGATACACTACTCGGCATTACCGGTAATTGCAAAGAAGTGAAGTATTTTGCATTCGTGGCATATTAATTGCATTTCTGCATAAGAGATGGAGTTATGGTATATAATGCTGTGTTCATGATGGGATTGTTTGTTCCCTCTAACTACTTATGATGCTATCATAAGAGATGGGTTGTGGTATATCATGCTGTCATTCATGATGGAATTGTTTATTCCCCTTGACTATTTATGATGCTATTGTTTGATTTGCTATTGCACTTTGCTGAGTTGTGGACTCACACTTATTGTGTGGTGCTTGCTAGGTACCTCTCGAGGCAGCAACATGCATGGGAAGGGGTAGACGTGGTGCACGACACATAAACACAAAACACAATGAATAAACTAGTCCCATTATCCACAAATTCATACTCTTGATAATTGCTTTAGTTTTTGTTTTGTGATCATCCTTCGTGGTGGATGTTTTGATTGTGATCTTGGACGACCCGGTTATGTTCTTAATTCCTCGTTGTTTAAGTTCATTCGATGGATTAGACGGTTTGATTTCGATTATTTTATCATTCTCGTGGCTTGATTGGTTAATTATGCTTTAGATGTAGCTATTTGGCCATTATCTGCTTGAGCTTAGTAATGTTGGGCTGCTTTAACTCAGTTGTTAAAGAGAAGGCTTTATGAATTGATTTATGTTCAATTGATAGATGCTATGCTTCTATTGAGTAACTTATAGATTGTGCTAATATTGAATAATAACTTTATGCCATTCATGAATGAATGTTTGGTTGAAGGTTTAAATAGATGTCGATGGTTGATATTATCATTCTTCATGATATGGTTGAATTAGTAATAGCTTATCGATCTTTATATATATACTCTTGATAGTGTTACCAAAGTTGATTCAATATAATTGTATGATTGAGGATGATTTGTTGATGAATTCTGATTCAATTCTTATATTTATTCTACTAGATATTGATCTTTTTATGTTATTATTGGAAAGATGGTTGAAATTCTTTCGTATTGTTGTTGTAGGTTAGTCTTTTAGGTAACATCTTGGCTTCCGCATAGTCAGGATGTTACAATGAGTTATTATTTGAGCATCCTGCTTAGAGAATTTCTATTGGTTATGTTTTATGCATTTGATGGTTTGTAATAGCGTTGATTAGCGACTTATGGACGTTGTTATGATTACGTTTTAATTTGGATGTTTGGATTATTGATTATTATCTTTGATATCTGTTGGAACCTCCAGTATGGTTACTATACAAAGGAGGTTCTGCCGAAATTTAGAATTTTGTCTTAGGTTTTAATTTGTTACTTTGTTAATTTAGTAGCATTCTAGGCTCATGTTGGGCTGGAGTGTTATACACTGTTCACCGACGTTACTACTACTTGCAATTCAATCTAATAGATTGGTTTGTTAGTGTGTTATTTTCTTGCAATTCAATTCACCCGAATTGGTATGTGAGATTGCTATTCTCCCCTCAAGTTATCCTATTCGGTACTGTTCATATGGGTACTGAGAAAAGAGGACAAGAGAAGAAGACGATGTATTACTAATCTTCGTACGTACCGTGAAAGATTGAACCAATAATTCGGAATCTTTCTAATCAACTAGTTCGACCTTTATCAAAATAAATTCCTTTCACGTAGACGTCCTTTGCCCCTCAAAGTCATACCTCTGCAAGGCCATAACCTCTATGCGATGAAAGCGGAAACTCTTGTGCCATCACTCCCTGTAACTCTTTGATTTAATTATTCGCTTTCTCTTACGCCTATAAATATGGCCTTTGTAAAAACTGGAACCATATAAGAAGAATAAGAATTATCTCTCCCATCTCCTCTACATTATTTCTCTCTATTACTTTGTAGTTGTTATCAGTTATTATTTAACAGAGATCAAGTTACTTTTATAGCTTAGTTCAAGCTCACTGGAGGTCTATTTTAAATTTTTAATAACAATGTGGTTTGCGAGTTTAAATTGGAAGTTAAAACTTAAAGGAGATATAGTCCTCGTAAGCCCATCTGCTCCAGGGATTCAGCCCACTAGCCCAAATACAAACATAGCCATGATACTCCTCCTGGTTCATTTATTTATTTATTATTCCGTAAATACAACTATACAACCGTGAAGAAATTCTTACAAAGAATTCGAGTCTCTCATTTGATTATGACGCAAATCCAAGTTCTCCAGCCCATCAAAATCCTGCGTCCTGAACACATGTACATAAATCAAAAGGCGCCAAATTCAAAATCGCACCGCCGTGCCGCTCGTCCCGGCCGGGGCCGGCACGTCCAACGGTTCAAGCGAGCCCTCGACCAAACCTGCGCCGCCGCTGCCGTCGTCGTCGTCGCATCCGTTCAGCCACGTGAGGTTCTTGGGGTCCTCCCGGAGTAGCATGGCGTCGTACCGCGTGCTCGGGAACGCGTCCGGCTCGGCGACCCGCGCGGCGGCCGCGGCCGTGAGCTTGCCTTTCTCAGACGTGGACCAGCCCCTGGTGGTCGTGCCAGCGTCGGAGGTCGTGTCCATGAGACCGAGGCGGCTTCTCGACACTACGGAGCGGATGCTCCGCTGGTGGACCGTCGGTTTGCGGAGGGCCGGCGCGCCGTCGTTCTTATTTACCGTGAGTTTCGCGTTGGTGTTTGCCGATTGCCGAGAGCTCGTCCTCGTGACACTATTGCTCATGGTGGCTGAGGCGAGCCCGGCGGTCAGACGAGGCGTGGCCTTCTCGACATTGATCTTTTGGCAGTCACCGTTCCTGGATGATCTACTTGCCAGCAGGTCCATGCTGGGCGCGCTCTGAGCGATAGTGACCGCCGGAGACGGGGAAGGGCGCCACCTCTGGGTCGTCGTGCTCAACGCGGCCAGGCCATTGCCGTGGCATTGCTTCGCGGCCACTGGTAACGGCCGCGGCTTGATGATGCTGGATCGTGCGCCATGCGTGCTCACATCACGCGGTTGCGGCTCGGGAGACGCGGCCTGCGCCGTTGACCCCGTGGTGGTCTGGATGGCGAACCTCCAACGTGCCACGGCATTGGAGCCACGTCTGGCCAGTGCCGGTTGCTGAGACGTCGCGGTGCTGGTTGACCTCAGGCCTGAGGCTCCGGTCGTGGCACGTGGCCGCGTGCTTGTCGGCGCCGAGAGCCCGGAGTTGGACGACGGTGACGCCTTGGGTTTGCCGGTGGCGAAGCCAGAGACGTGTCGTGCTTGTGCGTTGTCCCGGCGACGGGATCGAGCGTTCGCCGCGGCGCTCCTTGCTGTGGCCGGCGTGCGGGGGCTCGTCGCCGAGGACCCCAACGGCGTAGAGCTCGCGGACGCATTGCTTGCGGTATTGATCGACGATGACGATGCCGACGACAATGTCCTGACGTGCGACGAGCGACCGGAGGACGCAATCGCCGGCGTGTTGACGGAGGAGTGCGTCGCGGAGCTGCTCCTCACCAGCCTCGACGTTGGGTTCTCGTCCTCCCGGCGTGTCAGGGATAGCTGCATTATAATCGCAAAATGCATGAATGCATCCAGAGCAAATGGGAAACACGGTTTCATGTTTAATTAAAGAATCACATATCATTGTAACAGAAAACACATGGATCAAAGAGCAACTGAGGAGGCACATGCACATACCCGTGAATTACTTTTCGCATATGACGCCGATCTAGCCCTTGCCAGCCGGTTCGGCACCGCCCCCGAGACCTGACGGCCTGCGGCGCTCGTCGCCGGGGACAAGAGGGGCGAAGCCGGAGGAGTCAGAAGCCTATCAATACAGTGAAAATGTAAAAACAAAAGGTCCATTTTTTTCTCACGACATTTCAACGTTTGGAATCATCACATTGCGTCGATTCATCCATACCAATCATAGTCATGCTTCCCTATCTCCGTCGACAGCAGCTCGTCGTCGTCGCATCCTCGCCTCCCCTTTCCCCTCCCGTCGGGCGTTCCTCGCTCTGCATTGCAAATTTCTTCTTATCTCAGCATCAGAGAGGCAGGCAAAACAGATGGATGGCAAGAGCAAGAATTCAGGATCAGATGATCTCACCGGTTTGACCGGAGACGTGATGATCAGGCTGGCACTTCCGTAGGGTGGAGAAGAACTCGACGCTCTCGTCCTTGACCGCAGCCGTCCCGCCGCGGCGCAGGAGAAGCTGCGCCGCGGTAGATTTGGATTCAGATGTGGATGCCGATGTCGATGCTAATGCTGATGGTTTCTTCGTCGTCCTCGGATGCGGATCCCAGGGGAGCCTGCTCATTCCTTCGCTGCAATGCTGCAATGGATTCTTGGTCGTGTTTGGGTTAATTATTGCGATGAGCATATGAGATTGGAGGCAACAAAGGAAAGGAAAGGAAAGGAGGAAGAGCGGTTCAAGGAGGGCGGAACGGTATCAGGCCGTTGAAACTGCCTGTTGTTAGAACCTCACTGGTAGTTTGTAGTACAACTCTTCTAGCTCTGATCCAAATTTCATTCTTGTTAGGGGAGCCCAATTTCTTGATAGCTATCTAGTGCACACTGCTCCCCATCTCGCAGGGTCATACCTGATATTTTTGGGGCATGTGCTAAATTTAGAATTATGCTATACACTTAATAAAAGTCAACTACCAAATTTTTAAAAAAAAAAACTTTATTTGATATTACAATTGTATACAATTTTTTCCTTCCGGTACACAGAATTACGCCCCACTAAAAACAAGTCTCTAAATTTGTACCAAAACTTTTACTTAAAAAACATCATTCAATTGGATGGTTCGTACAATCCTTGCTCCAAATTTTTAGATAATGGAAGAGAAAAATCTCTCCCGGCCTCTGTATCAAGGATGCACACAGCCCAATTTATTACAAAGATCCAAAATCCAAAGTAACCAATAAATTAAAACGGCTCAAAGCCTTAGAACGAAAAGACGCTTGATATTTGAATTCAGTCATGACAAATCCTTCAACTACACCGCCACCCATGGTTGTGCAATAATTGCTTCGCCACACACTCCAACCTGGCACTTCCATTCAACATTAACTCCTTCTGGATTGGTTTCTGCATAATTGTCTATGCCCTCATCTAGTGCCCACTCAATAAGATAACCTGCATGGGATTAGTGATGGCCTTTTTATCAAAAACTACATCATTCCGATATAACCAAATAGACCAACATAAGGCACTGGCTCCTATAAGGAGTTGTGTTTTTAAAATGTTTGGAATACCATCTAACCAATTCTCAAACAAGTTGGCTATATTCACTGGAAGAGATAAATTAAACGCACATTGAACAGCCCACCAAACAAGACGTACAAATGGACATTCAATAAAAAGATGTTGGATTGTTTCCTCTGAAACACAGAAACAACAGTTTTTGCTTCCCCTCCAATTTATCTTGAGGAAGCTATCTTTAGTTAAAACTACCCCTTTTTTGAGATACCATAGGAATATTTTCACTTTTAAAGGAATTTTAAGTAACCACAAAAAGTGCTCATTGGGGACTCGATAATTGCCAATAAGTGCCGCATAAAAAGTCTGCAACGAAAAGAGTCCCGACTTGTTTAAATTCCATCTAAAAATATCATATTGAGAACTTAAATGCATAGTAATAATTCTCAACAATAACTCATTCCAAGCCTGTAACTTAAGTCCAATAATAGGTCTACGAAACGAGATATTTAAAGGAGTCAATCTTAAAATATTTGCTATTGTATCATTCTTTTTCCTCACCACATGATAAAGGATTGGATATTGACTTTTTAGTGGCGAGCTTCCTAACAAAATATCTTCTCAGAACCGAGTTTGCATTCTATTTTTAACTTGGAATGAACCAAAGCGAAAGAAAAGATCTTTAATTTTTATTAGACCCGACCAAAAATGGGAAGTCCCAGGCTTATTAACCACCTGCGAAAGACTCTTCTCATTCAAATATTTCCTTGTTAACAAAGTTTGCCAGACCCCTTCTTCATTAAGCAACTTAAAAAACCATTTCCCAAGTAAACTTTTGTTTTTTATGTTTAAATTCTGAATTCCTAGACCACCCTGCTCTTTGGGTGTACACACAAAATTCCATTTAGCAAGTCTATATTTTTTTTAATGATTGTCACTTTGCTAGTAAAATCTAGATCTATAATAATCAAGTCTTTTGAGAACCTCTTTAGGAATCTCAAAAAAAGACAACATAAACATTGGCAGGCTGCTTAGTACCGAGTTAATAAGTACTAACGTCCACCAACAGACAAATTTTTTCCTTTCCAACTGCTAAGTTTCTTTGCAACTCTATCTTCAACACCTTTCCAATCACTATTTCTTAATTTTCTATAATGAATTGGAATCCCTAAGTACCTGAAAGGAAATGTACCCACTTCACAACCAAATAAATGAGTATACTGTATTTCAACATCTTTGGCTTTACCAAAACAAAAAAATTTCGCTCTTGTGAAAGTTAATCTTTAAACCTGATAATTGTTCAAAGACACATAGCAGAAGTTTGAGATTTTTTGCTTGCTCTATGTCATTATTTAAAAACAGGATAGTGTCGTCAGCATATTATAATATTGACAATCAATCAAATGAGGAACTACTCCCGATATAAGCCCTTCTTTTTTAGCTCTTGAAATAAATATGGCAAGCATATCCACAACAAGATTAAATAGAATTGGGGACATCGGGTCACCTTGTCTAAGATCTTTCTGAGTTTAGAAAAAAGAACCTAAATCATCATTAACTTTAATTCCAACACTCCCTCCCTTAACAAAACTCTCCACCTATGAACACCACTTAGCCGAAAATCCTTTCATCCTCAAAGTTTGGAATAAGAACGGCCATTTTACTTTGTCATAAGCTTTTTCAAAATCAAGCTTGAGCACAATCCCATCCATTTTTGCTTTATGCAGCTCATGGACAGTTTCATGAAGGATAACAACTCCATCAAGAATATATATCCCTTGCATAAAAGCTGTCTGAGATGGTCTAACAACCTTATGCGCTACATTAGCAATTCTATTAGTTGCCACTTTAGTAAACACTTTAAAACTAACATTTAGAAGACAAATAGGTCTATATTGATGTATTTGTTTAGCATCCACTTTTTTGGGAAGCAGTGTAATAAACTCAAAATTCAAGCTAAAAAGGTGCAAGGAACAACTATGTAACTCTTGAAACATGGCCATCATATCAAGCTTAATAACTTCCCAAAACACCTGATAAAACTCTACTGGGAAACCATCAGGCCCAAGTGCTTTATTATGCTCTGAAAAATTGCTTCTTCCACCTCCTTCTCGGAAAAAGGCATGGTGAGAAAGTTGTTTTCAGAATCCGAGACTTGAGGTATATCATTTCTAAAACTATCAATCATGGATACATGATTAATGTCGGACGGTCCAAAAAGATCTTTGTAATAGTTAGTGATATACTTTTTTAATTGTACATCACCCCTAATTATCCCCTCATCCTGTTCGAGCTGAAAAATCCTTTGCTTTCTATGTTTACGATTCGCAATCAAATGATAAAAACGCGTATTCCTATCTCCCTCCAAAAGAAATTTCGCTTTGGACCTTTGATGCCACTTAATTTCTTCTTCTCTTAAAAGTTGTGTCAATCTCTCATTAGCAAATCTTTTAAGATTAAGGTCTTCATTAGACAAACTCAAAAGCTCAGCTTTTTTATCTAGTTCATCAATTATTAAGTTGAGCGCTATCTTTTCCTTTTTATAAGTTCCACTACAATTCTTAGCCCAACCGCGAAGATATTGCCTAAGAGATCTAACTTTCCATTGCCAAATTTGTAAGGCAGAACAACCTCTATTTTCATTCTTCCACACATCTTTCACCATCTCCCTAAAATCATCCCTACATAACCAACCTAATTCAAATTTAAATAAAGGCTGATTTCCTCTATGAGAGGCCGCTCGCGTATTTAAAAGCAACAGCGTATGATCGGACAGAGAACGCTCAAGAGTGTTGACTGTGACCAAAGGAAATTTTTGCTCCCAGTCTGTACTCATTAAAACTCTATCTAGTTTTTCAAAGGTTGGATTATTTAACGAATTAGCCCAGGTAAACCGTCTACCAGATAAATCAATTTCCCGTAAATCCAGAGTATTAATCACAGCATTAAACAGAAAAGGCCATCTAGATTCAAAATTATCTTTATTTTTCTCACCTGCATGCCTGATGATATTAAAATCACCCCCAACTAAAATGGGAAGAGAGTCTTTCCTACAGGCATGAACTAGCTCTTTGAGGAATTGCTCTTTGAAATGAACTTGGGTTGCACCGTAAACAGCCACAATAACCCATTGGAAATCATCATCTCTATTTTTAAGATGAAACTTCACATAAAAATCGCCAGTATCAATAGAACCAATATCATAAACCCTATTGTCCACCCCTAGAAGAATACCCCCGAAACGACCTTATGGCGGAGAAAAATGCCACAAAAAATCTTGACCCCCACACAGATGATTAAGACTAGAAACTGAAAAATCTTTTTTACCAATTTCAAGAATAGCCACAAAGTCTAATTGTTGCTCCTTAACCACCTCACAAATATACCGATGTTTAGCCAAGTCTCCTAGACCTCTGCTATTCCAAAAGAGCCCTTTCATTTTAACTTTAATTTTAGGAAGAAGTCCATTCTACCCCCTCAAGTATCGACGTGCAGACACCTAACCCCCTGAACTAAAAAATCGGCCCTTTGATACCCCTAAGTTGTAAAACCGGATAACCTACCCCCTCCGGCTGTTCCGTGCGGTGGTATTGCTAATGTGGCGTCAGGATACCACCAGCTTAAGATTCGCCAAGAAGACATCCCCAAGATAGCTTTTTCAACTAGATATGGGTTGTTTGAGTTTACTGTTATGTCTTTTGGGCTGACTAATGCCCCTGCTTATTTCATGAATTTGATGAACAAAGTGTTTATGGAGTATCTTGACAAGTTTGTCATTGTCTTTATTGATGACATCCTTGTGTATTCCTGAAGTGAAGAAGAAAATGCAAAGCACCTCTTTTCAGTTTTGGAGAAGCTTAGAGCTCACCAACTCTTTGCAAAGTTTAGTAAATGTGAGTTTTGGTTGAAGGAAGTGGTCTTTTTAGGACATGTGCTGTCTGAAAATGGAGTCTCTGTCAACCCCAGCAAGGTCCAAGACGTGCTTAATTGGGAACCTCCAAAGTCAATGCCTCAGGTCCGAATTTTTCTTGGTATGGTAGGGTATTATAGAAGGTTTATTGAAGGTTTTTCTCGAATAGCAAGACCTCTCACCCAGCTATTGAAGAAGGAAAAGAAGTTCTTATGGACATCTGATTGTAAACAAAGCTTTCAAGAGCTCAAGAGAAGGTTGACCTCTGCACCAGTTTTGATATTGCCAGATGTCCGAAAAGACTTTGAAGTCTATTGTGATGCATCAAAGCAAGGACTCGGTTGTGTCTTGATGCAAGAAAGGAGAGTGGTGGCCTATGCCTCCCGACAATTGAAGCCTCATGAAGCCAATTACCCAACTCATGACCTCGAGCTAGCTGCTGTGGTGCATGCCTTGAAGATTTTGAGCCACTATCTCATTGGAAACCATTGTGAAGTCTACACAGACCACAAGAGCTTAAAATATATTTTTACCCAAGCTGATTTGAATATGAGGCAGAGAAAGTGGTTAGAGATGATTAAAGACTACAATCTTGGAATTCATTATCACCCCGGCAAGGCCAACGTGGTAGCTGATGCTCTAAGTAGAAAGGTTTATAGCAGTACCTTGATGGTCAAAGAAAGTGTGAGGACCCCGGCTTATTTGACTTGTAATGCTTAGTCATCCATTGACCCTAGCATTACAAACAAAATAACCCGTGTCTTCGAGATATGTATACTTCCCAGAAATGCAGTATACACACCCCTTTACAAAATTATGCATCAACCTCATACAAGACATAGAACCAAAGCACGAACTAGAATAAACGAAAGACATACATAATATAGAGTTATTACAAAATGGGCCGACCGGCCAAATAACAACTAAGGAAGATAAATAACAGCGGAAGCAAAAGCCATAAGATGGTGATGAACAAAAGCCATACGGTTTGCCTAAAGCCCACGAGGCAACCGACCGGGCCACCAAGCTAGTCGTCTCATCCACAGCACATCTCACAAAAGTAGGGCCCTTGGGGCTCTACCTCCTCTGCAACAAAGTTATTAAGCAAAGCAAATGAGTACAAAAATGTACTCGCAAGACTGACGTGTAGAGTAACATACCTATACATATGCTACATGCAAGCTCATTTAAGTGGAGGTTGTAGGTTATTTTCAGCATAAAGCAAGTTTTCATTTGCAATATTTAAATAGATTCAAAGCAGTTTTGCAATTCAGTTTTAATTTGCAAATGACATCGAGACAACAACATAATAACAATAGATAGATGACAACAACAATCCTGGAAGTGACTAACCCAATAGCCACCACAACAATAGCATGAATTAACCATTCATACCACTCATGTCAAGTTTTAATTAAAGGTTATAGTCTAACTCTCGAAAGACTTCCCCAAGCGTGTCCATAACCTAGGACGAGGCTATTCGAATAGTTTGAACCCTGCAGGGGTGTACCAATGTACCCACACGTCAGACCGCCTTTTCGCCAAGCTATTAGCACACTTCCTTTGGTGTGCCAGCACAGCTAAGTCCAACGAGATATTTTCAATATTGTGTATCAACAATGAGCTGCCCATATGGGGATACAACCTCCCCATACGTTGATGCGGAGTCATTAAAGATGCTCACCCCCTTATACGGATGGTGCTCTTTGCAGTGGATAAACCCCACTACTGCTCACCCAATAGCCCACCATGCAACTCAAAGCTAACACACGCCAAAGTACTTAGTCAAGAGAGGTCTCATATCCCCCTCGTGTGGTTAGCACGCAAAATTGCTTGGTTTAGTGTAACAAGATGTTCGGTCCTTGTTAACTTAGGCACCATTCCATGACCCAACAAATCACACCATCATCCATTGTGCCCAAGTCCAAATAGTTTCCATTTTCAGTTTTGTTTTGAAATTACAAATTAACAAAGCACAAGTGCTGGACATAATGGAATAATAATTTTTGGTGTGATCAAGGTCATCGACATAATGTCGACAACCGCCCATTTCTACCGTTATCTAAGCATTTCTAAGCAATACCAACACGTGATCTATAAGTGATGAGAGCTCATCCAACGAACTCTACATCACAGCAAGATAGTCCTAGGCTTAGTAGTAGAGAATGGACATTTACCTACAGAATATGCATCTATAGGATCACTAATCGATATCATTTAACAACAAAATAGCAATACATACATACAAGTTAAACAATATATTAGACTTTAAATTAATGGGACATAATGGACATGATCAAACTGCTTGCCTTACTGGAGCTGTTCACTATGCTGCAAAGGTTCGCTCACGGGATCAACGCACTCGTCGGCACCTAACGAAAATGCGAAAAAAATCGATAAGAACGACGAAAACCAAAAAGGCAACAGCAAACTTACTCTAAATGCTCTGAAATTTTTACAACAGCAAGATCATGATTTTTAAGGAATTTAGCAATAAGAACCAATTGATTTGGATTCTTAATGCAAAAGTTATGGCCAAAACAAAATTGCTCACCGAAATTTTGGAAAATAGAAATGGGATTCATCGTTCATCCAAATTAAATTCTCTAGCACAATTTTACAAAGAGGTGTTGCACCTGGGATTTTTATGGTAAGTCAAGCACCTCATGAGATGAATAACACAATTGAGTTCACCTCATTTGGAGCTATGATGCATGTTTTATGATTTTTCAAAGACATGCAAAAGAGCACAAGAAACATGCACCCACAATTCTTTTCAAAATAGTGACATGCCTAAATCCTATTCTACCATTTAGTACACTAATAGAGGAAGCCAACAAAGTTGGATTCACTCAAAAAGGATCTACAGAGAATTACTTATGCATTTTACAAGTTAATTGCAAATTTTAAAGCAGCATTAAAAGTCTATTTCTAAACCAATTTGCAAATCCATTTTCTGGAGCCGAACTGAGCTCACAACCATTTTTAGATTAAAGCTCAGTTCAAACCAGAGCCACCAAAATTTGAATCAACTCAAAAGGAGCTAAAATGAAATAGTTATGCATTTTCAAATTTCATTACCTTTTTCAGTTCACAAATAAATTCATCGGAAAATTCCTAAAAAGGAAACGACGTGGGCAAACCTGGGCCGTTGATCCTGGATCGGACGGCCCAAGTCCTCACGGCAACGCGCGCTCGTCCGCGCGAGATCTACGAACGTGGGCCGTGGATCTTGGATCCAACGGCTCTAAGTCCTGCGGCAGCGCGGCGCGTTTGGAACTCGCGCGCGCGAACGGGGGCGGAGGTCGTGGCCATTGATCACGAGATGGACGGCCCGCGACCAACGCACACAGCGCACGTGCACGTCCCGCGAGATCTCAGCCGCAGATCTAAACACGGACGGCCCTAGGACGTCGCTAAAGTTGTCGGTTTCGTCTGACAACGAAACTGACGGCGAAGACATGGCCACCACCGGCGACTCAGGCCACGGCGGTGTGAATGGATGCCAGGTATGGGTGCGCAATAGCAGTGCGCACCCACTGGTACCACTCGCACCCGCGGTGGTGGACCAGAGCGTTGGCGAGCTGGAGGAGAGGCGGCGGTGCAAAGCACGGCAACACGACAACAGCATAAGGAGCTCCGCAGCGGTCATTCCAGCGGGTGCCCAACAACTAGGGGACTACCAGGAGGTACCTGGAGGTTGCGGAGGGACCGAGGAGGACAGGGGAGCTCCGGCGACGAAGTACCCTGCCGGCGCCGAGGAGGACAATGTGGAGGAGAGGACCTGGTCCAAATTTACAGCACCGGGTCATCACATTGGCTCTCAAAAAGCTCCAGAAAGGTGCCAGAGAGAGGAATTGAGAAATAGAGCACTCACCGGCGATGGGGAAGAAAGGGGGGTGCTCACGGCCGCAAGGAGACCAACTCCAAATTAGCCCGCTCCTGTGGAGACAAGCTAAAATCGAGTTAGCGGAAAACACCAGGGTGATGAGGAGCTCAAGAGGAAGCACAGAGAGCTGAGGAAGGACCCCAGGAACCCAGTTGGCACTGAGGAGTGCAACAATGGTGGCCAAGGGGCTTCGGGTGATTTGAGCTCCACAGAACCGAGAGCAAGAGGGGAAGTGTTTAAAGGAAGCCAAGGAGGACAAGGGGGACCTCTTATAGCCGAGGAGCAGAGGCATAAGAGCTAGGGTTAAGCTCCATGGTGAGCTTAGCCTATGGCTTGGTCCATGGCTCGGACAAGGACGTGGAGGGGATGGGGGTAGGTCTGCGCGCGACTTTGGGGGCGGAAAGGCTGATACGCATTAAATGCTTGCATCAAAGAGCTGTTGGGAGGTGATAAGGCCCTGCCCTTCCTCTGCCATGGCGCACGCGCGCGAGGCCGAGGAAGGAGAAGAACAGGGGCTGAGGTCAACCGTTGGATAAGCGAAGTGGGAGGTCGTAGCCCTCGGATCTGATTTGGGGTGGTCTGAAAAGAACGGGGAGGTCGCGAAGGGATCTCGATTGGGGAGGTCATAGCCGCAGGATTTATATCGGACGATTGCGATCATAAAAGGGGAGGTCGCACGCTGAAAGAGACAGGAGGTCGCGGCCGTTGGATCTGCATCCAATGGCGCGAAACCTAGATGGGGAGGTCTTGCCCGCTGCGCGCGACGCTGACAAGATATGGGAGGTCATGGCCTTTAGATTTACATCCAAGGGCACACAACTGAGCTGGGAGGTCGTGACCATTGGATTTACATCCAAGGGCACACAACCGAGCTGGGAGGTCGTGACCATTGGATTTACATCCAAGGACACACAACAGAGGGTGGAGGTCGTGGCCATTGCGCACGACGCGATGGGAGGTCGTGACTGCTGGATCTTGATCCAATGGCGCACAACATCGAAGGGAGGTCGTGGCGGTTGGATTTTGATCCAACGGCAATGAACAGAGGTAGGAGGTCGTGGCTGTTGGATTCTGATCCAACGGCGCCCAACAACGAGGGGAGGTCGTGGCAGTTGCACACGACACACAGGGAGGTCGTGGCGGTTGGATTTTGATCCAACGGTGCACCACGATGGGGGGAGGTCGTGGGCGTTGCGCACAACACAAGGGAGGTCGTGGCCGTTGGATTTTAATCCAAAGGTGCACAACAGAAAGGGAGTTCAGGACCGTTGGATTTACATCCAAAGGCGCTGAACAGAGGAGGGAGGTCGTGGGCGTTGCACACGACGCAAAGGGAGGTCGTGGCCGTTGGATTGCGATCCAAGGGCACACAACATGGAGGGGAGGTCATGGCTGTTGGATTTTCATCCAACGGAGAACAACATTGAGGGGGGGTCGTGGCTGGTGCGCACGACGCTGAGGAGGTCGTGGCCGTGAGATCTTGATCTGACGGCGACGCAAGGAGAGGGGAGGTCGTGGCTATTGGATCTCGATCCAACGGCGCATTTAACCGAGTCGCGGAGGTCTGGGCCGTTGGGCATGACACAGAAAAGGGGAGGGGAGGTCCTGGCCACGAGATCTTCATCTGACGGCGATGAGAGGAGAGGGGAGGTCATGGTGGTTGGATTTTAATCCAATGGAGCACGACCTCGCGCGGGGAAGGACTTGGCTGAGCAGGGCCGCGGATGGTTGAGGCGGAGGTCGTGGCCATTGGATTCTGATCCAACGGGCACGACCTCACACGGGAGAAGGAGCACGGGCTAAGCCGGGGGATGCGGTTGGGTTCGACCTGCTTGGAAAGTGGCTTGGACCCAAGAAACAGTGCCAGATTTGGATTTAAATATGAAGACTGAGGTTAGAGGAATTTTTAGAGGTAGCAAACTAACTTCAAAAATTCTGAAATTTTAACTGGGGCTTCCTCACTCCAGGATCAACCTTACATAAAATTTCTAGAGGTTTTTGTGCAGTACATTTTTCTCCAGAAATTCATCAAGGCTGTTTTAGGGTTTGACCAATTGAAAAATTGGTTTGACACCTCCAACAATTATCAAATAATTTCTAAAAATTATGAAATTATTCAGAGGGGTCACACAGCATCTCTAGAACCTAGGAAAAATATTTTCAAAGGTTGGCACAAGATTTGTGACAAAGTGGAATAAGGGTTTGACTTTAGTCAACAGGAGGTTTAGGTTTTTGAACTCCACAACTCTTGACAAGCATTATGGGAATGTTCAAGAGTTTCAAGATGTGAGAAAAGTTTTAATTTCTACACATTTTCTTACATTTGAAACACACACCCATTTATACATTTGGGATGTTACAAAAAGTCAGCCTATTTTGTATGAGGAATTCCAGAAACTCGGACTTGAGATAGTTGAAGAAGGATTTTTGGTAACTTTGGAAGTGCAGCCCAACCTGCAGAGACAGATTAGGGCAGCTCAAGTTGAAGATGCAGTCATTCAAGAAATCAAGACCAACATGAGAAAAGGGAAATCTTTGAGGTTTTCAGAAGATGATCAAGGGACCGTATGGTCTAACAAGAGGCTATGTGTGCCAAATAATATAGAACTCAAGAAGATTTTACTAAAAGAAGCCCATGAAGCACTGTATTCCATTCACCCTGGAGCTACAAAAATGTATCAAGATATCAAGGAGATGTACTGGTAGCCTAGTATGAAGAGAGAAATTGCAGAATATGTGGCCAAATGTGATACCTGTCAAAAGGTTAAGGTCGTGCACCAAAGACTTAGGGGTCTTTTGGTGCCCTTGCCCATACCCGAGTGGAAATGGGAAGAGGTAAGGATGGACTTTATAACTGCTCTACCCCAGACCCAGGCTGGTTTTGACTCTATATGGGTCATTGTAGATTGCCTAACCAAAATGGCTCACTTTATTCCTGTGAAGACCACATATTCTGGAGACAAATTGGCAGAAATCTACATGACAAAAGTTGTGTGTCTGCTGGTGTTCCAAAGAAAATAGTATCAGACAGAGGATCTCAGTTTACCTCTAAGTTTTGGCAAAAGCTACATGATGTTATGGGCACCGACCTCAATTTCAGCACAGCTTATCACCCACAAACTGATGGACAAATCGAAAGGGTCAACCAAGTACTTGAGGACATGCTAAGAGCTTGTGCTCTGGAAAGGCAAGGGAGTTGGGACAGAATGTTACCCTATGCTAAGTTCTCCTACAATAACAGCTATTAAGCAAACCTCTTTATGGAAGAAAATGTAGAACACCCTTGTACTGGACAGAGACTGGTGAAGGACAAGTTCTTGGACCAGATCTATTGAAGGAAGCTGAAGACCAAGTGAAGTCAATAAGGGAAAAGTTGAAGACTGCACAAACCAGACAAAAGAGCTATGCCGACAATAGACGTCGAGATCTAGTCTTTACCACAGGAGATCAAGTATACCTCAAAGTGTCACCTCTCAAAGGAATGCAACGATTCAGGGTTAGTGGAAAGCTAGCTCCAAGATTCATTGGACCTTTTCCAGTTCTCGCCCGAAGAGGAGAAGTGGCCTACAAGATAGATCTTCCCCCTCAGCTTGCTGGAGTGCACAATGTGTTCTATGTCTCTCAGTTGAAGAAATGCTTAAGAGTGCCAGAAGAGCAAATGCCCATGGTAGCTGTGGACCTCCAAGAAGACCTCACCTACAAGGAGCAACCCATCAAGATCTTGGATGTGTCCGAGAGAGTCACAAGGAACAAGACCATCAAACTTTGCAAGGTGCAATGGAGCAATCACACTGAAGCAGAAGCAACTTGGGAGCGCGAAGAGGACCTCAAGAAGGAGTTCCTGCACCTATTCTCTAGCTAACCTGAATCTCGGGGTCGAGATTCCCTTAAGGGGTGAAGGTTTGTAACGTCCGATTTTTCCTAAGAGTTCTTGTCGTGTTCAAAGCTAAAGGAACCATTCGGTTTATTCGCCTGCTCAAGCTTAACTTGGGATTTCAAAAATTTGGGAGTTTAACCTGACCTAACCAAACCTCAACTAAGTCTTTTGGTTCGTGTTCCTGGTCCTTTTGAGGTTCTCCGGTGCTCTCTGGTTTTAGCTCTTTTTCTTTTGCGTGCTTTGAGTACCTTTTGTTTTAGCCCTCTCTCTAGACCTCCCCTGCATTCTTAGGACTTCTTCTAAGTCCTCTGGACCTCCTCTGTGCTCATGAGACCTCACTGGAGATTCTTTCGACCTCCTCTGAATTTGGATCTTTCCATCTCTTTTAATCTAGATCTCCTTTGTTGGTTTGAATCTCTTTAAGGTTTAGACCTCCCTCCCTGTTTGAATTTATCTTTGGTTCAGACCTCCCCTTTGTTAGATCTGACCGTTAGGACCTCCCCTTTGGAGATCTTAATCGTTAAGACCTCCCCTTTGTTAGATCTGACCGTTAGAACCTCCCCCTTTGGAGATCTTAACCGTTCAGACCTCCCCTTTGTTAGATCTGACCGTTAAGACCTCCCCCTTTGGAGATCTTAACTGCTCGGACCTCTCCTTTGTTACATCGACCGTTAGGACCTCCTTTGGAGATCTTAACGTTCGAGACCTCCCTTTGTTAGATCGGCGAGTTAGGACCTCCCTTGGAGATCTTAACTGTTCGAGACCTCCCTTTGTTAGATCTCGACCGTTAGGACCTCCCTTTGGAGATCTTAACTGCTCGGACCTCCCTTTGTTAGATCTCGACCGTTAGGACCTCCCCTTTGGAGATCTTAACTGCTCGGACCTCCCTTTGTTAGATCGACCGTTAGGACCTCCCTTTGGAAATCTTAACCGTTCGGACCTCCCTTTGTTAGATATGGTATTAGGACCTCCCTTTGGAGATCTTAATCGTTCGGACCTCCCTTTGTTAGATCGACCGTTAGGACCTCCCTTTGGAGATCTTAATCGTTCGGACCTCCCTTTGTTAGATCTGACCGTTAGGACCTCCCCTTTGGAGATCTTAACCGTTCAGACCTCCTCTTTGTTAGATCTGACCGTTAAGACCTCCCCCTTTGGAGATCTTAACCGTTCAGACCTCTCCTTTGTTAGATCTGACCTTTGTTAGATCTGAGTTAGGACCTCCCTTTGGAGATCTTAACCGTTCGGACCTCCCTTTGTTAGATCTCGACCGCTAGGACCTCCCTTTGGAGATCTTAACTGATTCGGACCTCCCTTTGTTAGATCGACTGTTAGGACCTCCTCTTTGGAGATCTTAACCGTTCGGACCTTCCCTTTGTTAGATCTCGACCGTTAGGACCTCCCCTTTGGAGATTTTAACCGTTCAGACCTCCCGTTTGTTAGATCTGACCGTTAGGACCTCCCCCTTTGGAGATCTTAACCGTTCAGACCTCCTCTTTGTTAGATTTGACCGTTAGGACCTCCCCTTTGGAGATCTTAACCGTTCAGACATCCCCTTTGTTAGATCTGACCGTTAGGACCTCCCCCTTTGGTGATCTTAACCGTTCAGACATCCCCTTTGTTAGATCTGACTGTTAGGACCTCCCCTTTAGATCTTAACCGTTCAGACCTCCCCTTTGTTAGATCTGACCGTTAGGACCTCTCCTTTGGAGATCTTGACCCTCGGACCTCTTGTGAACTGTGAGCAGGTCTTTTGGACTTCCCGTCCTCAGGACCTCCTCGTGTCTTTTGGACCTCCTGGCCTCAAGACCTCCTTGTGGTTAGGACCTCCATTAGAGGTCAGGACCCCTGGTCTTTTGCAAAGACCTCTCTTGCGGCTGAGACCAACCCTTTGTCTGAATCGTTCTCTTGAGTTTGACTGGCCCCACTTGTCAGCCTTGCTCTGTGCGCATTTAATGGTTGTTGTGTCACATTAAATGCAGTCACATCTGGGTTACTTCTTTTTATTCCTTTGGTGACCTACCCTGTCCTAACCTTGTCCTAGCTACCACCGATCATTGACACGTTTTACTCTAACCCTTGTTGTTTCTTCAGCAGCTCCAGCTATAAATAGCCTGGGCATGCCTCCCTTAGTCACCTTTTTGCTCTTTCCCAATCTCCTTGCACTTGCCTGGTTCTCTCCACGCTCAGGACCTCCCTAAGGAGCTCCCGAGGCTGTGCTGAGCCTTTGCTTTCTGGTTTTGGCTGAGTTGATTTGAGCTCTTTTCTAGTCTTCTTTTAAGTTCTGTGCTTGGAGTTGGTTGGCTTATTTTGGTTCTTTGGCGAACGTGTAGATCCCGCGTTTGAGGAGGAGTTCTTGGACCCAGCGGTGTCTACTGAAGGTTCACCACTGCTCAACAAAGGCAAGTCGCAGACCTTTGACCATATTGAGCCTAGTTTTTTAATTGTATTTTGCTTTACTCTATCATGCATGGCTATTTTTATAAGAAATGGTTTGGGGTAGTAGTTATTCTCCTACTTGACAATATGCCACCTCGGATGATTGTATTCGACATGTTGACATGATCCTCTTGGACGCCTTAAGTTGGGTATTTTAGTTGGCATTGTTCGGTATTGCCAACATGGGACCGTA
Source organism: Phyllostachys edulis (assembly GCA_036346405.1). NCBI lineage: Eukaryota > Viridiplantae > Streptophyta > Magnoliopsida > Poales > Poaceae > Phyllostachys > Phyllostachys edulis. The sequence continues at coordinate 57,850,081 of CM070553.1, forward strand.
TGTATATGCTTAGTCTTGCTTGTAGAACCGGGGTTTTTGGGAATCACATACCTTCTCTAATAACTTAACTAAAGGAACTATGGAATCTGTGGTTGGTGCCACTGTTGGGCAACTATGGTGGGACGCCGTAGTTGTGTTGATTATGGTGCGAGACCACGTTGTTAAAATCTTGCGTGCCAAGACCAGGGAGGTCTTGGGCTAGGTGAACCTAAAAGTGTTTTCTTGCTCGGGCAAGTGATCGTGCAGTAAAGGGGATGCTCTTAGCACACTGGGATGTGAAAGCCTTGCCTGATTAGCAATTAAGGACTTCACTTTGTGTTCTGTTGATCTGGGCCTCTAAGTGCAACCACAAGATCATTTTATGGGGATGATCTGGGCCGAATAATTAGTGATGTCTTGACCTGGTTCTGTTGTGGTGGTGTGTGCTGATTCGCATGGCGCAAGAGGGGGCCAGGTTCCTTTTACAGGATGGCAAAACCTTAGCGGGCAGGTTAGGTCAGGACAAAGCTTTGTAAAGGCCTTGTCGCGCTCTCTAGACTGCTCACCTTCAGAAGTGAGTAAGGGTTCCAACGGGAACCTGCCCTGCTAGAGAGGTCGTGAATTGTGGGTAAAGTTGTACACCTCTGCAGAGCATCAATCTATTCGAATAGCCAAGTCCTTGGTCATGGACATGCCCGGTGAAAATGGTGCAAGGGGTAGACTTCTCAAAAATTGGTGTTCCATGGCTGGCTTGGGATGTCTACAGGTACTCTGGGTGGCTTCGAGTGCTTGTGGCGTCCTCGGCTGGTCGTGGAGGTCTTGTGAACCCTAGAGTGGTCCATTGAGCTCCTGAGTGGATGCTGAGAGGAGATCTTGGAGTCTCAGAGAGGTCTTGGGAGAGGTCCTGGTCGTAGGTGCGACTAGACCTCCCCCAAGTGGTCTTTGGGAGCTCTGGAGCTAGTGCTCCAGAGAGGTCTTGGGAGAGGTCCTGGTCGTAGGTGCGACGAGACCTCCCCCAAGTGGTCTTTGGGAGCTTTGGAGCTGGTGCTTCAGAGAGGTCTTGGAAGAGGTCCTGGTCGTAGGTGCGACCAGACCTCCCCCAAGTGGCTTGGGGAGTGAGTTGGTGCTCACCTCCCCTCTTTTCAAACAAAGGTACTTAAGTATTATTGTTTCCAAAATTGAGCTTTTCAATCTATACCTGTTATTTACTGTCAAACTTAGCTTTGTGCAACTAACCCTACAGCTCTCACTGTCAAGTACGAGAATTCTGGTTCCAGGACTTCCTCCCCCTCTTCTCTAAGTCTGTATAGATCCTTGTCTTGCTACAAGGACCTTCCGACCATTGGCACTTTTGAAGGGTATGCCTTTTCAAAACCGAGCCTTTCTAACACCTTTGAGTATAGGTTTATTGATGTACTAAAATCCCTTCAAGGGCATGCTCAAACTGCAACCCTGGGCAATATTTGGTTTTACCCAAATATTTCATTTCGAACTCCGAATCCAGGTAAGAGTTTGCTTTCTTAATATCTTTCATGGTCTCGATGATATTCAAATCATCGATATACACTAATATTATACAAAATCCATCCTGGGATCGTCATATAAATACACAGGGACAACCTTCATTGTTCATGTAGCCTTCTTGCATAGAAAGTCGCTTAAGCGATTATACCATATTCTGCATGATTGCTTCAGTCCATACAGTGACTTTCTAAGTTGTACACTGTACAGATTTCTATTTGCTCTGTCTTGATTCGGGATAGGGATACCTTCAGGTACCTTCACGTAAATGTCTGAATCCAAGTTTCCATAAAGGTATGCAGTTACCACATTTATCAATTTCATTTCTAAATTCAAGTTTGCTGCCATTGAGATTAAATATCTAAAGGTAGTTCCACCCATGACTAGGGAATAGGTTTCTTCATAATTGACTCCTAGTCATTGAGTGAAATCTTGTGCAATGAGCCTTGTTTTATGTCTTACAACTTCATTGTTTTCATTTCTCTTTCGAACAAATACCCACTTATGCCCTACAGAGTGCACATGGGAAGGCGTATGGCTTACAGGCCCAAACACCTCTCTTTTATTCAAAGATAATAAATTATGCTTCTATTGCCTTCTTCCAATCTTCACAATCTAATCTTTTCTTACATTCAGCGAGTGATGCAGGCTCTAGATCAAGATCAATGATTGTGGCAATTTTCTTTGCAAAATAAATATCGACATTGGCTGTTGTCCATGCTGATGTCTCCTTCCGTGGGAATGTTCAAATCCAGTATGCCTTTTACTGAAGGTTCCATACTGGTGCCAGGTCTCAATTGGCTCCCCTTCTGGTTCTAGAGAACTTTAGTGATCGATTGTGTCAAGTCCTTCTTGTCCTTTTTCGCCAAGCGTCCCCGGTTACTTAGGATTCGAGGGGCTGGAGTTATCGTCCTTTTATTTTGAGGCCTCTGGACGGGATTAGGAATACCTTCAATTTTTTTTGTATTTCAACCCTCTCTGGTGCATTGCATGTAGGCACATGCGACTTGGTCACACTCTTCAAATCACTAAAGTGACCAGGCAGTTGATTCGCTAATGCTTGCAAATCAATTATCTTATGGACTTCTCTATTTGCTTCACTAGTGTTCGGGTCATGTTCATGGATTCCCGTGGCTTGCCACGTTATTTCTCAATATTTTTTTATCAAGGGGTTGATTTTCATCCCCCTAATGACAGGAAACTATCCTCATCAAATATACTATCAACGAAGCGGGTTGTATGCAAATATCTAGTCATAGGGTCCAGATACCTGATTATGGATGTTGTCTCATAACCAACGTATATCCCAGACTTTCAGAGTGGTCCCATTACAGTTCGCTGCGGTGGTGGTATAGGTATATAAACCTTGCAACCAAATCTGTGAAGATGAGAGATTTTCGGTGCTAACTCTTACGCTAGTTGCATAAGTGAATGGATGTTATATGCCGACGGTCTAAAATTGATGAGAGTTGCTACATACAGGACTGCGTGTCCCCAACATATAGTTGGTAAATTACAATTCTACAAAAGTAGTCGGGCAATAAATTTAATTCGTTTAATTAATGTCTCTGCTAGTGCATTCTGGGTATAGACATGCGGTACGGAATGCTCAACGGCAATTCCCATTGCCATGCAATAATCATCAAATGCCTTTGAAGTAAATTCTCTGGTGTTGTCCATTCTGATGGACTTCACATGATGATCATGAAAATTATTCTTAATTTTAATTATCTGCGAGATCAGCTTTGCAAAAGCATGGTTTTTCATAGATAACAAGCATACATGCGACCATTTCGAGGAAGCATCGATGAGCACCATAAAGTACCTAAATGACCACGACAAAGGGTCAGATAGGACCGTAAATGTCTCCTCGATCTGATCCAAGAAAGTGGATTTCATCATTCACATTCAGAGCAGAAGGTCTAGTAATTAATTTCCCGGTGGCATATGTGGGGCACACAAAATCTTCTTGATTCAGAAAATTCTTTACATTGATATTATGTCCCTGAGAATTATTAATTATATTTCTCATCATCCTAAGACCGGGGTGGCTTAATCTATCATGCTAGAGACAGAAAAGTTCAGAGCTTCTAAAAGCGGTTTTCACGACAGTTTAGGCTGCAGGTGCCTTAATATTAGTGTAGTATAGCCCAGATTCATATGAAAGAAGTCGTTCTAATATGCTTTTTCTATGTTCTTCACGCTTTGTAATGAGCAGGTATTCCTTACCATACTCTTCTTTAGTCTCTACGTGGAGACCGTTAGCGCGAATATCCTTAAATCTTAAGAGAGTTCTAGTCGATTCTAGGTACAACAAGGCTTCTTCAATGACCAATGTTGTGCCCATCGGGAGTATAATTGTGGCTCTTCCTAAGCCTATTATACAAGTATCACTTCCTGCGATTGTCGTAAGACTACCAGCATTCTTGCTGATCGACTGAAAAAATTTCGTCTCTCTCAAGATGGTATTCGTTGTGCCGCTATCTGCTAAGCACACTTCCTCCATAGGGTGCCACACGCGTTCTAATATATAAAGTATTTATTAATATGAGGTAGGAAGCAATCTGTGAGAACCCGGGGTATTTAACTTGTAATACTTAACTATCCACTTGGTTCTAGCATTACAAATTAAATATCCCGCTCTCGGTGTATTGTGTACCTCCCAGGAGTGGTACACACAAACCTTACAACATTTGAAGGCATCAATTCCATACACAAGATAATACAATACAGATAACGACTTAGTTACAACATCCCAAAAGGCATACACATAATAGAGTTATTAAAAAATGGGCCGACTGGCCAAATGACAAGGTAAATAACTAAAGTAGCAGCAGAAGCAAGAGCCATAAGATGGCAATAAACAAAAGCCAATCAGCTGCCCTTACCCACAATGCAACCGGTCGGACCGCCAAGCGAATCGTCCTGCACGAAGTCCGCCTCACAAGAGTTGATCCCTTGGGGATTAACCTCCTCTGAAATTGCAATAACCGAGTTGAGTACAATTGTACTCGCAAATCTTACAAGCAAAAGAAATATATAGATGCATTTATGTATCAAATGAAGGCTACTACATTAAGCAATTTTTAGCATAAAGCAATTTTCTTTGCAATAGAGTAATAGATTGTAAAGCAATTTGTCAACTCTATTTTTAATTATTTAAATAACAGAGAGACACATTTATAAGAATAATTACCATCCTAGAGATGACTTCCCAATAGCCACCACAACATAGCACGAATTACCCATTCGTACCACCTGATGTCAAGTTTTATTGAAAATGTTGTAGTCTAACTCTTGTAAAACCTAACCAAGTGTGTCCATAACTAAGGACTTGGCTATTCGAATAGTTTGAAACCCTGCAGAGGTGTACAACATTACCCACATGTCAGACCACCTTTTCGCCATACTATAGAGCACACTTCCTTAGGTATGCCGGCAAGGCTAAGTCCTACGAGACGCTTTCCAATGGAATGAATTAATTAAGAGTCGCACGTATGGGGGTTAACCCTCTATAAACCGCCCTTCCAGGGCTCCCATAGAGGACCCATACGTTGTGTCGGACATACATGAGTACCCTAACCCAAGTAATTATAGTGATGTTATAACGACCATCGCCGAAGTGATGATCCCCATGCTACCGTTCTAAGCATTGCTAAGCATACCGACTCGCATACTATAAATATATAAATGACCAGACTCCATCCATCAGACTCTAAATCATTGGCAATAATCTAACTTAGGCTTAGTAGAAATGAGAACATTTACCTACAGCTCATGCATCTATTTGGATTAACTACTCCTAACGAAAATTAACATCGAAATAGCACATGCATACATACATTTGCAATCAAGATAATTTTATCAAAAGTAATAGGAGCAATATGGTAAAAGGGGGGCTACTTGTCTTGCTGGAGATAACCCGCCTGCTGCAGAGGATCACTCTTGTACTCAACGAATTCATCAGAACCTAACGAAAGAATCGAGAAGAAACAATAAGAACGGATAACGCCGAATAAACTCCAAAAACTCAAAATCATCCAATAATAATAATATTTACACAAAAGGTAGAGCATGATTTTATATAAATTTATAAACAAAAATTATTTGATTTTGATGTTGCATGCAGATGTTATAGCCTAAACAATTTTGCTGGAAAAAAATCGCTAATATCACCTTTCAGTTACTGTTCATGCGAAAATTTCCAGAGAGTTGGTGAACATGAAAATTTAATGGTAGACAGACCATGACATTCTAAGAACAACAAGATTTGGTTCACTTCATTTGGAGTTAAAAAAAATTCTACACATTTTCAAAGTTATGACATTACACAGCAAATAATTTGAAAAACAAAATTTTCAGTGATAGCAACATACTCAAAACCTATTCTACCTTAAAGTACATTACAAATGTAAACTATCAAAACTGGTTTTACTCAATTTGGAGCTACATAGAAATACTTATGAATTTTTCAAGTTAAAAGAATTTTTAGTGTAAAAATAATGACATGCTGAAATTAATTCTATTAACAAAATTTTCTCGGACAGTAGCATGATTCAAACCATTTTTATATTAAAGTACATTTAAAAATTAAGCCAACAAAATTTGAATCATCCAAAAAGGATTTAAAACAAATTACTTATGAAATTTTGAAGTTTGCAAAAATTTTAGTACACAAATAAGACATTTCTGAAAATATAAAAGCATTTAATGCTTTTCTTACCGAGGCTTACCTAGCCATAGTCACTGAGAGAAGGGCCCCACTAATTTTTTTTTCTTTTTCAATTAAAATCCTAAAGAAAACCTATTCTTACAAGCGGGACCCACGTGTCATAGTCTAGAGTTCACAAAATAGTGTGTTAACCGAAGGTTCACAGCACAGTACTAGGGTCCATGGACCACCGAGCTGTTTACTATGCACATTGGGCCCACTTATCATTGACTCAGAAGGAAACTAACAGCCATTAAATAAAGCTAAGCATTGATTAGCCCTTAAGGACAGATATTAAGGAGTTAATGACACGTGAACAGTAACTGTCCAGAACCAACAACGCAGAGCTTGCACTGGCCGCGAGTTTCTCCGGCGTGTCACCGGCAAAGGAGGCCGCGATGGTGTGGACCGAGGACTAAAATGGGATCCCTACCCTATTGCGCACCCGAAGGTGGCCGAAGCTCCGCCGGAGGTGGATGGGAGCGGCGGCGCGATGGCGAGGGGCAGAGGAGGAAGTATGGCAAAAATGATAACGTCGATACGGCTACTCTTCACGCGATCTAGTGTGCACACGAGCTACTGGGAGTCACTAGGGTCATACCGGAGTGGAGAGATGGGGACCAGTTAGCCGGAGTCGTGCTGGCGGCGAGGAACCGATGCAGCGGCGGAGCTTCAATGATGAGATGATGGCCTAAGGGAGGAGGGAGGAAATGGGAAGTAGGAGTAGCTAAAGGGAGGTCAGTATATGGTAAAATCGCAAGGAATCGACGAGCGTCTCATCGTACCGGAGATGGGAACGATGAAGAAGCTTTCGGTCGGAGACGAGGGAAAATCAAATTCTGCCGATCCCTGTGAACAAAAGGAAAAATTGATAAGGGGAAATACTACTAGAAATCCAGAACATGATATGACATGAAGAGAAATGGGAAGGAACCCCTGTCACACCGACGGTGATGAGGGGTGTCTCGGCCGAGCTCTAGAGCTCGAGCTCCAAATTCGCTCAGGCTTGGTGGAGGAATAAGAGGGTAGGAGAGAGCTAGGGAGTGTCTTAGAGTTGCGAAAAAGGAAAATGGAGAAGCTCCAGGGGCTTTTATAGCCAGAGGCGATGGAGAGAGCAAGGAGGACACGCTCGGCGTGGACGTGGTCCATACAGCGTATGGAGTAACGTTGAGGCGACGACGAGGTGACCGTGGCAGTTGAGGTGCAGAACCATGGGCGAAACCACTAGCGAGCGTCAAATACCGAGGGTGGAGCAGCTAGCGCTGACGCAGGCGACGCTGGCCAACGGCTCTCCCAGTGAGCTAGCGTGGGTGCGAAGGCCACGTGGTGAAGACGACCAGGCAAACGGGGCCCACCAGTCAGCGGCACAGGAGAAGTGGCTCGGTCGGGGTTTGATGAGTGGGTTGGGTCAAACTGGATGGGTTGGGTCCAGTGCAGCCGGGTCGGACTTGTTAGATGGTTCGACTGAACCGAGTCGGGGTCGGGCTCAGTCGAAGGAATAGTGCAAAGACTGAGAATTGAAAACTAGGCTAAGAGTCCTAGGGATTTTTAGAGATAGATTCTTAGCTCCAAAAATTCCGAAAGTTTTACAGGAGGCTACTGGCTCTAAGAAAAACCTTCTATAAACTTTTTAGAGTTTTTGATGAAGTGAATTTTTCTGTAAAATTCTTTCAATTCTCTGATTTAGGGGGTTTGACTTGGGATTGATAGGTTTGACTGGCCAAGTTAAAATAGCAAATAAAATCTAAAAATTATGAACTTTTTCAGAGGAGTCACTAAGAAGTTCCTGAACCTAGGAAAAATAATTCTAGAGGATGATCATAAGATTTGTTTTACAAGTCTACAAGGATTATGCTTCTAGTCAATTGAACCATTAAGTTTTTGAAATCGACAAATCCTTTGAAAGAATTTCCAGAAAATTCAAATAACATCATGATGCATCAAAAGTTTTAAATTCTTCTCATTTTTATATATTTGAAATACAAACCCATGCTTGGGATGTTACACAATCCACACATAAATAAAATACTCCAAAACAAAACATAACTTGCTATTATTAATACGGGGAAAAAGTCTTGCAAGACTCATCATAAGAGTTTAATGCTTTGCTCTTCTAGATCTTACAACCATTACTCAATAATTCAATGTTATATCACAACCATAAACTGCAAATGACTATAAAATCTAAGTGCAATACGTGCACTAGATCGAATCAGCGAAGTATGAAGAAACTTCTGTCTGAATCTGCTCTATGTCCTTCTTCTCTTCTTTGGCAACTATGGCTGCGACCGCTGCGATATCCAAAGAAGTGGTGATGGGGGTTGCTACTGGGTTGTCCACATCCATGGGTGCAACCAATGACTGTGGATCCTCTGTGCCTGTAGTGGCGAGGTGTACCTCATGCTGTCTTTTACCCTTCTTCTTAGACTTAAAAGCATCAATCACGTGCAGCGGCTCATGGCAAATACGTGACCAATGTCCCCCCCCCATGTGCCACATTTGTAGCAACTTTGGTCCTGCTGGCCATAGGGCATCTCATCGCGCTTCTTTTGTTCGCCCTTCTTGGCTTGAGCATTCTGCTTGGCCTTACGACCCATGACCTTACCCTTCTTTCCTCTTTCCTTTGAGTGAGGCTTCCTCACCTTGTAGCTGCTAGCATTGACTTCATGGCCAACTTTGCTACTAGGTGGCTATGAGATGTAGTTCTTCCTTAGAACCTCATCTTGAGCTTCCGCAACTTGCATGATGTCAATCAGTTCGGCATACTCCTTATAGCCGTCTTGACGATAGTTGCGGGCAGATTGCACCGCATTCGGGTGAAAGGTGGAGAGGGTTTTCCCAATCTTCTCCTTATCCGTGATTACCTTACCACAGAGTTGAACACTAGTACAAATTCTATGCAAAGCAGAATTGTACTCCCCCATGGTCTTGTAGACTTGTAGTCAACAAAACGTAGTCGGTTCCATTCCTGCTCTGCCCGAGGGAGGATGGTGTACTTCAGCTTCTCGAATCGTTTCTTCAGTGTTGTCCATAAAGCTAGTGCATTCTTCTCTGCCATATACTCATTTTTGAGCGTTAGGCAGAGATGGTGCTGTAATACCTCGGCCTACTCGTATGCGGCCCATGTGGCCCATGAGGAGTTGTGTGGTGGGATTAGTCCCACATTGCTTGTCTAAAGTGAGTTGTACTAGTATATAATGCCTGTTGGGTCCAAACATAGCACCTCCGGGTTAACCCTTTTACACGAAGCGAGGGCGAAAGTGTAAGTGAGGTGCTATGTGTGTGTGGTCCGCCCACGGTGAAATTTGGGCATTGGCGAATTTTGGGCGTGGTGTTACAGATGGTATCGAGCATCAACCTTATTTGCAGCGGCGCTGGGGCGGCGGGCATATGGCGCATGGGCGTGTGGTCCGGAGTGGACACACGGCATAGCATATGTCTTGACCTTGGGCCTGCGGGCGTGTCCGAGGGGTGGTTACAGGCATTTGTCAGCGTATGCGGTGTCTTTGCCAGGCGTCGGCCCTTAAGAGGTGAATGTAATACCTCGGCCTACTCGTATCGCGGCCCATGTGGCCCATGAGGAGTTGTGTGGTGGGATTAGTCCCACATTGCTTGTCTAAAGTGAGTTGTACTAGTATATAATGCTGTTGGGTCCAAACATAGCACCTCCGGGTTAACCCTTTTACACGAAGCGAGGGCGAAAGTGTAAGTGAGGTGCTATGTGTGCTGGTCCGCCCACGGTGAAATTTGGGCATTGAGCGAATTTTGGGCCAGGGTGTTACAGGTGCCTAAGGAAATGAAGTGCCTGATCATTTTCCTTAGCAGTTGGAGTGGCATCCTTTGAGGTACCTAGTCCGATAACAGCACGGAGCTTCTTGGCTCGATGCGATCTCGACATCGATGCCCAAGTCAAGTAATTACGGCCATCTTGGGCGACTCTTGAACTCGGTTAAGTAATGCGATCATCTGCATATTCATGCAAAGAGTTCATAAGATTACTGCTGGTAATTTGCGTAAAATGGTTGCAAAGATTCTCATAATGTTCCCGTATGTTTCTATGATTTTTTCATGATTTAGTGCTATTTTCAATGATTAAAAGCAATATAAATAATCACAGATTATCAAAAAAATAAATACAATACATAAGTTGTATAGAAATAATAATAACAAAGTAAAACATGCTTCAAAAGTTCAAAATATGCAAAAATTTGAATTCCCGAGCCCCTTTTCTGCTGGAAAATGACTATTCAGTGAATTTTGCAATTTCTAGGGGTTAAAACGCGATATTTCAGTTTTGAGAAAAATTTACACGCAATTTTCAGCAATTCTGATGGCCTTTTTACAAAAAAAAAACCGGGATTTTCCCTTTCATCCCCTTTTTTTCTTTTTGGCCCATACAAAAGTGGGGTTGGGGGATGCAAGGGCTAGGGTTTCCTAACCCTATTCCCGATAAGCGGCGGTGGCTCGGCCCACTTGGCGAGTGGTGGCGCGATATACTCGGCGGTGGCGGCCGACGGCAGCCGTGAGGCGGCGGCCGTGATGCGGCGGGTTCGGTGGCGCACATTGGCCGTCTTGAGGTAGGATGGCCAAGACAGGCGTAGCTCAGCGGCGGCTGTGCGTGGCCTTGCGAAGGCAGGCGTGGGCGTGGCTCGAGGCGGCGTCATAGCTATCGCGAAGCGGCGCTTAGCTGGCTTCAGCAGCGATGCCTTGTCGAGGTGGGCGTGAAACCCGTCAGAGGTTGTTGGCTTCAAGCACGCCATGGGTGGGCGGCGCGTGTGGGGAGACGGTGGCGGTGGCTTAAACGCAGTTTGGCGGCGCTGCTGGGCCTGCGGGGCAGCGGTGCTCGGTCGCCGTGGGCAGCTGCTATCGCGAGTGGTGCGTCTTGGTAGGCGGCTTCATGCACGCGGCAAAGCGGAGACCGTTGGCCGATGGCGGCGTGTGGCCATGCAAGGCCCGTCGCTGGAGGCGGGTGAGACCAGCGGCGGCGCGGCATACCCATGCGGCGCCGGCGCTAGCCACCCCCTTCCCCTTTTTTTTCTTTACTTCGGGCATTGCCGTGGCCATGCTGGCTTCATGGCCGATGTGGGTGGCGCCGACTTCGAGCGGCGGTGCGGAGGAGCCCTGCGGGCGGCACCGGCCGATGGTGGTCGCGGCTCGAGCTAGGAGGACCCGTCTTGATGGCGGCGTCGGTGTCGTCGGCCAATTTTTTCGCATCAAGACGTGCAATTACTGTTCATGCAACCACCGATCGGCTTGGCCGGCGACTTCAAGTCGGCTCGCGGTAGGTTAGAACAGATTTACAATCTACATAGCAATCATCATCTGCTCTTTCATGCAATCCACCGATCGGCATTGTGCGGGCAACTTCAAGTCGACTCGTGGTAGATTAGAGCGGATTTGCACCATAGGATAAATCAATCTAGAAAGCAACAATTGTGGAATTGAAAGCGGTCTAGAGAAACGATTCGATCTACGAGCGTCGTTCCTGACAATTACCTTTTCAATCCGTGCAGGCCGGAGAGCGTAGTCGTGCTGATAACGTATTGAGTAATCGTTGCTAGCGAGTCCAGTCCGAATGATTACCTCGTAGACAAGCGTAGGATCGTAAGAACAATGCAAGAACAGAAGAACAGAATAGTAGATTGAACACAGAGATATGAGGGGACTTATGGTTTCTTTTTATTGCTCTTCTGTAAAACTATAGTACAATGGTTGAGGTCTCCCCCTTTATATAGGCTATTGGATGGATGAGAAACCCATCATGGACCAGGCTTATGAGGCATGGGCCCGGTTTCTTAACAGAAACTAGCACTTTGCCTATTTGGTTAGTAAAAACTCGCCGGTAAAATGATAGTATGGAAAAAAAAGTTTTATTCTAGCTACGCCCTGGGATAATGGTAATTATCCCCCAAATTACATGGATGATGAGTTCCCCATGTTCTCATTTGATATATTCCTATTGGATTTATTTAAGGAAGATTCGATTATTTGCCACTGCCAAACATGCGTAATTCATGATTTGCCACTTATGTGTCTATGACATGTGGTTCCAGAACCCAGATGTCATTAACACATGCAGTGACAAATCGTAAAATTCACCCTCTCGTAGTGGCAAATAATTGATAATTCCTCTATTTAACTCTCCTTTACAATTTTGTATAGGAATCTGGGCATATGTTCTTCGCATTCCCCATTCCTATTTTTTTGTCGGCTGACATTTCGTACATTCTTTGTCTTGGAAAATGTCATGGATACAATTGTCCCACAAAAACGTGCAAGGTCTTAACTCAGCTGTCATGGCCTCTAAAATATCCATACACATTGACCAATATTCACATGCAGCATCTGTGTGTTGTATGCTTGCATAGCAGATAATCATGACAGAATCACTTCCAATCACCAAGAACATTTGCAACAACCCGGTTCTACAGGACGGATTAATTGCTAGTTGGCGTTAGGAAAAACCAAGACAGTGAACATAGCTCATCTGGTCATAAACGTACACATCATTTTTCTCTTGACCAAAAACATGGCTGATTTTACGCACTGAACAATAGTTTTATTGATGTTTTACACGTCCCAGTAGTCCAACATGTAGATACATGTTCTGTAATGTAAAATACATACCAAAGGGTAAAACTTATTTAATGTTCTTTACACACCAGCGTCTGTAATGTAAAATACTGCACACTCATAGGCGGCATTCATGCCAAGAAATACCACTAGGTCCGCAACCACTCGAAGCAACAGCAGAGGCCCCAGCAGAACTTGGAAGGATAGTCCCGTATGAAAACATCCCTACTGTAGCCGACGACGTAGAAGCTAAAGGACTTTTTGCGATGGGCCATTGTGACGCGGGTTACAGGCACGACCGAGATGATGTGTCTCTCGGAAATGACCCTTGCAGGTGGTGGAACTGGCAGCCGGCTAGCGACAACTTCTGAGGAAAACTGGTTGAGTGGGTACGAATCAGCAAAGAAAGCAGGTGTGCATTGGTATGCCTGTATATTGCATAGTTGCACCCCTTTGGCACGATGAAAAACTTCATCAGGAACCGAGGCAGCTCCTGTAGTTGCGCTAACTTTTCTCACTGACAGCGTCTTCCTGGAAACAGAAGAGTTGCGAATGAAACAACAATACAAAGTAGCTTCTTCGAAACATTAACAATAGCATAAGAGACTAATCCCCGATAGTAAAAATGGTATAGCTTGGTGAAAATATCACCACAGATTATAAGCTCTTGCTTACTTAGGAAAACAATTGTACAAGGCTGCTAGGTATATCTCATGATTTTGTCATACAAACTGTTCTGTCGGTTTGCAGGTAAATCATGGAGAAACCCCTACCTATGCTCCTATGCATAAGTAAGCACATTATAGGCAACACATCAAGTCACAAAGACAGATATATTTTGAAGTATAAACGAAAAACTAAAAGTGGAGCCTCTCCTTGTGCAACTATGACTTTCTGCAGTTTTTTTTATCTATTGAAGCTTCATTAGATACAAGTGCAAAGTATTCAGCAAATCGAAGACTAACAAATTGGTAGCCTAGACAGTAATAAATGTAAGGCATTTTTTATGTGTGACAGTTTGCAATATGATAGACAGAATTCACAAATAAAGCATCAGTTGATAAGCTATAAAACTTTAAATGCCCAGCATTGCTGTTTTTAACCATAAAGTTTCAGGATTATTAAACCGTTAAATCAGATTTTCATGATAGATAGCATTGTAGCAACATGATAGGTTCCATTTAGTCATTTACCAAACAACGCATATTTAAGTATATGGAGACAGATGTTTTTGTTCTCTATTCTCTGGTTACTAAACCATTCTCAATAAAAGAACTGATGAACCAGCTTCAGAAAAATGAACCAAAATTACCATCGAACATGAGCAGTGCTTTGTGCTAGAAGGGAACCATAGCCAGTACATGTCTTGCAAGTTACTAGGCCACGCGATCCGCATGCTATACAAGGCAGCATTCCTTTGCCACTGCACATTCCACATCTGTCACAAAGGAAGATATACAAGCAAAATGAACATCTGCAACAAAAGTGGTACGATCTCATCTAGTTATGTTGCGCTGAAATAAAAACATCTGAATCCTTTTGTCAACAGATAAGAAAATTTACTCAATAATAAGGAAGCCTACTGAAATTTCAGGTTGTTTTATCTACATACAATCAACATGAATTAAAAAATAAAGATAAACTCACCCTTGACAAGTTACATAAATAAATGGCAAGTGGACCAAAACATTACCACATTAGTATTGACTATTTTACAAACTTAAAAAAACAAAAGGACCGGGTTAAGTGATTAACATGGACAGTAAATGGGCTTCATTAATGAGCCCTATATTCTGGGTTGAGGTGAATTTCAAACTGTAGAACTGAAGAAAAAGAAGTAGCAGAACTAACACTGCATCAGATCCATCTTGGCGAGCGAGTAGACCCCTTCCATGACATGCACTGCACCGGGTCATCTGATTTGCCTTGTAAAACCCATGCTCCTGACCAGGATTACAAGTAGGACATGGCGTCTCTCCACGACCCTCGCAGTCTGTCAGAAAATTTAGATTATATAAACTAAAAACTTTTCAAAATCAGAAAGATAATAATGAATGAATCATGATATTTACCTTGTTAAACTATGTATACTGACAGAACAACTAAGGCTATGAAAGAAGATACTACAAGAGTTTAATGAGAAAAATACACTTATTTAAGGTGGTCCAACTCCTCACAACGTTAAAATGAGCCAAGACTAGTTAAGGTTCTACGATTAAGCAGCAAAGCAATAATTGAATTAGAAAATAGTTTCCTCCTTTTTATATTCTCTGATGAGTTAGAACTTAAAACTTAGAAAGCAACATCTTGAGTTTACAAATATTCCAATCAGCAAAGATTAATGGACAAAGCTTACAGGTTGCAGAACGATTAAGCAATTTTATGTATGATTTAGGTTTATTATTGTATACATAACAGACTGGAAGATGAGAGATTTCAACCAAGTTAAATGCATCAAAGATGACACTAATCGACTATTGCTGAAAGACGATGAGATCAAGGATAGATGGAGCGATTACTTTGACGAGCTGTTCAATCATGACAATGACGATAGTATGATTGAACTGGATGATGCTTTTGATGACACCGATAGGCGGTTTGTTCGAAGAATCCAGGAGTTGGAAGTAAGAGAGGCCTTAAAAAGGATGAAAGTGGGTAAGACGTTGGGGCCTGATAACATTCCTATCGAGGTGTGGAAATGCCTGAGAGGAGTGGCGATCGTCTGGCTAACTAATTTGTTCAATAGCATTTTTAGGTCAAACAAGATGCCTAACGAGTGGCGGAGGAGCACATTAGTACCAATTTTCAAAAATAAAGGAGACATTCAAAGTTGTACTAATTATAGAGGAATTAAGCTCATGAGCCACACAATGAAGCTTTGGGAGCAAGTGATTGAGCACCGTTTAAGAAGAGTGACTAGCATGACAACAAACCAATTTGGTTTTATGCCTGGGAGGTCAACTACAGAGGCGATTTTCTTGACATGACAGTTGATGGAGAGGTATAGGGAGCAAAAGAAGGATCTTCACATGGTGTTTATCGACTTGGAGAAAGCCTATGACAAAGTGCCAAGAAGGGTCATGTGGTGGGCGCTTCAAAGGAAAAAAAGTCCCAACAAAGTATGTTATCCTAAATAAGAATATGTACCAAGATGTTGTGACTAATGTCAGAACATGTGGTGGTGATATTAGTGACTTCCCTATTAAGATATGACTACACCAAGGGTCAGCGTTGAGCCCATACATTTTTACCCTAGTGATGGACGAGGTCACGCGGGGCATACAAGGATATACCCTTGGTGTATGTTTTTCGCTGATGATGTAGTGTTAGTTGATGAGAGTAGGATAGGTGTTGATAGGAATATGGAGATGTGGAGGAAGACCTTAGAATCGAAGGGCTTTAGATTTAGTAGGACTAAAACTGAGTATATGAAGTGTGATTTCAGCGATGCCAGGGCAGGTGATGGGGATGTTAGTCTGGAAAAACAAGTAGTGCCTAGGAAGGACACGTTTCAATATTTGGGATCGGTGCTACAGTAGGACGGCGAGATTGATGAAGATGTGAGCCACAGGATTAGAGCGGGGTGAGAGAAATGGCGCCAAGCATCAGATGTCCTATGTGACAAAAAAAGTCCCTCAAAAGTTAAAGGGTAAGTTCCATAGAACGGCGATCAGCCCTGTAATGCTGTATAGAGCAGAATGCTGGCGACTAAAAGACAACATATACTGAAGATGAGTGTAATGGAGATGAGGATGCTGCGGTGGATATGTGGCCACATAAGGCGAGATCAAATCTGCAATGATGATATACGTAATAGGGTGGGGGTAGCACCAATTGAAGAGAAGCTTGTCCAATATCGCTTGAGATGGTTTGGACATCTCCAACGGAGGCCTTCTGAGGCACCGGTACGTAGTAGAATTTTAAGACGTACTGAAAACGTAAGAAGAGACGGAGGTCGACCAAGACTGATGTGGGAGGAAGCAATTAAAAGAGATTTGAGGGATTGGAATGTAGCATTGTAGCTAAAGAATTAGCTTTGGATAGGAGTGCATGGGCGGTGTTTTAGGCTCTCGTCTCAGATGGCAGGATGTATGGCTTAGGGTTTTAGCCTTGTAGGTTTTTTTACAAGGCTCTCGTCTCTTTGACTTTGAGGAGGTTTGATCCATAGCATACCCTAACTTGTTTGGGACCAAAGGCTTTGTTGTTGTTGTTGTGTATTGTATACATAACAGTCAACAATTATGACTGGATCATGTCTAGTCATAATTCATGAAATCGAAAACAACGTTATTGAACACTGCATAAATTTATGACTCAATGAATACTACTGGTGCAAGAGATGAATATTCCATAAAACAGTATGAGGTAGGATATTGTCAGTTCCTATGTCATGTATACCAAAAATTGGATGTATTGGTTTCTTCTTTCTAAAGCTTTTCTTTCCCAGATTGTGAACTTCCAGGGTGCTCTAGGGTGTGCAAGCAGATTTGACAACTTTCTCTATTCCTGTCGGTTTCATCATCATTTTCGTCGTGTTGCCATGGTTAACTTTGCTCCCGCCTGCCTCTACTATCTCAACCCCTGCACCTTGTGCTTTATAGGTTGTCTGTTTTATGGGCTGTCGCACGACCCCAGATGGGAAGAGATCTTTTGACATTCGACATATTTTCCAAGAGCTGCACATTACAACGACATTATCAAGAATCGGATTTTGGATTTTCCCTATTTTAGTGTCAACATTTTCCAAATGTAATGCTATTACATACGCCTTGCATTTGAGGGGGATGTTAAGGGTATTTGTAGTATTTCTTTTGTACTAGGGTTTAGTCTTGTGTTCCCTTTGTACCCTATATATATTGCAGATTGGGCCTCTTGAGTACACACACATAATATTCATAACAGTAGCATGCATAAGATAGCAGAAAGAAAATGCAATATAAACCGTAGATGTAGGTAGGAACTATAGAATACAAGTTATTTCCTACATAGCAAAAGAGATCTATGATTGGACAAAACTGAGACTAAACTTATGCTTAAGTAAATTAGACAAGCTACATCAAAAAGGTATTCCCACCAAATAAAACTCAGTACAAACTACAAATGCTGTAGTTATGGTTAGTTGGTTACAACCTACGAAAGCAAATTATGTGACTACATGATGTACTTCTGAATGAATATCATACCTAAGCATTTTTCAATAACTTCTGAATGAGGAATCTTGACCATTACTTCTTTCTCCGGTACAAAGAGAAGTGGAAACTCACACCTCAGATCTAGTTCCCACACACCAAGCACAGGACCCTTGTCTCTTCCATCTATTTTCCCACCTTCATAGGGCTCCTTTTTTGATACGATGTCCCTTTCCTCGATGAAGGTTTCCAAAGTTCCAACATACACGTTGCAGTCCTCAATGGAGGTAATTTTCCATGTGCGAGCAGGGCGACTTCCCCAACAGCATCGATGCCCCACATGATCAATAAGCAGCTGCCGGATCTCCACCTCATCCAGTACATCCCTATCAGAAAATTCCAATCATTCCATTGACATTTGGTCGAGTACTTGAGGAACAAAGCATTGAAAACAACATAAAGATGGAACAACAGGGAAATGATGAGCAGGGCAACAATAGTATAATTCCTTTTGCGTTCGGAGAAAGATGGGGAACCATTCTACTACTCTAGCTATTGAGGCTCAGCGCAAAACTGAGAATTCCAGTGCTCGACATATTTATCCCATTTTAGCCATCTGATACTACAATCAACCCTACCGATATTCCAGTTGCAAGGTCTCTAGAGCATTCTTCCTTCAAGATGCATTATCCCTCAACTGCGTACCAGATCACTCCAATTCCCAATCACTACCTGCTGCGTACTTCAATTTGCACATGAAAACAGACCAAGAGTAGTTCATGTTTTCATTTATTTGAGACTTGGGAGTGAGGTTCTAAAAGCCATGTGCTACCAGTCAATTTAGAGCAGTTGGTCACAAAGACAGCAAACTTACCTTTTGCCATGCATTTGAGTCCTGGTGCAAATTATGCATGTGCTCTATCAGCCTGTTACTTATGGGGTACATATAACTGCTTGAGCATATGATGTACAACAGTACAACCAATGTTTGGAGATCTGGATTACATGCGTTTTGAGTATTTCTGCTTACAGTAGAGATGGTGTATTAAAAATCTGGATTTCTTACCATCAAGACAGTTATTTCCAGGTGTACTTGACTGCAGCCAGACACCTTGGAATAACATCTGTTGAGTCCTCCACAGCACATCATGGCTAGACGTGACCAAGTGGCATTTTAGAATTTAAAGGAACCTTCCATCTCAACTGAAAAATTATAATTTATGGTTTTGCATGCATTCTATATTTCTGGTCAGTTTATGGTTTTGCATTAACTCTATATTTCTGGTCAATCTTAGGGTTTAAATACTTCACATCCCAGTTCTTATTACTCACTTTCAAGTGCTCTCCTTTTGTCTGAGAGCATTAACTCTATGGATAATTTAACAAAGTCATATTAGCACAGGCATTGTCTCTTCTTGATCATTCATACGAAATGCCTGGTTTGTACTTTGCAGATAGAGCTGTTGGCGAGTCTAGTTACATTATCAAGCACCGACCCAATGAATATTGAGTTTGGAGGCTAAAATGGTTACTTCTCTATTTGATCATCATGTGAATACTCTCTCTTCAACCATAACTGGTCAGGAGATGACTATCATGTACGGATGTATCAGCTTACTAGGGCACAGGCATCACTCTGACTGATTGGCTAAATGTAGAATCTGAATATGTGTAACTATCTACCACATTAGTTTAGCTTATGGTCTAATTCTTCTGACCTGGCAGAGCCATTGCTCCCAGCATAACACACTTATAGTAATCTCTGATTGCTCTTCCAAATTGAAATGTTACGCATCCCCGTGGTGAAAATGAGAAATGTAAGTTAAGCACCATGGTACGAGGCTACCAGCATTCATCACTGTGCGTCTGTGCGACTGCGTCAGCCTCCTAAATTATTGCTCGGCAACTAGTTGGCCAAGCTCTGGTTACAGCCAAGAAGGTAGAACCTAGGACGCAACACGAAATTTAGATTGGAAGTACTCACCTCCTGACGCCCTCAGAAGGCTGGTAATCACCACCGTACGGGTAGGGCCCTTGAGGAACAATCGCCAATCCTCCTATATTGGGACTCCACTAGTTAGCTGCAGCTACAAATTGGCGAAAAATCGGTAGAAATGAAGAAGAAGAAGAATTGGCAGTGGGGGGAACAGAGTAGCACTGATGAATTACCATGCGGGTGCGGGGGAGTCGGGGCAGGCGACGGGGAGGGGGAGAGGACGGCGCTGTGGATGGACGGCGGGTAGACGTCGAGGTGGTGGGGAGTCGGGGCCGGGGGGTAGTAGCCGGAGGAGGAGAAGGAGTCGGCGGACTTGACATCGGCGGCGCTCACCTCCGGGCCCCCGCCCCGCCCTCCGCCGCCGCGCAGCGCCGACGAGCTGCTCCTCCCCAGGTGCTGGTACTGCTGCTGGTGCTCCGCTGCTGCGGCTGCTGCAGAAACGGAAGGGGACTCCCCCAAAAAGGGATGCGATGAGACGGAATGGCACCGTAATTGGGGAATCGGGGGGCGACGGTGACAGCGGTGGCAGTGTACCTACCTGGCGATGGGCAGGAGAGGAGCGGTCGCCGCTGCTCGTCTCCCTCGCGGCCCGCCTCCATGGCCATCTACGCGCGCGGCCGGGGGGGGGGGGGGGGGTGGTTTGGGTGGGCGGAGGCACCGGCGCGGTTCGATCCGATCGAATTGGGGGGAGTGGTCGAGAGGATTGAGATTATAACAGCCTGCAGCCTTAGTCGCGAAGGAAGCAAGTCAAGTCCTCCAAGTCCAACGCTGCCCGTGCGCTCCTCTTCCTCCTTGCCAAATCAAATCGCTATCTAATGTGATTGTGACGACGACGACGACGGAGCTTGGCCAGTTGGATGGGCGGGACCCTCCGATCGAAATTTTTTAAAATAATATTAATTTAAAAAATAATTGCAAGATTAAATAGTAGATTTTTTAATATAAAACTAGAGCTACGTAAATCGTTTGAATTGACGATAGAGTCTTTCATCGCCAATTAAACCGCCGGGAAGGCTATTTAGTTTTTTTGGTTTTTTTTCTTTCGATGTTTCACAAACGTCTGTTCCGAAATTTTTAAACCTGGTTTGAGATAGGAAGAATTAAACGGTGCTATGTGAACGCACAATCCTAGGTTACTTAGGGGATGAAGATCATTTAGTACCTACTTCTAGAACACGTATTTTGGACCTTTATTTCTATATTGTTCCCTGCTTTGCTACGCTAAGAATTGAATGCGAAATGAGAACGAGATTTGAAGTCGGCTTTACAACGCAGTTGCGAATTGAAATAGACTTTATAATAAAGTTGCAAATTACACAATGTGTAGGGTTTTGTTACGTGCATAAGGAACGACATCCTACACGATGCAACAAACTGAAATACACCTACGATACATATGCATCTTTTTAGAATGGAAATAAAGTCGATTGGAACAAAGATCATTAGTTTCGGTAGCCCATCGCTTCCTTCCCCTTCTCTCTTTGCTACCCACGGCGGTGGCGGTCAGTCTCGAAGTCATCCATGTCCTACGAGATGGGCTAAACAGTTGAATGATGTTAAGATAACACAACGTCGGGCCAAATTAATAATTATGATGTATATTGAACATAACTTACCTCTTGGATCCGGAGTGCGTCTGGGCGACGGGGAGTTATATTACGGCCGACGGTCTCACTTGCAGGAGCCTTCTCCTTGTCCGTGGCCCGCTTGGCCTTGTCGTACTCATCTGCTTTCTTGGGCTCGTCCGATGCCTTTTCAGTTGGGTCAACGTCGGGTACGTAAGGTGTCAACGCTTGAAGGCCTCAACTCGCCATGGAAAGTTAAATATGTACTTCTGCTGGATGAATGCCCTATCGTACACCTTCGAGCCGTCAATCCATCGGAAGAAGTTGCATTGCATCTCTAGCTACCATTATGCGCGTGTGTAATCAAGGATTTGTGGAATAGAACGTATGATGTGAAAATCTTTGTGTGTGCAAGATACGCTTACAGGGTGCTGGCCGCACGTGTAGTACGCCCAAGCGGACGTCGCCGGGTATGTAGACTGGATGATCTTTGCCGGTTCTTCTCACACACACTGCGGGCGTGGGAACTCCGGTGGTACCGGCGCATCCTTCATAGACTTATCCGGGTAGGGTTTAGCCCTCTCGGCAAACCACTTGCGCTTTTGCAGTATCCTTTTGTACATGTTCGCCAAGTCCTCTATCTCCTTCCTCTCAGTTGTGTGAACCAAGCATTGGTATCCTTTTATACAGGGATTTTTCGGCCTGAAAAAGGGGGTGGAAGTGTATTGTCATCTCCGTCTGCAAGGTGGCAGCGTGTGGTGTGACAAGGTGTGGTCTGTTAGGTCTGACAATGTGTCGTGGCGGAGTGTGGTCTTGTCGTTCTAAAAAGTTAGCATCGTAGTGTGTTGTCAAATCGAATTGCAAAAGTGGCAGTGTGTGGCGTGACAGGGGCCAGTCTTTTCGGTCTGCGGAGTGTGGTCTTGTCAGTATGAAAAGTAAGCGTCGCAGCGTTTTGTCATATCGGTCTTAAAAGGTGGCGTGGCGGAGTAAAGGCTATGAATAGGATGGTGTGGGGTGTCCCGATGCTGACTCCTTGATATGGTCGCAGTTTGCACGCAAAAAAAAAGAAATATCGAAACACGATACTAGCATAATATATGTAGTATAGAAATTAATATTTACATGGTATGACTGATATTTACAAGAACAAATATCTACTCAGGGCCCCTCTTAGAGCATACCCCGTGTGTCGCCCCGGGCCTCGTCTAGTCTTGTGCGAAACCTTGGTGTGAGAAATCGTCAAAAACTCGAGCTACGAGGTACCCGGCCGTAGCGAGTGGCTTGAGGGTGTCCTCGGGGTCTGCGTCGATTAGCTTCGGTCGAGACGCGGCGTGCTGTTGTGGAAGCCCCACGATGTAACGTCCGTTTTCCTTAAAGTTTCTTGCCGGTTTTCAAAATAAAAGTAACCATTTGGCTTTATTGAGAATCCAAAGCTTAACTTTGACGTTTTGAAGTCCGGAGAGTTCAATTGGAATTAATTAAACCTTAACTAAGTTCTTTGTTGGTGTTCCTTCTTTGTTTGAGGCTCTCTGTGGTGTCTTCTTTGCCCTCGGTTTGTTGGTTCTCAAGCCTCTCTGTGTGTCCACAGGTTTGTCTCTTCTCTCTTAACTTCCTTTGTTGGTTTGAATCTCTTTGAGATCCGGACTCTCTCTTATCTCCCTCTGTTGGGACCTCTCCGTGCTTGGGTTTTCTGTTAAAGACCTAGCTCGGGTTTGTGTTTCAAAACCTCTTTGGTCCCTCAAGCCACGCTTGGTTTTGTTTCTTTTGGACCTCCCTTGTGCTCAGACCTCCCCTTGTTGAGATCTAGCCGCTCAGACCTCCCTTTGTTGAGATCTAGCCGCTCAGACCTCCCCTTGTTGAGATCTAGCCGCTCAGACCTCCCTTGTTGAGATCTAACCTCAGACCTCCCTTGTTGAGATCTAGCGCTCAGACCTCCCCTTGTTGGGATCTAGCCGCTCGGACCTCCCTTGTTAGGATCTAGCCATTAGGACCTCCTCTCGGGAGATCTTAGCCGTCGAGTCCTCCCTTAGTTGGATCCAAAGGTTCAGACCTCCTTAGGTCCAAGACCTCCTTAGCGCTTGGACCCATCTTTGACTCTCGGTTTGTATCGCTTGAGGCCTTGCCTTCTTAACCTTAGGACCATCCGATGTGGGTTGGATGGCCCGATCCTAAGAACACGTTAGTTTGGTCAACGTTCCTATCCTTTTTGGGCGCTTGATTTCAATCGAGCGGCTCGCTTTCTTCTTGATTTGCCTTTGTTTCGGGACTTCCTCTGGTTGTTTTGCAAAGATCACCTCCCGGTCCTTCTTTGGTCTTTTGTAAGGACCACCTCCTCATCGGGATATTCTGTTGGTCGGGACTTCCCGCACCCTTTGATCTGGGACCGTCGAGGTCCTCCCGCTGAGATCTTGACCGTAGATCTCCCTTTTGGAGATCTACTCGTCGGGACCTCCCTGCACCCTTTGATCTGGACCGTTGAGGTCCTCCCTTGAAATCTTTACCCTTAGACCTCCCTTGTGCAGTCTCGGCGTCGAGACCTCTTCGTTTTGAGCTTTGAGGACCTCTTGTCCGGGACCTCCCCTCTGAGTGTCTTGGACCTCTTGCCCGAGACCTCACGGTGGTCTTTGGTGGGGATGACCCTTGCGGTGGGGCCACCTCTTTGACTTGTGGTGCACCCTTTTGGCCCCCCTTGCCGGCCCTCTTCACCTTGTAATTATTGCTCTTGCCTCAAAACACATGCGCATTTAATAGGTGTGGGTCACATTAAATCTGATCACATCCGAGTACTTTATTTCAATTCTTTTAGGGCAAGCCACCCCTAGTTGTCCCGATTGCACCTGACGTCATGAGTTTTTCCTTGTGGTGCACACTACCAACTCGGCTATATAAAGCACAGGCGGGCTAGCCTTTGTAACTGTTGCTCATTTCTTCCTTCCTCGCCTCACTGCTTTCGGTCCTTCCTTGCGCAAGACCTTCCCTCAGAGATCTTTGAGGTGTGTTAAGCCTCTTGGTTTCCTTTTGGTGAGTTGGTTTGAGTTCTTCTGGTTCTTTTGAAGTTCCTTGGCTTAGTGTGGTTTTGCTTAATTGGTTTTCTTGCGAGCGTGTAGATCACGAGATTGAGGAGATCTTGGACCAAGCTCTCTCTCTCTGAAGGCTCTCCATTTGCTTGACCAAGGCAAGCCACAGACCCCCTTTTGATCATCTTGAACCAAGTTTAAGTAAATGTATTTCGGTTTTACTTTATCATGCATGGCTATGTTTATATGAAAATGGTTTAAATGTAGTTACTCGCCTACTTCTTTGTTATGCCTCCTTCATACCTTGTCTCCATCATGTTGTCATGTTCACCTTGTGAGCCTTAGGGTGGATATTTAGTTGGTGTTCTTTGTTATTTGCCAACATAGGGGACCGTAGGTCTTTATAGCCTTGCTTAGAATCGTGGTTCGAGCGTATCATGCTTCATCCTAATAATCTTGACTAATAAATATGAAATGTGTGGTGGTGCCATTGTTGAGCGACTATGGCGGGACGCCTAAGCTGTGTTGTTTGTGGTGTGAGATCACTTGGTTAAAAAGCATTGTGCCAAGACGGGTGGTCTTTTGGCATGGGTTAATACAAATGGTTTCTTTGAGGCAAGAAGGTAGGGAGTGAGTAGTGGGTGCTATGCATTTGGGTTTGTGGAAGTCTTGCCTTAGCACGATTAAGGACTTCACTTTGTGTGCATTGAGCTGGGCCAAGCGATTGCAACCACAAGATCATTTATGGGAATAGTGCAGGGTGAATAATTAGCAATGGGTTGGCTTGGAAATTTGTTGTGGTTGGCGTGTGATTCGTTGGCGCAAGAGGGCACCCATAACCTGCGGACTTCTAGACCACGAGGAGGATTATGAAACCTTAGCAGGCGGCGAGTCAGTTCAAAGCTTTGTAAAGGCCTTTTGCGCTTTCTAGGCTCGCCACCTTAGGAAGTGAGCAAGGGTGGCCGGAACCGATCCGCTAGAGAGATCGTGGATTGTGGGTAAAGTTGTACACCTCTGCGAGTGTAAAGATCTATTGAATAGCCAAGTCCTTGGTCATGGACATGCTCGGTGAAATGGTGCAAGGGGGTATTTGTTTCAAAAGCTTGTGCCTTTGGACATTTCCATGAGATGCCTTGGCTTTGCCTCGAAGAGACCTTGGCCGGCTCGGAGGGGTCAAGGTTGGCTCGGAGTAGTGGTCGGGGTTGGTTTGGACCTCTGGAGTGGGTTTTGGGTAAGGACACAGTCACGGGTGTGGCCAGGAACTCCTTCATTTTGGTTGTGGTACGTGAGTTGGTGCTCACCCCACCTTTTAAACATCAAAAGTATTATGTACTATGGTTTTACCTTCTTTGCTTTTCAATCTATTACTATTTTTATTGTTCAAATTTGGCTTTATGCAAACTAACCATACTGACTCTCCATTGGTAAGTCCTTGCATGAATATTATTGCATCTTTGCTCTCTGTGACTTCTTGAGTACATTCCAAGTACTCATGGCTTAAATACGTGTCAGCAGATTATGAGGATGATCAAGTGCGAGGCGGTCTGCAGACCTCTTCGAGGAGGAGTTCTTGACGACTAAAAGCCGCTTAGGGCGTCCTCCACTTTGACGACTGTGGTGCTTGTTGGATGGCTTTTACGTGTTTGGTGTTTGAGCCCTAGAAGCTCCTTGTTGCCGGTTGTAAGTTCTCGTTGGTTTTGTAAGCCCTCAAGTGGCAGACCTCTTGTTAACAAGCTTGACCATAAGGTCCTATTATATAAAGTTTAATTTGTCTGTTTCATCTTTGTTTGACTCGTGGTTGTGGTATTGGCTTGTGTTCTTGTGCGAGCTAGCTCTGTTGTCCTAGGACTAGCTCAGATGCACAGGGGCAGGACCACCAGGAGGTCCTACGGGACTTAGCCTAGGAGGTCCTGCCGGACCTCTCTTAGTGATGTGCTGGAGATGCTCTGAGGCGGGTGGCGGCCACGACCTCGGGAGGTCCTCAAGACCTCTGGGAGGTCGATGGCGGACCAAGACCTCCGGGAGGTCCGAAGACCTCTGGGAGGTCCCGCGGACCTCCTCGGTAAAGCTCCATGCGGTGCTACCACATCTTTCCGTGGTGACTTGGCGCAAAAAAAAATATGGTCTCCGGACCTCTTGCAGTACATCACGGGGTGGGTCGTCACACGAGACACAGGTGGAATCTTTGGTCGAAGTAGTAGTCCTCGAGGCGTGACACCTCATGCGACACGTCCGGCCTGTCCCAAAACGGTGTACGATCTGTGAAACATTACGTTGTGCATGTAAACATGGCGAAAACTAGGAAATAGTACGTTACGTATGCAAGCAAAGTAGTCATACCTGGTCGAACGAAGGTAGAGGACGACTCCGCGCACTCCTGCCCTGTGTACGGGTGGAACTCAGGACCTGTAAGAGGAAATAGTCGTTAGTAACCAGTGGAGTTCAAAATAAAGAACAGGACGTGAGTATTTCATGCTGACCTGCAAATTGTGCCGGAGTACTCCCAGCACGATACCACAAGGACCCACTCGCTAGTTCCGGGTGAGGAGCCCAAGTCCTAGGGCGTGACGCAGCGTCATCTGATGCACGGAGACCGCCAACTCGTGCATCTCCTGGTGTAGATCGATCTGTACACATAATTAACATGTTAGAAACCGAAATATTATGAAGCAAATAAGAAGTATGGATCGTTTAGTACGTACCATGCGATGGAATGCGGAGTCGAGCTCGATGGGGTACGTGTCGGACATCGCAGCCTCGTGTTGTGGGGGGTCGTCCACGACCCTAACGCAATGAACCCTCTGTTGGGGTATGGGTAGGCTACGATAGCAACAAATCAAAATTTTCTACCACGTAAACAAGGAAGCCAAGCAAGTAGATGATCACAGATCGTTACCACCAGATGCGCAGAGCAGTGGAAGAAGAGTTGGAGCAGCCTGGTCCAACGAATAGCGCGTCGAGGTAGTGGTCGTAGTCGATCGTCCAGCGTCAAGCACGTTGATGCGGTGGTCATAGTCGATCGTCCCCTCCAGTGACCTTAGCAGTTCCTTACGAAGATCGCGGATCATCCTCAACCGCAACAGCAACCGCAGTAGCGCCTCTACAGTATCCACACGTCTAGGGAAGGAACAACCATACGCTGGTGTGCTAGCACCAAGTCGCACGGCAGAGCTCTCAGGAAGATGGCGGCTAGGGTTTCGGTGAAACAACTTAACTCACGACTTTCGTGTCTCTCGTCTGTTACGTTCACCACCATTATCCCAACAGCCTCATGCATCTCCTTATATAGTGCTCGTGACGGATCCTATCCGAACACGTTTGACGAATCGTATCCGTACTGGTTTGTTCCAACCCGTTAAGTGTGTGACCCTGTAGGTTCATGCGTAATCGGTTGTGACTCGAAAACACTTTCCGACCACGAGTCATTAGCGGTTCCTAGCAGGACATAACGATTCCCGAATACACACAAATTATATCGGACGAACCTTAATGCAATATGAACTACGACCAGGTCCTCATCACTTACGACCAGGTCCTATCTCTATATGACCAGTTCATATTTGGTCACGACCAGTTCGTAACTCCTTACGACCAGGTTTCGACCACTCTGTGATTACATTCGACCAGTCTACGACCAGCTCATATCTCCATACGACCAGTCCATAACTAATCTAACTAAGCGACCTACTCGTGTATGCTCCCTTTGCCTCACGATGTCTGGTTGAACTCCAGGTGAGATGTTGTGTCATCCATAGACTATTCAATACTTTCTCAATCGAGTGTCGGATAACTTCACGTGGTCGAACACTTCGACCACTAGTGGTATGGCCATGCACTTTCTTTATCTGACCACAACGAGGGGCCCAGAGACATCTCTCTTATTATATTAGGAGGGGCAAATCACATATCCGACCAGTCGCATTCCTCCGCATGTTTCATAGCATACCCGAAAGCTACCTTTATAACTGCCCAGTTACGAGTAGCGATTGGCAACCCGTAAGAGTGCTATTACACATGTAGGAAACCATACTGATCTCAGGTCTAAGGATTATACATCATCATTGCTTGAGACCAACTAACGACACATAGAATCATAACAACCTCAATAGTGTCTCGAGGTGGGTCAATCCAACACCATGTTCTCTAACATGTGTTCACATTATTTATTCTATATCCCTATATCCATGACCGGTGAAACATGGTCATCAATCAATACATGTGCTAGTCGTAGAGCCACTAGTGTTCCGACCAGTGACATTCGACCAGGGATATATTTAGAACGACATTATCATAAGTTAAAAGAGCTTTACCAACAAGTCACATACTCGTTAATCTTCATAACCGATGATTCATTCAAGGAACAGAATAACACTTATTCAATTAACACATAAACATAGACGAGATATCATCATCTCCATGATTGCCTCTAGGGCATATCTCCAACACCCTCGTTCGACTAGAGTACCACTTGATGTACTCCGTGTACATCCTGGGGTCATAGGGAGCATCCTCCTGGACGACGTCAACAAAGGCGCTGATCCAGCCCTGGACCCAAGAGAGCATCTTGTCTGCCCAGGAAGTCATAGCAGGTACTCCCTTCCTAGTGTACCTATGGAAGACAAAATGATTGTTTCGTAAGTATGTAACGCAAATTGTACGAAAAAAGTAAAACATGAACTTACGCATAGATGTTCGGTGGCACTCGCTGCCCCCAAGGGGCTAGGACCTCTTGTCGCAAACCGAATTGGCGCATGACCTGCTACACCTGGTACTCCTCCACGAAGACGTCGTGAACCAAGCACCTTCGCGTGTACCACCACTCGTGGTCTTGCGTGCACAGGCTGGACAGGTCTCGGGGCGTGCACGTACACCCTTTCGGGAGTGTACGGTGTCCAGATGATGCGGTCATCTGTCAGTTGATCGAACTGTTGGAAATATGCCCTAGAGGCAATCATAGAGATGATTATATTTCCTTATGTTCATAATATTGGATAAAATATTATCTTGTTCCAAAAATAATATTGTTAATATTGATTATCAAGTATGTGACTTGATTGTGAAACTCTATATTTCTGCGATAATTATTCTTATACGATCCCTGGTCGGAAACATACGAGGACACATATGAATAAACTAGCATATGTATTGGTTGATGACTATGTTTCACGGGTCATGGATATGGAGATATCAAACCAATAATATGGACACATGTTAGAGAACATGATGTTGGATTAGACCCACCTTGAGACACTATTGAGATTTTTATGATTCTATGTGTCGTTAGTTGGTCTCAAGCAATGTTGATGTATAATCCTTAGACCTGAGATCAGTATGGTTTCCTACATATGTAATAGCACTCTTAGGGGTTACCAAACGCTACACCGTAACTGGGTAGTTATAAAGGTAACTTTCGGGTATGCTATGAAACATGCAGAGGAATGTGACTGGTCGAATATGGAATTTGCCCCTCCTAACATAACAGGAGAGATGTCTCTGGGCCCCTCGTTGTGGTCGGATAAAGAAAGTGCATGGCCATGCCACTAGTAGTTGAAGTGTTCAACCACGTGAAGTAATCCGACACTCGATCGAGAAAGTATTGAACAGTCCATGGATGACACAACATATCACCTGGAGTTCAACCAGACATCGTGAGGCAAAGGGAGTATACACGAGTAGATCGCTTAGTTTGAGCGATTCTTAATCGTCGTATGGAGATCTGAGCTAGTCGTGAGGCGGTCGAACGTAGTCATAGGGTGGTCGAACTCGTCGTAAGGAATTCGAATCGATCGTGACCAAATCTGAATGGTCATATAGAGATAGGACACGGTCGTAAGTGATGAGGACTCGTCGTAGATCATATTGCATTAAGGTTCGTCCGATATAATTTTTGTGTATTCGGAATCGTTTGTGTCTCGCTAGGAGCCGCTACGACTCGTGATCGGAAAGGGTTTCTGAGTCACAACCGATTACGCATGAACCTACAGGGTCACACACTTAACGGGTTGGAACAAACCAGTATAAATACGATTCGACAAACGTGTTCGGATAGGATCCGTCACGAGCATTATATAAGGAGATGTATGAGGATATTGGGAGTGGCGCGTGAATCACCACCGAAACCCTAGCTGCCATCTTCCTGAGAGCTCTACCGTGCGACTTGGTGCTAGCACACCTACACATGGTTGTTCCTTCCCTGGACGTGTGGATACCATAGAGGCGCTACTATGACTGTTGCGCTTGAGGACGATCCGCGATCTTCACAAGGAACTGCAGAGGTTGCTAGAGGAGACAATCGACTCGCGAGGACACTAGACGATCGACTACGACCACTACATCGACTTACTCGACGCTGGAAAGCTTATCAAGTCTACTTTCCAACGGATCAAACGGCACATGATTTGGAGCTTTCTATAAAAAGTTATGGCTATTCGAGTGCATCTTGCACATTGAGACCGATCACGCGAGAGTTGACAAAGTTGATGATTCAGCGGCATGCGATATCTTGGGAAGATATCCAGCTTTGCCATGACTTTCCAAAGGCTTACAAGAGTCCCTTTCTCAAGTTTCACACGGATTCAAGTTGTTTCAATTAATGAAATTGAAGTTAGGAAAGTTTGGATTCAATTCGGATTCAGAATCAGCATCAAAATCGGATTCGGAATCAGCAGTATAGTCCGGATTAAAAAGGTCATAACTTTCACAAACGGAGTCCGATTTGGGTGTTCTTGTACTTGTTGGAAAGCTAACTTCAAGTCCGATCCAACGGATGCTCGCTCAGCCTCAGAATCATCACGTATCAAAAGATATGTCCGAAACAATGTGACAGTTGTAAACTCAGAGTTTTCTTTTTTGTTTTAGATTGTGTCCGACTTGGAGTAGGATTTCTAATTACGAAATAGAGTAGGAGTAGGGCCTCTTGGCCAGCCATAAGGTGGAGAAGGGCACTATATATTGAGGGGTAGACCCCCATTGTATCCAAAGACCAGTTTATGCATAAGAATTAAAACATAGCTATTGCTTGTTCTTTCTAAACCAGAGTTCATGCGAGGACTTTGAGAGAGGACTAGGTGATCCATTGATTCATTCTGCAATTCAAGGTCAAGCCGTCGTTCCATTGGGAATTGGGGACTTGGCGATCGTCGTTTGTGGTCTCGCGACGATCATGTATCTGGTGTGTTTTGGGTGTATTCCAAAGAGTTGAGGGTTCATGCATTGGCGTGAGTGTTCAGCTAGTGACTTCGTCTACTTCGCATGATCTATCCACGGTTCCTCACCGAGAAGATCGGGCATCCCCCGTATCACCAGTTCTGTCTCTAGGAGAGTGACCTTGATCTGAGGGAAGGACAAAGACCTCCCGTTGATTATTCTCACTTGCGCTCGAGGCCTCCCCGCTTGAGGAGTCGTCGAGAGACACCATCTGGCGACTTGGAGTAATCCCCTCCAGGTAGGGGAAGTCCGGGTTATAACCGTCTCCATTGGCGGCGTGATCTGCGGAGAGATGGCGAATTTGTAGGAAAAGCATGCTTGATCCGCTCTCTGGCGTCATCCAGGAGAGAGAATCACTGAGATGCTAGTGAAGTCTGGAATTGTGGCTTCCAGAACTTGCCTCACCAAGTCGGACGCCTTAGGGGACTCGACACTTCGAGGTAAAACTCTCGTCGTGTTGTGAGTCCACTGGTGTAGTCTGGTCAAATTGACCCTTGTCCTTTGAGAGGTAGACTCCTCCCTTAGACGCGTCTTGTTGTGGGGATATGGATACCTCCTCAACTCCATCACGCATTGTCTCCACGGATCTGCGGGAAGATCACCGGAGGCAGCAGTACCATCGGATGAGTCATCACTCGGCTCGTAATCGAAACCGGCATCCATGTCGACGTCTGCGTAGTCTGCCAAGTCGAACCAGTTCTCCTCGTTCCATTCTCCGCCATGAGTGCATGAGATTTGGAAAAAGAGAGTATGTTGACAAGAGATTAGGAAGATCCCCACGTCGGCGCCAGCTGCCGGTGTTTTAGAACCGAACTTACGTAAACATTGTTTGATTAGGGGTCTCCTAGAATGATATCACTTGAGAGATTGACACGGGATTTTTATACTGAGTTCGAGCCTTCTCGGAGAGAATAATAACCCTACTCCTGTGTGTGTATGGTATTGAGTGTATTACGAACAATCGGGGAAAAACTTCGAGACTATTACAGATGATCGTGCTTGTCTTTCTCCTGGCCCCTTCCTCTCTCGATTGCGCCTTTATATAGTACGTGAAGGGCGGCGGTTTCTCCAGTGAAGCGGCGTCTCATCACATCTGTGTGGCGACGTTGGTAGTAATCACCGGCGTATTAACTCCTCCACGCCGCCTAATGACTATATACCGTAGATAATGGAGCATTACGTGCTATTACTTGGCGAGTAACAACGTATGATATTGTTTGAATCCCTTAATCAATTGGGCCTACTTATGCAGAGGTTTAATTGATCATAAGGTGGTCATAATGACCTAGTCGTAGAAGAACCTACGACTATGAGGTAGTCGTAGCAAGACTTACGACTATGGGGTAGTCGTAGCATAACTTACGACTATGGGGGTGGTCGTAGAAGAACTTACGACCATCCAGTAGGCTCTTCCCTTATAATATTTAAGGGGTATACTCAGGGACCATATGACGTCATATTTACTTGGTTAAAAAGTTATAGATAAAAGATAAAATGAGGATTATTATATCCTCGTCAAAACCAACAGGTGCATTTGTTTCTTAATGAGTTTCCTTGTGTTGTCGATGATAATTGGATACTACCTAAAAGCAATACTTTGTGCATTCTCAGGTTTGATAAGCTTGAAGACTTTGGAATCAAGAGGGAGGCTGGGGACAAAGTCATGGAGGAGAGCAACACATACGGGCAACAAGGGTGAAGAAGCCCATGCGGCCAACCAAGGGGGAAGAATCCCATGTGGCCCGGAGGGGAAAAGGAGAGAAGCCCAAGAATCCATAGCCCAAGTTTCAGATAAGTTTCCAAGTCCAATTCAGATCTCCCACAACTCCAACCAAAATCAAACTCGGAATCAACTCAGAAGTCAATTCAGATTCGGTTCGGCACAGCCCATAGGGCCCGTAATAAAAAGGCCATAACTTTCACAAGCGGAGTCCGATTGGAGTGCTCTTGTACTTATTGGAAAGCTTATTCCAAGACCCACAGAATGGGTAAGTCCCTAGCTTCAGAAACCTTATGGCCGCACCGCTACGACCGAAACAATGTGATGGCTGTAAATTTAGGTTTCTTTTTGTGTGAGTTTGAGTCCAATACATGTAGGGACAAATTGGAGTCGGTTTGGATGACTTATGGCTGGCCCTAGGGGTCATATATACTCATGTATTCATGCCCTTTTGGGTAGACCACGTTTAATAAAAAAGATAGTAGATTGCTCTTGTTTCTTCCAAGTATGGCTGAACCAACTTGAAGGGGAATTGGGAGTTCCAAATTCAGATCGTCCAACCTTTCCGCTGGGAATTGGGAGCACGATGATTTCGCTTGGTGGTCGGTGAAATCAGCGCGTGTGTACTTGCGAATTAAAGAGTGCTAATCCTTGCACGGGTAATGAAAGATCACTACGATTCGAGAGGCTGCACGTGAGTATTTTGATCCTACGTCAAGAAGATCGGGCGACCCCGTATCACGCTCACTATGGCCATTGCCACCCCCCCCCTTCGCTAGTGGAGGCGTAGCCACTCCATGCATGATAGATATTTGATGAAATGCCAATGGATACGCATGCCTCCTCGGACGACAAACCACTGCTAGTGACTGCACCGATGTCATCCTCTGTCACCGCCGGGGGCCACGCTGTAGCTTCTGCTGTTCCACGCGCAAATGCCACACTCGACACTGAGTTGCCCACCAGGTGTTCGACAGTATGTATTGATTGGGACACTAGCATGCAAACGTCTGCATTCACCCCAGCTGCAACCCCGAGTTCTCCGTCGACCACCGCTTGGCTCGACGTCATCATCCCCAAAACTCTACGCCATTGTCGGCTTGGCCACGGCCAAGCAACGAGTTGATGCTCCTCTTCAGTCCTACTAGGTCATTGCACGCTCTCGCGCCGCCCCATCCACCACAGTACTAGATTTTGGCAACCTTGTGAACACAGCCGGTTGCGGTTTCTCCACAGGTCGCCGTCCCTATTTGGCACTATCTTGAGCAACGAGACCACTACATCGAGCTGCATCAGGACTAACTCCACTGACCTTGGCAACGAGCATGCCTTCAAGCAATTCAGTTGTTTATTGGACACACGCATGGTGTTCGATGGAATGCCCTGTTCTAATGCGTCCTTCCTCCTCATCGCCCTCGCCGCGGTGGTCGTCGTCCTCCCCGCAGGCGAGGTCAACATATGGAGCGCCTCGCCTTCACTCCATCCATCGCAATAAAGAAATGTGAATACATACAAATTAGCCCAAGCGCGCCCCAAATCAGCGATGCGTGGTGAAAAAGATTGCTACTTTATGGGGACTTGACGGTATGGCGTCGTTGTAGTCTGGCCGCTGCCAAGACGCCCCACACGGTGACGTCTTTGGGCGTGGGGAGTTGGTGGTACTTTGGCTTGGGCGTGTCGTCCTCGTAGTTAGACGGACCGCGATGTAATCTTGGCCGCGAGACGTCGAACGCATCGATCGTGCGAAGTTGGAGCTCCAACCGCCATGGAGTAGAAGTCGGTGTGGTTGAAGCTAGAGCCCTCGGCGTGGGGTTTCGCGATATTGCAATGAGTAGATCTCTGCGTTGGTGAGGTTGTTGGGCGAGCGTGGTCCGAGAAACCCATGGGCGGCGTGAGTAGATGTCGGGCGTGGCGTTGGAAGCGGCGCCGCGGTGCTAGCGTCGGGCAAGGCAAAAGAGGCGGTGCAGATTGGGCGTGGCGCAAGAAGAGCAAGCGTGGCGCAGGCGAGCCATCTGGCGACGATGGCGGCGCCACCGAGCCGGCCGATCAAGGCGTGAGGGCGTCGCCATGGAGCTAGGCCAACCGGGCGCAGGAGGAGGCGGCGCCATGGGGAATTGGGGATAGGAGAGAAGCATCAGGAGGCATGAGGGAAGTAGGAGAAGAATGAAGAAGAAAGGAGGAAAGAGAAGAGTCAGTGGGGGATTCGCCGTAGCAAAGAAGATAAGCGGAGAAATAGAGAGAGAGATGGGGAAGAAGACAAACACATGCTGACTTGGATGATAAAACCGGCCACATGTGCAAAACCGCCCATTGAAACCGACGTGAGGGGTTAAGTGACCGGATTGCACAAATTTAGGGGGTTAAATAACCGGTTTTCAAGTTCAGAGGGGAAACTAGACTTTTCTGATAGTTGGAGGGAGTAAACTGGACTTATTCCTATATATGCGTATATATTATTTTTAAAATTTTCTATATTTTCTAGAATTTTTTGCATTTTTTAAATTTTCATACCAAATAGGCTAAATAGCCGACACTGGCCCAACGAGCTAACCTTGCCCGAACCGACATATGAGACTTCCTATATCATGCTTAGATCAGTTGCTCAGCCCATGGGCCAGCATGATACTATTCATCTATGTAACAGGCTAAACAGACTTGTGTCTTCATGGACCGTGTGGTACCGGTCGACCGCCTATTCGGCCACCGCTGGCGTAGACTCTCTTCTTGCGGCCGGGCCGCACCACATGGTCCACGCCATACGACACGGCGCGATAGATTTCCGCAGAAGGCCCGGGCCCATTATCCGTGGGAACTGGGAACCGAAACAGCACGCACAGGCACAGCATGGCGTCGGCACACAGCACATCTGACTGACATCTTCCCCCTCCCGTGACCGCCCCCGGAGTCGTCGGTTTCGCGACCCCAAATCCGTGTGCGCCGCAGCTGCCTATATCTCCTCCTCCGCCGCCGCTGTTGTATTCATCCCCTCCATTAGTTCCCAACGATCCAAGCTCCCCCCTGATCCCGCCGTTCGTGCAGGTCGCCCCTTCGTATCGAATCCCCCGATTCGGGCCCCATCCCGTCGGTCGAATTGGGCGGTTTCTTGGGAGCGCTTCGGCCGGCGACGGATCGAGATGATTGGCTCGTGCTCCAGCCCCCCTCCCGGCATTGATTTCTTGCGTAAAGGTTCGATATTAGCCGTGGGATTGGTTGCTGTGCGGGTGGATGTTGGTTCGGATCTTTCTTGGTGTCCTTAGGTTGTTGCGTATGTGGGGGGTGGGAGCTTTGGTTTGTTTGCTTAATCTGTCAGCTGCTGTGGGGGAACTGTGTTAAATGTGGCTTCTTTGTGTCGCAGGGTTGGAGCTTTCCTGTAGTGCCATGCAGGAATCGTGATTAGTTTGTTGCTGGACTGGGGCGGATGGTGAGATGATTACTTCGTGAATTGACATTCTCGCCAATGCCCTGGTTCGGCCCGGGGCATGCAAACTTGCTGAATATCTACAATACAAGTAACCATGGACAGAAGAGTCGGAGTGGTTCTAGTCTGCCTGCTCTTCGTCCTCATCCGGGACGTCTCGGCGGTTGCCGAGACCGAGATCGGTGATGTGCGCATAGTACAGGAGGCACCCCGTGGGAAGCTAGAGGGCGCAGGTAGGCAGGATGGGCTTAAGGCTGGGAGGGTGTCGGTGTCTACAGTTGCATGGTCTACGCTTGCGATGGCCGCGGCAACTGGGTTGGGTGCAGTGCCATTCTTTTTCCTGGAGCTAGAAGCCGAGTGGGCGGGCCTTTGCAACGGGCTGGCGGCCGGGGTGATGTTGGCAGCGAGCTTTGACCTTGTGCAGGAAGGGCAGGTGTATGGCAGTGGGAGCTGGGTTGTTTTCGGGATTTTGGGTGGAGGAATTTTTATTTGGCTTTGTAAGAAGGTACTTTCTGTTTCCTGTTTCCAACCACAATTCAATGGCTTTAAACTTGAAAGAACTATTAATGAATGTCATAGAAATTTATTCAATTCATAGGTTCATTTATATGGCATCTATGATGTCCTTCACTTTGCATAAACAGAATTCTAGATGCAATGCTCGGCGTATCTTGGATCTAGTTATAGGCTTATAGCTCTAAACTTGTAAGCTTTAGCAAAACAAAACATTTCAGTTTACTTTCAAAAGGTTTTCCTCTGTCCAAATTATGTCAGCATGCTGGTGGTTTAGCTTTAGCAGTCATTCAACCTACTTATATAGTCTTGAACCCAAGAATTTGTAGCTGCTCAAAATCTCAGGCTCAGACAATTGAAGAAAGTGTAATACTCAAGTTAACTCAATGAAAGATTGAACAAAATCACTAGGTCCATGTGAACACAGTACCCCATTATGTGAGTCCACACCTGTACTTACCCTCATATGTAGGCCTATAGGGACATTGTTCAGGTTACCTAAAAACTTAAACATCAATGCGTGAATGGTATGTATATTGGATTTTTGGTGGGCCAGTTCAACAGTCTGAATTCCACTTGAGTAAACTTCCATGATAAGTGCATTCAGCATCATATCAGGATTAATCAATATATTTCTCGTATATGATTGATTGGCTTATATCATTTCGTTGACCACAGTTTCTTGAGCAATATGGAGAAGTAAGCATGCTGGATATAAAAGGTGCAGATGCAAGTAAAGTTATTCTTGTTGTCGGAATAATGACACTCCATTCTTTTGGGGAGGGCTCTGGTGTGGGTGTTTCCTTTGCTGGCTCAAAAGGATTCTCTCAAGGTCTTCTAGTGACTATAGCTATAGCAGTGCACAACATACCCGAAGGCCTCGCTGTAAGCATGGTACTGTCATCTAGGGGTGTGTCCCCCCAAAAGGCAATGATATGGAGTATCATAACCTCTTTACCACAGGTGCACTTCTTATTTAAAATCCTCGAATTGAAATATGAAATACCTAATGGTTATTTTGTCCTCATTCTTGAGTCAGTCATGACAAGTTTATCAACTTTTTGAGTTATATTGATTCTTGTTTTGTAACCAGAAAAGTGACACAAGAATCATTTGTTTTGTTCACTTGCAATACTTAAGGGACTAGGATGAGAAGTGTCTGTTGTGTAAAATTAACTATTGTACTCCCTTAGTTTGTTTGTTTTTGTGTGTGTGTAAGCATGGCATGCTCTTGTGTTTGTCTGTGTGAGTGTGTTGGTGTATGCATGTGCGCTTGGAAACTGGTGGAAGACTAAGGCCCTGTGAGGTTGCATACTTTTGTGAATCATTTAGCTTTGTCCTGTGAGGTTTTTATTGAATTATTTCTTTGTTCACTAACTTGGAGAAATACCAAAAGGTCCAAAACAAATCACAGTGGTAGGCTCATTGGTCAGTACTATGATTTTAATATTAGCAGCATGGCTGCTTTCTTATTTGCAATTTCCTATCTTTCCTGCTGATTTTGTGGTTACTGGGGAAAGTGTGTTATGTATTAGCTTTGGTGATCATCTGTGAAGCTGAAAATGTTTCTCCAAGCTCCTGACAATAACATTTGGTTGAGAGAAATCAGTACTAATACTGAAGAACTTTTACAAAAGAGCTCTGTATTAGGCTATAAGCAAGCTATAAGCAATCATCAAGCATCACAAATAAGCAAAATTAGAGAAATGACATTGCAAAGGATCTCAACTGCTAAATGGCATCACAATCACCATTTATTATGGAAACAACATTGCCATGGAATATTCTTGAACATGTACAAGTGCAGCTTCCTCTCAGTATTATGTTGTGAACAAAAGGTTCATCTGCTTATATGCAACAGCATTCCAACTTGGTTTCATGTTACATTTTGGTGTGACCTTTGCTTTCGACTCTGACCCTGCTTTTATGTTCCTTGGTAAATATAGCCAATTGTTGCTGTTCCTGCATTCCTTTGTGCCGATGCATTTCAAAAGGTTCTTCCCTTCTGTACTGGTTTTGCTGCGGGATGCATGATATGGATTGTTATTGCAGAGGTTCTTCCTGATGCTTTTAAGGTGACTACCCTATTCATTTGGTCATCAAGAAACTGTAAATGACTGAAGAGGCTATTTCAATGATTTGATAATGCATTTTTGACCAATTCTCCGTTACATTCAGGAAGCCAATCCATCTCAAGTTGCCTCTGCTGGAACGCTTGCGGTTGCTTTCATGGAAACATTAAGTACTGTGCTTCAGGGATTTACTGATGACCTTAAGTAAGTTTCCTTTAAACATTTTCAGGATCTTACCTGCGCAACTATAACTTTCAAATGATGTTATTGATTTCTTCTAACCTGCAGCTCAGAAGATACATCAGGTTTCTTGGTATCACTTGTATTCGGACTTGGTCCACTTTTTGGAGGAATTATACTTGTCACGTTCTCTCTTGCTTTCAGCATGCCACACCCTCTTCTTACTGGCGTAGCATCTGGCATTGCCTTCCGTCTCGCAGCATGGAGACCACTACAACTTCTAATGTCCTCAAAGATGGGTCTCTTTACCACCTTATTCCTCCTCATAGGAGGTTCCCTCATCTACCATGTTGCCACATCAAGCATCCTTAGGGTTGTTAATCGCAAAAAATCTTCTGTTAATGTCATTACATCATCGTCTGGCTTCTCTCTTAGTGTCCTCACACTGCAATCGCTCCTTGCTTGTGGTGCCGTCTTCCTCCATGCCTACGCCGAAGGGCTTGCACTTGGTGTGGCGGCACGCAAGGCTTATGGTCTAGGCCGTTATATGGTTCTTCCAGTCTCCCTTCACGGTCTACCGCGAGGTGCTGCTGTTGCAAGCTGCGTATATGGTGCCACTGATAGCTGGCGTGGAGCCTTGGCAGCTGCAGCATTGACCGGGTTGGCAGGACCAAGTGCTGCCATCGGTGCAATTCTTGCAAAGATTGACTACAATGGACTCGACTATTGGATGGTCATTGCATGCGGGGCTTTGATTCCGAGCTTTGGCCGTGTCTTCAGACGCTCGCTGCGACTGGACATGCGGAAGAGCATTTGTGGGCTTCTGATAGGTTTTGCTTTTGCCTCTGTATGCTTGATGTCAACAAGATTCATTTGCTTGCACACTCCTTACTGCAATTCAGCTCCAGAAGCGGTCACATAATTTGTTCCTGTTCGGTGCTGTTGCGGAACATGTCCAAAAAATGGAAGATTATTGCCTTGAGGTTGAGGGGATCTCCTTGTATGAACACATCAAAGAAAACAGACATTAAATAGAATGATTTGCCTGTTGCGTTGCTCGGCCTGGAATAGCCTTGTAAACTATACCACGGTTGTTCATGCCAAACCTTCACAGTAAAAGATAATGTGCAACTTTGATGAATTCTACTTCTGAGTGTGCTCCAAGTAGACATTAGCAAAGGTGGATAAACTCAGCCTTCACTATACATTGATCAAGACGAGATGAGCAAAAACAACCTGAACATCAGACTATTATCAATGAATTGTACAATGAGTTCAATCACACATCTTCTCTTGATGGATATTGATCGTTACACAGGAGATGAATTCCTTTAACCCTATAGCCCCAGTATATAGTCTATACTCAAAATCGAATCGTTAGGCAACTCAACCTATATTCTCGACTCATTCAATGGTCATAAGCGGTGACTATCCTCTCTTTGACAAATAATGAAAAGTCTAACTGTAACATCCTAGTCTAAAATCCGCTTAGTGTCCAGCCCACCCACAAATGCATAGCACCTTACTTATATTTTTGTCATCGTTTTGTGTAAAAAAGGTTAACCCGCACTACAAACGGGTCAGGGGTATTACACTCACCCCCTTAAGGGTGGACGTTATTGGCAAAACACAGTATACACAACAAATTCCCAGAACCACCTCTCAGTGCAACATCCGTGTAGTGGGTACCTGCCCCACACACACACACCTGTGCAGCGATGTTGATGCTCTGATACCGTCTATAACATCCTGGCCAAAATCTGCTCATTGCTTAGCCCACCGTTGGGGCGGATCTGCGCATGCATAACACTCCACTTAAATTTTGTTATCGCTTCGTGTAAAAAAGTTAACTCGAAGGTACTACGTTTGGATCCAACATATGTTATATGGTACTGCAACCCATTTTAGACAAACAATATGTGACTTATCACAACTTCTCATAGATCGCACTACGAATGGCCCAAAGTATTGCACTAATTGAGGGTCTACACTATGCAAACTCGAATCCTCAGCACTCTGGTTAGATGACAAGGATGTCGCGACGTCTCGAGTAGAGAATAGACTTCTATAATAGCATTGGTGCCGCGACAAGTTTATAAGTGTGGCCAAGTCCTTCGTCACGTGTTACTCTAGCAAATAATCTGAAACATTGTTTGTCAATTGGATGCCTCACGTTGTGAATCATTATAGCTCACTACAGTTACCATAAGAATGTAGCATTCAATCCAAAACATTGTAATTCAGTTGGATGCTGGAAGATGCCAGCAACAGACTGCAGTTGTCTTTTTTCCCGCACCAATGCTTTCGTTCTCCCTTTTATTTTTGATTGGCAAGGCTATACATATCAACTTTTGAAGTAGTGTCGTATTTGTAGCACTCTCTCCGTTTTTTTTTATTTGATGTTTTAGTATCGGTGTAGTCAAACTTTGTGATAGTATTATATCAATCAAAAAGTTAGGCCAAGCTCAAACAAGCTAGGCCACCAAAAAGTTATATTGCGATTATATTATATCAATCACCTTTGTGATAGTAATTACGAACAAGAAGCCCCTTCTAAAAAAAATTAGGAACAAGAATTACCCATTCACATTTTACATTTGTTTTAAAAAAAATTCTAGTTTAATCAACATTATCATTAGAAGAATGTATTTTGGAAACCAAATTTGCACGAAATAAATTTTGCGTGCCAAAATATCTGCAATTGAATTTTGGATCTCTTTTTCTTCAGACAGGTTGTTTTAACCAACTTCGTCTGCGGCCGAAGGTACAGAAAGAAAAGTTATTCCATGTCCTGGATTAAAAAACATAAATATTCCAAAACTTTCTCCACCTCATAGTACTTGATACTACATTCTAGTTTTAGGGAGAACCTAGGGCATTCAACTAAGTCATGCAAAGTTTCATTGGTTATGTTAGGTAAGGACTAAGGAGTAGCATCGTAATGAAAACACGTATAAAAAAGCATCCTAAAGAAACAAATTTAGCGGAATGATACCAAACAACCTCGACTGACCAGTGTAGTTTTTGTTGTTTCTGATGTCACTAACTAATCGGGGTTGTTTGGGGTTTTATTATCCTAGATTTGCTTCTTTTGGGTGGTAGTATTATTGATATAATTTTTTAGTATTTAGTAGATATGATGGTACTCTTACTAAATGAAATACTCAACCACTCAATGTTATCTTATTATTAAAATCACGGCAAGGCCAGAACCACTTCTTGATGGAGTGGTGAGTCGTGGATGTATGATATAATGTGAAACAACTTCTAATAAACAAACTAAATGTATACAAGGAAATAGTATACCCAAAAAAAACCTTTTGCTATAAACTGGGTCCCAATAAAACTAAGAAACCCAACCCGAGAGAGGAGGGTGGGTCGAATAGGACAAACGAAGAGGTTAGTTTTTGTTAACGCTCCGCTTTTGCACGCAGGCGGCAGGTCTTTATTCTATTTCAACATTTCGCGTAGAAAATCAATAAATTTAACCCAAACCAATACCAAATCGAATTTTTTATTATTTAAACATTTTTTATTAATATTTTAAACTTAACCCCTTGCTAACTTTATATCCAATTCTGACCCTTTTAACCACGTCACCACTCGTGGCATGGCAAAAATGTTCTGTCACGCCACCGGTCTCGGCGTGGTCCAACTTGTCATGCAAGCCCTCGTCCGCACGCCGTGCCAGCCCTCCGACAGTACCATCTTGTCACGCCATGAGCCCTGATGTGACATAACATTGCTGCCACGCCAGAGTTTGTGCTGTTCCAGAGGACTTGCATAAACCTCGTCGTATTCTAGTGCTAAGTCATGTCACGCCAGGACTCCTGGCATGACAGTACCATCTTGTCACGCCATGAGCCCTGGTGTGACATAACATTGCTGCCACGCCAGAGTTTGTGTTGTTCCAGAGGAGTTGCAAAAACCTCGTCGCCTTCTGGTGTTAAGTCCTATCATGTTAGGGATAGTGGCGTGACACTTGCAGTCAGTCATGCCACTATCGCTGGCACGACAATATCTCTATAAACATAAAACAACAACATCTATGTATGTATCAAGTTCAGAAAATTCAATTCATTAAAACATGGACATGCATGTCTCAGTTCAAAAAAAAATCATTTCAGGCATGCAGTTCAAGAATCATCCATGTCATCTCATTTCGTTCAAACATAGACATGTATGTGTTGGAAATATGTCCTAGAGGCAATAATAGAGATGATTATATTTCATTATGTTCATAATATTGGATAATATGTTATCTTGTTCCTTGAATGAATCATTAGTTATGAAGATTAACAAGTATGTGACTTGTTGGTGAAACTCTTTTAACTTGAATGATGTCGTTCTAAATGTATCCCTGGTCGGATGTCAATGGTCGGAACACTATTGACTCTATCGACCAGCACATTGTATTAATTGATGACCATGTTTCACCGGTCATGGGTATACAG
The DNA here is from genome assembly GCA_036346405.1 of Phyllostachys edulis. NCBI lineage: Eukaryota > Viridiplantae > Streptophyta > Magnoliopsida > Poales > Poaceae > Phyllostachys > Phyllostachys edulis. The sequence goes on from CM070553.1 coordinate 57,894,135, forward strand.
ATATCGAATCAATAATGTGAACACATGTTAGAGAACATGGGGTTAGATTGACCCACCTTAAGACACTATTGAGATTGTTATGATTCTATGTGTCGTTAGTTGGTCTCAAGCAATGATGATGTATAATCCTTAGACCTGAGATCGGCATGGTTTCCTATATGTGTAATAGTACTCTTAGGGGTTATCAATCGCTACTCGTAACTGGGTAGTTATAAAGGTAGCTTTCAAGTATGCTATGAAACATGCGGAGGAATGTGACTGGTCGAATATGGGATTTGCCCCTCCTAACATAACAGGAGAGATGTCTCTGGGGCCCTCGTTGTGGTCAGATAAAGAAAGTGCATAGCCATGCCACTAGTGGTCAAGTGTTCGACCACGTGAAGTTATCCGACACTCGTCGAGAAAGTATTGAGCAGATCCATGGATGACACAACATCTCACCGGAGTTCAACCGGACATCGTGAGGCAAAGAGAGAATACATGAGAAATGCTTAGTTCGATCGATTCTGATCGTCGTATGGAAATACGAGCTGGTCGTAGACTGGTCGAACGTAATCACAGAGTGGTCGAAACCTGGTCGTACGGAGTTCCGAACCGGTCGTGACCAAATACGAACTGGTCGTATAGAGATAGGACCTGGTCATAAGTGATGAGGACCTGGTCGTAGATCATATTACATTAAGGTTTGTCTGATATAATTTGTGTGTATACGGGAATCATTATGTCCTGCTAGGAACCGCTAACGACTCGTGGTCGGAAAGGGTTTCCGAGTCACAACCGATTACGCATGAACCTAACGGGTCACACACTTAACGGGTTGGAACAAACTAGTACGGATAAGATTCGTCAAACGTGTTCGAATAGGATCTGTCACGAGCACTATATAAGGAGATGCATGAGGCTATTGGGACGGGATGAACGTAACAGACGAGACACACAAAAGTCGTGAGTTGAGTTGTTCCACCGAAACCCTAGCCACCATCTTCCTGAGAGCTCTGTCGTGTGACTTGGTGCTAGCACACCGGCATATAGTTGTTCCTTTCCTGGACGTGTGGATACCATAGAGGCACTACTGCAGTTGCTGTTGTGCTTGAGGACGATCCGTGATCTTCATAAGGAACTGCAGAGGTCGCTGGAGGAGACGATCGACCACGACCACCGCACCGACGTGCTCAACGTTGGACAATCGACTACAACCACTACATCGACGCGCTCTACGTTGGACCAGGCTGCTCCAACTTTTCTTTCGCTGCTCTGCGCGTCTGGTGGTAACGATCTGTGATCATCTACTTGCTTGCCTTCTTGGTTTACGGGGTAGAATTTTTGATTTGTTGCTATCGTAGCCTACCCGTATCCCAACAGTGGTATCAGAGCCTTCCTGCGCAGTTTGTGATCTAGATCGATCGCATATAGTTGATATGTGATAGTAGTAGATTGGATCTATTATTGGTCGGGTTTGGTAACCTAGATCGATTCATAGAGATGGAACGATCTAGGCTCTGGTCGATAAGATCGATCGGTTTTTCGGTGGTAGTAGATGGGTCTACGAGGATGTATGAGCTATAAGGACCAGATGGTGTATTGCGCTTGTTCACGACCATACTGCATATCACTCCTGCCGGTCGGAATTCCGCCATCGGAGTATGCCGCAGTGTGTGGTCGTATCAAGGCAATGATCGGATTGGTTCGGAATAGGGTTAATATGATTAATCCGATGATTTCCAAGGCTCGGTTGCGTGAATAAGATTCATGTTCCGGAAAAAATTTCCGAGAGCGTTGCCCTCGACCAGCGAGGGGCGCTTCCCCTTCGAATCCCACCCGCTAACTGGCTAGCGGGACCGCCGTGCTGGGTATTCGTACCGCACGCTATAGGTAGTGTGTGTTCATGTCGCCCGATAGAATTGGATTCTACGTATAACTTTTTTTTTTGCAGGGATTGATGTGAATAGCATACCCATAATGTATGAGATGCATGTATGTGTGTAATATTAATGACCTGTGTGTCATGCTTATTGCAGCCCAAGGCTGTCTATATTTGTATAATAGCATGCGTGTCGACTTGTGATGCTTCTTTACTCCTTGTGATTCATTACTAATGCTATTTGGAGTAGTGGCTTAGTGGGAGTACTTGGAGGAGTTGATCACTTGGAGACATAGCGAACAGGATGCATGGCGATGGAGATCACCATGTGGAAGGGTCATACTATATCACAATGCAATTTGATTGTCTGTGAATGCCTTTATGTTCCTGTTCATTTATTTCTATGCATGTTATATAATTGCTTTAAATGCTTTTAACATGGTAGAAGTAAAATTCCCTCACATAATGTTAAGTTAAATTGATGCCCTCCTAATTGGCTGCACCATCCAAAGTCATGTATTTTAATGGTAGATCTTGTTAAAGTAGAGTGCCATTAATATTCCTTGACTAGATGGGTTTGTGTTGGACACTTACACGCATAACATTGGTTCAACTTGACAAGGTCATCATAACGGTTATGAATCTTGGGGCATAGGGTTGGGTGCCGGAGCTTAGAGATTCTGCCCAACAACAAGAGTCATATAGAGATATGATTAGCAAAGGGTTGCTTACCAAATTCACTAATCTTTTAGCAGTGATGCCAAAGCTCACTAGTAGATTAATTGATTATGGGTCTTGAATCACTAAATGTCATAAGAGGGATATGGTATTCAGTGGGAGTATCTTTATTAAATTGTTTAATAGAAGTTACTTTTCTTGAACATATGTCTTAGTTTTGCATATTTTATATTGTAGATCAAGGCACCAACTACTATACCTACATCCAGTTTTGCATTATGCTCGATACTTAATAAGGAAAAACTGAATGGAACAAATTTTACAGATTGGTCCCGCAACCTAAGAATTGTTCTTAAGCAAGATAAAAAGGAATATGTTCTAGAGGAACCAATTCCAGATGTGCCTGCTGAAAATGTTGCTGCTAATATTAAAACTGCCTATAAAAGGGCATGTGATGAATCTCTTGACGTTAGTTGTCTCATGCTTGCTGCTATCAACTCAGACCTTCAGAAGTAGTTTGAGAATATAGAGGCCTACGATATGATCGTGGCGCTCAAATGCATGTTTGAGACACAAGCAAGAACTAAGAGATATGAGATCTCAAAGAAATTGTTTGGGAGTAAGCTAGCTAAGGGAAGTGCAGTGAGCCCACATGTGATCAAAATGGTTGGTTACACACAGAGCTTGGAAAAACTTGGTTTTCCACTTAGTCAAGAGTTGGCTACAGATTTGATTTTTTGCTTCACTACCTGCAAGCTATAGGCAGTTCATTCTAAACTTCCATATGATTGGCTTAGACAAGAATCTCACCGAACTGCATATGATGCTCAAGACTGCAGAGGACAACATTAAGAAAAGCAACTGTCAAGTGATGATGGTGCAAAAGAGTACAAGCTTCAAGAAGAAGGCTAAGACTTGGGTCAAAGGTAAGGGCAAGAAAGTTTCGAATGAGATCCAAACTAACAAGTCTAAACCCAAGACTAAGTCTGGCCCGACTCAAGAGAATGAATGCTTTTACTGCAAAGAACTAGGCCATTGGAAAACGAACTACAAGAAATACATGACTGATATGAAAAGGAATGGTGTAACTAAACCTTCAACTTCAGATATTAATGTTATAGATGTTTTTCTTGCTGACTCTTCTGTTAACTCATAGGTATTTGATACCGGATCGGTTGCTCATATTTACAATTTGATGCAGAGTCTAACAAAGAGTAGGAGAATTGCAAGGGGCGAGATGGATCTTCGCGTCGGGAATAAAGTAAGGGTTGCTGCATTAGTTGTCGGGACTTTGCCATTACTTTTGCCTTCATGATTTATTATGGAACTAAATAATTGTTATTATGTTCCAGCCATAAGTAGAAACATCATCTCTGCCTCATGTTTGATGGCAGAGGGTTATAAATTCATTATAGAGAACAATCGTTGTTCTATATTTTTGAATGAAATGTTTATGGCTATGCTTCTGTTTTGAACAGTTTGTATATTTTAAATCTTGATGTTGCCCCCGTCTATAATTTAATGCAAAGCGGCTTCGGCCTAATGATTTGAATTCCACTTTCATTTGGCATTGTCGTTTGGGTCACATAAGTGAGAAATACATGAAAAAGCTTCATGATGATGGAACTCTAAACTCATTTGATTTGGAATCATTTGAAACATACGAATCTTGCCTACTCGGAAAGATGACCAAGACACCTTTCACTGGTCGGAGTGAGAGGGCGTCCGACCTATTGGCACTCATACATACTGATGTGTGTGGACCAATGAGCACGACAACTAGAGGTGATTTTCAGTACTTCATTACTTTCACCGATGACTATAGTAGATATGGATATATCTATTTAATGAGGCACAAGTCAGAATTTTTTGAAAAGTTTAAGGAGTTACAAAATGAGGTACATAATCAACTTAGCAAGACAATCAAATCTTGCGATCTGATCGTGGAGGTGAATTTTTAAGCCATGAGTTTGGTGATCATTTGAAACAATGTGGAATTGTTCCACAGATTACACCACTGGGCACTCCATAATATCAATGTAAAGAATTTTCCGAATAAGAAAGATTTTATGTGCCCCGCATGCGCCACCGGGAAATTAATTACTAGACCTTCTACTCTGAAAGTGAAGAATGAAGTCCCTGCATTCCTAGAACGTATCCAGTGAGACATTTGCGGTCTTATACAGCCCCTGTCAGGGCCTTTTAGGTATTTTATGATACTCATCAATACTTTCTTAAAATAGCCGCACATATATTTATTATCTACGAGAAACCACACTTTTGCAAAGCTAATCTCGCAGATAATTAAAATTAATTTCCCTAATCATCATGTGAAGTCCATCAGAATAGACAACGCTGGAGAATTTACTTCGAAGGCATTTGTTGATTATTGCATGGCAATGAGAATTAACGTTAAGCATTTCGTACCGCATGTCCACACCCAGAATGACTAGCAGAGGCATTAATTAAAAGGATTAAATTTTTTGCCCGACCCCTTTTGCAGAATTGTAATGTACCAACTACATGTTGGGGACACGCGGTCCTGCACGCAGCAACTCTCATCAATTTTAGACCATCGGCATATAACATCTATTCACCTATACAACTAGCGCAAGGTTCAACACTGAAAATTTTTCATCTTCGCAGATTTTGTTGCAATGTTTATGTACCTATACCACCACCGCAGCGGATTGCAATGGACTCTCTCTGAAAGTCTGGGATATATATTGGTTATGAGACATCATCCATAATTAGGTATTTGGACCCCTATGACTGGAGATTTGCATATCGTCGCTTCGCTGATAGCATATTTGATTATGATAGATTCCCATCATTAGGGGAGGAAATCAACCCCTTGATGAAAAATATATGTTGGACCGAAAAGACGACTAAAGGGGGGGTGAATAGGAGCACGATCTCTTTTTCACCTTGATTGAATTCAATACTAATTTCACTCCAATAGCTATGAAAACTATGAAGATCAATATACAAGCATAGCGAAAGATTTGTATTGAATCCAAACAATACCCCGAAGCAAATAGACCTAAGTTACCAAAAAAATCAGAGTTGGGCGGCCTGACCTCTCACCATGGGCGGTCTAACCGGTCACCATGGGCGGTCCGACCTCCAACGAGTTGGCGGTCTGACCTCCAGGCCAATAAACAGTAAAATCAGCCTGAACTCAAAAACACAAAAATGTCTAACTTTTGATTTGTGACTCCAAACCTTACCAAACTTGAGACATACCTTCTCTAGGATGTCAGGAACCTATTCCAATCAAGGATCATGAAGATCCATGCTAAAGTTCCAACCTTTTTCCGTTTGAGTGAATGTTGCTCCAAAACCGAGTCAAAACCAAAATATGATCTAGAAACTTGCTTGTGGGTTATTGATGATCAAGATGATCCTAGATGTATTCTCACATGTCACAGCAAGCTAAATCTAGGCTAGAAACTAAAGAAAAACTCACAGATCAAATAAAGCCTCAAAATCACAAAATAGAGAGTAAGAACACAAAGAGACTCATCTTGAGAAATCTTTCCTTGGATTGATTTGATATGATGTTAGCTTACAGCCACTCTATCTAGGAGGACAAAAACTCAACACATGAGCACAAAATCAAATCCAACTCTCTAGAACCCTAACCTTCCACTTTCCTCTCTAAGCCCTAAAAACAAACTAGAGTTTCACTTAGCCAAAGGGTTTAGGGGGTGCAACCAGCACCCTCCTCTATTTATGGTGGAGGCTAAACCTTCTACAAGAGTATTCCTATTGGGCACCCGTTAAGCCCACACACAAACCGGTTTAACTCACGCATACATTTTAAAGCGTCGTCTTCATCTCCTCTTGACTTAATCCTCTTCTCCTTACGCCGTCTTGCGTCACGGGTTGGCAAAAGGTCACCAAGGCGGTATTTATGTGAAATTACCAAAATACCACTTCTCGGTCTTTTTTGCAAAGACCGAGTCCAATCTGCGTGAAGTACCTTCATGCTTCGCCACGTGTAGGTTGATCAACGGCTCTCATCATGTCGGAAAGTCTCTCCCATCTGGCTCCCACCAAAACCAACATGGCACTTACACCGACCCCCGCGCCGCTTGATCCAACCCGTCGCACCGAACTGCCCATTCGGTCATCCTTATCCAATTTGCGCCATGCTTGAATCCATTGACCTCACCCGGCATCCTCGATCGTTCTGGACCTCAGCTCTCCAAGCCTAGTCTCGATCATCCTCGCCGTTGACCGTCGTTAACCTCCAAGCAACCTGCACAATAATAGACAAAGAAATCGATTCTGGGAACAAGTTCTTTGCAACTCAACCCACGTTAGTCAAAACATGCATCATGCAACACATACGCACTGAAACCCATGAATATGACCTAACCGAATAATTATCGCCACCGAGTTGATCGATGAACAAGTCAAAATCAGTATGACCGCCACCTGTTGGCTGGTCTGACCACCCAGCTGAGACTTAGCCAAATTTCCTCCCTAAAAATTCGAAACTTACTGGAATTTTCAAACCAATAGAACTTTTGCTTTGAAGCTCCAAAAATTATGAGACCAAGTGTAGTAGGATCTCCTCTCTTGCCTACACCCTCTATTTTTGGCCCAGCTCCAAAACTTAAAATCACTTTATGGCCGGTCTGACCGATTTTTAAAAGCCATTCGATCACACTCATGGCCGGCCGATCGCCACCTTGTCGTCGATCAGCTACTTGCTCGACAAATAGTTTGAACTTCATGAAAATGCGTGATTCGACAAACCTTCAACGCCATTGCCAATTGTATCATCATCCTAAGATCGTGAGCATATCCCTATGATATCTCCAATATCAATAAATAATGTGGCAAGCCACGAGAATCCATGCACATGACCCGCGCACTAGTGAAGCAAATATTGAAATCCAGAAGATAATTGAAGTCCAGAAGGTAATTAATTTGAAAGCATTAGCGAATCAACTATCTAACCACTTTAGTGATTTTAAAGAGCATGGCCAATTCGAATCTACATGTACGCAATGCACCAGAGAGGGTTGAAATACCGAAGAAAGAAAAAGGTATCCCTAAACCTGTCCAGAGGCCTCAGAAATGGATGAGAACTCTGGCCCCCTTGAATTCCAAGTAACCGGGGACGCCTGATGAAAAAGAATAAGAAGGACTTAACACAACCGATCACTGAAGTTTCTCAGAACCAGAAGGGGGGCCAGTTGAGACCTAGCACCAATATGAAACCTTCAGGAAAAGGCATACCGGATTTGAACATTCCCACAAATGGATATATCAGCATGGATGTGCGCGCACATATCGGAGCTGAAAAAAAGCTAAATGGACTTGCCCCCTACCCCACAAAATGGAAGCAGCGGTGGGCAAGTAGAAGCATTAGAAGCATAAGAAGAATCGCCCTATGAAGAAATAGCTATAAACTTTATGACCACAAGAGAATCTATGAATAGGACAACAGCCAATGTCGATATTTATTTTGCAAAGAAAAATTGCCACAATCATTGATCTTGATCTAGAGCCTACATCGCTCGTTGAATGTAAGAAAAGATCAGATTGGGAAGATCGGAAGAATGCAATAGAAACTAAATTATTATCTCTGAATAAAAAAGAGGTGTTTGGGCATGTAAACCGTACGCCTCTTTATGTGCACCCCGTAGGATATAAATGGGTATTTGTTCGAAAGAGAAAATGAAAATAATGAAGTTGTAAGCAAGACTCGTTGCACAAGGTTTCACTCAACGTCCAGAGTTGATTATGAAGAAATCTATTCCCCGGTTATAGGCGGAACTACCTTTAGATATTTAATCTCAATGGCAGTAAATTTGAATTTAGAAATAAAATTGATGGATGCGGTAACTGCATACCTTTATGAAAATTTGGATTTGGACATTTATATGAAGGTACCTGAATGTATCCCTGTCCCCAACCAAGATAGAGCAAATATAAATTTGTACGGTGTGAAACTCAGAAAGTAATTGTTCGGACTTAAACAATCAGACAGAGTGTGGTATAATCGCTTGAGCCACTTTCTATGCAAAAAAGGCTACACGAATAATGATGATTATCTCTGTGTATTTATACGACGATTCCAGAATGGATTTTGTATAATCTCAGAGTATGAATACGATCTGAATATCATCGGAACTTTGGAAGAAATTAAGGAAGCAAACTCTTACCTAGAGTCGAAGTTCGAAATGAAAGATTTGGATAAAACCAAATATTGTCTAGGCTTGCAGCTTGAGCATGCCCCTGAAGGGATATTAGTATATCAGTCAACCTATACTCAAAAGGTGTTAAAAAGGTTCGGCTTTAAAAGAGCATACCCTTCGAAAGTGCTAATGGTCGGAAGATCCATGTAGCAAGACAAGGATTCGTACAGACCTAAAGAAGAGGGGGAGGAAGTCCTGGGACCAGAATTCCCGTACTTGAGTGCAGTAGGAGCACTCATGTATTTAGCAAACTGTACTAGACTGGACATTGCATTTGCCGTGAACCTATTAGCAAGGTATAGTGCAGAACCAACCAAAAAGCATTGGCAGGGTATAAAGGACATCTTCCGATACCTCTAAGGAAACAAAGACCTTGGTCTGTTCTCTAGGAAAAACCAAGACTTAACTATGAATGACTATGCAGATGCCGGGTACCTGTCGGACCCGCATACAGCCAAGTCACAAACAGACTATGTATTCCTATGTGGTGGAGCTACAATTTCATAGAAATCTTCTAAGCAAAGTCTCGCATAAACTTCGACGAACCACTCGAAAATCATAGCACTGTACGAGGCACCACGAGAATGTGCTTGGCTTCAGCGGATGATTCACCATATTCAGCAGTCGTGTGGATTGAATACCGCACAAACCCCTACTATTATCTATGAAGATAATACAGCTTGTATTGCACAAGTGCATATGTGTTATGTGAAGAGTCATCTCACAAAGTATATCAACCCAAGTTCTTCTACGCTCTTGAATTGCAAAAGATGGACGAAATTAAAGTAATGCATACTAAGTCATGTGAAAACTTTACAGATTTATTCACTAAGTCACTTCCAGTATTTAGCTTTGAAAGATGTATACGTGGAATTGAAATGATGGGACTTAGAGAAGTGCAGAATTCGAGAGGGGATCTTCACGAACTCATTATAGAAACTTGATCATAAAGATCGAGTATCCAAAGAGTAAATCTTAGAGATTAAATGAAATTGGGTGGATTGCACTATTTTTCCCTTGATAAGTTTTCCTGGAGTTTCTCGGCTAAAGTTTTTAATAAGGCAATTTGTACAGCACAGTAGAACGTATTTTATGTACTCTTTTTCTATTTTTTTCCCATTGGGTTTTACGAAATTTTAATGAGACATGAACATGTCGGATGAGTGTCCAAGAGAAGTGTTAAGAAACCTAGGCCTGCATCGATAGGCTCTTCATTTACCAATAGACTATATATATATATATATATATATATATATATATATATATATATATATATATATATATATATATATGAAGAAGTCTTTCGTATCTTTGTGATTAATTTATTATCCGTTCTCATATTATTATATTATTTTATATAATTTGATTTTCGTCTACGAGGAGTGTTCCTCAACGGAAACAACGAAAAGAGAGCCCAGAGGGCAGAGGGCCGAGGCCGAGGCCACCACCACAGTGAAGAAAAAGCTAAACAAGCCAAAAGGCAAAGCAAAACAACCCAAGCAAGGGGATCTCCCGAATCTCCCGTTCCAGGGGTCTCCGCGTCCGCCTGAGTCGCCGGCGATGGAGCCACTGGCTGGAGGCTCCGCCGATCGCCGGGGGGCTGGGGCGGGCGCAGGCGCAGCGCCCTCCGGCCTCCACCGCTACGGCCTCAGCTTCTCCGCCTCCAGCCTCCTCCAGGCCCCGCTCACCGCGCTCCTCGAGTACTCCGGCATCGTCCCCTCCGGCCCCGCCCCGCAGACGCCGCAGCCGGCGGTCCCGTCGTCGTCGTCGTCGTCATCTGAGGCTGACGGGCTACTTTCCACCGCTGCGGCTGGGGACGGGGAGGTGTCGATCCGGATCCAGGGCGGCCCCGGCGACCCGGACGCGGCGGGCGTGGCGGCCTCGCCGGAGGACTCGATCGAGGCGACCGTCGCCTCTGACGTCGACCCGGCCTCCGCAGCGGGGAGGGGAGGCGGCGTCGACGCGGAGGCGAGCGGAGGGGGTGGGGGTGGGGGTGGCGCGGCTGGGAACGGGGGCGGGGACCGCGCGTACCAGCGGTACGACGTGCACCACGTCGCGCGGTGGATCGAGCAGATACTGCCGTTCTCGCTGCTCCTGCTCGTCGTCTTCATACGGCAGCATCTCCAAGGTTTGCTACACATTTCTCGCCCTATTCAAAAGATGTTCTCTTTGCGGAAATGTTGTGCTGTATTAATGTTGTGACTATTCTAAGTTGTGAGTAAAATTGGTTAGATTGCTAAAGAGAATGGAGGGTTTTTAGAGCTAATTTAGTTCGGATGTGTTAATGTTTGTGATCAGGCTTTGATACGTTCTATTACGAATGTTAAAAAAAAAGAATGCGGTGTTTAGAGTACAACAACTTAGTTCAGATGTGTTATTTTGTTAATATTTGCGATTAGGGTGTGATATGTTGTATTATGATTTGGCATAGCATCTGTTTGAACTTTCCGAGGTTGTGGGGGATTATGTGCTTTATTTTTGGATTATTGTGGTTGGGAGGAGATTACTTGGTTTTAGTTCACTTTGTAGTCTCATATGGTGGGCTTTTGCCTGACTCATTAGATGAATCCGACGTGGAAATGATTTATAGCTGGGTCTTGAGAGTTAGTTGCCCTAACTTAACATAATTCAACTTGCTCAAGGTAAGGCTCCTCTATTAGGTGGGAGTCATTCCTTCTCCTTCCCAATCTGGAGGAGCTCGTGATTGGTTGATGAAGTATTTCAACCAGTCTTGTATGCTTACAAATAAATGCATTTTCTTCATCCCTTAAGTGATCATTCAAAAGGAACATATCTACATCTACCATAACAGGAATTTTCTTGTATGTGCTTATCATGGTTTTGCAATCATAATGAAGATGGACATGTCTATCTTGGGCTCTTAGCATTTAATATGTCTGCCAAGGGAGGTTGTGCCAACCAGCTTGTGAGTTACGGGCTAACCTTTTTTTTCCTTACAACACTTATGTCAATATGTTAAAAACTTAGGGCATCCAACATAGCCCCCCTATATGCATTGCTTCAATTGAATAAACATCTAACTATAGCTCTGTATCAGTAATAGTAATTTAACTATCATTTTCCTGTCCAAAATTGCATGCCATTGCAGTTAACAATCTAGTATTTTTTTTTAATCCTTATCCAGTCGTTTTGTCCTTTCTGCCACCATAATGTATGGACTTGCAAATTCATTTTTCTATTCGGAAAGATTTAAGATAGCATATTGAGTTGTTGGATTTAATTTCCTATTTCAGTTGTATATTTCCATTGTTGTTTGGGCAATGGTCGTCATGGAAGAGTTTGTTTGCACACTAATGGAAGGATTGGTGTGCAGGTTTCTTTGTCACAATTTGGATTGCTGCTGTAATGTTCAAGTCAAATGATATATTGCGGAAGCAAACTGCTTTGAAGGTTTGATTTCTCGATGCATTAAATTTCCAATTTTGCAAGCTTATCGTAACAAATTCCTTTGAGTATAAAAGATGTGGACGCCTACTGAGCCATCCTTTTCCTTTCTGTTATCCTCCTCAATTTGAATGGCCACATAATGATTTTTCTGCAGCAAAGAGATGTGGCGTCGATGATTTGCATTATTAACAGTAATCAACATAAAATCATTGTGAAGTGATGAATTTCCCAAGGCAGGCATCATTTTGTAATCTTTAGAATGCTTTTAGTCATAGTGGCCTTGTTTCTATCCCTTGTCCAGTTTGGAAAGTAGCTAAACGAAAGGAGAATTCATTATATCAGCTGGTGTTGAGTTATATTTTTCTACCGTTAAGTAGCATGTTGCTCAGACTGGCTGCCATACTTGTGGTTAAACTAGTTGAAACCTATTTGTTTGATCATGAAAACACCTGTCATTATCTTGATATTTCCAACTATTTTTTTTTCTGTTTTACAGGGCGAGAGAAAAATTGCTGTGCTTGTTGGGATTACGGTAATCTTCATGATTCATGTGTTTGGTGTCTATTGGTGGTACAGGAACGATGACCTTCTCAGACCTCTGTTCATGCTTCCTCCAAAAGATATACCACCATTCTGGCATGCAATTTTTATCATCATGGTCAACGGTATTGCTACTCCCTCAAACGGTTACTCGAATTTGCTTGCATAATATCTTCTGATGTCCAAGCTACATAGAACTGCCTTTCTTCAGCTGTATCAATTAGATATTGACCTATTTGAATCCTTTTCTACATTGGACAATTTATCTTGTTATTTGTATTCTATTTTTTTCTTCTGAAACTGCAAGTGAGCTCGTTACTTTACTGGCTGGTTGCCGATCTGTTTTGTATAATTGGAGTTACCATTCTTCTTTCATGAGCTAGTTTTTCAGAACTTATATGGTACAACAGAAGAGTGCTTTTTTAGTTCCTTTATTTAAGGCTTTCCTTTGTAGTCATCAACCTCTGTCGATTTCTATTCACCTTCTCATCAATTGTAAAATCTTGCAAACTAAGGAAGATGTTCTTCAATGGGATATGGAAAGAAAGATAATTATGTTGTAAATTTATTTCAATATTTAGCTGTGCTAGAAATCGGGGAATGCCTGAATGGCACCACAAACTTATTGTGTTTGATTCAGATTTTCAGACTGCTACACTTATACTGGCAACATAGATTTTATGTTCAGTTAAAAAGAATTCTTCATATTAGCTGTGCTACATGATCTTCATTTACTTAAAAAAACATTTTTTAGAAATACAGGAAAAACATTTTAGTTTGTGTAGATTATCACAATTGGTTTCATGTTATGTGACAACGACATTTCTAACCAAGAGTTACTTGCAGATACAATGGTCCGCCAGGCAGCAATGGCCGTCAAGTGCATGCTACTTATGTACTATAAGAACAGTAGAGGCCGTAACTACCGTAAACAGGTGATAATCTCTTCTAAATTCTTATACCTTTTAATAAATTTCTTTGGTGATATTCCTGTAGCCATGATTATAGAATCTTATGTGGAGTTTGTTAATTCTACGTGAACTTGTACAGCCAATCTATGATGAAAAGTCAGTGCTAGTCTAGTAATGATTATTATGTTGTGGACTTTTCATGATTTAATGATTAGTATGCTGGCAAGAGAATGTGAAGAAATCTTGCCAACCAGTGAAGTGGCTGCAGCCATCAAAAGTAAACTACCAATATTGAGTGTTGACACGTGTGGGTTCTTCTGTTTTGCACACTCACATATCAATGCTAGTGTTAACAATATCTTTTGCCCCCAGACTGGATAATCTTTATTCTAAGAGCCATATGTCCATGGTAGTACTGGTCCTGTTCCCTGAAATATCGATCTACTGAGAATTAACGTTGCACAGCAGCTGAATGCGTAGTGAAATTCTCTTTTGTTTCCACATTAGATGATCTTTGTTCGAAGAGCGATATGTCCACGATAGTACTAGTCTTGTTCCCTCAAATACAAATATACTCTATTGAATTAGTGTGTGCAGCATCTGAATGCTTAATGACATTCTCAAAACATGCAATCTTTATATAGTAGGTTTTATACAACATTCTCAAACACCTAGCCAAGAACGCTAAGCTTTTCTTGTGACACATGTTCAACAACAGGGCTCGAAAATAGTCTCTAATGGTGTGCCAGTTACCAGTTGAAATCGAAAGTTGTAGAGTAACATGTAGGATATAATTTCTGTGACTGAGTTTTATAACATTTGGTTATGAAGGCTTTACTTTGGCATAAAGTGATTAGTGTTTCCAAATGTTAGTTTCTGTATCATTGTCATTTGATTTTGGTGCTCTGAGATGAGTCATATCTCAAATGCTAGCTAAGTTCTTATTGTATATACTCTTATAGCAAGTAAATCAACCTTCGTCGATCCTTTGTTAAATTTGTAGTTGGTTCTGAAGATGCTCCCATTCTTCCTGTTTTGTTAGGGACAAATGCTAACCCTTGTGGAATACCTTCTGCTTCTGTATCGTGCCTTGTTGCCAACTCCTGTTTGGTACCGTTTCTTTCTGAACAAGGAATATGGGAGTCTGTTCTCATCTTTAACCACTGGGCTTTACCTGACTTTCAAGTTGACTTCAGTAGTCGAGAAGGTACTATTGCTAGCATTTCACATGCAAATTCAGTGGGTTGAAAGCATAAAACATTGTCTCGCACATGTCTATTATCTTCTAATTTTTTGCATTGTATCTTCCAGGTTCAGTCATTCTTGGCTGCAGTGAAAGCATTGTCACGTAAAGATGTGCATTATGGCTCTTATGCAACAGCAGAACAGGTAAAAATTCCTTTGTTGGCAAGTGTCTGAGCTAAAAATGCAATATGCTGTAAGTATTCATAAAGCATCAATAATACATTAATACTACAGTAGGATACTATCATTCCTAGATAAACTGGACAGCTTTCAGCTGTTCAACTAATTAATGGAACCACCTGATCCATTTATTCCAACTAATTAATGGAACCACCTGATCCATTTATTCCAACTAATTAATGGAACCGCCTGATCAATTTATGCTCCCCTCACAAGTTTGTGCCGTCTAATAGTGGGTAACAGGATACCATTGGCTAGAGCCCATAACATCCTTTGAAGTGTTAACTCTTGCTTGTTCTGAGAAGTTCTTTAGCTGTTTCTTTTGTAGAGTTATTAAAAGCCTTGCTAACAGTAGTGTCTACATTAGTTAACTTTGTTTGATTATTTATTGCTTAGTGTTTAGAACAAAGGACCCTGAAGAAGTTTGTGACTATGTGTTAGGTTATTTTTATTATTTAAAGAGGATTTGTGTTAGATTATTTTTATTTTTCAAAGATGACCTTTCTACATAAGTTCTCAGGATATCAGTTCACCAAGCTCTAGAGAATATGAAATAACAGATATGTCCTTCTGGTTGTTTTGCCATTTTGGTTTAGTCTTGAGAGTTAAGACATGCTGTGTGTAATCTAGGAATTTTCATATTGTTAACGAATCTGTTTTTGGCTGGAACCTGGTGCAGGTAATTTCTACTGGTGATATGTGTGCCATCTGCCAGGAAAAGATGCATGTTCCTGTTCTCCTTCGCTGTAAACATATTTTCTGTGAGGATTGTGTCTCTGAATGGTAACATTCTTTGCTTGGTTATATGATTTTTTTTTAATGTGCTTTATTTGGTTATTTGCATATTTGTCTCTTGACTCTTGAGTAAGGCACCTAGTTGGATAAATTTACAACTAATTCTTGTATGTTCTTTACATTTGATTGAAACAATCTTGGAAGGTGTCATGTGGGGGAAACACTACAGCCGCCGGCCTCGAGCACGAGGCACAAAGAAAAGAACATGCGTGGCAAGAGAGCTCTTGAAGAGGCCAAGGCTACTGGAGTTTAAATCTGCGAGTGGCTCAAGAAGATGAGGAAGGATTAGTCTTTTATTAGCCGCCTAATTTAAGGCTAGGATTAGAACCAAGGAGGCGGCCTCCTATATATGTAACCCATCGACTCTGTTATGGGGAAAGAAAAGTGATTATCTCTAACCCTGTTCCTTGTCGCTCTTAATCTCACCCCCGCCAGCGCCAGACACACCCGGCGCCACCATCTCCTACCTCGGCTATAACTTACGCAGACCAAGGGCCCTCGAGCTAGGTGTGCGAGCTCTTGACAACTGGTATCGAGAATCCGCGATCCTCCGCCACCTCCGATCTTCTTCGCGCAACCCACCCACCATCGTCATCCCTCATCACCCTTTGGTTCCACCGCTTCATCTCGCCCTGACCTTGGCGTAACCCACCATAGCCGACCTAGCCAAAATGATCACCGCCATGAACAGAACATGGAGGCCATGCAAAGACAAATCGTCACTGCGCAGACCTCTCACCACCATCGTCGTCCGGCTCACTGAGGCGAGGTCAAGAACCGGCGATCACCACAGCGATCGACCGCCTGAGTTCAGTGGATTTCCCAAATTCGACGGAAATCCGATCCGTTAACCTTCATCAATCGCTGCGAGTCCTATTTCGTTCAATGACGCAAGATCACTACCAAAAGCGGTATGGATGGCCTCCTACAATCTTGAGGCGGCGCCAAATGTGGTACATCGGTCCGACCTCAAGGCACTCCATCATGGCGGCGCTTCACCGAGCTCCTCAACCTCGCTTGACCCTCCGCGTTCCAATCCATGGGCGGCGATGGCGTGCAAGAGACCGGATTGATGGCGAGTACAGGGACCGGTTCGAGGCTCGCTCGCGTCGGGCGTGGAAGAAGCGCGGCAGCGTTCAGCGTTCATCGCGCCGACTGCGGCCGCCGCTTCGACCACGATGTGGAGATGCAAAATCCACAAACTCTCATCGTGGCTATGAGCTTGGCGAAGCCGGAGCTCCGCGAGCAAAGCGCGATCGCGCCGCCGTTCAAGCTTGCAGCGCGCCTCGCCTCATGGTCGTGAAATTCTTTGGCGGGGCCGTACCAACACTGCCCTTCTGCGCCTCCTCCGGCCGTCCGGTCGGCGCCAGCGGCGTCCTTCGAAGGCCGCCAGGTGCGGCGGCTTACACCAACAGAGATGGACGACCGCCGCCGCCAAGGACTCTGTTTTAATTGTAACGAGAAATTCTCTCGCGCACAATCGTGTCATCAACGCTTGTTTTCTTGGATCTCGCGAGGAGGGCGATCCTAAGGACAACGCTACTGGTCAACAGAGGACCCCACGATCTCACTCGCCATCGCGGGCGTCCGCACCAACGACACGATGCAGCTGAACATCAACCTGGGTGGCGTGTCGCTGCTGGCCCTGCTTGATTCAGGGTCTACGCACAACTTCGTCGCGGCCGAGGCGGCCGCCCGGACCTCCGTCTCGGCTCCACGGCGGCATGAAGGTGGCCGTCGCCAATGGCGAACAGGTGCCTCGCCTCGGCGTCATCATTGGCGACATTCTCTATCGGCGTGCCTCCTTCACCGATTTCTTCGCCTGCTGGTTGGCCACTCGATGTCGTTCTCGGCACGATGGTCGGGTATGGCGGGACCCATTCTATGGGATTTCAAATTACCGTCCATGATGATCAAAGACACGAGGACACTCCAGGTGTCTTTGGCGGGCGTCACGGACCGACAAGTCTCGCCTCAAAGCATGCCACGACGCCGACCTCATGCCGCGCTCTTGGAAGAGTTCGCGGCCGTCTTCACCGAGCCCCAGCGGCATGCCACCACCGCGATCCCGGATCACACCATCACCTCCTCCAAAGTCGCCGGCCGTCATTGTCCGGCCATACGGCATACCGCCGCCCACAAGGATTTAACCGAGCGCCAATGCGCGCCATGATCGCCAAGGTTGATCCGTATGACTCCTCCGCCTTCTCACCGCGGTCTTTGCTTTCGTCAAGAAGGCGGACGGTTCATGGCGCTTTGCGTCGACTATCGAGCACTCAACTCCATCACAGTCAAGGATGCCTACCCCATCCCCGTCGTCGATGAGCTCTTGGATGAGCTCCATGGCGCACGGTTCTTCTCCAAACTGGACCTGCGCTCTGGGTACCACCAAGTCCGGATGGCACCAGGAGACGTCGAGAAGACTGCGTTTCGGACGCACGACGGGCTGTACGAATTCATGGTGATGCCTTTCGGCCTTTGCAACGCGCCGGCCACATTCCAAGCGCTAATGAACGACGTGCTCCGGCCGTTCCTTCGCCGCTTCGTCCTCGTCTTCTTCGACGACATCCTCATCTACAGCAACTCCCTCGCGGAGCATCTGCAGCATGTACGCGCCGTCCTCTCTACCCTGCAGCACCACCAGCTCTTCGTCAAGCGCACCAAGTGCGATTTCGGCACGTCCTCCATCGGCTACCTGGGGCACATCATCTCAGGCCATGGTGTGGCCATGGACCCCGAGAAGGTACGCGCGGTGGCAGACTGGCCCCAACCACGGTCAGCACGCGCGATCCGCGGCTTCCTGGGACTCGCGGGCTATTACCGCAAGTTCGTGAAGGGCTTCGGGACCATCGCAGCTCCACTCACTGCCCTCCTTAAGAAAGAGGGCTTCTCTGGTCTCCGGAAGAGGGCCGCCAGCGCCCTCAAGACCGCGGTCACCACAAAGATCGGTCTGATCCTCCCGACTTGACTTAACCTTTTCGTTGCCGAGTGCGATGCTTCAACACACGGCCGGCTATTGTTACGCTCCAGATCGGCACCGATGGCGTTCTTCATGGCGGCCAAGGCATGACACCGCTTCATCTGGCGACTTCGAAGGCGAACTAATCGGCCTCGTCTTTGGTGTCGCCATCGAGGCCGTATCTTTGGGGCGGCACTTTTCGATTTTGAAATTCCTTCTTGATCGTGACTATCCACCATTCCCCAACATCATTGGGTGGGCAAGTTACTTGGCTTCGACTTTACGGTGGAGTACAAGGCCGGCAGCACCAATACGGTGGCCGACGCCTTATCACGCCGTGACACTGAAGAAACAGCGGTGCTGGCCATCTCAGGCCCCCGTTTTGGCTTCCTCGAGCGCCTCCGCCAGGCCAACCAGCAAGACCCCGCCTTGGTCGCCCTGCAGGATGCTATCGGCTCGGGGCAACAAAATTGCTCCTGATAAAATCCACAGACAGTGGTGGCCTTCAAGGGCCGCCTATACATCCGCCAAGCTCGCCACTACTCCAAGAGGTCATCGCTGCTTGTCCATGGCAGCGGCCATGAGGCGTCAGCGGACCCTCCACCGGCTCGTAGCGATTTCCACTCGCCCAACCTCCGCCGCCCGTACAAGAGTTCGTCGCGCTGTGAAACGCCAGAGATACAAGATCGAGCACTGCATCCAGCGAAGCTGCTCCTTCCCCCTGTGCCGTCCTCCATCCGGGCGGACATAGGATGGACTTCGTTGAAGCACTACCAAAAGTGGGTGGCAAATCGGTGATCCTCATTTGTGGTGGGCGAGTTAAATAAATCTTGTCATTTTATTCATTGTCTCACCCATACTCACGGAATCGATGGCTGAGCATTCTTCTCGAGATTGTGAGGCGCACGGCCTCCTCGATCCATCGTCTCCGTCGCGACCCCATCTTCACTTCCATTTTCGGAAAGAGCTCATGCGCTGTCCGGATCAAGCTCGAGATGTCCTGACCTTCCATCCTCGGTCCGATGGCGGACGGAGGCGCTAACAAAGTAATCATCATGTACTGCGTTGCATGACGGTGTCGGCCCGTCGATGGTGCGGTGCTTACCATGGGCGGAGTTTGTGTACAACACCGCCTACCAATCGCCTCGAAGACAACGCCATTCCGGATCGTACGGACGTGAGCCGCCCACCATCCGCTCCTATGGCGGGCGAACGCAGCGTCGCCGCCGTAGCCAAGTCCATGGTGGCGCCGGAGGCTCGCTGGAAAACGCCGCGCGCCGGTGGAAACAGCCCGAAGTGTACAAGCGGTTCTCGACAAGCATCACCGCGACGTCGCTTCGACCGGGCGATTGGTGCAGCTCGCCCCGACACCGCGCCCGCCTCCTTGAACACGGTCACCAAGGGCAAGCTGCGACCACGCTTACGGGCCATACCGCGTCGCGAGGTCATCAACGAGGTTGCCTATCGCCTCGACCTCCGCCTCGCGCCCGCCTCCTACGCGTCTTCCACGTCGGCCTCCTCAAGAAGTTCGTGGGCACCTCCAAAGCATCTCCTCGATTCGCCTCCGGTCCACAATGGCGCCACCCGGCCGGTTCCGGCAGCGCCTCGCGCGCGGTGGCAGCCGTGGCGTCGCCAAATCCTTGTTCTTTGGCGGGGTGGCCGCGGCCTCGGCGACATGGGAAGACATCGACTCCTTCCAAGACCGCTACCCCAACTTTCAGCTCGAGGACGAGCTGCTCATCGAGGGGGGGAGAGATGTCATGTGGAAACACTATACCGCCGGCCTCGAGCACGAGCACTGTGAGCGGCGACATGCGTGGCAGAGAGCTCTTGAAGAGGCCGGGGCGGTGGAGTTTAAATCCTGCGAGTGGCTCAAGAAGATGAGGGAAGGATTAGTCTTTTATTAGCCGCCTAATTTAAGGCTAGGATTAGAACCAAGGAGCTGGCCTCCTATATATGTAACCCATCGACTCTGTTATGGGGGGGAAAGAAAAGTGATTATCTCTAACCCCTGTTCCTTGCTGCTCTTAATCTCACCCCCCTGCTGCCAGGCGCCAGACACACCCTGGCGCCACCATCTCCTACCTACAGCTATAACTTACGCAGCCAAGGGCCCCCTGAGCTAGGTGTGCAGGCTCTTGACAGAAGGGGTGTTATTGAAAGAAGAATGATTAATCAATTTAGAACTCTTAGTATGACCAGAGGATCCAGAGTTTAATATGTATGATATGCTTTTAATACGGATCACAGCTTTTGGTGACACTGCAGAAGTTCTATTTCTGCAATGAGATTTTTTAATGATAAGCAGGAATGCAGGATACATAAACTTCAATTTCTCTTTCTTTTCGGTAGTGAAGTGTTTCAATGCCTAGTTGTATGCCTTAATCTTACCTGTTATTCTTATATCTGGAAACTTTCAAGAAATGACAGCTTTATCCTGTCTGTTCTAGGTTTGAGCGAGAAAGAACTTGCCCCTTGTGTAGAGCATTGGTAAAGCCTGCTGATATTCGGTCATTTGGTGATGGTTCTACAAGTATTTTCTTCCAGTTGTTTTAGAACCCCAATGGAAAACCTTCTAACATATAACAATGGACGAGCAATTGATTATGAAAAATCCGAGTGTAACTCCTTTATTCTTCATCGTGTGGCACCATCTTCCCCATATGTACTGAGGTCAAATGTGAGAAGGTTCGTTAAGATAGACTGTGCAATCATTCTGTTCATCTAGAGAGCTGGTCTGTTGCTACATCAGCATAAGTTTGCAGCAAATTTCTCTCCGAGTCTGGACTGTTGCTAGAGGAATGTTCTATCCTGAATGCGAAGCCATGGTGGCCTGACCACGTCCTGCTATTGTCTTGCTTAATGTTTGGTAATTTTTGCACAAGTGAAATTATGTCGGTGTGACTAGAAGTTTTGCTTGCTATGCGAGAATCATCTATTAGCGGGGGGTACAAATGTAACCTGTAAAGCTTTGACACATGAAAACGCTGAAAACCATATATAAAAATGTACTATTTACAAAACAGTAAATACTACGAGGACCACAATGTTAACAGATGCCTTACTGTTTTGTACAGTTTATTGTCTGCTGCTATGTATGCCTGCACCGAGCTAATCTGTTTCTTTGATTGCTTGTAATTCTGAAGCGTCTGTATTTTGTATTATTCGTCTTCTCAAGTTTCTGGCTTCGGTCTTACTACTATTTTTGTTTCTAGTACATGTTAAAGGTAGAACGTTAGTTACGATACGTTGATTGATGGTTCTGATTTGATTTTGTGTGGTTAAAAAAAACACTCAGTTGCATGCTGGGCCACAACCAAGAAGCTATTAGCCTATCAGGGTCATCTCACGAGTTCCTGCACACCGCAACAAAGTCAGGCGCAGCACACTTGCATCGCTTGCTTGATGAACGTTACACAACTTCTGTTGAAAGCATAAGCATTTTTCGAAGTACTTTAATCCTGAAATATGTTATATAAATCATGGAAAATACTCTAGCTATTATCACAAAGCAGGAAACTAAGAACACTATAGCTATACTAATTTCTAGAAAGACAGAAACTAGCATATCTATCTCAGTGTTCAAAACAACAACAGATAGTAAAGCAAACCAAGTAATAAGAGAGATATAACCATACCCAGATTCTGTAGAAGAAGAAGCAGCACCAGAAGTCTTGATGAGATCGTCGTTCGTCATGTCGTAGTGGACGTCATGGTAGTAGTCGTGCAGTTGGTGTAAAACATAACAGAGAGTTGTAGTCGTGTAGTTGATGTAGACGTAGTAGCGAGCAGTCGCGCGAACGCTCCCCAAAAACTTTATTCGTCCTCGCTCGTGCAAGCCTTCAAGGACAAAGGTTCCGGAGGCCAGCTCTCCTGGTGCGGCCGTACACGCGCCTCGCCGGGATGGAGATAGCCAGAGACAGCAACAAGAAATGTGGAAATTTGAATTGTGGAAGCAACTAGAAGAAGCAGAACTTTGTTTCTTTTATAGCCAAAAACAGGGAGTCCAAAGGCCAACAGTTGCTAGGGAGTCCAAAGGCCAACAGTCCAACAGTTGCCATCAAGAACCATAACTTTGTTCGTTTTAATAGCCAAAAACAAAGAGACCAGAGACCAACGGTTGCCATTGATTCGCCATCAATCACGAGTCGGTGCGTTTCGCTTTTTGAATAGATAAAGAAAAACGCGCCCGCACCTGACATGTCTGCGTATGCACGCAACGCACCGCACCGCTCAGCTTGGCGAGGTGAGCGAGCGCGCACGCGTGTTGGCTCTCTCCAATTCCACAAGAGGGGCTATCACGTTCCACCTTAGAAAATGGTGTAACTCCCTTTCATCTCTCCATGTGGGACTAAACAGTTTTAGCACTTGCGCATGGACCTTTGAGATTTTTCAAGAATTAATAAGAATTAAAATTGGACCCAATCTGTATTAATTCCAACAATCCCCCAACAGATCCCAAAGGCACATGTCAAATGCTTTGATCCACAGTATTGTTTTAATATACCAGTGTTTTGATGGAGACAGGTTAAGGTTGAACATCCACCTAGAAACGAAGCTACACTTATCCTGGCGCACAATAGACTAAGCCTTGAATTGGCAGTTTTGTGTGAATAAGTTTCACTTAAGTCCTTAAGCGATACTCATTGCTAGGCATCCCCCGGGTTGAAGCATATAAGTCATACTCTGGCCTATTCATGAGCTTCCTAGAAATTACCCTATTTCATAGGCGTGACTAGCGATCGAGGCTCATATAGGTGTGTTCTTTCAAGGCGCTCAGAGACAAAGCATCTTTGCTTAAACAAGCCACGAGAACACATTAAGATAAAAATCAACAGACTTCTGATTTAGGAGAGAATTGCATCTCCAATGGGTGGGTCTATAAAGGTACTCTCCTCCCGAGTTAACCAATAGCTTGTTTCGCTAATCCTACTTCACGGGATCTCCGATCACATAGGATGGAGTTACCACTATGGTATAACTCACGTGGGTCTCAAACCCATCTCCCCCGATGCATTGTCTATCATATTCCGTGATAAACCCTTTGTGAAGGGATTTGCTAGATTCTTAGCTATTTGGATATAATCCAAAGCTATTACTCCGGAGTTTCTCATTTTTCTGACAGACTTCAGTCTTCTCTTCACATGTCTTGATGATTTCATATTATCCTTAGAACTGTTCACCTTGACAATCACAGTCTGATTGTCACAGTTCATCAGAATAGCCGGTACCAGTTTTTCAACCACCGGTAAATCCATCAAGAGCTCACGAAGCCATTTGGCTTCAACAGTGGCAGTATCTAATGCTATGAGTTCTGCTTCCATTGTTGACCTCGTTAAGATGGTCTGCTTGCAAGACTTCCATGAAATAGTGCCACCTCCGAGTATGAAGACATATCCACTTGTGGCTTTAATCTCATCAGCATCAAATATCCAGTTTGAATCGCTATAACCCTCCAGTACCCTGGGGTACTCGGTATAATGAATGCCATAGCTCATAGTACCCTTTAGATAGCGCATTACCTTCTCAAGAGCATGCCAATGATCATCTCCCGGATTGGAAACAAAAAGGCTTAGTTTGCTCACAGCAAACGAGATGTCAGGCCTGGTACTGCTAGCTAAATACATGAGTGAACCAATTATCTGAGAATATCTGAGAATATCTTAATTGGTCTCTGGCTATTCTCCGATTCTTCCTAAGCAACACGCTAGGATCATAAGGTGTTGGAGAGGGTTTGTAGTCGCTATAACCAAAACGACTCAGAACATTTTCCACATAATGGGATTGCAACAATGTAATCCCACCATCATCACCTCTCAACAGCTTGATGTTCAAGATAACATCAGCTACTCCCAGATCTTTCATTTCAAAATTCTGAGACAAGAAATCCTTGACCTCCTTAATCACATTAAGGTTGGTCTCAAAGATCAGTATGTCATCAACATATAGACATAGAATGACTCCCTCACCCCCACCATGGCGATAATACACACATCTGTCAGCTTCATTCACAATAAAGCCTGCAGATGTTAAAGTTCTGTCGAATTTTTCATGCCATTGCTTAGGTGCTTGTATTTCAACAACTTGCACACCTTTCCTTCTTGATCATCTACTACAAATCTATCTGGCTGTTCTATGTAAATTTTCTCGTCCAACTCTCCATTTAGGAAAGCCGTCTTAACGTCCATATGATGAACGAGAAGACCGTGTGAGGCAGCCAGAGATAGTAGTACTCGAATAGTGGTCAATCTAGCCACAGGTGAATAAGTATCAAAGAAGTCTTCGTCTTCCTTTTGGGTATAACCCTTGGCCACAAGCCGTACCTTGTACTTTTCGATAGTACCATCAGGTCTAAGCTTCTTTTTGAATACTCACTCACATCCTACAGGTTTGCAACCATAAAGACGCTCAGTGATCTCCCAAGTTCCATTAGAGATAATGGAATTCATTTTATTACGGACTGTTTCCTTCCAGTATTCTGCATCTAGAGAAGCATATGCTTCAGAAATGGTACTTAGAGTATCATCTACAAGGTACACAATGAAATCAGGACCAAAAAACTTTGCAGTCCTTTGTCTTTTACTCTTCCTCAGAGTTTCATTGTCTTCCTCCTCAGGAATTTGCTCAAAATATTCCATTGGAATGGCAGGTTCAGAAATTGTATCAGGTTCCTGACTCGATGAACTAGGCATATCTTTCATCGAAAAAATATCCTCAAAGAATGTAACATCTCTGGACTCCATAATTGTACCGACATGCACGTCAGGTACTCCAGATTTCACCACTAGAAATCTATATCTAATGCTATGGTGAGCATAGCCTAGAAAGACGCAATCCACGGTTTTTGGTCCAAGCTTATGCTTTTTGGGAATTGGCACATTGACTTTCGCCAAACAACCCCAAGTGCGCAAGTATGAAAGTGATAGTCTTTTCTTCTCCCATTGTTCATATGGGGTTATCTCTTTATTCTTTGTGGGAATCCTATTTAGAACATGACATGAAGTCAATATAGCCTCCCCCCACCATGCTTTGGAAAGACCCGCTGTGTCTAACATGGCGTTAATCAAATCAGTTAGAGTGCGGTTCTTTCTTTCAGCAACCCCGTTTGACTGGGGTGAATAGGGAGACGTCCTCTCATGGATTATACCATGTTCCTCACAGAATAAATTGAACTCATTAGAAAAGTACTCGCCGCCACGATCAGACCTAACCCTTTTAATTATCCTTTCAAGTTGGTTCTCAGCTTCTGCCTTATAGATTTTAAAGTAGTGAAGAGCTTCATCTTTAGTTTTCAAAAGATACACATAGCAGAACCTAGTGGATTCATCAATCAAAATCATAAAATATCCCTTACCACCTTTTGTCAACACACCATTCATCTCACACAGATCTGAATGTATGAGTTCTAATGGTGCCAAGTTTGTTACCTCTGCGGCTTTATGAGGCTTACGAGGCTGCTTTGATTGCACACAAACTTGACACTTAGAACCTTTGGCAAGGGTGAATTTCAGGATTAACTCTAAACTGGCTAACCGCGTCATGCAACCAAAATTTATGTGACAAAGTCGTGAATGCCAAATAGTAGTCTCATTACCACTGCAAACATGGTTCACAACATTATTACACAAATCTGAAAGAGATAGGCGGAACAAGCCTCCGCACACATAGCCTTTACCAACAAATTGTCCACACTTGGACACTACAAATTTATTGGACTCAAATACCAGTCTAAAGCCATCTCTACACAGAAGAGATCCGCTGACGAGATTCTTATTGATAGATGGCACATGATGCACGTTTTTCAGTTGCACAATCTTCCTCGAAGTAAACTTCAAATCGACCGTGCCAACACCATGAACATTGACATGTGACCCGTTCCCCATTAGAGCAATTTGAATCGAGTGACACGTAAGAAGAGAACAATGAAATATCAGCACACACATGTATATTAGCACTAGTGTCTATCCACCAATCGGTAGATTGACATACGGAAAGAACAATAGGTAAATTACGATACCCTGAAGTTCCCATCTCAGTAGTACCAACAACAATATTGGCAGACTTGGAATTCTGCTTTTGCTGATTCTTCCCACCCTTGCGTTGGCTGCAATCCTTGGCCCAATGACTAGGTTCGCCATACACAAAGCAAAGGCCATCCTTTGTCTTCTTCTTCTTCTTCTTGAAGCTTGTTGTTTGTGCACTCTTGTTTTTGCCTTTGAACTTTTGAGTTTGGCTATTCTTCTTCTGCACCACATTGGCACTAAAATGTCCCTCATTACCTCTAGTGTGTGTATCTTTTGCTCTCGCCTTCTCTTCAACATCAAGAGACCAAATGAGATTTTCAACAGAAAACTCTTGTCTCTTGTGTTTTAGAGAAGTAGCAAAATTCCTCCAAGAAGGAGGAAGATTGGCAATAATACCTCTCGAAAAATTTGTCCGTTAACACACACTTGAAGTACTCAAGTTCTGTGGCTATGGATTGTATCTCATGAGCCTGTTCAACTACAGAACAGCTATCAACCATTCTATAGTCATGGTATTGCTCCATGAGATACAATTCACTGCCTGCATCTAAAACCCCAAATTTGGCTTCGAGTGCATCCCATATCTCTTTTCCAATTTTAATCACCATGTATGCATCGACTAACTTCTCACCAAGAACACTAACCATGGCACCTTTAAAAAGGTTATTAGCAGCCTCGAACGTTTGCTCCTGTTCAGGAGTAAGTGTTCCTTCAGGCTTGTCATTTGCCACATGGAAAACGTTCATGGCAGTTAGCCAAAGCACCATCTTGGTGCGCCACCTTTTTTAATTTGCATCATCGAATTCAGAGGGTTTGAGCGCGGCAGCAAAGCCAGTTGAAAAAAATGCATATGCCTAGAATAAGGTTTTTGGATTGTTGAAAGTATAAGCATTTTTCGAAGTACTTTAATCCAGAAATATGCTATATAAATCATGGAAAATACTCTAGCTATTTTCACAAAGTAGGGAACTAAGAACACTATAGCTATACTAATTTCTAGAAGAACAGAAACTAGCATATCTATCTCAGTGTTCAAAACAACAACAGATAGTAAAGCAAACTAAGTAACAAGAGAGAGATAACCATACCCAAATTCTGTAGAAGAAGAAGCAGCACCAGAAGTCTTGATGAGATCCTCGTTCGTCATGCCATAGTGGACGTCGTGGTAGTAGTCGTGCAGTTGGTGTAGAATGTAGCAGAGAGTCGTAGTCGTGTAGTTGATGTAGACGTAGCAGCGAGCAGTCATGCGAATGCTCCCCAAAAACCTTATTCGCCCTCGCTCATGCAAGCCTTGCTGGGATGGAAATAGCTAGAGACAGCAACATGAAATGTGGAAATCTGAATTGTGGAAGCAACCAGAAGAAGTAGAACTCTGTTCCTTTTATAGCCAAAAACAGGGAGTCCAAAGGCCAACAGTTGCCATGAAGTCCAAAGGTCAACAGTTGCCAGGGAGTCCAAAGGCCAATAGTCCAACAGTTGCCATCAAGAACCAGAACTCTGTTCGTTTTAATAGCCAAAAACAAAGAGACCAGATTCACCATCAATTACGAGTCGGTGCGTTTCGCTTTTCGAATAGATAAAGAAAAACGCGTCCGCACCCGACACGCCTACGTACGCGCGCTCCGCTCCGCGAGACGAGGCGAGGTGAGTGAGCGCGCGTGCGTGTTGGCTCTCTCCAATTCCAAAAGAGGGGCTATCACGTTCCACCTTATAAAGTAGTGTAATTCCCCTTCATCCCTCTATGTGGAATTAAATAGTTTTAGTACTTACATATGAGCCTTTGAGATTTTCTAGGAATTAATAATAATTAAAATTGGGCTAGCCCGTATTATTCCAACAACTTCGTTCTCTAGGTGCAACAGTACAGGCTTGTATGCGTGACACGTCATCACAAGTTCACAACCCTCATCAGAGACGCGTATGATTCGCATTGTACAGAGAATTAGAAAGTACATGTGCTTGTGGGCTCATCATCAAGTGTAAAACTTGAAACAGACAAATGAAGCAAATAGCGTCCGCAGTTTGACAGTACCAAAATCGATGGTGCAGAAGATATCTCATAAGTTACACAGATCATACAAAAATCTCTCAAGCATGGACACGATTCTCCGCACATTTGCCAGGCCAGACTCATCAGCAACAACACAGGCACGGCGACGGCGCAACTTTGATTACATGCACAATGGCGTATGAATTGCACTACAACACTAACCGCCTTTACTCTTCTGCAATGGTTGGTGGTGCCGGGCTTGATCTATTGCTTAGAGATGAAGCCCGCGAAAGCGGCTTTGGAGAGGCTGGCACGACCGGACAAGATTCTGCTACAACGGATGTGGAGGCAGGAGATGAACTGGCAGGCTTTGGTGTGGCTGATGCTGCTGGTCGACTGAGGGCCGACCCAGTGCGAGCAGGCGCTGGTGGTAATACTTGTGTAGGGTAGACCTCAGTGACCTCTTCGATGCCTTCATCCACATATATGACATCCTGCATAGTAAGTTGGTGGTACTCCACAATTTCTCGTAGGAATCTGTTTTCTCGAGCATATACGGAGTTCTCATGAGCAAGCCGTGCCTTCTCAGCTAACAGTGTCTCTAATTGGAGGCGGATCTGCAAAAGGGAATGGAAGAGATATATGATTAAGCACAGTGGCAGGTCCACTTGGACCCTGTGACATGTCAATTCGATAAGCCCCACAAGTTTTTGGGCTTCTTTCATAAAATATATTGATATAGCTAAAGATTTGACCAAAAATACAAGGAATCAACCCCACAAGTTTGTTTAACCGCAATGGGTCAAAATTCTTGATACATTTTGGTTAGACTTAGTTGCACAAAGTTATGGATGATTTGCACTTGCACAACTCCGGCCACTTCTCATGTTATTCTTGAACACATTATTTGAGAGTATTGTTTGTTAACATACAAAAAATTTCATAATACAATATTTGGCAAAGTTCCAAAACCATGTTGGGTTTTGTAGTAAACCCTATTGGGTTAAGAACCCCGAGAACCAGCTGCCTTCCAGGAACAGTTCCAAGATAAGTTTTAGCTATGCATGGAACTAAAATGCTAACTCATGAGGCCAAAACAACTTGCACCTAGCCTTGACATGATCTCCTAATAATTACCAACAGCTATTGACTTCGAAAAGTTTGAAAAAGATATTAAAAAAGAAATAAACTATGGCCCTCCAGTAAAACTTAAAGGTGGATAGAAGTAACGAAAAAAATTAAAGACATACGCTGCCAATCAAGTCTTATCTGATGGTTTTCTTAATTTATTGTTAATTACTTAATTGTCAAGAAAAATACTAACCAGATCATCATCTTCTGGGTTATCACCCTTGTCATGACTTTCCCGCAACATTTTATTCTCATCTTCAAGCTGAGCACAACGTTCCTTTGCAAAAGCTAAATCTGCCTTCACAGTCTTCAGCTCACGTAATAGCAGCTTTGCTTTTGCTGCCATGGCATTTGCAACCTGTAGGAACAAAAGATGGAGCCATTAATTCAGTTGTGAAAAAAAGGCGACACAAGACTAACTCAACTTATGCCACTGTTGTCAAGCAATGAAAAATAAAGGAGTGAAAAACTGAAAGACTGCATTTGAGGAATTTCATATGCAAATAATATAATCAGCCACATCCTGCTGAATAAACATTCTTGAACACCTAGGACAAAGAAAGGCATTTTTCGAAACAGCCAATCAAAATAAATTTGATACTCTGTTGAACTGCGTATTCCAAAATTTAAATTGGAGCATTGAAGCAACATATCTAGTGACAAATATTTGCCACCTTACATCGCGAGATGCCTTCAATTGAGTTTCGTAGTCAAGTGGATTTTGAGGAATAATTCTTTGAGTAAATTTCTGAGCAGCTTCTCCTTGTGGATTTGAGCCAGCTCCTTTTCTTCTTATGTTCAATTTACGTGTTTCATGAATAATGTCGGCTGTTTTATTCTCTACAATGGTCCGACCTTCCTGCAAAAAAGAATGAAAAATACCATATATAGCATGAGTCAACAAACAAACTGACACAACGAAAGAATTCATCGGTCATAAAATCAAATTAAGCAATCATATAATAATAAATCTAGTGCTGCTTGCTCTTGTAGGAAATAAACTGGCAAGGTAAAATGCTTCAGATTTTCAAAATTCTAAACAAAAGCAAAAAGAAAAAAAACAAGGAATTGTCTTTTCCTGATGCTATACTGCTAGTGCTAATACATAATTTGTTACCAGACTCTCAGTTTGGAACAACACTGGCTGTGAATGATAGCAATTGACAATGACATATCTACTTTCAGGTTGTCTTTTAAAAAGAAAACAAATAAAAGATTTTATGAACAGAAACATACTTCAAGTGCACTTTTTATTGTGCCGCCAATATAGTTAAGGGAAGAAGCTATTGACAATGACATATCTAATTTCAGGTTGTCTTTTAAAAAGAAAACAAATAAAAGATTTTATGAACAGAAACATACTTCAAGTGCACTTTTTATTGTGCCGCCAATATAGTTAAGGGAAGAAGCTATGGCCTCAGATCTCTTCTGAGATGGAGGTGTCTCAGATTTCCACGTCTCTGCTGGCGGCTGTTGTGAGCGTGGATACTGCAACATCAGCAGAAATGTCAGTGTGCAACATGAACATCTCAAAGTGAACTAAACATAATGATGATGGAAGTCAAATACAAACACAAAATTTCAAGGTGCGAACATATTATACAAAAGAAAATGTCGCAACCATAATGATAGAACACAAAGACTGATAACAAAGATTGCCATTGTTAAGTTTCCTAGCAGAAGTCAAAAGTTGAGACTGCTGCTACCTATTGAAGGAATGATCAGTACACATTAAATGACATAAACTTAGTGCCCAAGTGTTCAATTAACTGCAAGATAATGGCAGGATTGCAACTCCAACCTGGACACCTATCGACGGACCATCTCCTGGTGGCTGCTGTCTCGCCGGGGAATCAAATTGCCCTGGCGAACCATCCTCGTCGAGAAATGACTTTGCTTTCCGCCCAAGCGTCCCCCAGAATCCGTATTTGGCCTCGTTCAAGCTCTTCATGGATGTGTATGCATAACCCGAAGAATCCTACATTCGGAGCAAAGTCAATAAACATCAATTATCCACATCCAAATCAAGAAATAACACACTAGATGAACAATTTTGCCCATTTCAGGAAGCACGAACCCAAGAACAGCACAATCCAACTAATAACTATAAGTCAAGCACGAGTTCATCGCCGTTCCAACTCGAATCAAATGGTCAGTCCACCCAAAAAGGAAGTAATCCGTCACAGATCGCTCTCGAATCGGATCCCCACCACGAATCCCAAGAACCCCCCAACGCGGGAACCACCGAGCGGACCAGATCCGCCCAAGCATCCGGCACATCCAGAGGCGAAAACCGCAGAGGGACAAGTAAGAGGCGCGCCAGGCTTACGGGGGAAGGGGCTGAGACGGAGGGCTCGTGGCTCCGGCGAGCGGCGGCGGCCGCAGAGGCGGCGGAGGAGGAGTAGGCGGAGGAGAGGGAGGAGGCGTCGCGGTGGGCGGCGGAAGCGCGCATGGCCTGCGCGGCGAGGGAGTCCTGCGGCGGCGAGGCGGGGCCCACGGACGGCGGGTGGTGGTGCTCGAAGGATGGCGGTCGCGTCTGCGGCTGCGGCTTCCGGCGGTAGGCCATCGCGGTCGCGGCGGCGGCATGGTGGGTTCCGACGGGGACGGGGGTTGGGAGTTTTATACTACCGGAGATGTGATGCGCTGGGTGTAGACTGGAGCTGCCTTGGACTCGATCCCAGGCGCGACAACTGTTCCACGTGGGCACACGGTCAGTCCAGTGTTGCTAGTAATCAACAGGCAAGAATACAGCTACAAATTATTTTTTTTGACGTAATAAATTTTTTTTGACGTAAAATTCAGCTACAATTTGGATCTGTTTTCGCTGAGCACCTGAACTGTACATGTTTCCATACGACGGGATTTAATTTCGCCTAGAGTTTGTTTGGGAGGTCAATTTTCGGCCGGGATCCCAGTCTAATCCGAAACCTATGGGACAAATTTCCCCTGCCAGCTTGGAGTTCCATTTGGATGCCCACGTGAAAGTGATTTCCTGACCCGATCCACGCTGTTTCCATGGAGGAAAAGTCCATGCCTCCACACCTCGGGAAATATTCTCCCCGTCGCGTCGTGTCCACTCGCGAGTCGCGACCGCTTCCACCACCACTTGCTCCCACAGTCCCACGCGATCTCCTCCGCCTTCGTTACTCGCCACCGCCTCCGACGGGTGCTTCCTCCTCGGGTCCTCCCACTCTGGCTACAACATCTCACTGGTGAAGTTAGCTTCCTCCTCGTTGTCCTCCTCCAACTAGGGCACCTAAACTCTAGCAAGCACGAATAATTTGGTTGGCGTCACCGCCTGGTTCTTAACTCTGTCCTCCTGATTCCCTCCCTCCAGTCGTCGCAGCCCTTGTTGCCTTCATCCTTTCGCCTGCTGTAGGCAAGTTTCGCCTTCAACTCTAGGTCTGTCTCCCTCCTCACCCCCGTTTCCCCCATATCCCTTTTGTTCTGATCTCCTACCTTCTCTTTCTTTGATGCCTTGTTTTTGTCGCTCTGCTCTGTTTTCCTCTCATAGATCTAGTAGCACTAGAGCAACAGGAGCTATATTCAAGGAAGTTATGGACTTGAATCAGAGATTGGATTGACACCCGGAACAGAGAGGAAGAGGAAGTTATGGACTTGAATCCAAGTTAGACCTAATCCAACAAACAAGGCAAGGATTGATTACGAATCTTGATTCTTCAAAGAATGTTTTCTTTCTCTCATAACAAATTATCCGCTATTTGATTTTCTATTTATTAGATATTATATTATGCTAACCAATTAAATTCCTTAAAGGAAAGGTTGGATTCAAGAAAACTTTTAACTAAAGGGATAGATTTAGCATATACTTATCCTTATATTGTGCCGATATGAGAATATCTTTCCTAAATTATTTATCCAAACCTATTGATCATAAACTTGGATTTTCCCAAGATCTTGGCCGCTATTCCGAATTATTCTACTAATCCAAAGCCAATGAAAATAAGCAGGACCCAAAAAAATTGGGAGTTTTTCTATTGATGCCTTGAATAACATATAGCTTACCTCTAGACAAGGAACAAAGAAGAGAAAACAGAATTATGTTTCGGGACCAAGCAAAACTAGATTGCTGTGCCATACGAAGGATAGCTATACTAATTCGATATACTCAAAATACACCTTTGGTACAAAATTGACAATATCACAAGGATGAAATATCGGTAATTTTCTATTTCTTGGTTGATCCCATCTTTTACGGAATCAATTCCTTTTTGAATGTACAAAAATTTGGGGAGCTCGGCATGTGCGGAAGCACGGAGAGCGTTCTTTTCTTGATATTATTACTAGTATTAAATCTTGGGTTATTCATAGCATTACTATACCTTCCTATTCATTGCGGGTTGGTTATTTGTCGAGACGGTTTAGCTTATGGCGTGTTTGGAAGTCCTCGCCAAAGCAGTATTTCCTGTAAAGTGACTAGAAATTCCCTTAATAACCATTGTTTTGATTCTTTAGAACAACTCGATGAATTTAGTAGATCCTTTTAGGAGGCCCTCAATGACCATAGATCGAACCTATCCTATTTTTACGGTCAGATGGTGGCTATTCACGGACTAGCCGTACCTCTTGTTTTTTCTTCTTGGGATCAATATCGGCAATGCAGTTCATCCAACGATAAACCAAATTCCAACTATAGAACTATGACACAATCAAACCGAATGAACAAAATGTTGAATCGAATCGTACCGGTCTATCTTTGGGGTTTATTACTCATTTTTGTACTTCTTTGTTTTATTTTCCAATTAATTCTTCAATTGAGAGAAAGAAAGAGAGTAGTAAGAATTCTCTTATCCCATTTGGAAGGATACCATCCTTATAACTATCCATATTTGTTTTTGTCTCTAACATGACCACTTGATAAAATGTGGAGGAAAGTAGGGAAATGGCGGATACTCTTTGGAAGAATTCCTCTTTGGCGATAGGTAATCAGAATTGGTATTCTGTGATTGGTTTAATAGGTGTTTTCTTTTACGGTTCATATTCTAGATTGGGTTCATCTCTATAATGTCAGAGGACAGATTGTAAACATGAAAAAGTAGGAGCTTAGTGGGTCCTTACCCCTTTTATCGATTAGGCGGAAAGGACCCACGAATTCTTACTCTTATAATATAACACGACTTTAATCTATTCCATAACCTACAAATGGGTTACCTATTTCGATTTGTAAAAATAACAAAGAGAAAATATTTGCTCTGATGGTCAAAATCCCTCTATTTATTCTTTTGTTTGTTAATGGTGTTAGTGAAGCAATCCATCGGTTGATTTATAGTCCCCGCCCTTCGCCCATGAAATTGATTCACTCTTATGAAGCAACAAGAAAGAAGGGGTCAATGGAGGATCCAATATTTTATTCCACTAAAGAAGTATCCTGCAAATCATTTATTTAGTTTAGAGTAATAAACTAATAAAACCTTAATCAAAACTACGGCTAGCAGCGGCCAGCAAGTAGTCTTCCGCTGGGCCGCCGGCCAGCCGGGATTCCGCCACTCCTGCTACTCGTTGAACACCATGGCCTCGCTGCTCCCGCGCCACCAACCCGCCCACCTCGACCGCCTCGCCACTGATGTGCTGCCCCACAGGGGCGGAGATGGGCCTCGGGCCGGTTGGGCAATGGCCCGAGGCCCAGAGAAAATACTAGTGAGGAATTTTCATAGGCACAAAAAAACATCACTATTCAAGAGCAGTGCCCGAGACTTAATTTGGCGTTCGAGGCTCTCCTAGTCGGCCAGAGGCGGCCCGGTGGCGAGTCTAGCGCCAAGCCCCAAGCGGCTAACTAAGTGCCTAGCGCCCGGCCGCCTAATTGCCTCCTTGGTCTCTTCCCAGCTCCCTCCCGAGCCGTGAACCCGCAGCGCCGCCCCCGCCCTCGCCTCGCCGGCCCCCTTGGCTCATGCCGCTCCGCCGCCCGCTTCGCCTCGTCGGCCCCCTGCCAGCTCGCCGCCGCCTGCCGCCCGCTTCGCCTCCTCAGTCCCCTTAGCTCACCGCCCGCTCGGCGCGCTCGCGCCTTTAGCCCCCGCTCTCCGCTTCGCCCTCGTATGCAGCTCCTTCTCTTCAGGCCGTGCCTTGAGCCAGCTCGGCTAGAAACAGATCTCTGCACGGCCGCGGTGTCCCCTCGGCTTGCAGCTCCCTTCAGCTCCATCGCCCGCTCCCCTGTGGCCATGTTGTCATTGTCGGCTTTAGCTTACCTTGCCGCCGCCGGGTTCTAGTGGGTAGTGGCAACTGGCAAGTAGCCAAGGAAGGTGATTACTGATTTGGTGAGGTGAGTCACTGAGTTGAAATCTTAAATATTTGATGAATTGATGTGTTAGTATGCAATGTGTTACAGACTTAAGTACTTAACACTTTAGCATAAGATTTTGGCTTGTATGAGTAAATGAGTTAATTAGTCACGCGTCAGTATGAGACCGAGTGTTAGTGTATTATGTATGTTTATTAACTTTCTATTTGAATGTTTGATGTACTAGAATTAGAAAATACATGATGAAGAGGACCAAGACATTGGCATCTTATTTTCCATCGCAATCCAATCAAACTCCGGAAACAATAGGAACGGGAGGTAGTAACACCTGATTTATATATGCAATTTTATTTTTGCATTAAAAATAACATTGTGGTCTTGTGTCCCTGATTTATATATGCAATTTTATCTTTGCAGGTTCAAGTTCTCGTACTATTGTTGATAAAGATATGGCAGGATCAAATGAACCAAATCTTTGTTAATTAAGCACAAATTATCTCGTGCTAATGGTATGTTACATCCTTTTTTTTTGCTACGTTTTATCTATTTTGTCGTATCGTTAAACATCGAATTCAAATTTTATTTCGATTGTGCATTTGTGTTGTACTTTGTTATACCTCAGTGTTGATAGTATTTGATGTTAGTTATAGACTTATAGCTATTTAGTTTTGGGTCCGAGGCTCTATCAAATCCTAGCTCCGCCACTACTGCCCCACGATGCCCGACGCGCTAGGATTCCTCCTCCACTGCCTCGGGGCCGCCGGCTTTCCCGACACCGTCTCCCGCGTCTTTGACGGCGCGAGGACGTGCCTCTGCTGCAACCCCAACTCATACACGTACAACTGCCTTGTTGACGCGCTAGCCAAGGCCGACCGCGCAGACAACGCGGAGGCAAGGCTCCGGGAGATGGTGCGAGGTGCGGCGACGGGAGTGTTGATAAGTACACGCTCACCTCGCTCTGCGATTACTCTTTGCAATCTTTCAAGGGCCGTCCGGATGACGCGAATAGCGTGTTCCAAAGGATGGCGTCTTGAGGTGGGTGGGCGAGCATGTCTTGGCGATCTTTGGCGATGGCGTTAAACAAGTGGGGAAGGTGGACGGCGCGGTTGAGCTGTTTGGGAGGATGGAAGCGCTGAGGATGATGCAGGGTCGAGAAAGCCATGGAGATGTTTGACAAGATGGTCAGTAATGGGGTTGTTGTTGATTTGTCGATGTACAGTGTGTTAATTGAGGGTCTCTGTCAGCGCCAAGAAATTGGGAAAGCGGTAAAATTGTTCGACGAAATGAAGAGGAGTGGGGTTGCTCCTGATGTCCACTTACTGAAGATGATGGTTGAGGCATTCTGTAGAGAAGGAGATTTTGCCATTGTTGGTCAATTTATTAATGAAAATGTAGAACAGTTGAAACCAAGGGGTGTTGTCGCACTATACAATGTGATTCTAGAAGGGATTGTTAACCGTGGGGAGGTAGAAGCGTCTAGGGTTTAATAACCGGTTTTGAAATTTTACTGGGGTCACTGATAGAACTGATTTTCAGAAAATTCTGACTGAAAATTTCAAACCAAAATTTAAAATTCAAATAAATTTCAACTGAAAATCGATGATAGTATGAGCTTAGGGATATATATGCTATGAATAAAATGGCCGACATACCTAGTGAAGTAGTCGTAGATTTCTTGTCTCGTTACCCAAGAGCCTTGTGAAAAGGTGAAGAAGATGGAGCGGCAGTCGGCTAGCTCCGCCACAGCGTTCACGACGGAGCGGCCACAGTCTGCTTGTTGGAGCATCTGGTACCCTCATTGAAGATGGGGCTGCGATGCCATTCATGACGCAGTGGAGGCCACAGGAGACCAGTCTTTGGTGGAACCAGAAGAACCTCTAGTCAACCAGCCGGGTCCTCTTGCACATGCTCGAGATGGCCGGATTTGGGAGGGAAGAAGAGGCAGAGATTGGGGAGGATTGGGGAGACCAAATATGCGGCGTGGAAGCAAGCAGATATTGGGGAGGCTCTGTCTCTATGACACTAGGGCGACGTGCGAGCGAGAGGCCAAATGGGCTGCTGGCTTGCTGCAACTGGGCCGAATTTTTTGGGCACGGTTTGATATTCTACCCAGGGGGACCGGTAGAACCGGTTTGGCCAATTTTCGATTGAAAAAAATCCCTAGAAGCGGCTTATCGGTTGCTCAGCTTTGTGATATGTGGTGGTCAGGGTGTTAGGAATGATGAGACTGTTGGTGCACATGTGTTTGACATTAGTGAAGGTGTTAAACCAAACTCTGATTCTTTTAACCTTGTTGTGTGTGGCCTTTGTAAGGTTAAGAAGATGGATATGGCCTTAGCTCTCACAAAGGACATGATTGGCCTTGGTTGTAAGGGAAGGATTTCAATGTTTAATGATTTGATCCATGAGTTGCTCAATTTAGATAGGCTAGATGAAGGATACATAATATTTAACCAAATGAAGGATCTTGGTTTGATACCCTCTGAGTTCACTTACAATTCATCATTGTATGGCATTTGTAGGAGAAAAGATCCAAATGTTGCTCTTGATTTACTAAGGGAGATGCGGACAAATGAGCATACCCCATGGATAAAGAACTGCACAGAGATGGTGCAATAGCTTTGCTTTAAATTTCCTTGAATTTTGTTTGATTGTTTAGACAATAGATGGAAAACTTGTGATCTTTATGTGTATTTATTTTCCTTGGTTATTACATTGTGTGACTAAAATGGTTATTAAGTCGTCGACAAGTCGGTAGAGAAGGACCGACTGGGCCTGGCGACTTGACTTCGGATGACCTGTTGACTAGTCGACCAGGGGGCGGCAAGTCGGTCGACTTGGTGGGAGAAATGTGGGGCCCACTTGTCAGATTCAGCTCACAAACAAAACGGGGGAGTGAGTGTGGGAGGGCGCATGACTGACTAGATCCAGCTCCCAGCGCCCGTCGCCCTTGCCCTGCAGATCTCGCCGCCCGTCATCGCCTTTGCCTTAGCTCCTGAGCAGCCATCGCCCTCACCCTGCAGAACCCAAGCTCCCGAGAAATCGCCGCTCGTCGCCCTCGCCCCGCAGATCCCACCACCCGTCGTCCTTCATCATCGTCGCCCTCACAGCTCCCTTTGCCCTCGCCCTGCAGACCCCGTTGTCCTTCATCGCCGTCGCCCTCGCCGTCGCCCTCACCCTCGCCCTTCGTCAGCTCGTCGCAACTCCCTTCGCCCGCTGGAGGAGGTCCAGGCCATAGCTCTCGCTGCCCTTGACCGCAGCTCCCTTCGCTCCTAGGTATGCCCCTTCTCTATTTCTCCCGTCGCCCCAGCTCTGTGTTTTTTCTCTGCGATTCTGTGAAGGAGAGGATGGATCTGCGATTTGGGGTTGGAGGGGAGAAGAGGAGGGACCTGCGAAGGTTGGAGGGGAGAAGAGGAGGGACCTGCGAAGGTTGGAGGGGAGGAGAGGAGGTTGGGGTTGGGCTGTGCTTTGCGATTCTGCGAAGGAGAGGAGGGATCTACGAAGGAGAGAAGTAGATATGTATAGAGAGTGTGATTGAGAGAGTGTTGACTGGGAAAGGGAGATACACATAGAAGTAGATATCTGCAAAGGAGATATGCATATGTTCTGTGCATAATTGCATATGTTATGAATTATTTTATGAACTAAAGATAGCTCTCTATTCTGTGCATATGTAGGCAGTATGGCAGAGCAATCTTCAACTCCAACTCCAACTCTAAATCCGACAGCGGGCACAGAAGGGTATGATCCGGCTAATGATCCTAAGCAGAAGGCTAAGTCCAATGATCCGGGATAGAAGTATGGCTTTTGGCCAGTTATTGGCAACCGAGATTTGGTCCAATGTTCGCTTTGTGACCAGAAGGTATCGGGAGGAATCAAAAGGTTTAAGGAGCATCTTACGAGTGTGATACGACCATAACTACTACCAAAGCATTGGTTTGCGTCCCTAAATTGCAAACTAATGCTAGAACTCAAATTGGTGCCATTGGTGTTGTTTTGCAACAAAAGGTAAAACAAAACGTTGTGAAGGTCGATAGGGTGACATGGAAGCAAGGGTTGCATTGGTGTCAAAAGAAGCATCAAGTGCATGGAACAAGTTCGTGCAAGAAGCTAAGAGAAGGAAAGCCCATAACACAAGAGAAACCGAGAGGGAGACTTGGCCATGCATGGGAAGGACGCCGGGAACATGGCATGTGGGTTGGTTCAGTTTGGATCCAATTCAGACAGCAAATTGGTGTTTAATATGTTTTTTCCAAAAATAGAGTAGTTTAAATTTCCAATTGAAGTAGTGTTTTTGGTTAACTGTTCACATAAACAGTAACCGACCTGGACTACTGTTCACATGAACAGTAATCAAACTAGGATTACTGTAGCAAGTCGGTTACTGTTCATCCGAGTTGTGTGCTTGCGTGGGAGGCTATATAAACCCCCCATGGCCGCACCATATAGGTGGACAAGTTATGATTTAGATAATAAAAATCAGAAAAGCCGTTTTGGCGCATATCGATTGTTATTGAGTCGTGAGATAAGTTAAAGGGATTGAGGGAGAAAGATTGAGAGCAAGATCAAGTTATCTATCTCTTGCTTCAGAGTATTATTCATCGAAGGCTATTACTTGCAATTCAATCTATTAGATTGGTTTGTGAGTGTATTGATTTTCTTGCAATTCAATTCACCGAATTGGTTTGTGAGATTGCTATTGATCTTCGAGTGTACCGTGAAAGATTGAGCCAACAATCGGGATTCATCTAATCAACTAGGTGGATCCTTATCAGGGTGGGTTTGGAGATGTTCAAAAATATGCCAAGACTACAGCAACAATCATGAAAGAGATGCGAGAGGCTTTGTGGAAGTGCAAGAAGGGCAGACCACTCTTCCTAGATTATGATGATGAAGGAGGAGAAGATGAAGATGTGAGTTTGACAACAACCGATAAGGAGTCCTAAGCTTGTTGTGTTAAGCCATGTTGATAGATTGTGATGATTATGCTTTACTTTTGCTATTTGAGACTTGGGAACTTGTTGTCGTGTTACTTAACTATCGTGTAGAACGCTATTGTCGTTGAGAACTTGATGTTTTAGATGCTTAATTTCCTAATTGCTCATTTATCTATTGTTATGTACTTATGTTGTATGATTTGTATTATCCTCTTTAATTCATGGCGCTATATTACTCTCCCTTAAAGGTACTGTATGAGTTCATCATAGTTTATCTTCGTCAATTATCGTATGCTCATTCTTGCTTTTTAATTTTGCAGCATGAAGGTCTGAAATCATGCTTCAAAGATGGATTCAACAAGTCAAATGAAGGGAGTTTGGACTCAAAACATGTAAGTCATCAATCCTCTTATTAATTCAAGCTATAGATGTACTTTTCAATCACTGCAATACAAGGTATATAATATATACATGTGTACATACATATCACTGCCATATGAACAATATCTTTCGACTAGTCGGCAAGTCGGTCACTATGAGGGTAGTGTCGACTTGTTGACTTAATAACCATGGTGACTAAAACATCATCTCATCTGAGAGAGACTAAAATGTGATCTTTGTATGCCTTCAAATCTTAGAGAAGATTGTTCTTAGCTTCACTTTTCGATGTCCTTATTTTCCATGTGCATGCACAGGTCCTTCTGAAGTGTGTTTTTGAGGTGTGCTATTGGACAATGCATGGATAGATCTTGTGAAATCAAAGGTTCCATGGTTCACGCACTTCCATCCATCTCATGATTCTTGGCAGTGCGCAACAAATGGTAGTTTGTAGGTCTTGTGAATTGTCATATATGGTATATAGTCAATTGTATCAGTTGGTTTGTAGTTGCAGTTGTTAAGGGTGTTGTATATTGTCTCCCTCTCCTCTCTTAGCCCATGAGGCCCATGTAATCTTCTCTATATATACTCTTCCATTAATGAATAAGATGCATAGTTGTGAATAGCAAAACCACTCTCCCTGTTTTCTAACATGGTATCAGATCTATTCAACCCTAACCCTAGCCCCTAATTCCACCGCCGCCGTCTTCTGCTAAGGGGGGTGTCTTTCGCTCGGGCCGGCGGGCCTGAGCCGCTCTTGCGCGCCTTCACTCCTTATTTCCGCATGACGCAGATTGCTCCTCGTCTTGGTTTGAGCCGCTCTTGCACCGCCTTCACTCCTTGCTTCCGCATGATGCAGATCGCTCCTCATTTTGCCCTATAGTGCCCAGAGCTCGCCCGACGTCAAGGATCTTCACCTACGTCGTCCTCATCGCGGATCCTACCTTGACCTCACACAGATCCTCTACTTCGACCTCGTCGCGGAGCTCACCCAACGTCAAGGATCTTCGCCTACGTCGTCCTCATCGTGGATCTGACCTCACATGGATCTGAGCTACGAGCCTCTGCTTCGACCTCTTCAGTGTCGGCGTTGCTGCCTTGTCTCCACCACGGATCCGTCGGGACGGTCCTCGCCTGCCTTGTCTCCACCATGGATCCGGTGGGATGGTCCTCGCCTGCCTTGTCTCCACCATGGATCCGGCGGGACGGTCCTCGCCACCTCCTCCTTCTACACGTCAACCTCAACCTCTTCAGCACCGGCGCCGTCGTCGGGATCTAGTGCACGACAACTTGATCTAGCACGCCGCCTCCTCTGCTCCACGACAGATCCAACGAGATCATCCTCTGACGACGCTCCGGTGGGATCATCCTCTAGTCCATAAGCTTCCTCCGACCTCCTCCTCTGCCCCACCATGGATCCAGTGGGATCATCCTCTGACGGCGCTCTGGCGGGATCATCCTCTGACAGCGCTCTGGTGGGATCATCCTCTAGTCCAGAAGCTTCCTCCACCACGGATCTTCCAGCAGCTTCATCTGTAGTAACCTCTGCTTAGCTCCGCTACTTCTGTTGATGTTGTACTGCTGTTGTGCTGTAACATCCCAAATGTATAATTAGGGTTTGTTCAAGTATAATTATATGTGTAGAAATTAAAACTTTTTCTCACATCTTGAAAACCCCTAATCTCTCCTGTGCTTCTAGTCCAAGAGTTGTGTAATCCAAAACCACAAAGCTCTTGTTGACCAAAAGTCAAACTCATTTTCCAATTGTCTAAATCTTGTGCCAAACATTTGGAAATATTTTTCCTTGGTCCTAAAGTTGATGTGGGACCCCTCTGAAAAACATCATGAGTTATAAAACTTGTTTGATAAATTGTGGAGGTAAAACAAATCCTGGAACAGCCTTCATGAATTTCCTGAGAAAAATGCATTGCATAATAACCTCTGGAAATTTTATGCAAGGTTAATCTCATGGTCAGCAAGCTCCAGTTAAAATTTCATGAATTTTGGAGTTCATTTGCTGTCTCAAACAATTCTGCTAGTCTCAGCAGTTGAAAACTAAACTTAAAAGCTTACACTGTTCCTTGGGCTAGCCACTTTCCCAAAGCTGGTCCAGCCCAACCTTTTCTCCCTGGCTCGTCAGACCTCCTCTCCACCTTGATCAGGTCGTAGCCGTTGGATTAACATCCAACCGCCACGACCTCCTCCTCGGCTTCTTGACCATGTCCTCCCCACTCACATGAGGTCATCGCCCTTGGATCAACGATCCATGGCCTGACCTCCTCCTCTCGCTCAAACTACTCGAGACCTCCCTTTTTCACTCACTTGAGGTCGTGGCCGTTGGATCAATCCAAAGGCCACGACCTCCTCTGCAAACCATCGCTGCGTGGATCTTCCACCTTGTTGAGGTCATCGCCCTTGGATCAAAAATCCATGGCCATGACCTCCCCTCTCTGTCAAAATCCTTCAGACCTCCCACCTTGTTGAGGTCGTAGCCGTTGGATTCAGATCCAAAGGCCACGACCTCCGCTGCAATTCATCGCAGCCCAGGACCTCCCCCATCTCATGTTGTGCACCGTTGGATTTAAAATCCACGGTCACGACCTCCTCCTTACCTCGTGCGCATCAGACCTCCCCGCGCACGTGAGGTCGTAGCCCTTGGATTTAAATCCAAAGGCCATGACCTCCCCCTCAGGTTCTGAAGTTCATGTGCGGTTAAGACCTCACGGGAGGTCCTTGCAGTTGGATTGAGATCAACACTTTGGACCTCTGTCCTATTTTCCCACGTCTTGCATACACATTAAGGAAATCGTGAGGCCATGACCTCCCATCCTTGATCGTGTGGTGGGACCTCCTCCCGATCATTTAGG
Organism: Phyllostachys edulis; assembly: GCA_036346405.1. NCBI lineage: Eukaryota > Viridiplantae > Streptophyta > Magnoliopsida > Poales > Poaceae > Phyllostachys > Phyllostachys edulis. Next base: position 57,938,510 of record CM070553.1, read on the forward strand.
CGTAACGGTTCGAAAATTACATCCAGGGCAGGACCTCCCCATCCACTCGATCCAACGGTGGATGTGAGGTCCTATTCTTCTTCTACCTTGGGCACGCGTGCGGCCGTGGCGATGGGCAAAGTCGAGCCTGTCATTTCCAGCGGCTCGCCTGCAAGCATTAAATGCATGTCGGCCCTTTACGCACCTAGGCCACGCCTGTCTCAACCTACCTGTCCCATCAATCGTGTCCAAGCTCAGGACCTCCCATGGACCTCCCCATGGGCTAAGCTCACCATGAGCTCAACCCATGGTGAGGACCTCTGTGCCATTGGTATAAGTTCCTCGAGCTCCCCTTTGGCTTCTTTTACACACTTGGAGCTTGCCATGCACGTGCTTGGTGAGCTCCTACCTCCTTGACCTCCCTCTTGGCCTTGGTTGTCGAGAAGCTTGGAGCCCTTGGTGAAGGCTTGCTCGGTGGCTCCCTCTCAACCTCTTGCTCAATTAAGCTCCCCAAAATCTCTGAGTTGAACCTAACTCGTTGTTAGGTTGACCTTTTCAGGAGGGGCTAGTGGAGCTTGAAGCTTGGAGTTGGAGCTTGGGCTTGAAGCAGCGGAGCTTCCCATCTTCTCCAACTCGGGCCATCGCCATCCTCGACCTCCCGGCATCGTTAGGACCTCCGGTACTCACGATAGTCCTAGGCGCCGAGCACCCGCATGTATGATGTCGCGGAGCTTTGTTTGGGCACCGCTTGAATGTCGCTGCGGAGCTTTCTTTTTCAAATCGTCTTTTGGCCGTGCTTGTCGTCGTGGTCATCTCGGCTCGCCGGCGTTTAAAACGCCGCCGCCGCCGAAGTGATCGGTGTGTGCGCAGCGCTGCGCGCACATTGGTGCCATTGGTTCTTCTTGCCGGCGAGTCCGCATCGCCGGCATTAGCCACGTCTTTGCGGGAAGGTTTTGTCGGAGCAGGATGTCGGTAGCGTCTTGCCGTTAAGGCGAAGATCCTCCCCTTCAATGTGCTAATCATTGGCCAATCTCATTAATCATTGGTTTCGCCATTCTTGCTCTTAACCTGTCCTTTTACGCGCATTTAAGATCCCTTGCGCGCGGACCTCCTGTTATCAGCGGCGCATTAACTATATGTCGTGCGTGCGGCATAAGCGCGTGGTCATGACTCTGGGGCGTCCATGACCTCCTACGAGGAGATGCGGGCGTCAAGACCTCCCCTGCGATCGTGGCCGTCCGGACCTCCACGGAAGTGCATGATGTTAGACCTCGCGTGGACCTCCCTCGAGGTCATCTCTGCGCTTATGTCCTCCTGTGTTGATCGCGGTAGTTGAGGACCTCCTCCGTGTTGTGGCCGTTGGATGTGCCATCAGCGGCCACGACCTCCCTCACCTCGCACATGCTTGTATTGCTAGGAGGTCCATGACCTCTGGACCTCTTGAGCACGTGTGTCTTTGTTCACTGGGAGGTCTGAGCCGTTAGATCTAAGATCTGTGGCTCACGTCCTCCTTGTATTCTGGTTTTAGAACTTCAAGTGAACTGTTATTTTAGCCAATCAAAAAGGTAATAACTTCAAAATTTCATATCTAATTCATTCTAAATCCAAATGAGGTCATTCAAATTGTGTTAGCTCTGTCTTGAACTTGACTTTAATCCTAAAATGATTGTAAGTTGAGTTCAGCTTCAGAGCACAGTTTTGCCATTAGATTTTAAAACTCACTTTAAATATACACTCAAATTAATGCTTAACTTGTAAAATACATAACTAATGCTCTGTAGATTATTTTTGAGTGAGACCAACTTTCTTGGTTTCCTCTATTAATGAACTCCCTGTGAAAATTAGTTTTGCGCATGTTGCTGTTATAAAAATGAGGACTTGTGCATTATAAGTTTGTTCAAGTTCTTGTTTTTGAAAAGTTGTAGAAGGTGCATAATAGCTCCAAATGAGGTGAACTCAATTGTGTTATTCATCTCATGAGGTGCTGGTTTTACAGTAAAAATCTCAGTATCACCACCACTCTAGAAAATGTTGCCTCATAATTAAATTAGCGAATAGTGCGGTTTGGTGTTTTAGAAATTTGAGCAGAATTGTTTTGCTCATAACTTTTGCATTGAGAATCCAAATCAATTGGTTCTTGTTACAAAATTCCTAAAATCATCCTCCTGCTGCTGTAGAAATTTCAGAGTATTTGGAGTTCGTTTGCTGTGCTGTCCTTGATTACTTTAAATGCGTTCTTATCGGTTCTTTATCGCTTTTCCGTTAGGTTTCGACATTTGTGGTAATCCGAGAGTGACCCTCTGCCACAACTTGAGCAAGATCAGCAAGGCAAGCAGTTTGATCATATCCTCTAACGTCCCATTACTTTAAAGGTTAATATATTGTTTTACTTCTATGTATGCATGCTACTTTGTGTTAAATGTAAGCTAGTAATCCTATAGTTGCATAATCAGAGGAGTTGTTTATCCTCTACTACCAACGAGCCTAGGTTATTTGCTGTGGTTTGAGCTCGTTGGATGAGCTCTTATCACTTAGTAGTTGCGTTTTCTCTGCTTAGACATGCTTAGTATGCGGTAGTAATGGGCGATCATCGACTTAGTCGATGGTCACGATCACTCAAAACTGATTATTACTCCTATATGTCCAGCACTTGTGCTTTGATTCATTGTAAAATCAAAAACTGAAAATAAAAGATTGATTTAGACTTAGGCATATTGGATGGATGGTGCGGTTTTTGGAATGTGGTGGTATGCACGGGTCCCTAAGGACCAAGTTACTTGGGTCACTAAGCCAAGCGCTTTTGCGTACTAACCACACGAGGGTATATGGAGCCCTCTTGACTAAGTACTTTAGGCGGTGCTAATTGGGGTCTTTCGGTTGGTGTGTTTTAAAGATAAAATGTGTGTGTGTGTGGTGTGGGAATGGAGCGTTGGCGGGCCGGTTAGGTTTGTCTATTGTGTCCTTATCCCGTGGGTTGTCTTGGTCGAGAATTAGCATCATCCATTGGAAATGTCTCGTAGGACTTAGCCGTGCTTGCATACCTTTGGTAGTGTGCTTAAAGGAAAGGCGATCGGCGTGTGGGTACATTGGTACACCTATGAGGTTAAAACTATTGAATAGCCTCGCCCTAGGTTATGGACATGCTTGGTAAGGTCGTTCAAGAACTAGTCTCAACCATTTAATTAAAACTTGATGGGTTGGTATGAATGGATGTTCATGCTATTGTTGTGGTGACTATTGGGTTAGTCACTTCGAGTTGATCTTGTTGTTGTTACTATGTTACTATCTCGTTGTTATTTCAACAATTAAAATGCTTTGCCAAATTGCCTTCAATCTATTATGTTATTGCAAATGAAACTTGCTTTATGCTAAAATGAGTCCAAAGCCTCATCCACTTAAATAAAGCTTGCATGTAGCTATTTATAGTTCTGTTATCTCACACGTAAGTCTTGCGGAGTACTTTATGTACTCATCGCACTGTGGTTGTGGCATTTTGTGGCTTTTGTTGCAGAGGAAGAAGGTGAGCTCCAAGAGCCTCACTTTTGTGCTATGTGTTGCGGCTTCTTGACGACTAGCTTGGCGGTCGGTCGAGATGCCTAGGGGTTAAGGCACCTTGATTGGCTTTGTGTTATAGCCATCTTTATGGTACTTTTGCTTCCGCTGTTATCTTACTTCTACTTGTTGTTATTTGGCCAGAAGGCCCCTCTTTTGTAATAACCTATTCCTTATTAATATTAACTTCTGGTTTGTTGCTTATGTACTATGTGTTGTATGGAATTGATACATTCTTTTGTTGTGAGGTATGTATACTGCATTCTGGGGAGTATACATCTCTCGAGACTGGGTTTATTTGGTTGATAATACTAGGGTCAATTGGATGACTAAGTATTATGAGCTTAATAAATCCGGGTGCTCACATGTGCTTAGTATTGTAACATCCCAAATGTATAAATGGGTGTGTGTTTCAAATGTAAGAAAATGTGTAGAAATTAAAACTTTTTCTCACATCTTGAAACTCTTGAACTCTTCTATAATTCTTGTCAAGAGTGGTGGAATTCAAAAACACAAAGCTCCTGTTGACTAAAGTCGAACCCCCTATTCAACTTGTCACAAATCCTGAGCCAAACTTTGGAAAATATTTTTCCTTGGTTCTAGGAATGATGGGTGACCCCTCTGAATTATTTCATAATTTTTAGAAATTATTTGATAATTTTTGGAGGTAAGTCAAACCAATTTTTCAATTGGTCAAACCCTAGAACAGCCTTTGATGAATTTCTTGAGAAAAATGCAGTGCATAAAAACCTCTGAAAATTTTTTGTAAGGTTAATCCTGGAGTGAGGAAGCTCCAGTTAAAATTTTGGAATTTTTGGAGTTAGTTTGCTACCTCTAAAAATTCCTCCAAACTCAGCCTTCAAATTTAAACTCAAACCTGACACTGTTTCTTGGGTCCAAGCCACTTTCCAAGTGGGTCGAACCCAACCCACTTCCCCGGCTCAGCCCGAGCTCCCCCTCCCGCGCAAGGTCGTGCGCCGTTGGATCCAAATCAACGGCCACGACCTCTCCCTAACTTCCATGGCCCGGCTCGGTAGAGCTCCTCCCGTCTTGAGTCGTGCCCCATTGGATCGTAATCCAATGGCCACGACCTCCCCTCTCATCTCGTCGCCATCAGATCAAGATCTCACGGCCACGACCTCCCCTCTCCTGTCAGCATCGCGCGTACCAGCACGACCTCCCATCGTTGTTGTGCGCCGTTGGATCAGAATCCAACCGTCACAACCTCCCCTCCCTTTTCAATGTCTTGCCCAACGGCCCAGACCTCCCGCACCTCAGTTCGTCGCTGTTGGATCGAGATCCAATAGCCACGACCTCCCCTCTCCTTGCGTCGCCATCAGATCAAGATCTCATGGCCACGACCTCCCCTCTCCTGTCAGCGTCGCGCGCACCTGCACGACTTCCCATCGATGTTGTGTGTCGTTAGATCAAAATCCAACAGCCACGACCTCCCTTCTCTGTCGTGCGCACCAGCCAAACCTCCCACCTCTCTGTTGTGCGCCGTTGGATCAAGATCCAACAGCCACGACCTCCCACCTCTGTTCGTAGCCGTTGGATTGAAATCCAACCGCCACGACCTCCTACCTCTGTTCGTCGCCGTTGGATTTAAATCCAACAGCCACAACCTCCCCTCACATCGTGCATAATGGCCACGACCTCCCTCCTCTGTTCAGCGCCTTTGGATGTAAATCCGACGGTCTTGACCTCCCATCGCTGTTGTGTGCCCTTGGATTGAAATCCAACGGCCACGACCTCCCTTTGCGTCGTACGCAACGACCACGACCTCCCCTCCATGTTGTGTGCCCTTGGGTTGAAATCCAACGGCCACGACCTCCCTTTGCGTCGTGCGCAACGCCCACGACCTTCCCTCCATGTTGTGTGCCCTTGGATTGAAATCCAATGGCCATGACCTCCCCTCAACGTTGTGCGCCCTTGGATGTAAATCTAATGGCCACGACCACCCATCGCGTCGTGCGCACCGGCCATGACCTCCCCTCGATGTTGTGTGCCGTTGGATCAAAATCCAACAGCCACGACCTCCCATCGCTTGTCAGGGTCGCGCGCAACGGTCAAGACCTCCCCACCTCTGTTCCGCGCCATTGGATGCAAATCCAACAGCCATGACCTCCTATCTCCTTACCGCGCGCGACCTCCCCTTTTCGTTTCGCAACCGTGCGATGGAGATCTAGCGGCTGCGACCTCCCCAATCGAGATCTCTGGTCGCGACCTCCCCGTTTCTTTTTAGACCACCCCGAATCAGATCCATGGGTCACGACCTCCCAACCTTTCTTATCGAACGGTCGATATCAGCTCCTGTTCTTCTCCTTCCTCGGTCACGCGCGCATGCACCATGGCAGTGAGAGAGCAGTGCCCTGTCACCTCCCAACCGCTCTTTTCTTTGCCAAAGATTAAATCTTTGGTCGACCTTCCCCTAGGTCTGCTCGGAGACCGCCCCATCCCTCCCGTCCTTGTGGCGCCATGGACCGAGCCATGGGCTAAGCTCACCATGGATCTTAACCCTAGCTCATATGCCTCTGCTTCCCGGCTATATAAGGTCCTCCAGCACCTCCTTGGCTTCCTTTAAACACCTCCCCACTTGCTCTCGGCTTGTTGAGCTCAAATCATCCAAGAGCTCCTCGGCCGCCATTGTTGCACCTCGGAGCTCCTCGGTGCCGACAGGGTCCCTGAGGCTTTTCCTCTCCTCTCTGTGCTCCAGGTTGAACCTCTCATCTCGGTGGACCTTAACCCTAACTTAATTTTGGTTGACCTCTTCAGGGAGCAGCTAAATTGGAGTTGGTCCCCTTCGGCCGTGAGCACCCCCCCTTCTTCCCCATCGCCGGTAAGGACCTCCTCCTTTCAATTCCTTGTTCTGGGAGCACCTCCTAGCTATATGGAATGCATCTTGATGACCCGGTGCGGTTAATTATGCCCAGGTCCTCTCCTCCGCGTTGTCCTCCTCGGCGCCGGCAAGGTCCTTCATCGCCGGAGCTCCCCTGTCCTCCTCTGTCCCTCCTCGACCTCCAGGTAACCTCCTGGTAGTCCCTTAGAGCTGGGCACTCGCTTGAATGAACCGCTGCGGAGCTCCTTATGCTGTTGTCATTTGGCCGTGTGCTACCGCGCCGCCCCTCTCCGGCTCGCCGGCGCTCTGGTCCACCACCGCGGGTGTGAATGGTACCAGTGGGTGCACATTGCTATTGCGCACCGTGCACAGAATCCATTCGCACCGCCAGTAACTAGTCGCCGCGGTCACCATTTCTTCGCCGTCGGTTTCGTTGTCGGACAAAACCGACAACTGTAGTGATGTCCTAGAGCCGTCCAGTTTTAGATCTGCGGGCGAGATCTCGTGGGACCGTGCGCGTGCGCTATGTCGCGTTGGTTGCGAGCCGTCCATCTCGCGATCAACGGTCCACGACCTCCGCCTCCCTTCGCGCGCGGGGTTTCCAAACGCGCCGCGCGCGATCCAACGCGGGCCGTTGGATTCAAGATCAACGACCCCTGTTCGTTGGATCTGCGTGGGCGTGAGCGCTCGTTGCCGGCAGGTCTTGGGCCATCTGATCCAGGATCAACAGCCCAGGTTCGTCGACGTCGTTTTGGTTTTAGAAATTCCTGGGGGGAATTATTTGTAAACCGAAAAAGGTAATAAACTTTGAAAATGCATAACTATTTCATGCTAGCTCCATTTGAGATGATTCAAATTTTGGTGGCTCTGGTTTGAACTAAACTTTAATCTAAAAATGGTTGTAAGTTTAGTTCGGCTCCAGAAAATGGATTGGTAAATTGGTTTCAAAATTAACTTTAAATATTGCTCTAAATGTTGCATTTACCTTGTAAAATGCATAAGTAATTCTCTATAGATCCTTTTTGAGTGAATCCAACTTTGTTGGCTCCCTCTATTAGTGTACTAAATGGTAGATCAAGATTTAGGCATGTCACTATTTTCAAAGGAATTGTGGGTGCATTTTACTTATGATCTTTTGCATGTCTTTGAAAAATCATAAAACATGCATCATAGCTCCAAATGAGGTGAACTCAATTGTGTTATTCATCTCATGAGGTGCTTGATTTACCATAAAAATCCCAGGTGCAACACCGCTTTGGAAAATTGTGCTAGGGAATTTAATTCGGATGAACAGTAACCGATTTGAATTATCCAGCAATTTCCAGGCTGAGCAGATTTGTTTTGGCCATAACTTTTGCATTAAGAATCCAAATCAATTGGTTCTTATTGATAAATTCTTTAAAAATCATGCTCTTGCTTCTGTAAAAATTTCAGAGCATTTGGAGAAAGTTTGCTGTTGAGCCTTTTCGGTTTTCGTCGTTCTTATCGGTTCTTCATCGCTTTTTCGTTAGGTGCCGACGAGTGCGTTGATCCCGTGAGCGAACCTTTGCAGCATAGTGAATAGATCCAGCAAGGCAAACAGTTTGATCATGTTTAATCCCATTACTTTCAAATTCTAATACTTTGTTTAACCTCTATGTATGCATGCTCTATTTTGTTGTTAAATGGTTATCGATTAGTTGATCCTATAGATGCATACTCTGTAGGTAAATGTTCATTCGCTACTACTAAGCCTAGGAATATCTTGCTGTGATGTAGAGCTCGTTGGATGAGCTCTCATCGCTTAGTAGATCACGTGTTGGTATTGCTTAGAAATGCTTAGATTATGGTAGAATTGGGCGATCATCGACTTAGTCGATGATCTTGATCACACAAATCTAATTATTATTCCATTATGTCCGTCACTTGTGCTTTGTTAATTTGTAAAGTTAAACAAAACTAAAAATGAAAACTATTTGACTTGGGCACAATGGATGTTGGTGTGATCTCATGGTGTGGGGAATGGTGCCTAAGTCCCCAAGGACCGAATTACTTGCGCCATTGATCCAAGCAATTTTGCGTGCTAACCACACGAGGGGGATATGGGACCTCTCTTGGCTAAGTACTTTGGGGGGTGTTAATTATGAGTCGATGGTGGTTAAAATGTTTTTATAGGGATTGGGAGCACCATGATTGCTTAATTTGGGCGGTGTATCCTACCCTTTGGGTTGTCATGACTCTTAATTAGCATCATCCATTGGAAATGTCTCGTAGGACTTAGCCGTGCCGGCATACCAAAGGAAGTGTGCTTAATCATGTGGCGAAAAGGCGGTCTGGCATGTGGGTACATTGGTACACCCCTGTAGGGTTAAATCTATTCGAATAGCCTCGTCCTAGGTTATGGACACGCTTGGTTATTTCCCGCAAGAATTAGACTACAATCTTTAATTAAAACTTGACATGGGTGGTATGAATGGGTAATTCATGCTATTGTTGTGGTGACTATTGGGTTAGTCACTTCTAGGATTGTTGTTGTCATCTATCTATTGTTATTATGTTGTTGTCTCGCTGTTATTTGCAAATTAAAAATGAATTGCAAAACTGCTTTGAATCTATTTAATTATTGCAAATGAAAACTTGCTTTATGCTAAAAACAACCTACAGCCTCGACTTAAAGAAGCTTGCATGTAGCATATGTATAGGCCTGCTACTCTACACGTAAGTCTTGCGAGTACATTTTTGTACTCATTTGCTTTGCTTAATAAATTTGTTGCAGAGGCGGTGGAGCCCCAAGGGCCCCACTTTTGTGAGATGTGCTGTGGATGGGACGACTAGCTTGGCGGCCCGGTCGGTTGCCTTGTGGGCTTTAGGCAAACCGTATGGCTTTTGTTTATTGCCATCTTATGGCTTTTGCTTCCGCTGTTATTTATCTTTCTTAGTTGTTATTTGGCCGGTCGGCCCCTTTTGTAATAACTCTATATTATGTATGCCTTTTGTTTAATCTAGTTCGTGCTTTGGTTCTATGTCTTGTATGAGATTGATGCATAATTTTGTAAAGGGGTGTGTATACTGCATTTCTGGGAAGTATACATATCTCGAAGACACGGGTTATTTTGTTTGTGATGTTAGGGTCAATGGATGACTAAGCATTACAAGCCAAATAAGCCGGGGTCCTCACAAGTACTTTGTGTGGTTGTGGTCCATCAAGATGGCAAAATATGACTTGATATTTGGGGGAAGTTCATCACTCGTGTTCACGGACATCAAGCTAGATGGATTGAACTATCGAGCATGGGCCTTCTCAGTCAAGACTACTCTTAGGGGTTATGGTTTGACCTATCATTTAACTGATGATCCTTCTGATTCGAAGAAGGTTGATGTTGAGGCAGTAAAGGCTTGGCAGAAAGAGGATGATCATGTCATAAATTGCCTTGCTCTGATTGTTGATGTCTCTTTGAGGATGAGTCTTGAGTATCATACTTCAGCCAAGCAGATGTGGACATACTTTGAGAAGAGATATGTTCAGTCCAGTGGTGCTCTTCACTTCACATTGCTCAAGAACCTTCATAGTATTCAGCAGCAGCAGGATCAAATAGTGGAAGAGTATTACAGTGCTTTCACTCATATCACTGGCCCTCTAGAGTTTATGACACCAAAGGCTACTGCTGCTTGCCAGTCTTGTGTTGCCAAAGATGAGTATACTCAGCTGTAAGATCGAGGAGGCCGACTAGGGGGGGTTGAATAGGCGGTTTTAAAAACTTCTTTGGCTAAAACAGAGTTTTAAACGGAATTGTAAATCAATTCATTTTTGCACAATTAAAGCCTAAATCAACTAGTATTTACTAAGTGCACCAACAATATAAGATTAAATAAAAGATAACAATCATGCACATACAAGTAAGCAATTTAATATAGGGAATGTAAATTTCAATAGTAAAGCATAAGAATGCAAACCACAATTGGCATGATGATGTTTTACCATGGTGATCGGAGACTTGCCGGTCTCCCGTAATCCACGTTGAGGTAAGTCTAACCAAGTTGGACTGGCTCCACGAATTAAGCCAAACACCTCCGAGGTAAGTCCAACCACTTGGACCGGTTTCAAACCGAACCAACACCTCGATCCACTAGGATTGCTCTTGCTCTTCCTCTACTCCGGAGATGGCGAGCACCAAACAACTCACAAATGCTCGGGTCTTCTCACAACCATCTTTGAGAAGATCACCGAACCACGACGCCTCCACGCCATCTAGGTATCGGCAAACACCAAGAGTAACAAGTCTAGAACTCTCACTTGAACTAATCAAGTGTCTAAGCTCAAGTGGATACTCAATCCACTACCTAATGCAACGCATGCAATTAGGGTTTGCCTCTAAAAGCTCACTAAGTGCAACACATGCACAAATGAGAGAAGAGGGCTTGCTCTTTGCTTAATAGAATAGAATGGGGGCTCAGCCTCTTGCCCACATATGGCCAAGGTGGGTATTTATAGCCCACATACAAAAACTAGCCGTTGGGACAAAGTCTGCTGAAAAATCAGCACGAGCGGTACGACCGCCAACCAAGTTGCGGTACGATCGCACCTCTGTCAGAGCACACTAATGGCAATATCAGAAGATCTAAACTAGCCGTTAGAAATCGGTGTGGTACTACCACCAACCAACATGCGGTACTACCACTGAGTCCGATCGTACCGCTCAAGGAGCGCGGTACTACCATTCGCAGGGTTTCGATCTCAGCCGAAAAGACACGCTCTCTGGAAAACACGTACCACCGCAAAGGCATCGGTACAACCGCTAAGCGGTACTACCATTTCGCAACCACGGTACTACCAACTTTCAGGAGAGGCACCGAACCAAAAAACAACGCTACTGATTTAAACGAACCACCAACTGGAAATTAGAACAACCGACGTGCGGTCATACTGCACCAAGATCCGGTCGTATCGCTGAGCGGTAGTACCGCCAACAACACGTCGGTACTACCATTTTTCCTAAGAAAACAACAGTTTGCATCCAAAACAAACTCAATTGCAAAACACATTTGACAATTGACAAGTGATGCAAACAAAGGTTAAAGGCAAGATTCTCAACAAGTTGCAAAACACATTTGACAACTTTTAGAATCAATGCCACAAGGAATAAGGTACATGGATTTAAACCATTTGCAAAACACATTCGCAAACTAAAGTCACATGCTACAAGGATTATACATGAGCCTAACTATTCGCAAAACACATTCGTAAATATTGGCAACATGCTAATAAGAGCTAGAACAAACACAATGAGCTATCAACACATGACTAACTCAAGCTACTAGTCAAGACCCCTCTTAATAGTACGGCAACCTATACTAGCAATCCGGTCTTCCAAACAAACACCACGACCTGTAAAAGACTAGGAACAAATCCTTAGTCCTAGTTAGTCATACCTTTGCCTTACACAAGCACTTGAAGCTTGATGACGCACATCTTCTCATCAAGTTCGGGTCCTTGACTTGGTATGCATCAACCCATGATGCATTCTTTACTTGACCTCCACCAACACATGATGGTTCTTCTTTTGACTTGATGATCAACTCATGATCATCTCCTCTTCTTGAACATCATCGACACACGATGATTTACTTTTCTTCAAGTTCTTGATGTCCATCAACACATGATGCATTCTTTACTCTTGAACCTTGACTTGATGATAATAAACTCATGATGTCATCCAAAGTATCTTTCATCATGGGACATAACCTATTCATCCAACTCATAGAAAACATTAGTCCCACAATATGATTGTCATTAATTACCACAACATACCATTATCTCATAATGGTGGGACAAGATATTCCAATCTTTCCCTCTTTGGTAATTGATGACAACCATCACAATTTCAAGTAATTGAATGTAGATAAATATGAGTATGTATAAACTACACAAGTTTTGTATACTCACATGATATGTTTCAAAGTAAAGATCCTTAGTATTTGTGGGTAAAGGAATATGGATCAATACTAATGAAACCACAAATCATAGAGTGAACTCCCCCTAGTTGTGTGCATACATGAATGTATAATGAGAACATATGCACATATTCAAGTTATACTTTTAGTGGAGTTCAACTTATATTTTGGATTTTAGGAATGCATCAAGATATAAGATTATGATGACGAATGTATACCTCTTTGATTTTCACCTTTTTATCCAACTGAGACTAAGTAATAAGTATATCAATGAAAGTGTTAGTCTCACAAATAGATTTGTCATTAATAACCAAAATACTCCATTAACACATAATGGTGGGTCTAGATTCTTCATCATCAGACGCTCATGTATCAGTTTGTAATGGGGCTTCAATCAGAGTTTGAGTCTATTCGTACTCAGTTACTCAACTACCATACTCCACCGACTTTGACTGAGGTGCTCTCTAGTTTGATTGTAGAGGAAACTTGTCTTCATTCGCTTATGCCTACCTTGGGATCCTCACCACATGCTATCATGGGTCTCTCACAGCGGTCTGGATCTATCAGAGCGACACCCACAAGAGTGCTGGTATGTTCTCATTGCAAGATGACTGGTCATCTTGTTGATAAGTGCTTCAAGTTACATCCATATCAGCTTGTTGATTATCGTGCTAGACATCCATCTGATCGTTGTCATGGAGCACCTACAAGGCCTCCAAGAGCACTTACTAAAGCAGTCACTGCTACCACACCCACACCTACTGTGACTTCTAGATCAGTGTCTACTTTTACCTTAGTTGCACCTTCTACTTCTAGTGCTGCTCATCCTTGGGTTCTGGACTCGAGTGCCTCTTTTCATGTTACATCTGATAGCTCTTAGCTTGTTGCTCGTAGGCCCGTGACTGATGCTACTTATGTTCACATTGCTGATGGTACACCTTGTTCTATTACTGTCGGGACCAAAAAAATGCAATTCAGGAACTCTCTATATATTCTAAACTAGTCCTAGATCAATAGCTAGTTCACACAGGAACATCGATGAAATACCATCCATTTATTCGATTTAACTAAAAAGATCTCAAAATAACAAATAGTAATAATAATTGGACCTTATGGTCAATGTTTACTTAACTTGTCACGCAGGGCTAAAGAAACAAATAAACTCTTGCAGCAGAACGGGAAAACTTGAAAAGACCAATCAACATGCCCACAGGCAATCGAGTGGAGAATGCATCCTAATCCACGAAGTCTTTGTAGTACTCCTTCTCAAAGAACTCTTGAGCGGCTTGATATTCCTCAACTGAGTAGCAGAAATAGGAGTCGTGAGCACATAAAGTATTTAGCAAGTCGTAGAAAAAGAGTATGCACATAATATTCATGTAAGGCTTGAACAAATGTTAGCTGTATGGTTCTTTTGCAGAAATATCGGACCCAGATTTCGCAATCCAGAATCCTCTGTGAACAATACTGCACTATTATCTGGATCAGTAGATAGCGCTCACCGAATATATCACTGAATCATTTCATACATATCGTAGACCAAACCATGTATTAATTGAACAATATCAGAGTTTACATAGACCGCATCGGGTCAAGTTTTACAGTAGGGCCAAACAAGACTAAATGATTACATTACATAAAGGCAGAAGCGGTAGCGGAAGAAAAAGAGGTAGAGCACATCTGTCCACAGGCAAGCGACTGGGGAAACCAATGTACGACCGATGTTATCCAAGGACTTGGGTAATATTGGTAGTACATGAGTACCGACGGAGTCAGCTAGACTGGGGAAAGACTAGAACAACTATAGACTTACTCTTCATCAGCTCCCTGGCCTTCAACATATGGATCCTCGTAGTATGTATAATGACCTTGATCCATGGGCTCTAAAGGATTTTGGGGAGAGCAAGAGTGAGCAAACTTCTGTGCTCGCGAGCCAATACGCAATGCAATATTTATACGTGCAAGGCTTTATCAAGGATGGCTCGGTTTCTTTTATTTGCTAAAGCAACATTTTCAATTATTATAGATAGAAATTCATATCACTTAGAATTTTGACCAAATCACATTTTATTAAAGAGATTAATTGTGCAATATTTATACAAGCAGAAGTTACCTCCACCTTATGCTTATTTTTTATTAGGGTTACATCCACCGATTAACAACACTGGGTAAGACTACCTAGGGAAATCCAAATTCAGGGCTAGGTGAGCTCGACAAGTTTTTCATCCTACCCACAAGGTTTTATAAATAGAACTAACTCATGTAAGTTCCCATGCCTGCCCTTGACTGTGGGCACGGCTGTTCGAACAGTTTATACTCTGCAGAGGTTGTACAACTTTACCCACAAGAGGTAATCGTCCTGATATATGCACATGTTTCCTTAGACATGTGAATCAAGGGGAGATTACTACAAGGCCTTGACTTGCCTAGGTCTAAGGAAAGAGGGTCTTGATCGTCTTGGTCTTGATCGAACTGAGGTCCTTCTGTGTTCTCGAACTCTACTCGGACGGTCGCGTCGGAAAAAGAAACAACAGATAACAAAAACAAATAAATACAAGAGAAATAAAAAAAATGAACTCCAAAATAAACAAAAACTTTGCCAGAAGCAAGATCTTGAATTTAGAAAAATTTAGAAACAAATTTCACTTAAATCGGAGTTAGAACGGAGGAGATCGGGACGACCAAAGTTTAGCTTTTGAATTAAATCAAGAAAATCAAAAAGGGAGAGAGAATTGGTGCACCACACAGTACATGGACCAATGGTCCACGAATCACTGCGCTGGTCCACGGTTCATGGGGGCTTGGACTGCGCATTGAACACTCGGGCGCACTTATCAATGGAACAACAGAAAAATGGGATTAACAAATTCATTAAGTTACCTTGGGTCCACATGCCATTGAGGCTAGACATCCATTAAATTTGTAGCACATTGATTACTCTTTAAGACTAGGATTTGGTGGAATAAATGACGAACCAACAGCAATTAGCAAGGCCTAAAGACAAGGATCTGGGGATTAAATGGCACTACAGTGCCTGTCCAAAGCTTGGACAACAGAGGAGCTTCACGGGCACTCCTGGCTTGGGCTCGCCGCTAGTGGAGGGTGGCGCGGCGGCACCGGCCAGTGGGCGAAATGGGACCCCACGAGTGTGGTGGTCCCACGGGTGGCGGTGACAATGCCGGAAATGCACGGCGGCGGCTCCTAGAGTGGCGACGGCGCATGGCCACGCGTGGCACCGACGGTGTGGTAGAGCTCTGGGGAAACTGCCATGGGCATGAGCTGTGCACAGGCATAGGTAAAGTGTGGAGCCAAGCGGGGAGGCTAGGGGTGGCCGAAGGGCGGCGAACAACGGCGAAGAAGACCGTGGACAGAGACGAAAGGGAGGGCGAAATCCGACGGTGTCAGGGGACCAAAGGCCAAATAGAGTTGGGGGAGGCTTCCTCGGTTCTTGGAGCATCTCGTGATGGGGGTGGCCAGGGATGGAGCTCATCGGAGCGACGAGTCGGCACTGGGGGTATGGCGACGGCGCCACAGGCTCATGCGGCGTTGATGAAGCGACGGCACAAGGAGGAGGGCGGCGTGCGCACTGGCTACGTGCGGCCACGAGGGAGCTAGAGGGTGGGGTCAGTGGAGCTTGGGAACAGTTGTGGTGGCGGGGCGGTGGTGACCGGTGGTGGAGAAGAGAAGGCCACGGCGGCGGTGCTTCTCAGTGCGCATACGGATGAATTGAGAGGGGGAAGATGTTGAGGGCCAAGGGAGACGTGGGTTGATGCGGTTGGCCGAGGGAGAAGCTCACCGGAGGGGCGGAGTGGTGACGGCGGCGCACTTTGCGGAAATGGCAGCTCCGACTCTACTCGGTGAAGAAGAAGAAATGGTGATGAAGGAGAGCAAAGGCAGGGGTGGTCGCCGAGGGATTCTCTTATAGCCGAGGGGGAGGAAGGACGTAGAGGCGCCATGCGGGGACGAGGCGGGAGCACCATGCGGGTGTGCTTCGGTGTGGCCGGGAGCGCGCCTGCGTGTCTTTGCAGCGTCTTGTAGAGCAGGGGGGCAAGGGCGACTTGGGCGGGCTAGGAGGGGAAAGGGCTGAGGTAGGCTAGGCCAGGCCCACTAGGAGGTTTGAAATTGACATTTTTATTTTGAGTTGAGATTTGCAGAAGAACTTTTGAATTCAAAACGGATTTTCAAATCTTTTACAGAACCGAAAACAGACTGCTACAAATCCTACCCTCCTTAAATAGAATCTCAACCCCAAGATTCGAACCACTCTGGGAATAGATACAGGAAGTCTAACTTCAACTGATCTTCGCGCTCCCAGGTTGCTTCTCTTTTCGAGTGGTTGCTCCACTGAACTTTGCAGATACGAAAGGTCTGACGTCTGGTTTGCTTTTCCATGACATCGAGGATTTTGATCGGATGCTCTGGCAACTTCAGATCTTTCGAAAGGGTGATGGATTCAACTGGAGTCAACTCTTCAGGTACTCTGAGACACTTCTTGAGCTATGAGATGTGGAATATGTTGTGGACGTCTGACAAACTCTCGGGCAATTCCAGTTGGTAGGCAACTTTTCCACGCTTTGCGGTGATCGGGAATGGTCCCATGTATCTTGGTGCAAGCTTTCCTTTTACTTTAAATCTCCAAGTTTCTCAAAGCGGTGAGACTTTGAGATACACATGGTCTCCAATTTCAAAAGATAATTCTATGCGACGATTGTCGGCGTAGCTCTTTTGTCTGGACTGAGCCGCTTGTAGGTGATCTCTAATCAGTCAAACCTTCTCTTATGCTTGCTTAAGGGTATCTGGGCCGAAGATATAACCTTCTCCTGACTTTGACCAGTGCAAAGGGGTTCTGCATTTTCTACCATAGAGTGCCTCAAACAGGGATATTTTCATACTTGACTGATAACTGTTGTTATAGGAGAATTCTTCATACGGTAGACATCTTTCCCAGTCTATGGTAAATTCCAATGCACAAGCTCGAAGCATGTCCTCTACAATCTGATTTACTCTTTTGGTCTAATCATCGGTCTGTGGATGATATGAGGGCGTCATGTAGACTAGCCCAGAAATACGAGGTGAACTAAGAACCTCAATCCGAGACTATCCTCTTGGGTACTCCATGCAGACACACGATACGTGCCATGTATAACTCTGCTAGTCTATCTCCCTTGCATGTGGTTTTTACTGGGATAAAATGAGTGACTTTTGTCAATCTGTCAACTATGACCCAAATAGAATCATATCTGGACTTTGTTCGGGGTAGACCAGTAATGAAATCTATTCCAACTTCTTCCCATTTCCACTGAGGGATCTCTAGCAGTTGAAGTAGTCTGGCAGGTCTCTGGTGCTCGGCTTTTATCTGTTGGCACACATCACAACAAGCTACAAACTCGGCGATATCTCTTTTCATTTGCGGCCACCAATATAAAATCTTCATGTATTGATACATCTTGGTGCTGCCGAGGTGCAGGGTGTATGCTGAGCTATGAGCTTATTTCAGTATCAAATCCTTGCGCTCCTTCTGGTGAGGAACAAATAGGCGTTTCCCATACCATAGGACTCCTTGTTGGTCTTCGGTCATTTTAGAGGCTTTTCCTTTGGCCATGAGGTTCTTGAATCTCTAGACTCCAGGGTGTCCTTCTTGAGTGGTCTTGATTTGCTCTTCTAGAGTTGGATGCACTTCCATATTGGCTATGGTGCCTTGTTCTATTAACTCAAGGTTGAGTGTCTCAAATTCTTTGTAGAGCTTAGGTTGATGTTCTTGAATCATGACATTGTTGTAGTAGGACTTACGGCTTAATGCATCGGCAACTATGTTAGCCTTTTCAGGATGATAGTGGGCATCCAAATTGTAATCTTTAATCAATTCTAACCATTTTCTTTGTTGGAGGTTAAGATTTGTCTGGGTGAAGATGTATTTGAGACTCTTGTGGTCTGTGAAGATATCACAATAATTTCTAATCAAGTAATACCACCAAATCTTTAGGGCATGCACTACTGATGCTAACTCTAGGTCATGAGGTTGATAATTGCCTTCATGAGGACGAAGTTGTCTGGACGCATAAGCTACAACTTTTCCTTCTTGCATAAGTACACAGCCAAGTCCTTGGCACAAAGCGCAAAGTCCTTGTGTATGTCCAGCAAGACTAACACAGGTGCAGTGGTTAATTTCTTCTTTAACTCTTGGAAGCTCTTTTCACAGGCTTCTGTCCATTCATACTTCTTTTCCTTTTTAAGCAGGTGGGTCATTGGTCTAGACAACTTAGAGAATCCTTCTACGAAGCGTCTGTAGTATCCGACCAATCCGAGAAAACTACGTACCTCAGTCACTGAGGTTGGTTGCTTCCAATCCAATACAACTTCTACTTTGGACGGATCAGCTGTGACTCCTCCAGCGGATACAATATGTCCGAGGAAAATGACCTCTTGGAGCCAAAACTCACACTTACTGTACTTGGCATAAAGCTGGTGCTCTGCAAGCATATCTAGGACCAAACGCAGATGTTCAGCGTGTTCTTCATTGGTCTTGGAGTAGATTAATATGTCATCTATGAACACAACTACAAACTTGTCCAAGTATTCCATGAATACTTTGTTCATGAGGTTCATGAAGTAGGCTGGTGCATTGGTCAAGCCAAACGACATAATTGTGAACTCATACAGGCCATATTGGGTGGTAAAAGCTGTTTTAGGGATATCCTCAGCCCTGATCTTAAGTTGGTGGTATCCCGACCTTAAGTCTATCTTACAGAATACTGAGGCTCCTGACACTTGATCGAACAAATCATCAATGCGGGGCAAGGGATACTTGTTCTTGATGGTCACATCATTGAGGGCTTTGTAGTCTACACACAATCTGGCGGTGCCATCTTTCTTTTTCACAAAAAAGCACTGGCGAACCCTAGGGAGATGAGCTAGGTCTGATAAATCCTTTATTTTGCAAATCCTCAATATGAGTCTTTAGCTCTTCGAGTTCATTGATGACCATTCTATATGGTCTCTTAGAAATCTGGGTAGTCCCTGATTTTAAGTTGATTACAAACTCTACATCTTTGTCTAGTGGTATACCAGACAATTCTTCTGGAAAGACTTTTGAGTAATCTTGAACTACAGACGTTGCCTCTAGGGACAACTCTTCAAGGTTATGGATTGCACGATCCAAACGAGGAGGATGGTCCACATTAACCTTTATGGTGGTCCCTGGGTCTTTGGTGAGTACCACTTTTCTATTGGCATAGTCTATTATTCCTTGGTATCTGGCCAACCAATCCATCCCTAGGATGATATCCATAGTTTGGGACTGAAGCACTAAGAGGTTTGCTTGGAATCCAGAACTTTCCATAGCAATCTCTACTCTGGGACTTACTAAGGTAGCGGTTAAGAGTCCCCCGGGTGAACTAAGTACCACGGGTTTCTTTAAGATAAAAGTCGACAATTTCAACCTTTCAACAAACTTCCTTGAAACAAAAGAGTTTGAAGCTCCAGAATCAAACAAAACTTATGCTGGTACGGATTTAACAGAGAACGTACATATTAGAACTCCTGTAGCTTCCTGAGCTTCTTCAGCTGTGACATGGTTCACACATCCACGGTTTGGTGTCGAGGTAGCCCTGGATGCTTGCGAGGTCTGCGGACTCTTGCTTGGAGCTGAAGTCTGGCCTCGAGCTGGTGTGGCTTCCAAGTTGAAAGGCACAGGGGTGATTTGACACTACGGGCACTTGTTGGCAAAGTGTCCTTTCTCTCCACAGTGGAAGCAGCGAAGATGTGCTATTGGGTTGGTCATTGCAGGCTGTCCGGTGGGGCGAGGAGTGTGGAAAACATTCCCACTTGGACGCGGGGTTGGAGCTGGAGCTCTTGGAGGTGAGGTTACTTCTTGCTTGAAGGATGGGTTACCATGGATTGCTGACCTCTGAGGGTAGCTGCTTTGTGGCCTATGGGCTGTCATCTTTCTCTTGCGGCTGGCTTCCATATTTATTTTCTCGTTTTCCAGCACGAGGGCTTTGTTGACCAAATGGTGAAAGCTGGGGAAATCATGGATGATCAGCTGCAGCCTCATGTCTTTATGCATTCCTTCTAGGAAGCGGTCAATCTTTTTCTTCTTCGTTAGTGACGTCACTTGGGGCGTAGCGGGCGAGTTGGTTGAACTTGGTGAGGTACTCGTTGACTGACATGTGGCCTTGCTTCAGAGCTCTGAATTCATTCTTATTCATTCTCATTATGCTGGCTGGGACAAAGTTGGTCCTAAGAGCGATCTTAAATTTGCTCCAAGGGATTGCATGCCATGCTGGTTCAATCTCTTCCTCTACCTGTTCTTCAACAACTTCTTCTGTTGCGGCTGGTTCTTGTGGTTCTGCAACTTCAGGTGCTTCTTCTTCTCCTTCTTCAGATTCTTCATCTGCAACGGGACTTTCTCCTCCTCGGGCGGCAAGGTAGTTTTCCCACCATGCGGCCATTGTGCCTTTGAGCTGATGCGTGGCGAAGTCCACTTTGTCTTCTTCTGAACATCAAGCAAGATGAAGCTTCTTTTCTGTGTCACAAAGCCAATCCTCGGCTTCGAGGGGTTCATTGGTGGATGCAAAGGTGAGAGGTCTTGTTCTGAGAAAATCTGCCAACTTTGAGTTGCGACCGGCTGCTCTAGTCTGTTGATTAGCGAGCAAAGCTTGAAGAATCTGCATTGGCTGAAACATGACTTATACCATCGTGGGGTTTGCTGGCGGTGGGGGGAGGTAGATTCTGTCCACGGCCACGGCCACGACCTCTTCCACGGGCTGTAGTAAAAGCACCACGTCTTGGGGCGGCAGCTCTCTTTGGTGCCATCTAAAGCGAACAACGGATATTAAGAACTAAAGGATATAGGAGGGTTTACTAGCCCTCTAGAGCAAACAGAAGAAACTCGAACAAAACAAGGAAACGATCAAGTACAATACAAAGCCCAGAATGACTACATTATATTAAGGGGTTAGGTGTTTACATGACTCCTAGAACATATCATATAGGCCATGCTAAGCCATGACACAGGTTACAAACACAACGTCTACAAAAGAAGGAAAAAGGAGTGCTTGCAACCAAAGGACTACCTAGCAAGCACTGCTAGCTAACTTTAACTAAGACTAACTACTTCTCCATCGGGTGCTGACCACCACAAGTGGTGCAGTTGCCTAGGGAGCGGGAGCGGGAACGACTGCGGGAGTAGCTGGAACTCAGCGAATGGGAGGCGGAGCAGGAGAGGCTGTGTCCTGTTGGACTCTCAAGGGCGATGACGGTGATGTGGGCGTCGCACTCTCTTGCGCGTCATGAGCCTGGTGCGAGGTCCTCTGAGTTGAAGCAGTCGATCTAGCGCCGGGTTGCTGGGGATGACGGCGGGCGCAGCAGGAGCTGGGGCGGGAACGACTATTGTGACGCGCGCCAATTCTGCAACGGCGGCATCCCTCTCTTGCTCTGCAGCAGAGCAGGCTGCATCACACCTAATCAGCCAGTTGCATAGGATGTCGGAGTGGTCGTAGCTGGAAGTGAGGAGCATCCGGAGCTATCCAATCTTGTCCACGGCATCAGTGAGGGAAGCTGTCATCGCCTGCATGAGCTGCACCTGGTGGGTCAAGCGGGGGTTGTTGTCTCTGATATCAAAGATCTTTGGGTAATGTTCTCCCTCCTGTAGAGACAGGTAGAAGCAGAAGGGTGACCTCAGCAGAAGGTCCTCATGCATTTGGCACAAGCGGGTGGAGGTGAAGCGTGCTGCGTTCTGAACTGCATCAGAACAACGGCAACTAGGGAATTCAGCTTTGAAGGTGTGGGAGATGAATTCTCCAACCCTCGTGTAGAGGTACACCTCCATCGTCCATGACTCACAGTCCAGGATCTGAGTCTCCCGACCTCTGAAGATAGGCTGGTGACGGTAGCCCAGGTATTGCATGAGCTGGTGGAGAATATCCACGAACTCTCCAAAGTCCTCTCCATGGGTGAGGAGGTCCCACGGGGCATCGGATGAAGCACCCTGCAATCTACAAATTTTAAAACGAGAGTGAGTTAGCAACAAGGTACAAACTCAAGTGAAGTGCAGATACGCAAAGAGCTAAGAGTGATGAGTAAGAGCAATAAGTACGCTATATTTAGGTAAAAGATTTTCTTAGGCTTTGAAAATAAGACTAAGTCCTTAGGCTCGGCCAGTCTAACTAAGGCTCCTACAGTCGTATGCTCTAATACCAGCTCTATCGGACTCGGATTTCGCAATCCAGAATCCTCTGTGAACAATACTGCGCTATTCCCTGGATCAGTAGATAGCACTCATAGAATCATTTCATACACATCGTAGACCAAACCATGTATTAATTAAACAATATCAGAGTTTACATAGACCGCATCGGGTTAAGTTTTACAGTAGGGCCGAACAAGACCAAATGATTACATTACGTAAAAGTGGAAGCGGTAGCGAAAGCAAAAGAGGTAGAGCACATCTGTCCATAGGCAAGCGACTGGGGAAACCAATGTACGACCAATATTATCCAAGGACTTGGGTAATATTGGTAGTACACAAGTACCGATGGAGTCAGCTAGACTGGGGCAAGACTAGAACAACTACAGACTAAACTTCTCTTCATCAGCTCCCTGGCCTTCAATGTCTGGATCTTCGTAGTATGTATAATGATCTTGATCCACGGGCTCTGAAGGGTTTTGGGGAGAGCGAGAGTGAGCACAACTTTCGTGCTCGTGGGCCAATACGCAATGCAATATTTATACATGCAAGGCTTTATCAAGGATGGCTCGTGTATTTTTATTTGCTAAAGCAACATTTTCAATTATAGATAGAAATTCTTATCACTTAGCATTTCGAACAAATCACATTTTATTAAAGAGATTAATTGTGCAATATTTATAACAGCAGAGGTTACCTCCACCTTATGCTTATTTTTTATTGGGGTTACATCCACCGAATAACAACACTGGGTAAGGCTACCCAGGGAAATCCAAATTCAGGGCTAGGTGAGTCCGACAAGTTTTTCATCCCACTCACAAGGTTTTATAAATAGAACTAACTCATATAAGTCCCCATGCCTGCCCTCGACTGTGGGCACGGCTATTCGAACAGTTTATACTTTGCAGAGGTTGTACAACTTTACCCACAAGTGATAATCGTCCTAATATATGCACATGTTTTCTTAGGCATGTGAATCAAGGGGAGATCACCACAAGGCCTTTACAAAGCATCCCTCAGTATTAGTTACACCCGTTAAAGTTTCACCTAAGAAGGGTAATGCTCCCACACCTGCGTCAACCCTTACCCAGATCCCCTCTTATGCCTTCACGACTTACGCCCACACAGATGCGTAAGCGGTGCACCCCAACCCGTAGCCACAAAGGCTTATGGCGTCGTGGGTCGTCTACTTGGTGCAACCCATACTGATGGATACAAATTATTTAGCCAGGTCGACGCCATTATAGACTTGTGGTTGTACTATTTTACATTGGGAGGTCATCACAGGATTAAGTCCTTAGGGTTATCTGGGCGGTTCATACCACATTCCCAACATTTCACATACCAACCTTTCCTTGGTCTACATCAGCACCCGCCACCATCATACCATCCGCCCATATGTGGCAACAACAAGTTGTTAGGGTTTTTGAGAAGGGAAAACCACATTATCTTAAATACACCAATCATTTACCCATAATGACTGCCCAAAACAAGTTCATGATTTTAAAGATGATGGTTGGGGTAAATAAATACCCCGGTACTTAAGCAAGACTAGCGTGGCTCTTAAGTACGACTATAGCTAGTAAGTTACCACATAATTATCTAGGGTGACAAGGATTAAGTGATTCAAGTGTCAAGGATGGTATAATAATTATTTAATTATCAAGTTGGCATTTAGCTACCTTAAGACCATTTGACATACAGTTGCATATCGAAATTAAAGCATGTAGTTTGATATTTTCAAAGAATATAATTTGCATAAAATGTACGTTCAATATGATCAAAGTATTGACTCACCTGGGTCTAAGGAAAGAGGGTCTTGATCATCTTGGTCTTGATCTAACTGAGGTCCTTCCGCGTTCTCGAACTCTACTCGGACGGTCGCGTCAGAAAAAGAAACAACAGACAACAAAAAGAAATAAATACAAGAGAAATAACAAATGAACTGCAAAATAAACAAAACCTCTGCCAGAAGCAAGATCCTGAATTTAGACAAATTTAGAAACAAATTTCACTTAAATTAGAGTTAGAACGGAGGAGATCGGGACGACTGAAGTTTAGCTTTTGAATTAAATCAAGAAAATCAAAAAGGGAGAGAAAATCTGTGCACCGCACAGTACATGGACCAATGGTCCATGAATCACTGCACTAGTCCACGGTTCATGGGGGCTTGGACTGTGAATTGAACACTCAGGCCCACTTGTCAATGGAACAATAGAAAAACAGGATTAACCAGATTCATTAAGTGACCTTGGGTCCACGTGCCATTGAGGCTAGACATCCATTAAATTGGTAGCACATTGATTACTCTTTAAGACCAGGATTTGGTGGAATAAATGACGAACCAACAGCAGTTAGAAAGGCCTAAAGATAAGGATCTGTGGATTAAATGGCACTACAGTGCCTGTCCAAAGCTTGGACAACAGAGGAGCTTCACAGGCACTTCCGCTGGAGAGAGGCGCGGCAGTGCCGGCCAGTGGGCGAAATGGGACCCCACGAGAGTGGTGGTCCCACGGGTGGCGATGGTGGTGTCGGAAACGCACTGCGGTGGCAGCGGTAGCTCCTAGAGTGGCGGCGGCACACGGCCACGTGTGGCGCCGGCGATGGGGTGGAGCTCCAAGGAAACTGTTGTGGGCATGAGCTGCGCACGGGCACGGGGATAGTGTGGAGCCAAGTGAGGAGTTTGGGGTGGCTGGAGGGTGGCGAACGATGGTGGAGAAGATCGTGGCTGGAGACGAAAGGGAGGGTGAAATCCGGTGGTGTCGGGGGACCAAAGGCTGAATAGAGTTGGGGAGGCTTCCTCGGTTCTTGGAGCATCTTGTGACGGGAGTGGCTAGGGATGGAGCTCATCAGAGCGGCGAGTCGACGCTGGGGTGCGGCGATGGTGCCATGGGCTCATGTGGTCTTGCAAGTGAGTGGCCTTGAGGAGGAGGCGGCGTGCACATCGGTGCGCACGCGCCATGGGGAGCTAGATGGGGGGGGGGTCAGGGGAGCTTGGGGCGGCCATGGTGGTGGGGCGGCGGTGGAGAAGAGAAGGCCACATTGGCAGTGCTTCTCCGTGCGCATACGGACGAATGGAGAGGGGGAAGAGGTTGAGGACCAATGCAGACGTGGGTTGATGCGGTTGGCCAGGGGAGAAGCTCACAGGGGAGGTGGTTGGTGACAGTGGCGCACTGGGCGAAAATGGGAGCTCCAGCTCTGCTCTCCCGAAACTAATTCTTTTTCATCTCAACCTTCCCATCAGGAACATGAGAGTGGCGAAATTCTGCTGAGAATTCGGCTCAGGTAATCCTCTGGTGGTCTTCATGAGCGGCACAAAAGGTGTCCCACCATTCTGCAGCCGCACCTTCCAACTGGTGTGAGGCAAACAAGACCTTCTCTCGGTCGTTACAGCGGGCAATATCGAGCTTCTTCTTCGTTGCTCTGAGCCAATCATCTGCATCCAGAGGCTCAGGGAAGCTTGAGAAAGTGGTCGGGCGAGTCTTCATGAACTCGGTCTACCTTGACTGAGGAAGAACAGGAAGTGGGGGAGGTGGCACAACTGCTGCTTGGCTATTCTGACTCATCAAGGCAAGCAATGCGGTGGCGGTTTGGCTTTGCTGAGCCATCATCTGGTTCATATTGTTCATCATAGCACTCATCATCTGAGCTTGAGCTGCCATGAACTGTCCTAGTCCTTGGTCTACCATGGATGCTGGAGGAGGTGGAGGTGGAGGTAAGCGCTCTCTTGGCTCATCGACTTCTTTGAGTGTGGTCTGAACCATCGCCTGAACTTCTCAAGTTCAATAGACGAGGAGCAGAAAGCACAATAGACAAGAGGGAAAAGCACCAAGACGAGCTAGAACAAGGGAGAAAGATAGATTGACATACTAGGGGTAAATCTGTTAAACCCAAAAAGCAAATAGCCAGAAAGCTTAAAAAGACAACAAGATTCAAACCGGAGGTCCTACGGACCCAACTAGGTGGTGCTGAAACTAAAAAGGACCACTACCAAACCTAATCTTATTTAGCTGGCCTCAGAGAGGTTATTGGGATAAGGGGTCAAATTAAGACTTTTGAAAACAAGGTTCTAGAGGAGGTAAGATGCAAGAACTGGAGAAGGAGATAAGAGAAGAATAGAACAAGATGAGAAAAGAATGAATCAAGGTGAGATCAGAATAGATCAAGACAAGAGAAGAATCACTAAGCAAGTTATAAGGTTGGTTTGATTTAGAAAATAACTTTTTGAGACTTGACTAAAATGACCATGCTAACTAAGGTTACGTCCTACAGTCGACCTTGGCTCTGATACCACCTTTGTCAGGCCCCTCTCGGGATGCACCCAGAGAAATCTCCCAGGACTCCCAGGAGGTCCGACAGGACAACCCGGAGGTCTGAGAGGTCCTCCAAGAATACCCTGAGAGGAGGTCCTCCAGGACCACCCAGGACATCTCAAAGACCTCCCAGAGATCCCAACCTCTGTGCACTGAGCTAGTCTCAAGATCACAAGAGCTCGCACAGATCAACGCAGGTGAAATCACAACCACATGACCAAAAACAAGATGAAGTAGACAAATTAACTTATATTAAACAAGGACTTTATGGTCAAGGTTGTTACAAAGGGCGCCACCACGGGCTTACAAAAACCGACAACAGAAACACTTGTAGCAGAACAACAAAAGAAACGCGCGAGGCCATCTGGCAAGCCCACAGGCTGTCGAGTGGAGGACGTCCCCTAGAAGGCTGGATCATCAAAGAACTCCTCCTCGAAGAGGTCTGAGCACCTTTTTCCTTGATCTTCTTTGGCCACTGCTTCAACACAAGGCTTAAAGCCATGAGTACGTTTGAATGTACTCAGCAAATCGTAGGGAACAAGTATGCACATAATATTCATGCAATGGCTTGGCCAATGAGAGCTATAGGGTTAGTTTGCAAAAAGCAATATTTGATAGTGAATAGCATAAGTAGATTGCAAAGCTCAAGTTAAAAGAGTAATACATAAGTACATTTGTTTTCAAAGGAGGTCGTGAGCACCAACTCACTCGCAAGACCACTCGTGGAAGGCCTAGTCGCACCCACGACCAGGACCACTCCCACGACCTCTCTGGAGCACCAGCTCCAGAGCTCCCACGATCACCCTAGAGCACCAACTCTGGAGCTCCCAAGACCACTTTTGAGAAAGCTACCCCTCATCCATTTGTTCCAGGCAGTGTCCATAACCAAGGACTTGGCTATTCGAATAGATTTTTCACTCTGCAGAGGTGTACAACTTTACCCACAATCCACGACCTCTCTAGCGGGTCGGGTTCCCATCAGAACCCTTGCTCACTTCCGAAGGTGAGCAGTCTAGAGAGCGTGACAAGGCCTTTACAAAGCTCTGACCTGGCTTAGTTCTGCCCACTAAGGTTTCGCCATCCCAGTGGCCCCCTCTTGCACCATGCGAATCAGCACGCACCACCACAACAGAACCAAACCATTGCTAATTATTTGGCCCAGACCACCCCCATAAAACAGCCTTGTGGTTGCACGGAAGACCTGGAGCAAAGGAACACAAAGTTAAGCCCTTAAACCACTCAGGCGAGACAACCTCATCCCAATGTGCGTGTAGCACCCCCTTTACTGCACGATCACTCGCCCGAGTGAAAACATTTTGGGTTTTACCCGGCCAAAATATCACCCTATTCCTGGCACAACAAATTTTACAACAGTGGCATCGCACCACGATTGACACAACTAAGGCATCCCACCACAGCTGCACAACAGTGGCATCTCACAACAATTCCATAGTTCAATTAGTCAAGTTATTAACATTGATTCATGGTTCTCGAGACCAACGCATCTAAAGCAGGACTAAGCATAAATACGCTCCCATGTTGGCAATATCAAAATAAGACCAACTAAGATCAACTAAGATTATCCATTCTGAGGTGTCCAAGGGGAACATGTCAACATGTCGAGTTCAATCATTCAAGGAGGCATATTGTCAAGTAGGAATTTAGCTACTGCCCAAACCATTTTTATACAAATAGCCGTGCATGATAAGGTAAATCGATATACTTTTGAAATGCTAGGTTCAACATGATCAAAGGTCCGCGACTTGCCTTCGTTGAAAAGTGGCGAGGCTTCGGTAGAGGCTGCTAGATCCAAGTACCCCCGAAGTCAGAATCTACACGTTTCGAGAAGAACCAAATTAACAAACAACTCTCGGAAAAGAACTAAACAAACTTAAAAGAACTTAAACGAACTCATCCAAAAACCAGAAAATAGAAAGTCCCGATGAAAAAGAGATCCAAGCTAGAGAGGGTGGTCTTTGCAAAAAGACTAAGAGGTGGTCATGACCGAAAGGAGATCATGGCCGAGAGGGCGGTCTTTGCAAAAAGAGTAAGAGGTGGTCATGACTGAAAGGAGGTCATGGTCGAGAGGGTGGTCTTTGCAAAAAGACCAACAAAGATCAAGAGGTGGTCTTTGCCAAAGGAGATCCTGAGGAGATCTAGGGGAGGAGGTCCTGAGGAAGACATGACTATTCCACGTGGTCGCAAAAGAAACACGACCACGTAATGTAGTTGTAGGAAGGATACGATCACGCAATGTGGTCGTATGAACAAGAAAAGGATAGGCACCAAGAAACTCACCAAGGCTGAGAACGAGTTCGAGGACAAGATGAAGGAGCTGATCCAGTGGCTAGATGGCAACCAGCTGGCGGTGATGGGGGAGGATGTCGCAGAGGCTCCGATGGACTCTTGGCGACGAGGAGGCGATGGCGCAGCTTCAATGGGCTCCTTGCTGAAGCTTCAAGCACGGCGAAAACTAGACAAGGGCAAAGAGGCTAGGAATGAGGAAAAAGGTGATGAAAGGAGGCCCACTCAGGCTATTTATAGCCAGAGATGAAGAGAGAGAGAGAGAGAGAGAGAGAGAGAGAGAGAGAGAGAGAGCCACAGAGAGGCTCAGAGACACACGGGTCAAAGGTAGGTGAAAAACAAGACTAGGACAAGACAAGGTAGGTCTAAGGGAGGAGACAATGTTGGGTCACGGGTAGGCTAAGATAGCAACAAATCAAAATTTTCTACCACGTAAACCAGGAAGCCAAACAAGTAGATGATCACAGATCGTTACCACCAGACGCGCAGAGCAGCGAAGAAGGGTTGGAGCAGGCTGGTCCAACGAAGTGTGCGTCGATGTAGTGGTCATAGTCGATCGTCTCCTCCAGCGACCTCTGCAGTTCCTTGTGAAGATTGCGGATCATCCTCAAGTGCAACAGCAACCGCAGTAGCGCCTCTACGGTATCCACACGTCCAGGGAAGGAACAACCATGCACCGGTGTGCTAGCACCAAGTCGCACGGTAGAGCTCTCAGGAAGATGGCGGCTGGGGTTTCGGTGGAACAACTCAACTCACGAATTTCGTGTGTCTTGTCTGTTACGTTCACCCGTACCTCCCAACAGCCTAATGCATCTCCTTATATAGTGCTCATGACAGATCCTATCCGAACACATTCGACGAATTGTATCCGCACTGGTTTGTTCCATCCCATTAAGTGTGTGACCCTGTAGGTTCATGCATAATCGGTTGTGACTCGGAAACCCTTTCCAATCACGAGTTGTTAGCGGTTCCTAGCAGGACATAATAATTCCCAAATACAAATAAATTATATCGGACGAACCTTAATGCAATACGATTAGGTCCTCATCACTTACGACCAGGTCATATCGCCATACGACCAGTTCGTATTTGGTCACAACCAGTTCATAACTCCTTACGACCAGGTTTCGACCACTCTGTGATTACGTTCGACCAGTCTACGACTAGCTCGTATCTCCATACGACCAGTCTGTAATTGATCGAACTGAGCGACCAACTCGTGTATTCTCCCTTTGCCTCACGATGTCTAGTTGAACTCCAGGTGAGATGTTGTGTCATCCATGGGCTGTTCAATACTTTCTCGATCGAGTGTCGGATAACTTCACGTGGTCGAACACTTCAATCACTAGTGGCATGGCCATGCACTTTCTTTATCCGACCACAACGAGGGGCCCAGAGACATCTCTCTTGTTATGTTAGGAGGGGCAAATCCCATATTCAACCAGTCACATTCATCCGCATGTTTCATAGATACCCGAAAACTACCTTTATAACTACCCAGTTACGAGTAGCGATTAGCAACCCCTAAGAGTACTATTACACATGTAGGAAACCATGCTGATCTCAGGTCTAAGGATTATACATCATCATTGCTTGAGACCAACTAATGACACATAGAATCATAACAATCTCAATAGTGTCTTAAGGTGGGTCAATCCAACCCCATGTTCTCTAACATGAGTTCATATTATTGATTTGATATCCCCATACCCATGACCGGTGAAACATGGTCATCAATCAATACAATGTGTTAGTCGATATAGTCAATAGTGTTCCGACCATTGACATCTGACTAGGGATTCATTTAGAACGACATCATATAAGTTAAGAGTTTCACCAACAAGTCACATACTTGTTAATCTTCATAACCAATGATTCATTCAAGGAACATGATAACATATTATCCAATATTATGAACATAATCAAATACAATCATCTCTATGATTGCCTCTAGGGCATATTTTCAACAGTCTCCCACTTGCACTAGAGTCAATCATTTAGGTATCTAATACCGATAGCTCTTGTGTGCGCCTCATGCTTGGGCTGTGTGAGAGGCTTTATCAATGGATCAGCAACATTTAAATCTGTATGAACTTTGCATATCTTAACATCTCCTCTATTCACTAACTCGCGAATAAGATGATAACGCCTGAGTATATGTTTGGACTTCTGATGAGATCTAGGCTCCTTAGCCTGAGCAATGGCTCCATTGTTGTCACAATAGAGATCCATTGGACTCGAGACACTCGGAACCACACCCAATTCAGTAAGAAACTTCCTTATCCAAACATCTTCTTTCGCAGCTTCAGAAGCCGCAATGTACTAGGCCTCCGTCGTAGAATCAGCAACCGTCTCTTGCTTGGAACTTTTCCAGCTCACTGCTCCTCCATTCAAAATGAATACAAAACCAGATTGTGAACGATAATCATCTCTGTCGGTTTGGAAGCTTGCATCGGTGTAACCATTTACAACGAGCTCTTTATCACCGCCATAAACTTGGAACGCATCCTTAGGCTTCTGGTGGACTCGTTACTTCTGGTGGTGACTAGAAGAGAAGCTTTGGTGAGGGGAGTGGGTCTTTTCAGCGAACTACTCTTAAGAAGTTCAAACGGGGACCACAATCTTTGTAGTTCTCCAAGTCTAGGTAGTTGAGGCTGTTTTCTTCTTCGGCACCTTATCCTTTTTTCAGGTGCTCCAGCTCTTCGTGCTGTCCCAGGGCAGGGTATGCTTTGTTTAAAGTGTGGTGATGGTCACTACGCTGCTGAGTGCTCTTGGACAGGAGTCTGTCCTCAGTGTGGCCAGCCGGGTCACAAGGAGCGGGTGTGCCGCCAGAACCCTGCGAGTGTGATCAAGTGGGAGCTTGTGCCCATGTATTCTTTAGTAGGTCCAGCATTGGGGTATGTCTAGATGATGGCCGCCCCTTCTGCGTTGCCACTTCCTTCAGCTTGGGCGCCTCTAACATGTACTACTAGCAGCTACCGCCTCCTGCACCGCTTTAGACTGCTGCTCCACCGGCTTTACCTACACTACCACAGCAGTGTCGGGACTCTCGCCGCC
The DNA here is from genome assembly GCA_036346405.1 of Phyllostachys edulis. Lineage (NCBI taxonomy): Eukaryota > Viridiplantae > Streptophyta > Magnoliopsida > Poales > Poaceae > Phyllostachys > Phyllostachys edulis. The sequence continues at coordinate 57,970,671 of CM070553.1, forward strand.
ATGATGCCGTCTTCTTTTTCCATGGCGCCACCTGGAATATACGCCATGCCTACCGCGGAGACCACGGGTCATCCAGATATGGTGAAAGGTACTTTGCTTGTGGATTCATTTGATGCCTTAGTCCTTTTTGATCAAGGGGAAACCTATTCGTTTGTCTCGACGACATTTGCTAGGAGAGAAAACTTGAGTGTGCAGTGGATTACTCAGTCTGTGTTGGTTAGTTCTCCTAGGGGTATTATTGCGAGCTCCACTATTTGTCCTGGGTGCTCTATTGTTATTGATGGGGAGAAGTTCATGGCGAACCTAATGGTCATTCAGTTCGATCCATTCGATGTCATCTTGGGCATGGATTGGTTGCATTCCTACCGAGCCGTGATATCATGTTTCTGTAGGACTGTCAGTTTGCAGACTCTGTCTGGTGAGACTTTGTCCTTTCAGGGGAGTGCGCCTCCATGCTCTCTTTGTGTGTTGGCCAAATTATTTTCGGGTCAGCGTGCGGTGAAGATCGGGCTTCTCTTGCTTCTCGCTGAGAAGCCGAGCGTGGCTTTGTGGATTGAGGAGATTCTGGTGGTTTACGATTATCTAGATGTGTTCCCGGCTGAGCTTTCGGGGATGCCACTTGCGCAAGATGTGGATTTTCACATTCATCTTGTTCCGGGCACTCGACCCATCTCGTTGTCTCCTTATCAGCTGGCATGTCCATTTCAGGATGAATTGAAAAAGCAGCTGGATGATTTGTTGGCTAAGGGCTTGATCAGACGCAGTGTGTCACCATGGGGAGCTCCCGTTCTCTTCACAGAGAAGAAGGATGGGAGTTGGCATATGTGTGTGGATTACCGTGTGCTTAACTCAGTCACGATCAATAATAAATATCCTTTGCCCGCATTGAGGACTTGTTTGATCAGTTGAGTGGAGCCCATGTGTTCTCCAAAATTGATCTTCAGTCGGGATATAATCAAATCCGTGTGCGTGAGCAGGATGCTAAGAAAACTACTTTCTCCACCAGATATGGGCATTATGAGTATAATGTTATGTCTTTATGGAGACCATGAAGAGTATGCTACATGAGTATCTGGATGACTTTGTAGTAGTGTTCATTGATTATATTCTCATATACTCCAAGACCAATGAGGATCATGAGTGTCACTTGAGGTTGGTATTAGGAACTTTGAGAGAGCACAAGTTCTATGCCAAGCTAAAGAAAAATGAGTTCTAGATTTCAGAAGTGGGTTTTCTGGGTCATGTGATCAATCCTCATGGCATTGCTATTGATCCTAGCAAGGTCTCTACAGTGGTGGACTGGAAGAGGCCAACCAATGTTAAGGAGGTGAGGAGTTTCTTGGGTTTGGCTGGCTACTATCGGCATTTTGTGCAAGGTTTCTCTATCATCGCCAAGCCAATGTCTCAACTCACTCAGAAATGCGTGAGATTCCAGTGGACTGATGAGTGTGAGCGCAGTTTCAGCAGTTTGAAGGAGAGATTGGTGACTTCTCCTATTCTCACTCTTCCTGAGCCAGGGAAGCACTTCACAGTATTTTCAGATGTGTCTCGAGTGGGTTTTGGCTGTGTGCTTATGCAGGATGGCAAGGTGATTGCTTATGCGTCGAAGCAGTTAAAGAAGCATGAGCTGATTTGGAATTGGCTGTGGTTGTCTTTGCTCTCAAGATTTGGAGGCATTATTTGTACGGGGAGTCCTGTAATATTTTCACAGATCAAAAGAGTCTCAAATATATTTTCACTCAGAAGGATCTGAATCTGAGGCAAAGGAGATGGTTGGAATTGATTAAAGATTATGATATTACTATTCAGTATCATCTAGGTAAGGCCAATGTAGTTGCGGATGCCCTTAGTTGCAAGGCGACTCCCACTACTCTAGATTGCCTCATCGCTGATTTTGATCGCATGGGGATTTCTTATTGCTATGTAGGCATGGCACATGCTGAGACGCAGTTGATATTTGAGTCAGCTATTCTAGACTGTGTGCAAGAAACGCAGCGAAGTGACCGGTTATTGTAGAAAGCTAGAAAGTGTCTAGATGAGGGCAAGAAGGGAGATTTCTGCATTGATAAGTCTGGTGCTTTGCGGTTTACAGGCCGCCTTTGTGTGCCACAGAAGGCGGAGGTCAAGGATGACATCTTGAGAGAGGCTCATTGCACTTCGTACACTGTTCATCCTGGTGATACCAAAATGTACCATGATCTAAAACAGAATTTCTGGTGGAAAAGGATGAATGTGGACATTGCTAATTATGTGGCTTCTTGCGGAGTTTGTCAGCAAGTGAAAGCCGAATATAAGCGTCCTGTAGGGTGGTTGGCCTTTGGAGATTCCCTAGTGGCCTTAGGACGATATCTCTATGGACTTTGTGGTTGCGTTACCTCATTCGCCACAAGGGAAAGATGCAATTTGGGTGGTGGTCAATCATTTCAGTAAGTCTACGCATTTCATTCCTATCCGCACGACAAATACGGCGAGCGATTTGGCTCCTATCTACGTGCGGGAATTGTGAGATTGCATAGTGTGCCAAAGACCTTCATTTCTGACAGGGATGCCAAGTTTATCTCTAAGTTTTGGGAGAGTTTGCAGGGTGCGTTGGGCACTCAGCTTCGTCTTAGCACGACATTCCACCCACAGACCGATGGGCAGTCAAAGCGCACTATCTAGACTTTGGAGGATATGTTGCGGTCTTGTGTTCTGTCTTGGAAGGGTAGTTTGGAGGATCAGTTGCCTGTTGCAAAGTTTGCATACAACAACAGCTACCATTCCAGTGTTAGAGCCACGCTATTGGAGGTTTTATTTGGGCGAAAGTGCAGATCGCCGCTTTGTTGGGATGTAGTGAGTGAGAAGGCAGTTTTGAGTCTGGATTGAATTCAGAAGACTACTGAATGTGTGGCCATGGTGAGGCAGAATCTGCTAGCAACTTAGACCAGGAAGAAAAGCTATGCAAATGTGAGGAGGCGTGACCTAGAGTTTGCGGTGGGTGATCAGGTGCTCTAGAGAGTGTCTTCCACCAAAGGCATTGTCCGGTTCGATACCAAAGGGAAGCTTGGCCCAAGGTACGTGGGACCGTTCCTGATTATTGCAAGGATTGGGAAGTTGGCATATCGCTTGGACCTTCCTAAGTACATACGTAGAGTTCATAATGTGTTTCACGTCTCTATGTTGAGGATGTTCCTGAGAGACCCAAAGCATGATATTTCATTGGAGCCACTGACCATTGAGCAAGACATCACCATTGAGTTGCAACCAGTGTGTATCCTAGAGAGATCAGAGCAGGTGTTGAGGCACAAGACGTTGGTATACGTCAAGGTGTTGTGGACGCATCTGTTCGAGAGAGAGGCCACTTGGGAATTGGAGTCTCGCATGCGCGAGGAATATCCATAGTTGTTCATGTCGGGTACGTGTTAACTGTTGTTTAATTTCATTTTTAGTGTTCTTTCGAGTAGAACAGCACGTTGAATTCGAGGTCAAATTCTGTTTAAGGGGGTAGAATGTAATATCCCTAACGAGGATCTAGTAATCCTCATTTAATTATTTATTTGTAATTCATATTATGGATAATAATGTTGTCATATGGTTCTTGAGTATACCCCTTAATATTCATAAGGGAGAAACTGGAGGTCCTAAGTTCTTCTACGACAACCCCATAGTCGTAAGTTCTTCTATGACTACCCCATATTCGTAAGTCCTTCTACGACTATCCCATAGTCGTAAGCTTTTCTATGACTATGCCCTAATCGTAAGTTCTCCTACGAGCGCAGGTGGAGATCATCAACGGGAGGTCTTCGTCCTTCCCTCAGGTGACGATCACTCTCCTAGAGACAGGACTGAGGATACTCCCCAATGATCACACGATGCGACCCCTCGTGGCAGTGACGAGGACACCTCCGGCGATGAACAGAGTCAACACTCTGATGAGTGTGAAGGAGATTCTCGAAATACTCGCACTCCACTGAGGAAAGCTCGAGGCTCAGGTATGGACGTCACTGAGGCAACCCGACAGAGAAGAATAGCGGCTTAGAGAAATCCGTCTGGGCGCGTTCACTATCAGTCGGAGGAAGCTCAAGAACTCCAGCGCATCAATGACCTTCTTGTGAACCCATCTCGAGAATGTGAGAACCCGGGGTATTTAACTCGTAATACTTAACCATCCAATTGGCTCTAGCATTACAAATCAAATATCCCGACTCTCGGCGCATATGTACTTCCCAGAATTGCAGCACACATGCCCCATACAAAAATTAAGCATCCATTCCATACACAAGACATTACAAGCGTACAACTTAAAGGACATACAAGTTCATATTACAAAAGTAGGACCGATCGGCCAAATAACAAGGTAAATAACCAAAGTAGCAGCGGAAACATAAGCCATAAGATGGTGATAAACAAAAGCCAAATGGTTTACCATTACCCACAAGGCAACCGACCGGGCTGCCAACCTAGTCGTCCTGTACGAAGTCAGTCTCACAATAGTCGATCCCTTGGGGATCAACCTTCTCTGCAACAATTAATTAAGCAAAGAAAATGAGTACAAAAATGTACTCACAAGACTTACGTGTAGTGTAACAGCCTATCCATTGCTACATGCAAGCTTATTTAAGTGGAGGAGGCTCCAGACTCATTTTCAGCATAAAGCAAGTTTTCATTTGCAATAATGTAATAGATTTAAAGCAGTTTTACAATCTGTTTTTATTTGACAAAAACAATGAGATACAAGTAATGATAATAACAAGACATCACGAAGTGGCTAACCCAATAGCCACCACAACAATAACATGAATTCCCCATTCATACCACCCACATCAAGTTTTTACATTAAAATTCCAAAATGTTGAGTCTAACTCCTGCAAATCCAATCCCAAGCGTGTTCATAACCTAGGACGAGGCTATTTGAATAGTTTGAACCCTGTAGGGGTGTACCATTGTACCCACATGTTAGACCGCCTTTTCGCCAAGCTATTTAGCACACTTCCTTTGGTATGCCGGCACGGCTAAATCCTACGAGACATTTCCAATATTGTGCATTAACTACGAGTCGCCCATATGGAAGAAGCCCATATGTTGATACGGAGTCATCAAAGATGCTCACCGCCTTTATAAAGGGCGATGCTCTCTCGGTGGATAACCTCCACCACTTGCCACCCAAACACACACAAGTTTTTTTTTCAACACAACGCACACAACCACCATGCTAATCTTGAGCTAACACACGCCAAAGTACTAAATCAAGAGAGGTTCCATATGCCTCTCATGTGGTTAGCACACAATTATGCTTGGTTTTGGTGAAACAAGATGTTCGGCCCTTGTTGACCTAGGCAAGACATTCACACACCCAATATCACACCATCCAACCACTTGCCCAAGTCTAAATCATTTCATTTACACTTTTAGTTTTCAAAGTAATATAGCACAAGGTGCTGGACATAGTGTAATAAAATGATTTGTGTGATCAAAGTTATCGACTAAGTCGATAACCGCCCAATTCTACCGGTAGCTAAGCATTTCTAAGCATGACAACGCAAAGATAATAAAAGAGCATAATTTAACCACCAGGCTCTAATTCACCGGCGAGATTAATACCTTATGTTTAGTGGCAGGGGATAATAATTTAAGGGCAACCATGCAATAGGAATAACTACCTCTAATCAAGAAAATAAACTTTGACACAAAAGCATGCATACATACAATTTGTAAATAAAGTATTAGACTTTGAGAGTAATGGGATTATTATGATCAAACTGCTTGCCTTTGTTTGCTGGTACTCTGGACATTCACATGATCATCTCCGTTACACTTTCAAATCATCGTCATCTAACGAAAATAATTGACAAAGCACAAACATCGAATAAACACCAAAATTACAAAAGTCTCCAAAAATTAAGAAATTAATACAGAAGGTAGATTATGATTTTAGATAAATTTAAGAGTGAAAATCATTGGATTCGGAGTTGATTTGAAGTAGTTATGAATTTTTGAAATTGAAACTAGATCATAAGGTTTACTGCTGTTTACTAACCAATTTCAATTCTTGTCTCAAGATTGATTTTTGCACTTGTAGATTAGATGCTAATGGTTAAAATTATATTTTCTAACCCAATGGTTTAGGCATATGATGAGGCTCTGACCCACTGTTACTTAAGTATAGTATTTCAACATTGCCTCCCATGAATTCCTACTCTCCTTGAATTAATTGTTAAAAGCTGATCACCGACCTTGATGAAGTTTCTAATTCTGCTTTTATGTTCATTTGGCTATTGAAAGCTACTAAATATTGTCAAACATCTTTAAGTACTGGACTCAGCACAACAAGAGGTTGGAAATTTTGAAAGCTCCAAAAACTAGTAAGCTTACTGATGTTCTAAAATGTACATTCAACACAGTCTCTACTCAACAATGCCTAAATAGGATTAGGTTGTTACTAATAGCTAATGGTCCAACTGACTACTTGCATCCAGAGAACTCTAACTACGGTACTCAACATGCCATAAGTCTATTGACAAACTGACTGCCGATTACTATTCATTCATCTACAACAGCAAGACTTTTTGCACTATAAAAGCTATTAGCTAGCCTTCTTTGTTCAGAAGATCCAACAAAGTTGAACAGCTACTGGACCTACTTCCCAAGACTCAAACTTCACTTAGATAGTTCATTTGAGTGACTAAGACTGACATTCATCAAATTAGTTCACAGAAAAAGGATTGGGCTAACAAGTGGGTTTCTTGACATATGATTTTCTCCATCTTTGTTGGATGTTCTCAACATCGAGAAGAAAATTGCTTAATTGAAGTATTGTCTAACAGAAATTTCTTGCTAATTGAATTTTCAATTTGGCTAAAATGGTGTGGCTCCTACTGTCATATCTGTTAGAGAAACAGATTCTGATCATTTAAAATTTAGTTAGATCTAAACTCTCAACGCTTTGGAGGATCAGTAAAGAATTGAGATGTGTCATTGTTAATCTCTGTTTTGTTTTTAGCTTCTTGTTGTAATCGAATTGCAAATTTGTTGGGCAATGCTGATGTTAATTCAGCTTTAACTAGTATAGCTTATTATTCAGAGTATTTTTCTATTGAGATACTTAATCGGTCTCTGTTGTTAGTTAGTTGCGATTTTCACTAGTATTCTTCCTATTCATTCATCCAAGAGCACGATAGCTAAACTTCTTACTAGATCAACTATGTAATTGTTTAAGCATATCTTTGAGAGATCACAGTACTCTAAGCTAATTGATTCAACAAATTTTCTTAATCACCTGTATTGGAAAGTCACTAGCCTGTTGTCAGTTCTAAATATCTTCAGACTTCTCTCTCTGCTTATCAGTTTAACCAAAAGACCTTAACAATTTTGATAACTAAGATTTCCACTAATTCACTTTTCAAATTGCTTATCACACTTTTGAGTGGCATCAATTTTAGTCAACCCTGTGGTTTTCTTACTCCTTATAGTGATTCCATTTTCAGTGAAGAGAGGCCTTCAGAGAAGGAACTACAAGAACAGGAACCGACAACGGGGCTCGGGCGTGGCATGTCGCCGGCGAAGGGGCGGCGGCGAGGTGAGAACGACCACTAAAATGGGTCGCCGGGAGGCTACTGGAGCTAGGGGTGACGGCGCTAGGTCACGGGCAGCACTATGGCGGCGCGGACAAGGCGAGCGGCGGCCGACCGTGGAGGTGAACCAAGGCGCCGGCGTTCGGGTGGAGTAGAGGGCAAAGTAGGAGGAGCATGAGCACAAGGGTGCTAAGGGGAACTCACCGACGTGGGTGCTCCACCGTGGAGCCGGTCCTGGAGAGGAAGAGGGCACAAGTGAGTGCTAGGGGGAGGCAGAGGGGAACTAGAGGAGGCTCACGGAGAGAAGAATCGAGCTGGGGCTCGCTGGAGAAGATGCGGCGGTGGTGGAGGCTGATTTGGCCGGAATTGGAGAAGAACCCGGGTGCGCGGCACTCCAGTGGCGCTAGCTCCAAATTAATGGAGGGGTTCGACTTCGTGTGGTTCATGGTGCACCGTGACCCGGTTGAGGGTGGCTGGGGATCACCGGAGAGGTCGGAACGGCACGAGCATCCTCGGTAGTGGTGTCGTGGCTCTCGGCTTTGGAGCTCGGGTTGATTTGAGGAAGAGAATTGGAGGGGGAGGTGGGCGAAAACGAAGAGAGAGAGAGGAGGAACACTCAGTGCTCGGCTTAAATGGGGGCGACAAGGGAGGAGTTCCTTGCGAGAACTCGAGCTTCCCCTCTTCTCGGTCATGGCATCATCCCGTCATTTCTCGGCATGGACGGAGAGCAAAGCGATGGCGTCCGAAGGAGAAGGGCCCTGGTTGGTTGCCATGTCTTGTGTGCATGACGGCGTCAGCGGCTTGAGGAGGAGGCGGGGCAAGGTGGCCCGCATGTGAGCGAGCTCAGCAGAGAAGAGCGAGCGTGGAGGAAGAACGGAACAAAGTGGGTCATTGGTGTAATGACCCAAAGTTCATTACCAATTTAAATTAATTAAAGTTATCAAGTTATTGGATTTTCTCAAATTTGTAAGAGTTTGTTTGCTTTATTTGAATTTCTGAAGTTTTAAAAGTCAAAATAAAATTATTTAAAGTTTTTAAAGTTTTATTTGAGTTAGAATTGAAAAATAAAAATTTAATTAATTTTAAGAATTTTACGGAATTTTAAAAGCTTTTTCCTAAATATTTTAAAGACAAAATAATTTATCTTCAAAATTAAAAGCCAACTTTAAGTTGGAAATAATTTTATTAAGTCCAAAATAAATGTGGGAATTTCTGTGAATTTTTCCATAATTTTTGGAATTTATTTGCTATTTTCTAAAGCTTAACAGAATTAATTGAATTATTTAAATTAAGAAATCAATTGAAATTCGAAAGCCCTAAATGGGCCGAAGCCCAGCCCATTCCTGTTTCGCCCACGCGTGGCTCATCTCCACCCCAGCCGCTCCCCTCTCTCTCTCCCCACCGTCCGATCCCCATCGGACGGCACCCTCACCTCCACGCACCCCGCTCCCTCCGCACCGTCGGATCAAATCCGACGGCTCACGCACCTTCTCCTTCCCCGCTTTCTTCTCCGCAACACCACGCCGAACCACCGCCATTAGCGGGCACGGGGAGCTCGCCTCCGCCGCGATTTCCGCCCCCCCTCCCACGCGGTTTTGTGCGCAACAGCTCCCTCATCTCCCGCCGCCTTCCCCTTGACCTTTCTCCCTCAGACGCTGTCACGAAATCACCCCACGATCTCCGCCATTGACGCCGCGCGGGCCTCGCGCACGATCTCCCACTCCGCTCCTCCCCCGGCCCCTATAAAGAGCGCCCCAGGAGCGCCTCTTCTCCCTCACTCCAACGCCCCAACCCACTCCTCTTTTCCTCTCGATCCGCCGGATTTATAAAACATCGCCCGCCGCCGCCTCTTCTTCCCCGATTCCGGCGCCACCGTCGCTTCCTCGCCCGCCGCCGGTACCCTCGGCACCGCCACCTCAACGCCGTCTCGGTGCGCGCCTCCTCCTCGCCGGACCCCTACGGGAGCGCCCTCGCCGCCATCAACCGAATCGCGCCGCCGCTCATCTCCTTCGCCGCCGGCCATCGTTACGTCCTAAGGTGACCAAATGGGCGCCCTCAATTCCTCGCACTCCCATCTCTCTCTTGCCGCCCTCGCCGGAGCTCGCCGTGGCGCCCCGCGCCGGCGAGCCCGAGCTCATCATCGCCGGCCATGTGCCAACGTGGCTCGCCCACGTGGACGCCACCCGTACGCCACCTCCTCGCCACGTCACCCCGTACGCCACCTCCTCGCCACGTCACCTCGCACCCGCCACCTCAGCCCCAGCCCTAGCCCACTTTCCCTGTGGACTTAGTCCACATGAACCGTGAGACCGACATGTGGGCCCCACATGTCGGAATTCGTTTTTACTCTTTTAAATTCCGAAAATTCATCGCTGATGTCATCTTGCGCAATAATTAGAATTTCCTTTAGGAGAATAATTCGAGAAAATTGTTTAAATAACAGATTTAGTTTAAAATTTGTAAAATTCATAACTTTTGCATTTTAACTCCAAATTAGATGATTCAAATTGCTAAAATCTTAGAACATTATTGTCTAATTAAATAAAATATAAGTATTCAATTTAGAGTTCGGTTTAGTCTTGTTTTAGAATTTAAAATTCATTTAAATTCCAAATTTAGATCAAAATTTGTAAAATTCATATCTTTTGATTCCTAACTCCAATTTGAGTGTTTCAAATTTATAAAATTTTATAAAAACTATTATCTAACTAAATAAAATAGAATTATTTAGTTTTGAGTTAATTGGAATTGCCTTTTTTGGATTTGTTATTTGGATTTCGTTTGAATTTGGATCGTTTTCGCGTGTAGATTTCGACGATTCCGGAGAGTTCAATCCTTCGGAGTATTTAGAGTGTTAAGACTTCAACGAAGGCAAGTTACATTCTTGACCATATTTGCACCCATTATTTTAAATTATTTAAATTCTGTTTTAAATTATTATTGCATGCGTATTTATATTCATGTAATTTAAATCCCTGTTTTAAGCTTTATAGTTATTCCCTATTCCATTGTATAGCCATTATTGTCGGTATAGACCGTATGGAGAACCATTCTGAATGTGTTATATATATTGGAAGTAGAAAGTTAAAATATTGGATTATAAGATAACATGATCGTTGGATATTAGATTAAAGAATTTGATTTGATGTTGAGATTAAATTATAGCAATATATTATTGAGCATCAGAATATTGGAGATGGAAGTATAGGATTACACAATTGATGAACATGGGATTGTAGATATACTTTATGGATGGATATTGAATTGTAGAACAACATGATCATTGGATGTCAGATTATATGAATACATGATTCTTATATATTGATTACACATCTATACGATTGTTGAATATTGGATTATAAGATTGGATCATAGGAATGCATTAATGATGATGTAGAAATAAGTGATCCATGGATATTGAATTGTAGAGATAGTTAATTATTAATATTGGACTATTAAGATTGAATTATAGAAGTAGTCTTTATGGAATATTGATTTGCTTGGATGTTGGATTATAGGATTAAATCTTGGTGGGATTTTGGGAATAAACCTTGATTAGATATTAGAAGTAGATAATTGTTGATAATGGATTAACGAAGAATGGATTATAGGAATAGATAATCATGGGATATCGGATTATCAAAAAATTGGATTATAGGATTACATATTCATCGGATTGATGGGTGTTAAATTATTAGAAATAATTCATTAAGGATTAATGGATTGATGGATATCAGATTATAGAATTAGAGCATTACTGAATGTTGGATCGATGGAGGTCAGATCATAGAAATAGACTGATATGGTGGATATTGGACTAATTAATATTGGAGTATAGAATCACAAAATTACTGGAGTTTGGATTATCGGATTATGAACACAGTACGGATGGTTCACTTACCGGTCTCGTACCTGACAATACCTTGACATTGAATCCCTCACCCCTTGTCACCCTATATAAAACCTAGTTGATACAATAGTATGAACTAGAATCATTTGAAAAAGTTGCAAAGACATGCTTAGACCAAAAATGTTTGATTTGGGGAGTTTCAGCCAAAATTCAAATATTGTTTAAATTGTATCCATGACATTGGTGTGTTATGGAAGTTTATAAATGACTTTGAAAAAAAAAATAGAATAAAGTGATGGTTTGGACTTGGGCGAAATGGTTGAAAGGTTGGTGCAGGTTTATGCACGGGCTTAATCTGGTTAGGATTAAGGCCCAGGGTTAATTTGGAAGTCGCCCAAATCAATTAAGGACCGGCCTTCGAGTGTTCCTTTGCTATGCCTATAATGGGCTATGCCTCACCGTGCAACCACATGTCCTCAGTATGGGGAGTAGGACCTGGCTTAATAATTAGTGATACCTCATTGTTATTTGTGCCATTTGTAGGTGTGGGTGTTGGTTAGACAGTTTTCCCACCTGGCGCAAGAGGGGGCTTCCGGAGGATGGGTAGTCCAATGGAAGTGAAACCTTAGCTTATTACACTAATACTTTTGGGTAGAGCTTTGTAAAAGTCTTGTCACGTGTTTCTAGACCGCTTACCTAAGGTAGTGAGCGGTGGCATAGATATATGCCGACAAACTAGAGAATTCGTGTCATGTGGGTAAAGTCGCACAAACTCGCAGAGTGTAAAACTATTGAATAGCGCGTCATGATCATGGACATGCTAGCAAAGCCACTCAAAGTTATACTTTGGTTTTTGGTTTCAAAATGATTTGACATAAATGATTTTGGATTTCTATCCAAATGGGATTTAGGCGGGAAGCCATGTGATAGGAGGGTATCCTTCACCATTCATTATGGAGGTTATCCACACTATAAAACTGTCATTTAAAATCTGATTTTAGACATGGTATAAAAATGGCCTTGAAAATTTATACGAGTATTTAAACTGAAAATGCTGCTTTATGCAAATTCACCCATATTAAGCCTTCCTTTGAGATATCCATGTATGCATGTCATTCTGTTATTTGACGAGTGTAACTTGCGAGCACAGTAGTTGTGCTCATTCTTGCTTAATGCAAATAATTTCAGAGGAGAAGGACTTTTCTACCGGTGTGGATCTCGACGACTAGGCCGCTTCCCCAGTTGATTGCCTGTGGCAGATTAACAGGACCCTACTACTTCTTTGTTTTCCGCTGTGTTTGTTTTATTGATGGCCTGTAAGCCTCCTTTGTAATCAACTCTGTTGTTATTTATTAATAAAGTTGTGATATGATTTTGTTACCATATTTGTTGACTGTGTGAACTAGCTACTGATCATGGGACTAGTTCAGAAATGCACAGAGGATTCGGGAGTGTTAATCCCGGGTCTTACAGCTGGGCAGAGAGAGGGGGGGAGGCGGCTTAGTATGAGGGAGTGCCTTCAAGCAGAGAAAGCGGAAAGATGTGGGGGAGAAGGCGGAAAAAGGATGGGTTGGCTGCGGTTGGGCCCGTCTGACGTGCGTGATCCGTTTGTCAGCGGTAGTGCGGATGCGGGTTTGCTTTAGCGGTCTGATCTGGTTGGTTGAGTCCGACCCAAACCCGATAACAGGTTTAGTTTAGATGTTGACTTATAACTCCTGACTTTGACTGACCGTTTTAAAAAGCAAAAATAACTCTGAAACTTATGACCTTTTATGGGAGGTTCTGGCACTATGTATATCATTGTATAATTTTTCTAGGTTTTTCATGCAATATACTTTTTCTATAATTATTTCAAGTTCTGCTTTTTGTTGTTTGACTTTTTGATTCTCTTATATTTGCCTCGGTTACTTAAAAATAGTAATTAAAATCTAAAATTTGTGAAATTTTGAAAGTGAGTTGCTAACGTGTTCCAGAATCTAGGAAAATTATTTCCAAGCACTGTTCACTTGAGTTGTTTTTATTTTAAATCCAAATTCAAATTTGAACATGCAAATTAAGAAGAAATCAAATGACCTCCAAAAATTCCAGAAAATTCCAAATAAGCAAACTAGATCATTAAGAACTCAACTAAAGTATTCCCAGTTATGGTCCTACTATATTTTTAAAATAATATTCAGTTTGCATTTCTGAAATTAAGGAAATATACTTTCAAGTTTAAATTTGAGATTCCTTGCAAAAATTACTTCAAGTATTTCAGTAGTATTTGAGGTATTACTATTTTTAAGTTGAAAACTAAAATACATTCCTTCACTTTAACCTTTTTAGTTTTGCCTCAAATTCAAATTGGACTTTTGAATTGGATAAGAAAGTATTGGATTAATAGGTTTCAAATCTAGTTTTCCACATCAAAGGATTTTCTACATAGGATTTTATACCCCTACTCTGAACTAAGTTTTCAATTTCTTGACAAACTTTTATTTTTGTTTTAGGAATTTCATTTCTAGGTTTTGGAAAACCAGGTTGTAACCTATTTGCTTTGCAACAAAAAGTTTTAAAAAGGTCCAAAATTTCATAAATGCACAGTAGATGCATAACTAATCCAACTTAGGGATTTTGGGCTGTTACAGAGAACTTACTCGAACGCCTGGCTACGACCACTTTGCTGAAGAGATCGCACAAAGGCTTCGAAGCACGATGACCAAGCTTGAGCACCCTTGTCGACATCAACCTAGAAGTCGTGGTGGTACAACTCCATCTGCTTCCAGTCGTTTGAAAAACTCACTGCATGGAGATCGCCGTGACAACCGATCATGATGCTCTTCTGATCTTCGCCCCAGTCGAAGAAGAGTTCCTCGAACGCCTAATGACCAACAAGCTCCTAGGACAGGTGATTGTTCACCACTCCAACCCAGAAATCTGCGACAGCAGATGGAATACGAGGAGTATTTCTCTCGTAAGGTTGAGACCTACCATAGGTCGGGTCCACCTGCAACCGGGTATCGGCGTGTACGATCACCTGGTGACGTCAATCCTTCTTTTATGCAAAGAAGGCGTCAAGAAGTCATTACCGGGTGTCGGGCTTTCTCACTCGACCTCCGAGCAGTTTGCTGGCCGCCTCGATTTTGACTAGTCAACATGGAGAAATTCGATGGATCTCAAAACCCCATTGAATTCCTCCAGATCTACACAACCGCTGTCCGAGCAGCAGGAGGAGGAGAGTATGTAATGGTAAATTACCTTCCTACTATGCTCGAGGGATCTGCTCGATCGTGGTTGTTAAATCAGCCACTCAAGTCGATTTATTCATGGCAGCACCTCTGCGACCTCCTACTGGCAAATTTCTAGGGCACCTACCATCACCCTGGGAAGGAGGACGACCTGCACAGGATGAGACAAAACGACCACGAGACTCTAGGCCAGTTCATTCGACGCTTCAACAGTTCAAATTTATTCCCGAGGTTTCGATTCTTACACATCGAGCTTTGGTGGAGTCCGTAGTAGAAGGATCACAGAGGATATCGCCTTAAATCCTCCTACCACTGTCGCCGAACTCTTCGAGATGGTCGATCGATATGCTACCGCTGCTGAAGCGGTCGAGTGGAACAACACTATTGATCGAGATGATAAAGTTCCTCAAGAGGTGGGCGAAAGTGGTAAGAAGAAGGATAAGAAGGCCAAGAAATCCAAGAATAAGGCAAAGGGCCAAAAGCTTCAAGCCAACAGTTCCAAGAAGGTCTTGGCTGTGAGCGACAAAAATCCTCAAGGCTCTAAGCCATACTCTGATCGAGGCAAAGGTAAGCACCCCGAGCGGAAGAACGACAAGTCTAGGTGGTGTCCTTTCTATTAAAAGGAAGGCTATGACCTTCGCAACTGCCGAGTTTTCCAACGAAAACTCGAGGACTACTACAACGGTAAAGGACCACTTCCTACCCTCGAAGAGGTAGGGCAAGCCAGTGGTCGTATGCAGTCAGACGACAATGGGGAGATGCCATTCTAAGATCCCGAGCACACCATTGAGCATATCTATGGGGGATCATCGGCATACGAATCAAAACGACAGCTTAAGGCTGTCGAACGCGATGTAAACTCCATTGACCCTCCTCTTGTCAATAAATTACCGAAGTGGTCGGAAGTCACCATCTCCTTCGAGAAGGGTGACTGCCTGATCCCTTCTACTTGACTAGGTCGCTTTCCAACGGTGGTTGAGCCCACCATCAACAACTGTCGAGTAAATCAAGTGTTGGTTGATGGTGGTAGCTCGTTAAACATTCTGTTTACGAGTACTCTGGATGAAATGCAAGTACCCAGAACTAAGGTAAGACCGATACGATACTCTTTGAATGGTATTGTACCGGGGTCTTCGACCAAACCTATTGGCCAAGTTTCTCCTCCTTTAACATTTGGTTCTCCAAGTAATTTCAGGACAGAGAAGATCTCCTTTGATGTGGTCGATTTCGATACGGCATATAACGCCATACTCAGACGACCAACTTTGGCAAAATTCTTAATCGCTACTCATTATGGGTATCAATGTCTTAAGATGCTAGGTCCCAAAGGAGTAATCACAATTCATTGTGATAAAAAGATGGCACACACGCAGATCCGTCGGTCCCTCGAGATGGTTGGCCGATACCACCGAGAAGAAAACAAAGGCGCCTTCACCAAGCAATCGGGCTTCAAAGTTGCACTTAAGCCGAACGACCAGGTCAAGGAGGTTCCTTTGGATCCAGAGGAGCCCTCGAAGACTGTTCGTATCGGGGATACTTCCGACCCCAAATAGGAAGACACCCTCATCGCTTTCCTCTGGGCAAATGAAGATGTCTTCGCGTGGCAAGCATCCGACATGCCCGGAATCCCCAGGGAAGTGATCGAGCACATGCTAGCTCTATGGCCTGACAAAGTACCCGTAAAACAAAAATTACGGAGATTTGCCCCTGATTGATGAGATACTATAAGGTTAGAATTGGACAAGCTACTTAAAGCACGCTTTATAAGAGAAGTCGACCACCCAGAGTGGTTGGCTTATCCTGTAATGGTTAGGAAGTCTAATGGCAAGTGGAAAATATGTGTAGACTTCACTGATCTTAATAAAGCTTGTCCAAAAGATTATTTCCCTTTACCTCGTATCTATAAGTTGGTTGATTCTACTACTGGTTATGAAACATTAAGTTTTTTAGTTGCATATTCTGGCTACCATCATATTAATATGTGTCTAGAAGATGAAAAAAAGATCGTGTTTATTACTCCATTTAGAATATTTTGTTATGTTAAAATGCCATTTGGTCTAAAAAAATAATGGCGCTTCTTTTCAACGCTTGATGCAATCGACTTTTTCACCTCAACTAGGCCAAAATTTAGAAGCCTATGTTGACGATCTAGTCGTAAAAAGCATCAATTGTCTTAATCATATTTCAGACTTGCAAGAGACATTCGACAACCTCAGAAAACACCACCTGAAACTCAATCCTAAGAAGTGTGTGTTTGGAGTCTCTTCGGGAAAATGGCTTGGATTTCTGTTCTCTGTACGAGGGATCGAAGCAAATCCCAAAAAGATAAAGGCCATCGTGCAAATGCGCCCTCCAACCACGAAGAAAGAAGTCCAGAAACTCACAGGATGCATGGCGGCTTTAAGTCATTTCATCGCACGACTGGGAGAAAAAAGGACTACCTTTCTTCAAACTTCTAAGGAAGTACGAGGGTTTCGAGTGGTCGGAAGAGGCAAACACTGCCTTTTAGGATATCAAGAGATATCTTACGAGTGCTCCTGTTTTGGTTTCTCTAAAACCAGAAGAGACACTCTTAATTTATCTAGCTGCCACGCCACAGGCAGTGAGCGTAGTACTGGTCGTAGAGCGTGAAAATGTCCAACGACCAATTTACTACGTAAGTGAAGTTTTGCACGGGCCTAAGGAGCGTTACCCTCAGGTCCAAAAACTTCTCTATGCCCTCCTCATGTCTTCGAGAAAACTGCGGCATTATTTTCAGACGCACAAGATAATTATGCCGTCTGAGTTTCCCTTAGGAGTGATCCTCCATATTAGGTAAGCAGCGGGACGCATGGCAAAATGGTCAGTAGAACTTGGGGAGTTTGAGGTCCATTTCGTGTCCCGAACGGCCATTAAATCCTAGATCTTGGTAGACTTTGTCGCCGAATGAACAAATCTTGAACCTGTTCAGGATCCCCAGTACTATACCCACGACCAGTGGATGATGTACTTTGACGGGTCACTTACTTTAAGTGGCTCGGGGGCTGGGGTGGTCCTAGAATCTCCTAATAGAGGGACCTTAAAGTATGTCATTCAATTAAACTTTCAGGCCACTAACAACATGGCAGAATATGAAGGTTTGCTGGCTGGCATACGAGCTGCGAAAGCGCTCATGATTCGACGGCTACTCGTGAGAGGAGAATCTCAACTAGTCGTGAATCAAGTCAGAAAAGAGTACCAGTGCTCTAATCCGACCATGTCTCGGTACTTATCAGAGGTTCGAAAGCTTGAAAAGTATTTTTTTGGTTTCGAGATACAATTTATCCCCCAAAAGGATAATTTCCTCGCAGACCAGCTTGCTCGTATAGCTTCTTCCCGATCACAAGTACCAAAAGGAGTCTTCTTGGAACAGCTCGAGGTTGCCTCGTTGAAACACCGAGACAACTCCTATTGAGACAATTCTCTAGAATACGAGGATACCTAGATGAATCCCATCTATGAGTATCTTTAGACGGGTATCATGCCCGACGATGATCTCGAGGCAGATCACTTATCCCGAAAGGCCAAAATATATACTTTGGTCGAAGGAGTCGTCTATAAATGAGGCACTCAAGGGGTACTTATGCGATGCATATCGCAGAGAGAAGGACTAAACCTCTTTCACGACATACACGAGGGCATCTGTGGAACTCATGCTTCCTATAGAACGCTGGTCAGAAAAGCCTTTTGACAAGGATTTTACCGTCCAACAGCTCTCTACGATGCCAAAGAGCTAGTTAAGAAATGTGTACAATACTAGTTTCATAGCAGGCAAATACACCGACTCAAGCATTGTAAATAATTCCTCTATCTTGGCCTTTTGCGACTTGGGGGCTCGATATCCTAGGACCGTTTCCAAAAACTCCAGGAGGCTTCGAGTTTCTTTTTGTGGCTATTGATACGTTCACAAATGGATCAAGCTTTAACCTGCGGATCGATAACAATGTATAAAGAAAAAGGTTCATAATGAGAAGCGTGATTACTCGGTTTGGAGTCCCAAGTCGAATAATCATAGATAATGGTAAGCAATTTTCGAGCACAAAATTCCAAGAATTTTGCGACGAGTTGGGTACCAAGCTATGTTACGCCTCTGTTGCCCATCCCCAAAGCAATGGGGCAGTCGAAAGAGTGAATGGCCAAATAATACAGGGAATCAAAACTCGAGTCTTCGACCATCTTGTCAAGCGCTCGGGGGCTTGGGTACAAGAATTACCCTCAGTATTATGGATAGTTCGTACGACTACTAGTCGGGCTACAGGTGAAACATCTTTTTTCCTAGTTTTCGGTGCCGAAGTCATGCTTCCACCAGAACTAAAGATCAGGTCAACAAGGGTTGAAACTTTTAACGAATCAATCCAAGAACAACTTCGAGCAGATGACATTAACCTGCTCGAAGAGAAGAGAAATCAAGCCTTAATCCGTTCAACAGTCTACCAGCAAGCCCTGTGCAAATACTACGATCGTAAGGTCTAACCTCGCAGCCTTGCTGTAGGTGACAGGGTATTGAGGAAAATTTAATCTTAGTCTAATCGATACAAGCTTTCCCCCAAGTGGGAAGGTCTTTACATAGTGGTCGAAGTTATGCGACCAGGTTCGGTACGACTAGCATTGGATGATGGCAGAATTCTCTCTAATTCCTGGAACATCGACCAATTACATAAATTTTATGTGTAATCGACCAACCCTACAATAAAGCATCAGATTCTTTCTATCTTTATTGTCTTACTTTGAGTAGCGCTTTGAGAATTTTTTGACCATTCCCCGGACGTAGGTCTCCCTACGACCAGAGCCTAGTCGTAAGTTTTTCTATGGTAATACCCTGGTCGTACGTCCTTTTATGACCAGTACTAGTTTACCTTTACATTGGTGAAAGGATGGTGACATCACCTAGTCGAAGCCTTTTCCTTTCTGCACATGGTTCTGCCCACTAGAAGGAACTTCTTAGTGTTGACTCGTTCCTCCCTTTTGCTGCCAACACAAAGGACTTGGGTTCAACTCACATGGTCGAAATATTTTCAAGCCAACTCTTAGTATGTTAGATTATTTCTTCATTCATGTTTGAAAAATAAACTAAGCAGAGTACACTTTTGCAATTTGCTTGACTACTTTTGGTAAACTCGTTTCGTTTCAACTGGTCGGAGGAAGACACAACACCTAGTTGAAGTCTTTCCTCTCTGCACGTGGTCCTACCCACTAGAAGGAACTTCCTAGCGTCGTCCTGTTTCTAACTCTTGCTACCAGAGTGAACCTACCGAGTGCACTGGAATAAGTTGAATGAATTTTTAAAAGGTACTTCAGACGTTTTTCTAACTCAAGTTGATCGTTCTTGATTTGATTAATCTGGTCAGAGAAGGCAACATCACCTAGTCGAAGCCTTTCCTTTCTGCACGTGGTCCTGCCCACTAGAAGGAACTTCCTAGTGTCGACTCGTTCCTACACTTTCGACCAGTGCGAGACAATCGAGATCGAAAAACTACAAGTTAGATAAACCTCTCTTTTTAAGAAAACCCATTTCACACTATTTACTCAGTTTATCTAAATAAACTGAGCAAATAGTCGGGGGCTAGGATAAAGTTATCAATATGACTTCAATTCTTAGTCTTCCATTCATTATCTTATGAGTTACTAACTACTCGACAAGATGATTTGCAGGAATAAGAAAGGATTATATATATCAACAGCAAAAAACTTGTCTTTACAGGATTCAAGTACAGATTACTCTGACGAGGGAGATCCTATTTGCATCTCATCCGTGACTTCCTCGCCGATCGACTGCATTTCCTCTATCAACCGCTTCGCTTCTGCTTCAGAGCAGTCGAAGTCGGTCTTGATTGGTTGCAGATTAAGATTGGGGTCATGAGCCGTAAGTTTCACCAAAACGAAACATATTGCGCCCTTGACCGCCTCTTTTATCGAATCGGCTTGGTTCGTCTTCAGAGTGATCACTAACTCTTGCAAATTTCCGGCTTGTTCACCAAAGATACTCAAGTGAGCAATCATCGTGTCTTCACGAGGAGTGATCAGCTCAGCATGAAGCCCACCGAGTACATTGTTCAGAAGAGAAATGTTGTTTTGAAGGTTGACCTTCAAGAACTTCATCTCCTCTTGATTACGAGTCGAAGCCTCATGGAGTCGTTTTATTTTGACTGCTTGCTCTGAAAAGAATAAGACCAGTAAGATAAAATGACCTCAAAAGTAAAATAAAACTGATCACAGGTAAAGACTTGCTTACCTGCTAGTTGAAAATCTAACTTATTGACTTCATCGTGGTGAAAGGCTATATAGCGTTCCTCCTACGATTGGACCTCTCAATCTTTTTCTTTGGTGATGCGGGTAACCTCATGAAGAACCAAGGCCTTGACCTCGGTTATGAGCCTCCCCACTTCGACCTCTTTTTCTGAAAAGGAATAAGAGTTAGAAAAAGAAAAGAAGGTCGTAAGCGGTTCTAAGTTCAACACTTACCGTTTATTTGTCCCTGCAACCTTTGGATTGCAGAGTTTGCCTCCTAAAGCCGAATAGCAGTTACTTACCATCTCTCTGTCTGCTCGTAGAGTATCGCCTTCTCCTGTCGCAACTGAACAAGTTATCTATTGTACTCAGCAATAGTGACAATTTATTCCAAAACTTTCTATGTAAAGAAAGATAGTGAGAAGTGAGAAAAGACACATATGTGAATACCGAACGACAGGTACTTACATTCATTGTTGTTCGAGCAAACAAAGATAATACCCTCGCGGGGTTCTTCAGTTCATCAATCTCTTGAACTCAATCCCACCACACCTTTTCGAGACGCTCGTCATCGAAAACATCCCCTCTGTTAGGAACATCCTTAGGGTGAGGAACGCGAGCACGAGATCTGAACACACGAGATCCCACGACAGTAGCAGGAACGAAGAACTCGAAGGAATGGTCAAAGAAATCAGACCCTTCCTCTTCTTCGGTGGTAGCGGCATCAGAAGCTTGACCTTGTGGGCTGAGAGGATCATCCACAATGATTTCCTTCCCGGCACGGTGATCGAATGCTTCACCCCCATGGCCGGATGCTTCCGCCGCTACCTCTACCGTCTTCGCTTCTGACTCCATGACTACCTCAGTGGTCGTAGCTGCTTTAGCAAAAATGTCACCTTCCACCACTCGAACGGTAGACGACCCTTCGACCGCCGCCACTGTCATTTCTCCGACTGCCGGAGAAATGACAGTGGGTTCCTCGACAGGAATGTCCTTGATGGTTACAGGGGTCGTGCTAAGATCATATAAAAGGAAACATGTCAGATGGCAAAAAGCAAAAGGTAAATACTGTTCTTACACTTTTGTCTTTCTATATACTTACGTGTGCCAGACTTGATCTTGAATTTGGAAGAAACCTTTCTTAAGGAAGATTTCTTCGACTTCTTCTCAACTATGTCTGGTCGAGACTCGAGTTGAGGAATGGTATCAGCCACGACCACGT
Organism: Phyllostachys edulis; assembly: GCA_036346405.1. Lineage (NCBI taxonomy): Eukaryota > Viridiplantae > Streptophyta > Magnoliopsida > Poales > Poaceae > Phyllostachys > Phyllostachys edulis. The sequence continues at coordinate 57,992,766 of CM070553.1, forward strand.
CTGGTCATGGGTCTTGAGCGAGCACTACTACTCCTTGAGCCTCCCCGGCTCTCGATGGTCGAGACTGCCTCGACCACCTCAAGGGCAAGATCGCTCTCGACCACGTGCACCGCTTTGGTGCGCAGCTTCTTCACAAAAGACATAAAACTCTTCCAGTTCTCCTTTCCTAGTTGCTTGATAAAGCCACGAGAGGCAGAAACTGTGAAAGTCTTATTGTTGTAGTAGAAGGGTACCTTGATCTTGGGGGCTTTGCGCTTGAGAGCATTGATGCTCGCTTCGATCGCCCTTGCTTCCTCTACAGCAGCCATGTATGCAGCAAACTTTGCAAAGGGCCCAGGCGGAGCAGTAGAGCTTGAACTTGCGCCGCCCTTGTCGGTGACTTTCACGAGCCGATGCTTCTTGGCCGAAGAAGTATCAACTTGCTCCACCGCCACTCCAAGAACCATCAGTACGACTTCTTCGTCGTTCCGACGGTTTTCCATGCCTACTTTCTGCAGAAATCAGAAAGAGAGATATTACAAAGTAGTCGTAAGTACTTCTACGGCCATCACCTTGTCGTAAGCTTTTCTACGACAACCCCCTGGTCGTAAGCTCTTCTACGACCAATACCTAGTCGTAAGTTTTTCTACGACTACAAGATCCTAGAGGTGAAATCAATTCTTGATTACCTTTAGGCGCTCCATCTTGTCCTCTGCGGACAGGACTGCCAAGATTTGAGGAGCCACCACATTCAGTGGCAAGGATTTCTCACCAATGAGCTTGACACGAGCGTCAATTTCCTTTTATGAGAGGTCTGCAGGAGCAAGTAAACTTTCAATAAGCCAAGTTCAAAATTAACAGAAAGAAGGTTAAGACTGGAAGTTTACTTACCGTCCTCGTAATCTCTGATCGGGGCTTGCGGCCCCGAATACCTCCACATGGGATGAGCCCTCTTCTTCAAAGGGCTAATGCGGCGCGTGATGAAATCTTTCACTATGTGCCATCCGGTAAGCTCCTCTTCCTTCAAGTCTTTGATGGCTTGAATGTAGGGGGCAATCCGGCCAAGATCCTTGGGAGTTGAATCCCAGGAAGAATCCTTCTCGGCCGGACTTCTAGCGAAAGAGAGGCTGTCTTCACTGGTCGTCTCCCAGTAGAACCACCTCTTCTTCCATCCTGGTCACGACGACCGGGTGAACATCTAAATATACTCCTTTGACTTCTCATCGTGGAGCTTCAGACTACAGCTACCGGCAACTCCAGCTAGCCTGGTTATTCCATAGAAGTACTGGAACAACTCCAAGTTTCCCGGAATCCCCAGGTAGGCCTTGCACGAGTAAACGAACACGGCCAACATCGTGATGGAATTGGGAACAAGGTTCACCAACTTCACCCCGAAGTGTTCGAGTACGAGAGTGAGGAAAAGGTGAGCAGGCAATCGAAGGCCACACTCACAGAACGCCTAGAAGATGGGAATTTGCCCAATCTCCCCCGACGGCCAATGCTGCCCAGCAGCCTTGATCCACTTCATGAACCGCCTCTTCGGGATCTTCTCGGCGGCGACCAAAGCCTTAATCTTGGTCGCATCCATCTCCGATTCGATCCACTGGGAAGCGGCTCTGGCCATCTTTCTCAAGGGTCAGAGATTTGGATTTGGAAAGATTTCAGGAGGACGCTCGATTTGGTCAGCGGCAGAGAACACAAGAGTTTGACGAACAGTGGGAGTGATTTGGGAAAAAGGTAAAAAACCTAAGTTTCACCCACGGTAAGTATTTATAACCGCACGCCTGAGTTAAATACGTGGTGACCCAACGGTTGCCACCGCTTCGGGAACCACTCCAATAGACAGGTTTATGAGAGTCGATTGAGATTCTTTAATTTGTTTGCTCGAGAAAACCGAGTCTATATTTACACCTCAAGCGAAATTACCTTCTTGACCAAGTTTTTTTCTGGTCAAATGCAACAGCAATCGGAAAGGTTTTGCTTCCGACTACAGTATTGCAACCACTTGGTGATCGTAAGATCTCCTACGACCACCTTGTAAGTCGTAAGGTTTTCTACAACCTTCTTGACCAAGTCAATTTCTGGCCAAATGAAACACCGGTCGAAGAGTTTTCCCTTCGACCACCATTCTATGACCACCTACTGGTCGTAAGATCATCTACAACTCATTTTCCAAATAAGTTATTTTCACTTGAAGCTGGGGGGGGGCTAGATGATGAGGATCTAATAATCCTCATTTAATTATTTATATGTAATTCATATTATGGATAATAATACCATCATATGGTTCTTGAGTATACCCCTTAATATTCATAAAGGAGAAACTGGAGGTCGTAAGTTCTTCTACGACCGCCCCATAGTCGTAAGTCCTTCTACGACTATCCCATAGTCGTAAGCTTTTCTAAGACTATGCCCTAATCGTAAGTTCTCCTACGATCAGTCTGTGGTCGCAAGCTCTTCTACGACCACCACTTGGTCGTAAGCTCTTCTACGACCAGTCCCTAGTCAATGGGGCTTACAGACATGTGGGCCTAGTCGACCAGGGAATCTTCTGCAGCATATCTAAAGATATGGGCAGTAAACTACGCTGGTATTTGTTGGAATAATGGCACGATTTAACTCTCTGTCATGGTGATAACTACCTCGCGACGTGGGAACGTTACTACTCCCACAATAATCTCCAGTAACGGCTCTATCATCTGAAGTATTAAGGCGCCCTTTGATCGAGAAATAGCAAAGACGCCCAAGCATCAGATAAAAGGCGTAATCATCAAGGAGAGGAGAGAGGAATCAGGAGCACAAGACGCCTCATTCGAGTCTTTCTCTTGATCTTGTAATCCAGCATACTCAATATATCTGCACAAGAGTAGGGTTGTTATTCTCTCCGGAGAAGGCCCGAAACTATATAAAAATCCCCGTGTCGTCTCTCTCTACGTGATTTGAGTCTTAGAGACCCCCCAAATCAAACAATCTTTACGTAAGTTCGGTTCTAAAACACCGACAATCCCGATTTATACTAGAGATATCATTGGAACTAGAAAGGTAATTAAGTGAATTAAAAAGGGGAAATTCTAAAAATTAGGACAACTTGGACCTTGGGCCTTTGGCCCACGGCATCTTGGCCCAAGTGGGTCAGCCATAAAAGGGGGCCAATGGGGGGCGGTAGCTCCCAAAGCCTAAGCTTCTCTAGCCCTGCCATCCACCTCCTGCCGCTGCCTGCCATGGCAACGTTTTTCACTGCCGTCGCCTGCCGTGGCAGCCCTTTCCTCTGTCGAGCGCCTGCAGCTAGGTTTGTTGAGCCATGCCATGGCAGCCAATTCGGTTGCCATCTTCTGCTGTGGCAAGGAGAGGGAAAGAGAGGGCAACAAGGGTTTGTCCAGTAGAGGAAAAGTGAAGGAAAGAAGGAGAAGAAGGAGGGAAGGAAGGAAAAGAGGACGAAATTCGCGGGTTTTCGTGATTCTTTGTGTTCTTCAAGGGTACCTCCTGTTAATTCCAAGGATTTGCCATGGTTTAGCCATTGTTAAGGTTGTAGATCATTTTTCTTAGGGTAAGATAGTTTTTCAGCATGTCCTAGTTCGTCGAGGTAAGATGCAGAATCTTGTGGGGGCGATTCTAGGTATTTACGATTGGATTAAGAGGTCAGTCAAATTAGAGAAAAGTTAGATAATCTCGTTAGCTTTCTAGGAAGTTTTGGTTCATTAGAATCAGAGTAGCGAGTGAAAAGTTACAGCCTTAGAAAGGTCGCTGTCCAAATTTTGGACGTAGCTGGCAGCCGTTGTGAAGATTGGTCAGTTTCTTATAGTAAATGGCAGAACTAAAATTTTGTGATAAGTTGAATAAGTTAGGACATTTTGTGTAGTTCTCAGAACTGGCATCGTTCATACCTTTTCAAGTTTTAGAATTAAAGATACGAAATTGTGAAGCGGACTGTCCTAACAGATTTTGGGACAGTCTTCCGGAAAGGAATTGGGGAACAAAACGGTAGAATAAGAGGTTTGTCATAACTAGGAAGTTAGAGGTCTTTTCGTGAGGATTCCATAAAGTCTTGGTTGGTTGAATTTTGATTTCAAATGAATAAGTTAGAGAGTTTTTACTACTGGGACAGTGGATTGTGCGTCCGGGTGGTTTTGGGTTAATTGGGTCGGTTTGGCGTTGACGTGCGATGACGATAAGTGTAAAGTGTGTGTTGTGATGTTGTGATTTTTCTTGCATTGTTTATCTAGGGAGTGTGGCCTCTAGTGCTTTATCGTCGCCTCGCTATCCAACTCCAAGGGGATAAAGAGGTAAGTGCATAGTAGACAGTGATCGATGGTGGATCGCTGTATTCTTTATCACTCGTTACCATTATATTATTTTTTTCTTTTATCTTATTTAATTTCAAACAATATGAGTGGTCATGATATTAATTGTATTGATGAATTCAAGAATGTTGGATGACGTATTATCGACGAACTTATGTTAAATTGAGTATTCATAGGCATCATTACGTGAAGAGAAGGTGATCATGGTGATCACATATCTACCTTGTTGGTAGAGACTCCACGGTAGTGTAAGAGATCCCCTATCCTTTTCGAGGATGGGATTGAGAGTGAACATTGTCGCGAGTGTTCACTCACGCTATACTAGTATACGCGAAAGGAGTTACATGTGGGCATGTAGTGTATGGATACCTTACATTTAATGAAAAGAGAATTTGATGATTGAGTATAAGAATAAAGAAAAGAAAACAGCTGATGTTGATGATGATATTGTTTATAGTTGATTAATCATTGCTCATTGTTTATTATTGTGCTTGCTGAGTCGTGGACTCACTCTTGCTCTATTGTTGTTGTTAGGTGTTTATGATGTTGCACATGGGAAGAGCTAGCGCACTTCGAACCACGTCATACATTCAAATAATTGAAACATTGGCCATGATACACATTGTTAGCATGATGATTTATAATTTGGGCTTGATATTATTGTTTAGCCTTAGTTGATAGGTTGGAGTTGATTATTCATTCAATAGACTTGATTTGATTGGTTTTGCTTTGATCTTGGTTTATTATCTTGACATGCTACATAGGAAATAATTGTCTATGATTGCCATACCGTTATGCTTGTGTTAATGTGACCTGTGGACGGGTTTTATCATTGATATGCTTGCTGTAATTTACTGATAATTGATGTTAAAATTGATAGTTAGTGTAGTTTAGTGGCATTCCGAGCTCTGTGTTGGGCCGGGGTGTTACACCTTCTAAGGGTAAGATATTGTTTCTGCTCTTCAACTATATTGTTCAACCAAAATCATGTATTACTTATGTGCTATTCAGCAGTCATACTACTATGGTCTGTCTGACCTGGGCCGCTCCCGACATTTTGGGGGCTCGGGGCGAGTCAAAAAATAAAGGGCCTTATACTCAAACATGAAAGTAGCAATATCTTTTACTTCAATTGCAAAGCTAATATTCATACATCACAAAACTTACACTCTCCTCTAGTCTCTAAATATCACTGCTAATAAGGACAAAGACCCATTAATATTATTAATAGGTCTAACAAAATATTGTCATAGATGATCCACTAAAATGCCCCTTGCTTTATTATCAATATTATCTCAATTTCTTGGATCATAGATATCTATAGCATAAATTGTTTTTTCCTCAACACTAAAGATTCTGTATTAGGTGAATTATCTAAGTTTTCATGGTCAGTCAAATTTTTATCACCCTCACTGATAGCAACTAAGTTTTCATGGTCAGTCAAATTTTTATCACCCTCACTGATAGCATTTTGCTCATCTAAATCGTCATTAATTAGGTTGTTCTTCAACATTACCTACATCCAATCCTCTAGATTTGTCAATGGCGTACCTTTGTGATTCTACTAGCTCCTATACTAATTTTTTGTTTTCCACATCCATTTCCACATCTAGATAAATGCTTTCTAGATGACATCTTACCACACAACAATATAATAATGGAACTACACAAGGAACAAAAGCACCTGGATTTTGATAATAGGATTGAAATTGAAGCAGTAGCTAAACGAGTCTACGAACAATTCAATGAGATAATATGTGAAAAATATTCTGAAACTAGAAAACACACAATATCTTTAGAAAATTAGTGTAAAACTACATAATCGAAACTAATAAAGGAGATCTTACCATAAAAAACCGAATAAACTAGTCCCCTTCTTCTTGACCCTCTCAGTGTCTCACAAGATCGAGCCGCAAGCATGACGACATGCAGCATGCGTCATGACGATCGATGAAGAGCCTGGCTCCCTGGCTGCTTGCTTTAGCTGATGTAATGGGCTGCTGCTTCATGAGTCATGAGTCAATGGTTTCTTGCTTAGGCTTTGTGCCAATAACTAATATGTCTTCACTTCAATCCTAAATTACTAATAAATATACATATGTATAGACAATATAGGTCGGGGCCCTATGTTTCGGGGGTCCTGGCGGTCGCACTGGGAGTTTTTGGTTCTTTTGGCACTGTTGACACGATAAATAACAAATTTACCCTCTCGCCAATGAAAGCAAAAAATGGCACCGCAGAGCTGTGTGGACGCATCACGTACCCTAGTCTGTGCTCTAGGGGCCCAAAATCCGTCATCCGTACAAGGCAAGTTCGGCCCCTAGGAACACGAACAAGGGAAGTCTAGCCCCAAGGGGCACGATGAAGGCAAGTCTGGCCCCCCTAAGGGCATGGACGCCCCCCTCGTAAGTGTCCATTATCATTTCATGTGAAGTTTGGGAATAAAATTTGAAATTTGGAAATAAAATTTGAGACTTCACAATGTAATTTGCGAATTACATGACGCGCAGAGTGCTCCAATAGTGCATTAGAAACAGCATGCATGTAACATCCAAAAGTTCTATTACCAAAATAAAAGTAATAAAGTTATTATTTTATTGGATTTTATGAGATTTACAAGAGTTTTATTGCTTTTCTTGAATTTCCTAAATTTTAAAAGTCAAAAATAAAATAAATTGATTTTTCTAGGATTTTCATGGATTTAAAGTTGAAAAGGAACATTTAATTAATTTTTTCAATTTTCTGGATTTTAAAAAGGATTTTTCCTATTTTCCAAAAATTAAAAATAATTTATGAGCAAAAATAAAAAGCCAACTTTAAGTTGGAATTAATTTTATTAACTTCAAAATAATTCAAGGAATTTCTGTGAATTTTTCTAGAATTGTTGAACTCTAATTGGTATTTTCTAAAAGCCTTTTGGATTTTCTTGCAATTTCTGTAATTCGAAAAAGTATTAAAAACCCGGAAATTCCATCCGGGTCGAATCTTTCAGACCCATTCTCTTTTTCTCTTTTCTTCCATGTATCTGGCCCATTTCTCCCAGTCCAGTCAGCCCGCGCCACCCTCTTGCCTTCTCTCTCTACCACTGAGGACTCACCCGTCAGCCTCCCTTCTCTCTTCTCCTTTCTTTCCTTCTTCTCCCCCTCGCTTTCTTCTCGAGCGCGTGCCACCGCCATTGCCAGAGCTTCGAGCTCTATCCGACAATGGGCAAAACGGCCCAATTTTGCTGCACCAACGTCGCCAATCTTATCCCCTTATCTCCCCGCACCCGAATCAAACTTCATCTTATCTCGTATCGCTGCCAATATCCTATTTTGCCGCGGCTCCGAAACGGACTCCAACGGCAATCCGCTAATACGGCCACGCCCCCACCCTATAAAAGGATGCCCCGTGCACCCCTCCTCCCCCTCATCCCACCTTGCCCCAATCCTCTCGAGTTCACTGAAATTTGAAGTTGAAGCCTCACCACCCGAAGTTTTTCCGCCGTCGATTCGGCCGCCGACAAGCTCACTCCGTCGCCTTTGTCTACGTTCCCGACATCTCCTTCACCCGCTCGTCCCCATGTGCGCACTCTCTCGACCAGAGGACCACTGAAATGCCCTTGCCACCATTGACCTAGCACCGCCGCCGCTAAACTACTCACCACCAGCCACTCCATTGTGCTCCACCGCCGCGAGGTAACACCTAAGGTTGAGCGTCATCTCCTCTTCATTTTGCGCACCTTTGCGTAGCTCGCCGTGGCTCGTAGCGCCGGCGAGCTTGTAGCCGAGCGCCGCTGCTTCCACCCTTCGACCAGGTGGTCGAAACTCCTTTGACCAGGTGGTCGAAACCTCCTTCCGACCATGTGAAGTCGAAACGATGAACAGTACTCGGAAAGTGAACAGTTTGGGACTTCGAACTTCCAAGGGCTCGTTCTCCTTCATACGAACTCCGATTTAGATGATTCAAATTTCTAAAATCATCTAAATTCAAGATCTAGCCAACTAAACTAAAATTATTTAATTTGGAGTTTATTTGTATTTGTATTTTCATTTTAATTTATTTGTATTTGTTTGAATTTGTTGTATTTTCGCATATAGATTTCGCCAACTCTAGGGAATTTGAATTAGGCGAAAAAGAGACCTACGAGCAAGGCAAGTTACATCTTTGATCATGTTTGATCCCATTATTTCAAATTATTTAAATTTTGTTTTAAAGTATTATTGCATGTTTATTTCTATTCAATGTAATTTAAATTCCTATTTTAAATTTATAGATATTCCCAATTCCTTTGTACAACCAATTTTGCCACTGAATCAAACATACCTTGATACCTTAGATAAAAATCTAGTTGATGCAATAGTATGAACTAGAACATTTTGAAAAATTAAGCTTAGCCATGCTTAGACTCGAAATATTTGATTTGTGAATTGTCAATCAAAAATCAAATGTTGTTTAAATTGTGTCCATAGCATTTGTGTGCCATGGAAGTTTGCAAATGATTTCAAAAATGAAATAAAATTGAAAATTGGTTTAGACTTGGGCGAAATGGAAAGTTGGTGGGTGCAAGTTTACACACAAGCTCAATTCAGTGAATGTTTGAGGCCCAGGGATTGTTTTGGAAGTCGCCCAGTCAATTAAGGACCAATCTGCAAGCTGCGAATTATTAAGCCAAAAAAAATCGTACTACCACAAGTCTGGATTGGGATAGACTTGGCTAATTAATTTGCAATATTTCAGTGTGGTTGTGCCATTCGGTTATGTGGGTGTCAAAATGACCTACTTTTTATGTAATCTCACATGGCGTGTAGGGACCCCGGATCTCCGGATCCAGGACCCTCTGTGTATAACTGCACTATTCCCTGGATCAGTAGCTAGTGCACACAGTTGCAACATTGGTGTAATCAAAACCGTACACCTAAACTATAGATGAAGCAGACAAATTAATATTTAATAGCAAAAGGACCTTATGGTCAAGTCTTACAAAGTTTGCCACGCAGGGCTAAGCAACAAAAGAGAGTTTGCAGCGGAAACTAAACATCCGGTGGAGGTCACCCAATATGCCCACCGGCAATCGAGTGAAGGACGCGACCTAATTCGCATAGTCTTCAAAGAAGTCTTCTTCATAGAACTCTGAGTTCACTGGTTCACCCTCCTCTGCTGATTTAAACAGAGGGCGCAAAGCCATGAGTACTTTGAATGTACTCAGCAAGTCGCAGAGAAATGTATGCAAGTAATATTCATGCAAGTAATATTCATGCAAGGTTTGACAAGGATAGCTTTATGGCTATTTTGCAGAAAACAATATTTGACAGTAAATACAGTAAGTAGATTGCAAAGCACACTTTTTAAAAGATTAATACATAAGTAATCAATTTTCTTTGAAACAACTAGTGAACACTCTGCCCACTTCCCAACCATCAACCATCTACAAGATTCGACCAACCCATTCTAACATTTCAAGAAAATCTACCCCTTGCGTGAAATCACGAGGCATGTCCGTAACTGGGAACACGGCTATTCGAATAGTTTTACACTCTGCAGAGGTTGTACAGCTTGACCCACAAGACACGAAGTTCTCTAGTTTGTTCGGCATATATCTATGCCACCGCTCACTACCTTAGGTAAGCAGTCTAGAGTACGTGACAAGGCCTTTACAAAGTTTTGATTTGACTCGGTTCTGTTCGCCAAGGGATTACCGTTATGGGCCCCCTCTTGCGCCATTCCCAACCAAAATAGAACCGAATCAAAGCATAGCTAATTAGTTGGCCAGGTCTATCCTAGTCTAGACATGTGGTTGTACGGTTAAGGCCCAGATCAATGGTTCAAAGTTAAGTCCTTAGTTGGTTGCTCAGACGAGACGTTTCCACATTCCAAGTGTGCGTTACGGCACCCACCTTTACCACCACCCACTCGTCCAAGCATAAATCATTTTCGTTCAACCTTGCCAAAACACAACATCCTTTATCAAAAGTGGCTTTGCCACGGTTCCATAATTCCTTTAGTCAAATTCATCTTTGTTGGGTTCAACCCAGCCAGAGGACCACCCCAGCCCTGGCACCACAAATTTTTAGTTAAGGTGACAACAAATGTCGTGGTCTCACACAGGACCATACTTCATTTTAATCAGCAACACTGGCCGCTACTACACAAGCCACGTACCGGTGCACTGGGGGTAAACTAATATTGAATGATTCATGGCGAGACCGACGTCTACCAAAGCATGTCTAAGCAAACACGATACCCATTTTGGTAGTACAATAATGTCCAACTAATAATTAACCATCCTAAGGTGTCCAAGGATTTATGTCATTCAAGGATACATGTCGTTCGCAATTTATCAAGGAGGCATAATGGCAATTAGGTATTTAACTAATCCCGAAACCATTTATTATAAAATTAGCAATGCATGTTTATATCAAACAATATACTTTTATAAATATGGGTTCAATATGATCAAAGGTCTATGACTTGCCTTCGTTGAAGAGTAGAGGTGCTTCAGTCGTCGGGTCCGAGAAATCTTCCGAAACGCCGGAATCTATACGTGCGAACAAAGCTAAATAAATAAAACAACTCCAAATTCAAATAAATACTAATAGGAAGACAAGGAATTTAGAAATTTGAATCACTCAAATCGGAGTTCGAATGAGAAAGTTATGGCCAAAGGAAGTTGGAAAAACACATAAAATGATGAAATGGAGATTTTCCTGATTTTCTGGAATTATTTTCCTAAAGAAAATCTGAAGAAAAGCTGTGCGGGCGCTGATCGGGCAGACACGTCAGCAAAAGGCTGATGTGGCGCCACGCGGCGCTGAGGTGGCGCCACGGTGGCAGCCACGTGGCTTGCCACGTGGGACCCGAAGGCGGCGCGGCCACCAAGGTCGCCGCAAGCGGCGGTCGCGGCGATCCGTGGCGAGGACACCAACGTGAAGAGGACGTCGTGGTGAAGCTGGTGCTCACGGTCTTGGCAACGCGGCACGAAGCGGTGGCCGGCGGCGAGGACGAAGAGCGGCGGCGGCGGAGGTTGAACGAGGCGGCGCGGCCGGCGTGGCTCGGATGAGGAGGCGCGACCGGTGCGCCGGCTTAGCGATCTTTGGGGTGAGGTCGACAACCACGGAGGTGCTTGACGGCGGCAAGGGTGCGGCGGAGCGAGCTTCGATGGCGTAAAAGCTTCAAATCTTGGTGGGCTAGGGCGAGGAAGAGAGGGGGAGAAGAGGGGAAAGAGAGAGGAGTGCGAGGCGGAGCACGACTAGAATAAAAGACATACATATTGTAGAGTTATTACAAACGGGGCCGACCGGCCAAATACAACCATAAGGATAACACAATGGAAGCAAATGCCATAAGATGGCGATAAACAAAAGAGAGCCACAAGGTTTGCCTTTAGCCCACAAGGCAACCAACCAAGACGCCTAGCTCGATTCCCAACAGCAACACATCTCACAAAAGTAAAGCCCTTTGGGCTCTACCTCCTCTGCAACAAAGTTATTAAGCAAAGCAAATGAGTACAAAGATGTACTCGCAAGACTGACGTGTAATATAACAGAACTATCGATAGCTACATGCAAGCTTTATTTAAGTGGATGAGGCTTTGGACTCATTTTAGCATAAATCGAGTTTTCATTTGCAATAATGTAATAGATTGAAAGCAATTTGACAAAGCATTTTTAATTGTTGAAATAACAACGATACAATAAAAATAACAACAACAGGAACAACCTGGAAGTGACTCACCCAAGTCACCACAACGATAGTATGAATTACCCAATTCATACCACCATCAAGTTTTAATTAATTGTTTAGTCTAGTTCTTGCGGGAAATCACCAAGCGTGTCCATAACCTAGGACGAGGCTATTCGAATAGTTTTAACCCTACAGGGGTATACCAATGTACCCACACGCCAGACCACCTTTTCGTCACATGATTTAGCACACTTCCTTTGGTATGCCGGCACGGCTAAGTCCTACGAGACATTTCCAATGGATGATGCTAATTAAGAGCCGCAATCCACGGGGATAAGAACACATTAGACAGCCTAACCGGTCTGCTAATGCTCCCCTCCCACACCACACATACACCCATTTAAAACACACCCACCGACCAGCTCATAATTAACACCTCCCAAAGTACTTAGTCAAGAGAGGTCCCATATCCCCCTCGTGTGGTTAGCACGCAAAAGTGCTTGGATCAATGGCGCAAGTAACTCGGTCCTTGGGGACTTAGGCACCATTCCGCTCACACCCAACAATTCACACCAACATCCATTGTGCCCAAGTCAATAACAATTTTGTTTTCATTTTTGTTTATTTACAAAGTAACAAGCACAAGATGGACATAATGGAATAATAGTTTTTGTGTGATCAAGGTTATCGACATAATGTCGACAACCGCCCATTTCTACCGTTATCTAAGCATTGCTAAGCATTATCAACGTAAACTACTAAGTGATAAGAGTCCATCCATCGAACTCTAAATCACAGCAAGATAATCCTAGGCTTAGTAGTAGAGAATGAACATTTACCTACAGGATATGCATCTATAGGCTCAACTAATCGATATTTCAACACAAAGTAGCATGCATACATACAAGTGAAACAAAGTATTAAACTTTAAGGTAATGGGACAATACTGGGATATGATCAAACTGCTTGCCTTGCTGTTGCTGTTCAAAATGTTGCTGAGGAGTGCTTTGGTTATCAATATGTTCTTCGGAACCTAACGAGAAAGCGAAAAAGAACCGATAAGAACAAAGAAAACAAAAAGACTCAACAGCAAACTTTCTCCGAATGCTCTGAAAACTTCACAGCAGCAAGAGCATGATTTATAAGGAATTTGGCAATAAGAACCAATTGATTTGGATTCTTAATGCAAAAGATATGAGCAAAACAATTCTGCTCAGCTTTATAAATCACAATTGCTACTGTTCAATGTAATTAAATTGCTTGGCACTATTTTCTATAACAGTGGTGAAGTTTAAATTTTTATGGTAAAACAAGCACCTCATAAGATGAACAACCCAATTGGATTCATCTCATTTGGAGCTATAATGCATTTTCTATAAAATTTTAAAGACAAGCACTTGAACAAAATTAAAATGCACAACTAAACTTTTTGGAAACACTAACATGATCAAAATTAATTTTACAGTAAAGTACTCTAATAGAGGAAACCAACAAACTTGGTTTCACCCAAAAATAAGTTACAGAGAATTAGTTATGCATTTTACAAGTTAAATGAATTTTTAATGTAGCAATTAAAGCCTACACATGTTTAAAGTTTTTTTCTGGATGTTCTGAAGCTATACTAAAGTTAAAACCATTTTTATATTAAATTTTAGTTTATAAAAGATTTATTAAAAGTGGAAACAACCGATTTGGGTCTAAAATGGATTAGTTATGAATTATTGAAGTTTAATACAATTTTCTGTTGAAAAAATAAAGCTTACCGGCTTTTTATAAAACCCCCGAAATATAAAAGACGTGGCCCAATCAGACTTCGCCACGCGGCGGACGCGGAGCGCTCCCGCGCGTGGGGCGGTGAGGTCCGATCGGCACAACAAGTCTCCGCCGTCGGATCCTGATCCCACGGCCCACAGAAGTGGTCCGAACGTCACTTTGCTGGAGAGCCCTCGATTTAGTGATGGACGGCTGGGATGGAAGAGGCAATCGGAGCGGTCCGAACTGCCCACTCGATCCGGGCCGTTGATCTGCAATCAAGGGGTCCACAGTGAACCAAGTGCCCCCCGGGAGAGAGAAAATGGGCAGGGCCCACCCATCAGTGACGGTGGGCGCGCGTGTGTGTTAAAACGCTGGGGGTTTAACACCGGGGCCCACCCGATAGTGAGAGAAGGACTCGGGGAGGTTTTTGAGAGGGTTTAAAAGCACAGTGGCTGGGCCCACTTGCTAGTGAGACAAAGCGGCGGCTTAGGACACACTAATTACCGTAATGAAGGATTAACCATTATTAACTCATGATTAACATTAATTATGTCCGAATTTAATCACAGTGCACCCGGTAGGGTTTTCAAATTCCCTGGGCCCCCTGGCAGTGGCTGTTAAGCCTGTTTTAGGACATAGTTAATGCTAAGCACTTCATTAACCCATGATTAATTAGGATTAGCAATTAATGACGCATTAAAACGCCCTAATGAGTTCGGAACAACGCCCAGGAAGGGTTTTCAAGGCGCTGGGGGGTTTTTAAGGCCACGGGCCCACATGCAAGTGGCTGAGGAGCTCCATTAAGACATGCCTTAAATACCAACCAATCATTAACATTTATTAATCAAATGATTAGCGCATTTAAAGACCAAATCTTTGCCCTAATGGCGTCGGCACAGTGCCGAGTTCATCCAACAAAAACTCCAGTGGACAAGATGGCTCGCCGCCGGCGACTAGAGCCTCGCCGGTGCAAACCGAAGACATGAATGGGTCCACAATAACCCCGCGGACCCAATGGAGGTGACCTCGCCAGCGGTGGCGGCGCAAATCGCTGGCGAGCCGGAGAAGATGACGGCAACCCATTCGGCCAAAAGCGAAAACAGCAAAAAGAGCTCTGCGTTGTTCAAGGTAGCAGGTTCCATAGCTCCTAGGGACTATTAGCAAAGTACCTTGGCCCAGTGGAGGCAAGGAGGAAGCCGGAGGAGCTCCGGCAACGCTGCACCTTGCCGGACTTGAGGAAGACAACAAGGAGAGCTCGGCCTAAGCAAAAATAAAGCCACCGGGTCATCACATTAGCCCCATTAGTGCTCAAGGAAGGTCCATGGGCAAGGAATAAGAGAATGGAGCTACTCACCGGAGTTGAGGAAGAAATGGTTAAGGTTCGGTTGATTTCGAACAGATTCCAACTTTGACCAATTCTGAAAATGTCAAAGCCCACTTAAGTTAGGGGTTTGCTCAAGGTGACTAAAGGAACAAAATGGAGCAAAAATGATTGAGAGGTAGCCACGGGAACACAAGCCTCACCGAGGTGCTCAAGCTCCAACAATGGTGGCCGAAAGCTTTTGGGAGTGGTTTGAGCTCATCAAGCACAGTGAGTGCTAGCCAAGCTCAAGGGGTGTTTAAAGAGTGCCAAGGAAAAGCCTGGGGGGTTTAAATAGACAAGGGAGGCACGGGTGAAGCAATGGCCACGTCCATGGTGGGCATAGCTCACGGCCAGGTCTAGGGCAAACCGAGTGGGTGGCTTGCAGAGGAAGGGTGGCATTGGGGGAGGCTCTCTGGCTTGCATTAAATGCCTACTGCAAAGAGTCGTTGTGAGGGGACCGGACATTGGCCTCTCCCACGCATGCTCTGGTCATGGCGGCATGGTTTGCACGGCAAAGGACAAGGCTAAGGAAAGGGATGACATTGTAGCTAGGGGCCCCACATGTCGGTGAGCTAAGCCAAAAAGCCCCAAGCTGGTGCAGCCGAATGGGTTCAGCCCAACCATAAGTCAGGGTCGGTCGGACCAAACCCATAACAGGAATTAGACTATAGGGTTTTGGATTTAACCTGGGATTTTGAAGAATTTTTAGAGAGAGCAATTCAACTCCAAAAATTCTGAAATTTTAAATGGAGGTTGCTGACTTTAGAATTAATCTCCCATAAAATTTCCAAAGGTTTTAATGCACTGCATTTTTCTCAAGAAATTCCAGAAGGTTTGATAAGGGGTTTGACCAGAATTTTGACTGGTTTGACTTGCCTCCAAAAATTATCCAATAATTTCTAAAAATTATGAAATAATTCAGAGGTGTCACATGTCATTCCTAGGACCAAGGAAAAATATTTACAGGTGTTTGGCACAAGATTTTCACCAGGAGGTTTTTGGGTTGAGTCAAATGAGGATTTTGATTTTGATTTCCATAATCCCTTTACAAGAATTACAGAATTGTTCAAGGACTTCAAGATGCAAGAAAAGTTTTAATTTCTACTCATTTTCTTACATTTGAAGCAAAGACTTAGAATTGGGATGTTACACGGCGCAACGGGACGGGACGACGATAGGGCTAGGTCAAGGCGAGGGAGCGGCGCGACTCGGCGAGATTCGTGGCGAGGTGAGCACGGCGGGGAGCACGGGGATGGGCGGTGCGGCAAGGAGCACGGGGACGGGCGGCGCGAGGACGGGCGGCGCGACAGGGAGCACAGGGACAAGGTAGGGCTAGGCGAGGAGCGGCTTGGCGAGAAACGCGGCGAGGCCGACACTGGTGCATACGCCGAGAGGTTGAAGACGACCGAAGGCGGTGGTCGACAAGCAGGCCCGCAGTCACGAGAGAGAGACGGAATCGGGAAAGGCGGCGATGGCAGTCCGTCCGATTCGGACGGACGGCAGAGATCGGTATACATGGCTGGTCGGAGGAGCGGGCCATGGTGAAAGCGGGTGACATGACGGGAGGAGAATGGGTCAAGAAATTCGGCCCAAAGCCAAGGGGGGGAATTTCCTAAGATTTTTGATTTTAGAAAATAGCTTAAGACGTCCAAAAATTCTAGGAAAATTCACAGAAGTCCCTTGAATTATTGAGAACTTAATAAAAATATTTTCAGCTTAACGATTGCTTTTAATTTTTGCAAATAATTATTTTTAACATAAGGCAAAAGGAAAAACCAACTTTAAAATCCAACTAAACTCAACTAAACCAACTTGCATTAGTTGAAGTTTAATTAATTCAATTTAAATAGCTTTTAAAATTCTAAATTACAGATTAAGCTTTAGCGAATTAATAAAACCAATTGGTTAGTTTTTAAAGTTTTCAAAATTTTCAAAAAGCCCAGAAAATTTGGGATGTTACATGGCGCAAGAGCGGGCTTTTGGAAGATGGTTTACATTGGAATGACGCATTGTAAAGACCTTGTGATAATCACTTAGTCGCACACCTACAGAAGTGTGTGAGCGGACAATAAAAGTCGATTATCCCTTGTAGGTAAAGCTGTACAACCTCTGCAGAGTGTCAATTTATTCGAATAGCTGTGTCCACAGTCATGGACATGTTGAGCAAAGCCTTTCATGGATTAGACTTTTGTTTTGTTTTAAAGTTATGCGAATTATGGATGCTACCATATTTGTTTACTGTGTGAACTAGCTACTGATCATGGGACTAGTTCAGAAATACACAGAAAATTTGGGGGTGTTATTCCCTGGTCCAACAATGCACAAATCAACAAACCGAAAATCACATAGGATATGTGTGCCCTGTTTAGGAATCGAAAATAGGGAGGATTGGAACACAGTTAATTATTCTTAGCGGCCCATCGTCCCTTCCCCTTGTCTCCTGACTGCCCATGGCGGTGGCTAGTCTCGAAGGCAGCTCTGTTCTGTGAGACGGGCTAGAAGATTGAATGATGTTAGTAGAACGTAAGGCGAAATCAATAATCAGGATACAAATTGAACATAACTTACTTCTTCGATCCGGAGGGTGCTAGGGTGACGGGGAGCGCTAGGATGGCCACCAGTCTCACTAGCAGGAGTCTTCCCCTTGTCGTCCGGTGCCTCTTCAATAGGGTTAGGTACCATCATTCGAAGCGCTCGGGTCGCTTTGCGTAGTTGAACATGCACTTCTGCTCAATGAACGACCTATCGTACATGTCAGGGCCATCGATCCATTGCAAGAAGTTGCAACACATCTCCGGCTTCCATTATGCGCGAATGAAGTTAGGGATATGTGGAATCCAATGTAAGATGTCGAAAATCGATGTGTGTGTAAGATTCGCTTACGAGGATGTTCCCGCACATGTAGTACGCCCGGGCTGCAGTCGCCGAGTGTATGGACTGAATGATCTTCGCTGGTTCTTCGCACACATATTGCGGGCGTGGAAACTCTGGTGGTACCGGTGCATCCTTTATAGAACAATCCGCGTAGGTTTTAGCCCTCTTGGCAAGCCAGTTGCACTTCAGCGGCATCATCGCATAGAAGTCCGACGAGTCTGACATCTCCAAGGTCGACCTAAGTTATGCTCTAGTTCATAAAACAAGGGTGAGTTAGTTCGGAATAAATAGAATGCCAAAATACATACCCGTTAACATAAAATGACGTACACAAAGGCACAAATATTATAACACTACTCGTTTACATAAAATGATGGTCCCCTAACATGCAAACAATATAATTAATTATGACATAGAATGACGCCTAGACGAGCTCGGTTTGTTGGGGCAATCCTTCATGGAGTGGCTAAGGGTCTTGCATATCCGGCACTTCCTCACGTGGCTCTGGCCCCCACGCTGGTTGTCATCCATGTCGTTTCAGAAGCATTGCGTCTGTCGTCGTCCCTTCCCAGTTGCCTTAAATGCTATGTTCGGGCCCAATTCCACCCTCTCCGACCAAAGATCCCTATAGTTTATATCCACACCATACAAGTGGAACTCCGCACTTCATGTCCCGAAAGGATGGTGCATGTCATAGTACTCGGAGATGTACGGCATATATATATATATGCCTGACTTGTGTGCATGCCTTGTACACATACGAGCATAGCTTGTGCAGGAGCTTCGGCTTGTTGCTAGTGCATGTAGCGACATCACTGAGGGTGCAAGCATGTTTCCTTTCCCCCCTGGCATGACTGTTGACATATTTCTGTCTCAGCCGAATCTCGTACTTCCTCCTTAGGCCATCGATCACCCGGTTGTTATGCGTACGAGCTTTCTGCATCTTCTGGTCCATATACCTCTGCATGTTCTCATACCACAACTTCCCTTCTTCCAATTGCTGCCTTGCTGCAGTGGCTCTATTAACGAAGTAACCAATCAGGAGAGTCCAGGTCTCCTCAATGATCATGGCGATAGGGAGGCACCACACACATTTCAGCATGCTATTATACACCTTGGGCATATTGGTTGTTATAATGTCGTACCTCGCATCATCAGTGTCATACAACTGGGACTATTTCTCTAAATCAGGAGCGTTGAGATTAATCCACTCGAAGAAACTGATGGGGCTCCTGGATTCCTCTCTCGTGCCCTGCTGTCCCTCTTGTACCTCTGGAGGGGACACTCTTGTATGCCTCGTAGTTTGATGTTCAAGGTCTCTCCAGATGGACTCAAACTTTTGGCTCTGGTTTTGCATGCAAAACGCCTTGAACGTCTTCATTAGTTCCTGACTGTGGAACTGCATGAAGAAATTCGATGCAAGATGCCTGATGCACCACCAGGTTTTCATGTCGTTCCATTGGTAGGGGGTTCTGTCCCATTCTTCATGGTGTTGAGAGTAGACAATATCCTAGCATTGCGGTCTGTGATTGGGCCGGTCTCCCACAACTACCCGCTTGATATTTGTCAGGAATCACAACCAACTAGATGTGTTCTCATTCTCTACGATGGCAAAACCAACCAGAAGAAGCTGGTCATTCGCATCGATCGCCACTGCGGTGAGAATGGTGCCTTTGTACCTCTCGGTGAGGAAAGTGACATCCATCGTGAGCACCGAACGACAGCAGTTGAAGCCCTCTATGGCTTGGAAGAAAGCCCAGAATACACGGTCCAGTATGTAGCAATTAGGGCCTCCATCAGGATCTTCTCTTTCCACCTTGTTTATGTTCGTGCCGGGGTTTGCTTCGGCAATTTGGTGAAGCATCCTTGGCACAAGGTTGTACGTCTCCTCACATGTCCCGAACATGGCCTCGATCATCTTCTGCTTGGCTTGTCAGACCTTGCTATAATTGAGACTAATTAATTAGGACTAACTAACTACGAGTAATTAATTCCGCCTAAACTAAATATGAAAAATTAATTATAACTAATTAATTGAGACTAATTAATTAGGACTAACTAATTACGAGTAATTAATTTCGCTAAACTAAATACAAAAAATTAATTACGATTAATTTAATTACAACTAATTAATTAGGACTAACAAACTATGAGTAACTAATTCCTCCTAAACTAAATACGAAAAATTAGTTACGACTAATTAATTAAGCCTAATTAATTTTGACTAATTAATTACGGTAAATAAATTAGGAATATTTTAATTACGACTAACTAACTACAAGTAATTAATTATGACTAACTAACTACGAATAATTAATTACGACCAACTAATTTGAACAAATAAATTGTGAGGAACTAAATACGACTAATGAATTACAACTATTTTAATTACGACCAAATAATTACGAATAACTAACTACGATAAATTAATGACGACTAAATACCTTAACACTAACTACCCAGTTAATAAACATAACGCATACAAAAAAATTACCTCATCTAAAAGGTCTTCACTTGATGTGGAACTAACTCTACTAAAACGACCGCTAAACACTGCTCTAAACACTCTCAAATCGACAACAAAATCGGAACTAATTTTGGCCGATCGAGCTGCCTCTTGCTCGATCGATCCTCTCTGCCTTTCTACGCAGAGCGGAATGGTTTGGTGTGGAGGAATGAGAGCGCATCGTCGAGTTTTATAGCCGTGTGAAGGCTAACCGCAAAGCGACGAGACAGAATCCGATTCCCTCCCACAGGCGATGCGCCGGGTTTTTCGCGCATGTTGGGGACAACGAGAATCCGGGACATGCCTGGAATTCATTCGTTCGAACCATAAAAAATCATATGAAACGACGGCTGGTGGAGGGGGCATCTATGCCCCTGGCGCACGGACCAGAGGAAGTCCGCCCCCTAGGGGTATGGACGTGGCATGTCTGGCTCTAGGGGTACGGTGGAGGTAAGTCCAGACCCCTGGGGCACGAATTGGACGACGTGGCACGTCTGCACAGCTCCACAGTGTCATTTTCAGCTTTGATTAAGTGAGGGGACTAAATTTGCTATTTACCAAAAACTCTTGCCCTGGCTGCACAGGCCCAGAAACGGCCCTGTGTATGACCTTTGTATGTTACTATGTTACCTCCAGTTAGAAAAACAACTCGATGGAAGTATCTCGGTGCTTGTGAGCTCATTTGCGTTTGCTAGAGGCTCTTTGTAGGAGCTATGCTATTCTTTAGCTTCCTGTCTTGTTCACATTACCACGAACAAAACAAGGCTATTCAAATAGAGGTTTTCCATGTCATCAAAGTGTTAGATCAATATCTTTCATTAGACATTATAACTTTATTTTATTTTCGTTAGTTAAATAAAAAATAAACATATTTTCGCCTGTAAATCAGTTGTTTGCCGCCGATCAGAACAAGCCACCTGAGATCGGGCACACTGGTCACCAACAAAAACAAGCTCCTTAGGTTCGTAGACTCTAGACAAAGGTAAATTTGTACTTTAATTATTTATATGTTCGCAATAAAGCAAGATTGGCTCTCTTAAGAAAATTTATCGTCTTTTACGCAGAGGGTAAGCAGTTCGAGGCCGACAAAGCTCAGGTTATTGCCGAGATCTGGGCGTTGTAATTAAAGAATTGGAGAAGTTGATATGCAGAGTGGTCTCTTCTTTTGTTTGTTTCATAATCGGCTGTCAAGTTGTTTCCAACCTACTCGTTTTTGGGCCTGCAAAACAGAATGTGCTACATGCATAGTCACTTGTTAATTTGAGAGTATATTCCACAGAACTATAGGTTGATGTTAAAACTACAAGTAGTTTGGCAAAAAAAAAACATTTCAATAAGCTGTCACCGTCGAATCCTATTACATTCAACATAATCTAACAGGTGGGACCCACCTACTAATGGCCACCCCTCCACACAAGAACGTTAAATAGTTGAAAAGGTAACTAGAGAAGCTACAACTTCCAAAATACGCTGTTCATGTTGTCTGCAAAGAAATGATTTGGAATTATGAATAAATGTATAAATTATTGTAGTGGCAGAAGTGCACTTGGACATCCATGGCTGACAATAAAGGAGACAATAGAGGTGTAAACTGTTTCCTTAATTCCCACTCCAAGTGCAATGTGGATGCTAGTTATTCAGACTGCCTCCATATTTACTGGGACACTACACTAGTATCAAAGAGTTGTCTCGGATGCGTCCATTGCTACGTACGGTGCACACATGAATCATTTCGTTTCTCTGGTGGCTTCATGCAGACAACGCTGTAAAGCGCATTATTGACAATAACACAACTACTGCCTTAGATAATCTTGTCACAAATAAATACAAGCGGTACATAATAGATGCCGCAGGATTTCTTAAGGAAGCACGTCTGTGGGGCATCAGAGTCTTGATTTTGCTGACGAACCCATAGCAATCATCACTTTACCGACGGCCTTCCTGTCTCTCAGCGCAGCAAAAGCGAGATGAGCCTGTAGAAAAAAAGTGTTATCACCATACTGAATCTAGCGCAAAGTTGTAACATCCCAATTTCCGCCTCTAGTAAAAATTTTAAATTAAATTAATTAATTCAAAGATTTTGCCTTTAATTAGAGTTCTTGTTAAATCAAATCCAAAATCCAATTCTCAATTCAACTTCGAACCAAACTCCATCAATCGCAATTTGAATTCCAAGTCGAATCAATTCTGATTTCCATCTTCAAATCAATTCGAATACGAATCTTTGTTTCTAACTTCCAATTCTGTTTCCAAATCCAAAAATTCAAATTTCGTAATTTGAATTTTTCCACGAATTATCTTCAGGCCAAACCCAACTCCTTTTCTCCGCACCCTGACCCACTTCTTTCTTCCACCTGACCCGGCTCCTCTGGCTCTGCTCTATTTTCTGCCCCTCGCCCTCGCCCACGCCCACGCCCACGCCCACGCCTAGCTATGCCCAAGTGTGACCGCGGCGCCAGACTCGACCGAGCCAGCGCCAGACACCCGAAAGCAGAGCCACCACAAGATCCCATCCGCAACGCTTTTGCTCCGCGCGCCGTGCGCATCATGCCGTGTCGCCCGCTTCTTCACTGCCGCATTCACACCACACCATTGCAGCAAGCCTTCATTGCGTTATCATTTCGTCAGTTTCCAAACCGAGCCAGTAACGTCTCCGTCGATTTCGCTCACAGCCGCGTCCATTCAACTCCGGCCAAGTCTATATATTGAAGTCTCTAAGCCACCTCACCCCTTCGCACTCCCCTCTACTCTCATACTCACCTGAGCACCATCACCACCAAATTTGTCGTCTTCCCGAGCGCAGGCCGCCACCTCGCTTTGTGATGCCATTGCTCCGGTGAGATTTTTGAAGTTCTAACCACATCGCGTCGTGTTCCCGTGTTACGTGAACAATTCCCCCCAACCAATTTTACTTTTTGTTGCAGTTCTTCGTCGAATTTTGTTGTTTTCTTCCTTCTGGCCGAATTATCTCCGTCGCTCGATCTCTTTTTCCGGTGAGCTCCGAGCCTTGCTTCGTGCGTCACCACGTGTTCTCGGAGATTACCCACCTTTTCCCCAACTCAATTTTGTCTCTCTGTCACCGTGGCAAGCCGCTGTCACCGCCACCATCTTCACCGCTGCAAACGTTGTTGCCCCGCCGCCTCGGCCACCCAAACCTCCCGTCGACCCGTGCTGTCACGGTGCTCATCGTCGCCGCCTCCATGATCAAGGCCATCGCATTGGCGCCATCGGCGCCTCCGCGCCCAAGCCCTCTCGCGCACTTCTTAGTCGCCCCCATGCTCCTCGGTAGCGTCGCCACCACCTGTGGGTAGGGAACCCCGCCGAGGTTCCATTTTGGCCGTCGGTCAACCCTCCCTTGCCGCCGCATACCCGTGCCGCCTGCGCCTGTGCTCTGTTTTCCTTTCCCTGTTCTTTCTCTTGCATTCACTCCCTCTCAATGACAGGTGGTCTCTACCTGTCCCTACCTGTCATACTCTCTCTCTCCCTAGTGCTTTCTCTTCCTCAATGACAAATGGGCCCTTATGTCATACACCGTGAGTTTGCATTATAAAATCAGGGCAGAATATTCCCTCCTTTCCAATTTTCAAGATTTTCTTTCCGACAAATCTTCCAGAAGTTCGTTCTCTTCCGTACGAACTCCGAATCAATCAATTCTTATTCCTAAATTCATAATCTCTCTAATGGTAGTAATTATATAATTTTTGGATTTTATTTATTTTTCTGTTATTTATTTTGTCTCGATTCGCGCGTGTAGAGTCCGACACCACTTTGAACCAATCGGACGCGTTAACCTCCAACTTCAACGAATGCGAGTCTCCTTTGAACATTCTGTACCTATGATTTTAAAAATATGTTTTTAGTTTTAAAGTAATACGCATTGCTATTTCACATAAAATGATGAGTTCAAATTGTAGATTTTAGTTAAACCTAAAATTGTTAATGTTTTCATTTGAAAATTGTTATCCTTATACCTTGGTAACCCTAGCATAGTAATTCCGCAATATTGATTACAACATTATGGAATAGTTAAACATGGTAGAATTGCTTAGTCATACTTTTCAGTCTTGATCAACCTTTGAGGGGGCAACCATTATAGTTTGGAAAATGTATGACATTAGGTAATGTCAGTAATTGGAAAATAAAATAAAATGGTGGAAATTGTTTAGACTAGGGTGAGTGGCGTGAGTTTTGACTGTCTCGCCTTGGTCAATTAAGGACCGGCACTTGTTTCTATTCAAACCGAGCAATATCGTACAACCACATGTCCTAAATGAGAAAGACCTAGCTAGTTAATTTACTAGGTCCAGACATTTAGCCTGTAGGGTGTAGATGGTAGTAGTTACCTGAGTAGTGCAGACAATAGTAATTGACGTCCATATCTGTCGGGGCTTGTGCCAGACGATAGTAATTGACATCCATGTCCGGGCAGGTCGATGGTAAATGACATCTATAACTTGGGATTAAGCTTATCGGGCAAACTAATGTAAGGATAAATTATTGTAAAAGTTTTGTGATAATCGCTTAGTCGCATACCCAAGGAAGCGTGTCACGGCCGACATTATAAGTCGATTATCTCGTGTGGATCCAGTTGTACAACCTCTGCAGAGTGTAAAACTATTCGAATAACCGTATCCACGGTCAAGGGCGGGTAAGGTGCGTTTTTACATGATAGATTATAGTTTTATTTTTAAAGAATTATTTTGAAAATCCAAGAGTAGTTCGAACTCCTAGATTGTTGTTCTGGCAATTAGAGCCAGTTGGGCAACTAGAGCCATACTCATGAAAACTTGGCGGTTAGAGCCACATTACTAGTGACTGGTAGCTAGAACCTTCACTAGACAATGATTTTAATTTAATTATTGAAACTACGTTTATCAAATGTACTTTATGAAAAATATTTAAACATAAAATATTGCTTTGTGCAAAAAAAAACCCTATAAGTCCATTCGTTAAAGCTATGTATGTGCATAATTCCCAAGACTCGTGGAGTACTTTATGTACTCACATGCTACACTCAAAACAAATCCCAAAAGCCTTCAATGATGTCAAAGACGACTACAACTTCTACGCCTGCGGGTTTGACGAAGGATATCCGAAGTATTAGGCTGCGCTCCCTAGTCGAATGCCAGTGGGTGATTTGATGGGCCACCTCAGAGTTTATTTTTATTTCCACTGTTGTGAGACTCAAGGTCTTTTGACCGCATTTGTAATAAGTGACCTTAAGGATGGTATTTGTTTTATGTTATTTTGTGATTCAAATTTGTAATCAACGCTGTTTTTATTGTGTACACGAGCTACTGATCTGGAACTGATGCATAAATACACGGAGAGTTCGGATTCAGAAATCCGGTCCCAACAAAAGCTAGGAATGATTATCGATTGGTCAGAGCTGCAAGGAGAGACACTGGTGCGAAAGTTGAAAATGATATGGTTAAATGAATGAGGCCACAAAACACGGGGCACATTTGAGAAGCAGCTGCTCCACACAGATGCAAGAACATGAGAAATACAAGTGATTTTTGACTCAGATCAGAGGGGTTCTAAAACTCCACCATGATCCATTTAAGAGCTGGAACATGAGTAATAATTATAATGATGATGAGCCACGTACTTCCCGACCTGAACATGCAAATCATTTTATTGAAGATGGTTTGGCTTACATTTGCCAATATGACCAAGAGGTTTGGTTAAATTTTCTTGGAACTTGGAAATAATTTGCATTCGAGAAATAAAACACTAGTATTGATGCACAGTCACGGAGAAGTGTTGTTTTCTTTAGATAGTATGCTCAGCAGCCTAGCAATGCCACATTAAAATGCCACACATAGTTGCTTCTTAAGTATAATACACACCTACTTTGAATTTCTAAGCATCAAGATTATAGCAAAGTAACCAATATATAGAGGAGGCAATATGGCAGTCCAATGATGCAAACAATGCGAGAAACTAAGTTACACAACCACATTGAAGTGTTGCCGTCAGGATAGGTTAGGCCATGCGATGGTAAGCATGACAAGTGGTTCATGTTATTAGAGCTTCCTGCCTACTGCAACTATTGTGTAGTTTGTTCAATTGTTGCTTACCTCGGGGAGCCTGTAGGTGTGCGAAATTTGAACTGTTATCAAACCCTTTGAAAGCCATGAAAGGAGCTCGTTGACGGAGTCAATGAGTACCGGTGGCTGATGAATTAAGTAGCTTCCCCAGTACAGACCATGAATTGTCCAGTTCTAAAACAGCACACCACAATTCGTTAGTAGTTTCAATAAAAATAAATTCTGTGGAAAGCACTTTTACCAGTAATCAGTATCCTTACTACATAAGTTTCTTTGTAGTGCTCTAAATATACTGAATTTCATAATCTTGACCATCTTATATTCTAGTTTTATGAAATAACTTCAGATTAAAATAAATGCAACTTTAGATTGACTGATTATATCATTTTTCCGATTTCCTAGCATCTATCATTCTGGTGCAATTTCAATATTGCTGACCATTTGGTACTGATTGATGGATTTTAAATTTAAGTTCAATGTGATGTTGCAGGAATTCAGACTTCAGTGGCGCCTCTTTCCTTTAGCAAGCTATTATAAGAATATGTGGGTTAGATTCTTCTGATTCTAGAAATGCAGTGCAAAGACCAACCAGGGCACACAGCAATGAACCGAAATGCTGAAAGCCAACATTCAGTAAATTCCACTAATAAAGATCTCAACCTTGATATTTCTATACATGAGTGTACCTTAACAAGAGCAATGTTCACACGAATAACTGGTACATCTCCGCTGGCAAATCCAATGACCAGAATATGTGCACCCCAATTGAGAAGTTTCAAGCTATCTTGTGTAAGTTTGCCACCAACAGGATCATATAAAACATCGACACCTTTGAGACCTCTAGCCTTTAAAAAGGACTTGGCACTTTCTATAATATTCTCCTTGCTCGAATCAATTACATGATCAGCTCCTATGGACTTCAGATACTGCAATTTCTCAATTCCCCTGAAATCAAGAAAAATAATATTTACGTACAAAAGACAAGATGGTTAAATAAAAATATAAAATAGCAACCATCCAATAATTATCTTATCATGCCAATCACCTAGCAACCGCAATAACAACAGCACCACAAACTTTTCCTATTTGTACCGCAGATACCCCAACACCACCAGCAGCACCAAGAACAAGTAGCACCTGAAATTACAACCTTTATTAATGAGAACCAACAATTTACTAGGAGGCATACCTAAGATAGTTGCATACTAAACTTATGTTTGATATTTGCTAAGGGTATTTACATGCTCCATATATATATTTTTTTCCTAAATATTAAGAGAATCAACATATACAATAAGCATCACTCAATGCAAATCTTCACATGTATGCCTATTAACTGTAGGCACTACGGTAGCTCCTCAATCATAGGAGAGAAAAAAACTCTCTTATGGATTAGAGAAAAAGAAAAGAATCAAACCATATATCAGATGGTGGGGTCCCAATTATAAGGGTTCTAATTGGACATGACCTATATGGAATCTTAATCAGCATGGTGTGAATGCGCTCTATACTAGAAAACTGTAGAATTTGAGTTGTGTAGAAAATTCACGACATAAATATCATAGCAGACAAACTATAAGGCCTGTATATGACCAAAAATGGTCTTTGGAATAATCAAAAGTTGAGGCCCAAATGCCCAATACAACAATAAGCTAGCATCTTGAGGTCAACGAACTGCGAACAAGGCTGCGGAGTAGCAGCAGAGATAATGTCTCCATGAAGTAACCCGAGAATGTAGAAGGCCATCCCAAAGAAGGAAAATGTATGAATTTAAGTTTTGTTAACTACTGTTACGAATATGCATGTAGAGGAAGTAAGGAAGACATTCTATCCTGTCAAATACAAAAGTAAGGAAGACATTCTATCCTGTCAAATACAAGTGCATATACACACAAATAAAACATGCAGTCCTATTATAAATCTTTCTAACAATTCATATGGATCTAATTAGCGACACTAAACCAGTGTCACTCAAAGAATAACCATCTCACAAAATTTACAGTCAATATTGAGGGCTTAAAATTGACCAAACATGGAGGTTGCAAGCTTTAAATGATACTTTGAAAAGTTCTAAGGCTTAAAATGATATACTCCCAAAGTTAAGGGGACCAAGAAATGACTTTTGCCATTTACAACAGCTAGGATTAGAAGTTTAGAACTAATGTAAGTAAAATTCTAGAGTCCAACATATATTCCTAATTCATCCCAATT
The DNA here is from genome assembly GCA_036346405.1 of Phyllostachys edulis. Classification (NCBI taxonomy): domain Eukaryota; kingdom Viridiplantae; phylum Streptophyta; class Magnoliopsida; order Poales; family Poaceae; genus Phyllostachys; species Phyllostachys edulis. The sequence continues at coordinate 58,021,470 of CM070553.1, forward strand.
CCTAGGAATTGGAATTATACCCAATTAAATTCATATTCATATGGATCAAGGTTTTCAATCCATAATCCAAGTTTTTTTTGGTCTGAAAACAATTCATAATCCAAGTAGAATTTGAACCCATTCTTCACAATAACAACATTAACTAAAATATGCAGCACATGGAAATGCACAGGTTGATGGCTAGAAACATTAAAGAGCATCACAGAAGGGGAAGTAGAATATAAATTACAATTTAGTACATCTCCAAATAAATATCCAATCAAGAATAACATAAAAAAATGTCCAGTGGATATAGACAAAAAGGTGCACATGGGGAGCCCACCTGACCAGCCTTTAGTTGAGCTCTGTGAACAAGGGCCAAATGTGATGTACCAAATGCAACAGGTAATGCTCCAGCAGCAACCAGGTCACATCCATCAGGCACTATGAATCTGATTCACAATAACATGACACCGATTTAACAGGAAAGCTCACCACAATAAATAAATGGTTTTGCTGTTTTTAAGTTGCCTGATTTTAAAAAAATTTGTCAATTTTCCTGTCCATTAATTTAGCTTTGAGATGTGTGTGTCTGATTTTCATTTTGATCCAGTGGTTTAAAAAAGTGAATTTTACTTAAGAAAAAAAATCAGTAACCATGTAAATCCACATATTATAACACAACATTCTTTTGCTTTCTGTAATCATTTCATTACAGAGGTAATTGTTGTACTCTGCAATCATAACCGCAGGCATTATATTAAAAGATTTGTACATTGGTTGTTACTAAGATAAAAGGTTCAAGGTGCGAGAGAACATATGAAAAAACAGGAGGCCTACTGCATGGCATGGTTTGGCTAATAAAATCTAACTCGAAATAAACACAAAAACAACCATCCAGTCCATCACAACATTAGCAGCATCAATATTTGAGGAAACCACAAAATTTATTGCTCACCCAAGGGATCTATTGCGGCATTCAACTTTTTTAAAACTCTCCTATAATCAATTGTTAAAACTCTCCAATATGAATCTCACAAAAAACAAACTGAAATATATTATCTGCACAATGATTGCCTATCATGTGTCCAAGCAGCAAACAACCCTGATCATAAGCTAGTACACCATCTGCAATGCATTTACAGAGCTAGCAGAAAGATTAACAGAACCCTCATAGACACGAAAAGGAACAACAAATCCTCGATGGTGTTGAACCTTCATTTATGACAACCGCTGCCAAGTACCAAAATGAACAGTTTCAATAAAACAATGAAAATCACTTGTGCTTGTCAGCGCATCAACTCTTGTCCACCAGATGGATCACATCTCATGCATAGCTCGGGCTCATCTTCACTGGCAGACTCGGACCACTCACTAACCTCCCAACCGAGTCTCACGGTTACGCGAGCTACGTGATCCACTTTTCTCTCGCTCTGTTGTACATGCGCTTGGCAATCTCCAGCGCTCATTGTAACGCCTATATATGGCACCCACATATGAATGTATACTGTGTGTTGATTGCCATAACAATTCTCATGGTATCAGAGCAGTTCGATTCTTAAAAACTGTTCTCCTTTTTTTTCTTCTTTCTCTCTTCCAAAGTTCTTCCCACCATGGGCGATAGCTCACCTGCTATGGGGTCCGGATCCACGCCGGCCCTCACTCATGACGTCTCCAGCCACGCATCATCCCAACACAATTCCCCTGTCATTGCAGCGTCCTCTACATCGACTACGCAGGCCATCCATGCCGTCAACATCAAGGGGCTTGTGCCTACTCTCGATGTCTTGGCCAACAACTACTCGATCTGGCGCCGCCTCTTCTACCTCGTTCTCGGCAAGTTCAACTTACGGCACCACGTCAATGGAGACGAGCCACATCACGATGATGGCGGCCGGGTCGCTTGACCGACCGTCCTCGAGTGGATCTACGCCACCATCACCGATTTAGTGATGCAATTAAATGGGATTTACATCACAACATATGGCGCTGGCTCAAACTCGAACACATGTTTGGGACAACAAAATGAGCCGAGCCATACACCTCGGCGATTTCCGCTTGCTAACACAAGGCGATCTTTCCATCTCCGCCTACTACCATAAGTGAAGGCCCTCGCTGATGGCCTTTGCTGATTGCGATCGACCTATATCTGAAGAGGCTCTTGTGCTGCAGCTCATACGCGGACTCTCCCCCAAGTTTGGGACCCTCAAGACGATCCTGCCCATGCAACAGCCCTTTCCCTCCTTTATGCAGGCTCGTGGCTATTTGCTCCTTGAAGAAACCGCAAAGGAACAGGAGGCCAAAGCGGCTACCGCAGCAGCATTTCTTGCTGCCGGCGTCACGACCAACGGCGGCATCGCAGGAGGCGGGCGCGGTGGCGACCGCGTCCAGAACAACACCTACAACAACTCTAGCAGCAATGGGGGCGGCAATGGCAGCGGCAATGGCGGCAGCACTGGTGGCGGTGGCAATGATCGTCGTAACAACAAGGGGGGCCGCGGCGGTCGTGGCCGCGGTGGTTGCGGTTCTGGCGGTGGCCGCAACGGTGGTCGTGATGGCCAAGTCCAGTGGGTCCCCCGTCCACCCGTCTTGGGGAGCTCCCTGGGGCAGCGTACCATGGCGTGCTCCCTGGACAGGCGCTACCGGCCCTGGCATTCTCGGCACACGCCCACCACAACCCAGTGGCTAGGCATATCCTATGTACATGCAACCGATCACCGTCCCTGCACCTTCTTCAACCTCTACATGGGACACAAGTGGGCTCTCTCAGGCTCTTAGCGCCTCGGCACTACAACAGACTCCCAGCGGTGGTGAATGGTACCTAGATACTGGGGCTACTTCTCACATGACAGGCGAGCATGGTAAGCTAGCTAAGTATTGTTCTTCCTCATTGCATAATTCCTCTCATATCGTTGTTGGTAATGGGTCAACTATTCCAATTCTTGGTTCTGGTTCTACCACTTTACATACACCTTCCGCTCCCTTTACTCTACATAATGTTCTTCATACACCTCACTTAGTCAAGAATCTTATCTTTGTCCGAAAATTCACAAATGACAATAACTGCTCTATTGAATTTGACCCTTATGGTTTCTCCGTGAAGGATTTACGCAGCAAGACCGAAATTCTGAGGTCCAATAGTTCCGGGGACTTATATCCTTTTCCAGCATCTCCACAAGTCTCTCCTCCAGCAGCGGCCTACACAGCCTTCTCCACTTCGGCAGATCTGTGGCATCAACGTCTTGGACACCCTGGCCGACACACTCTTTCCAATTTAGTTTCTCATTCCAACATTTTCTGTAATAATTTACGTGGACTATCTCCCATTTGTGATGCTTGTCAGTTGGGGTGACATGTTCGTCTTCCCTTCTCCACCTCTACTTCCATCACTAGTTTTCCCTTTCAAATAATACATTGTGATTTGTGGACATCTCCCATTGTCACTTTTTCAGGTTATAAGTACTATCTAGTGATTCTTGATGACTATACGCATTATACATGGACCTTCCCCTTACGGCAAAAATCCGACACCTCCTCCATTCTTCAGAATTTTTATTCTCTGATTCTCAACCAATTTCATCTCTCCATACAAACCGTTCAATGCGACAATGGTGGCGAATTTGACAATGCCGTCCTCCGGAGTTTCTTTGCTGCTAAGGGCATTTCCTTTCGCTTCTCTTGTCCCCACACATCTCAACAAAATGGTAAAGCTGAACGAATGATTCGAACAACCAATGACGTCCTCCGCACCTTGCTTTACCATGCACATATGCCATCCACCTATTGGGTTGAAGCACTTCACACGGCTACATATCTACTTAACAGACGTCCCACTAAACCTCTTCATTTTCTCACCCCGTACCAAGCTCTTTTAGGCCAGCCACCCAAATATGACCATCTTAGAGTGTTTGGATGTCTTTGTTATCCTAATCTGGCAGCCACTAGTCCACATAAACTAGCCCCCCGTTCCACCCCTTGTGTTTTTCTCGGATATCCTCCTGAACACAAAGGTTACAGGTGTTTGGACCTCTCTTCTCGCCGAATTACTATTTCCTGTCATGTTATTTTCAATGAGCTTGTGTTTCCCTTTCACATATCCAGTGCCACAGCTCCTTCCGAGCCTACACCAGCCACTCCGGCGCTTGATCTCCTGCCGTCGTTAGCACGCTCCGCCTCAAGCGCTTCGCTCCGGCCGATCCGATTCGCCACTCCTGCGCCAACTCCGGACTTGCGTCTGATAACCCCTCACCCACTCGCCACTCACCACAACCGCTCACCAACACTCCAACACAGCTTCCGGCGTCGCTCGTTTCTCCACCGGCTCATCCAAACACTCTTTGCTTGGTACCCCCAGTCCACAACCAACATTCTATGCAAACCCGCGGCAAATCTGGCTTCCATGTTCCACGCAAGGAATTTAATCTTTCCTCTACTACTATTTCGCCTATCCCTTCTTCCTACCGTACTGCTCTCAAAGACCCAAACTGGTACAACGCTATGCTTGACGAATATAATGCTTTGATGAAAAACAATACTTGGAGTCTTGTCTCTCGTCCTGCAGGTATAAATGTGGTCACTGGAAAATGGATTTTTCGTCACAAATTTCATCCCGATGGCTCACTCTCCCGCTACAAAGCACGTTGGGTGGTTCGTGGTTTCTCGCAGCAGGCCGGGATCGACTACAATGAAACCTTCAGTCCCATCATCAAGCCCGCTACTATTCGTGTTGTTTTGAGCATCGTCGCCTCCCTATCTTGGCCTCTCCATCAATTGGATGTCAAGAACGCTTTTCTTCATGGTAATCTCTCTGAAACTGTGTTTTGCCAACAACCCTCGGGTTTTGTTGATTCTCGCAATCCCAAACATGTTTGCCGCCTCCACAAATCTCTTTATGGCCTTAAACAAGCTCCTCGCACATGGTTTCTTAAATTTACAACCTATCTTCTTTCCATTGGATTTATGGCTTCCAAGTCAGATTCCTCTCTCTTTGTCCTTCATCATGGATCTCGTTCTGCATATTTACTTCTATATGTCGATGATATCATCCTTACTGCCAACACCAATGCTTTGCTTCGTTCCATTATCTCCTCTTTGAGCAAAGAATTTGCTATTTCTGACCTCGGCCCACTTCAGCATTTTCTTGGGGTTTCTGTCCAGACTTCCACCACAGGCTTGTTCCTTTCACAAGAACAATATGCTTATGACCTGCTTGACCGTGCCAACATGCTTGATTGCAAGGCTTGTGCCACTCCTATCGACACCAAGTCCAAGCTTTACGCTTCGAAAGGCACACTTGCGTGCTCGACCCTTCATATTACCGCTGATCTAGCGGTAGCATTCTGAGACCTTACCATCACGGACTGATATATCTTATGCCATCCAGCAAGCCTGCTTGTTCATGCATGATCCCAGGGAGCACCACCTTCATCTTGTTAAGCGAATTCTTCGTTATGTTCGTGGGACGCTTGACTATGGACTTCGGCTTTTTCGGTCATCCTCCATGGATCTCGTGGCGTATTCTGATGTTGATTGGGCTGGTTGCCCGGACACTCGGAAATCCACCTCGGGGTATTGTGTCTTCCTCGGCAACAATCTGGTTTCATGGTCATCGAAGCGACAAGTCACGGTGTCACGGTCCAGTGCGGAAGCTGAATACCGCGGTGTTGCTAACGCTGTGGCGCAGTCATGTTGGTTGCGCCAATTGCTCCTGGAACTTCATCGTCCTCCTCGTCAGGCAACAGTGGTGTTTTGTGATAATGTTAGTGCCATGTACATCGCCTCCAACCCAGTACAGCACCAGCGCACAAAACATGTGGAAATTGACTTACATTTTGTCCGCGACAAAGTCTCCCTCGGTGAGGTCAAGGTCCTGCATGTTCCGTCGTCACATCAATTTGCTGACATTTTTACAAAAGGATTGCCTACCACCTTGTTCCAGGAGTTTCGTTCCAGCCTGCATATCCTTCCTGAGACAGTACAGGCTGCGGGGGCTGTCAGCGCATCAACTCTTGTCCACCAGATGGATCACATCTCATGCATAGCTCGGGCTCATCTTCACCGGCAGACTCGGACCACTCACTAACCTCCCAACCGAGTCTCACGGTTACGCGAGCTACGTGATCCACTTTTCTCTCGCTCTGTTGTACATGCGCTTGGCAATCTCCAGCGCTCATTGTAACGCCTATATATGGCACCCACATATGAATGTATACTGTGTGTTGATTGCCATAACAATTCTCAGTGCTATGCCCCAGAGATCCCATCAATTCACGCAGATACTAACAGATTAACCGAAAATACTTCGCCCTTGTGCAACCAACCTTCCAAAGACAAGATCTCTAAGTACAAACGTCACCTAATATCTCGCCCCGTGCAAAAAATTCCAAGCTTCCGATCGAATCACCGGGGCATGACACAACCCAGCGTAAGCTTCCTACAGAAATTACCAACAGGGAGAGCGAATCCGAACTCACAGGTCCTTCTCCTCGGCGACGATGAGCTCGGCGAAGGACCCGACGCCCACAAAGGAGCAGACGCGGTCGCCGGGCCGGAGCCGGCGCACGCCGGGGCCGACGGCGTCGACGAAGCCGGCGTAGTCGGAGCCGGGTACGAATGGCAGCGGCGGGCGGTCCTGGTACTTGCCCTGCACCTGCAGGAACGTCGCGAAGTTGAGGCTGGTCGCCGCCACGCGCACCCGCACGGCCGTCGGCGACGCGAGCTCCGGGACCGGGTGGTCGCCGGAGACCGCCGCGAACGGGGAGGCATCGCCGCCGGGCGGCAGCGTGGGGTCGCCGAGCCGCCGCACCACGAGCGCCTCCATTTCCTTTGGTTGGGGTTTGGACTCTGGAGGAGGTTCGGAATTAGATGGGAGGCGAGGAGGAGACGAGACTTCCTATGCTGCTACGCTATCACGGTGAAATATTTTTTAATAATATTTTTAAGTTAAAATCGTCGCTAACTTTATTTTCAATTTTGACCCTAACACCTGACGTGACAAAAATATGTTGTCACGCCACTGTCCCTGGTGTTGTCTAACCTACCACGCAAGCACTTATCTTCATGACATACCAGTGTGGAGGGCATATATGGTTGTTGTCACGTCAGCATTCATGGCGTGATAAGTCCGTCTTATCACGCATGACGTGACAGTGGTGGCTATTTTTTTAAGCGGTTCCCAGATAAAGAAATCTTATGATTGTTGTAAAAGATACGTGGACCATTTGGCAGGAAAGATAAATTTTTAATACACAGGTTCGTTGTTTTATGTGGCTACATACATCGTTCTTAGCATTTAATTTTACACGGATATCCGGTCCAAAAATTTTAAACTTGATTTGAGATAGCAAGAATTGAACGTTGCTAATTGAATGCACAATTCTAGGCAGTAGATCTTTTTTCGAACCTACAATATTCTTAGTTTGAATGAAAAGATGGATGAATAGGCAGGCACACCCCATCCTATTGCAATGATAGGTGGTGCTCGTCATCACTTAGGGGTCAAAGACCATTTAGTGCCTACTTTTTTCATAACATGCATTTCAGACTTTATTTTTATGTTGTGGCCTTACTACACCAAGAATTGAATGCAAAATGAGAACGATATTTAAAGTCGGCTTTACAAATAGCATTTAAGAATTGAAATAGATCAGATAATCTGATTTACAAATTACATGGTGCAGGGTTTGGTTACATACATAAGGAACGACATCATGCACGAGTCAACAAACCGAAATACACCTACGATACATATGCGTCTTTTTGGAATAGAAATAAAATTGATTACAACAAAGATCATTAGTTTTTGTGGCCAATCACTCCCTTCCCCCTTATATCCTTGCTTCCCACGTCATCGGCGACTAGTCTCGAAGTCAGCCATGTCTTGCGAGACAGGTTGGACGTTTGAATGATGTTAGGATAACACAACGTTGGACCAAATTAATAATTATGATGCATATTTAACATAACTTGCCTCTTTGATCCGGACTGTGCTCGGGCGATGGGGAGCACTAGTATGCCCGATCACATTATGAGGGGCATAAAGTTTGATGTTGTGGATGTTATTCTTCAGGGCATAGTTTCCTCCAAGAATGATAGAGTTAAGAGGATTTATTATGCACCATATATCATGGCATTGATTTCGCAGAAGATCGAGTATCATGGTGGATTGGGATCAGTTCACAAGTCCTATAAGCCTCGAGATGGTGCTCCTCCTAGTCGTGCCAGTGTTGAGATTGATACTGACGAGGCACCTGTTGTTGCTGATGCTCCTACTGAGGGTGTTCTTGCACAGGTTTTACAAAATCAGTAGCTCATTCTTAATACCTTGCAAGAAATGAAGGCCGAACAAACTGAATTTGAAAATGAGACTCGCAACAGGCTAGCTGAAAATGGCATCTATTCAGACTGATTTCTTTGAGGAAACTCATAACAGGATGTCTGCCCTGATGGAGAGCATTAGTGACTTAGAGGGGAGTTTGAGGACTCCTCAGCGATATACTCGTCGTCCTCCTCCTCCTTCCAGGACATCTTCTGCGACACATGTACCTCCTCTAGCTCGTCTTTGTAGTACCGGCTTCTCGAGCTCTGACTCTGCTTGACTCTGTTGCTGCGTTCAGCTCTAGCTCCGGTCTCCACTCCTCCAAAGACTACCACGAGACAGTGGCTCAGATCCGGCCCGGCTCGAGTCGGCTCGGGTTTCAAGACCTATTGATTCGACATCTCAGGATCCGTCACTTGTTCCAGCTCCAGATCAGGCCACCGCTTCTCAAGACTCCGCTCCTCCAGCCCCAGAGCCTTAGGATCCAATTCCAGCTCCTGCTCCAACCCAGGACTCGGCTTCCCAGGACCTCGTCCCTCCTCCTCAGGACCCAGCCGTCTGAGTTAGTTTTGGTACCTTGATGCCAAAGGGGGAAAGAAGTGAGAAGACATAGTTTTAGGGGGAGTAGAGCAAGCTTTTGCCACTATATGGACTTATATGTGTTATATACTCATGTTGGACTTATGTGCTTGTAATAGTTTAAAATATGTATCGTTTAACTTGTTGAACTTGTTGGATGCTTATGTTATTATCTTAAATGCAATTTCAATTATTGTCTTATCTCAACATTGCATTTCCTCAAGTTCAAATATGCTAAAGAAACTCCGCCAAAATTTCACAAAATCTCTACATGTGCTTGCAAAATTTTCTATTCTTTTTATGCACATGTTTAGGGGGAGCTTTCGTTAAATTAGACTTAACAATAAAATAATTCTCATACATTCATTTGTGCTTATTGCAAGAATTATTTTATTGTTAAGATATCAAAAGAATATACACTCACAGTATATTCAAACCAATCTTTCTCACATATTAATAGTGTTGTCATCAATTACCAAAAAGGGAGAGATTGAAAGCATCTAGGCCCCTAAAAATTGTTTTGGTAATTAATGATAATATGTGAATATGGGATTAACATGTTTATTGAGTATTTACAAGGTTAAATCCCATTGGTGAACTTATTGATGCAAAGTTGCATGCAAATGGACTACATGAAGATCTTTTGGCTCAAAGATAAGGTACAAGTAGTCTAGGTTCCTTTTTCTCTTTTACTGGTCTTAGGAGTTTTGGTTGGAAGACCGGATTATAGATAAATGCCATACTATTAAGAGGGATCATGGCTAGTAGCTTGATAGCATGTTCTTGTGCCATATGGATCAATTTAGGATCATGCATGTATTTGAATTTGAACTTGAAATTGAATTTAAAAGCTTTAAGTGCTTCTGTCCAAAATCGGTAGTACTGCTGATTATAATTAAGGGTCGCATCATTGCTTAGCGTATGACCGGACCTTACTTGGTGGTAGTACCGTATTTTGAAGGGAACAGCCAACTGAGCGCACATGCGGAACGACCGGCTCATTGAGCGGTACTACCGTATTGCGGTCATTCTGTTTTTTAGTTGGCGGTTCAAGAAAACCAGAAGCGATGCATTTTGCCTCAGAGCTGATCATGGAAATCGGTCGTACCGCTCGTGAGAATCGGTCGTACCGATGTGCGGTCGTACCGAATTTTATGTGGCGGTTCAATAAAAACAGAACAAGTGTAAATCTGCTCAAAAACTCTTTCTGGAAATCGGACGTTCCGCGCTAAGGGACGGTTGTACCGCTCTGCGATCATTCCGATTTTTACATGGCGGTATGAAAATTCCAGAACACTTGTATCTTTCAGCGATTTGTGAAACCCTACGATCGGTTGTACCACTCATAAATGCGGTACGACCGGGGCAAATCAGACGTACCGCACCTTAGTTGGCGGTCATTCTGACTGGGATTTCCAATGGCTATATTGTGTATTTTTAGTAGCTATTCTAGCCGTTGATCGTGTTTCGGTGAAGTGCGGTCGCATCGCTCTTTGCACTCTGATGGATTCGTTTTTTACCGAGAGTTGGGGTTTGGTCCCCAACGGTCATAATTGTTGGTGGGGGTTATAAATACCCCCCAACTACTCTAGTAAATGCTGCTAGTGCCCATTTAACATCTATAGAGCCTTGAGAGCTTTGTGCATTCACTCAACACTCAAAAACATTCTTGTGCATTCATTGTGAGCTTGTTGAGTTACATTCAAGTGCATTCATACTCCTAGTTGATCCATTTGCACTTGAGTGCCGTCAAGTGAAGACCGTTGATCTATTACTCTTGGAGTGTTGCCGCACTCCTAGACGGTTTGGTGGTGGTGAACGGTGATCTCTTCAAAGAAAATTGTGAAGAGGCCCGGTGCAAGCTTGTGAGTGGTTCGGTGTTCACCATCTTCGGAGCGGAGGGAGAACAACCATAGTGAATCGAGGGAAGACTTAATTCGTGGAGCCGGCTTAAGGTGTCAAGCTTCCTCAATGTGGACTAGTGAAGACCGGCAAGTCTTCGATACCACGGGAAAAACATCGTCGTGTCATTGTGGTTATTTCTAGTCTTTACTTTCCGCATTTATATTTCTAGCTTGTTTATTGTGATTGAATTGCTTAGCTAGAAGTGTAACTTGCTTAGACTAAGTTATTAATTGGCTAAAATTGTTAAATTGTTAAAAAGTTTAAAAACCTCCTATTCACCCCCTCTAGTCGGTTATCCTTGATCCTACAAGGTGGTGGCCGCACGTGTAGTACGCCCGAGCGGCCGTCGCCAGGTGTGTGCACTGGATGATCTTTGCTGGTTCTTCGCACACATATTGAGGGCGTGGGAACTCCGATGGTACCGGCGCATCCTTCATAGAATTATCCAGGTAGGGTTTAGCCCTCTCGGTAAACCATTTGCGCTTCTACAGTATCCTATCAATTGTGTGAACCAAGCTTTGGTGTAGTGTTGGGTGTGGTTGTGTAGTACTAACATGTACAACTTTATCCATCTACATCCAACAATGAGAGAAAAACATTGGAAAGTCAGTACTACATGCCATAGGTACAAACTATGCTCAAAAGTGGTACTAACCATTCTATGTATGACTAAACAGACATTTCTGGAAGAAAGGTTTGAGAGACGAATTTAGGGTCAAGTTTTATAAGTCCAAAAGGCACACAAACAATGCTAAATGGAGAATAGGGCGTCTCAGATGATTGAACCAATGGTTCTACACATTGATACAAGAATGCAATCAACTGTTATATTCAGAACAACTTTATAGCAAAGGTATTCCTGGGACATAAATGCCACAGAAAAACCATTGCAATAAGAATGACTTTGGTGCATCATAATAGCTAGCAGTTGGTATCCCTACGAGTACAATTGCATAGGATGGATGGTGATGGTACTACTGTTTATCTGATAGTTGTAATACATATTATAGATCCCACAATTACATAAAGGCTATATGGATCAGTGCATCACACACTCGTGTGGGTAAGCAGAATCTATATGGGCTACAGACTCACTGAGCAACTAGATTCAAAACTTATAATTTCATCTTTCTGTTCTATGTATAGAACATCTCACTGAATGGCCACAATCTTCGTCCTCACATACCACCAGGTACATCAAAAATCAGACTAAAATATGATGATTTCTAGTTCATTTGCACTTTTGCAGACATCAACACATATCACATATATGGAAAAAAAAAACCAACAAAAATATCAAAGAACTAAGATGCATGTCCAATGCTATCCCATGGCCATGTGTGCGGTTTTATCAAATCTGCCTTTTCTATGACTTCATAGTTTATCTAGCCTTTCTTTTTCTCACAAACGATTTGATGAGTAGATATCTGAAACCCACTGGTATCTTATGACTTATCAATGGCTATTAGAGCTCCTATGCATCATAAAATAACTGAGCATCAAAATTTACTTAGAACAAATTGCATCTTTTCTGTATTATTATGGAACTACACAGTTGCTACTTACAAATTGCAATCTAACAAGCAGTACACCTCTAGTCAAAATTCACTATGCTTGAGACCACATTGTTTGGTGCCACATAGTGCATTATAATTTTTTATTCAAATATGCAATTCAGAATTTTTACATTCCATGCAAAATAGGTGACAATAACGTCAGGGAAGTTTTACATTCCAAAGAACATACAAGAATAGTCTTTTTGGGTGAAGTTGATTTCTCTAGGGTTAAGGCTTACAATTGTTCTACAACTAAAATGTCTACAATACAATTAAAATGGAACATCTAGGGGAACAATAGATAATAGAAGATGGAATATATGCTACCTCCACATGTTCATCACCATCCTCCTCATTCCAGTATAGCAAAAAATGGAAATAATTTGCAGTTTTCTTTTCTACAATCACACATTGATCAACATCTATGCCACAAACATATCTGAGATCTAGGCAGCAAAAAAAAAATTCACCGTGGAGGGAGAGGGAGATCGGTTCTTACCTCCACGGGTCCGACGATGCAAGCCAGCGTAGGTGGTCGCGGGAAGGAGGCTGACACAGGGAGCCGCGGGACTGGTGAGGGGGCCGCCGAGATTGGTGAGGCGTGGGGAGGAGGGTGGGGAGGGCGGTCCAAGCAGTGAGTGAGTCTTGGGAGTAGGCTGCAGTGAGGAGGAGGACGTGGAGCAAGCCGACGAGGGGAGGAGGCCGGCATAGGGGGCCAACAGAAGGAGAGGACGGGGCCTGCGGGTGGCGCTGCAGCGGGGAGGAGAGAGGACAATCAGGAGGAAGAGAGGGATTTGGGGAAAAATAAAGAACTGGGTGCCCCGGCGGTACCTAAGTCACCACTTTCACGCCAACTCTGGTGGCGTGATAAGGCAGGCTTGTCATGTCATGAGTGCAGGTGTGACAATGGCCACACAAGCCTTCCACGCTGGCAAGGCGTGCGCGCGAGGGCTTGCGTGATAGGTTTTACCACGCTGGGGACATTGGCGTGATAGCATGTTTTGGCCACGCCGCGCGTCATAGCGTGACCAAAGGGGTCAAATTTGAAAATAAAGTTAGCGAGGGGTTAACTTTAAAATATTATTAAAAAAGGATTAAATAAAAAAAATTCATATCACAGACAGATGTGCAGATTGTAGTGCAGCGTGGCTGCTCCTACTAGAGGTGGATAGATGGGTCGTGCCTGCCGACCCGGCCCGTGGCACGACACTGTTGGCCCAGCCTAGGTACGGCATGGCCCACACTGTTCATGGGTTGTGCTAGCTCGACATGAAGGCTCGTGCTGTGCTTGGGCCACTACCCTGGCATGGTGGGCCGGCCCGGCACAACACGAACAGTGTCGGGCCGTGCCAGGCACAACATGAGCCCGGCACGACCCATCTAGCCTGCATGTGGAGAGGCCGTCGTGCCAGGCAGGTTGCGAGGTGGCCCAGGCCGTAGGGAGCACCAGGAGGGAGGGAGGATGTTAGGACCCAGAATTTATATTGGTTATCCTCAAGTGTGAGGCATGCACCAGCTGCCCAAGTCAGAACCGCGACCACCGGCATACGATACTGTTATGTATGACTCGCGATGGCCCCAGGAACGACAGCTTGTGTGCACCTACACTGTTAGAAACCAAAATAAATTTTGAACATCGTGATATATGCTACATGCTAGCTCCCAAGATCAGCTACTAGCACACATATCAGTTACAACATCAATATCACATCCAATCACACGACACACATACATAGAGCATAGTTCAACCATACATAAGACTTGGTCCTAATTTTACATAGGGCCGACCGGCCAATTCTAAACATCCAAAAGTAGTAGAGTTATAGCGGAACATCATAAAACAAAAGCAAAAGGCCATCTTGGTTAGCCCCAACCCACATGGCAACCAACTGGGGTTAGAATGATGCATTTACTCGTTACCGTCGCCGAGTTCAGTGTGGTAAAAGTAACCCAATGTGGATTCATCCTCACCTGCAGCAAAGTGGACAAACCGATTGAGTACAAAAGATTGTACTCGAAAGACTTTATATCAAATAAGTATAGAATGCAAGCTTCTAGCCAAGGGAAGGCTCAATGGCTCAAATTTCAGCATAAAGCAACCTTTGCGGAGAATGTAGAAGTACACAGATTTCAATTGCAATTTGAGAAAATATTTATAAATAGTAAATAATAGTAAGTAAAACGTTTCATAATCCAGTACTTTTCATTTCATAATCAAGTACCTTTTACCAAGTGGCTGCCCACTAAAAAAAAATTAAAACGACGCATGGATGACCCTGTTCGTGCCCAAATTCATAACCGATACCAAAACAGATTTTTACCACAAGTCTAACTTGATAAGAATACATCCAAGCAGTTGTCCATGGCTGGGGACACGACTATTCAAATAGATTTAACTCTACAGAGGTGTGCAACTTTACCCAGACGTCATGACTACTCTTTATGCCAAGCTATTACACACTTCCAGGGTGTGCCGATGGAGCGTCATGACGAGGCCTTTAGAGTGCCCAACCTAGTACCCTAAACTGCCCTAGTGAATTTAACCGCTTAGCTCACGTGTATGAAAGAAAAATATGAATTGAGGGAGTACACTAGTTGTGTTAGAGATGCCCTTGAGTGAATCAGCAATCGCATGAAAACGTGTCTCAACAATCCCAGGGAATTCCTATGGGTATGAAAACCCTCACGCCACCATGCGGTTTAGACCACTAAGCCACACAAAATACTTAACCAAGCAAAGCCCATATTAGAGACGTGTGGTTGAACAGGAAGTGCTTGGACTCATGTTACCACGATCGGTCCTTAATTGACTCGGACGAGACTACCACAAACCCAATTCTCGTGCACGAAGCACCCAACCAAACTACCACTCGCCCAAGTCAAAATTGAGTTTTATGTTCACATTACAATTGCAAATTCTTAGATTCAAGGATCTGAACCAACAACATAAATCTCTTGAGAGTATAAGACCAACGGTTGATGGATCACTTCCATCAACCCTTTCTTCTAGCGAACTACTAGCATGGCTAAGCAATTCAACAAGAAACATAAACAATATCATACATATATTGCCTAAGCATCATTTGGACATGGGGGTAACAGTTCAAGGATTCAAGGAAGGTGGTGCAACAAATAGGAATTAACTAATTGCTACCCATCCCAACATACTGATACACTGAAAATAAATCGACGTATAATCATACTTGCAAACAACATAAGTACTTTTGAACATATTGGGAGCAACATGATCGAAGGAGGTATGCTTGCCTTGCTGCTCACATTCAGGGGTTTCCTCTGGCTCACCCTCAAACATCACTGGCACGTACGAACCTATCGAAAGAATCAAATTGCGAATGAACACCAAATAAAGCTCAAAATTTCAAATTATTCAAAAGTGCATGAAAATTTCACAGTAGGTAGATCATGATGTTAGATGAATTTAGGTAAAATAATTGTCTCAACCAGAGTTCGTATGAGTGAGTTTTGGCCTTTCAAAATTTTGCCGGGAGAGAACATAGAAAAGACTTTAAACCAAAAATCAATTTGAAATTTAAAATTTTTTTAGATCAGTGGTGAAGTTGAAACCTGCAAGGGTTGGAAGGGTATAAAATTTTATGAATAACCCAATTTGAATCGCCTCATTTGGAGTTCGTATGAGGGAGAACGAGCCAAATCAAAGTTTGTCGGTGTGGTATTCATTTCAGGTTTCGGTTTTTGGTTTTCTGATTTTTATTTGATTTTCCTTCCCAAATACCTGGCATGCGGGACACACAAATCTAGTGACTTAATTACTTATCCATCCTACTAATGACATGCTTGATTTGTAGCTAATTCTGTTGGCATGAGGGGTCAAACATCGGTGATACAATCAGCAACTTCAAATCTAAAATATTGAGTAGATTTTTAGTTTACCTTCTTCAGTTCACAAGGAGATGAGAAGAAGATGGGAGGCAAAGGGAGCTGAGAGGTGAAGAGGAAGGAGAGCAAGCTTTTACTCAAAATGTTGCTGGTGTTGCAAGCTGCTGCTGCTGTTGTTGCTACCCCTCCTCCCTTCTCCTCTCAAACTCACTCAAATCATCATGCATGTGGATGAAATGGGTACGAATGGAATGCTTGTATGATGAGGAATGCCATGGTGTAGCATGCAGGGCTCAAATGTTTGATTTTTGGCAAGATTTGGAGAGAAGTAGAGGTGTGGCTGTTGTTTTGTTTCTGGACAGAGAAAAGATAGAGTGAGGGAGAGAAGTAAGAAGAATGAGTGGGGGAGAGGAAGGAGAATGGAGGAGTGTGGGGTTGCCTCCTACTATAAGCCTTCTCTCCTTTGTTTTCTATTTCACAGCCAGGTTTACATAGGGTGTGGGCCCTAGCTATCAGTGCGAGAGAGATGCATCACAATAAATGTCAAAGCATTTGTGAATGTCTGGCAAAACTAGCATGGGTGCTGTGGTCAGGTGGTCTTTTAGCATTTGAAAGCTCACTTCACATTCCGCTGACCACTCAAACTTCTTTTCTTTCTTTAAGAGTTGGGTCAACGACTTGCCAATTTTTGAGAAATTCTCGATGAAGTGGCGATAGTAGCTCGTAAGACCAAGGGAACTCTGGATGTCGGTGGCAGTCTTAGGCTGTCCCCAATGAAGTATATCTTGAACTTTGCTTGGGTCAACCGTGACACCACCTTCGAATATCACATGACCCAAGAATGCAACTTCTTTTAGCCAAAACTTATATTTGCTGAATTTTGCATAGAGTCGGTGCTCCCGCAGCTTCTCCAACACAAGTTGAATGTGTTCTTCATGCTCCTCTTAGGACTTGGAGTAGATAAGGATGTCATCGATAAAGATGATGACAAACTTATCCAAATACTTTGTAAAAACTGAATTCATAAGGTTCATGAAGTAGGCCGGTGCATTCGTCAAACCAAAAGACATGACAGTGTACTCGTACAAACCATAGCGAGTTAAGAAGGAGGTCTTGGGAATGTCCTCTGATCTGATCCTAGTTTGATGGTAGCCCAACCTCAAGTCAACCTTGGAGAATACACGGCTCCAGCCAGTTGGTCAAACAAATCATCGATTCGTGGGAGTGGATACTTGTTCTTGACCGTGACTTCGTTCAACGGACAGTAGTCAACACACATCTGTAAATTTTGGTCTTTCTGTAACAGCCCCAATTTTAATAAACAGTAATTATATGCATTTTTATATTATAATTGTTATTTCTGGAGCATGTGCATAAATTATGCATTAGAAAATCTTAAAATCAAATGTAAATCTTAAAATTCAAACTAAAGCCACAAAAGAAATTTTAAATAAATGTTCATAAGATCTCTGGAAAATCATTTATTTAAATACTAGAATAATTATCATGAATTAATATAAATTTTCCCAAATTTTTGGGATTAAATTCAAACCACAGAAAATTCAAACACACATCTATAACATACACTAAGTTTGAATTTATATTTTGCAAAATATTATATGAACAGTAAGGTTTAATAATTTTTATTAACACTAGGTTATTCCCGGAATCCACCTAAATTATTTCAGGATTTTATCAATTTTATTTCTATTTTTTAACACTCGGTCAAAGTATGAATAAGAATTTAAATCTTAGTCAAAAACCCCAGACTCAAAACTCTCTCCATTCGGTCAAAACACCAGGCCAGCTCATTCTTCCACATTCTTCCCCACTCCTATTCCATGGCGCCGCCTCCCCTGGTCGCCGCCTCCGGTCACCCTGGCGCCTCCCCAACAGCCGGCCGCCCCTCACGTTCTTCCCCGCTCCCCGTCCGACCCCTCCCCGCCGGCCTTGGCTTGGCCCGCCGCCGACTCGGATTTGCGCCAGGCCTGCACACCGCCGCCGCCACCCGGAGTCCCCCACGCCGCCGCCACACAGAGCCCCGCCGCAAGAATCTCGGTCGGTCGCTTCCTTCTGCTCTCCGGTTCTTTGGCCCGCTCGTGCTCCTCCTTGCCGGCCCGTTTCCCACACCCCAACCCGAGCCACCTCCGGCCGGCTCCCTGCGCCGCCGCACCCCGCGCCGTGGCCCGCGCCCTTCGTCTCCAAGCTGCGCCGCTCCCCAGGCCCCTGGGCTCAACCAAGAAGAAAAGCCATGGAGCTCCCCACCGCTGGGTCGCCGACGCCGCTCTCGTCGTCCGGCAGCCTCCAAGATTTCCCCCACCGTCTCCCTGGTCGGCGTCACCTCCCCGACCCGTTTCTCCAATGCCGCCGTCGACTGCCTCCTTCCATGCCGCTGTTTAAGCTCCAGCGCCGTCGACGCTGTCCTCCCGTGCGCCGTCTTCTTCAACGACTCCGGCCGAGACCGCCCGTCTGCCGCCTCAGCTCTTCCACGCCCGGCCGCCACCGTCGTCCCCATCACCGGCAACAAGTGCGCCTGAGCCGCCCCTGAGCCTTCCCTGTTCGGCCCTCCTCTGCCTCTGTGCTTCCTTTCTTGTTTCCATGATAGGTGAGCCCCTCACCATTCTCTGTAGTACTCGTGCTATTTGAGATGTAAAGCGAAATGCTAGCAGATGTATAGAGCCAATACAAGATTAGAATTAGACAATGAAAATCTGATGAAATGATTGAACAAAGAAGGCATTAGATGATTACTTGTTTTATTAGTGGGTATAATCTAGTGTTTGTCATTGATCTTCTATTCTCTTGTGAACCTTAGTCTATGTATGTATGAGAGGCAAGGAGCTAGTGAATACATCACCCACTTAGTGCTAACTAACCTAGTGACTGATGTTTCAAACCACTCAATTGATCTGACAAAAGCTTGTAGTTTGAGTTAGTATGAAGATTAGATGTTAACTTTTTAGTTGAGATTGCTGTCCTATTTTTGATATATGAACAGAGGTAGTATAAGATTAGTTCAAATGGCTAAATCAAGGAATTTGGTAGAATGTTGTAGTAGGTTTTAGTTGTCTTGTACCCCCTTTCTCTGAAGATTAGCTTTAGCTTCAATTTAGAATCATTTGCTTAGTGTATTCCCTAAACAGCCAAAATCTGCAATCTCTGTCTTAAGTTCTGTTTTTAGAATCTATAACTCTCTCTTTCTGTTAATCTTTGCCGAATTGGTTAGCTGGGCTCTAACCTGGTTTTTAGGTATACCAAAGAGGCAGTGGTAGCTTAAGCTAAGGTCTTGCTTTTATGTGTTTCACATTTGGCATTTCAGATTTCGCTGCACCCTGTCTATTGTTGGTTAGCTGACAGTGTACACAGCAGCATCATACATCTTTAGTTCTTGTTAATTAATATTAGTAAATGATGAATTAACCTGCTATACTAGTTAAGAGTACACTAAATTAATCATAGCACTCCATTTGTGGATGTTTAGATCAGCAAAACATTCTTTTGCAACTTGTCCGGTTCAATTTTCAAATCTGAAAACTATAGTCCAGTTTTAACCGAAATTTGATAGTGAATGATAACTGATGGTAAGTGATGAGCTAGACTTTAAATATTACTCATCTAGCTGTGATTTAATCGAAAATATCATTTTGTCATAGTATAATTGCTCAGCTAACCATTCTTTTACAATCTGCCCAAATTTCGGTTTTGGCTAAAACCTAAAAACTGCAGTTTCAGTTAAACCGAAATTGGATCATTAGTGTTAAATGATGTTAAGTGGTAAGCTAGGTTTGGAATCCTACTCATTTAGCTGTAACTTAATCAAAAATACTCTTTTGTCATGGTATAATGATGCAGCAAAACATTCCTTTGTCAATCTGTCCAAATTTCAGTTTTTGCAAAACCTGAAGCTGTAGCTAAACCTGAAACTCAATTCTTTGCTTGCTGCTATGGCTGGTCATGCCAACAGCATACAACAAGATGTTGGTCCTTGAATTCTTCTAGTAAAGTTTATAAGTAATAAGTTAGACTTTTAACTTCATTAACTTGTGGTTTGTAAAAATCAGCAACCATACTCATTGGAAATCTGTCCCAGTTTTCAGTTTTTCCAAATTTGAAGCTTTAGCTAACCGAATCTCAGTTCGGTCTTGCCGTTTCTTGCCGACCATGTTGAAATCTGTCCACTTTCAGCTTTGCTAAAATCTGAAACTTTAGCTAACCGAATCTCAGTTCGGTCTTGCTGTTTTCTTGCTGGTCATGCTGACAGCATACAACAAAGTTTAACCCTCTATTTCTTATTAGTAAAAGTGATAAGTTAGGTTGTTAACTTCACTAATTTAGTTGTAGCTTAAACACCAAAAATAATACTTTACTCACAATGTTTGAAGCAGCCCACTCTTCTTTTTGCCCTGTTTTCAGCTTGCTCTAAATCTGAAATTGTAATTCTAGATTGGACTTTAAATTGTGACAGCTAGTAGCAATAGAAGATAACTGGAAGCTTTTGCTCTTATTTAAATTAGATGTAGCTTTTTGGTCCATTTGAACTTTAGCCCTTAAACTAACTAAAGCTAATCATCTAAAGAATAAGCACTAATTTGGTTAACTAAAACAGGCGTAACCAAGTTAAAAATTCGTGAAGTTGCCATCTTTTTATTTATATGTGAATAGTATCTTAGTAATTAACAAGATAATGAAATAAGCTATTCTTTTGAATACTTGTTAAGACTTTAAAAGATCAATTGATAAGAAAACATATAAGAGGATTAATTTTGACTGTATGATCATTGTGGATGTATGCATAGAATGTCTAGAAAGAATGTTTGTGAGTACTAGGTGCCCTGTTAAGGAAAGCATTATCACCTAAACTAGATATCATCAGTTATTATGATTACCTCAAAAATTGAATTAACCTCAACAAATTCATAAGAAGTTGAACTCCAATTAAACTAAAATCTATACCTAAATGCATGTAGAATCATAACTTCATTAATATATATAATTATCATGCATTTTTGAGCATTTTGGATTTCTCGATGTTATTGGTGTTTATTCGCTATCGCATTTTCTCTCTAGATTATAAATTGCACGGAGTGAACATTTACGTCTACATGAGTGAACAAGTGGACTTCTACCAAGGCAAGCTTCCTCTCTGCACCATATTGATCCCAAATTTTGTACTGTAGATTTCCAAAAACAGTGACACTGTTGCATGCTAGTTTCCTAAAAATGTATTTGTGATCTGTTAGTAGTTAGTTACCACCTAACATTTGAGGCTTACCCTTAATCCGATCATACACTCAAACTTAAGGTAGTGCTTCTATATTTAAGTACTTGTTTTCAGTTTTGCTTAGCCATGCAAAGTGCTTAGAACGGTAGGGTTTGGCAAGCTTATCTTGTCAAACATGGGAACAACAAATGAATTTAATTTATTTTGATTCTTTATTCAGTTGTTTAAAACAAAATGAATTTAAATCTTGTTTAACAAACTGAATTTTAAATCTGGAGAAGTGGATGCTAGTGATGGTGCCTTAGTGCACGAGAATTGGGAAATGTGGATGTCTTGTGCGGGTTGATTAAGGGTGAACATTGATGGACAATTCAAGCCCTAACGCATTTCCACACGCCGTGTATGGTATTTGTTTGGTTAAGTAAAGGGTTAATACTATTGAGTTGGAAACAGAGAGTAAGGACATGTGTATTGATTTCATATGGCATAGATGCTTAAGTCTTCGCCGTGTCGTATGCCATGTGGAGTTTATATCGATATCGATGTTCTTAGAAGGGCGAGGCGTAGATGTGTTCCATCGCATGTACGCACCTTGTGGCCCCATCATGCGGTCTAATATGTGTAGTGAGCACAGTTAGCATTTAATTGATTGGGTCAGCATTCCGGCACAACATGTGGACCTTGCTGAATAGATGCTATCGATCGTTGTTTAAGCGGGATCGGCCTCACATGGGTTGTCCAACTCAATAGTGTTAACTTGTTGAAAAATACCAAATCTTAGTTTACCCTACCATACCAAAGGCAAGTGTGCTATTATCCTAGGGGCTACGGGCTAACTAAGTCGTGTGGGTAAAGATGTACACCCTGCGCAGGTTTAAAACTATTGAATAGCCGTGTCCATTTGATTCTGGACAACGCTTGGATTGAATAGCGCTTTGTATAGATTTTGGAAATCAAATTTTGGGTTATGGGTACTTTCGGCATGATTGGTGTCATGCAATGTTTTGGTAGTGAATAACCATTTTGTTAATGTTACTGTTTATGATTTCAGTCATTTTGTTAATGTTACTGTTTATGATTATGTCTCATTTATTTACTGTTTTAGTCCAAATTGATTTATTAAATTGCTTTGTCCAAAATTTAGCAATGGTAGGTTAAGTTGTATTGCTTTACGCAAAATTGAACCATTATAACCTTCCTGTTGTTAACCTTATGCATATATCAATTCTAATCCTTTGTATAGGCTCTATCAAACACTTTCTTTTATTAGTTTGTGTAAGTCTTGCTGAGTACCTTCTGTACTCAGTGGAAATTGTCCACTTGTTGCAGGTGAAGACATTCTAATTAATATTTCAAGTTGAGACGATTGCGTTGGTTCTTCGGCTTTAATCCCAGTCAAGTTGCCCTTGGGTTGTGGCGCTCCACTGGAAAGTTTATTTTCTTAATTCTTCTTCTGTTTCTTGGTTACTAAATGTTTCCGCTGTAAAGTTTTACCGGTGTGTATATTCTAATTGTGTATGCATAATCTACTCGTGTATGCTTGTGATATAATGTTGTAAGGATATGTGTATGTTAGCAGCTGATTCTGGGAGCTAACTTGAGGCACATATCCGAGAACCTGAATGTTGGATTTGTAACTTATTAAGAATTATGCTTCTAGTATGATTTTTAATTAAGGACCGATTGTTCTTGATTAAGACTTATGCTTTAAGTATGATTCTTAATTCGGCATAAATTCCAATATTCCGGGTCCTTACACTTTCTTCTTCATGAATAGAATCGAGCATCCCCAAGGTGAGGAGCTCAGTCGAATGAAACCCTTATCTTGTATCTCCTTGAGTTGCTTCTTCATTTCAACTAACTTATTTTGAGGCATTTGGTATGGTCTTTTAGACATCGGGACCGTTCCGGGTAGTCGCTCAATAACGAACTCCACTTCCTGGTTGGGTGGCATCCCTGGTAGCTCTTTGGGAAAATATCAGGATAGTCACATACCACTGGTACTTGTCTCAACTCGGAAGGGGTATCAACTTCTATGGCGAAGATGCGAGGGGCAATGGAATTTGGTGCAAAAACGATTTGATTGCCGGCTACGCTTGCGAGTGAAATGGATCTTCGTGCACAATCAATTTGGCCCTGATTCACGGATAGCCAATCCATCCCAAAAATGACTTCTATGGCCGTTGCATAAATCACTATCAAATCAGCCACAACAACTACGCCATGAACATCAACTTTCACCTCCCGACAAACTAGATCGGTTCTCATTTCCGAACCTGGTGCTTGAATGAGCAATGGTGGATGAAGCAAAAAAATTGGAATTTGATGACATGCAACAAAGCTCTTGTTGATGAAAGAACATGATGCTCTGGAATCAAAGAGAACGATAGCTGGGCACGAGTTGACGAGTAGCGTACCCAATATGACATCCAGTGCATTGACGGTCTCCTCGGTGGTGATGTGGTTCACTCGGCCACAGTCGTGAGCTTGATTAGGCTTGGGGGTGGTCTTCAAGGGTGGTGCTGGACATCCCTGAGTCAGCTTTAGGTTGGCTCGGGGCAGACCTTGACTCCTTTCCGGGCATCGATCGACATAATGCTCTCGCTGCCCACAATGGTAGCAAGTGACATCTGGGAAAGTGTTGCTGTTATCTTGCTGATTTCCACCACTTTTGGGTTGGTTGTGGTTGATGAGGCACGAGGAATTGAGGACAGGGAGGTGTCGGTGCTTGGAAACGAGGAGGTGAAGGCTGCCATAGGTGCTGTTTCGGCGAGCTACTGCTTGCTGAAATCTACGTAGCCCGCTTGCACTTGTGTGACTCCTGTAAGTTCTTGCTCTTCTCCTCCACCATAATGGCCTTATTGACCAAGTGTTGGAAATTACGGAAGTCGTGTGGAGCGAGCACCAGCTGCAACTCCTCCGTGTGCCCAAGCATGAAACGATTTTGCTTCTTCGCATCTATTGAGATTTCGTCGGGGGCATAACGAGCCAAATAATTGAACTCGTGAAGGTACTCCATGACAGACTTCTGACCTTGCGTTAGCGCAAGGAATTCTTGCTTCTTAACGGCCATGATTGCATTGGGGATGTGAGTTTCTCGGAAGGCCACGCGAAACTCATCCCAAGTGATGATGTGGCCGGTGGGCTACATGGTGAGAAAGCTATCCCACCACATGTACGTCGCCCCTTCGAGTTGATGGGAGGCTAGAGAACCATTTCATGGTCTGGGCATTGGACGATAGTAAGCTTCTGCTCAATTATCCAGAGCCAATCATCCGCGTCAAGTGGATCCTCCGAACATGAGAAAGTTGGGGGCTACGTTCGGATAAACTCCGAAAGTCCCCCGGAAGATTGATTGCCGACTCCTCCAGCACCTCGGGGAGAGCCCAAGGCAGCGGTCGAGTTGAGCGTGATCTTCTGCAAGATCAAAGTTTGGTCTTGGCGATTATACTCAATCTGGGCCAACACCTCGGCCATAGTTGGCAGCGGAGGCAGCTCATCTCCTTGCTGCCCAGAATGGCGATTCTGATGCCCGGAACCCTCTGGAATGTCCGGGTTCATGTCCCGGGGCTGAGTGTCATCATTTCGGGAACGTGTGGGTTGTAAGCCCCCACTTTGCTGTGAGCGTGAGTGAGTGGTAGGCCCCATCATCCTATTGCCAAAAAATTTGTTAGCAACCGGTAGCAAGGTGTGAATGATAACACAACCAAATGAACGAATGGACAACAAGTAAGTACTACTGATCTAGCATGTATGCAAGCATAAAAAGCATCCCAATTGAACACCAAATAGGAGTACAAAGGCACTTAGGCCAGTACAAGATACATTAAAGTAATTCATAGTTTTTCGACACAATTACATGGATACAAGCCCGTAGGCTTGTTGCAACAACACGAAACAAAAGATTACGCATCATATCATCCAATGGTTCCACCATAACCATCATAACACATAACACATAACAGAAGTTCAAGTTGCTAGTAAAACTTAATTTCTAACAAGCTTATGATGGCCGTGAATCAACCATCTCTAATGAAACCTTCCGAAAATTCATCCAAAAGTTGATATCCAAGCGATCCGATATCATCAGGGTCCAGCGGGTTTGTGAGGCATCGTGTAGAACCTAAGAGGGTGGTCGGACTCTCCGTAAGCAGCCGGGAGAGAACAGATGGAAACCCCGCTGCCCCAATGTGTGCATGATGAGCTAGGGCAACATCGGGTGCCATGCCTAGCACGAGTGGAAAGCTGAAAGTTAGTGAAGCCGCATCATGTGGAGAAGTGTGGTTGGAGCCATAAAGAACATCACGACGGGCCCGGTTGGTCTAAACCATAAGGCGAAGATATTGTTGGGCATGACTAAGACGAGCACGAGTCTCCCAAAGCTCATGTAGAGTGCAATGGTGAGCCTGGTCCATAGCATGAACCAAGCTCGCCAATTGCTGCACCGAAGGGTCTTCTCCAAGCGTGATTTCAGCAAACTCGTTGACTTCGATGGCGAGTTCTCACAGCGAAAGGTAGGAGTACGGTGGCATGTCCAACTCCCCAAGTCATGGCGGAGATGGCTCATTGCCACGTATGCCACTTCTTGGACTGTCATCCCAATGGAAGTGCCCCTAGCTTGAAAATTGTAGGGGACACTTCCCGTCACCATCCTTGCGATGATACGAACCATGGAGGTGTAGGTCTCCATTCCTAAGCCAGCTTCATGACGATAGATAGCATACTCTAGCTCGTAGGTGAAATTAGCCCTCCAAAGCATGTCCCGAAGGAGTGAAGGGAAACACTCCACACCTTCAGTACGGGTGGCCAAAACAAGGTGTCCACGTCCCATCTATCACATTTGAAGAGAGAAGGTGAGTTAGAGAGACAATCCCACAAAACCAAAGGAATATAGGGGTTAGAAAAGACACTAAGAAGGATAAAGAATAAAAGAATATATATCACTTATCAGATTTGAAAATATTTGATAAATTGAACCTAACTTGAATCATTTCACACCCAACACTAGTCGTCCATGCTATGTCCTAACCTACAGTCAGAATGCCTCTGATACCAACGCTGTCGGGACCTGGAATTTATATTGGTTATTGAGAGACCATGTGGAGGCCCTTTCCATGTTATGATGAATACTTGACAGCATTTGGGATTTATTGATGGAGGTTCGATAGTAGTTAAAGTTTGCGAAGTCAAGTTTTGAGTTTCACCTAGGTTGCATGGGATTTTATGTTGCATGTTTTCACTAATGATGGTCAAGTGCACGACACTTGTGCCAAGGAAACAATTTCTTTGTCTCTGTTAACTGCAGGTTGACTTGATGGCTTGGATGATCTTCGACGCGGGATCGGGAGCAAGCATGGAGAGCCTGCCATCCAGAATGATCATGTTGGTCGAGAAGATCATTGGGGATCAAGTCCGGTCATAGAGATGGAGTCTTCATGAATATGGCGCGAGACGAGTCCGTGTAGTGACTCAGGGTGACTTGGCAGCGTCCAAGTGTCGGCGAGGCGTTCCGAGGGTGTTCGGAGCTCGAGACACAATGCGGGGACGTGACAAGTCAACGAGGACCAAAGACCGTCAAGGTGGAGCAGTGTGGTAGCTCCAGGGGGCTTATGTTGACCAAAATCAACATAAAGGCATTGATGTAATTGTAGCTAGTCAAGAGGGGTATTCTAGGCAAGGGGTAGAGTTGGCTGAACCCTAAGTGGATATGAATGAGTGGAGAGAGTTAATCTTAGCCCTTGAGGTGATCCAAGGGTTGAGGTTGCTCCCATAGGGCTATAAATAGAGGGGTAGAGGTATGCCTCCACCACTAAGTCTTGGAGAAGGATTATGCTCCTTTGAGCTTTGCCCACCGTGAAGTGTGGCTTTGTAATCCTTCCTCTTTAAGCAATGAAAGTTCCTCTTGAAGCAATGAAAGTTTCAAGTTCTTATATGTTCTGAAATTTATTTTATTTCTTGCAATTTCTAGCTTTTCTTTGTTGCAACTTGTGCTTCTCTTCCCCTCCTTCTACTTGTTGTAGTTCTATTGGATCTGGAGACGACTTTCCTTCATATAGATCCTAGTGACACGGAACGAAAAGAAATTCTCGTAATCAATCCACAAACGTTTTGAAAACTACATTAAACATCATTGATGTGTGCCATAATAGCCTAGTAGAATTAGCGCGATGAACCGTGGTAGATTGCCATGTCATCATGCACGGTTATGGGGTGTAAAAAGAAGCTGTCGCTCCGCACACAATCAGACCTAAAATTGCTGCACCATTCACGCGCGCGGGTGGTGGCGATGGCGATGGCATCGCGTGAGCAAGCGAGCGCACGCATGTAGTCTTCTTTTACTTGCTTATAAGTTGATTTTCTCCCACCTAGATTAGCAATATGGTACTAAACATCTGATCTTCCACCATGCATGAGTGGACCTTTATGATTTTCTAGGATTTATGAAGAATATTACTTGGGCCAAGCCCATATACTCCAACATTACACCTACACTCCCTAGGTGGCAAGTAGTATAACTTAAAATCTGGTCCTTGATTTATATAAGGGATATTTTAATCTTTTCACATTTATTTATTTATTAGAGAAAACTAGCCTAATTTTTTGCACAATTATGCGGCTAGATACTGCGATGTATATGTTTATATCA
Organism: Phyllostachys edulis; assembly: GCA_036346405.1. Classification (NCBI taxonomy): domain Eukaryota; kingdom Viridiplantae; phylum Streptophyta; class Magnoliopsida; order Poales; family Poaceae; genus Phyllostachys; species Phyllostachys edulis. The sequence goes on from CM070553.1 coordinate 58,049,531, forward strand.
AAACGTAGAGATACTTTTTTTAAGACGAAGAGAGCTTCTTTAGGTAATCATCAAGCAGGATTACAGTCTTGCAACCAAATTTCTTGCAAGAAGTTTGGTGTCTCATAATGCCGCTGCACGCCTATTTGGATTGCCAATTTGATACCATTTCGACAGGCCATAGCCTCCATCATCTGTGCACTTAAGGCATGAGGGTACCAAATGACTTCGTCTCCACATAATATTCTGTTTGTGTCCCGAATAATTGAACTTGTTCGTAGTCGTGTTGATTGGTTTTTGGATCGCTTGGCTACACTAATTTCTCAACAAACCATAGCTTTCTTATTGAGCTCACCAAGCCGGGTACCATCGCCATCGCCATTTAACTACCGCCGCATACCATTTTTGCATTTAAGCTCATCGGAGACATCAAATTCAAGGGCCCTTGATTTTGGATGCAAGTATTGATGGCATAAAATTCCACCTCCGATTTTCCTATGATTGCCTATATGGTGTTGAATTTTAGGGAGATTTTGTGTTGTTATTGCTCAGAATGCAGCCTCCTTCAAAATTTTGCTGGAAAGAGGAGATCGATTCTTGGGCAAAAATTCACAACCATTGTTTTCTTTCCCAGCCAAACTGCTTGGGAAGATAAGAGAAAGAGGAGGAGGAAGTGGTAGCACAGGGAGAAGGCTACGAAATGAGGAAGAATGTGACGACCCACCCCGTGATGTACCGTAAGAGGTCCGGGAGGACCATTATTTTTGCGCTGCGAAGTCACCACGGAAAGATGTGGTAGCACCGCATGGAGCTTAACCGAGGGTCCGCCAGACCTCCCAGAGGTCTTATGGACCTCCGGAGGTCGTGGCCGCCACCCGCTTGGTAGCACCTCCAGCACATCACTAAGAGAGGTCCGCAGACCTCCAAAGCTAAGTCCCAAGGACCTCCTGGTGGTCCTACCTCTGCATCCGAGCTAGTCCCAGACAACAGAGCTAGCCCGCACAAGAACACAAGCCAATACCACAACCACGAGGTCAAACAAAGATGAAGGCATAAATTAAACTTTATATAATAGGACCTTATGGCCAAGCTTGTTAACAAGAGGTCCGCCATCGAGGGCTTACAACACCAACGAGGACTTACAACTGCAACAAGGAGCTTCTAGGCTCAAACACGTAACACGCAAAAGCCATCCAACAAGCACCACAGTCGTCGGGTGGAGGACGCCCTAGGCATTTTAGTCGTCAAGAACTCCTCCTCGAAGAGGTCTGACCGCCTCGCACTTGATCATCCTCATAATGCTTTGACACGGGGCTTAAACCATGAGTACTTGAAATGTACTCAAGAAGTCAAAGAGAGCAAAGATGCAATAATATTCATGCACGGACTTACCAATGGAGAGTTGTATGGTTAGTTTGCAAAGCCGATTTGAACAATAAAATAGTAATAGATTGAAAAGCAAAGAAGGTAAAACCATAGTACATAATACTTTTGATGTTTAAAAGGTGGGGTCAGCACCAACTCACACCACAACCAAAATGAAGGAGTTAGGCCACACCCGTGACTGTGTCCTTACCCAAAACCCACTCCAGAGTACCCACTCTAGAGGTCCAAACCAACCCCTAGACCACTACTCCGAGCCAACCTTGACCCCTCCGAGCCGGCCAAGGTCTTTTCGAGGCAAAGCCAAGGTATCTCGCGGAAGTGTCCAAAGGGCACAAGCTTTTGAAACAGCTACCCCTTGCACCATTTCACTCGAAAGCATGTCCATGACCAAGGACTTGGCTATTCGAATAGATCTTTACACTCTACAGAGGTGTACAACTTTACCCACAATCCACGATCTCTCTAGCGGACGGGTTCGGCCACCCTTGCTCACTTCCTAAGGTGAAAGGTCTAGAGAGCGCTGCAAGGCCTTTACAAAGCTTTGAACCGACTCGGCTGCCCGCTAAGGTTTCGCAATCCCTCCCGTGGTCTAGAAGTCCGCAGGTTATGGGTGCCCTCTTGCGCCAACGAATCACACGCCAACCACAACAGCCCCAAGCCAACCCATTGCTAATTATTCAGCCTGCACTATTCCCATAAAATGATCTTGTGGTTGCTTTGCTTGGCCCAGTTCATGAGACACAAAGTGAAGTCCTTAATTGTGCCAAGGCAAGACTTCCACAACCAAGTGTGCAAAGCACCCACTACTCACTCCCCGCCTTCTTGCCTCAAAGAAACAATTTGTATAAGCCCATGCCAAAAGACCACCCAGTCTTGGCACAACAGCTTTTAACCAAGTGATCTCACACCACAGTCAACACAACTTAGGCGCCCCGCCATAGTCGCTCAACAATGGCACCAACCACACATTTCATATTTATTAGTCAAGATTATTAGAGATGAAGCATGATACGCTCAACCACGTTTTTAAGCAAGGTCAGATAAGACCCACGGCCCCCATGTTGGCAAATAACAAAGAACACCAACTAAATTATCCACCCTAAGGCTCACAAGGTGAACATGACAACATGATGGAGACAAGGTATAAAGGAGGCATAACAAACAAGTAGGCAAGTAACTACAACCCAAACCATTTTCATATAAACATAGCCATGCATGATAAAGTAAAACCGAAATACATTTACTTAAACTTGGTTCAAGATGATCAAAGGGGATCTGTGGCTTGCCTTGGTCAAGCAAAGGAGAGCCTTCGCAAAGAAGAGCTGGGTCCAAGATCTCCTCGAACTCGTGATCTACACGTTCAGAAGAAAACCAAATAAGCAAAACCACACTAAGCCGAGAACTTCAAAAGAACCAAAAGGAACTCAAACCAACTCACCAAAAAGGAAACCAAGAGGCTTAACACACCTCAAAGAGCTCCCCTGGGAAAGGTCTTGCACAAGGAAGAACTGAAAGCAGATGAGGCAGGAAGGAAGAAATGAGCAACAAAGTTACAAAGGTCGGCCCGCCTGTGCTTTATATAGCCGAGTTGGTAGTGTGCACCACAAGGAAAAACTCGGTGAGGTGTAGGCAATCGGGACAACTAGGGCAAGGCTTGCCCTAAAAGAATTGAATAAAGTACTCAGATGTGATTGCATTTAATGTGACCCGACACCTATTAAATGCGCATGAGTTCCGAGGCAAGAGCAATAATTACAAGGTGAAGAGGGGCAAGTGGGGCCACCAAAGGGTGCACCACAAGTCAAAGAGGTGGCCCCACCGCAAGGGTCATCCCCGCCAAAGACCACTGTGGAGGTCTCCGGGCAAGAGGTCCAAGACACTCAGAGGGAGGTCCTGGACAGAGGTCCAAGGACTCAAGAGGAGGTTCTCGGACAAGAGGTCAGAAGCTCACCACGAGGAGGTCTCGACGCCGACACGCACAAGGGAGGTCTAAGGGTCAAGATTTCAAGGGGAGGACCTCAATGGTCCAGATCAAAGGGTGCAGGGGAGGTCCTGACCAATAGGGATATCCTGATTTAGGAGGGTGGTCCTTACAAAAGACTAGCAAGGACCGAGGAGGTGGTCTTTGCAAAACAACCAGGAGGAGGTCCTGGAAACAAGGAAAACGCGCAGCAAAGCAGAGCCGTTCGATTGAAATCGGGCGGCCCAAAAAGGATAGGAACGTTCGGACCAAACTAACGTGCCCTTAGGATCGGGCCATCCAAACCACATCGGATGGTCCTAAGGTTAAGAAGGCAAGGCCTCAAGCGTCTGACCACGAGAGTCAAAGATGGGTCCAAGCACTAAGGAGGTCTTGGACCTAAGGAGGTCGGAACCTTTGGATCCAACTAAGGGAGGACTCGGATGGCTAAGATCTCCCGAGAGGAGGTCCTAATGGCGAGATCCTAACAAGGGGAGGTCCGAGCGGCTAGATCTCAACAAGGGAGGTCTGAGCGGCTAGGTCTCAACAAGGGAGGTCTCGAGGCTAGATCTCAACAAGGGAGGTCTGAGCGGCTAGATCTCAACAAGGGAGGTCTCGAGCAGAGGGGAGATAAGAGAGAGGTCTGGATCTCAAAGAGGTTCAACCCAACAAAGGAAGTTAAGAGAGAAGAGACAAACCTGGGACACACAGAGAGGCTCAAACAAAGAAGGAACACCAACAAAGAACTTAATTAAGGCTTAATTAATTCCAATTGAACTCTCCAGATTTCAAGACGCCAAAGTTAAGCTTTGGATTCTCAATAAAGCCAAATGGTTACTTTTATTTTGAAAACCGTGCAAGAAACTTTAAAGAAAATGGGACGTTACAAACCTTCACCTTAAGGGAATCTCGACCCCGAGATTCAGCCGAGCTAGGGAACAAGTGGGGAACTCCTTCTTGAGGTCCTCTTCACGCTCCCAAGTTGCCTCGGCTTCGAGTGGTTGCTCCATTGCACCTTGCACATGCCTTGGTGGTCTTGTTCCTTGTAACTCTCTCGACACGCCCAAAATCTTGATGGGGTGCTCTCTGAAGTGAGGTCTTCTTGGAGGTCCACACTTCTAAAGGCATCTGGTCCTCTGGCAATGCAAGCACTTCTTCAAGCTGTGAAACATGGAACACATTGTGGACTCCAAATGAGCCGAGGAGGGAGGTCCAACTTGTAGGCTACTTAACCCTTCTGCAAGGATCGAAAGGGACCAATAAACCTTGGAGCAAGTTTCCCACTAACTCGAACATTGCCAGATACCCTTGAGAGGTGACACTTTGAGGTAGACTTGGTCTCTCGAACAAAAGCTAGGTCTCGACGCCTAACATCTGCGTAGCTCTTTTGCCGTGATTGAGCAGCCCTTAGCTTCTCCCTTATTGACCTTACTTGATCTTGACTTCTTTTAGTAGGTCCTGCCAAGAACTTGGCCTTCACCCGATTCTCGCCAAAGAAAGGAGTCCTACATTTCCTCCCATAAATAGCTTCAAAAGGGACATTTGAAGGCTCGCTGGTAGTGTTATTGTAGGAAAATTTCAGATATGGCAACATCTTGTCCCAACTAGATTGCCTTTCTAGGGCACAAGCTCTCAAAGATGTCCTCAAGGACTTGATTAACTCTCTCGGTTTGGCCATCTGCTTGTGGGTGGTACGTCATCTCGAAATTAAGGTCTGTGCCCAAGGCATCATGTAGCTTTTGCCAAAATTTGGAGGTGAATTGGGATCCTCTGTCTCGAGACTATCTTCTTTGGAACACCATGAAGGCACACAACCTTTGCCATGTAGATCTCGCCAGCTTTGTCTCCGAATAGGTAGTCTTCACAGAATAAAGTGAGCCATTTTTGTCAATCTATCCACAATGACCCAAATAGAATCAAAACCAGCTTGGGTACGAGGTAAACCAGTTATGAAGTCCATCCGACCTCTTCCCATTTCCACTGTATGGGTAAAGGCACTAAAAGTCCTCCGTGTCTTTGGTGCATCGCCTTAACTTTTTGGCAAGTGTCACATTTGGCCACAAAATCGCTATTTCTCTCTTCATTTTCGCCACCAAGACAATTCCTTGATATCTTGGTACATTTTTGTAGCTCCTGGGTGTATAGAATACAATGTCTCATGTGCTTCTTTAAGTATTACTCCCTTGAGCTCTGTGTTATTGGGCACACAGAGCCTCTTATCAAACCAGACCGCACCTAGGTCGTCTATAGAAAACCTTGCACCTTCCCTCTCTTATGTTGGCCTTGATTTCTTGGATGTTAGCATCTCCTCTTGAAATGCTTTTGATCTGCTTTTTGCAATATGGGTTGCACTTCAAGTGTCGCTAAGAATCCTCTTCAACTAATTCAAGTCTAAGCTTCAAGAATTCTTCATACAAAGTAGGTGGCTCTCCTTGATCATCAAAGTATTAGCATAAATTTTCTGCGCCAAGGCATCTCGCCACCACGTTGGTTTTGCTCGGTGGTAATGAATTCCACATTGTAGTCCTTAATAAGCTCTAGCCACCTTCTCGCCTCAAATTCAGATCCGCTTGAGTAAAGATATACTTTAGGCTTTTGTGGTCAGTATAGATTTCACACCTATTACCTATGAGGTAATGGCGCCAAATCTTTAAGCCATGAACCACAGCAGCTAACTCTAGGTCATGTGTAGGGTAGTTTGCTTCATGGGGCTTCAATTGTCTTGAAGCATAAGCTATCACTTTTCTGTCTTGCATAAGAACACAGCCAAGTCCTTGCTTTGATGCATCACAATAGACCTCAAAATCTTTCCTGACATCTGGAAGAACCAAAACTGGGGCAGAGGTCAACTTCTTCTTGAGCTCTTGGAAGCTTTGTTCACACTCTGAGGTCCAGAGGAACTTCTTTTCTTTCTTTAACAGCTGAGTGAGAGGTCTTGCAATACGGGAAAAGCCTTCAATAAACCTTCTGTAGTAGCCAGCCATGCCAAGAAAACTCCTGACTTGAGGCACTGTCCTAGGGGGTTCCCAATTGAGCACATCTTGCACCTTGGTGGGATTGACAGACACTCCATCTTCTGACAAAACATGCCCTAAAAAGACCACTTCCTTTAGCCAAAATTCACACTTACTAAACTTGGCAAAGAGCTGATGAGCTCTCAGCTTCCCCAAAACCGAAAAGAGATGGCTTGCATGCTCCTCTTCACTCTTGGAATATACAAGAATGTCATCAATGAAGACAATGACAAACTTGTCTAGGTACTCCATGAACACTCGGTTCATCAAATTCATGAAATAGGCAGGGGCATTGGTCAGCCCAAAAGACATGACAGTGAATTCAAATAACCCATACCTAGTTGAATTCAAATAACCCATACCTAGTTGAAAAAGCTGTCTTAGGGGTGTCTTCCTTGCGAATCTTGAGTTGGTGATATCCTGTTCTCAAGTCTATCTTTGAAAACACAGCAGCCCCTTCAATTGATCAAACAAATCATCGATTCTTGGCAAAGGATACTTGTTCTTAATGGTGACATCATTGAGAGCTCTATAGTCCACACACATCCTTTGAGTACCATCCTTTTAGGCACAAAATCACTGGGCTCCCCAAGGTGAGGAGCTAGGTCTAATAAAACCCTTGCTCGCAAGTCTTCCAACCGCTTCTTCAACTCCACCGATCATCAACATGCAATTTGTAGGGCCTTTTGGAGATGGGGAGGTCCCCGACAAGGTTAATGACAAACTCAAGGTCTATGTCCTGGGGCATTCCAGGGAGCTCATCAGGAACACATCCACAAATTCTTTAACAACAGGACATCCTTCAAAACTTGAACTTGAGCGCTGCAAGATAGGGCTCCTTGGAGCTTCTCCGAGGTGGCCAAAACTTCACAAAGGGCACCACTAGGGCTGGTCAAAGAGATACTTTTGCCACTACAATCCAACATGGCATGGTGGTTAGCTAGCCACCCATGCCCAAGATCACATCTAGGGACCCGTGTCCAAAAGGATAAGGTTGGCTAGAAATTCTACTTCTTCTATGACCATTTTCACTTGTGGACAACCCCGTTCAGACTTAGTTCTCGAGTCGGGATTGAACCAACAAGGTAGTCTTAAGAGCAACAACTCAAACCTGGTGCTTTGCAAAGAAAACTCCGAGAAATAAACGAATGGGAAGTTCCAGAGTCAAACAAAACTGCAATGCAAGATTGAATTTACTAGGAACATACCTAGTACCACATCCGAGGAGGTCTGAGCTTCTTCCATCGCCACATGGTTCACACGGCCCCTTCCAAAAGTCCGGGAGGTCCTGCTTGAGGAGGTCCTACTACCGAGAGGTCTTGGCCGAGGAGGTCCCAAGTAGAGGTCTTCTTGGTGGCTCGGTCTTGATGGGCATCGATTGGCAAATGCCCCACTTGATGACACTTGAACAGTGATCCCCGGCTGTGGGGGTCAGCTGGGTTGACTTGGTGCTGCCAAGGAGGCGGCGCTGGTCAAGCAACAAGGGAGGTCTTGACAGAGGTCCTGGGAGGTCCAGGAGGTCCTTGGCGCTTGGGTTGGTACTGTACAAACGTCTTGACACGTTGGGGAGGTCTTTGCTGAGCACTGGAGGGTGGCACCTTTCTCTTGAAGGACTCAGAGAGTTCTCTTTGGGATTCCTCAATGAGCATTGCCTTGTTCACCATATGCTAGAAATCAGGATAATCGTTGCCCACAACTTGAATTTTTAAACTGGGATGGAGGCCTCGCTTGAAGCGCTTCTGCCGTGCATCATCCGTAGCCACATCTTCACGAGCATAACGTGACAATTGGGTGAACTTTGTGAGATACTCGCTCACTGACATGCTGCCTTGCTTGAGCTCTCTAAACTCTTCCTTTTTCATCTCTACCTTCCCATCGGGGACATGCGAGTGACGAAAAGCAGTGCAGATTCTCGCCCAAGTGATCCTCTGGGGTCAAGATGTGAGGCACAAAATGTGTCCCACCACTCACCTGTGTCCTTCCAGCTTGATGTGAGGCAACAAAACCTTCTCCCTGCCTTCACAAATGAGCAATATCCAACTTCTTCTCTGTTGATCTCGGCCAATCATCGGCATCTAAGGGCTCTTGGGAGCTCGAAAATGTAGCCGAGCGTGTCTTCATGAACTCGACAACCTTTGATTGATGGTGAGTGGGGGTGGAGGGGTGGGCCGCCGCCGCTTGACTACTCGACTCATCATGGCAAGTAAAGCATTGGTGGTCCGGCTTTGTTGAGCCATAATCTGTTCATATTCTCGCATCATGGAGCTCATCATTTGGGCTTGTGCCGCCATAAACCGCCTAAAACCCGGGTCTGTCGCCATTGGAGGAGGTGGAGGTGGAGGCAAGCTGCTCGGGGCTCACCTCGACTTGTGGATCGCCGAGTCTGCACTATCTCGACAAAACTCTAAAGGCTTAATAGGTAAGACAGAAAGCATAGAGGATAAGAGGGATCAGAGAGAAAGATAGAGCATCAAAAGGGTAACTTGGTTAAACCCAAGAGAGAACCGAAGGCCAGGAGGCCAAAAGAGGCAACCAAAGCTTCAAAACAGAGGTCTTAAGGACACAAGCTAGGCAAGACTCGTAATAGGACCACTAACCCTAACCTTACCACAATCGGTCCTATAGAAATTATAAAGGCAAGGAGGTCAAATTAGACTTAAAAATTGAGGTTCCAAAGAAGGGTAAGGTAATGTAACTAAAGAGGAGTTAAAATTGAAGTAGAACAGGTAAGGAATGATTTAGACAAGTTAAGTACAACATAGAACCGTAACAAGGTAAGAACCTCCAAACCGATTTTAAGTTGTTTTGCTTTAGAAAATAACCTTTTGAATCAAAACTAAACCAACCTTTCTACCTAGGGTCACGCCCTCTGGTGACACTGTGGCTCGATACCAACCTGTGACGACCCACCCCGTGATGTACCGTGAAGAGGTCCGGAGGACCATTTTTTTTTGCGCCAAGTCACCACGAAAGATGTGGTAGCACCGCATGGAGCTTAACCGAGGTCTGCCAGACCTCCTAGGAGGTCTTGCGGACCTCCTAGAGGTCGTGGCCGCCACCCGCCTCAGAGCACCTTCAGCACATCACTAAGAGAGGTCCGCAGACCTCCCAGCTAAGTCCCAAGGACCTCTGGTGGTCCCGCCTGCATCCGAGCTAGTCCCGGGACAACAGAGCTAGCCCGCACAAGAACACAAGCCAATACCACAACCACGAGGTCAAACAAAGATGAAGGCATAAATTAAACTTTATATAATAGGACCTTATGGCCAAGCTTGTTAACAAGAGGTGCGCCATCGAGGGCTTACAACACCAACGAGGACTTACAACTGCAACAAGGAGCTTCTAGGCTCAAACACTGAACACGCAAAGCCATCCAACAAGCACCATAGGTCGTCGGGTGGAGGACGCCCTAGGCGCCTTAGTCGTCAAGAACTCCTCCTCAAGAGGTCTCAGACCGCCTCGCACTTGATCATCCTCATAATCTGCTTTGACACGGGGCTTAAGCCATGAGTACTTGGAATGTACTTAGCAAGTCACAGAGAGCAAAGATGCAATAATATTCATGCACGGACTTACCAATGGAGAGTTGTATGGTTAGTTTTGCAAAGCCGATTTGAACAATAAAATAGTAATAGATTGAAAAGCAAAGAAGGTAAAACCATAGTACATAATACTTTTGATGTTTAAAAGGTGGGGTGAGCACCAACTCACAGCCACAACCAAAATGAAGGAGTTAGGTCACACCCGTGACTGTGCCTTACCCAAAACCCACTCAGAGCACCCACTCCAGAGGTCCAAACCAACCTGGACCACTACCCGAGCCAACCTTGACCCCTCTAGAGCCGGCCAAGGTCTCTTCGAGGCAAAGCCAAGGCATCTCGCGGAAGTGTCCAAAGGGCACAAGCTTTTGAAACAGCTACCCTTGCACCATTTCATTGAGCATGTCCATGACCAAGGACTTGGCTATTGAATAGATCTTTACACTCTCAGAGGTGTACAACTTTACCCACAATCCACGATCTCTCTAGCGGATGGGTTCCGGCCACCCTTGCTCACTTCCTAAGGTGAGCGATCTAGAGAGCGCTGCAAGGCCTTTACAAAGCTTTGAACTCGACTCGGCTGCCCGCTAAGGTTTCACAATCCCTCCTCGTGGTCTAGAAGTCCGCAGGTTATGGGTGCCCTCTGCGCCAACGAATCACACGCCAACCACAACAGCCCCAAGCCAACCCATTGCTAATTATTCAGCCTGCACCATTCCCATAAAATGATCTTGTGGTTGCCTTTGCTTGGCCAGTTCAATGAGACACAAAGTGAAGTCCTTAATTGTGCCAAGGCAAGACTTCCACAACCAAGTGTGCAAAGCACCCACTACTCACTCCGCCTTCTTGCCTCAAAGAAACAATTTGTATAAGCCCATGCCAAAAGACCACCAGCCTTGGCACAATGATTTTAACCAAGTGATCTCACACCACACCAACTGACTTAGGCGCCCCGCCATAGTCGCTCAACAATGGCACCACCACACATTTCATATTTATTAGTCAAGATTATTAGAGATGAAGCATGATACGCTGAACCACGTTTTCTAAGCAAGGTCAGATAAGACCCACGGCCCCCATGTTGGCAAATAACAAAGAACACCAACTAAATTATCCACCCTAAGGCTCACAAGGTGAACATGACAACATGATGGAGACAAGGTATAAAGGAGGCATAACGACAAGTAGGCAAGTAACTACAGCCCAAACCATTTTCATATAAACATAGCCATGCATGATAAAGTAAAACCGAAATACATTTACTAAACTTGGTTCAAGATGATCAAAAGGGGATCTGTGGCTTGCCTTGGTCAAGCAGTGGAGAGCCTTCTGCAGCAAGAGCTGGGTCCAAGATCTCCTCGAACTCGTGATCTACACGTTCGCAAGAAAACCAAATAAGCAAAACCACACTAAGCCAGAGAACTTCAAAAGAACCAAAAAGGAACTCAAACCAACTCAGCCAAAAAGGAAACCAAGAGGCTTAACACAGCCTCAAAGAGCTCCTGGGAAAGGTCTTGCACAAGGAAGAACTGAAAGCAGTGAGGCAGGAAGGAAGAAATGAGCAACAAAGTTACAAAGGTGGCCCGCCAAAGCTTTATATAGCCGAGTTGGTAGTGTGCACCACAAGGAAAAACTCGGTGAGGTGTAGGCAATCGGGACAACTAGGGCAAGGCTTGCCATAAAAGAATTGAATAAAGTACTCAGATGTGATTGCATTTAATGTGACCCGACACCTATTAAATGCGCATGAGTTCTCGAGGCAAGAGCAATAATTACAAGGTGAAGAGGGCTGGCAAGTGGGGCTACCAAAAGGGTGCACCACAAGTCAAAGAGGTGGCCCCACCGCAAGGGTCATCCCCGCCAAAGACCTTTGTGAGGTCCGGGCAAGAGGTCCAAGACACTCAGAGGGGAGGTCTGGACAGAGGTCCAAGGACTCAAGAGGAGGTTCGGACAAGAGGTCCAGAAGCTCACCACGAGGAGGTCTCGACGCGAGACACTGCACAAGGGAGGTCTAAGGGTCAAGATTTCAAGGGAGGACCTCAACGGTCCAGATCAAAGGGTGCAGGGAGGTCCCGACCAATAGGATATCCCGATTTAGAGGGTGGTCCTTACAAAAGACCAATAAGGACCGAGGAGGTGGTCTTTGCAAAACAACCAGAGGAGGTCCCGAAACAAGGAAAACGCACAAGAAAGCAGAGCCGCTCGATTGAAATCCGGTGCCCAAAAAGGATAGGAACGTTCGACCAAACTAACGTGTTCTTAGGATCGGGCCATCCAAACCACATCGGATGGTCCTAAGGTTAAGAAGGCAAGGCCTCAAGCGATCTGACCACGAGAGTCAAAGATGGGTCCAAGCGCTAAGGAGGTCTTGGACCTAAGGAGGTCGGAACCTTGGATCCAACTAAGGAGGACCTGGATGGCTAAGATCTCCCGAGAGGAGGTCCTAATGGCCAGATCCTAACAAGGGGAGGTCCGAGCGGCTAGATCTCAACAAGGGAGGTCTGCGAGCGGTTAGGTCTCAACAAGGGGAGGTCTGAGCGGCTAGATCTCAACAAGGGAGGTCTGAGCGGCTAGATCTCAACAAGGGAGGTCTGAGCGGCTAGATCTCAACAAGGGAGGTCTGAGCGGCTAGATCTCAACAAGGGAGGTCTGAGCGGCTAGATCTCAACAAGGGAGGTGCGAGCGGCTAGATCTCAACAAGGGAGGTCTCGAACAGAGGGAGATAAGAGAGAGGTCTGGATCTCAAAGAGGTTCAACCCAACAAAGGAAGTTAAGAGAGAAGAGACAAACCTGTGGACACACAAAGAGGCTCAAACAGCAAGGAACACTAACAATGAACTTAATTAAGGCTTAATTAATTCCAATTGAACTCTCCAGATTTCAAGACGTCAGGTTAAGCTTTGGATTCTCAATAAAGCCAAATGGTTACTTTTATTTTGAAAACCAGGCAAGAAACTTTAAAGAAAACGGGACGTTACAAAGAATAGGAAGGAGAAGAAGCTAGGCGAGTTAGACAGCAAGTTAACAAACTTCTCTAGTAGAGTTTTTTGCTCCAATCTCGTAGTCTAAAATAATTTTTCTATCTTATTTGTTGTTTCCTTGTCACTCTTTTGTTTCTAAGACTGTTTAAACTTTTTTTTGGTTTCTCCTTAAAGAATTAAATAGCAGAGCTTTTGCTATTCACTCAAAAAAAAAAGAGAATGTAAAGCAAGAGAGCGCATTTAACAAGCAAAGAATAAGAGTAATTTTAGCGAGTTCAAGATTGGTGCCATTCATCGGAAGAAGAAGGGCCTGGATTAACTACACTAAGGTAGGGCCAGTGCCGCAGAAAACGAGAAAGGCATGGGAGGGGGTACAAGACCATCCATCAATTGAAGCGAAGCTTCACTAGTCCTTTTTTTCCTCCTCCTTTGTAGTGTGTTCTTTTCGTTTTCAGCGGTTGTGTTGGATTTTTATATGGCTTTCAATATTTATTGTGGTTATTATCTGTTTTAATTCAATGTGGAATATAGTTATATGTGATAGGGAATTATTCAATGCGGAATCTAACTCGAGGAATAAATACTCGAGGTGTCGAGGACGGTTGTGCTGGAATATGTAGACATATTTATTGAGATCGAGTCTACTGGAATTTAATATGCACGAGTATGATTAATCCGGATACAGCACAGGACGGAATAGCTGGGTTTGTTTTGCAGGACGGGCTCTGCAGGTTGTTGACCCACATGATCAGATTGGAATTGATCTCGTAAACAATCTGATCATGGCACATGACTCACACATGTGTGCTAGGGACTAATATATTTTAGACTCATTAAACTGGCTTGTCTGATCGTGGTTGGTGACATGGTTCAAGAGTCTCACGGTGTACCGAAAACAGGTGAGTCAATTATAACACCTGGAGGTGGACTCTATAAGTAGGTCCCTACCCTCTAGCCTCATAATGCAATTGTGAGCGGCACCACAGAAAAGGCAGAGAAATAGAGGATAGACCGAAAAACCCCCAGAAATTAATCTAGGGTTTGCTCAAAACCCAACATTGGTATCAGAGCCAGAGACGACGCGCTCGGCGGAACCTAGTGTCCGACACTATATCGTTGTCCTCGTCGTTTTCTCCGAAGCTGAGACGACGTCGCCATCGTTTTTTTTTCGTCCGTGGTGCCACTGCACAAGTACTAGATCCGCACAGCGATTAAGGAGTTTTCAGCAGAAGATAGTGTAATAGCCCAAAATTTCAACTTTGGTTAAAGTTTAAAACTTATTTGAATTTGTGAATTTTCTGCAATTTTAAAAAGCTTCTTCCTAAATGTTTTGAAGCTAAAATAATTTAATTACAAAATTTATTGTCAAGTTTAAGTTAGGAATAATTTTATTAAGTCTAAAATGTCTCTAAGGATTTATGAGAATTTTTGTAGAATTTTTAGACTCTTTTTACTATTTTCTAAGTCTAAAAGGAATTAACCAGATTATTTTAAATAGAAAACTAAAAGAAAACCTCAAGAATGCTTGGGCCAAACCCTAGCTCGCCCAAAACCCTCCATCACATGTGACCCATTGTGGCTCACCAAGCACTTCAGCAGCGCCCATGCCACTCCCTCTCTTTTCCACCGTCGGATTGAGATCCGACGGCGCACACGCGCCCACGCCGCACGGCCCCTTTTCGCCCACTCGATCAAGATCCAACCGTCCCGCACCATCTTCTCCACCTCCTTCTTCTTCGCGCGGGTTAGCCCAGGCCGCCGCCATTGCCGCATCGTGGAGCTCGTCAACGCCGCTCTTCCCGCCTCTCCTCACGTACACGCCAAGACCCACTTCGCGCCTCGCGCGCCCACTCCCGCCTTATCCCCTTCCTCGCGTTTTCGCGGTTAGCCCACGCCAACCGCCACGGCCGCCACGATCCCCGCCCACGATCTCCTCCTCTACTCCGCCCGCCCCTATAAAGGGAGCACAGGTGCGGCTTGATCTCCTCATCTCGTGCCGCCACCCACTCCTCCTCTCCCCTCTCGGTTTCACGGATTTGAAGTCTTACGCCGCCACCGCGGCCATGTTCTTCACCATTCCGCGACCTCAAGGGCTCATCGTCGATCGCGACTACCTCATCAAGACCGCCACGCTTCACTCTACCTCGCGCAAGATCCTTTGCACCGAGAAGCCCGGACCAATCTCGCCGCCAGAGCCGCACCGCCGCCGCTGAGCTCACCACCGACCATCCCGCCGCGCCGCTAGCATCCAAGGTAAGCGCTGACTCGCTGCGCCTCCCTTTGGTACCACCTGCTGCCCTCGCGGAGTTCCCTAACGCCGGCGAGCCCGCCATCGAAGCGCCACCTCATCCGTGCCTACGTACACGCCACGCCATCGCCACCGTGGTGCCACCTCGGTGCCACGCCGCCAGATTCGCACGGGTGGCACAAACCATGCCACCTCACACCCCTCCCTATGCGCAAGGCCCGTGGACTGAGTCCACGTGGGCCGTGTCTCTGACACAAGGGGCCCATTGTCGGATTTTGTTTTTATTTATTTAATTCCGAAATTCCACTGCTGGCGCCACCTTTGCTAATAATTAGATTTTCTTTTAGAAAAAATAATTCAGAAATTGATTTAAATAATGATTTAGGATTTAATTTGTAAAATTCATAACTTTTGCATCCTAACTCCAAATTAGGTGATTCCAACTTCTAAAATTTTATAAAATTAATACCCAGATAAATAAAATATAAAAATTTGAATTGGAGTAGGTTTGAACTGTCTGTTTGAATTTGAAATAATTTAAACTACTAATTTAGGAATTAAACTTGTAAAATTCATATCTTTTGAATGATAATTCCAAATTGGATGATTTCAGTTGCTAAAATCTTAGAAAACTATTATCTAACTAAATAAAATATAGTTATTCAATTAGGAGTTCAGTTTAGTTCTGTTTTAGAATTTAGAAATTCATTCAAATCCAAATTTAGGTTAACATTTGTAAAATTCATAACTTCTGTTGTACAACTTCAAATTTAGTGAATTAAATATCTAAAATTTTATAAAAATATTATCTAGCTTAATAAATTAAAAATTGTTTATTTGGAATTAGTTTAAATTGTCATTTCAAGTAAAACTATTTAAATTGCAAATTTAGGATTTAAGCTTGTAAAATTCATATCTTTTATTTCCCAATTCCAAATTGAGTGTTTCAAACTTATAAAGTTTTATAAAATTATTATCTAGTCAAATAAAATATAATTATTTTATTTAGAGTTAGTTTAAACTGTCGCCTTGATTTTATTTGAACTTCAATTGATTTGTCGATTTTCACGCTTAGATTACGACGATTCCGGGGAATTTGATTCTTCCGAAGAATTAGAATTTCAAGACTTCAGCGAAGGCAAGTTACACTTTGACCATGTTGCACCTACTATGTTAAAGTTAGTTAATTCAGTTTTTTTTTAAAATTATTATTGCATGCATATTTTTGGTCAATTATTTTAAGGCCCTGTTTAAATGCTTAGTTATTCCAGCTGTTATTGTATGGCCAATCTTGAATATTGAAATGTCATTCCTTTGTCACCATAGATAAATTATTTGGAAATGCTTAGCAAATGTTTAGACCATGATTTGGAATTTGGGAGGATTTAGCCAAATCATTACAACTTGTTTAAAAATCAAATCTATGGTATTGTTTTACCATAGCGAGTTTGTAAAGGTGGTTTACACTAAAATAAAACTAAAATGGTTTGGACTTGGGTGAAACGGATGAATGGTGGGTGCAGGTTTATGCACGGGTTTAATCTGGTTAGGATTAACACCTGTGGTTTGATTTTGAACGACGCCCAAGTCGATTAAGGACCGGTCTTGAGCCGATCTTGCTATGCCCTATCAGACCACCACACGCCTTGTCCGGGCAAGACTTGGCTTAATAATTTGGGATACCTCGTAGATATTCGTGCCATTTTGTATGAGTGGGTGTTGGTTAGACAAGAGTCCCACTGGCGCAAGAGGGGCTCCTTGAGGATGGATAGTCCAATGGAAGCGAAACCTTAGCGGGCATGAGTTCTTTGGGGTGGATCATTGTAACGGCCTCGTGATAATTGTTTAGTCACACGCCTTAGGAAGCGTGGATTGGCCGACACAAGGAGCAAATTATCTCGTGTGGGTAAAAGCTGCACAAACTCGCAGAGTAGAAAACTATTCAATAGCATGGCGTCATGTCATGGACATGCTAGCAAAGCCACTTTGAGTTAGACTTGCTTTTGGATTTAAAATGGTTTCAACAGATGTTTTCGTGATGGTTAGTCTGGTGGGAAATTTGGCGGTTAGCCATTGTGATTGGAGGATATCCATCACCTTTCTTGGAGGTTATCCACATTATTCAATTGTCATTTAAAATATGATTTTAATTATCTGTATGAAAATGGCCTTGCAATCTATTATGATTATTTAAATTAAACCGCCGCTTATTTAAAATAACCCCGCCAATTTCCTTTGTTTACCTTATGCATGCATTACAATTCCATATTGGTGTAACTTGCAGCACAGTAGTTGTGCTCATGCTTGCTTTATGCAACAAAATTTCAGAGAAGACTTCTATCAGACGGTGAGGACACCGACGCTTAGGTTACTCCTGCATTTATTGCTCGTGGCGGATCGCTCGCCTACTACTATCTTTTTATTTCATTGTGTTATTTACTCTTTTATTTGGCTTCATGCCCATTTGTATCGAACTCGATTTACTATTAATGAAATGCGAGACTTGGTTATGTTATCATTTTTGTAATCTGTACACCGGAAATCTGGATGGTGTATGAACACAGAGGGTTCGGGATCTTTCGCTCCTCGGTCCGACAAAAGTGGTATCGAGCCATATCGATCGTAGGTCGTGGCCTTAGAATTGCCTTAAGGACTTATGTTCAAAAACTAAAACTATTTTGAGTCTATCCGAGTCATTTCTCAACCTTTCTTTAAAAATGTTTACTAACTCCTCTCCTTCTCAAAATTTTAGATGGTCGAAAGACCGGATGCTACTTCCCACTTGAGCCTTTATCGATATCGGGCTGAAATACTTTGGGAAATGATGCAAAGACTGGTTACCGGAAGAGGCCAACTTTCCAAGGATTCAAGTACTGTGGAAGAACAACAAATGTGGAGAGTAGAGGTGCTCATCTACTCCAACCTTGCACCGACACCGCCTTCCACGTCTTCGACGCCCGATCCGTGCGACACCTTTGATGAGGGCATGCAGATGCGGCAAGAGAGGCAATCCGCCACCTTCGCTACACCTACAATCATCGCCTTCAGGCACCGGTTTCATTACTACCCGATGCACATTCCGACCCGACTCGACAAGATTTTCAACTCCGCTAGAGACGAAGATTCCCCGAATCGACACACTGTGGATCTGCTAAGGCTTTGGATTATGCCTACTGTAAACACCTTGAATGACTTGCTCACCGCCGTAATGCACTACAAGAAGTAGAAGAGAAGTCAAGACCAGAATCATGAGCTCGCTAGCTACAAGGTCATGAGGCTAGCTCAAGTGAGCCGGATTATACCCCCAAGACCCCATTATAGTTACCTTCCTCGTTAGCTCGATCTTTAGTTGCTAATTATGAGCTACTATCTTATTTGTGGTAGCCATAAGCTTTGAATAAAATGACTTAATAAAGGAACTTTTGGAAAAATCGCTTTTGTCTTGTGTGCTCTTTGTGTTCTTGGGTCATAGAATTTACCCCTTTAGAACTTCCTATCCGCTCTATCTCTCCTAAATCTTTGGAGTTCTAGCAGATGGTGACCACCTGCATCGCAAGCAATGGCGTGTCCGAGGTCGGGTAACGAAGATGCAGACACAGAGGATCCCGTGCAAAGAACCACCACCGCCACCACCGAAGGGCCGATTAGCGCCGATGATGGAAAACCGAATCATCTCGATTAACCTCCTAGCTCGATCCCTCGAATACAGCAGAATGTGCGAGCAACAAATGAATCGCACCACTACCTCCACCTACGCAGAGATTGACCATGGCGGATTTTATGCGATGCGCCCACCGACCTTCTCCAAAGAAAGACAGAGCCGATGGATGCCGATGATCGATCCGCAAATCGGAAGAAGCTGGATGTCACTCGATGTAATCGATCGTGAGAGAGTCTGTTTGCCTCTCACCACTCACCGGTCCCGCATCGTAATGGTGGGATAACTACAACATCTCCCATGCCGATGCGCAGACTATCACTTGAAGGAGTTTGTGCGGCTTTCCGCCATGCACATATCCCCGCGAGGATAATGACCTCAAGAAGAAAGAGTTCCACGCTACCAAACAAGGCAACCGCACAAGGTGAATATCGCACAAGTTCAACCACTGCTCGCTATGCCCCAAAGCAGACGTGGCTAGTGATGAAGAAAGGCAGAAAGGTTCATGGATGGTTTGAACGATGAAATCTCGGCTCGGTGGTCTCCAATGACTACACCGACTTCCAGCAGTTAGTGAATAAAGCTTTTCGCCAGAGGCCAAACATCCGCAGATGGAGAACTGCAAGCGAGGATGGCCGCCAAGTTTAACTCGAGGGCAACCCAAGCCTCGCTTTGCAAATTTCACCACCTCAGAGTGGTAGGTTCCGATTTCACGCCCAGAGCTCCAAAGACGCAAGACAAGCCCAATTCTTCCGGCTTCGCAACAATGCATCTGCGAAGCTAGTTTCAGCAGAAGAACCCAACTTCATCGCCAGCAGGAGTGACATGCTTCCATTGTAACGAGATCGACATTATGCCAACAAATGCCCGAAGAGACAAAGATCATGACACCACCAAAGCAAGATCAGAGTACCAGACCACCGGCGGCACCCCAAAAGCCAAGGGCGGGGCTTCACGAAGGGACGGTGAATCACGCCACGCAGAGGAAGCTCAGCAAAGACCAGACGCCGCCCTGGTGGTACGCTTTTGTTAATTCGATACCAAAGATCGCCTGCTTGATTCCGAGCTTCAGATTCTTTTGTATCCAATAAGTTTGTGGGCAAAATGGGTTACCTATTTCTCCATTAAGTAATCCTATGATAATCCATTCCCTGCTCGTAAATGAGAACCGATTTCTATGCCCTAACCTTACCCTAGAGATATCCTGAGTTTCCTTCTTGGCAGACTTGATAGTTCTACATTCTCAAGGTCGGATGTAATACTTGGAATGGACCTGCTAGCCAAGAATCAAGGGCGGATAGATTGTGCCAATAGGTCTATTACTCTCACCAATGAGGAAGGAGTCACAGCTTGAATTCAAGCCCAAGACTGTACTCAATGGAAGTTCCATCTCGACCCACTCAAGAAGTTAAAGCTTGAAGATATACCAAGAGTGCAAGAATTCCTGATGTTTTTCTCGATGATCTACTCCTAAGATGCCACCGGATAGGGACGCTATGTTCTTAATTGACTTAGTCCCAGGGACCGCTCCAATCTCGAAGCGACCTTACAGAATGCCGGCCAATGAATTGGCAGAGATGAAGAAACAGATTGAAGAGTTGCGGAGCAAGGGATATATTCGGCCCAGTTCATCACCTTGGGGAGCACCCGTATTATTTGTCAAGAAGAAAGACAACAACATGAGGATGTGTGTGGATTACAGATCGCTCAATGAGGTGACGATCAAGAATAAGTATCCGTTACCTAGGATTGATGATCTGTTCGATCAACTGAAAGGAGCAAGTGTCTTCTCGAAGATTGATTTGAGATCTGGTTATCACCAACTGAAGATTAGACCAGAGGATATTCCGAAGACTGCTTTCACCACCAGATATGGGTTGTACGAGTTTACAGTAATGTCTTTCGGTTTGACGAACGCCCCTGCCTATTTCATGAATATGATGAACAAAGTGTTCATGGAATTCTTGGATAAGTTTGTGGTTGTTTTCATCGATGACATTCTTATCTATTCAAAGAATGAAGAAGAACATGAGGACCATCTCAGGATAATTGTGGGAAAACTCAGAGAGCACCAGCTTTATGCCAAATTCAGCAAGTGCGAATTTTGGCTAAGTCGTGGCATTCCTTGGACATATTGTGTCATCGGGAGGGTGGCGAGATCCACCAAAGTCAAGCAAGAATGGATTGGAAACAACCCAAGTCTGTCACCGATGTGAGAAGCTTCCTTGGATTGGCTGGGTATTATCGCAGATTCATTGAAGGTTTCTCCAAGGTAGCAAGACCAATGACTCAACTTCTGAAGAAGGAGAAGAAATTTGAATGGACAGATGCTTGTGAGGAAAGTTTCCAAGAACTGAAGACGAGATTAGTTTCAGCACCTGTATTGGTTCTACCGACATTCATAAGGATTTTGTGATTTTCATGACGATCCCGCCAAGGACTCCGGTGTGTATCGATGCAAGAGGACAAGGTTGTCGCTATGCATCTCGACAATTGCGACCACATGAAGGGAATTATCCAACTCACGACTGGAGTTAGCAAATGATTGTACATGCATTGAAGATCCGTGGCATTACCTCATTGGTAATCATTGTGAGGTTTTCACGGATCATAAGAGTTTGAAGTACATCTTTACCCGGTCGACCTTAACCTCCGCCGAGAAGATGGCTGGAATTAATAAAGGACTATGATCTTGGAATTCATTATCATCCCGCAAGGCAAATGTGGTTGCAGATGCCCCGAGTAGAAAGGCGATTGCAACACCATCTTAGTTCGTAAGAATCAACCAGAGTTGTACGAAGAATTGAAGCACGAACTTGGAGATTGTTGATCAAGGATGTGTGAACGCTGGAAGTTCAATCAACACTTCAGAGTCGATCAGGAGAAGCGGATAGAAGATGAAGACATCAAGGAGATCAAGAAGAATATGAGAAGAGGCAAAGCCCTGTGATTCACCGAAGATGAGCAAGGAACGGTGTGGTACGGTGACCGCATCTGTGTACCGGATCAACAGGAGTTAAAGCAGTCGATTCTGAGGGAAGCTCATGAGTCGCCTTATTCTATTCATCCTGGCAGCACCAAGATGTATGAGGATCTAAGGGAAAGATATTGGTGGGTCAGCATGAAGCGAGAAATTGCTGAGTTTGTAGCCCGTTGTGATGTGTGTCAGCGAGTCAAGGCAGAGCATCAAAGACCCGCTGGTTTGCTGCAACCGTTGCCGATTCCCGAGTGGAAGTGGGAAGAAGTTGGTATGGACTTCATTACCGGACTTCCTAGGACCCAATCAGGATGTGACTCTATCTGGGTGATAATTGACCGGTTGATTTAAAGTAGCTCACTTCATTCCGGTCAAGACCACCTACAGATGAAAAATTAGCAGAGTTATATATGGCTAAGATCGTTTGTCTACACGGAGTACCCAAGAAGATCGTGGTCCGACAGAGGATCACAGGTTTACGTCAAGATTTTGGCAGAGTCTGCATGAAGCTTTGGGAACCAGACTCAATTTCAAGATCGTGATATCATCCGCAGACGGATGGACAGACAGAACGAGTCAACCAGATTCTGGAAGACATGCTTCGAGCCTGCGCCTTAGAGTACGGACAAAGTTGGGACAAGAATCTGCCCTATGCGGAATTTTCGTACAACAATAGCTACCAAGCCAGTCTTCATATGTCCCCATTTGAGGCTTTGTATGGCAGAAAGTGCAGAACTCCGCTTCTTTGGGATGAAGTAGGGGAGCACCAATTCTTTGGACCGGAGTTGATCAAAGAAGCTGAAAGCAAGGTTAAAACAATAAGAGAACATCTAAAAGTAGCCCAAACCCGGCAGAAAAGTTATGCCGATAATCGTCGGAGAGAGTTGACCTTTGTAGAAGGTGATTTTGTCTATCTTCGAGTTACTCCACTCCGAGGAGTAAGAAGGTTCCGAACCAAAGGAAAACTTGCACCCAGATTTGTGGGACCTTACAAGATTATGGCAAGAAGAGGTGAAGTCGCATATCAACTTGAGCTACCAGCATCTCTGTCCGCTGTACACAATGTCTTCCATGTTTCACAGTTAAAGAAGTGCCTTCGAGTGCCTGAAGATCAGACCCTTCTGGAAAGCATTGAGCTTCAAGAGGACCTCACTTATGTGGAGCAACCGATCAAGATTCTGGACGTCGCAGAGCGTGTCACAAGGAACAAGATCATCCGTTCATACAAGGTCGATGGAGCCACCACCCGGAAAGTGAAGCCACTTGGGAGCGGAAGAAGATATTAAGTGGTATCCCCACCTTCTTGCGGTCAATCCCGAATCTCGGGGTCGAGATTCCCTTAAGGGGGGGAGGTTTGTAACAGCCCAAAATTTCAACTTTGGTTAAAGTTTAAAACTTATTTGAATTTGTAAATTTTCTGCAATTTTAAAAAGCTTCTTCCTAAATGTTTTGAAGCTAAAATAATTTAATTACAAAATTTATTGTCAAGTTTAAGTTGGGAATAATTTTATTAAGTCTAAAATGTCTCTAAGGATTTATGAGAATTTTTGTAGAATTTTTAGACTCTTTTTACTATTTTCTAAGTCTAAAAGGAATTAACCAGATTATTTTAAATAGAAAACTAAAAGAAAACCCTCAGCAATGCTTGGGCCGAAACCCTAGCTCGCCCAAAACCCTCCATTGTGCATGCCCATTGTGGCTCACCAAGCACCCGAGCGCGCCCGTGCCACTCCCTCTCTTTTCCACCGTCGGATTGAGATCCGACGGCGCACACGCGCCCACGCCGCACGGCCCCTTTTCGCCCACACGATCAAGATCCAACCGTCCCGCACCATCTTCTCCACCTCCTTCTTCTTCGCTGGTTAGCCCGAGCCGCCGCCATTGCCAAGATCGTGGAGCTCGTCAACGCCGCTCTTCCCCCTCTCCTCCGTGGCCACGCCACGCCACACCCACTTCCGCGCCACGCGCCCACTCCCGCCTTATCCCCTTCCTCAAGACACGCCGCGGTTAGCCCACGCGCCCAACCGCCACGGCCGCCACGATCCCCGCCCACGATCTCCTCCTCTACTCCGCCCCGGCCCCTATAAAAGGGAGCACCGGGTGCGGCTTGATCTCCTCATCTCTGTGCCGTCACCCACTCCTCCTCTCCCCTCTCGGTTTCGCCGGATTTCGAAGTCTTACGCCGCCATCGCGCCATGTTCTTCACTGGTCTCGCGACTCAAGGGCTCATCGTCGATCGCGACTACCTCATCAAGACCGCCACGCTTCACTCTACCCGTCGCGCGATCCTTTGCACCGAGAAGCGGGACCAATCTCGCCGCCCGAGCCGCGCCGCCGCCGCTGAGCTCGCCGCCGACCATCCCGGCCGCCGCTAGCATCCAAGGTAAGCGCTTGACTCGGTAGCGTTCGCTCTCCCTTTGGTACCACCGCTGCCCTCGCCGAGTCTTCTAACGCCGGCGAGCCCGCCACCGAAGCGCCACCTCTCGCGTGCCTACGTACACGCCACGCCATCGCCACCGTGGTGCCACCTCGGTGCCACGCCGCCAGTTCGCACGGGTGGCACAAACCATGCCACCTCACACCCTCCTCAGGCGCAAGGCCCGTGGATCGAGTCCACGTGGCCGTGGTCTCGACACAAGGGCCCATTGTCGGATTTTGTTTTTATTTATTTAATTCGAAATTCCACTGCAAGCGCCACCTTATGCAATAATTAGATTTTCTTTTAGAAAAAATAATTCAGAAATTGATTTAAATAATGATTTAGGATTTAATTTGTAAAATTCATAACTTTTGCATCCTAACTCCAAATTAGGTGATTCCAACTTCTAAAATTTTATAAAATTAATACCCAGATAAATAAAATATAAAAATTTGAATTGGAGTAGGTTTGAACTGTCTGTTTGAATTTGAAATAATTTAAACTACTAATTTAGGAATTAAACTTGTAAAATTCATATCTTTTGAATCATAATTCCAAATTGGATGATTTCAGTTGCTAAAATCTTAGAAAACTATTATCTAACTAAATAAAATATAGTTATTCAATTAGGAGTTCAGTTTAGTTCTGTTTTAGAATTTAGAAATTCATTCAAATCCAAATTTAGGTTAACATTTGTAAAATTCATAACTTCGTTGTACAACTTCAAATTTAGTGAATTAAATATCTAAAATTTTATAAAAATATTATCTAGCTTAATAAATTAAAAATTGTTTATTTGGAATTAGTTTAAATTGTCATTTCAAGTAAAACTATTTAAATTGCAAATTTAGGATTTAAGCTTGTAAAATTCATATCTTTTATTTCCCAATTCCAAATTGAGTGTTTCAAACTTATAAAGTTTTATAAAATTATTATCTAGTCAAATAAAATATAATTATTTTATTTAGAGTTAGTTTAAACTGTCGTCTTGATTTTATTTGAACTTCAATTGATTTGTCGATTTTCACGCTTAGATTACGATTTATTCCGGGAATTTGATTCTTCCAAGAATTAGAATTTCAAGACTTCAGCGAAGGCAAGTTACACTTTGACCATGTTGCACCTACTATGTTAAAGTTAGTTAATTCAGTTTTTTAAAATTATTATTGCATGCATATTTTTGGTCAATTATTTTAAGGCCTGTTTAAATGCTTAGTTATTCCAGCTGTTATTGTATGGCCAATCTTGAATATTGAAATGTCATTCCTTTGTCACCATAGATAAATTATTTGGAAATGCTTAGCAAATGTTTAGACCATGATTTGGAATTTGGGAGGATTTAGCCAAATCATTACAACTTGTTTAAAAATCAAATCTATGGTATTGTTTTACCATAGCGAGTTTGTAAAGGTGGTTTACACTAAAATAAAACTAAAATGGTTTGGACTTGGGCGAAACGGATGAATGGTGGGTGCAGGTTTATGCACGGGTTTAATCTGGTTAGGATTAACACCCAGGGTTTGATTTTGAACGACGCCCAAGTCGATTAAGGACCGGTCTTGGAGCCGATCTTGCTATGCCCTAACAGACCACCACACGCCTTGTCCGGGCAAGACTTGGCTTAATAATTTGGGATACCTCGTAGATATTCGTGCTATTTTGTATGAGTGGGTGTTGGTTAGACAGTAGTCCCACCTGGCGCAAGAGGGGGCTCCCGGAGGATGGATAGTCCAATGGAAACGAAACCTTAGCGGGCATGAGTTCTTTGGGGTGGATCATTGTAACGGCCTCGTGATAATTGCTTAGTCACACGCCTTAGGAAGCGTGGATTGGCCGACACAAGGAGCAAATTATCTCGTGTGGGTAAAGCTGTACAAACTCTGCAGAGTAGAAAATTATTGAATAGCGCGTCATGTCATGGACATGCTAGCAAAGCCACTTTGAGTTAGACTTGCTTTTGGATTTAAAATGGTTTCAACAGATGTTTTCGGGATGGTTAGTCCCGTGGGAAATTTGGCGGTTAGCCATTGTGATTGGAGGATATCCATCACCTTTCTTGGAGGTTATCCACATTATTCAATTGTCATTTAAAATATGATTTTAATTATCTGTATGAAAATGGCCTTGCAATCTATTATGATTATTTAAATTAAACTGCCGCTTACATAAAATAACCCCGCCAATTTCCTTTGTTTACCTTATGCATGCATTACAATTCCATATTGGTGTAACTTGCAGCACACAGTAGTTGTGCTCATGCTTGCTTTATGCAACAAAATTTCAGAGAAGACTTCTATCGGGACGGTGAGGACACCGACACCTAGGTTACGCCCCTGCACGATTACTGTGGCGGATCGCTCGCCTACTACTATCTTTTTATTTCCGCTGTGTTATTTACTCTTTTATTTGGCTTCATGCCCATTTGTATCGAACTCTGATTTACTATTAATGAAATGCGAGACTTGGTTATGTTATCATTTTTGTAACTGTGTACACCGGAAATCCTGGACTGGTGTATGAACACAGAGGGTTCGGGATCTTTCGTTCCCGGGTCCGACAGATAGCATCTACTTTCCAGTTTGCACGGCGATCGAGGAGAGATTCTTCGTTGCTTCGCATTAATTGAAGACATCATCTACTTTTCCTTCTCACGTGAAGCAAGTGCAAGGCATTGATTATTCAATTCACAAGAGGACAACACCATTGTTTGAGACAGTGAACTCAATCAGAAGTGGGATTCGTCTCCGCTGCGCTCACGCCAACCGAGGAAAATAAAAATCATGTTTTCACGTCCAGCGCAGGAGGTGTGCGTCCGGTCGTTTCTTCATCATCGATTAAGCGCACCACGGCGGCGCGCCGCCTCGCCGCCAGGTCGTCCTTTTATCCTCGGTCGAATTCTTTTTCGCCCGAGTATCAGATTGATTTCTCTTCTTCGCCGTGGGAAGTAGAAATCCAGTGACCCTATCGATTCAGGTATCTTTTCGTAATGGCAACCAACAGTATATTTTCAAAACTACTTAGATCTTGCAAATTGGATGGCTCAAATTTCACGGTTTAGAAAAGAAAAATCACGTTTTTGCTTTCTGCTGAAAACATTGATTATGTAATAGACAAAAATGAACTGGAAGAGCTAGAAAAAAATGCCACTGTTGAGGAAAAAAAAGAATTATGCAGAAGAATATGAAAATTGGACAAGGGATAATAAAAGGTCACGTATTTTTATGTTGGGATCAATGACTGATTCTTTAGCTACTGAGTATGAAGGTGAACGGAATGCGCGGAAGATAATGCATAATCTGGAACAAGATTTTGGTGAGGTATCTCTTGTTAAAGTGCTTAATCTTGTTAATCATTTTCTCTCTACCAAGATGTATGGTGGTACTTCAATTAATGAGCATCTCAATAAACTCTGTACTTTAGCAGAGGAATTAAAAAATGCTGGCTATCCTTTTTTTTTTTGAAGAAGTGCAGGTCATGATTGTTCTAAACTCTTTGCCAAATTCATGGGAACAATTTAAGATATCTTTCTGTCATTCTGAAAGGATACTCAATATGCGCACTCTAAGGTATCATTTGCTTATGAAAACTCTCTCAGGGAAAAGAAAGAAATACTCATAATTTTGAGTTACACCTTGGAGAGGAAAAAGGTACTAATAAAAGGAATTGGCAAAAGAAGAAGTCTAATGGTGATTTGAGAGAAAAGCTTAACAAGAAACGCGATCGGGATGATCGTGGAAATTTTAACTCAGTTCAGAGGAATGATAAGTACAAGAATTTCAAGTGTCACAACTGTGGTCAACATGGGCATTTCAGAGCTGATTGCAGGAAAAAGAAGAAGCAGAATGAACAAAAGAATCAAGACAAGCAACCAGTTGAGCGTAAAGGCGATTCATCGCCTAACGGTATGTCTAATATTTTTGTATGCACTGAATCTTTATTTACTACTACTTTTCCAAATAGTTGGGTTATTGATTCTGGTGCTACATCTCATATTACTAAAGATAATAGAGCTTTTACTTCTATGTGAACAATTCCAAGGGGAAATAGATATATCTTTTTGGGCACTGATGCCAAAACTGATGTACTTGGAATTGTAACTTATGTCCTGGAACTCCCTAATGGAGGAAAATTATTATTACATGACACTTTATATTCACCTAGCATGAGAAGGAATTTAATCTCTGTTGCTCAATTAGAATCCATTGGTATATAATATACTGTTTGGAAAAGGAGGAGTTAAAATATTGCTCAATGGGAAATTAATGTATACTGGAACTCGTCATGAAGGTCTTTATTTTCTTGATGAGCTATCAAATGATGACAATATTGATTGCTTGGTTGGTGAAAATAACTCCATAGTGAGGAATACTAATAATAGGAACACATGCTCGGAATATTATTTATGGCATTTACGACTTGATCATATATCTAAAAACAGAATTAAGAGACTTATTAATTCTGGAATTTTGCACTTTATGTAACACCCTGGCTATTCGGAAGCCAAGATGTCACCTAAATAATCTAACATACAACCATAATACGGAAGAATTAGAACACCATCTCATCTAATGACAAAAAGAGATCAATATTCAATAGGACCATGTCATGAATATAGTCTGAATCTAAGCAATAACTATCGAAGGAATAATCAAAGATCACAAGTACTACTGAATTAACCATAACATAGCAATAGGTATCATTCATCATCTAAATTTATTTATTACAGTTCTTCAATAACGAATGAAAGATAGAACTAAATCATAATCTTGGACTTGAATAGGGTGAAGTGAGTAGTGCGTGTCTACTCCCTCCCAATAGAGCCAACATCAATGATCATCTAAAATAAACAAACAACGCAAGAATGAGTCCGAGACTCAGCAAGTACAGTGAATAAATGAGACATACAACAAACATGATCAAGCCAACATCATTGAAGAATATGAATAAATCACAGAATGAATATTTGAATGAATGGAATGAATGGATTGAATGAAATGAAGGGACTACACACATGCATATACCGGTATTGCTAGTGACACACCCGTCGGTGTTCACCTAAGCCCGTATTTAACAAAATGCGGGGATCCAAGTCCCGTATGAAGAACGTTTCATACGGGTGTCCCAATCTGCCCACATTGGAATGGTGGGTCTTACGTGCCTATACTGGAATTGATGGGTCTTTTTAATCCACTCCCGTGGATGAAATATGAATAATGAATGCATAGAATGCAATATGTATATTGAAAAGACAAACTCTCTAATCATGGAGATAACACATATAGAAGGAACATGAACATTAAATATTATCATGGATCTTAGAAAACACAATATCAATATCAAGCATTCAATATTTTCTAATTATCAGAACATCAAAGTACTTGCCTTCCGCGATGCGGCGCGTTAGTAGGCAATGGCGGTGCTCCTAAACCTGAAGCCTCTCCGCCTACACAATATATACTCGAAATAAGAACAATATATAACAGGACACTTCCATTAACGTTCTACAACGCCTTCCTGACAACCCACAATTAACTAATTAGATCTAATATGAAAATAGACGACACAATCATGGAACTGATTCTGGACAGCAGCACGGAATCACTCATATCTAACGATCTGGGACTCGGAACAAGGTGAGACCAGATCCTATGAAAACTTAACGAACATATCTACGAAAACCTAGTTGGTGAGATAACCCAATTCGGCCAAAATCAATATACTACAGGCAGATGAACTTGAAAGACAGAATCTGTCCCGACGAAACGGGCAGCAGTAAAGAAAATAACACAACTTTTGATCTACAACTCCGATTGAGGCTTTCTTTATCATTCTAGAAAGGTTATAAAAATTTCTACAATAACTTAGTTGGGTAAAAACCCTGAATCTGCCAATAAAATAATCATAATTTAGGAGACAACATGATAGTTCACTCTCGTCAGGATTTCAGGACAGCGGTAAAGATCAGACCATAACTTTTGATCCGTATGTCGGAATTACGTGTTCTTGGCTGCTACGGAAAGCTAAGAACATTATCTAAATATCTCTAGGAGATGGACACCTCCAAATCGGCATCTAAGAACCCGAAATATGCCATGCAAGCTACTGGACAGAGCTGAACTTACAACCGAACGAATTCGATCCAAACTAAATAATCTAATTTTGCATCTAATCAACATTAAACAGCGGGGAAACATCTTGTCACCCTTGAAGAACCCCGGAAAACGATGAACGATCCTTGGAGAAGATGATCCCTTCTCTTCTCCTCCTTTCTTTTCCTTTCTTCTTCTTCCTTCCTCTCCTCCCTTTCTCCTCTTGGCATAGCAGCAGGGGGGATTGCTACAGTGCAGTGCTACAGTACCAGGGGTGGCGGTACTGTAGCAGCTAGGGTTTTTCCCCCTCCTTTTATTGGTGGCCAGCCCCTCATGGGCCTCCTGGGCCAAGGCCCAAGGCCCAGGTTGCTGAAAAAAAATACAGAAATCTCCTTTTTCTTATTCGTAATTTCCCTTTTGAACGCTTTCTTTTATAGAATAAATCGAAGTATTACATTCTACCCCTCTTAATAGGATTCGACCCGAATCTACTCGAAAGAAAACTGCAATCGAATTTGAACAAAGATCAAAACGCATCTGCTATGTAACAAATCTGAATATTGTTCGCATGCATTTAAACTCCAACTTCCTAAGTAGCCTCTCTCGAACCGATTAGACCACAACACAACGGCACAAAACAACGCTTGTCTTAACACTCAACCCGCATTCCTGTGTACACTCATCAAGAGAATCAAGATAAGACCCTACTCGATGGTCAACATCTTTAACGAAATCCCAAGCTTTGAATTGCTCACTACTCACTTAGGACCGAATACACCAGACGTATGACGTCGCAGATGGACCCGAGACGGTCAAAGCGATATGCCAACTTCCTAATTTCAGAATCGCGAAAACGAACTAATGTACCTAGGCCAAACTCCCTTTGGTATGAAAACACGTAACAAATGCCCGTAACCACCCCTCGGTACACGCCCGTCGCAGGCCCAAAGGTTTGCACATATGCTATGCCAGTATGCCCACTTCGGGACCACACGCGTCATGCGCCATATGCCCGCTACTGTCCCAAGACGCTGCAGTAGGGAAGGTTGATGCTCAAAATCAAACTCTTCATCTAACAAGGGTCACCTCCTTTAAACAAGAATGCACAATGTAATCGGTTCTTAAACCACTGATTCACAAAAAGAATCCAACTAGAAATAGAGAGTTCTCTTCGCATCCTCGCAATGCTAACTCTCCACCAAAAGGGTCAAATCCCAAAGATGAAAATTTATCACAAAAACAATTCCACTTTCTAAATAGGTAGTTTATGAATGAACACCACGAAAGCCAAAGGAGAAATCACTCGAATGCCCAAACCAAATACCTCTTTTGGTTTGTCTAAATTGGAAAGAATCAAACATGCCAACACAAATACCAACTCACATTGCGGAAGACACCACCAACAACACAAAACTCAAACGAGAATCAAGAAAACGCTTCACTACCCGAGGAAACATCCTTTTTCTCGTTTCTCTTTTAGGAATAAAGTTTCTCTTAAACCTTGAATTCAATTCATCGCATACCACATGAGCTCAAACCTCTTAATTTAACATTCTCAAATTACACTTGAACCGAATTACACCATCGACACCTTTGTGGAGAGACTCTATTGACCCCAAATAACATGCTAGACAACTCCTCCCATCGATTTAAATTATTTTGACAGAAGGCACCCAAAGCACCTCAAACAAGATCGCACGCAATCTCATCGACTCCAACTTTCCGTAATAACAACCCGTAATCCTCAAGACACCCGCCATGAACTACATCAGAAGGGTTCTATCAACAATCATTCCACCGCTCGGAATACTCCAATTTTCTATCTCCTCTACACACAATCTTTGGGCGACCAAAAGTCTAGCATAAAAATGTAAAGCCCAAATTTAACCTCCAAGACCTCTACAATGAATTTCTCTTATAATAGATAGTGAAATCTCTTTGGGGTGAAGCTTTGCATACAGCTGTTTATTTATTAAATTATTCACCATCTAAAGCAGTAACAGTCACTCCTTATGAATTGTGGACTAGAAGAAAACCCTCACTTCGCCACTTAGCAGTTTGGGGTTGTAATGCACAAATTAGAGTGTCAAATCAAAATTGTACAAAATTGCAACCTAAAAGCATGCTAGGAATTTTTATTGGTTATTCTTTGGAATCAAAAGGGTATAGGTTCTATGACCAAGAAAAGGATAAACTAGTGGAAAGTAGGGATGCAATATTTTTAGATCAAAACACACCTCGCCGTGCTAAGCGGGCGAGGGTGGAATTATTGGCAACTCCACCTAAAACACAGATGGATACATCTGGAATTGATTCTCACATTGAAGGAGGTTCAGCTCCTGAAGAAAATACAAACCAAACTCCCAATATTAACATGCTTAGGAGAAGTGGGAGGAATTTTAGTACACCCCAATATCTCGATGATTATTATTTATTCTTGGGGGAAGTTCACTCTAAAATTTTAGATTTAGAGGAAGAACCAAAGACTTATAAAGAAGCAATAAGCTGCTCTCAATCAAAACTATGGGTGGAAGCAATGCGAGAAGAATTAAACTCGATGAAAAGGAATAAAGTTTGGGAACTTGTTGATGTACCAAACAACCGTAAACCCATAGGTTGTAAATGGATTTTTAAAAGGAAATTGAATGCAGCAGGTTTAGTGGAAAAGTATAAGACTAGACTTGTTACTAAAGGCTTTACACAAAGGGAAGGTATTGACTTTGTGGAAACTTTTTCTCCTGTTGCAAAGTTTACTTCAATTCGTATTATTAATACTTTAACGGCTTATTATGATCTTGAACTCCACTAAATAGATGTTAAAACTTCTTTTCTTAATGATCTTTTGGAGGAGGAAATATATATGATATAGCTGGAAGGTTTTGGAGAAAAAAGAAATGAAAATAATGTTTGCAAGTTGAATAGATCAATTTATGGTCTTAAACAAGCTTCACGTCAATGGTATATTCTTTTTGATAATGCTATCACGTCATATGGTTTTTCAATGATAGAAGGTGACCATTGCATATATACAAAAGTTATGAGTAATTGTTTTATTTTACTATCTTTATATGTTGATGATATTCTCATTGCTTCTAATGATAAAAATACATTGATGGAAGTGAAAGCTTGGTTGTCTTCTAAGTTTGATATGAAAGATATGGGAGAAGCTTCCTATGTCTTAGGAGTTGAAATACATAGAGATCGGAATAAAAGGATTCTTGGGTTGTCTCAAAAGGCATACATTCGAAGTGTTTTTAAAACGATTTTCTATGGAAAACAGCAAACCTGTTAATGTACCTATTGTAAAGGGAACTAAACTCAGTGAGGAATTATGTCCAAAAACTTCTGAGGAAAAAGCTAGAATGAATGGTATTCTTTATTCTTCAGCTTTGGGATGTCTTATGTATGCTATGTTATTTACACGATCTGACCTTAGCCATGCCTTTGGAATTCTTAGTAGATATCAAAAGAATCCTGGGGAAGAGCACTGGAAACAAATCAAATATATACTGCGTTATATCAAAGGAACTATGGATTATTCATTATGTTTTAATGGTTATAATCTTCAGCTGTAGGGTTATACTGATGCTGATTAGCAAGGGGATCCGGATGACCGAAAATCAACTTCTAGTTATCTATTTACTTTGGCAGGAGGTGCTATTTCTTGGTGTAGCAGGAAACAGAATTCAGTTGCTCTTTCCTCCATGGAAGCTGAATACATTGCTGCATCTGAAGCAACAAAGGAAGGTGTATGGTAGAGAGAATTTCTTGCATCACTTAAGGTCGTGGAAAGCGCATCACAACCTATCACGTGGAAAGCGCATCACAACCTATCACTATTTTCTGTGATAATCAGGCAGCGATCAAGGTCTCAAAGGATCCTAAATTTCATAGTAAAAGTAAACACATTGAAGGAAGGTATCACTATATTCGTGATGTAATAAATAGACTCAAATCTATTCGTTTTGTTTATTTGCCTAGCATTGATATGGTTGCAGATCCACTGACTAAGCCAGTTAGTCAGGAATTATTTTCTAAGCATGTTAAAGACATGGGACTTCAGTTTATTGATTGAAATGTTTTCAGCCAAGTGGGAGATGTTGGATTTTTATATGGCTTTCAACATTTATTGTGGTTATTATCTGTTTTAATTCACTGTGGAATATAGTTATATGTGATAGGGAATTATTCGATGCGGAATCTAACTCGAGGAATAAATACTCGAGGTGTCGAGGACGACTGTGCTGAAATAGGTAGATATATTTATTGAGATCGAGTCTACTGGAATTTAATATGAATACGTATGATTAATCTGGATATAGCACAGGGCGGAATAGCTGGGTTTGTTTTGTAGGATCGGCTCTGCAGGCTGTTGACCCACATGATCAGATTGGAATTGATCTCGTAAACAATCTGATTATGGCACATGACTCACACATGTGTGCAAGGGACTAATATATTTTAGACTCATTAAACTGGCCTATCTGATCGTGGTTGGTGACATGGTTTAGGAATCTCACGGTGTACCAAAAACAGGTGGGTCAATTATAACACCTGGAAGTTGAGTCTATAAATAGGTCCCTACCCTCTAGCTTTATAATGCAATTGTGAGCGGCACCACGAAAAAGACAGAGGAATAGAGGGTAGACCGAAAAACCTCCACAAATCAATCTTAGGGTTTGCTCAAAACCCAACAGGTTGAACCGTGTGCGCCCCTCAATATCATGCTGGATTTTTCAGGAGAGAAATCAACCTAGTTTTCCAAGATGTCATGGAATGTTCAGCTTTGCAATCAATATCTGGGCACCTCCAGTATAAAGCACCCCTTGTGCTAACCTAGCTATTGTGCCCGACGGACGTTATCGTTTGATGATTTAAGACTTTTAAGTATTCAGTTGATCTAAGAAACACATGCAAGGCTCGTTGTCAGCTTCTAGAAGATTTATTAAGTTAGCTCAAGTCGTTATCAATCTGACTTGTGTTTTCTTATTGGTCGGGGCTGATCTTCAGTTTAAGCAACGCGATAAAATTGCTGGGAAGCTTCTTACGGAGAAGTCCTGAGTCATCCAATCTCAAGAAATGAGATGGTCTCGATCTACTCGGGACTGTAGAGGGAATTTTTACGATTTCCATGCTCTAATTCAAATTATCAAACTATCCCTCTCGTCCAAAAACCCTCTGACTCGTCTCTCACAAAGGCAATTTTGAGCTTGATCATTCTAAGTTGTGCAATCATGACAAATCCACAGGTCTTCCTACATACTCCATAAAAAGGGCACTTTTGTTAAATCTTTGGATATCCGTCACTGTCACTTGGCAATCGAATTATAAGTTCGAATTTCTAGACAGAAATTAAGAGGAAAAACCAAGGAAACTCCGCTAAATTGAACGAGATCAAGGTGAGATACAACCGTTTCCCCGAAAGGGCCAAAAGCTAGCAAAAACAGCAGCACTGGAAATGGAGCTGCTCGCTACTGTTTTACGTACAGTCCACAGAATTCACACCATTAAATACAATTCCAAGTCACATTGACCTGTTTGCCTCAACTTAAAAAAACTAAATGTGGAATTTTCTCATTGCTACGTGGCGTTGCACATCACCTCACTTCATACGCATATCCGGAGCCTTTTTTTATTTTGGCCCTCTCACCTAAATCAATTGCAAAAATGACTCTCATCTTGTTTTATTTGCAAATCTAGACCCCCTCCTTTACCTTCCGCGCTCGGCTACCGCGAAAAGTTCACTTCCCGCGCTCGTGGGCCACCCTCCGGTGTCTTTCCGCGCTCGGGGAGCGCGGAAGTGACCTTCCCCACTCCCCGACCGCGGAAGGTGAGGGAGGGGGGTCTAGATCTGCCAAAAAAATGATATGAGGGTTATTTTTGTAATTACATGGCGCCAGGGGGCCAAAATAAAAAAGAAATCGCATATCCGAACACATCATGCATTAGACCATTCCATCGCTCTATGTATACAACGCATCAACACGCAAGCTCTCACATTAGCGTAGCACAAACGCTTGCTACAAGTTACAATCCCAAGCCTTACAAGTTCAGACACACGCAGATATGTCGCGCCGCCCGGCTGCTTTGTGGCGCTATCACTGGCCGTCATCGGTGTAAAGAAGAAGCAGAAGCGCCACCGAGGCTCGGCACGCTGCGGCTGCGCGCGCGTGTTCGAGCTGTTCGACCGCGACGGCGATGGCGTAATCACGCCGCCGAGCTGTCGGTGCGCTGGCTGGTTTCGGCCTCGGCGTACGGCGCCGGCGCGCCGCAGGGCGCTGATGCGGTCGTCGCGGCGTACATTGCGCCCGGCTTGCCCGGGCTAAGGTTCACGGACTTCGAGGCGCTCCACGCCGAGCTCGCCGCCGGCGAGGATGAAGAAGGGGAGGGCGAGGAGAAGGAGATGAGGGAGGCATTCGGGGTGTTCGATGAGAACGACGACGGGTACATCTCCGTGGCGGAGCTGCAGGCCGTACTGGCACGGATGGGCCTGCCGGAGGCCGGCTGCATGGCGCGGGTGCGCGACATGATCGCCGCCGCCGACCGGGACAGCGATGGCCACGTCGACTTTGAGGAGTTCAAGGCCATGATGGCCGGTGGTACTCATCATGTCTAGTCCAGTTATGAATTGGAAATTTGGTGTCAAACACGCGGTACTCTGTGTGCTATGCTGTATAATCTCGTAGACTGGTAGTCGAAAATATAATCACGGACGGTTAAAAAAATGATATGACAACGGTTTCATTAGCCGTTTGAATTTATGGGTCAGTGATGATATAAGATCATAACAAATAGTTATTAACTTAGAACCGTCTGTGATGTATACTATCACAAACCGTTATTAACTCAGGACCGTCTGTGATATTCGACTATCACAGACGGTTATTAACTCACAACCGTCTGTCATATTCAACTATCACAGGTGGTTTATAGATGGAACCGTCCGTGATATCTTATGCATCATGCACGGTTCGCCCCGTGAACCGCCTATGATATTATTTTTGTATTGCTAAATCTATTTCCGTTTATTGACTAGCCTCAGGAAATGCTAGCCATGCCCTCTGAAACAAGAAGAGACACAACAAGTACACACCAAATTCACATTCATTTCAGAAACAAGCACATCTAATTCACATTTATTTCAGAAACATGCATATCCATTTCATAAATCAATTAACTCAAGTGAACTAAAATTAATCATTTATGAATAAATACACACAAATGTTCTATAAAGTTCAATCTTATCCCAATCAAGTTCAATCTACATTGTGGAACTTCTCGTTTGGGCTTATGACCTCACGCATCAAGAAGGCTGCAAATTATCTTCGAATGCGTTTGAGCTGGGCCTATTCCAACGGAGTTTCAGCGATGGTTGCAACCTGTCGCTAGGAAGATTAAAGTCGTGCATATATAAATTAATAAGTATGAAATAATTGTTGCAAGATTGGCAAACCTAAGGATCTTTGGTCATCGGGGAACCGAGGAGTAGTGCTATGTCGTGGCAAACATAGTATCCACAGGTATTACCCAGTGGCTGCTGGTGGCACTGCAAAAATAGAATTGGTTAGTTCGAGAGGCGTTACTACGAAGTGTTATATAAGATTAATGTGTACTAGCGAATACCAGGAATTTGAAATCGTGTCGGAGGTTCACTCCCTTCCTTTGCATAGTACGTGATGAACGACCTATGTGATTCCAGAAACTTAGCCTTAGCCATTGCAAAGGAAGGAAAGACTGCAATAGAGTTATCTATGGAGGAAATGTATTTACCTGTCGATTAAGTTTTTGATAACTGTGAAGTTGTTATTAGACCTCTTTAGGGAATCAAGGTATCTTACCTGGTTCTATTTTGGTATAATTACAATTAGAATCCAGTGGTACCTACA
This sequence comes from Phyllostachys edulis, assembly GCA_036346405.1. NCBI lineage: Eukaryota > Viridiplantae > Streptophyta > Magnoliopsida > Poales > Poaceae > Phyllostachys > Phyllostachys edulis. The sequence goes on from CM070553.1 coordinate 58,087,667, forward strand.
CAGGTATGTCGCCATGGTCATTAAACCTAAGTTTGTGTAGCTTATAAAGTACAAATCAACAAGTATAGCCACTAGTACAACACTTACCCTTAGTTGTAGGGCAAAAGTATATATGAAATCCTTCTCGCGGTGATCCAGCAAAAACGTCGCCATGTACTCCTCGACGAAGGTTGCATTGGCGTTGATATATTACTCAGAGACCAAGTGTGGGTCGAGGAAACCTACCGATAGTTTACTTGATGTGGTTTCTATAATCATGTATCTATATATATGTACAAAAGCTAGAAGTTATATATGACATTTATCGATATTACACGAATGTAGACCGTGATTGTACACATTTTCAGTGTCCAGCATTGCATGAGTGAGGCGTCCAGGGAGTTGAGGTTGAAGAGTAAGAACAAGTCATCGAAAGTCACTGTGAAAACACAATCTTGAAACTCGTGGTTAAAATGAATTTTCTTGAACTTGACGGTGACACCCGAGCACAGTTGTACACCTGTCTTTTTGGTCTGTTCCATGTACCATTCATGCACTCTCTGGGAAGCCAATCCTAGGGTTTTGATGTCCTCTTCCGGGACGACCAACGGCTCGCCATGCACGAATTTTCGGGCCAACGGCAAGAAGGGGATATCATCGGCTGCTTCGATTTGCCCTTGCCGCCTCGCTTTTTAGAGGTCGACCGAGTACGAGGTGTAGATGCATTTGATGTACTGGGTCCTTGCTGCATCGATATAGGTAACTCCGATGCAGGTAGCTCTGGTGTAGATACTTCCTGTGAAGTTGACACTGGTGTAGATACTTCCCGTGAAGTTGACACCGATGTAGGTAGCTCTAGGCAGATGTCTCTCTTGGGCCATTAGATGAATGCTCTAATGGCTTGCCCTAAAGTCACGACCTCGTCGTTTGGGGCATCTCCAGCTGGATGACCTCGAAATTGGCATAAACACCGTCCACATTCACTTTTGCGAACCCGGCGCTATATTTACACTGTGCAGCAAGGCCCCGACACTGGATGGATACGCCTGGCCCTAAGCAGCATCTAGGGCAACAGAGGCACATCTCACTTAGAGCTTGCACTTTGTAGCTACCTACATAACGATACAAAATTAGCTACTCCAACAGGCCTATCAATGGATCGAGTATTCCATAGATAATAATTATTACCAAGATGTCATCAACACAAAATCTATTATCAATTTCTAAGTAATGGTTGGACGCACAGCTACTCGGACGTTTGGGGGGCTGGCTAGCATAGTAGCGGCGGGGGCTTCCAACTGATTTGTGAGGGATGCACGAATCTCCTCTCGTGCGACATCCCACATCTCTTCTCTGAGGGATGCACGAATCTCCTCTCGTAGCTATGCTTCGCGCTTGGCTTTGGCTCTCTTCCTACTCCGGTACGCCTCCGCTGTGAATCCATCTTTCCATGGAACATAAAGACCAATGCCTCTCGTGCGACCCGGATGCTCCTTGTTTCCTAGGGCTTCAGAGAGCATATCTCTCTCCCTGTCTGCCTGGAATTAGTCTTGGGAAGATTGTGCAGTACTCAGCTCTTTCTACAAGAGCCTGACATGTTATTTCACTTCTTATGAAGTTATCTAGTAATTACAAACTAGGTAGATCAATATCTTACCAGGGGCCTAGACACTTCCAAGGCTAAGGGGTTTGGAAAGGAGATGGCCCCCGAAGACGCAGTAGATAACCTCACTATTAGCCACTATTTGGCGCGCTCATCAGAGATCTGGGAAAATGGCGGGGAGGCGTCCAACCGTCTTGCATGCTCGTCCTGATCCCTCCATTGCGGGAGTTTACCCGCATACCTAGCGGTGCTGAGTCTGTTGAGGTGCGTGTTTTTTTGCCTAGAGAGCCCTGTGCGCCTCACTTTCACTCCTAAAATTATCTATCGTCTTCTTCGCCACAAAGTCTTCTCAGTACTCCTCCACGAACGGATACTTCTGGAAGGGCGTCAGATCCTTCTGCACGTAATTCTTGACAAGTGCGCTCTTGAAGTTCCTCCACGCTTTGCACGCCGCTAGCAATGTGTATCATTGCACTGATGCCTGGTGTTCTTCTGGGATCAGGAACGATTGTAAAATTTCCGTCACCAGCGCATCTTTCTGATGTTTGGTCAAGTCCTTCGATGAATCGTAGGTGATCTTGACACCTTGGTGTGCAACTATTTTGACCGTTGTCCGGAATGCGTACGCTGCTCGGCAAGGACTCAGAGGGGTCCCAGACGCATCGGCTCTCGTGATGGTAAATCGGCCCTTGGGCCTTTTCGATATTCCTCTTTCCTTGTGCTTAGATTTTCCAAAGGATAGCACATCAGACTCATGAGGCAACGATGACGAAGAATGAGCGGACGGCATCTTCACAAGAAATAGAAGTTCTGACACATATGAACATATTATCATGAGATTCTCTATGCGTATGGGTATACATACCAATTAAATGATATAATTGATATATAAACATGTAAATTCTCCAAGTCAGCCAACAACACTTGATCTACTGACAGAATAGCATGTATTATGAATTGGATCACAGAACCTGGAGGTTCAACCAATTAACCAACTGAAAGTAACAGACCAAATGCTAAAGATCAATCAATAGTAGTAAGCATTCCATTCCAATTAGAGCTCAAACATTTTCAGTACAAGACTATTATCATCACAGAGCATTCATCTCAAGCCCACTACACCACATTGCAATATAAACATATCAAATACAAAGGGGTAATTAAATTAAAATGTTATGATACTCACGAAGCAGATGGGAATCAAAGCCACTGAGCAATCTGAGCAATGTATGAGGGGAAGGGACGTCGGGGTTGGTAACTCGGCATCTGTTACCGTTGGGCGTCAAGGGGAAGGACGAGTAGGCAGCACCAGAGCAGCAGGGCGGCGTCGAAGGGGAGGCGCGCCGGGCTCGGGGGAGGGGAGGAGGCAGGCTCGGGGAGGAGGGGCACCGGGTTTGAGGAAGCGGTGGCTCGTGCTCGGGGAGGAGGTGCGTCGGGCTCGAGGAGGAGGCGGCATCGAGGACGGCGGCGATGGACTCGAGGAGGAGGCAGCGATGGGCTCAGGGAGGAGGGATGTTAGAGAAACTTAATCGTTTTGAGTGGGGGGCACGGCAAACCCTAGATTCTGAATATAAATAGGGTTGGATATCGCAGATGGTTCCAATAAATAACCGTCTGTGATATGATAGATCACAGATGGTTTTTAGATGAAACCGTCTATGATATACATCTAAAATCCATCTGTGATATACCATATATCACAGACGGTTCTTTAGATGAAACCATCTGTGATATATGATCACAGACGGTTTGTCCTAAGGAACCGTCTGTGATATTCTTCTGTATTGCTACATCTATTTCTGTTTATTGGCTAGCCTCAGAAAATGCTAGCTATACCCTCTGAAACAAGCAGAAACACACCAAGTACATGTATATATACATCCAATTCACATTCATTTTAGAAACAAGCACATCCATTTCACAAATTCAGATATGACACATTCTCATATACATAAATGCAAATTCACATATGACACATTCTCATATACATAAATGCAAATTCAGAACATGTGACACATAAAAATTTCATTCATCATTCCACTTGCTTATCTCCTTTAAAAATTAGCCCTTCATGATGATCGACGCGTATGTAGCTGGTTTCATCATGTTCTTCTTTCTCGACCCTTATGCCGTTTTCGAAAGGTGGCAACTCGTTAAATTTATTGTATTCTTCATCGTCCACTACATTCTCAACTATGAAAATCCTCCTTTTTCCATGAAGAACTACGTGGCGCTTCTTATTTGCCTAGTCGGTTACATAGAAGACTTGAGCAACTTGGTTAACGAGTATGAATGGTTCGTCTTTGTATCCGACACGTTCGAGGTCCATAGTAGTGACGCCATACCTGTTGACCTTCACCTGTGGGAGATGGACCCAATGGCATCGAAATAAGGGGATCTTGAAAAGCACATAGTCGAGCTCCCAAATCTCCTCTATGAACCCATAGTAGGAGCTCCTCAGCCCATTGGTACTAAACGCATCTATGCGCATAATCACATTGCTTAAGTTAGTGCTCTTTATATCCCGAGCTCACAGATAGAATGTGTACCCATTTATATCGTATCTTTGCCATGTCACAACTGTAAAGGTTGGCCCTTTTGCCAACCATGTCAACGTATCACTTGACGACTTCCTAGCGAGTCGCTCCTTCAACCATTGGTTGAATCGACTGTTGTGCTGTCTTGTGATCCAAACATCCAGCCACTCCGAATTCTGTTGTTGAAGCACGTCCTTGTGCTGGTCGATATACGGGGACACTTTAGTCGTGTTGTAAGACCATGAAATGGGCTTGAGCATACGCTCTCATCTCTGGACTGAATTCTTTCCTTCTGATGGTCCCAATACCCTCGAGCCTCCCCTCATGGCGAGATCGAGGCACACCTATTGGTTCGACCTGAGCCATGTAATCGACGTTGAACTCAATGACCTCTTCGGTTGCATAACCTTCGATGATACTGCCCTTCGGCCGAGATCGATTTCGTACATAAGACTTGAGAATTCCCACGAACCTCTCAAACGGGTACATTCTACGTAGGAACACGGGCCTGCACATCTTTATCTTCCTCACAATGTGAACAATGAGATGGACCATGATATCAAAAAATGACGGAGGGAAATACATCTCAAGATGACATAGAGTCGTCACCACCTCATCCTGCAGAGTATCTAGTCCTTCAGGATCGATGACCTTCTGAGCAATTGTATTAAAGAAATAACACAGCTTCATGATTGTCTCTCAGACCTTGATAGGAAAAATACTTCTAATTACAACAGGGAGCATCTGTGTCATCAGCACATGACAATCATGAGACTTCATGCCAATTAACTTCAAATCTTCCATCGAAACAAGTTTCTTCATGTTGGCAGAGTAACTAGACAGAACTTTCACACCTTGCAAGCCCTGGCACAGTTCAATTCTCACGGCCTTGGACAGAGTATAACAAGCAGGAGGAAGGTACGTTCGTCCTTTATCGGTCTTTGTTAGTGCTAACTCAGGTCTGATGTCCATATCAACCAAGTCAAGCCATGCATTGACACCATCCTTTGTTTTGTCACGAATATTTAGTAAGAGACCAGTCAAGCTGTCACATACATTCTTCTCTACCTGCATAACGTCGATGTAGTGGCGAATTTCTAGGTGCTCCCAATAAGGTAAGTCCCAAAATATTGATCTCTTCTTCCAGATGTTCTTATCACGGGTCCTCGATTTATGTCCCTTTCTGAGCACAACATCTAAATCCTTAACCATATAATAGACCTCTTTTTCGCTTAAATGCCTTGGAGCTGAATTGTCCTCGTTCTCTCCATCGAATTGTTTCTTCATCCTGCGGTATGGGTGAGCCCTCCGGAGGAACCTACGGTGACGCATGTACACGGTTTTGTGCGAGTGCTTCAGCCACACACTCTCGGTATCATCTAAGAAGTGAGTAAATGCTTTGGCCCCTTTTGTACTCTGGCCCGACAAGTTACCAAGGGCAGGATAATCATTTATGGTGCAGAACAATAAGGAGCGTACAGTGAAGTTCCCTCATTTGTACGTATCTCATATCTGTACCCCTTCAATCCATAGTATTTTTCGATCTTCCATCAATGGTGCTAGGTACATATCAATATCATTCCCAGGTTGCTTCGGCCTTTGGATAAGTATCGACAGCAAAATATACTTCCGCTTCACACACAACCAAGGACGAAGGTTGTAGATACAGAGAGTCACAGGCCAAGTGCTATGTCGGCTGCTCATGCTACCGAAAGAATCCATTCCATCTGTACTCAATTCAAACCTTATATTCCTCGGTTCCGCACCGAAGTCTCCAAACCTCCTATCGATGTTTCTCCACTGGGTGGAATCAGCAGGGTGTCTTAGCTTTTCATCCTGCTTACGCTCCTCCAAGTGCCAACGCATCAGTTTTGCTTCCTTTGGGTTTGCAAAAAACCACTTCAAACGGGGAATTACAGGAAGATACCACACCACCTTAGTAGGAGGTCCTTTCTTCACATCGATTCCCTCACCGTCATTTGATTAATTCTTACGCTTGTGTCAGGATGCGCTGTACACCGGACATACATGCATGTTTGCATACTCTTTACGGTAGAGGATATAGTCGTTCGGACATGCATGTATTTTTTCTACTTCCATTCCCAATGGATAAAGAACATTTTTGGCTCTGTAGGTGGTTTTGGGCAACTCGTTTCCATCCGAAAGCATGTCCTCTAAGAGACCTAATAATGCCGTGCAACTCTTGTCGGACCAACCGTTACTTGCCTTCAATTTCAGCAGTTCAAGCACGGATGACAACCTTTTGTATTTTGGCTTGCAGCCTGGGAACAAAGGCTTGTCCGAGTCCTCCATCAAGCCGTCAAATTTACCAAACACTCTCTCAATATAGTTCACTTCTGCATTGCGAAGCATCTGATCCAGATTGTCATCGTGCAGCCTATCTGAATTGGAACCACAATCGACATCATTCGGCGGCATATCGTTTGAGTTTGTCGGTGATGTCGTTATTACTACCTTCCTGTATAATCTACTCTTCACCGTGACTGGTCCAACGTGTATATCCCTTTTTGAAACCACTTCGAATGAAGTGTGCTTCGATCTGCGCTTAGTTCTTAAATATTTTCAGATTCTCGCAGTTAATGCATGGACAGTACATATATTCCACCCCCTTATTCAACATATCCTTCTCGGTAGCTCTTGTAAAAGCAGACACGCCATTAATGTACTCTTCACCCACACGATTCTTAGTGTACATCCAGCTTCGGTCCATCACATGGTTCATATTGAAAACCCTAGAAATAAATAAAAGGTGGATTTTCTCATTTTACCTTTTTCGGATTTTATCAACTTACATGTGGGCCCTACTTGTCAGTGACTCATCTTTTTATTTCATGATTTATTTTATAAAATCTATGGTGGTCCCATATGTCATAGACTCATTAGTTTATTAACTAAATGATTAAAAGCAGTAGGATTTGAAGCTCAAATTGGGCTAAGGGCTTCACCAGCAATTTCGGCGTAAACGCCCGAAACTACTCAAATTAAAGGATATTTAGGCTCTAGTAACTCACCTCGATCACGAGGAAGGTGTCAATGAAGTCGGGGAAGGTCCAAGGTGGCTGGTCGTTGGTGAACAGAGGCGACGGCGGCAAGCTCCTCGGCGACAGGTCTTCTCGGTGGAAATAAACTGAAACGAAACACATGAACAACTTTAGGGGGACATATAGGTGGGGAAATCGACCTTGGTGGGGTCGAGGACTCACCGGAGAAGAGTTGGTGTCGATGGCGGTGGCAGTGACAGAGAGGTCCACAGTGACAGCTCGGCGTGGGTGACAATAGCTGAAATGGACCACACGAGCGGGCTTAGTGAGGTGAGGCGATACTCAAACCGGGCACGTAGTGGCGATGAACTCACCGTAGCACCAGAGATGGCGAAGAAGACTCTATTGAGGATATACACTATTGCACCAGATAATTAGTAAGTGAGCAAAATGACGCACCGTCTGTGATGAGTTAATTATCAGAGACGGTTTTCAACAAAAAAATCGTCTATGATATGTAGTAATATCACAGACGGTTTATTGTTAAGAACTATCTGTGAAGTATCACAGACGGTTGTTTGTTGAAAACTGTCTATGATATGTAGAATTATCACGCATTTATTATTGTTAAGAATCGCTCGTGATATTTCATGCATTTATTTTTATTATGAATCATCTATGATATTACCTCTTCACAGACGGTTTTAGCGCCGTTAAGAATACGTAGCGGTCTTTAAACCAAAACCGCTCAGGATTAGATGTAATCTGATTTATTTTGGTCAACCGTCTGTGATGGGGCGTCTAGTATTAGCCTTTCTGTAGTAGTGAGTGTACGTCTGCCAATTGGCAGTTGGGCTTTTTTTTAGCTTTTTCATTATGTGCATAAGCTTCTTCTCTATTTACTTTTCTACCCTACAAACTAAGAATTTAGATTTGTTTATGTTTGGATGGCAATTAAGTCATCTGGAAACTCTTCAGGGTACCACAAGCATGAGGTACCTGTACTAGCGCTAGGAAAGACCATATTATCTAGGAATAAGTCCAATTACTCCCTCCAACTATCAGAAAAGTCTGGTTTATCCCCTGAACTTCAGATCCGATTATTTAACCCCCTAAACTTGTGAAATCCGATTACTAAACCCCTCGGGCCGGTGTGAAGGGGTGATCGTGGTTTAAGTACTGTGGATGAGGATTTCCTGCCCCTAGTTGTATATGCTCCAAATATCTGGGCCATCCGTCCATGCTTGGAGATGTGTGCAACACTAAATACAAGTGCAAATAATGATGCAAATACATAATACCATACACGCCAACCGACAAATGGGGAAGGGCGGCGACTGGGCCGCCGCATCATCTGCCATCGTCCCCATTGGATCTGGTGTCCTCGTTACCAGATTTGGTCTCAACGACGGTGGATCCGATGGTACAACGGCTAATCGGTCAGATCCGGTGGTTAGTCGTCCTCAACCTCAATGGCGGTGATGGCATCTGGACTTTGTTATCTTCGCCTTCGTCGGCCCGTCCGACCACCCTCCCCTCCGTGCCCCTCCGACCATCGCCGGTCAGTTCGTGCCTCGCCCTCGTCGGCCCCGGCGCTATCCGGTCCTCGTTTGTGCCACCAGCAAGCCCGAGCTTCCCCGTTGTCGGCGCCGTCGGAATTTGGTCATCGTCTTCCCCATTGGCCAGATCCAGTCCTCGACCTTGCCGCCAGCTGTCGAGGTGCACACCATCGCTTTCTCTCTGCACCTCGCACCTCGGCGCCGACATGCATTTCGCCCTGCAGCTCGCCGCCAACAACACTTCGCTGTGCATTCACTGTCGACATGCACTTGATCTTGGCACTCACCGCCGACAGCACTTCGCCCTGCGCCTCGCCGCCTACAGCACTCCGCTGTGCATTGACCGTCGACATGCACTTGGCTCATGACTCATCGCCGACAAAGATTTGGCCTCGTGACTCGCCACGACAAAGACTTGGCGTATACTACATGTGTATGTGGCTTGTATACTGTATTGTACATGTGTATGTGGCTTGTATACTGTATTGTACATGTGTATGTGGCTTGTATACTGTATTGTACAAAACCACTCCTTCAAACCGAACCGAGGGGTTTAGTGACCGGATTTTGCAAGTTTAGGGGGGGGGGGAGGGAGGGTAAACTAGACTTTTCTGATAGTTAGAGGGAGTAAACTGGACTTATTCTTATTATTTATGTGCCAAGTTTGTTTTTTCCCTCTAAGGTTCACCTAACCCTCTCTCCATTGTAGGATCAGTTACTAAATAAAATATCACATCTTTTTCTTTTAACCCATTCGTTCTCTCGGGCTCCCCATTTCATCTACATGTGGATCCGTGAATTATTTAGTTGGCTTCATACCGTTGCAAGTTGAAGCAATGGTGCTTGCCTTTTCTTGCTTGGTCCCTCCCCCTCCAATCATGGGTACCAACTTGGTACCAGTACTAGGCCTCTTGGTAAAGATGGAAAACACACACTATAGATGCTCTTAAAAAGCACTCCTGTGTTATTAAATAACTTACAAAAACTAACTCTTGGTGGAAAGCACCCCCACCCGCGACGCCACATCGCTCGAAAAAATGGAGTACGTCAAATCGTCTCCGGACGCCCAGGATCGCGTCGGGTGGGGAGCCCATCCGGATGAGCACCGAATGCCATCGGATGGCCGCCATCACGTGGAGCTTGCGAGCCCTAAACATGCTCCGTCTCTCTCCTCCCGTCACCTCTCTCGCGTGAACCCGTGTTGCCTCTCCTCCCCTCACTGCTTTCTCCTCCGCTTCCTGTCCTTGTCCCTCTCCCTCCTCCGCTGCCCCTCTTCGCCAGCGCCGCCGGTCCTTCCCACTTCCTCCCCTGCCCCCACCCTCGGTTTCCCTCCCCCGCCGCAGCTGCGCCATCCCTCTTCGTCCCTCCCGCCCCCTCGGTGTCCCTACCCAGCCGCCACATCGGCGCCGTCCCTAGCTCTTTCTCCCACGCCGCCCCCTCAGTTTCCCTCCCCTGCCGCTGCCGTTCCCTCCCGGCTCCTCTCTCGCTCTAGCCCGCACTGCTACTCCTCCCCTCACTGCTTCCCTTTTGTCTCTTGTCCCCTCCCTCTCCGTCCTACGCTGCTTGCTTGATCTCCCTCGCCAGCCGAAGTAGTTCCCTCTATCTTCTTCCCCTTCCTCCCCCGCCACCTCCTCGGTCTAGCTTCATCGTCTTCCCCTTCCTTTTGCCCCTTCGCCTCCCGTCCATGCCTCCACCGCCAATCATCACTCCAGCACTATGCGACCGCAGCCCTCTCCCTCTCTGGCTCCTGTTCCCCTCCCTCTCCCTTCTCCACCTCCATCCCTCTCCACACGCCGCCCTCTACTGGAGCCGATGCTCCTAGGGGGCACAGTGCGGGAGGTCGGTTGGGTGCCACTGCTATCCCCACCACCGGGGATGCCCTACGACCGCGGCCTGCTCAACGAATGGCACTGCACACACTGCTCATGGGAACCCTAGAGGCCTCAGATGCCGTGGCTAAGGAGATCGTCTTCTACGCGCGCGACCTCATGGAGAGTAGCCATGGCCAGCGCATACGTTACAACGCTCTATGCATGCGCTGCGAAGTAATACTATGGCTACGCATAATATGTGTTGCGAAACCTATTCGTCGTAAATCATGTTGATGGCTGCAGATAACATGCGTTGCAATCTTATGCGTTGTAAATATTTAAAATGCCCAGTTTTTTTCTTTTAGCTGAAAATTTTGCGGAATGGAATAATTGTTTGGCACCGCTGAACTTATTACAAAATACTATTGTAATACAAATCTCTCCCCCCAATTGTTTTTCTGTTTCATACGCGCGTCGGCCTCTTCCCCGATTCCCCTCCGCCGCCCACGCCGCTCCCCTCCGCTCCACTCCCCCCACGCCGCCGCCTCCCCGCCGCTCCCCTCCCCCATGCCGCCACTACCCTCCCCACGCCGCCCCCCTACCCAACGCCGCCGCCCCTCCCCATGCCACCGCCTCCTACCTAACGCCGCCGCTCCCTCCTCCTCCTCCTCCCCACGCCACCACTCCCCTACCCCGCCGCCGCCTCCTCCCCAACGCCGCAGCCTCCCCCCAACGCCGCCCATTCCCCAACGCCATCGCTTCGCCCCGACGCCGCCGCCTCCCAAAGACCCGACATCGCCCTTCGTCGTCGACGCCGCCTCCCGGTGAGTCTCTATCGCCTCTGACTCCGGCAATGTGGCACCATTTTCCAGATACACTTTGCATTGGTATTATGTTTTAATCTTTCAATTCATCTACCAACCACCTGTAGTTAAGATCAGAGAGCTGCGATATATAATGCAAGTTGAAAGTGGAAAATTGTAAAGCTCAGAACAACTGTGTGAACATGGACATGTGCAAAGAATCGATTGTTTCCGATTGCATGTCGATCGTAAAGTTCGTAACACCATATCAATTTGTATGCATACAAGTAGCAATGTCGGATTGTCGAAAAATTCAAGTTTGACAAAGATCTTCAATAGTCGAAGTCTTGGTAGAGTTCATTAACATATGTCTCAGATAGAACTTGATGAAGTTGTTTGTGTTTGGTAGAGTATAACAGCTTATCTTTTGGTTATGTTGATGGTAACAAGGAGATCTTTTCATCCCGAGAAAAGTGGCAATCGCTTTCTATCTTTACTCATCTGCTTGTAGCAAACTAGCTAGTTCCTAGTTTATTTCGTCATTAATCTTGTACCTCCGCTTGCTTAGCAGCTGTTACATTCCATGTTATGCGTTCTGATTTTTTTCAGTGCTGTAGTACAAGGAAACCTTCCTGTAGAACTTAATAGTACTATTTGGCTTGATTGAATTGTCAAGTTAGACATTCATATAACGATAATTGTGTTCTTGCCAGATGTAATTGTCAAGTTAGTACTGTTTGGCTTTCTATCTTTACTCATCTGTTTGTAGCAGCTAGCTAGTTCCTAGTTTATTTCTGCCATTAATCTTGTACCTCCGTTTGCTTAGCAGCTGTTACATTCCATGTTATGTGTTCTGATTTTTTTTAGTGCTGTAGTACAAGGAAACCTTCCTGTAGAACTTAATAGTACTGTTTGGCTTGATGTAATTGTCAAGTTAGACATTCATATAACCCTATCCTTGGAGATGTGATGTACTATGGAAGGATACTTGATGTAATTGAGTTAGACTATTATAGAAAATTTTCAGTTGTACTGTTTAAATGTGAATGGGTTGATGTTACTCAAGAAAAAGGAGTAAAAACAGATAAGTACAGATGCACACTTGAGAATTTCGCACATCAAATTCACACCGGTGAAAAGATAGAGCATGAACCATTTGTATTTGCCAATCATGTTGACCAAGTGTTCTATGTGGAAGACCATATAAATCCAGGATGGGCAGTTGTGTTGAAGATAAAGCTTAGAGATGATTTTGAAATGGGTGAAGAATGGAATAATATAGAAAGTGAACCTTATCATGTCGGTAATCTCAGGGAGCTTTTTGATAATGCACACAATAGTCAAACATGGGTTCGAAGAGATATAGAGGAACAATCAGAGATCCCAAAGACAGTTCACATCATGAAACTTAGAAACTCACTAAAGGTCAGTTTCTTATGGTTTGTGTCTTACACTTTTTTAATTACGTGTCCATTACCTCCAATTAACCAATTATTATTTATGGCAGGTTTATCAGTCGAGGTGCATGAAGTCCAATACTCGAGTTCCGTGTATTGCTACTTTTATCAATTAGCACTTATTCATCTTCTCGCTTATCGCATGTCCAGAAATCTCCAATGCTAGCAATCTTCCTCGTAAAGAGATAGGAAAATACATCAAAATACTTGGCAAGATGGATGGAAAAGATTGACGAGAGTAAGAGATAGGAAAAGATTGACAATCTCCTCAGATTTTCTCATAAGCATGCATTGCATTCAACTTTTGACTTTTGTTATATACTCATATTAATGCCTTTCTCATCATGATTATACTGACTATATTTGTTTTGATTCCATTGTCTCTATTGGGCAAAAAAAAAAGCTTATAGGACTATTAATTGCTCAAGTATTGTAGCATGATGTCCAGATGATTCATTTCCATTCCTTAACTACGAACATTAATTATACAGATTCTACTAGTGTCTAGTGCTTTTCATGTGGTTAATTTATATAAAATGATATTTTAGCTTTTGGTGAGGCTATGCTGCACACTATTGGCTACATTTATGTTTGACAAGCGGCAAGAGAATTTGGAAAAAAATAGAATGTATATGGGTGTGCTGTTCATAGCAGAGTGGGTAAGAGACAAGGGCCACCATGTAAAGTCACAGGTTAATGCAGCTGCAGGTAGGTCCTAGTATGTTGTACTACCCCGGTTATTTTCCCTTTTTGGTTAAAAATGAGCATGATCCTTTAACGAATCCTATTATAGGTGCCCCTCAGTTATTCCTTGTGGAAAATTATGTGTGTCTGTGTGCATATTATGTGTGTCTGTATTTATTTATAATTTTATGATAGTAATATGCTGTAGTTTTGTTAGGCATGTTTGGTAAGAAACATAAAATTTGGTTATTTTCCCTTGTGCTAATGGTTGCATTTTGCTCCATAATCCTAATACTAGATTCTGTTTTGGCTTCTATGGTGCCAAATCTTACTAAATTTTACCTCAAGAATGTCTTTTTTTTAAAAAATGTCCAATGATTCAACCGAGATGCTAAAATCGTAATGAGAGTGTTCAAAGTTTAACTCTTAGAGTGCCGATTTATTTCGAACCGAAAACAAGACTGACTAGTTATAAGGCATTGTGGATGATGAAGCTGCATATGTGCAATGCATATGCCCTTTATGTTCAAATCTAAATAAGAGAGTGAAGAATGCTGTCTGACATTACAAAGTGTTGACACAAAGTACATATAATTTTCCTTATGCGGACACCTAAATGGCTTTCACCAGTATCTGTTTCACATTTTGCAAGTATTTGACCTTTGATAACAATGTTGCAATAATGGCTTCACGAATATGTATAAGGAACTGGTGTTTCTCAACGCACTTTTATCAAAACTTGAAGTTTACTTTGTTATCTTTGTAGTTTCTTGAGTGCACCTATAAATCCCATGCTCTTCTATACTGTCTAGCATGGTAAAAGGAACATACTATTAATTAAAGTTTTAACCTGTCTTCTCCTGCGCATAATTTTGGTCTTCTGCATATACTTTTGGTCTCTAATGCACAATATTCACTATCCGCGATGATCTGATGTACAATTTCAATTGATTATAGGTCTTGTGATGGAAAAGGTTGCAAAAGACGATACCATATTTCTTGTCTGGATCCTTCCTTGGAATCTTTGTCTCCTGGAATTAGGTGCTGGGGATGGTGGTGATGCCCGTGATAAGGAGGGGAAGTGAATGGTTGCAGCTGCTTATGTTTAAAATGAAATTAAAGGAAAGTTGCTTTGTAAATATAGATGTTTAGTTGAGTTAAACTTGGTTACCTATAGCCATTCTGGGGAATCATATTGACGCTGTAAAATTTTACTCCAGACTATAGCTTATGTGCTGAAATTTTTACTACTAGGTTCAAATTAGTTAGCGTGTGAATTGATTTCTTTCTCACCATGTTTCGTGGAATGAAATGCCATAGATTTTCATTTGAGCACTGGTATGAACAATCTATACAAAATCTGTTTTGTTGCATGAAGTTTATGTCCAATTTTACATGATGTTTTTTACGATTTCAGCTAAAAAAAGTTTCCCAGCAATCCAGTTAAGGGAACACAATTTCACAATGTTCTTTGAAGATGATAATACAGGGCAGGGAAAGAACGTCCAGAGTTCCAGACAGCTCCCGCTCTGTATGAAGTGAACAGTTGGCATGTTAAATCCCAATTTAACAAACCCGAAGGGCTCAAACGCAAAAAGCACCTCCAAACCGGATAGGGGGAATTGCCAAAATGCCACATCTTTGTTCCGCTTGATGCAAAATGCCATTAAGTTCAATGCAATAGTCTATATGCCACATCTTATTTTCGCACTTTGCTGATTTGCTCTTTTCGAATATTTAATTAGTATTTCTGGTTTAATGGTATTGGCCCACATGTGAAAAGACGCTTTTGCCCCTCCGGCCTTCTTCTGCCCGCTTGTTTCCATCTTCTTTTGGTTGCCGACTCTTCCTCCCGGACACTAGTCTTTCCATCTCTAGCATCACCGTGTCCCGCCTCTACTGCCGCCGCCTCCTCTCGAACTCGCTACTCTACTGCCACCTTGGCCTCCTCTCCCCAGCCCGTCTCTCCCTCCTCGGTGTTGGCAGCTTCGAGTCCTCCCCCGCCGCCCGCATCCAACTCGCGCTCACCGCTCTCCTCCATTGCGACCTCCTCCCAGACGCCTCCGCCCTCGCCGACCTCTTCACCCCGTCCTCTCTGACACTGACGTCGCCCGCGGCTTCGCTGTCCCAACCTCAACGATGGGTGCCACCACCGCGCTGGGGAGCCCACCCTCTTCTACATGCCCCACTGCGAGGTGTTGCTCTACGACGCGCTTCTCGCCGCCAACTGGGAGTCCCCTGCCCAGCTCCACCAACTCTGCTTGCTCGGCAATAGCTTCCAGTGCTATGTGCACCAGGCGGAGAACGGCTCGGGCCCCGCCGCCAAGGCCAAGCATGTCCTTGCGGCGTTGCCATTTGTGTAGGAGGAGCGCGTAGATGAGGCGGCGGACATGGAGGAGGACGACGTGTTTGCTCGTGCGTTCAACGAGATGAGCTGGCATTTCTTCGAGGTGGATGACGACATCGACTTGGCTGCACGCCTCTTCTCCGCTGACGCCACCTACTCCCTCCCCGCCCCATGTTCTCGTTCCCGGCCCGACCACCACCACCACCTCCTCCTCCACCTCCACTTCTTCCTCCCAGATCTAGCAGGAGGCGCCCTCCATACCCTCGCTACTACACCTCCGCTTCTCGCCGCACCCCGGCTTCCTCGCCTTCCTCAACGCCATCGAGCTCTTCACTGCTCCAGATGCGGACCGTCCTCGTGCTGCAATTTGGTTTCAATCCTAACCAAAATCAGAGTCTATTATGACTGGGGGCAAAAGCGTCTTTTCGCATGCGGGCCAAGACCATTAAACCAGAAATACTAATTAAATACTCGAAAAGGGCAAATTAGCAAATTGTGAAAATAAGATGTGGCACATAGACTGTTGCGTCGAACTTAATGGCATTTTGCATCAGGCGTAGGTGTGGAAACGAGCCGAGTTGAGCCGGCTCGAGCCAGGCTCGTTCTGGCTCGGATGAACAGTAAGGTCGGCTCGTTTCCAAAACAAGCCAGGAGAGGGGCTTAGCTCGGGCTCGGAATGGAGCTCGAGCTGGCTCGAGTGGCTCGCAGCCCAAGCAGCATCAGTGCCATCGGCAACATCAGTTCATCCGCATGGCAATCATCCATTCACATATCTCCTCCATCCACCACATAGTCAGGTAAAATCGGGAGTTCCTCATCTGGTTTCGCTTCTGCAGTTCAACATGCATATTTTGACTCCCCATTCCTCCCTGGTGCTGTTACTCCCATTTTATCTACTACTCTTCTAAGCTTCAATCTACTTTAATACTACTGCAATATCCTACTGATTTTTAGCCCATCGGGCCAAGTGTGGCCTGTTTAGCCCGACAGAGTGAAAAAAATCCAAAAAAAAAAAAGAAAAATGTGTAGAATTCAGAAGTAAACATGAAAAATTGAAAAAAATGATACTGATCATATTGAAAATGTAATAGAATTTTATTAATATTCAATAGCTGGCTCGTTAAAACATGAAAAATTGAAAAACATGTAAAACAACCCGAGAAAAAATATATATATTAACAAAAACCAAAATAAATTTATATATACTTATAAAATGAACTTCTACCAAAATAAACATTTGTCCCGTTTAGCCAGCTCTAATCGAAAATGAATAGTCTATTTGTACAACTCCTAAAACTACTTTCATCTCCCACCATTTCTTCCCTCCATTTTTTATCCCCCATTTTCGCTCTAAAAATCTCTTCACGTCCCTTAAAATCTGCTCACCTCTCCTCTCCACCTCAACAGCGTATAAGTTTCAGTAAAAAAAAACAGCGTATAAGTCGTCTTCTTCCCCCATCCGCCTCCCCCAGAATCGGCGATCACCGCCCACTCCCTCCATCTCCGTCTCTCTCCTCGTCTCCGCCTCCCGCTGAATCGGTGATCCCCATCCACGCCTCCCTCCATCTCCACCTCTCTCCCGTCTCGCAGCCGATCCCCGATCTTGCGGCTCGCTCACACCAGTGTAACCTTGGCCCACCTCTCTCTCCTATCCTCTCTAGCTGCCTCGGCGGTGCAAGGTTCGCCCTAGGGCGACATCCCTAGTAGTATTCTTGATCTATCTCTGATTTCGTGTTGATCCTAGAATATCCTCGCCGTCCGCAGTTGTGAACAAGGTAGACCTTCCTGCTTCGTCTTCTCGATTCCCCCGATTGATTTCGTGTTTGCGAGCTCAGTTTTGTGAAGTTTCTCGTGGTTGGTTCCGTCGTCGCAATTTGATCTGATATGTAGATGGGGTAAGATAACGCAATGATTCTCCGAAAATCTAGTTGTTCGAATAGAGCTCGATTTGTTGTTTAAAGAATAAAGCTGTAGGTGCGTTGAATCTCATTTGTAATGAATGATGATTGGTTGGTCCTCAAAATTTTGATCGACCTTTCCTCAAGATAGCCATTATGGCTTCTTCATTTGTCTTGGAATTTTAGTTTGAAATGGATATAGTGAAAGGCATGCAATGGAAATCAAACGGTGATCTACTACTGGCATTGCAGATTATGCTGCCAGTGTCATTGGATGGATAGCTGATGTTGTTCTAGAGAAAATATCAGGGATCTTCGTTGTGCTGGAGTTCGACTAATTCATGAGTAAATAGTTCAGCTGCTGATATAAGATTCTATTTTTATCTTTGAATAGTTGTTAGCTAGAACATTATTCCTAGAGTCAAAAGCTGATAATGTATTTATTGCGACACAATTTTCCATCCATCTGTTAAGTTCCTTGGTAAATGACATAAAATAGATGAGTTTTACAAGGAAAGGTGTTCTGTAGTATGAATTATCTAGTAGATGAATTTTAACTGTAACTTTGCGTTGGTAATTGATTTGAGTTGGTTGTACAAGTCTATGAATATGTATGCAGTATCTTATGTAATTTAAGCTTTCGACCTTCAGATTTTGAATGCCAATGTAGAGAAGATAGTTTGTGCTATAGCTATATACTCTCCTGTTTCTTGTCTCTAGCCACTCTAATGTTTAAGCAATGGAACAGAATAGAAACAAGAAATAGAAGATGTGCAACTTGATGCTTCTTCACTACATTTGTATTCAAACTTCTGATAATATATGAAGGATGCCCAAGGTTTCCTTTATAAAGCTACAAACAGACCTTGCTATTGATTGACATAACAAAAGAAAATATTAACTATTTTCTTATAGCACAAGTAGAACTAAGGACCTAGTATTTTTTTTATCTGTACATCTCATTATACAGATCAAGATAGCTTCACATATCTGAAACTTTGACATGGTTGTTCACCGACTTTGGACTCCAAGAGTAATCCAGCAAAAGACATGTAAAGACCATGCTAGAAACTTTCTTATGTCAGCAACTAAACTAATTGCTCATTAGAAAATGAATTAATCTAACTGTACAAACATTATATGAAGGCATGTCAGGCTGTTGTCGTGATGGTGCTTCCCATCAAATACACCTCTAGTCGAAAATAGATGCCTTCTTTTTTACGTTGCATGATCTAAAAAACACGTCTTTGACAACCGATTCAGTAAATATGTCTAGATGTGATGTCATTAAACAAGGGTCATGGAGAATCTTCCTGTCAAGCTACATTTCCTAGTGTTGAATGTTAGGAAAAGTTGCTCGATTGGTGACAGTCCTTGGCAAATTCAAATTGTTTAGAGGAAGAATTGATTGACAATGGTTTCAATTATATATTTCAGTTCTGTTTGAAAATTGTTCGGTAAAGAACATAAGCAATCGATCAATCGCTCCTTTTTACATCAACAAACATCATTACTTTATTATTGAGAAAATCATTTCAGAATTCATATGTTAACTTTATGTCATTGTTGATGTGTTTCAGCAGATATGCCAAGGGGTACAAGAAAGCATGTTGTCCAATGCCATGATGAATATATGTCAGAGGAACATATTGGACAAGAGATTTACCCTCAAGAACATGCTGCAACACCTGAACTTCAACCGGTATCTAGCAATGTTGAAGAAGGCAGGACAGATAACGATGATGACGTTGATGTTAACATTCAAGGTAATTACATAGTTCTTCAGTATTCATGATAAGAAATGTTGATTACTCGCTTGTTGAACATCGAAATTGTTTTTGCAATGTAACACTGAACAGATGAAAACGGAGAAAACAGAAAGCGTGGGAAGACAAAACTGAAAGAAGTTTGGAACCTCCCGAAAGGGCTTAGAATTGTGGTTGAGTGTAATGATCTCAATCAGGTAATTGGTGAAGAAGCTGGACTTTTAGGCAATTTTCTTAGCATGGTTGCTAGGAATGGATGCTTGTGTAGCTTGAGCTACACGGACTGGAGAATACTAATAGGAAAGAAAGAAAGAAATACCAATGAAGAAAAAAACAAAAAGGATATACTTGAGCAAGTAAAAGTAAACATCCTACATTTTTTTGCTAACTTATAATATTATGCTTTACATTTTATTTGTTTGCATATTAATTTTTTAATGGATATGTAGATGAGATTCCTTTATGCTCCTCGAATGGAAAAATATGTATTAAAAAATATTGGAGAAAAATGGAGGCAACACAAGTCAAATCTAAAATCACTTTATTTTGATGCGCATAAGAGTATGGAAGTTAATTACAACAATGTCCCACCAGGTGTGGTTCTTGACTAGTGGAATGCTCTTGTCAATAACTGGATGAGCAAGAAAGCACATGTACATAGACTGTCAGATTTTTCATTTACGTTTTGTTCCAATAGATTAGCTTTTCTACAAAATTACCAAAATGAAGTGATTCTCTGTATTTGCTAATTCTTTGACAGGATATAAGTGAGCAAAATAGGAAAAATTGTGCAAAGAAGAAGTCGAAACATACAACTGGTTCAAAGAGTTTTGCTCGAAATAGAGAAGAGTTGGTAAATTTTGTAGATCTGTAATTATATGCATCTCCTTTTCCATTCATACGTTATACAGGGATTATCGACTCCTTAATAATTCAATCATATGTTCAATAGAGAAAACAAAATCCTGAAAAGAAGAATCCACACATGGCTCTTTTGTACATCCATACACATCAGCCCAAAAGCGACAAGAACATAAATGGACACGTGGTATGTTGTCAACTATGAATCATTCATATTTTACATTGCGATTTTACATATTGTTTTTATTTACATTGATCATATGTTTAGGTTGATTTGAAGACACTCTTAGTCTAGCAGCCAGATTTAGCGGATACCAGTCAAGGAAAGACTACTTGGAAAGGAGATGCATTGAATCAAATATTAGGAGCAGACAAGCCTGGGCGTGTACATGGTTTGGGATTAGTCCCAAATCCTAATCAAGTTTTTTATCAGTCAACTTCACGTCGCCTTCAAAACATAAATCTTACTTCATTGGATGGGGCATCAAGTGAAGATGTTCTATCTCTTAGACTTCAGATGGAAAAGTTTGAAAAACATGTTTAGAATCAATATGCCATGATTCTGGAATTAAAAGAGAAGACAAAAAATTTGGATAGAAGACAAACAAATGAGGTAAATTGAAATAACTTCTCCATTAGTCACTTTCTGTTCTAATTTTTTTTTGTTACAGGAAAGTTTAGATCTGGTGTCTATACCCCGAGATGCTCCTCATGTCGATGGACAAAATTTGAAAAGGAAAGTACGTAGCTGAACTCTACAAACTATTCATCTTACTCATTGTTGATCTATATAACTATTCTACTACAAATATCAAACATCTGTCCAGCGTTCAATTTTGTGCTGATGTGCAAAGTAACAATGACATTCATTGGCAATCTACAATCTTATAAAAGAACCATAGTATGTGCATTGAAATATGAAGTGCTTAAATAAATATCGTCTAACTCTCATTTTTATTATTGTACACAGAGAGTATATGGTGATTGCTCTGGTCAAAAATTTAGTATGGTTGAGCAGCAAAATAATACAATGGTAGTGTATGGAAATAGTATTATTTTCTAACTAAGGTTTAAGAGAACTTTCATTTCTTCTCTTTCACTGTAGAGCAAGCAAAATGATTTCCAGGATGACGATTTGCAGCCACCAAGCAAACGCTCCTCTTCAGACAAGGTAAATGCTTCAGCAAGAAATTAACCAAGCAAACCAAATGCTTTTGGCGTTTATTTCTACTACAAATGCTTTTGGCGTTTTCTAAGAATGTGAGATTACTAAAACAAAGATACACTTTGGTTGTCGATCGTGAAGCACCTTCATATTGATCAAAACATCAAATGGCTCGTGACAAGGTAAGAATTATTCTTAGCAATTATGTTTCTGCTGATTACATATTTAGCAAATAATTAAATATGAACACACATTCTGTTCTATTCAGTACTTCAATGTTTATTTCTAATTATTTGACCTCTTGTTATTAGCGTGACATCCAGAACAAAAAAACCGCAAAAGGAGCTAGTGCAACCATGCTTGTTGATGTATAAGATACACCTTCTAAATTTGTCTCCTCTATTTCTATTTTGCTAATAATTTATTTAAATTGTATACTAATGTTCCACATAATATCTTTTGTAGAAACAACAACGCAATACATTTAATTGGTTGGCTACCAAATCGATAGCAGTACGGCAATCTTTATGTTCATTTGAACTGTGATTCTCTAAAAATATTTAACTGCATCCTTTGTAAAATATTTGATCATGTACTTATATGTGTGGACTAGGTTGGCACTAAAGAATTCTTGAAGAGCTGGAAAAATGCAAATAAGGATGTGGCTCTTGCTACAATCATAAGTTGTGATCCAAAATATAAACTTGATGGAGTTCAGCTAGGAAATGAATTTTGGATGGTGCATGTCGATCTTGCAATTGCGAAATGTGAAGAATTGATACTGGCCATACAAAGGCTACAAATTGATTGGTCATGCAAGAGGAGCCGATATTATGCGTGGCCATCAACTTTTGTACGGTGCTCCTCTTAGTCTTGTTACTTTAATATTGTGATTCTGTTTCTTCCTAATAGTGCATTAATGGACTCTAATTTTTCATTGTAGGTTGATAAAATAAATGGATGATGCTATGGATGACATGTTCAATGCAAGGTGGAGAATGGTGACATAGGCAGATGATCTTCATTACATTTAGATTACATTCTGTTAGGAAATGATTGTAACACCCTGGCTATTCGGAAGCCAAAATGTTACCTAAAGGATCTAGCATACATCCATAATGAGGAAGAATTTAAACAATATCTCATCTAATGATATAAAGAGATTAACATTTAATAGAACAAAGGCAAGAATATAATCTGAATCCAAATAATTATATCAAAGGGGTGATCAAAGACCACAAGCAGAACCTAAGCAACCATAACATGGAGAGAGATATCAACCACATCTAACTTTATTTATTACAGATCATCAATTAACGAATGAAAGACATAACCAAGTCCTATTATTGAAACTGGAGCACGGTGAAATGAATGAATAGTGTGTGTCTACTCCCTCCCAAAAGAGTCATCATCAACGATCACCTAAAATAAACAAACAAAGCAAGAATGAGTCCGAGACTCAGCAAGTACTGTGAATAATTGGACATTCAACAAATATGAACAAGACAACAACATTAAAGAATATGAACATAACACCGAATGTTTATATGAATGAATGGAATGAATGGATTTAATGAAATGAAAGGATCTGCACTCGCTTATATGGGGTATAGCTAGTGACACACCCGTCGGTGTTCACTTAAGCCAGATTTAACAAAATGCGGATCCAAATCCCGTATGAAGAACGTTTCATACGGGTGTCCAAATCTGCCCACATTGGAATGGTGAGTCTTACGTGCCCATACTGGAATTGATGGGTCTTTATAATCCACTCCCGTGGATGGAATATGACAATGGATGCATGGAATGAACTATGAATAATGAAAGACATCATCTCTAATCATGGAAATAACACATATGCAAGGAACATAAACATTGAATATTCTCATGTATCATAGAGAAACACAAAACGAACATCAAGCATTCAGCATTCACTAATCTTAAGAATATTAAAGTACTTGCCTTCCGCATTGTGACGCGTTAGTAGGCAACGAAGGTGCTCCTAAACCCGAAGCCTCGCCGCCTACACAAGTAAGTACTCGAAATAAGAACAACATGGTACATGACACTACCAGCAACGTTCTACAACACTTTCCCGATAACCCAAGAATTAACTAATAAACCTATTCTGAAAACAGACAACCCAATTACAGAAATGAATCTGGACAGCAGCACGAAATAACTCATATCTATTGATCTGGGACTCGAAACGAGGTGAGCCTAGATCCTATGAAAACTTAACAAACATATCTACAAAATTCTTGTTAACAAGATCTCCCAATTCGGCCATAAGAAAATGCTAACCGGTGGATGAAAGTACAAGACAGATTCTGTCAAGACGAAAAGGACAGCAGTAAAGAATAGATCACAACTTTTGATCTACAACTCTGATTAGGGCGTTCTTTATCATTCTAGAAAGGTTATGAAAATTTCTACAGTAACCTAGTTGGGTAAAAACCCTGAATCTTCCATTATCATAATCATAATTTAAAAAGAAACTTGATAGATCATTCTCGTCAAGAATTCAGGACAGCAGGGAAGATCATACCATAACTTTTGATTCGTACGTCGGAATTTGGTGTTCTTGGCGGCTATGGAAAGCTAAGAACAATATCTATAAATATCTAGGATATGGAAACCTACAATTCGGCTTCTAAGAATCCTAAATTGGCCACACAACAATCTGGACAGATCTGAAATTCTAACAGCAGCAATTCAATCCAATCCAACTAATCGAATTCGCATCTAATCATCATCAAACAGCGGGGAAAGCACCTCATTACCCTTGAAGACCCACGGGAAGACGATGATCTATCCTTGAAGAAGCTCCTCTTCTTCTCCTCTGTTCCTCTTCTTTTCTCCATGGCCGGCGGCACCCGAAGGGTTCTTCTCCCTCCCTCCTTCTTCTTGGACAGCAGCATGGGAGGGGTGGTTATCAGAGCAGCGGCGGCATCAGAACAGGAGGTGTGCTACAGTACCCCTAGGGGTTTTGGCTGCCCCTAATGGGCCTTTGGCCCAAGATTTAATCTCCTTCAAGAGAAATTCTGAAATCCCTTTTTAATTCATGATAAAACGGTTCAAATTCAAATATAGTTCTAAAGATTGAACAAGGTATTACATTCTACCCCCCTTAAATAGGATTCGACCCCGAATCCTCGCAACGATCTACGTGAAAGAAAAACCACAACTCAAAATTAACAACGGAATACGCGTAACCGTCATGAACAAATCCGTATATTGATCGCGCATGCGAGACTCCAGCTCCCAATTGGCGTCTCTTTTGGACTGATGAGACCAAAGCACCTTGAAATACTTCAAAGTTTTGTTCCCTAGAACTCGTTCTGACTCTTCCATAATTTGCACTGGCTAGGATTCGAAGGTAAGATCTTGTTCGATGATCAACGACTCTAACTGGATCACATGCTTTGGATCTCTCAATTATTCACTCAGCATTGGAACATACCAGACATTGCGTACCTTGCGTATGGACTCGAGTCGGTCCTAGCGATACACTAACTTATTAATTCCCGCAACTGTCAAAAACAACCCAATGTACCTTGGGCTTACTTCCCTATTGGTACCAAATCACACCACATGCACATAACACACGGAACTCTTATTCCATCTCTCAATCGAACTCTTCCGCTACACAAGGAGCACCTCCTTTAACCCGGAACACACAAAAGAACTTACTTTAAACAAACTCTTTTACAAACAGATCCCAAATTAAAATAAAGGATTCTCATCGCAACCACGCAATGCCAACTCCCCACCAAAAGGGTCAACTCCAAAATCAAAAATTCATCACGAAAACCATTCCACTTTCTAATTAGGCAGTTTGCGAATGAACACCATAAAAGCCAAAGGAGAAATCACTCGAATGCCCAAACCAAATGTTTCTTTTATTCTGTCTGAAATGGAAAGAATCACACATGCCAACACAGCGCCAACTCAAATTGCCAAGACATCAGTCATAAACACATAGCTCAATCAAGAATCAAGGGAGCGCTTCACCACTCGAGGAAACACCTTTTTCTCAATTTCTCTTTTAGGAATTAAATTTCTCTCAAATTATGGAATTCCAATCATCGCACAAAACACTAACTTATTACTCTTCAATTGGCGACCTCAACGCCAAACTCAAATCGAAATACCTCATCTACACCTTTGAAGAGAGGCTCTATTGACCTCACAAAACATACTCTAGCCAATTCCTTTACTGACGGAATTAATTTGACAGATGACACTCAAATGCACCTCAAAATGGATATTCGTACATAAACCCGTCACCTCAATCCTTCAAGAATGAATTACTTGGAATTCACATCACATATTTGCATGTACTTCATCAAACGAGTTCTATCAATGATCATCCCTCTATTCGAAATCCACCCTTATTCTACTCCTTCTACACATTATCATTGGGCGATCAAAGATCTGGCACAAAAGATGCAAAGCCCCCCAAAAAAATTAACCTCCAAGACTCCTACATCGAACTTCTCATATAAAAACAGGAAAACCCTTAGATTAAATCCCTAAATTCCCACAATCCAATCATACTCACTCATTAACATCAACATGGAAATATTTCCTCGACGAAATTATATTTAGAAAAAAATTTAACTCTCAGAGAGTTATTCACTAAGGCCAAGTCATATCTGATATTAACTCAACCTTTTCTTCCATCTCAATGGTGGTCATAACGATTAGATTTCTTCACCATTCTATGCTCATAAAACTACACCGTCACAATTCTTCTACACAACTGTGAAAGGTACCCAATCGTGGTACTCGAATAAACTGACCAAGATTTCATATACTTTCAACAATTTCTAATGTTCCACTCAATATGATGAAAAGATCTTGGACCACAAATCACTATAGGTTCTACTAGTTGCAACAATGCAATCAGTTTAGCCCAAAGTCATACATTCTTCTTAAATAAAATTCTCTCCAAGAATTATAACACGAAATCAATTCATCCTCCAATGTTCCTCAAATAACTTACAACCCAAGGTCTCACAACAACAATTAATAAACACTTTGAAAGACCCTTGTGAAACAAATAGGTTGATTCTTTCTCAAAAGAAAAGGCAAATTAAAACAATTTTCACCAACCAGAAAAATATTTGCCACTCGGAATGAACACAGGACCAAGGGAAATAGTCAATTAGGCAATGAACTCCGAAAACATAAGGGGAGTCCACAGTTGAGGGCACAAGTCCCACACGAAGAGAAGATCAAACTCTAGATGAGAAGAAGGCATTGCCTTTGAAAATTAGGAAACTCTCTTATGGGGCAAAAGCATAAGGTTTAGGCACACTCAAATAAACTGCAAGTTACAAAACGTGACTTCAATCTCAAATACTTCTACTTCACTCCTTCCTTTAACAAGGAAAGTTATTTTCTATGATTACAACATCACTTTGCCAGCTCAAACAAAATAAGCTCTTAAGACCAAAACACAGGAACCACTTAAGAACCAATAAAATATTTCAACATGTCACTTTACTCAAAACAGTTTCAACTACCACATAATTCATGAACTATCAAAGGTCATGAATGCAAAACTACAAACCTTTCATCTAACCGATATTATGAAATATGATCAAATTACTTTATTTCTAAAAGAATCTTCATCACTCCCACAAGTCTCAGTCCCTTACAGACAACCTTACTAACATCAAGAATAATTCACTCTTAACATGAATCGCCAGTGTCTACTCTTCCATTATAAAGCCCCCAAAGGCTCACCAAATTGTTACATACCAGTTTATCATCTCCTCCTTAAATTAAGAGTATACTAAAATCATACAACCTCACTACAACAACCACTTATTTTAGAGGAAATCTGCTACACAATTTAAGAGGTTATACCAAAACCCTTTCATCATGGACATGCTATCATCCGACTATTCTACAATCATGTAAGCATAAGCCACCTATTAAATCACATCAGTTCAACTCTTATAGATGCTCATCACCAAAGGTCAACACACAACAGTTGTACCTCGACCATTGTTGCTATCCACTGGCTCCATTATGAAGTCAAGTTGTTATCTACTTTCCTTTGCGAATCACATGAACATTTATAATCTTTAGATTTTCGCAAAATCACACTAAAACTTCAAGAATCGAAACATTCCATCGATCAAAAGTCTCAACAACACTACAACCGAATTCATCGCGTCATTCTATAAAGAAGAACTATCCTGAACTCCTCCCATAAATTCTAGACCCATCGATATTCAATCTCTTCAACCTTTCATACACAATTCCAATAATTAATCATAGTAAGGAATATGTAAATCTAGCATTTCCTCCAATTTCCCTTTCCACACATTTAAATTAATCCATTGGGACCAAAGAACCCAACAAGTTTACCAACCTAAACAATTTTAATGACCAGACTAGTTCATCAATGTTCCATACTTCTTAATAACTCTTTTGACTCCAATTAGGTATGGACATACTCTTAGTCACTAATAATTACAGTTCATCAAGAACTAGTAGAAGACAACATCAACTTAATCAATTTCACATCCAAAGTTACTAATTAATATTGATCATGCACCACACCAATGACTCAACTTGATACCCATACCATATCAATTTATTTGATTACAATCGCTGACTTAACCATAACAAGACATCACAAAAGGATTTTAGCACTTACCTTCAGAAAAGAGATGCATTAACTTCAATACTCGGAATAATCCAAAAGAAATACACAGAACCAAAGCTTTCTCATGTAAATGAATTTGCAACAGAGAACCTTCATTAACCAAAGTGCCCGATGATTGAACAAATTGTGTTTCCCAACAAGAAGGATAGAACTATCCAATAAAATATCAACCTTACAAATGATCTATGCTTACTAGTAGCAAAACAACTCATCATTCGGAAGAACAAATATTTGTTTTAAGGAACCAACAAAGACCGATGAACACCCATCAACTACAATAAACCACGAACCCAAGAGAATTTCATCAACCACCACTGGACAAGAATTGGCCAAGTTCAAAAAAATCAAGGAAGAGAACAACTTCATAAAGCAACTCACGCTCCGCACTTGTAACTATGGTACTCAGGGTAACTACTCCCCTATCCACACACCACGAACGGTGGTGCAACTTGGCAAAGCCTAGGGCTACAACCACGACCTCAACATCTCAACATACTATCATCACATAGAACCAATATAACCAGTTATGAGTATACAAGATCATCTCATAACAATCATAGAATAAATTCATACATATAGAGATCATATCAGATCATAGATATAGCTAACCATTTAGCTCAAGAACAACAATAATAGTAGTACAGAATCTAATCAATAGTAGATCAACATAATGAAACATACTATCAGAAACGCAGATGCAATAGATTACCCAAATCCCACCTACCGTGCACAGTGTGTCAATTTAATGTTTTGATTACCACGGACCTAAAGCCCGCTCTGATACCAATTGTAACACTCTGGCTATTCGGAAGCCAAAATGTTACCTAAAGGATCTAGCATACATCCATAATGAGGAAGAATTTAAACAATATCTCATCTAATGATATAAAGAGATTAACATTTAATAGAACAAAGGCAAGAATATAATCAATCCAAATAATTATATCAAAGGGTGATCAAAGACCACAAGCGTAACCTAAGCAACCATAACATGGAGAGAGATATCAACCACATCTAACTTTATTTATTACGGATCATCAATTAACGAATGAAAGACATAACCAAGTCCTATTATTGAAACTGGAGCACGGTGAAATGAATGAATAGTGTGTGTCTACTCCCTCTCAAAAGAGTCATCATCAACGATCACCTAAAATAAACAAACAAAGCAAGTATGAGTCTGAGACTCAGCAAGTACTGTGAATAATTGGACATACAACAAATATGAACAAGACAACAACATTAAAGAATATGAACATAACACCGAATGTTTATATGAATGAATGGAATGAATGGATTTAATGAAATGAAAGGACTGCACTCCTGCTTATACTGGTATAGCTAGTGACACACCCGTCGGTGTTCACTTAAGCCCGCATTTAACAAAATACGGGGATCCAAATCCCGTATGAAGAACGTTTCATACGGGTGTCCAAATCTGCCCACATAGGAATGGTGGGTCTTACGTGCCCACACTGGAATTGATGGGTCTTTATAATCCACTCCCGTGGATGGAATATGACAATGGATGCATGGAATGAACTATGAATAATGAAAGACATCATCTCTAATCATGGAAATAACACATATGCAAGGAACATAAACATTGAATCTTCTCATGTATCATAGAGAAACACAATACGAACATCAAGCATTCAGCATTCACTAATCTTAAGAATATTAAAGTACTTGCCTTCCACATTGTGACGCGTTAGTAGGCAACGAAGGTGCTCCTAAACCCGAAGCCTCGCCGCCTACACAAGTAAGTACTCGAAATAAGAACAACATGGTACAGGACACTACCAGCAACGTTCTACAACACTTTCCCGATAACCCAAGAATTAACTAATAAACCTATTCTGAAAACAGACAACCCAATCACAGAAATGAATCTGGACAGCAG
Source organism: Phyllostachys edulis (assembly GCA_036346405.1). NCBI lineage: Eukaryota > Viridiplantae > Streptophyta > Magnoliopsida > Poales > Poaceae > Phyllostachys > Phyllostachys edulis. The sequence goes on from CM070553.1 coordinate 58,117,727, forward strand.
CACGAAATAACTCATATCTATTGATCTGGGACTCGAAACGAGGTTAGCCTAGATCCTATGAAAACTTAACGAACATATCTACAAAATTCTAGTTGACAAGATCTCCCAATTCGGCCATAATAAAATGCTAACCGGTGGATGAATGTACAAGACAGATTCTGTCAAGACGAAAAGGACAGCAGTAAAGAACAAATCACAACTTTTGATCTACAACTCCGATTAGGGCGTTCTTTATCATTCTGGAAAGGTTATGAAAATTTCTACAATAACCTAGTTGGGTAAAAACCCTGAATCTTCCATTATCATAATCATAATTTAAAAAGAAACTTGATAGATCATTCTCATCAAGAATTCAGGACAACAGGGAAGATCATACCATAACTTTTGATCCGTACGACGGAATTTGGTGTTCTTGGCGGCTACGGAAAGCTAAGAACAATATCTATAAATCTCTAGGATATGGAAACCTACAATTCGGCTTCTAAGAATCCTAAATTGGCAACACAACAATCTGGACAGATCTGAAATTCTAACAGCAGCAATTCAATCCAATCCAACTAATCGAATTCGCATCTAATCATCATCAAACAGCGGGGAAAGCACCTCATTACCCTTGAAGACCCACGGGAAGACGATGATCTATCCTCGAAGAAGCTCCTCTTCTTCTCCTCTGTTCCTCTTCTTTTCTCCTTGGCCGGCGGCACCCAAAGGGTTCTTCTCCCTCCCTCCTTCTTCTTGGACAGTAGCATGGGAGGGGGTGGTTACTGTAGCGGCAGCGGTACTGTAGCAGGAGGCGTGCTACAGTACCCCTAGGGGTTTTGGCTGCCCCTAATGGGCCTTTGGCCCAAGATTTAATCCCCTTCAAGAGAAATTCTGAAATCCCTTTTTAATTCCTGATAAAATGGTTCAAATTCAAATATAGTTCTAAAGATTGAACAAGGTATTACAATGATTGTTCAAGATCTTCATTACATTTAGATTTCATTCTGTTAGGAAATGATGTTAAAGTAAAATATTTATATCATGTCTTATGTGGATGGTTCTCTGTGTAATGCAACAATTTGTTTATAATATATGAGTGTTCTTTTTAACCATGCTGTGACTGATAATGATTTTTTTACTTTGATTTCTATACACTTATAATCGTTGCAGCAACCTAATTATATCCGTTGCCAAAATAGCAAAACTCATGTATGGCAAGTACCAACGCTTCTATGTGTTGTGACAATATAATTATATCCATTGTTAAAATAGTAAAAGTCATCCATGCTTGGTAAATAACAACGCATACAAGTGTAGTTACAACATGACTATATCCGTTGCTACTTCGCAACGCCTTTTCATATCTATTACCAACGCTTATTTATCTGTTGTAATAGACTCTCGCAACGGCCTCAATGGCAACACATAGTAAATACGTTGGTATAGATCGTCCCAACACTTATTTGGATTTTTACCAACGCATATATGTGTTGGCAAAAGGGTATTCATCTTGTAGTGATATGTGTGCAAGGGACTAATATATTTTAGACTCATTAAACTGGCCTGTCTGATCGTGGTTGGTGACATAGTTCAGGAGTCTCACGGTGTACCGGAAACAGGTGGGTCGGTTATAACACCTGGAAGTGGAGTCTATAAATAGGTCCCTACCCTCTAGCCTCATAATGCAATTGTGAGCGGCACCACGAAAAAGACAGAGGAATAGAGAGTAGACCGAAAAACCTCCACAAATCAATCTTAGGGTTTACTCAGAACCCAACAAAGTTGAACTGCAGCGCCTGCAGCGTTGCTTAAATCAAGATCAGCCCGACCAATAGGAAAACACAAGTCGATTGATAACGACTTGAGCTAACTTAATAAATCTTCTAGAAGTCGACAACGAGCCTTGCATGCGTTTCTTAGATCAACTGAATACTTAAAAGTCTTAAATCATCAAACGGTAACGTCGAAGTGAGCACAATAGCTAGGTTAGCACAAGGGTGCTTTATACTGGAGGTGCCCGGATATTGATTGCAAAGCTGAACATTCCATGACATCTTGGAAAACTAGGTTGATTTCTCTCCTGAAAAATCCAGCATGATATTGATTTTGGATCCAGGGTCGCTGCATGAGTCACATTAAGCCCCGCGATAAAATTGCTGGGAAGCTTCTTACGGAGAAGTCTGAGTCATCCAATCTCAAGAAATGAGATGGTCTCGATCTACTCGGATCAGAGAGGAATTTTACGATTTCCATGCTCTAATTCAAATTATCAAACTATCCCTCTCGTCCAAAAACCCTCTCACTCGTCTCTCACAAAGGCAATTTTGAGCTTGATCATTCTAAGTTGTGCAATCATGACAACTCCACAGGTCTTCCTACATACTCCATAAAAAGGGCACTTTTGGTAAATCTTTGGATATCCGTCATTGTCACTTGGCAATCGAATGATAAGTTCGAATTTCCAGACGGAAATTAAGAGGAAAAACCAAGGAAACTCTGCTAAACTGAATGAGATCAAGGTGAGATACAACAGTTTCCCGAAAGGGCCAAAAGCTAGCAAAAACAAAGAAGATCGAAATGGAGCTGCTCGCCATCGCTTTTACGTCTGATCCACGAATTCACACCATTAAATACAATTCCAAGTCACATTGACTGTTTGCCTCGACTTAAAAAAACTAAATGTGGAATTTTCTCATTGCTACGTGGCGTTGCACATCTCCTCACTTCATACGCATATCCGAACACCTCATGCATTAGACCTGAAACAACTGTAAAATTTCAAAAATTACAAAATCAATTTGAGTTTTGATTTGATTTTCGTTTTCCTTCAAAATTTCAGCAAAATTCATCAAAATCCCCAAAAATCCGCTTTCCCTTTCCGATCGGCCGCTTTCTTCCTCTGAAAACACCATCTCCCTGCCCGCTTTCTTCTTCGTCCCCGTGCGTCACAGCCCCATCGCCGCCTCCGTTAGCACCGCCAACGCCGCCTCCGTCATCCGCCACGTCCCGCACCACCTTGCCCCCCCTTTCAATGTGGCGCCAGCCCCAAGCTGCCAGCACCGCACCGCCCCCATCCCATCCCTCGCCGCGCCAGCTCCCGCCCCGCTCCAGTGAGGCACCGCTCTCACCCACGCCACCTCTCCCCTCCCACTTTAATGCGGCGCTTGACCCGAGCGCCACCTCGCCTTGCCCCGCCGCCCTCGCGCATGCCCATGCCCCCACCTCACCCCGCCACCTCGCCCGTTCGCGCGTGGTCGCCCATACTGCCGCCCACACCGAGCCCTGCTCTCACCGCCTCCACGGGGCTATAAAATCCACCCCGCTCGGCCTTCATCTCCCACACCAAACTCCTCCCCCTCCCCTAACCCCCTTCGTCCCCAGAGCCAGCCAGATCTCGAGCCGCCGCCTCCACTACCACAAACCCCCGAAACAACCCCAGCCCGCAAAACCCTAGAGGTAAGGGACTTACCTCAAGCTCCCAAGCCGCTCCCTTGTCACGCCGCCATCATCATGAAGGCTGCTGGCTGCCCTCGCCTTCTCCCTTCTCCATGCGAAGCGCCGCCACTCCGCCTTTCTCGCCCGTCTGTTGGCCATTGGGCGCAGCCTCGGCGGCGCCTCGGCCTTTAAGGCCCAGGGCGAGTTGGGCCATTGAGGCCCAGCGGAATGAGGCCGTGGGCCGCACAGTAACAGGCCGATTTCTTTACTGTTCATCCAAAAATCGGCCTAGCACTGTTCATTTGCATAGTAAAATATTTACTGTTCAAACTGAAACCCTAATTACTGTTCTTAGCACAGTAATTTAACGACTGTTCATAGTCACTACTATTTATAGTAATTACTATTTATTTGTCAAAACAGTAAACCCCAGTTACAATTCTCTACTCCGTTCAGCTATACCAAACTCCCAATAAATCTTTCCACCTTCCTATAGATTTCTTTAATCCTTTACAATATTTTTGTTTTACTTGGATCCAAATCTCACAACTTCGTTAGTCCAATCAAGCACCAGATAAATTCCCACTATCCCACACCACCTTCCTTTAAGTTTCTTTTTGGTTTTATTTACTTGCTTGTTGTTCCCAGCTCATTCCTTGTCGAGCTAGTTTTTACTTGGTTTCTTTTTATTGCGTTGCTTCTCGTTAGGTCACAATCTTAACGACCAGACTCCAGAAGACGCATGGCAAGACCAGTATCCACAAGACTTTGTGCAAGAAGGCAAGTCGCATTCCTTGATCATTTTGAACCCACATGTCATATATTTATTATTACTTTCATTATTGTATTTGTGCCAATTACTTTAATTATTCAAATAATACTTTTGAATGCCATGATAATTAGATAATTCCTATTTATCCCACATACAAACCCACCCAGCACTTGTAGGCCATATTCACCTTGACAAGTTCACATAAAATGTTTTCTATATATCTAGCTTTGTCACACAAATGTGTTTATCAATCAAAAGAGAGTATTGACAGTGCGCCAATGGTTTTGGTGGTGAGTTGAGGGTTGTGTCCAGGAAGTTGGACAACCCAACAGACTTGTGGAAAAGTGAGTCATTAGTGAGATCTCGAGGTGGACAGCCACGAGTTGGTGTTGGGCCATTGCCTCACTGGATAACAAGTAAGGACAAGAACCTTGTGCCAAGTGATCAACACAAAAAACCGCTCAACCACATGCGTGGTCATTACTCCCTGGCTTAGTACACTGCTCTTCCATTTGAATATCTACAGGGTGTCAACTGCTCTTGTAGGATAGAGTAGAAGGAATTGGGGTGGGACAGGAGTGGGTCTATAGGGACACTTGCTGATCTACGCAACAGTATGGTCCCATCAGCCTCGGAGTACGGATTCCACAGTGGGCCGGTGGTCTCCCGAGGGCTGTATGGAGTAGAACCTACCGGGTAGAGACTAAAAAGGGTTGAGCAGTGAAAAGGCTTTGTTATCTCAGCTCAGTCGTAACTAACAGGTTGCGTGTATATAGCTTGACAGTATGAGGTTGAGATATCATGTGGGTAAAGTTGGGCAACTCTGTAGAGTGTATAACTAAAGGTATTCGAATACGCCATGCTTCTGGTTAATGAAGTTGTGTTAATGGGTGATTCCAGTACATGAGGCATAAGTAGAGTTTTGAGAAGGTAGGTTGGTAATTGTGGTTTGTTGAGAAACCCCTGATGTTATTATTTATTATTGTTTTACTGTTTTAAATGTAAACTGCTTTAACTACAAATTGCATCCACATATGCCTGTTAAGGTAAAACTTAACCATCCTTTGAACTCCTTGCATGTAATTATTTAGCTTTTCCATGTGGCTTGTTGAGTCTGATGAGTTGTACTCATTCTTGCATAATCTGCAAACAATCTCGTAAGAAATCAGGAAAATGCAGAGGATCCGTTGAACAGATTTTGGTGGACCCACGGATGGCAACGACTCATTATTAGGTCTCACCAGCGCCAAGTGTGCTCGTGGTTTGAAGTTTTTTTTGTCTTGTATTATATTAACTTTGGGCTTGGATGCCCATGTCAGTGTCAAAACCGGCTGTTAAGCGATAATCTTATGTAATAAAATGTTGGATTTTGTTGTAATCGAAAGCTTGCTTGAGACACTGCTTACTTCGCAACTGCACATCCTGAGCGGTTGTGAAAAGTTTAACGTCCTCAGAATTTAGGAGCGTTACAAGACCATTCCATCGCTCTATATATACAACGCATCAACACGCAAGCTCTCACATTAGCGTAGCACAAACGCTTGCTACAAGTTACAATCCCAAGCCTTACAAGTTCCGTACACGCAGCATATGTCGCGCGCGGCGGCTTTGCGGCGTCATCGGCTGGCGTCATCGGTGCGAGAGTTAAAGCGGCGCCGAGGCTCGACATGCTGCGGCTGCGGCACATGTTCGAGCTGTTCGACCGCGACGGCGATGGCGTAATCACGCGGAAAGTCGTGTCGAGTCTTATTGGGCGGCTCGGCCTCGGCGGCTACCTGGCGCCCGTAGGGCACTCGATGCGTCGCGGTGTACATTGCGCCCGGCTTGCCCAGGCTGAGGTTCGCGGACTTCGAGGCGCTCCACGCCGAGCTCGCCGCCGGCGAGGATGAGGAGGGGGAGGGCGAGGAGAAGGAGATGAGGGAGGCATTCGGGGTGTTCGACGAGGATGGCGACGGGTACATCTCCGTGGCGGAGCTGCAGCCGTCGATCGAACGGATGGCTCTGCGGAGGTCGGCACAGATGGCGCCGGTGCGCGACATGATCGCCGTCGCCGACTGGGACAGCGATGGCCGCGTCGACTTTGAGGAGTTCAAGGCCATGATGGCCGGTGGTACTCATCATGTGTAGTCCAGTTATGAATTGGAAATTTGGTGTCAAACACGTAGTACTCTGTGTGCTGTGCTGTATAATCTCGTAGACTGGTAGTCGAAAATATCTTCACAGACGGTTAAAAAAATGATATGACAGATGGTTTCGTGAGCCATCTGAGTTTATGGGTCAGTGATATCATGAGGTCATAACAGACGATTATTAACTTAGAACCGTCTGTGATGTATACTATCATAGACCATTATTAACTCAGAACCGTTTGTGATATTCGACTATCACAGACGGTTATTAACTCAGAACCGTCTGTCATATTCAACTATCACAGGTGGTTTATAGATGGAACCATCCGTGATATCTTATGCATCACAGACGGTTTGTCCTGGTGAACCGTCTATGATATTATTTTTGTATTGCTAAATCTATTTCCGTTTATTGACTAGCCTCAGGAAATGCTAGCCATGCCCTCTGAAACAAGAAGAAACACAACAAGTACATACCAAATTCACATTCATTTCAGAAACAAGCACATCCAATTCACATTCATTTCAGAAACATACACATCCATTTCATAAATCAATTAACTCAAGTGAACTAAAATTAATCATTTATGAATAAATATACACATATGTTCCATAAAGTTCAATCTTATCCCAATCAAGTTCAATCTACATTGTGGAACTTCCCATTTGGGCTTATAACCTCACGCATCAAGAAGGTCGCAAATTGTCTTCGAATGCGTTCGAGTTGGGCCTATTCCAACGGAGTTTCAGCGATGGTTGCAACCTGTCGCTAGGAAGATTAAAGTCGTGCATATATAAATTAATAAGTATGAAATAATTGTTGTAAGATTGGCAAACCTAAGGATCTTTGGTCATCGGGGAACCGAGGAGTAGTGCTATGTTGTGGCAAACATAGTATCCACAGGTATTACCCGGTGGCTGCTGGTGGCACTGCAAAAATAGAATTGGTTAGTTCGAGAGGCGTTACTACGAAGTGTTATATAAGATTAATGTGTACTAGCGAATACAAGGAATTTGAAATCGTGTCGGAGGTTCACTCCCTTCCTTTGCGTAGTACATGATGAACGACCTATGTGATTCCAGAAACTTAGCCTTAGCCATTGCAAAGGAAGGAAAGACTGCAATAGAGTTATCTATGGAGGAAATGTGTTTACCTGTCGATTAAGTTTTTGATAACTGTGAAGTTGTTATTAGACCTCTTTAGGGAATCAAGGTATCTTACCTGGTTCTATTTTGGTATAATTACAATTAGAATCCAGTGGTACCTACACAGGTATGTTGCCATGGTCATTAAACCTAAGTTTGTGTTGCTTATAAAGTACAAATCAACAAGTATAGCCACTAGTGCAGCACTTACCCTTAGTTGTAGGGCAAAAGTATGAAATCCTTCTCGCGGTGATCCAGCAAAAACATCGCCATGTACTCCTCGACGAAGGTTGCATTGGCGTTGATATATTACTCAGAGACCAAGTGTGGGTCGAGGAAACCTACCGATAGTTTACTTAATGTGGTTTCTACAATCATGTATCTATATATATGTACAAAAGCTAGAAGTTATATATGACATTTATCGATATTACACGAACGTAGACCGTGATTGTACACAATTTTAGTGTCCAGCATCGCATGAGTGAGGTGTCCAGGGAGTGGAGGTTGAAGAGTAAGAACAAGTCACCGAAGGTCACCGTGAAGACACAATCTTGAAACTTGTGGTTAAAATGAATTTTCTTGAACTTGATGGTGACACCCGAGCACTGTTGTACACCTATATTTTTGGTCTATTCCATGTACCATTCATGCAATCTCTGGGAAGCCAATCCTAGGGTTTTGATGTCCTCTTCCGGGACGACCAACGGCTCACCATGCACGAATTTTCGGGCCAACGGCAAGAAGGGGATATCATCGGCTGCTTCGATTTGCCCTGGCCGCCTCACTTTTTAGAGGTCGACCGGGCACGAGGTGTAGATGCATCTGATGTACTGGGTCCTTGCCTCATCGGTATAGGTAACTCCGATGCAGGTAGCTCCGGTGCAGATACTTCCCGTGAAGTTGACACCGGTGTAGATACTTCCCGTGAAGTTGACACTGATGTAGGTAGCTTCAGGCAGATGTCTCTCTTGGGCCACTAGATGAATGCTCTAATGGCTTGCCCTAAAGTCACGACCTCGTCGTTTGGGGCATCTTCAGCTGGATGACCTCGAAATTGGCATAAACACCGTCCACATTCACTTTTGCGAATCCGACGCTATATTTACACTGTGCAGCAAGGCCCCGACACTGGATGGATACGCCTAGCCCCAAGCAGCATCCAGGGCAATGGAGGCACATCTCACTTAGAGCTTGCACTTTGTAGCTACCTACATAACGATACAAAATTAGCTACTCCAACAGGCCTATCAATGGATCGAGCATTCTATGGATAATAATTATTACCAACATGTCATCAACATGAAATCTATTATCACTTTCTAAGTTATAGTTGGACACACAGCTACTCGGACGTTTTGGGGGGCTAGCTAGCACAATAGCGGCGGGGGCTTCCAACTGATTTTTGAGGGATGCACGAATCTCCTCTCGTGCGACATCCCGCATCTCTTCTCTAAGGGATGCACGAATCTCCTCTCGTAGCTGTGCTTTGCGCTCGGCTTTAGCTCTCTTCCTACTCCGGTACGCCTCCGCTGCGAATCCATCTTTCCATGGAACATAAAGACCAATGCCTCTCGTGCGACCCGGATGCTCCTTGTTTCCTAGGGCTTCAGAGAGCATATCTCTCTCCCTGTCTGACTGGAATTAGTCTTTGGAAGATTGTGCACTACTCAGCTCTTCCAGCAAGAACCTGACATGTTATTTCACTTCCTATGAAGTTATCTAGTAATTACAAACTAGGTAGTTCGATATCTTACCAAGGGCCAGCACACTTCCAAGTCTAAGGGGTTTGGAAAGGAGATGGCCCCCGAAGACGCAGTAGATAACCTCGCTCTTAGCCACTATTTGGCGCGCTCATCAGAGATTTGGGAAAATGGCGGGGAGGCGTCCAACCGTCTTGCATGCTCGTCTTGATCCCTCCATTGCGGGAGTTTACCCGCATACCTAGCGGTGCTGAGTCTATGGAGGTGTGTATTTATTGCCTGGAGGGCCCTGTGCGCCTCACTTTCACTACTAAAATTATATGTCATCTTCTTCGCCACAAAGTCTTCCCAGTACTCCTCCACGAACGGATACTTCTGGAAGGGCGTCAGATCCTTCTCCACGTAATTCTTGACAAGCGTGCTCTTGAAGTTCCTCCACGCTTTGCACGCCGCTAGCAATGTGTATCGTTGCACGGATGCCTGGTGTTCTTTTGGGATCAGGAACGATTGTAAAATTTCCATAACCAGCGCATCTTTCTGATGTTTGGTCAAGTCCTTTGATGAATCGTAGGTGATCTTGACCCGTTGGTGTGCAACTATTTTGACCGTTGTCCGGAATGCATACGCTGCTCGGCAAGGACTCAGAGGGGTCCCAGACGCATCGACTCTCGTGATGGTAAATCGGCCCTTGGGCCTTTTCGATATTCCTCTTTCCTTGTGCTTAGATTTTCCATAGGATAGCACATTAGACTCATGAGGCGATGATGACGAAGAATGAGCGGACGAAGAATGAGCGGATGACATCTTCACAAGAAATAGAAGTTCTGACACACATGAACATATTATCATGAGATTCTCTATGCGTATGGGTATACATACCAATTAAATGATATAATTGACATATAAATATGTAAATTCTCCAAGTCAGCCAACAACACTTGATCTATTGACAGAATAGCATGTATTATGAATTGGATCACAGAACCTAGAGGTTCAACCAATTAACCAACTGAAAGTAACAGACCAAATGCTAAAGATCAATCAATAGTAGTAAGCATTCCATTCCAATTAGAGCTCAAAACATTTTCAGTACAAAACTATTATCATCACAGAGCATTCATCTCAAGCCCACTACCCCATATTGCAATACGAACATATCAAATGCAAAGGGGTAATTAAATTAAAATGTTATGATACTCACGAAGCAAATGGCAATCAAAGCCACTGAGCAATCTGAGCAATGCATGAGGGGAATGGACGTCGGGGTTGGTAACTCGGCATCTGTTATCGTTGGGCATCAAGGGGAAGCACGAGCAGGGAGCACCGGAGCAGCAAGGCGGCGTCAAAGGGGAGGTGCGCCGGGCTCGGCGGAGGGGAGGAGGCAGGCTCGGGGAGGACGGGCGTTGGGTTCAAGGAAGCGGTGGTTCGTGCTCGGGGAGGAGGTGGTGGGCTCGGGGGAGGAGGCGCGCTGGGCTCGAGGAGGAGGCAGCATCGAGGACGACGTCGACGGACTCGAGGAGGAGGCGGCGACGGGCTCGAGGAGGAGGGATGTTAGAGAAACTTAATCATTTTGAGTGGAGGGCGTGGCAAACCCTAGATTCCGAATATAAATAGGGTTGGATATCACAGACGGTTCCAATAAATAACCGTCTGTGATATGATAGATCACAGACGGGTTTTAGATGAAACTGTCTATGATATACATCTAAAAACCATCTGTGATATACCATATATCATAGACGGTTCTTTAGATGAAACCGTCTGTGATATATGATCACAGACGGTTTGTCCTAAGGAACCGTCTATGATATTCTTCTGTATTGCTATATCTATTTCTGTTTATTGGCTAGCCTCAGGAAATGCTAGCCATGCCCTCTGAAACAAGCAGAAACACACCAAGTACATATATATATACATCCAATTCACATTCATTTTAGAAACAAGCACATCCATTTTACAAATTCAGATATGGCATATTCTCATATACATAAATGCAAATTCACATATGACACATTCTCATGTACATAAATGCAAATTCAAAACATATGACACATAAATATTTCATTCATCATTCCACTTGCTTATCTCCTTTAAAAATTAGCCCTTCATGATGATCGACGTGTATGTAGCTGGTTTCATCACGTTGTTCTTTCTCGACCCTTATGCCGTTTCCGAAAGGTGGCAACTCTTCAAATTTATTGTATTCTTCATCGTCCACTACATTCTCAACTCTGAAAATCCTCCTTTTTCTATGAAGAACTATGTGGCGCTTCTTATTTGCCTAGTCGGTTACATAGAACACTTGAACAACTTGGTTAGCGAGTATGAATGGTTCCTCTTTGTATCCGACACGTTCGAGGTCCACAATAGTGATGCCATACCTGTTGACCTTCACCTGTGGGAGATGGACCCAACGGCACCGAAATAAGGGGATCTTGAAAAGCACATAGTCGAGCTCCCAAATCTCCTCTATGAACCCATAGTAGGAGCTCCTCAACCCATCGGTACTAAACGCATCTATGCAGACACCGCTGTTCGGGTTAGTGCTCTTTATATCCTGAGCCTGCGTATAGAATGTGTACCCATTTATCTCGTATCCTTGCTATGTCACAACTGTAAAGGTTGGCCCTTTTGCCAACCATGTCAACGTATCACTTGACAATTTCCTAGCGAGTCGCTCCTTCAACCATTGGTTGAATCGACTGTTGTGCTGTCTTGTGATCCAAATGTCCAGCCACTCCGGATTCTATTGTTGAAGCACATCCTTGTGCTGGTCGATATACGGGGACACTTCAGTTATGTGTTGTAAGACCGTGAAATGGGCTTGAGCATACGCTCTCATCTCTGGAGTTATTTCTTTCCTTCCGATGGTCCCAATACCCTCGAGCCTCCCCTCATGGTGAGATCGAGGCACACCTATTGGTTCAACCCGAGCCATGTAATCGACGATGAACTCAATGACCTTTTCGGTTGCATAACCTTCGATGATACTGCCCTTCGGCCGAGATCAATTCCGTACATAGGACTTGAGAATTCCCATGAATCTCTCGAATGGGTACATGATACGTAGGAACACGGGCCTGCACATCTTTATCTCCCTCACAATGTGAACAATGAGATGGACCATGATATCCAAAAACGATGGAGGGAAATACATCTCAAGATGACATAGAGTCGTCAGCACCTCATCCTGCAGAGCATCTAGTCCTTCAGGATCGATGACCTTCTGAGCAATTGTGTTAAAGAAATAACACAGTCTCATGATTGTCTCTCAGACCTTGATGGGCAAAATACTTCTAATTACAACAGGGAGCATCTGTGTCATCAGCACATGACAATCATGAGACTTCATGCCAATTAACTTCAAATCTTCCATCGAAACAAGTTTCTTCATGTTGGCAGAGTAACTAGACGGAACTTTCACACCTTGCAAGCATTGGCACAATTCAGTTCTCTCGGCCTTGGACAGAGTATAACAAGCAGGGGGAAGGTACGTTCATCCTTTATCGGTCTTTGTCGGTGCTAACTCAAGTCTAATGTCCATATCAACCAAGTCAAGCCATGCATTGACACCATCCTTTGTTTTGTCACGAATATTTAGTAAGAGACTAATCAAGTAGTCACATACATTCTTCTCTACGTGCATAGCGTCGATGTAGTGGCGACCTTCTAGGTGCTCCCTATAAGGTAAGTTCTAAAATATTGATCTGTTCTTCCAGATGTTCTTATCATGGGTCCTCGATTTACGTCCCTTTCCGAGCACAACATCTAAATCCTTAACCATATAATAGACCTCTTTTTCGCTTAAATGCCTTGGAGCTGAACTGTCCTCCTTCTCTCCATCGAATTGTTTCTTCATCCTGCGGTATGGGTGAGCCCTCCGGAGAAACCTACGGTGACGTATGTATACGGTTTTGCACGAGTGCTTCAGCCACACACTCTCGGTATCATCTAAGAAGTGAGTAGATGCTTTGGCCCCTTTTGTACTCTGGCCCGACAAGTTACCAAGGGTAGGATAATCATTTTTGGTGCAGAACAATAAGGAGCGTACAGTGAAGTTCTCTTGTTTGTACGTATCCCATACCTGTACCCCTTCGATCCATAGTATTTTTAGATCTTCTATCAATGGTGCTAGGTACACATCAATATCATTCCCAAGTTGCTTCGGCCTTTGGATAAATATCGACAGCAAAATATACTTCCGCTTCATACACAACCAAGGAGGAAGGTTGTAGATATAGAGAGTCACAGGCCAAGTACTATGTCGGCTGCTCATGTTACCGAAAGAATTCATTCCATCTGTACTCAATTCAAACCTTATATTCCTTGGTTCCGCACCGAAGTCTGCAAACCTCCTATCGATGTTTCTTCACTAGGTGGAATCAGCAGGGTGTCTTAGCTTTCCATCATGCTTACGCTCCTCCAAGTGCCAGCGCATCAGTTTTGCTTTCTTTGGGTTCGCAAAAAACCACTTCAAACGGGGAATTACAGGAAGATACCACGCCACCTTAGCAGGAGGTCCTTTCTTCACATCGATTCCCTCACCGTCATCTGATTAATTCTTACGGTAGAGGATTCACCAGACATACATGCATGTTTGCGTACTCTTTACGGTAGAGGATATAATCGTTCGGACATGCATGTATTTTTTTCTACTTCCATTCCCAATGGACAAAGAACATTTTTGGCTCTATAGGTGGTTTTGGGCAACTCGTTTCCATCCGGAAGCATGTCCTCTAAGAGACCTAACAATGCCGTGAAACTCTTGTTGGACCAACCGTTACTTGCCTTCAATTTCAGCAGTTCAAGCATGGATGACAATCTTGTGTATTTTGGCTTGCAGCCTAGGAACAAAGGCTTCTCTGAGTCCACCATCACGCGGTCGAATTTACCAAACTCTCTCTCACTATAGTTCACTTCTGCATCATGAAGTATCTGATCCAGATTGCCATCGTGCAGCCTATCTGAATCAGAACCACAATCGACATAATCTCATGCGTCTTCAACCTCGAGTAGAGCTTATTCATGGTAAGCTCACTCATGACAGTGTTGTCATTGATGGATGTGATCTTCTTCCCCCAGACCTTCACATCAAGAGCACCCAAAAGCTGGCGTGCATTCTCAGACTCAGTGAAAACAAGATCAACAGCGCGAAGATCATGAAGAATCTTGGAGAACCTCCCCCACAGCTCATCTAAAGACACACCAGGCCTTTGCTCGATCTTTGAGTATTCTTTCTTGAGCTGATTCTGTCTCACTTCCTTGATCACGGTAGAACCCTCGTGGTAGTCACAAAGGGTCCTCCAGATCTCGTGAGCAGACCTCAAATGAGCCACGCGCTCAAACTCAGATCGACTAAGACCTTGGATCAGAAAGTTCCGAGCCTTGCTATTAGCCTCAACATCTGGAGTGATCACATCGTCATTGGCTAGCACGACATATAGATTTTTGACCTTAAGCCAAATAGCGTGCCCTTGAGCCTCGATGTAGGTATGCATGTGTGCCTTCCAGTAAGCAAAATCAACTCTATCGAAAACAGGTGGTTTGGTGGAATGCTTGTCAGTTGCCATGGCTCTAAAGACCGGTTAAGATCTATGAGAAGAGCTAACCGGGCTCTGATACCACTTGTAGGACCAGAAAGGCGACTAGATGGGGGGGGGGGAGTAAATAGGAGCTTGCCTAATTTTCACCTCGTTCAGATTCAACACCAGATTCACCCCAATAGCTATGAGAGCTATGAGGATCAACAGCAAAAGATTTTATTGAACTTGAACCAAAATCCCCAAAGCAAGGAACCAACAGCACCAAACCCTAACAGAGCGGTTAGACCGGCATGTAATGAGCGGTCTGACCGGGGAGCGATCTGACCGGCGTGTAAAAATCGGTCTGACCGATCCTGACCAGAACCACTGTTGACAGCCCGAAACCAAAACAAAAATCGGTCTAACTTTTGATCTGCACGGCCAAACTTGACCAAATTTGGAACACACCTTCCTAAGGATATTAGGAACCTATTCCAAGCAGAGATTGAGTAGATCCACGTCAAAGTTTTGACCTTTTTCTGTTCTACCTGAGGAGGGTTGAAAACCGGGCAAAAACGAAAAACTTGATCCAAACATTGCTCGTGGGAGATTGATGATCTAGATGATCCTAGATGTATTCCCACACATCACAGCAAGGTAAAAGAGGGCACGAAACAACCCAAAAACCACAGGAGCAAGGAAGCACCCAAAATCATCAAAAGAGAAGGGAAAACACAAGAAGACTCATCTTTGAACATTCACCCATAGATTGATTCACGATTGGTTGCTGGTTACAGCCACTCCATCTTTGGAGGACAAAACTCAATCCATGAGCACACAACTCAACTCATCTTCCTAGAACCCTAAGCCTCTCCTCTTTCTCCCTAAGCCCTAAGACAAACTAGAGTTTACAATGAAGTGCTTGGTTTTCTGCTGAGAACAACCCTCTCTCTATTTATACAAGAGGCTTAGCTTCTAGAAGACTTAACCCTAATGGGCTCTCGTTAAGGCCCAATACAAACGGGTTACACACGCACGCATCTCAAAGCGCCATCTTCACTTCTCTTGACCTAATCCACTTCTTGACGCACCGTCTTGCGCAGCGGGTTGGCATTAGGTCACCAAGGCGGTATTTGGTGAAATTACCAAAATACCCCTTCTCGATCTTTTCCGAAGACCGAGTCCAAACTGCGCGAAACACATCCATGCTTCGCCACGTGTGGGTTGATCCAGTGGCTCTCATCGTGTCGGCAAGTCTCTCCCATCTGGTTCCCACCGGACCACCATGGCACTTGCACTGACCCCCGCACCGCTTGATCCAACCAGTCGCACCGAACTGCCCGTTCGGTCATCTTTATCCATTCTGTGCCATGCTTGAGTCACTCGACCTCACCCGGCATCCATGATCGTTCTGGACCTCAGCTCTCCAAGCTTAGTCCCGATCCTCCTCGCCGTTGACCGTCGTTGACCTCCAAGCCACCTGCACAGCAATAGACATGCAAACACGAATTCGGGAACAAGTTCTTCATAACTTGACCCACGTTAGCCAAAACATGCAATACGCAACACATATGCATTATCAAACAAGGATATGACCTAATCCAAAATCAATTCACCACTTACACATCAATCAGCACAAAAACCGGTCAGACCGCCATTCTGGCCGGTCTGACCGCCCCTAAGACTGAACCAGAAATTCAATTGAGACAAGGCCGGTCTGACCGCTGGATTGGCCGGTCTGACCGCCAATAACCTGACAGTTCAGAAACTTTATCGAAAATGCTTGAAACTTCAAACCAAAAACAACATTGTCAATTGTTTCATCATCCGAAGATCATGGGCATATCCCCATGATATCCACAAAGATCATCAAGTAGCCAGTTTATGAAAATTTTTTGGATTAATACCTCTAAGGCATCGTCCAAACACATCCTTAACATAACCATCACTAATGGGTAGATTAATCTATTGAGACATATTACTCCGAATTATCCGATAAATTTACTGAATCCCACAATCTTAATGATCAGGCCAAATCATCAATATACCACACATCTTAATAAATCTTGGATTCCTAGTATGAATGGTCATACCATTTAACTAGTTCATCATGTAAATACTCCATGACAACATCAAATTTATCAACTTCACTTCTAAGGATCTTGGTTAAGATCGATTACGCACCAACTATAGTCCTAACTTGATAACTCAAACATTATCAATTTATCTTATATGCTTAAAACCTCTCACTTAACACAACAAAACATTATAAAAGAGTTTTTGATACTTTCTTTCTCAAAGAAGATGCACTAAACTTCAACATTCCAACTACTCCAAAAGAAGTGCGTGAAATTAAACGCATTTCAATGAAGTTTGTAAATGATACTTTCCATTATCTAAAACACCAAGCGAATAAATGGGTCAAGTTTGCCAACAAGAAGATAGAACTCTCATGAAAAGGAACAATATTGCCAATGACAAAGTTTACAAGTAGCAAGAATAGCTCAAGAGTCAGAAAAGACAACATTTGCTCTATAAAACAAATACAAACCAATTGAAACCCATCAACTGCGTTGCAACCACTATCCAAAGAAAGTTCATCAACCGCAAGCGGCTCAACAACTGGAAAAACAATGATTGCTTTAAGGGTCAAATTAAATCAATGGAAACACATCGACTGGAATAAAAACTACTAACTGAAGAGAAATTCATCAAGCCCAACTGGATAAGAGTTGACCAAATTCAAAGTCAAGGAAGAGAATAACTTCTCTAAAGATACTCACTACAAATGCCTGTACTAAGATATCCGAGGTAGCACTTCTCTATTCCCATTCCACGAACGGTGGTGTAACCTAGTAAAGCCCAGGCCACAACCACAACCTCAACCTCTCAACATCGATTAACCCCACACATAACAATCATAATAATCAATTAGTAAGCAATCATACTCATTTCATATCAGCAATCATCAATACAATATAACGGAAACGTAAGTGCAATGATTAGCTCATCCCCATCCTACTATGCACTAGTGTGTCAAACTTTTAAATTGATTAGCCATTAGCAAATTTTTAATTAATCTAGTCACCACGGACCTACAGCCCGCCCTGATACCAACTGTAACACCCCAGCCCAACATGAGCCTGGAATGCTACTAAACTAACAATATAACAATTTAAAACTAAGACTTTTTACTAAATTTCGGCAGAACTTCCTTTGTATAGTTAACTATACCAGATGTTCCAACAGTTGATTATAACATAATTAAATAATCCAACATCCAGCATAATCAAAAGCATCAAAAATATGCTAATCATCATTATTACAAATAATCCGAAGTGTAAGGCAAAATCATAACAAATCCTCATTTATTAAGATACATTCTAAATTTAATCGACTATAAAAGATTTGTGACAATGTAAATCCAACTCAAGACTATTCCCTCACATGCATGCCGTTCTTGTAAAGGGTACCTAAAAACACAACAATAGCAAGAGTGAGCCCAAAGACTCAGTAAGTACAAAGAGTAAAACATTATAACTCACAACTATAACTTCATCATCCAAATTCTAAAGCTTTACACTAAAACATATCACATGATTATGTAATGTCAATGCGTAATGCATCGTTTCCCTTTTTACTCTTTTCACATTTTACTGGTAATGTGGGGTATACAACCATTGATGTATACCCTTGCCTGCGCTCTCTAGCACAGGGACCAAAAGCCTATACTCTACAAGTATAGGGACCACAAGCCCATCATCTTCGTGACGAGGACCTCAAATCAATGCCCACACTCCACGAGTGTGGGGACCACAAGCCCGTCATCTACATAACGGAGACCTCAAAAATACATAGTTGGTCACCACGTGACCAAGCCTCAGATATACTCTCAACATGCACATGAAAAATTACTCTTTCTATCAATAACATGTAATAGCAACAACATCATACATGAATAAAACTTAATCATATCTCAAGCATTCACCATCATTAATATGTATCAAGTATGTATCAAATACTTGCACTCAATATCAAACACTCATCATTATTCTATCAATCAGAGTACTTGCCTCAACCATGCGAGAATGGAGGACGCGAAGAGGGCGCTGCCCCTGAGACCAATCCCCCACCTGAATTTATTTAATAAGCACACTTAGACAATAATACTAGACAAAACAAAGTTAGAAGCAATTACGAAAATGCTACGTTCTCTAGTGCAAACCCAACTCCAAACTCCTAAATATCGATTTGTCCCCTCGATAGACAGTTGTAATAAAAAATTCATATCTTTTAGTACAGAGATTCAAATGGCGCGTTCTTAGACTTTCTAGAAATATTAATAAATTACCCACCTAAACTTATTTGGTAAGCCTTCCAGATTCGGCCATCTTATACCCTCACCAACCTGATTAACAGAACAGCCAATTCTCATCGGTGTTTCTGGACAGTGGCACTAAATCTATCATAATTTTCGGTACACAAGGCCAAATATTATGATCTTGAGCTTTCTGGAAAGCTTATAAATATATCTACAACAATAGTTATAGTGAGATCTTCTAAATAATCATTTAACTAACTTCTTAAGACTGATTAACAACAGCTGTCTAAAATATAACAGAACTACCGAACAGCAGCACGACGAAATTCATAACTCCTAAAGCGTTTGTCCAAACGACATGATCTAATACTCTATGAAAATGTATCGACGTCACCTACAACTCTCTAGGAGGCATCTAGGACAAATTCCGCAGCTAACCTCATCAAAATGTCAGCCAATCCTATCTGCCCTAAACAAATCTAATACCGACATTACCTATTTAATCAATTAAGCAACTAATCCAAAGGGGAACGAGATATACCCTTGTAGAACCGCCACTAAAAGTGATGAACACCAACTCTAGGCCACAATCTCTCCCTTTCCCTCTCCCTCCTTCTCCTTCCTCTTCTTGGCCAACCAAAACGCCCGGGGTGCCCTTCCTCCTTCCTCCAAGTGGTCGGCAGCAGTAGGGGCTTCCTTCACCGGCAGCAGGGGGCTTCAATGGAGGAGGAGGCGTTGTTGGAGATGGGGAGGTGCAGGGGAGGAGACCCAAGGGGGCGGCGGCCAAGGAGGGGTGGAGGGTGGTGGCCAAAGAGTTGGGGGGTGGTGGCCTAGGGTTTGCCCCCCCCCTATGGCTGGCCAAAACCTCCCACTAATGGGCCAGCAGCTAATGGGACTGAGTCCCTAGCCTAGGTTGTCCAAAATTCGCTGAAAACCTCCCTCTTTAACTGCTTTTATAACTATTTTCTATTAGATCCTTCTCCTAATTAGATTAATTCTCTCTCGATAATTCTTTCGAATACTTTTGGGGTATTACATTGAGCAACATTCGTTGTTGGTCATTCACACTCATTTGCCTCTAATGTACCTATAATAGAGAACTGAGAGATATTTTAGTGACAATGAATTCCAAAATGTACTTCCAATACAGAGCTTAGATTGCACAGACCTTTGCCAACTATTGGGATTGGATAAGATAGATACAAAAAAGCAAACGCATACTACTATTGATGCTATAATAGCTTCCGAGGCTTGTCAAATATAATAGGCTTCCATCCATAGGTGAGCACCAGAAGCAGTGTCAACAATGAAGTACAGGGAATTTTTAAGGAAATGAAAAAACGCATCATTTTGCCACTGTCAATTTCAGTATATATATAAGACGAATGATAAGAGAAAACATCAGAATTTAGCTATATGAGTTCATTCTCTGTGAGCGAAACATTATATGATCAATGCTCATCCCAAGAATGCTCAAAAGAACATGATGATCAACTCTATACATATGTCCAAGTTATGTAAGTCACATTATTAGCAAGCAATCAATTCATTTCATGTAATGACGACATTCTTGAGCAATAAAAAGGAGAAACAACAAAAGTTTTTTTAAACCTACACAATTTCTCCCAAACGATATTTACCTAAAAAAATATAGAATGCTCATCCAGGAGATAATCGAAGCATATGAGATGATAAAAGATATTGCATAATGTAATACCCCGTTTTTCGATTAGAGATAATTTAATTGGGAAAGAAAATTAAATTAGAATTCAGAGTTTTGGGGGAAATTTTGGATTTGGGCCTTCGACCCAGGCTTGTACATCCTTGGGGCCGGCCAAGAGTGGGCCAAGAGGGGGGATTTTCGTCCATTGGGCCTAAGCCCATGCTGCCCCACTTCCCTAACCCTAGCTGAAATTCTCTCCTCCCCTTTCCTCCCCAAGCCGCCACTTCTTGCCTCCCCAAGCTACAGCTCACCTCCCTGGCCGAATCTCCCCTTCCCTCCTCACCCTTGGCCGCCTCCTTCCTGCTCTCCCTTCCCATTGGCGCCCCATCTTCCTCCCTCAAGGTCCAGCCTCCATTTTGCTCTTTCTTGGAGAAGTCCAGCAGCTGGCGGTTGCAAGGAGGAGGAAAAGAGAAGCGGGAAGAGGGGAGAAAGGAGGAGAAGAGGTTTGAACTGCGACTTTTGGAGGTCTTCAAGGGTAACGTTGAGTTCCTCACTGTTTTGGTTGACGTAGATTTGTTATTTGCTATGATTAGTGGATCTACGTTCTGCTGCAGTAATTTCCAGATTTCTGTTCCCTGTTGTACGTCAGGTTTCGTATAGATTAAGGCCGAATTAGAATTTGGGTTCTCCTAGAGAGTTGTGGGGTGTTTCGTCAGGTTTCCATGGCCTCTGAGTTCACCTGAATCCGAGTTACGGTTTGAGAGTTACGGCCTTTTGTTTACTGCTGTCTAGAATCCCAGTTAATTCTCAGCAGTCGCTTTGCGTAGCAGATTGAACATTGTTAAGGTCCAAATCAGGAATCCTCCCTATTATGAAATTTGTATTTTATTGTCTTACCTTTCCATGGTCGCCAAGAACACGTAATTCCGACATTTGTGTCAAAAGTTTTGTTAGTTTCTTTCTTGCTGTCCAGATTTCTGACTAGTTTAATCTGTCGTTTTGTCTTTTAAAATATGTTCATGTTAGAGGCAAATTCAGGGTTTCCACCCAACTAGTTTATTTTATCAAATTTCGTAGCCTTTCCAGAATGTTAAAGAACGTCTTGATCGGAGTTGTAGATCAATAGTTGTGTTAATTTATTTTCTGCTGCCCGTTTCATCGGGACAGGTTCTGTCATTCAAGTTCATCTGCCTGTAGCATATTTATTTTGGCCGAATTGGATTATCTCCCCAACTAGGTTTTAGTCGATATGTTTGTTAAGTTTCCATAGGATCTGGGCTCACCTCGTTTCGAGTCCCAGACCGTTAGTTATGAGTGTTTCCGTGCTGCTGTCCAGAGTTAGTTCTATGATCGTGTCATCTGTTTTTAGATTAGAACTAACTAGTTAATTGTGGGTTGTTGGGAAGGCATTGTAGAACGTTAATGGAAGCGTCTTGTTTTATGTTGTTCTTATTTCGAATATATATTGTGTAGGCGGAGAGGCTTCAGGTTTAGGAGCACCGCCATTGCCTCCTAACGCATCGCATCGCGGAAGGCAAGTACCTTGATGTTTTGATATTTAGGAAATGTTGAATGCTTGATGTTGATCCTGTGTTTTTCTAAGATCCATGATAATATTTAAGTTCATGTTCCTTCCATATGTGTGTTATCTCCATGATTAGAGAGCGTGTCTTTTCAATATACATATGTCATACCATGCATCCACAATACATGTTTCAATCCACAGGAGTGAATCAATATATAAGACCCATCAATTCCAGTATGGGCACGTAAGACCTACCATTCCAATGTGGGCAGTTTGGGACACCCGTACGAAATGTTCTTGGTACGGGGCTTGGATCCCCGCATTTTGTTAAATGCGGGCTTAGGTGAACACCGACGGGTGTGTCACCAGCAATACCGGTATATGCATGTGTGTAGTCCCTTCATTCCATTCACTCCATTCATTCCATTCATTCAAATACCCGTTCTGCGATTTCTTCATATTGTTCAATGAGGTTGGCTGTTAATGTTTGTGGTATGTTCAATTTATTCACTGTACTTGCTGAGTCTTGGACTCATTCTTGCGTTGTTTATTTTATAGGTAATCACTGTTGTTGGCTCATTTGGGAGGGAGTAGACACGCACTACTCATTCATATCACCCTATTCAAGTTCAAGATTATGTTTAGTTCTATTTTGCATTCGTTAATTGATGATCTGTAATAAATAAATAAAGATGGAGAAGGAAGGATACCTTCTCCTTGTTATGGTTAAATTATTACTGCTTGTGAACTTTCATTAACGATGAACATTAATAACTAAACTTAGATGGTGAAGGAAGGATACCTTCTCCATGTTATGGTTGATTTATTACCTTTGATATAAGTATTTGAACTCAGAATCCTTTTGTGCCTTGGTCCTGTTGAATATTGGTCTGTTTATGCCATTAGATGATAAATTATTCAAATTCTTCCGCTTTGTGGTTGTATGTTAGATTATTTAGGTGACATCTTGGCTTCCAAATAGCCAGGGTGCTACACATAATAAGCAGTACCTCCATCATTTTTTTCGTCTGATGATATCACAAAATTAGCTTAACCAAGAAGGCTTATAGCTAATTTTCTTTTTGATTCAGCTATAGTAAAAAATGTGAACTTTAGTACAAAGGCTTTTCCAAATTTTACTGCCACGTGATCCAAGCCACCAAGTCCAATTATGCCAAGTGACTTCCCCGGCTATTTCATGCTATGTCGCATCACTAAAGTATACATGGTAATTGCAGCCAAAAATAGAGGTGCTGCCTTCGACAAAGGGTAGACATCGGGTATTCAAAAGACGTACCTATCAAGCATATGAATCAAGAGGACACGCAGGTTTTTTTTGGTTAACCTAAATGAGCGACAACAGTTAACAGTTCTATGAACTATTCATAGCACAAATATTGATTATAATGTAATTCTTATCACCGCAAGAGAAACAAAGTATCAGTGCGTACTGAAAACGACACATAACAAAATTAAACCATGTGGATGAACCTAGTATTAAACACAGTGCACATTGAAAACGACACATAACAAACTTAAAAAATGTGGATGAATCTATTATTAAACATAAGTGCATTATGTTCTTTGAGAATAGTTCGTGCTGTCAACAGAGCACCCATTCATGGACTACTAATGAAATAATACCTTTCATGGATTACTATATGATGAGCTTCATGGACTACTAATGAAATAATACCTTTCATGGATTACTATATGTAAGCTCATCCAACGACTAGGAGTCTAAGATATACCAAAAAACTCAATGGACCTGCATTTAACTCTCGAGGTATCCTAACATCTTGTCCAACACAAAATATGCATATTAGAATCTGACATCATCAAATAAGGCAAAAAACACGAATATACAAAGCACATCAAAATAATTTCATTCTGACCTATCATGTGAGAGATAACAGATAAGGTATTTTGCATGTTGTATGGTAGTTCTTACCTGTTGAGCCTCGAGATTGTAAACTACCATTGCACCAACATAAGGCAAGCTTTCAATAATAGTATCAGCAAGACTTGCAACGAATGTGGATTCACAAGCTAAAGCCGGAACGCGTCCCCAGTGCCTGATGCCAACAAGAATCAAGCTTGTTCTTCCTCTCATAGGTTTCATCCAACTGGGATTTCTATGAAGCAATTAATCAAGCACCTAGAGTGCACCGTAGAACTGGACATCTACACACAAAAATACGACCTCATACCTGCAATCAATCAGTTAGGGAGGAGCATGATGGGGAATGGTGATGAGCAGGGACCGAACAACCATAAGTTAGGGAGGAACTACTGCCCTAGGCAAGAGCGGCACCTCACCATGTTCAGTGCCATCGGAGTCCCCGCCACCACTGGGTGTGCCACTCGCCGTAGAGGCCGGCATCCCGGATCAAGATGCCGCAAGCGGCGGGTGAGGAAGAGTGAGGGAGCGGCAGTGGCTGGGGGGGCACCGAGGCGGCTGGGGAGGACAACCAAGGGGGCGGTGGCAGAAGAAGGGGGAAAGACAGAGTGAGCGGCGTGGGTTGAGGGGGGAAACCCAGCCCATCGGCGTCCCCACCACTACCGGGTCCCTCCATGTGACCCTCCTGCCAAGCAGTGTTCCTGTAATACCCCGATTTTGTTGTTTAAAGGAAGGAACCTATTCGGATTTGAATTTTAGAAGAACAACAAAATTTTCAGCTGTTCTTCCAGGTCTTGGGCCTGGGCCTTTGGCCAACAGGACCAAGAGGGGGCAGCCAAAAGGCCCATGAGGGCAGCCGGGTTGGGCCCATAGGGGGGCCTGCGACTTAGCTAAGGGGGGCGACTCTAACCCTAGCCCCCTCCCATTCCCTGCCCCTCCACCCTCCTAGCAGCCGCCCTTGGCCCACCTCCTTGTGCCTCCACCTCTTCACCTCCCTGTGGCAGCCATCTTCCCCCTCCTCCATTGGTGCCGCCGGCCAAGTCAAGGAGGAAGAGCCGGGAGGCCGTCGTCCATTGAAGATCCGTGCAAGGATCAGCGTGTCACGCGTCTCCTAGGGTATCAAATCACGCCCCTGCTGTTTTGATTTAGTTCATTCTTGGCTAATGTCGTTATTTTAATTCGTCTTTGGGAGCAGTTTGGTTAGAAACAGATTGCTGTTCTCTGTTAGATGAGATATGGTTTAAATTCTTCCGCATTATAGTTGTATGTTAGTTTTTTTTTAGGTGACATCTTGGCTTCCGAATAGCCAGGGTGTTACAGTTGGTATTAGAGCGGGCTTTAGGTCCGTGGTTAATAGAAATATATTAAAATGACACACTGTGCACAGTAGGTGGGATGGGTAATTCATTGCTTCCGCATTCTTATTGTTATGTTTCATTTGTTGAGCAGTTGTTGAATTGTTTCTGTGCTTCTATTACTGTTAAGCTAAATGTTTAGCTTCATATGCTTTGATGTTTATAGATGGCGAGAGGTAGAGGCCGCGGTCGTCCACCGGGCCGTGGCCGTGGTCGGGGACACGGTCCGACCGTGTCTTCATCCTCGTCTGAGGGGGCTGCTGGTGAGGCCGCTGAGGAGGTTGCCTCAGCTGCTCACCCGGCTGCAGAAGCTCAAGCCGCATCAGTGGTTCTTATTCAGAATCTTCAGAGGGAAATCCAACAACTCCGTCAACAAGTGCAGGCAGCCCCTCCTGTGGTAGCTGCACCTGTTGCGGAACCGGTTGTTGCAGCAGTTCCACCCGAGGCTAGGATGAGCCTCCGCGAGTGGATGTCGCATTGTCTTGACACCTTTGATGGAGCGGGTACTCTGGTTCAGGCTGCAGATTGGTTACGTTATATGGAGAGGCAGTTCGGTGCCTTAGAGATGACTTCAGCGTAGAAGGCGCGATTCGTGGCCTTTCAACTGAAGGGCCAAGCTGATATCTGGTGGTAAGGGGTTCTTTCAGCTAGGACCCCAGTTCAGGGACCAGCTACTTGGGAAGTATTTGTGGAGTAGTTCAGGACCAAATTTTATCCAGATTCCTTCCTTGAGAGGATGGAGCAGTCACTGCTGATATTTGTTCAAGGAAAGATGTCAGTGTCAGAGTATGAGATTGGATTCAACAATCTGGTACGCTTTGTACCAGCGGTGGCTAGTGATGACCGGGAGAAGGCCAAGAGGTTTCGTAGGGGCCTCAATCAGCAGTATCGCCACATGCTGGGGGCGACGTGACTTCAACTTCATGGTCGAACAGGCCAGGAGAATGGAGCTGGAGTGCTGGGGGCGATTGGCTTACATGACTTCAGCTTCGTGGTCGAACAGGCCAGGGGAATGGAGCTGGAGAGAGATCTTTCCTCACAGAGGCAGGCTGCTATTGGCCCTGTCCCTGCTGGTGGTTCTGGTGGTGGCCAGAAGCGGAGTTTTGGTGGGGGAGGTGGGTCTTCTCAGTGACCTGCTCCCAAGAGGTTTCAGGGGAGTCAGCACACTCGTGTTGTTCAGCGGTGGCAGTCTTCTTCATCGGCGCCACGTTCTTCGTCATCCACACTTCAGATGCGTCCTGCTTCAGGTCAAGGTGTGAAATGCTTCAGGTGTGGTGAGGGGCACTGGGCTTCAAAGTGTTCTTTTACAGGGACATGTCATCAGTGTGGTCGGGAAGGCCACAAGTTGTCCGTATGCATACAAAACCCAACGAGCATTATCAAGTGGGAGTCAGTTCCAGCAGTGTCTTCTTCTAGTGCTCCTCGGGGTTCAGTTCAGACCCTAGCTGCTGTTCCTGCGCCTGTGCCTTAGTTTTCTTCAGGATGGGTTCCTCCTGCAGCATTTACTCCGGCACCTCCTGTGGGGTTCTACGGGAACCCCGTTCCGTCTGCACCACCGTCGTTTGCTTTGCTTGCAGCGGTTCCTGTTCACCCTTCGCAGAGCATCGGTGCATCCTCTGCTTTGGCACCACCGGGAGTCTACGCCACGCCTACCCCTGAGACTACGGGCCGTCCTGACGTGGTGACAGGTACCTTGCTTGTCGATTCACATGAGGCTTTCGTTCTTTTTGATTCAGGGGCTACCTATTCTTTTGTGTCTCTGGAGTTTGCTAGAAGGGTGGGTTTGAGTTCTGGTATTTACGAGTCGGTGGTAGTCGGTTCTTGAGGTCATATTTCTAGCTCTCTGACATGTCCAAAGCTATTCTATCACTATTGATGATGAGAATTTCACTGTTAACCTTATGGTAATTCAGTTGTCACCTTTTGATGTTATTTTGGGCATGGATTGGTTATTGATTCTGAGCCAAGATATGTTGTTTACGGAAGGCGGTGACTTTGCGAGCCCGTCCGTGTGAAGCGGTGTTTGAGGCGGTGCACCGTCCGATTCCTTGTTTTTTGTTGGCTAGTCTGTTTCCCAGACATCGGGCCTCAACCATTGGGTTGCTTTGGTCTCTCAACGAGAAGACCGATTCTTCACTGCGTATTGAGGAGATTCCTGTGGTGAATTAGTTTCCTGATGTCTTTCATGTGGAGCTTCCTGGGATGCCTCCAGAGCGGAAAGTGGAGTTCTGGATTGATCTTATTCCAGGAACTCGACCTATTTCAATGTCTCCATACCGTTTGGCACGACCCTTCCAGGAGGAGTTGAAGAAGCAATTGGACGATCTGCTGTCTAAAGATATGATTCGGCGTAGTGTTTCGCCGTGGGGAGCGTGTGTTCTGTTCACTAAGAAGAAAGATGGCAGTTGGCGTATGTGTGTGGACTATCGGGCTCTTAATTAGGCTACTGTGAAGAATAAATATCCTTTGCCCCGCATTGAGGATCTCTTTGATAAGTTGAAGGGAGCTAAAATATTCTCCAAGATTGACCTTCAGTCAGGTTATAACCAAATTCGAATTCGGGAGTAAGATATCGAGAAGACGGCTTTCTCTACGAGGTATGGCCATTATGAGTATAAGGTTATGTCTTTTGGACTAACAAATGCTCCTGAAGTTTTCATAGAAGCCATGAACAGTATGCTGCACTGATGCACTGATACCTTGATGATTTTGTTGTGGTATTCATTGATGATATCCTGATCTACTCCAAGACAGAAGAGGACCATGATCAGCATCTAAGGTTGGTTCTTAAGACCTTAAGAGAGAACCAATTTTATGCCAAGCTAAAGAAGTGCGAATTCTAGATTTCTGAAGTTGGGTTTCTGGGCCATGTAATCAATCAAGAGGGCATTTCAGTTGATCCTAGCAAGATCTCAACAGTGGTAGAATGGAAAAGGCCAACCAATGTCAAGGAAGTGAGGAGTTTCCTGGGTTTAGCTGGCTATTACCGGTGTTTCGTGGAGGGTTTCTCAACCATTGCTAGGCCGATGTCTCACTTGACACAGGAAGGTGTCAAATTTCAGTGGTCAGACGTGTGTGAGCGCAGTTTCTGTACTTTGAAAGATAGGTTGGTGACTGCTCCTATTCTTACTCTTCCAGAGCCTGGGAAGCGTTTCACAATTTATTCAGATGCGTCTAGAGTTGGGCTTGGTTGTGTGCTCATGTAGGATGGCAAGGTGATTGCCTATGCATCGAGGCAGTTGAAGAAACATGAGCAGAATTATCCTACTCATGATTTAGAGCTTGCCGTAGTGGTTCTTGCTTTAAAGATCTAGCGCCATTATTTGTACGGCGAATCTTGTGATATTTTCACCGATCACAAGAGTTTGAAATACATCTTTACCCAGAGAGATTTGAATCTGAGACAGAGAAGGTGGTTAGAGTTAATAAAAGACTATGATCTCACCATTCAGTATCACCCTGGCAAGGTGAATGCTATAGCAGATGCTCTGAGTCGTAAGGCGACACCTCCTACTCAGTTGTCTTATTGCTGATTTTGAGCGTATAGATATCTCCTTTTGCTTTGCGGGTACCGCCCAGACCGAGACTCGATTACTTCTTGAGTCAGCCATCCCAGATCGAGTGCGGGAAGCACAACAGCATGATCAGATGCTCCAGCGAGTGAGGAAGTGCTTCGATGAGGGCAAGCAAGGTCACTTCAGTGTAGATGATTCTGGTGCATTGCGTTTTAAAGGTCGCCTCTGTGTGCCACAGGAGGCCCAGGTCAAAGATGAGATTCTAAGGGAAGCACATCGTACTCCGTATACCGTACATCCTGGTGAGACCAAGATGTACAAGGACTTGAAAAAGAGTTTTTGGTGGAAAATGATGAAGGTCGATATCGCTCAATATGTAGCATCTTGTGGAGTTTGCCAACGGGTCAAGACTGAGCATAAGTGACCAGCAGGTTTGTTGCAACCTTTGGAGGTTCCAGTTTTGCCCTGGGATGACCTCTCCATGGATTTTGTAGTTGGTTTACCTCGCACACAGCAAGGGAAGGATGCTATTTGGGTCATAGTGGACCGGTTCAGTAAGTCTGCACATTTCATTCCTATTCGTACGACCAATTCAGCGAGTGATTTGGCTCCTCTCTATGTGCACGGGGTACCCAAGACCATTGTTTCTGATCGAGATGCCAAATTTGTCTCAAAGTTCTGGGAAAGCTTGCAAAGTGCTTTGGGCACACAGCTTCATCTTAGCACCGCATTTCACCCCCAAACAGATGTTCAGCCAATTAGAAATTATGTATGTTCCCATGCTGCTGTCCAGATTTGTCGGTTAGTTCTGACAGAAGATGTTCATCTGTCTATTAAAGTTATTTACAGGCAGAATTTGGGATGTTCACCAAATATGTTATTTTAGATATTTCCGTTATCTTTCCAGCAAATCTGAGTTTGCATTTTTACGATTTTCGGAGTGAAAGTTATGTAGGTTTTAAGGATCCTGTCCAGATTCATTTTCGGTGATTTTGTTGTATGTTTTCATAGTAGATCAAATAGTTAATTCTTGGGTTGTCAGAAAGGTGTTGTAGATCGTTGCGGGTAGCGTCCTGTACCATGTTGTTCTTATTTTTGAATACTTGCTTGTGTAGGCGGAAAGGCTTCAGGTTTAGGGGCATCTTCCTTGCCTACTAACGCTTCGCAGAGCGGAAGGCAAGTACTTTGATATTCCTAAGATTAGTGAATGTTGAATGCTTGATGTTCGTATTGTGTTTTTTTATGATACATGAGAAGATTCAATGTTTATATTCCTTCCATATGTGCTATTTCCATGACTAGAGATGATTTCTTTCATTATTCATATTTCATTCCATGCATCCATTATTCATGTTTCATCCACGGGAGTGGATTATAAAGACCCATCAATTCCAGTATGGGCACGTAAGACCCACCATTTCAATGTGGGCAGACTTGGACACCCGTATAAAACGTTCTTCATACGGGATTTGGATCCCCGTATTTTGTTAAATGCGGACTTAAGTGAACACCGACGGGTGTGTCACTAGCTATACCGGTATAAGCAGGAGTGCAGTCCTTTCATTTCATTCAATCCATTCATTCCATTCATTCATATATTCATTCGGTGTTATGTTCATATTCTTTAAAGATGTTGTCTTGTTCATATTTGTTGTATGTCCAATTATTCACTATACTTGCTGAGTCTCGGACTCATTCTTGTTTTGTTTGTTTATTTTAGGTGAACGTTGATGACGGCTCTATTGGGAGGGAGTAGACACGCACTATTTATTCATTTCACCATACTCTAGTTTCAATAATAGAACTTAGTTATGTCTTTCATTCGTTAATTGATGAACTGTAATAAATAAAGTTAGATGTGGTTGAAATCTTTATCCATGTTGTGGTTGTTTAGCATCTTGCTTGTGGTCATTGATCACCCTTTGATATAATTATT
This sequence comes from Phyllostachys edulis, assembly GCA_036346405.1. Lineage (NCBI taxonomy): Eukaryota > Viridiplantae > Streptophyta > Magnoliopsida > Poales > Poaceae > Phyllostachys > Phyllostachys edulis. The sequence continues at coordinate 58,148,631 of CM070553.1, forward strand.
TGGATTGAGACTATATTCCTGCCATTGTACTATTAAAGTTTGGTCTCTTTTTGTCATTAGATGAGATATGGTTTAAATTCTTCCGCATTATAGTTGTATGTTAGTTTTTTTAGGTGACATCTTGGCTTCGAATAGCTGTGGTGTTACAGCCCTGATTCGAGATCGCAGCCTTGGCAGTGAGGAAGAGTGAGGGAGCGGCGGCGGTTGGGGGACACTGAGGCGGCTATGGAGGAAGACCGAGGGGGTGGTGGCAGAGGAAAGGGGGGACAAAGAGAGCGGCGGTGGCTGGGGAGGGAAAGTTCCTGATCCGGAGGCGCAAGCGGTGGGTGAGGAAGAGCAGGCGGCGGGTAGGGAAGAGTGAGGGAGCGGCGGTGGCTGGGGGGCACCGAAGCGGCTGTGGGGGAAGACCGAGGGTGTGGCGGTAGAGGAAACGGGGGGACGGAGCGAGCGGCAGTGGCTGGGGAGGGAAAAGTTCTAGATCCAGAGGCGCAGGCGGCGAGTGAGGAAGAGTGAGCGAGCAGCGACGGTTGGGGGGCACCGAGGCGGCTGTGGAGGAAGACCGAGGGGGTGGCGGTAGAGGAAATGGGGAGACGGAGCGAGCAGCGGTGGCTGGGGAGGGAAACCCAGTGGCCTGCGGGAGAGGAAGAGGGAAAGGAGCGAGGGGAGGGGCGGCAACGTGTGACTGAAGGAGCGAGTGTGACGATAGATAGAGGAGATAAGTGAGACGAAGACTCGCAAAGACACAAGCGAGGCGACGTGGCCCGCGCGAAGCTTCATCTGCGTTCGTTCGGACCAAGCGTAGGAGCTCGCTCATCCTCACGCCATCGTGGACGTACACTGCGCATCCGACGGTTGGTCTTCTTCGGGGTGACGTGGCCAGGGCCGCAAGGCTCCCTTTCCACCAAGGTTAAATGTTATTGATAAGGACGCATTACGCTACAAACATGTCATGGCTAGGCGTGCAAATGGAATTCCCGACCGTCCGTCCATCCGAATGAATATTCGGAGCGTGAAACTGGGTAACTAGATTTTTTCACAGATTTCGGAGTCGGAGCCAGATAGTTTGTCTCAAACATGGGATCGAATTTAGAAGAGAGGTATCCGTCGGATTCAGAGCTATCCGGAAATTTTATCGGATAGTATACGGTAAACTATACCCCGGATATCAGGTAAACTCTAGGAAATTTTTTTAGAAAATATGGGAAATCCAAATAAGCCTAGAAAAATAGCAAATGAACTCGAAAAAATTCTACAAAATCTAGAAAAATACTTTTGAACATAAGAAACTTGAATAAAATACTTTTCAAATTAATGGATGTTTGATTTATTCATATTAAATCATTTTAATTTTTGAAATTCTATTTAAGCTTTGTTAAATTCTACAAAATCGTTAAAATGTTATAAAACCATATATTAAATAAATCATTTTGAAAAACTCAAATATTGGGACACTACAGACTTGCTACTAGTCAACCATCTGTGTATCCCTAACTGATTATTGCTCCTAGTTAGGCTTTGTATACGTTGTATCTATCCTATTATGTAGTTGGCTAGTTACATTTTAAACATCTTTTGGGCTGCTATCAATGACTTTGTAACATCCCAAAAGTTCAAATTCAAGTTTATTGTACTAATAATAATTGTTTAATTATTTTCAACATGTTTTTGAAATTTTCTTATATCAATCATTGCAATTGCATGCAAATAGTGACATTAACAGAATTTTTGAGAAAAATTCAAGATAGATAAATTCTAGAAAAATTACACAAATAACATCACTGTGGAAGGATCCTCCACAAAAATTTTAATAATTTGTGGAGCTGGTTACTATATTTAGAAATTCCTCAAGAAATCAGCCCTTTTCGAAAATTTCAAAATCTAAGTCTTTTCCAGCTCGCCTTTTTGGCACGAAACCACCACAGCCCAGCTCCTTCGTATGCCACAGTAGCCTAGCCAAGACCGCCTTGTTCCCTCGCCCCCCCCACTCTCACTGACGCGCTGGGCCCGCACGTCAAACTTCGTCATTCACCTCACGCTCGCTCCGCTCGCCAGTGTGCCCACGCCAGCTCCATCATCTGACCCTGGTTCACGACCGCCGCCCACCATTTTCTCATCACCTTGTGTGCCACCGACTCCACCATACCATGTCCTCTTGCTACAGCAGCCAACAACCGCCTCTATAGCCGCACTGCCATTTTCTCGCCGCTCGTCTCGCGTGTTTGTCTTCAATACATAAATCACTGACCGCGTCATCTCCTTTCTCAGCTCACCATCATTCCATTTTCATGCAAACTAGAGCTTCTAGCTCCTCAGTTCCGCAGGAACACGAGCGTTGTTTATTATGCTGGTGAGCATGCGCCACGCCGCCCCCGTCTCTAGTGAGCTACTTTCCCCTCGACGTCTGTGTCCAAACTCGACTCTTGCCTCTCTGGTGTCTTTCCTCTAAATGGTGTCGCAATTGAAGCCTTGTGCACCGAGATCCACGTCGTTGTCACTGACTCTAGCAAATGCACCGAGCACAATCACCTTGACATCCTGTCTTTGGTGAGCTCCGACTTGATTTCCACGTGTCATCACATGTTCCATGCCCTAATAATTCTTTTCCTCCGCTTAATGTTGGGCATCCATAAAGAATCCTTGGATCCTCACCATCTTCCATATTTTCGATCGCGCGCCATTTAATGCGTTTCTCGAAGACCGGTAAGTCCCGATCGATTACTTTTGTCTTCACCATCCTTAGTGTACTAGTGAGCTAACGCATGGCTCCTTGTAGCCTCCCTTTCGCCGAGGAATGCTAACACCGTGAAGCCATCACCATCGTCTTTGTTCACTACCGTTTGGCCATCCCAAGCCGTCCCCAACAACATCAAACCCACGCTAGTGATCATGGTAAGCTGCTGATGCATAAGCACACTTCAATTTAGCTCAAGCAAGGCATCTACACCATTGCCTGCGATGTTGTCCATGGCGCTACTGTGGAAAATCACCGCCGGCTCGCCTCCGATGACCATAGGTCCCCAAGCCACTTCCCTTAGGTACATGAAGACCTCCTAGTGTTATCGCAAGCTCCTAGTCCCGTTGTCCTCAACTCTCGCTTCTCATCATCGTAACGCCACCTCCATCCACCTCTCCGACCATCACCACCACCTATGGCATCGCCGTGACACCCACATCCCATTTCCGAGCTCCCCCGTGCCTTCCCATGCCTGCCTCACCATCAGAGAGCTCGCCCACACGCTTGGTCGTGCCAGCTCTATTCTCTGCTCTCTCTATCTCTCTTACTAGTGGGCCTCCCTCATGGATTAGGATTAGTTTAGCACTAATGACAGTAGTTAAAAATGTTAAGTCGATGATATGTGGGACTAGCCGATTAATTAATAAAAATTCTAATTTCCATGAATTTTAGAAATGGAGTCATTGCCAGGTGGGACCCACTCACTGTTTTCATAATTAAAACCTGTAAAAAAACCCAAGAGACAGACAAGTGAATCCTACCTGTCGGGGATTAACTCGCGATAAAATTTGGTCAAGGTTAATTGATTAATTTTAAACTAATGAGTCACTGACATGTGGGACCATCCACTGTTTTCTTAAATAAAATATGACTTAAAACCCAAGAAACTTTCATGTAGGACCCACATGTAAGAAATTAATTTTCAGAAAAACATAAAAATAGAAAAGTCACTTTCATTTTAAAGGAAATATGTCTTCTCTATTAGAAAGCATAAAATCAGAGAGTACACCTTCGACGTCATCACTTTTCTGATTTTGTAGAATTTTCAAACCGAACCATTTTCAAATGCTAATAACTTTTGCATATGAACTCCAAAATGAATAAATATTTTTTTCTAAATTCATATAAAATCATGCTCTTTCTGAATATGCAAAACTATTTGAATTTTTTTAATGTTGAGTTTATTTTATTTTTTTATGGTTTTTCTCAGTTCTTTCCGATAGACGTCGGGATCGTGAACAAGTTTATTAGCGATCAAGCACCCCTACACTCAGTGTAGTATCCCGAATTTAATTTAGAGAGAATTAAGTCAAGAAAAGGTTTTCAGTATAAATTTCAGTTTTGGGAGGGGGTTTAAAGAGGTGGGCCTCTGGCCCAGGATACCTTGGCCTTATGGCGGGCCTAGCATCCCAAGAGGGGAGGCGCCATGGGCCTAAAGCCCATGCGCCCCACCCCATTAACCCTAAGCTTTGGCATTTTTTTCCCTAGCTCCCTTGGCTGCCCCCAAAACCTGCCGCCTCCTCCAAACCCCAAAACCTGCAGCCTCCAAATCCTGAAGCTAGCGCCTCCTCCAAGTCCTAGCAGCGCCCCTGTGCTCCATCTCCTCCCTTTCGCCCCTTCTTGCTGGTGCCTGCCCTCCAAGGTCTTCTCCAAGCCGCGTCTCCCTGCCCACACCTCCAGCTGAGTCTCCCTTTTGGTGCTGTCCCTTGGTGGCCGCCCAAGAGGAGGAAGGAAGAAGGAGGAAGGGGAGGTTCTTCGGGAGCTCATTCATCATCTTCCTGGGTTCTTCAAGGGTGACGGTTGTCATTCTTAGCTGTTGATTGGTTGGTTAATGCGAGTTGGATCAGATCAGATTGGGTCGAATTATTTCTGCTGTAGTTCTATTCTGTCCAAAAGATTGCGTGGTTAATTTTGAGTTTTTAGAGGCACAATTCGAGACTCCCATCTCTTAGAGATAGTTAGATAATGTTTTTATCTTTCTGTGGCTGCCAAGAACACCTAATTCTGACATACGGATCAAAAGTTATGGTAGTTTCAATCCTGCTGCCTAGAATTCTGACGAGATGGATTTGTTAATTTGTCTTTTGAGTTATGTTGGTGTTAGAGGCCAATTCAGGGTTTCCACCCAACTAAATTGTTTTAGCAAACTTCCTAACATTTCTAAAATGCCAAAGAACACCCCAATCGGAGTTGTAGATCAAGAGTTACGCTATTTTCTTTTCTACTGTACGTTTCGTCGGGACAGAACCTGTTTTTCACGTTCAGCTGCCTGTTAGTATATTTCCTTGGCTGATTTGGGTTATCTCCCCAACTAGGTTTTCGTAGATGTGGTTGTTAAGTTTCTCTAGTAACTAGGCTCACCTCGTTCTGAGTCCCAGGTTAATAGTTATGGTCTTTTCCGTGCCGCTGTCTAGATTCACTTATGCATTGGTGTTGTCCGTGTTAGACAAGGTCTGTTAGTTAACTCTTGGGTGTTCGGGGATGCGTTGTAGAACGTTAATGGAAGCATCCTATTATATGTTGTTCTTATTTCGAGTATATATTGTGTAGGCGGAGAGACTTCAGGATTAGGAGCATCGCCATTGCCTACTAACGCGTCGCACCGCGGAAGGCAAGTACTTAAACGTTCTTAATTATAAAATGTGAATGCCTGATATTGGTAGTGTGTTCCTAAGATCCATGTTGATATTTAATGCTCATGTTACTTCCATATGCGTTATCTCCATGATTATAGAGCATGTCTTTTTCAATATTCATATTTCATTCCATGCATCCTTCATTCATGTTTCATCCACGGGAGTGGATTAAAAAGACCCATCAATTCCAGTATGGACACGTAAGACCCACCATTCCAATGTGGGCAGTATGGGACACCCGTATGAAACGTTCTTCATACGGGACTTGGATCCCCGCATTTTGTCAAATACGGGCTTTGGTGAACACCGATGGGTGTGTCACCAGCAATACCAGTATATGCATGTGTGTAGTCCCTCCATTTCATCCAATTCATACATTCCATTCATTCAAATACTCGTTCTGTATTTATTTCATATTCTTCAATGATGTCATGTTGAATATGGTTGTTATATGTACCATTATTTACTGTACTTGCTGAGTCTCAGACTCACTCTTGCGTTGTTTCTTTTTAGGTGATCATTGAGGTTGGCTCTATTGGGAGGGAGTAGACACGCATCACTCGTTCACTTCACCTTAATCAAGTCCAGGATCACATTTTAGTTCAATTTAAACATTCATTAATGATGAACTGTAATAAATAATGTTGGCTGTGGTTGATAACCCTTCCCTGTTAAGATTGATTGAGTACTGCGTGTGATCTTAGTTCATCCTTTTGATATAATTGCTTGAGTTCAAGATATAGTCCTGTGATGGTTCTGTAATTGTTGATTCCTTTATTGTCTTGACATTTATGATTGTTGGAATCTCCGGTATAGTTAACTATACAGGGGAGGTTCTGCCGAAATTTAGAATTTGTCTTCTGTTTTAATTTTGTTAACATGTTAGTTTAGTATCATCCCAGGCCCTTGTCGGACTGGGGTGTTACACTCAGAGCAACCAGAGCAAGACAAGCACCCCCTTTGATCATTTTGAATCTACTATTTCAATTACTATATTTTCTTTGTAAAGATTATTGTGCATGCGTGTATGTTTGGCTGAAAATTGTTATGTTTATCGCTAACAGTAGTTAAATTCCTATCGTATGCATGAATACTCCTTGTGATATTTTTATCCTTACTGGTGTAGAGAATAGCTAATGTCAACTTGAGTATATTTCATTTACATGTATCATGTAGATGCTTAGTCGTGCTCTAGTTTTCACTAGGTTTGAATATTCGGAACAATTAGCATATGGTCTTGGGTGATTTTGAAATGTTGGACCAAAGGGGGCAACCTTTGTTAGTTTGGTATAAAAATAAAAATGAAAAACCTTGTTTTTTTACATTGGCGAGTTATATTATGAACTGTAAAATTTAAGAGTGTGTTCTCGCATATAGATAGGGGGATTCTCGCTTGGGTCAATTAAGGACTAAACTTCGGTGCTCTAATTTAAGCCTAAGCGTACAACTACATGTACTAGTTATGTGATGGCCTGAGCTAAATAAGTTATCTAGGACTAGCCTAGTATTTTAGTAGGCTGTAGTAGTAATGGCATTCCGGGTAGGTTTGCTCAAAGGGGTTCCCTTCACCAAGGCGTTGGGACCAAAGCCTTCCAATACAACAGTGAATGCCTCACTAAAGGGAGGGTATTTGCTCACGTGAGGGTTTATCATTGGCTAGGCTAGTGCAAGGTTAGGAATAGGTAATGTAAAGGCTTCATTATGTACTCTAGACTTAATACTATCATGTTGTGTGTGGTGGTATTGACGAATACCAAACAAACTAGTGAGCTCATATCATGTGGGTAAAGTCATATACCTCTGCAAAGTGTAAATCTATTTAAATATCCATGCTTGCGGTCATGAGTGTGCTTAGTGCAGTCACATCGGGTATAGTGTTTTCTTTTGCAAAAACGGTCTTGTTAGAATTGATGGGATGGATTGTTATTGTCGTGTGTGCTATGTCTATGGCTGAGAATGATTCAATGATCGCAGCCAAGGAGGGTTGTGATTTACTCTTATTACAGTTATATACTTGTTATTTCATTATATGTCAATTGCTCTTTAAATTCCTGTTGCAAATTATTACATACTGGTATTTGTCGGACCCGGGAATAACACCCCCAGATCCTCTATGTATTCTGCACTAGTCCCTAGAACCAGTAAACAAATGTGGTAACAACCACGCCTCACACAATTTTAATAATATTTATCAGATTTTATTTCAAGAATGGCTTACAAGCCAACAATAAATAAATACAGCGGAAGATAAATAAGTAGTAGAGCCCAGCAAATCTGCCACAAGCAATCAACTAGGGTAGTAGCCTAGTCGTCGAGATCCACACCGGTAGCGAAGTCCTTCTCTTGTGAAAAACATTTCATTAAGCAAGTGTGAGTACAAAAATATACTCCACAAGTTACACCTAATAACAGATTATAATATATGCAAGGATATATCAAAGGAATGCTTATATGGTTATTTGTGCAAAAGCAATGATTAGTATTTTTAAATACATTTACTAAGTTCCAAAGCAATTATACGATATCTAATATTCTTTGATTTTAAACTGTCGAGCTAGTGCAAGATGTACTTCTGGTGAAGGATTAACCCCCTTGCACCAAGGCTTCCTGCCCGAATTTCCCAATTAGATAAACTATCCAAAATCATTTGATAAAATCTTTTGAAATCAAAAACCAAAGTCTAACTTTGAGTGGCTTTGCTCAGCATGTCCGTGACCTTGGACACGACTATTTGAATAGTTTTACACTCTACAGAGGTTTCTACAACTTTACCCATAAGAGATAATCAACTTATAATGTCCGCTTCACATACTTCTGAAGGTGTGCGACTAAGTGATTATCACAAGGTCTTTCCAATGCACCATCCTAAAGTAGTCATACTCGCTAAGGTTTCTCTGCCATAAGGTTTCACGCCAAATGGAAGCCCCCTCTTGCGCCATATGGGATAATAAAAAGTAAGTCATCCTGACACCCACATATCCAAATGGCACAACTACGGTGGAACATTGCAAATTAATTAGCCAGGTCTATCCTAATCTAGACTTGTGGCAGTACGGTGGAGCTTAGCAAGATGCGGCTCTTGGACCAGTCATTAGATGACTGAGTGACTTCCAAAAAGAACCCCTAGGCCTCGAACATTCACTGAATCGATCTCATGCATAAACTTACACCCACCAACTATCCATTTTCACCCAAGTACAAACTAGTTTTTATTTTGCTTTTCAAATTATTTGTAAATTTCTATGGCATAATAATGATATAGACTCATTCTAAATCCATAGTTGAATCTTTGGCTAAAATGCCCCAAATTGAATATTTTTATCTAAGCATGACAATGTATATATTTTTTCCAAAGTGTTCTAGTTCATACAATTACATAAACTAGATTTTCATCTAAGGTGCCAAGGTATGTTTAATTCAATATCAAATTTGGCTATACAACGCTAATGGGAATAACTATATTTTTAAAATAGGAATTTAAATTAAATTGAATAAAATAAGCATGCATTAATAATTCAAAATAGAATTTAAATAATTTTAAATACTAGGATCAAATATGATCAAATGATGTAACTTTGCTTGCATAAATAATTGTTGTTCTGAAACGGCATTCAAATCTAACTCTTCGAAGTCGTTGAAATCTATACACGAAAGCAAGCCAAATTCAAATAAACTTTAAATTAAATAATTTTGGTATATTTAGCTAGATTAGGATTTTATATTAATTTATAAATTTGATTCACTGGAATTGGAGCTCGTATGAAGGAGAACGAGTCCTCGGAAGTTTCAATTTCACATGAAATGATAGAAATTTGGGAAATTAACAAAGGAAGAATCCAACATGGTGGCAAATAATTATTGTGAAATTCAAAATTCGTTTGAATAGAAAGGTAGATAATGTTGAAAGGAACATGTAGGTAAAAGGGCTCGCAAAAACACCCAACGGATGAAGAGAACGAGCTCGATAGAGTTCTCACAGGACTTGGGGAAAAAGAGGTGGTGGTGGTGCTCGGTAAACTTGGTGAGTAAATTGAGCGTGGACGTTGTAGAGTTTATCTTGAGGATACTCCAGTAAAATTTGATAGTCAATAGTTGACAGGTTAGGTCAGGAGAGCTCGCCGAAGATGTCACCAGAGTTGGGGAAGAAGAGGTGGCCGTCAGTGCTTTTGTGGCTGTAGTGAACCAATAAGGAAATCAAAATTCGGCTTGAATAGAAATGTGGGAAGAGGAACTCACTGGTAAAATTTGGTGTGCAACAAAGCACCGGATAAGGAGATCAGGCTTATTAGCGTACTCGCTGGACTTGTAGAAGAATGGCTAGTAGAGGGAGCTCAGGGAGGCTTTAGCCAAAACAAAGCGAGGACGTTGTGGGGAATGGGATGGAGAGGCTATGGTTCAGTTTATAGGGGCAAAGGAGCAACGGCTTGGCCAGAATTAATCACTGAAGTTAAGGTCGGAGTTACGCGGTGGTAACCAGCGGGTCACGGAAAATCATTAATTAATCCGGAAAATAGTTATTTTCTTCTCAAAATTCCAAAAGACACTAATTAATTCAGGACAAATAACAATTCAACTATGAAAAATCCGAAAATACTAAATATAACATTTTCAGTTCAAATAAAATAATAATATAAAAATAATAAGTTTATTGTTACACATTAATTATTTTTAAAACACTAAAAATTCTTTTTAAACTTGAAAAATAGTATTATAGCTCCAAAAATTCTATGAATATTTAGAGTAATTAAATAGGGTATTTTAAGCTTAAATAAAATATTTTCAACACATTGTTTTATATTTTCGAACAAAAACTCATTTTTAATTTCTATAAATTACAGAAATCAAAAGAACTTTTAGACAAAAGCAAATAGAGTGTAAAAATTCTAGAAACATTCACAGAAATTCTCTGAATTATATTGCACATAAAGAATTTATTTCCAACTTAAAGTTGGTTTTTTTCACATAAATTATTTTTTTCTCGGAAAATAAAAAACCTTTTAAATTCGAGAAAATTTAAGAAATTAATTAAAATTTTCTTTTTAACTTTAAATGTATGAAAATCCCAGAATACTCAATAACTTTTATTTTTTACTTTAAAATCCAAGAAATTCAAGAAAACCAAGAAAACTCTTTTAAAACTCTAAAAATCCAATAAAATAATGACTTTATTAATTTTATTTTTAATAATGTAACTTTGGGATGTTAAAGTATTGCAAATTAAACTTGCTTTATTCTAAAAATAACTTGTAGCGTAGAGCCATGTCACTTGTTTAGTCTTGAATTTATATTATGTTGTGATACACATCAAGTCTTGTTGTGTACATAATGTACTCAATCTTGCTTAAATTGTTACTCAGAGTATGAGGAAGGCACTAAGTACCGGAGGGTACGACGACGGGTCTTTTTAGGTCTTAGTCCTTGTCGGTTGCATGTGGGATGGATGAGGCATACCGCTGGACCCTTTTGGTTTATTTACTATGCTTTTCGCTGCTCTCTTTCAATACTCGAGTTTTATTTGGTCAGTCGGCCCTTTTGTAATGTAAACTTCTAATGTATCACTTAAGGTTAAACCTGTTGAACCATGTTGTATGTATGAAATGTGTATGGATGTGATTATCAATGTTGTGAATGTATGTACTAGCCACTGATCATGGGACTAGTACGGTACACACACGAGGATTTTGGGTATTCAACGTCGGGGTACGACAGACTTGCTACTTGCTAGTTACTACTTCTTTAACTAGCCACTGTGATAGTGTGATGTAGCCAAATTTGCTTGTTGAATTGCTAATATAGTTGCATTTCGAACATGTAATACGATTGATTGATCTTTATATGTGCGAAATATATGGTTTCTGCTTTTGCGCAATATCCAACTAAATATTTGTGTCTGAGACAATCTGTGTTCAGTTCAGTATGTATTCAGTCCGTATTCGTGACCGAAACTATCCGCATTTGTATTCGTATCCGGCACTGTCTATGTCGACTCCGATTCTGAGAAAAAATGTAGAATAGGATACGGGATGAGCTATATCCATTCATATCTACTCTAATGCATCCCTAGCCATGGCCTCTCCTTCGTCTTACTCACTCCACCACCCCCTCCCTCCTCAGCGACCCAGTCGACCACCGCTACCCTTCCTCGCATGCTACCCCACCCTTCCTCTCAAACTCTATGGAGCCTACCACCACTGCCCCCGCCCTGCCAACCCACCTCACCCCACGCCCTGCGGTGATGCCCCTGGCGCCTTCACCGCCCACCGTGCTGACCCCACCATCGCTCGTGGCCAATGGCACCTCGCCACTTCACCGCCCCATCTCCACTCCCTAGCCGCCGACATCACCCTACTCAAAGCCCGCAACTAGCGGTGCCACCGTCAGGCCGCCGCCTCTCTCCCTCCCCAACTGGGGGCTCAGATGAACCTCAATAACCCCTAACCTAGACTCCTTGCCGTCAGCCTCTGCCACATCGCTGGAGGAAGAGCATGTGTAGGCACCAGCGGAGAAAGATCATGTGCATGAGCTAGGAGTGTTAGAGTTTTTGGGCTTGGCCCATTCAATATTCTAATTAAATCCTAGGAAAATCCCAAAGGCCCACTCATGCATGGTGGAAGGTGGGAAGTTTAGTACCATATTGCTAGTCTAGGTGGGAAGATACCAATATATAAGGTGGAGTTGGTCTTACCTAGTTGAAGCAAGCAAAAGAAGAACACATGCACATGCTCGCTCGCTCGCCTCGCAACGCCATCATCCGCCCGCACGCAACGTGCGCGTGAATGGTTCGATGATTTCGTGTCCGGTTGGCTGTGGAGCTGTAGCTTCTTTTTGCACCTCAAAACCATGCATAGTGATTAGAAACTAAAAATTGATTACACTGTTTCAATTGGCTTTTATGGAACACATTAATCATGTTTAAAACAGTGTTAGGATGGCAGTTTCTAATGATATAATGGCGGCAGTTTCTTTTGCTGAGGCTGACTCTATATAAAGGAGACCTCTCCTCTCAGAATCTAATATTGTAACACCCTGGCTATTCGGAAGCCAAGATGTCACCTAAATAATCTAACATACAACTATAATGCGGAAGAATTTGAATAACATATCATCTAATGACATAAAGAGATCAATATTTAATAGAACCATGGCATGAATATAGTCTGAATTCAAGCAATTATATCAAAAGGGTGACCGAAGATCACAAGCAGAATTTAATCAACCATAACTTAGAACAGGTTATCAACCACAGCTAACTTTATTTATTACAGTTCATCAATTAACAGATGAAAGATATAATCAAGTCCTATTATTGAAATTGGAGTATGATGAAGCGAACGAATAGTGCGTGTCTACTCCCTCCCAATAGAGCCAACATCAACGATCACCTAAAATAAACAAACAAAGCAAGAGTGAGTCCGAGACTTAGCAAGTACAGTGAATAATTGGACATACAACAATTATGTACAAGGCAACATCTTTTAAGAATATGAACATAACACCGAATGAATATATAAATGAATGGAATGAATGGATTGAATGAAAGGAATGGACTGCACACATGCTTATACCGGTATAGCTAGTGACACACCCGTCAGTGTTCACCTAAGCCCGCATTTAACAAAATGCGGGGATCCAAGTCCCGTATAAAGAACGTTTCATACGGGTGTCGAAATCTGCCCACATTGGAATGGTGGGTCTTACGTGCCCATATTGGAATTGATGGGTCTTATAATCCACTCCCGTGGAAGGAACATGAAAATGGATGCATGTATTGAAATATGAATTATGAAAGACGTCATGTCTACACAGGGAATTAACACATAAGAAAGGAACATAATCTTTGAATATTCTCATGGATCACAGAAAAGCACAATACGAACATCAAGCATCCAGCATTCACTAATCATAAGAACATCAAAGTACTTGCCTTTCACGTTGCGATGCGTTAGTAGGCAAAGAAGGTGCCCCTAAACCCGAAGCATCTCCGCCTACACAAGTAAGTACTCGAAATAAGACAACATGGTATAGGACACTACCAGTAATGTTCTACAACCCCTTCTCGAACACTCAAGAATTAACCATTAACCCTATTCTGAAAACAGGCAACACAACCGCAGAACGAATCTGGATAGCAACATGGAATTAACCATAACTATTAATCTAGGACTCGGAACGAGGTGAGCCTAGTTCCCAAAGAAACTTAACGAACATATCTACAACATTCTAGTTGGTGAGATATCCCAATTCGTCCAAACTAAAATTCTAACAGGCAGATGAACTTAGAAGACAGATTCTGTCCAGACGAAACGGATAGCAGTAAAGAACAGATCACAACTTTTGATCTACAACTCCGATTAGGGCGTTCTTTATCATTCTGGAAAGGTTATGAAAAATAATAAAATAACCTAGTTGGGTGAAAACCCTGAATCTGTCACTAACATAATCATAATTTAGGAGACAACTTAATAGATCAATCACGTCAGGATTTCAGGACAGCGGTAAAGATCAGACCATAACTTTTGATCCGTACATCGGAATTACGTGTTCTTGGCGGCCACCGAAATCTAAGAATATTATCTAAATATTGTTAGGGGATGGAAATCTCCAATTCGGTCTCTAAGGATCCGAAATTGGCCACGTAACAATCTGAACAGATTCTGAAATTCTAACAGCAGCAATTCGATCCAATCCAACTACTCGAATTCACAACTAATCATCATCAAACAGCGGAGAAAGCACATCGTTACCCTTGAAGACCCGCGAGAAGACGATGATCTATCCTCGAAGAAGCTCCTCTCCTAGCCCCTTCTCCTTTCTTCTTCCCGATGGCTGGCAGCAGGGAGGGTGGCGCTAGGGAGAGGAGGAGCAGCAGGAGGCGGAGTAATGTAGCATGCTGCTACTGTAGCACAGCTACTGTAGCGCAGCGACTACAGTAGCAAGGAGTGGCTAGGATTCCAAAATAGTATCAGCACCGTCTGGTTGTCCATTTTCTCTGTGCTGCGCAACCTCGGCTTCTCCATTCCTTCTTCGGTGTGCACCGATGTGTTGAGAGCAGTGTCTCCAAAGCTAGCATCCCTTGTGATCCTGCATGGGTTGGGGCGAATCTGGTTTTTCGGAAGCGTTTGCGCGACTGCTCACGGCTTCCTCCATCTCCATCATCCTCGCGCGTGCTGTCTTCTTTGGATCAGACTCTACCGCGACTTTCATTGGAGTGATTCTCTGTAAGTTGCGGTGACATCATTTGATATGGCTAGGCCTTGTTTCCTATATATCTGTCATGTTATGATGTTGATGCCTACTTCTGTTAGTAGCAGTCTTGTCTAGGCTTTTGTGGGGACCCCGAGATCGGATCCGTTTCAAGCTAAGTAATTACGCTGAAAGAGCACAATACTTAACATGAAGCAGCGATTCGAGTGCTTTCGGATAGGTGTCTCATGTTAGCTCCCAAGGATCGGCGACTAACATGCACATATCCAAACACAACCATTGTATTCACATCCATACACAATATACAAGAATAAAAGAAATGTAAATACAACATCATTGAAAAGAAACATAATATACAAGTTTGCATAAGAGGGCCAATCGGCCCAATATAAACAACACGAATAAATCACAGCGGAAGACAAACTTAAAATAAAAAGGGAATAACTGAGTTGGCATGCCCACAATCCCACAAGCAACCAACTAGGATTAAAGTCGTAGCGTCTGAAGTACTTACCCAATTTGAATGACTTCTCACCTAAACAAATGGATAATTTTTAAGTACAAAGTTGTACTCACGAGACTTTTCAAGAAAAATAAGGATGCATGTAAGTATCAAAGGAAGGCTACTACACTAGTCAATTTTCAGCATAAAGCAAGTTTTGCAATATTAGATAGACAGTATAGATTCAAATTGCCATTTTTAAAACATTGTATAACAGTAAGCAATGATCATCAATAGTATAATCTCCAAATATAATCAACACACGAATATCTTCATTCCATAACAAAATTAACAAGCGAACATCCCGTTCGAGATAACATTTCAGATCTGGACAAACTAACATAAAGACAAAACATTTTTCTAACCATAACCCAAACTTAATTTCCCAAAAGCTAACTGTGCATGCTTTCCCACAAGTGATTTCCATAACCGGGGACACGGCTATTCGAATAGATTTAATTAACTCTGCAGAGGTGTACAGCTTTACCGACATGATATGAATACCTTGTAATGTCGCCATGCACTCTTCCGTAGGAGTGTGACTAAGATATCATAACGAGGCCGTTACAATATCATGTCCTAACTACCAAACCACCGAGGATGTCCACCATGGCGGGCTATAAATGCAGCGCTAGAACCACGGCTAACCCGTTGTGTAAGTAAGTCCCTTGCGCGATTTCACGGCAAGCATAAAAAGACCCTTAAGGGCAAGAAAAGTGTAACATGCCCCCACCAGATTGACAAGAGAGCCATTAAAACCAAACAACAACAATTGCCAATCGATTGTGTTTTGATAGCTAATACACAAAAATTATTAAGCCAAGCCTTCGCCATTATCGGCGTGTGGTTGTGCGTAAGACTTGGTTCATCACACCTGAGACCGGTCCTCAAATACCGGACGGGACTCGCTGCGAATCGCGACTACCCCTTCATCACTCTATCGCCTGTCCAAGTCCAACACACAATAACAACCCATCAACAAATTCATAATAATCAAATACGAAGATCTGGACATTTTCCTCAAATTCAACGTAATAAAATCCATATAATCCTCAAATTTCATTAAGATTCAATTTGATCCTTGGTAGATGGACTAGCTCCATCGGTAGTTATCGACTACAACTACTAGCATGACTAAGCATCGTTCTACAAATTAGCAACAAGCCCATATAACATATAGCCTTAATTATTCAAGGTAAAAAGGGTAATCAAGATTCAAAGGAGGGCCAATGCAGCAAGTAGGAAATTAACTACTTCTACCCATGAACATACTTTTCAAAATAGCATGCAATTAAGAGATTAAAAACCATACAGAACATTTTAAAACCAATAGGAGCAATATGTTCAAGAGGAGGGTGGTCGCACTTTTGCTGTACCACTTGTTCAGTCTCAGGTTACACTCATGTAAATGTTCGTATCGTCGAGAAATCTATCGAAAGAACGATATTGCAATCAACACCAAATAATGCTGAAAATTCAAAATGCTCAAAAATGCATGTAATTTATATAGTAGGTAGATTATGATTTTAGATGAATTTAGGTGAAAGAATTATTCCAATTGGATTTAGTAAGTGAAAGTTATAGCAGTTTGAATCTCAATTTTCTGGAAAATGCAATTCAAATACAACTGGTTACTGTTCATATAATTAAATTATTTGGTCAAAATTTGTAGAGCAGTGGTTAGGCAAAGGAGTATATGGATAATTAGATAATAATTTTATAAGACCAAAATAGTTGAGTTTACCTCATTTGGAGTTTCTATGAATTAGTTATACATTTTTAAAGTTATTAGCCTTTTTCTCTTGTAAAATAATGGAGTTAATAGATCATTTTCCAAAACTACTTCTTTGTTACAGAGACAAATTTTAAACCTGTTTTAAAATAAATTTCACTTAAAATGAAAATTATCAAAAGCTGGTTTCATCCATTTTGGAGTTAAGATGAAATAGTTATGAATTTTACAAGTTAAAGACATTTTCTAGTGTATAAATAAATTTAGTTTTGGATCATTTTCCACCAAATATATTTTCTGGGACAGTGGCATGTTTTAAACTAATTTTATAACAAAGTTAATTTAAAATGAAAATTAACAAAATTGGTTTCCTTTGTTTTTGGAGTTAAAATGAATTAGTTATGCATTTTAGAATATATTCAACTTTTAGATGCGAAATAAATCATTTCGGAATTTCTATAAGCATTTAGTACTTTTTCTACCGGGGCTGAGCTAGCCCTAGTCACTGACCGGTGGGACCTATTGAACAGTGCCATTTTCATATAACTTTGATTTAAAATCGCATACTGACGTGTGGGCCCAGCTCGTCATAGGCACAAAACGGTGAACCAAGTTCACCGGTGCACAAGCACCAAGCAAAATGCACTTAAAGTGTTCAGGCCCATCTGTCATTAGTACTAAGCCGGCTATTAATCAGCTAAACGTGATTTCCGACAAGATTGAGTCATTAAAGCTAATCATCGTTTTAACCCTAATTGCCGCGCTACAGTGCGGTTGGAAAATGAGACAACGCAGAGGAATTGAAACCGCGGCGTTGCTGCGCTCGTCGGTGGGAGGGGAGCCCGGAGGGTGCCCAGACCATGGCAAAATGGAACCACAATAGCAGGGGCTACCTTTCAGTGGTGTCTTGGCGGAGAGAGCGCGGTGGTGGCCGGCGAAGTCAGCGAAGGAGGCGGTGGGTGGTAGAAACTCGATGGGGCGTTGGGGAAGGACGAATAGGCCACGGCGATGCTTCTAGTGCCGTGAATAGAGCTGGGCTTCACCACGTCAGACTCGAGGAAGAAAGGTTTGACTTCGGTCGGAATATAATAGAAGCCAAATTCACGAAGTTCCTACAATCCGATGAGGAAATTGATTGAGGGGTTTTGTTACTAGCATCAAAGGACACACGATGACACACTTATGAGAGCAAGGGCTCACCGGAATGTACAAAGCTGCGAAGGAGTGGTCGTGGACGCGCGCTGGTGTAACGTCCCGTTTCTCCTAGGTTCTTGCCCAGTTTTCAAAATAAAAATAACCATTTGGTTTTGTTGAGAATCCAAAGCTTAACCTGATATTTTGCAAATTTGGAGAGTTTAATTTGAATTAATCAAACCTTAACTAAGCTTCTTGTTGGTGCTCTCTGCTAGTTGTGGCTCTCTATTGTTTCCTTGCTGCCCCTTGGGCTGTTTTTCCTTCGAAGCTTCTCTGTGTGCCTCTTGGTTTATCTTTTCTCTTCTAACCTCCTTTGTTGGTTTGAATCTCTTTGAGGTTTAGACCTCCCTAGTGTCCCAAGGACCTCCCTTGACTCCTTGAAGACCTCTTTTGTGCAACTGTGGACTTACCGCGGCTGGCGATTCTGTGTTCAATCTTTCAGACCTCCTCCTCGTGTCCTTGGACCTCCTTCGAGTCCCCTAGGACCCCTTCCTTCTTATCTGGACCACTTTTGTGTAGTCCAGACCTCCTCTTAGTTAGATCTAGCGGTCTAGACCTTATCCTTGTTGGATCCATCGATCCCGACCCCGCCCTCGTTAAATCCTAAGGTCTGGGCCTCTCCTTTGTTGGCCCGAGTCTCTCCGCTCCACCTTGGCTCCGCGCACTGGATCTGGCCGTTAGGACCTCCTCTCCGGAGATCTTAACCGCTCAGACCTCCCCTTGATCGGATCTGGCTGTTAGGACCTCCTCTCTGGAGATCTTAACCGCTCAGACCTCCCCTTGATCAGATCTGGCCGTTAGGACCTCCTCTCTGGAGATCTTAACCGCTCAGACCTCCCCCTTGATCAGATCTGGCGTTAGGACCTCCTCTCTGGAGTCTTAACGCTGAGACCTCCCTTGATCGAGACTTGGCGTTAGGACCTCCTCTCCGGAGATCTTAACCGCTCAGACCTCCCTTGATCGGATCGGCCGTTAGGACCTTCTCCTGGAGATCTTAACCGCTCAGACCTCCCTTGATCGGATCGGCCGTTAGGACCTCCTCTCTGGAGATCTTAACCGCTCAGACCTCCCCTTGATCGAGATCGGCCGTTAGGACCTCCTCTCTGGAGATCTTAACCGCTCAGACCTCCCCTTGATTAGATCTGGCCGTTAGGACCTCCTCTCTGGAGATCTTAACCACTCAGACCTCCCCCTTGATCAGATCTAGCCGTTAGGACCTTCTCTTTGGAGATCTTAACCGCTCAGACCTCCCCCTTGATCAGATCTGGCCGTTAGGACCTCCTCTCTGGAGATCTTAACCGCTTAGACCTCCCCTTGATTAGATCTGGCCGTTAGGACCTCATATCTGGAGATCTTAACCGCTCAGACCCCCCCTTTATCAGATCTGGCCGTTAGGACCTCCTCTCTGGAGATCTTAACCGCTCAGACCTCCCCCTTGATCAGATCTGGCCGTTAGGACCTCCTCTCTGGAGATCTTAACCGCACAGACCACCCTCTTGTGTAGATCTGTCCGTTGGGATCTCCCTTTTGGAGATCGTAGCCGTCCAGATCCTTCCTTTGTTGGATCTAAAGGTCCCGACCTCCTTAGGTCCAAGACCTCCCTTGCGCTTGGACCCACCGTTGGCTCCTGCGGTCGTACCGCTTGAGGCATTGCCTGCATCACCTCAGGACCGTTCGATGCTGTTTGGATGGCCGAACACGAGGGCCGTTAAGCTCGGTCCGAACGGCCCCTTTGTTTGGCGCCATCCGATCTTTATCTAACGGCCTTAGCCTTTCCCCATGTATCCTTGTCTCCGCGGACCCCCCCCTTTTTTGCTTGAAATCTTGACCATTCAGGTCCTCCTCTTTGAAATCTTGACCGTTAGACCTCCCTTTTGGAGATCTAACTGTTTGGACCTCCCTTTTTGGAGATCTTAGCCGTCCAAGGCCTTCCCTTGCAGATCTTTTGGTCAGGACCTCCTTTGGTCTTGATCTGAGCATCCAGGACCTCCCCTTTGGATTTCCTCCGTTGGATCTCCTTTTGGTTTCGGACCTCCCTTGCCCTTCGCGCAGTCCGAGCCAATCCCGCGCCTTTCTCACTCGTGGGCCGTCTGATCCTTTTTGGGTGGCCCGATCGAGATCAAAGGTTCGACCGGTCCGAACGTTCTCAAGCATGTGGGTCGCCCGATCCATATCGAACGGCTCAACTGAGGTATAATGTTTGGATGGTCCGAACGTTCCTTTCCTTTCTGGACCACCTGATTCTAATCGGACGGCCCTGCTTGGCTGTGCGTTTTCCTTTGTTCCCAAGACCTCTTCCTGGCTTTTTCGCAAGGACCACCTCCTCGATCCTTGCTGGTCTTTTTGTAAAGACCACCCTCCTAGTCCAGAGTATCCCCCTTGATCAGATCTGGCTGTTAGGACCTCCTCTCTGGAGATCTTAACCGCTCAGACCTCCCCTTGATTAGATCTGGCCGTTAGGACCTCATCTCTGGAGATCTTAACCGCTTAGACCCCCCCTTTATCAGATCTGGTCGTTAGGACCTCCTCTCTGGAGATCTTAACCGCTCAGACCTCCCCCTTGATCAGATCTGGCCGTTAGGACCTCCTCTCTGGAGATCTTTACCGCACAGACCTCCCTCTTGTGTAGATCTGTCCGTTGGGATCTCCCTTTTGGAGATCTTAGCCGTCCAGATCCTTCCTTTGTTGGATCTAAAGGTCCCGACCTCCTTAGGTCCAAGACCTCCCTTGCGCTTGGACCCACCGTTGGCTCCTGCGGTCGTACCGCTTGAGACATTGCCTGCATCACCTCAGGACCGTTCGATGCTGTTTGGATGGCCCAAACCTGAGGGCCCGTTCGCTCGGTCCGAACGGCCCCTTTGTTTGGCGCCATCCGATCTTTATCTAACGGCCTTAGCCTTTCCCCATGTATCCTTGTCTCCGCGGACCCCCCCCCCCCTTTTTTGCTTGAAATCTTGACCATTCAGGTCCTCCTCTTTGAAATCTTGACTGTTAGACCTCCCTTTTGGAGATCTAACTGTTTGGACCTCCTTTTGGAGATCTTAGCCGTCCAAGGCCTTCCCTTGCAGATCTTTTGGTCGGGACCTCCTTTGGTCTTGATCTGAGCATCCAGGACCTCCCCTTTGGATTTCCTCCGTTGGATCTCCTTTTGGTTTCGGACCTCCCTTGCCCTTGCAAGCGATCAAGAGCCAATCCGCGCCTTTCTCACTCGTGGGCGTCTCGATCCTTTTGGGTGGCCCGATCGAGATCAAAGGTTCGGCCGGTCCAAAGCGTTCTCGGCGTGTGGGTCGCCCGATCCATATCGAGCAGTGAAGCGAGGTATAATGTTTGGATGGTCCGAACGTTCCTTTCCTTTCTGGACCACCCGATTCTAATCGGACGGCCCTGCTTGGCTGTGCGTTTTCCTTTGTTCCCAGGACCTCTTCCTGGTGTTTATAAGGACCACCTCCTCGATCCTTCTTTGGTCTTTTGTAAAGACCACCCTCCTAATCGAGTATCCCCCTTGATCAGATCTGGCCGTTAGGACGTCCTCTCTGGAGATCTTAACCGCTCAGACCTCCCCTTGATTAGATCTGGCCGTTAGGACCTCATCTCTGGAGATCTTAACCGCTCAGACCCCCCCTTTATCAGATCTGGCCGTTAGGACCTCCTCTCTGGAGATCTTAACCGCTCAAACCTCCCCCTTCATCAGATCTGGCCGTTAGGACCTCCTCTCTGGAGATCTTAACCGCACAGACCTCCCTCTTGTGTAGATCTGTCCGTTGGGATCTCCCTTTTGGAGATCCTAGCGGTCCAGATCCTTCCTTTGTTGGATCTAAAGGTCCCGACCTCCTTAGGTCCAAGACCTCCCTTGCGCTTGGACCCACCGTTGGCTCCTGCGGTCGTACCGCTTGAGGCATTACTGCATCACCTCGGGACCGTTCGATCTTTGTTTGGATGGCCCGAACACGAGGGCAGTTAAGCTCGATCCGAACGGCCCCTTTGTTTTGCTCCATCCGATCTTGATCTAACGGCCTTAGCCTTTCCCCATGTATCCTTGTCTCCGCGGACCCCCCCCCCCTTTTTTGCTTGAAATCTTGACCATTCAGGTCCTCCTCTTTGAAATCTTGACCGTTAGACCTCTCTTTTGGAGATCTAACTGTTTGGACCTCCCTTTTTGGAGATCTTAGCCGTCCAAGGCCTTCCCTTGCAGATCTTTTGGTCAGGACCTCCTTTGGTCTTGATCTGAGCATCCAGGACCTCCCCTTTGGATTTCCTCCGTTGGATCTCCTTTTGGTTTGGACCTCCCTTGCCCTTGCCTTGATCAAGAGCCAATCCCGCGCCTTTCTCACTCGTGGGCCGTCTGATCCTTTTTGGGTGGCCCGATCGAGATCAAAGGTTCGACCGGTCCAAACGTTCTCAGGCGTGTGGGTCGCCCGATCCATATCGAACGGCTCAACTGAGGTATAATGTTTGGATGGTCCGAACGTTCCTTTCCTTTCTGGACCACCTGATTCTAATCGGACGGCCCTGCTTGGCTGTGCGTTTTCCTTTGTTCCCAGGACCTCTTCCTGGCTTTTTCGCAAGGACCACCTCCTCGATCCTTCTTTGGTCTTTTGTAAAGACCACCCTCCTAATCGAGTATCCCCTTGATCGATCTGGCGTTAGGACCTCCTCTCTGGAGATCTTAACCGCTCAGACCTCCCTTGATTAGATCTGGCGTTAGGACCTCATCTCTGGAGATCTTAACGCTCAGACCCCCTTTATCGAGATCTGGCGTTAGGACCTCCTCTCTGGAGATCTTAACCGCTCAGACCTCCCCCTTGATCAGATCTGGCCGTTAGGACCTCCTCTCTGGAGATCTTAACCGCACAGACCTCCCTCTTGTGTAGATCTGTCCGTTGGGATCTCCCTTTTGGAGATCTTAGCCGTCCAGATCCTTCCTTTGTTGGATCTAAAGGTCCCGACCTCCTTATGTCCAAGACCTCCCTTGCGCTTGGATCCACCGTTGGCTCCTGCGGTCGTACCGCTTGAGGCATTGCCTGCATCACCTCAGGACCGTTCGATGCTGTTTGGATGGCCCGAACCTGAGGGCCCGTTCGCTCGGTCCGAACAGCCCCTTTGTTTTGCGCCATCCGATCTTGATCTAACGGCCTTAACCTTTCCCCATGTATCCTTGTCTCTGCGGACCCCCCCCCTTTTTTTGCTTGAAATCTTGACCATTCAGGTCCTCCTCTTTGAAATCTTGACCGTTAGACCTCCCTTTTGGAGATCTAACTGTTTGGACCTCCCTTTTTGGAGATCTTAGCCGTCCAAGGCCTTCCCTTGCAGATCTTTTGGTCGGGACCTCCTTTGGTCTTGATCGAGCATCGAGACCTCCTTTGGATTTCCTCCGTTGGATCTCCTTTTGGTTTCGGACCTCCCTTGCCCTTCGCGCAGTCCGAGCCAATCCCGCGCCTTTCTCACTCGTGGGCCATCTGATCCTTTCTGGGTGGCCCGATCGAGATCAAAGGTTCGATCGGTCCGAACGTTCTCAGGCGTGTGGGTCGCCCGATCCATATCGAACGGCTCAACTGAGGTATAATGTTTGGATGGTCCGAACGTTCCTTTCCTTTCTGGACCACCTGATTCTAATCGGACGGCCCTGCTTGGCTGTGCGTTTTCCTTTGTTCCCAGACCTCTTCCTGGCTGTTTCGCAAGGACCACCTCCTCGATCCTTGCTGGTCTTTTTGTAAAGACCACCCTCCTAGTCCAGAGTATCCCTTTTGATTAGGACCTCCTTGTGTTGTGTCTTTTGGACCTCCTGTCCAGGACCTCCCCTTGAGTGTTTTTGGACCTCCTGTCCAGGAACTCCTAGTGGTCTCTAGCGGAGAGAGCCCTTGCAGTGGGGCCACCTCTATGATCGGTTGGGCACCCCTTTGACTGGCCCCACTTGTCAGCCTCACTCAACCTTGTTATCATTGCTCCCGCCTCAGAACTCTGTGCGCATTTAATAGGTGTCGGGTCACATTAAATGCAGTAATATCTGAGGTACCTTATTTTAATTCTTTTAGGGCCAGCCCTTTCCTAGCTACCCCGATTGCCCACACGTCATTGTACCCTTTCTTTTGCACTCCACCAACTCTGGCTATATATAGCCTGGGCAAGCTTTCTTTTGCCACCTTTTACTCATTTCTAACTTCCTGGTCTCCTTCGCCTGGTTTTTCTCCCGGCAAGTCCTCCCCAGGAGCTCGCTGAGGCTGTGCTGAGCCTCTTGGTTTTCATCTTTGCCGAGTTGGTTTGAGTTCTTTTTAGTCTTTTGAAGTTCTGTGGCCTAGTGTGGTTTTGCTTATCTGGTTTTTGCGAACGTGTAGGTCACGAGTTCGAGGAGTTCTTGGATCCAGCCCTCTCAGCCGAAGGTTCACCACTGCTTGACCAAGGCAAGCCACATACCTCCTTTTTGATCATATTGAACCTAGCTTTGCAATATATTTTGGTTTTACTTTATCTTGCATGGCTATTTTTATAAGAAAGTGTTTGGGCTGTAGTTACTTTCCTACTTGTTATTTTGCCTCCCTTGTAACTTGTTCTAGTCATGTTGACATGCTCACCTTGAAAACCTTAGATTGGGTATTTAGTTGGTATTCCTTGTTATTTGCCAACATGGGGCCGTAGGTTTATATATAGCTTTGCTCTAGAAACCGTGGTTCGGTGTATCATGTTTCATCCTTAATAATCTTGATTAATTGAATTATGGAACTGTGGTTGGTGCCCTTTGTTAAGCAACTTTGGTGTGATGCCATTGTTGTGTTGGGCGTGGTGTGGGACCACTTTGTTAAAAATGTTGTGCCAAGGCTGGGTGGTCTTTTGGCGGGGTTAATTCTGTAATGTTTTCTTTGAGGCAAGAAGGCAGGAGTGAGTAGTGGGTGCTTTGCACATTGGGGTTGTGGAAGTCTTGCCTTAGCACAATTAAGGACTCAACTTTATGTTCTGTTGATCTGGGCCAATCAATGCAACCACAAGATCATTTTATGGGGATGGTCTGGGCTGAATAATTAGCAATGAGATGGCTTAGGGCTGTTGTGGATGAGCGTGCTGATTCGTTGGTGCAAGAGGGGGCACCCCATAACCCTGCGGACTTCTAGACCAAAGGGGGGGGATGCGAAACCTTAGCGGGAAGCTCCGAACCAGTTCAAAGCTTTGTAAAGGCCTTGCCGCGCTCTCTAGACTGCTCACCATCGGAAGTGAGCAAGGGTCTTTCCGGAACCCGTCCCACTAGAGAGATCGTGGATTGTGGGTAAAGTTGTACAACTCTGCAGAGTTTTAGATCTATTTGAATAGCCAAGTCCTTGGTCATGGACATGCCCGGTGAAAATAGTGCAAGGGGTAGCTTTCTCAAATGTTTGTGCCACTGGACACTTCAGCGAGATGCCCTGGCTTTGCCTCGAAGAGACCTTGGCCGGCTCCAGAGGGGTCGGGATTGGCTCGGGTAGTGGTCCAGAGGCTGGTTCGAATCCCTAGAGTGGGTGCTCTAGGGTGGTTTTTGGGTGAGGACCTGGTCATAGGTGCGACCGGACCTCCCCCTTTTTGGGTTGGGATTGTGAGTTGGTGCTCACTCCCTTTTTGCAAAAAAAAAATAAATAAATGTATTATGTACTACGGTTTTAACTTGCTGCTTTTCAATCTACTTATGTTATTGCTGTCAAAACTTGGCTTTGCGCAATCTAACCATACAGCTCTCTTTTGGTAAGCCTTTGCATGAATATTATTTGCATAATTGCTCCCTGTGACTTGCTGAGTACATTCAAAGTACTCATGGTTTTAAGCCCTCTGTCAAAGCAGATCTTGAAGACGATCAGGTGCAGGGCAGTTCAGACCTCTTTGACGAGGAGTTCTTCGATGATCCAGCTGCCTAGGACGTCCTCCACTCGACAGCCTGTGGGCTTGCCGGATGGCCACCGCGTGCTTTGTGCTTTTGTTGTTAAGCCCTTGCTATTGTCAGTTTTTGTAAGCCTTTAGTGGCAGACCTCTTGTTAACAAGCTTGACCATAAGGTCCCATTTAATATTAAGTTTAATTTGTCTGCTTCATCTTTATTTGACCTTGTGGTTGTGATATTATCTTGTGTTCCTGTGTGAGCTAGCTTCTGTTGTCCTGGGACTAGCTCGGAGCGCAGGGGCAGGACCTCCAGGAGGTCCTACGGGACTTAGCCTAGGAGATCCTGTCGGACCTCCCTGATGATATACCAGGAGGTGCTTCCGGCAGGTTGCTGGCCAAGACCTCCAGGAGGTCTTCAAGACCTCCTGGGAGGTCCTGGTAGACCTCACTCGGGATGCACCGCCACTAAAAAAAAATGGTCCTCCCGGACCTTTGCTCTATATCACTGGGTGGGTCATCACAGGTGGTGCCGTCGATGATCCTTCCGCGTTCCGGGCGCTACAAGGAGATACAAAGGATGGAATCAGCAGGGATGGAGACAGTGTGCAAAGAGGAAACCGAGGGACAAAGTGGGCCGAAGCTTACCCGAGGAAAACGGCGTCTAGGGCGTCCTTCTCTCCCACAACCGGGAAGAGAAAGTGAGGGAAAAGAGGGGGACGGCGCCCATTTTGAGCGAGGAAGAGGATGGAGATGAACACGGCGTTACAAGTCGTAGCTTGAGGACTGGTCAACGAGGGCGGTGGCTCACGGTAGCCGCCGCACAAGCGGAGTCTTGGCGAGTCTGTGGATTGTGTGCGCAAGACACTGGCTGGCCTTCTGCCTGAGAAGAAACGATACGACCGGTGGGCCCGGCCGGTCAGTGGCACAGCGAAAGGGTGAGTGCGGCTAGTTGGTTGGGTCGGACTGGTTGGCTTGGGTCAGAACAGTGAACGGCTCGGGTCGGTGCAACAGTGCGAGCCCGAAGTTAAAATCAGATTTGACCAACTAGCAGGAGGTTTGACCGAGGTTTAAAAATAGAAATAAAATTCTAAAAATTCTAAAATAAATCAGAGGTGTTCCTGGGACATCCTAGTGTTCATAAAAAATTATTAAACATCATTGTTCAATAATTATTTGCTTTGTTTAAATTCAAACTTGGAATACGTTATTGATTTGAGTTTGAATTTTCTTTGGGTCAAATTTAGTTTCAAAAATTTGGAAAAAATTATATCTATTCATGATAAATATTCTAGTATTTTAATAAATTGTTTCCAGAGGATAATCAAATTTTTTTTTCTTGTTTTCTTTTGGAGCTTATATTTGAGTTGTAGGTTTAAACTTTAATTGAGATTTTCCAAGTGCAATAAATATTGCAAATGTTTCCAAAAAGTCATGCATGCTGATAAGATGCATACTAATTATCATTAATTAACTTGAGGATGTTACAAACCTCCCCCCTTACAAAAGATCTCGTCCCCGAGATCTAGGTTGGTCGGAAAAGGAACATGAAGGTTCTAAAAGATACAACATCTATTGTTTTGATTTCCTTCAAAGATAGTGCTAAGATATCCTACAAGGTTACAAGGAAATTCTATTACATTTTTCTTTCCATTGTTTTGCTTAACCTTTTCTTTCTTGATACGAAGGCACCTCAGATAGAAGGAAAAAGATCGAGATATTCGGTTCGCATATGGTCTTCACGTTCCCAAGTTGCTTCATCTTTAGTATGGTTGCTCCACTGAACCTTCAAGAACTTGATGTTGCGATTCCTTGTTTTGCACTCCATTTCTTCAAGAATGTGTATCGAGTGCTCCCGATAAGAAAGATCGGGTTGCAAATCAAGGTCTTCTAAGTTGGTTGCTTCGGTAGGGACTCGAAGACACTTCTTCAGTTGAGATACATGGAATACACTGTGCACATCTAAAAGTGATGGTGGTAGCTCTAACTGATATGCCACCGATCCTTACTTCGCTAGAATTCGGAATGGTCTGATGTAGCGAGGAGCCAACTTGCCTTTGACTTGAAAGCGTTGCATTCCTTTCATCAGAGAGACTTTAAGGTAAACATGATCGTCCACCTCAAAACTCAGCTCACGACGACGACGGTCGGCATAGCTCTTTTGACGAGATTGAGCCATCCGTAGTCTCTCCCGGATCATACGGACTTGCTCCTCGGCTTCATTGATCAAGTCCGGTCCAAAGAATTGTCTCTCTCCGGACTCGGACCAGTTGAGTGGTGTCCTACACCTTCTCTCATATAACACTTCAAAAGGTGACATTTGGGGGCTTGCTTGATAACTATTGTTATAGGAGAATTCCGCGAACGGCAAGCATTTATCCCATTTCTTACCATAGGACAACACATAAGCTCTTAACATATCCTCCAAAATTTGATTCACCCTCTCAGTTTGACCTCCAGTTTGCGGGTGGTAAGCGGTGCTAAAGGATAATTGAGTTCCCATTACTTCATGGAGGCAATTTCAGAAGTGCGAAGTCAATTGAGTACCTCGATCTGAAACAATTATCTTTGGCACGCCATGGAGACATACAATTCTGGAGATGTACAACTCTGCCAATTGATTTCCAGAATAAGTGGTCTTGACGGGAACGAAGTGAGCAACTTTCGACAATCAGTCGACAATTACCCATATGGAGTCATACCCTTGTTGAATCTTTGGAAGTCCGGTGATGAAATCCATCCCAATTTCATCCCATTTCCATTCGGGAACGGGGAGGGGTTGAAGCATACTCGCTGGCCATTGGTGTTCGGCTTTCACTCGTTGACACACATCACATTCGACAACAAAGCGTGCAATTTCCCGCTTCA
Organism: Phyllostachys edulis; assembly: GCA_036346405.1. NCBI lineage: Eukaryota > Viridiplantae > Streptophyta > Magnoliopsida > Poales > Poaceae > Phyllostachys > Phyllostachys edulis. The sequence continues at coordinate 58,177,333 of CM070553.1, forward strand.
TCCGAGTCCACCACAATTTTTGCTTTAAGTCTTGATACATTTTTGAACTTCCTGAATGAATGGAGAAAAGTGAGTTATGGGCTTCTTGAAGGATTAAATCCTTAAGCTTCGGGTCATTTGGCACAACCAATCGCTTTCCGAACGACAAAACACCTTGGTGGTCCTCGGAGAAACACTTGGCTTTGCCGGCCTTTATTTCGTCCTTAATTCTTTCCATACCCTTGTCATTCTTCTGGGCCATCTTGATCTGGTCCTCTAGGGTATGTTTCACTTCCAAGGTAGCGAGAAAACCCTTGCTAACCATCTCCAAGTTGAGCCGTTGAAATTCGTTGCAAAGGGCTTCCGTTTCGGGTCGAACCGAAATACAGTTGCATTGTGATTTTCGGCTCAATGCATCGGCAATGACATTGGCTTTCCCTGGATGATAATGAAGTCCCAAATCATAGTCATTGATCAACTCAAGTCATCTTCTTTGCCTTAGATTCAGATCGGCTTGAGTGAAGATATACTTCAAACTCTTGTGATCAGTGTAGACTTCACAGCGATTGCCGATAAGGAAATGTCGCCATATCTTCAAAGCATGAACAACTACTGCAAGCTAAAGGTCATGAGTGGGATAATTCATCTCATGAGGCCTCAATTGCCCCGATGCATACGCCACAACTCGGCCCTCTTGCATAAGAACGCAACCAAGACCATGGTGGGATGCATCGCAATAGATGTCGAACTTTTTATGAATATCTGGCAGGACCAGCACGGGTGCAGTGGTTAGGCGATCTTTCAACATCTGAAAGCTTGCTTCACATTCCGCTGACTAAACATACTTCTTTTCTTTCTTCAACAATTGGGTCATTGGCCTTGCAATTTTCGAGAAATTCTCGATGAAACGACGGTAATAACCTACAAGACCAAGGAAGCTGCAAATGTCGGAGACGGACTTAGGCTGTCGCCAATTAAGTACATCTTAAACTTTGCTTGGGTCCACAGCAACTCCTCCTTCGGATAGTACATGACCCAAAAAGGCGACTTCTTTTAGCCAAAATTCACATTTGCTGAATTTTGCATAGAGTCGATGTTCTCGAAGCTTGTTCAACACAAGCCAAAGGTGTTCTTCATGCTCCCTTTCATATTTGGAGTATATGAGAATGTCATCAATAAAGACGACCACAAATTTATCCAAATACTCCATAAACATTGAGTTCTTGAGATTCATGAACATGGCCGGTGCATTTGTCAAACCGAAGGACATGACGGTGTACTCATACAAGCCATAATGAGTTGAGAATGCCGTCTTGGGGATGTCTTCAGATCTGATCCTAACTTGATGATAGCCCAATCTCAAGTCAATTTTGGAGAATATGCGTGCACCGGCATTTGGTCGAACAAATCGTCAATCCGTGGGAGCGGATACTTGTTCATGATGGTGACCTCATTCAATGGACGGTAGTCAACGCACATCCGTAGACTGTGATCCTTCTTCTTCACAAATATAGCCGGGCATCCCCAAGGTGAGGAGCTCGGCCTAATGAATCCCTTATCTTGAAGTTCCGCGAGTTGCTTCTTCAATTCAACCAACTCATTCGGCAGCATTCGATAAGGACGCTTAGATATTGGAGCAGTTCCGGGCTGCAGCTCGATCACGAACTGAACTTCTTGTGCGGGTGGCATGCATGGTAGTTCCTCAGCAAATACATCCAGGAACTCACACACCACTGGAACTTCACTTAATTCCGCCAATTCTTTGCAACTAAGGGCATAAAGATGTGGATGCTCTAATTTCGGCACCATTTCGACTTGAAAACCAAGAGGACTTGTGAGAGTGATAGACTTGCGAGCACAATCAATTTGACCATGGTTCTTGGACAGCCAATTCATCCCAAGAATAACATCAAGGCCTGCTGAATTCAACACAATAAGATCGACCAAAAACTTGACCCCTTTAAAATCAATCTCGACTTCACGACATTCATGAATGCTTCTCATTTCTGAGCCCGGTGACTGAATCATCATAGGTGCAGGCATCAAGCTGAGTGAGATGTTGTGGAGTGTAGCAAAACCTATAGACAAGAAGGAATGAGAGGCTCCAGAGTCGAACAACATGGTCGCAGGAGCCAAATTGACTAGAAATGTGCCCAGCACGACGTCGGGTGCTTCCTGCGCCTCCTCGGTGGTGACATGGTTGACATGAGCACGACCGGTGCTCGGAGAAATAGCATTGGACTGCTGATCAAGGGATGTTTCAAGGTCTTGGCACTGATCGGAAATGGCTTGGCGCTTCACCGAACAACGATCCGCAAAATGCCCTTGAATACCACAAGTGAAACATACAGCTGACATGCTTTGCTTGTGTCGGTTTCTCTTCTTATTTCTAGGATGCCTTTGCTGGGTTTCTTGCTGAGGTGGTTGAGACACTTGCATGGGAGATGCCAGAGGTGTCTGATCTTGAAATTCAGGAGGAGCGGGATGCCAAGCATACGGTTCTTGAAAATTGCAGCTTGCTGAAATTTGTGCAGTCTTCTTGCACTTACGCGATTCTACAACCGCTTGCATTTTATTCTCCACCACAATAGATTTATTAACCAATAGTTGGAAGTTGCAGAAGTCATGTACAGCGAGTGCCAGCTGCATCACTTCCGAAAGCCCATTTAAGGACTGGTCTTGCTTCCTTACATCAGTCGAGACATCGTCCGGAGCGTAACGAGCCAAATGATTGAACTCGTTGAGATACTCCAATACGGACTTATTGTCTTGCTTCAGCTTGAGGAACTCACATCTCTTGATACTCACGATGCTTGAAGGAACATGTGCCTCTTGGAAAGCTATCCGGAACTCGTCCCATGATGGAACGTGATTGGCAGGTTGCATGGCGCAAAAATTATCCCACCATGCACAAGCTGCCCCTTCAAGTTGGTTGGAGGCATAGAAGACCTTCTCTTTGTCGGCACATTGAGTGATGTGTTGGAAATATGCCCTAGAGGCAATCATAGAGATTGTTACATTTCATTATGTTCATGACATTGGATAATGTGTTGTCTTGTTCCTAGAATAATATTGTTAATATTTATTATCAAGTATGTGACTTGGTTGTGAAACTCTATATTCCTGCGATAATTATTCTTATACGATCCCTGGTCGTAAACATATGAGGACACATATGAATAGACTAGCATATGTATTGGTTGATGACTATGTTTCACGAGTCATAGATATAGAGATATCAAACCAATGATATGGACACATGTTAGAGAACATGATGTTGGATAAGACCCACCTTGAGGCACTATTGAGATTGTTATGAATCTATGTGTCATTAGTTGGTCTCAAGCAATGATGATGTATAATCCTTAGACTGAGATCAACATGGTTTCCTACATGTGTAAGAGCACTCTTAGGGGTTGCCAAACGCTACACAATGAATCGGGTAGTTATAAAGGTAGCTTTCGGGTATGCTCTGAAACATGGAGAGGAATGTGACTGGTCGGATATGGGATTTGCCCCTCCTAACATAACAGGAGAGATGTCTCTGGGCCCCTCGTTGTGATCGGATAAAGAAAGTGCATGGCCATGCCACTAGTAGTCGAAGTGTTCGACCACGTAAAGTTATCTAACACTCGATCGAGAAAGTATTGAACAGTCCATGGATGACACAACATCTCACCTAGAGTTCAACCAGACATCGTGAGGCAAAGGGAGTATACACGAGTAGGTCGCTCGGTCGAGCGATTCTGGTGATGTCGTATGCAAATCTGAGCTAGTCGAGACTAGTCGAGCGTAATCCAGAGTGGTCGTAACACGGTCGTAAGGAGTTCTGAATGAGTCGTGACCACATCTGAACTGATGCATTATCTGAGATAGGACACAGTCGTAAGTGATGAAGACTGGTCGTAGATCATATTGCATTAAGGTTCGTCCGATATAATTTGTGTGTATTAGGAATCGATATGCTCGCTAGGAGCCACTACGACTTGTGGTCAAAGCGGTTTCCGACTCACAACCGAACTACACATGAACCTCTGGTCACACACTAAGCGGGTTGGAACAAACCGGTTGAATACAATTAAGAGCGTGTTGGATAGGATCCGCCACGAGCACTATATAAGGAGGTGCATGAGGTGTTGGGAGGCATGCGTGAAACACCACCAAAACCCTAGCCGCCATCTTCTTGAGAGCTCCACCGTGCGACTTGGTGCTGGCACACCGGCGTTCGGTTGTTCCTTCCCTGGACGTGTGGATACCGTAGAGGCGCTACTACGATTGTTGCACTTGAGGACGATCCGCGATCTTCACAAGGAACAGCAGACATTGCTGGAGGAGACGATCGACTCGTGAGGACATTGGACGATCGACTACGACCACTACATCGACGCGCTCTTCGTTGGACCTGGCTGCTCCAACCCTTCTTCCGCTGTTCTGCGCGTCTGGTGGTAACGATCTATGATCATCTACTTGCATGGCTTCCTAGTTTGCGTGGTAGAATTTTTGTTTGTAGCTATCGTAGCCTACCCGTGACCCAACATGATGATCAACTTCCATTCAATGGTACGAAGCCAATCATCAGCCTTGAGAGGATCCTCCGAACAAAAGAACATGGGAGGCTTCGTGCTTAGAAAGTCAGCAAATCGGGAGCCATAAAGATCGGCTCCTCTCGCTGCCATTTGAGCACCTTGTACACTAGCGGTATTCTGAGCAATTTGCTGCAAGATCAGAGTCTGGTCTTGCTGACTCTGTTCTATCTGGGCCAACACTTCGGTCACGGATGGCTGAGGTGGAGTCACTTCTTCTAGCTGACCCACATGAAGAAATTGCGGGTCGGGGTGCTCTGGATTGCGCCATTGAGGATTCGGAGGCTGAACATCGGTGATTTGAGAACCCATGGGCTGTGAGTCCCCCATTACTTTCGATGTCAAACGAGTTTTAAGACTCGACATCCTGTTGCCATACAACTTGTTAGCAACCGGCAAAAAGGAACGAGGAAAAAGCGTAAGGTAAGCAATTGATAACAGGGTGTAACTTAACCTAGCATGAATGCACAATGAAAAACACATTTATGCAACAAGAAATGGGGTGCTATGGTCCATGTGGACAGCACAAGATACAAATGAAAATGCAGTTAGTTTTCAACATAGTTGCGATAGCCCGCCCGTAGGCGATGCACAACTACTAGGAACAAAAGAGAGCAAATAGTCTTCACAAAATCTAGCATCTACAAGCTAATGAATATAATTAGGGTGTATAATATCTAAGGATAATCCCTAACATAATCTTAAAATCGCAGCAAGGCGTAGTTCTCTCTTTCTTCCACCAATTCTCTTTACCGACGACTATTTAACGTTTCTAGTGCTGGAAAAGAGAGATGAACAATAGAGAAAATATTTTTTTTCTCAACTCAAAAGAACCTTGAGGTAAGAAACAGATGCTAGGATGGGTAAGAAAGAAAGGAATCTATATTACTTGCATTTTTGCCAAACTTTTAATAGTTTGAAAATATTCTTTGTAAATCAAAATCCTAATAACGTCTATTGCTACGGCTTTAACCTATAGTCAGTATGGCTCTGATACCAACGCTGTGGGGACCCCGAGATCGGATCCGTTTCAAGCTAAGTAATTACGCTGAAAGAGAACAATACTTAACATGAAGCAGCGATTCAAAGTGCGGATAGGTGTCTCATGTTAGCTCCCAAGGATCAGCGACTAACATGCACATATCCAAACACAACATTGTATTCACATCCATACACAATATACAAGAATAAAAGAAATGTAAATACAACATCATTGAAAATAAACATAATATACAAGTTTGCATAAGATGGCCAATCGGCCCAATATAAACAACACGAATAAATCGCAGCGGAAGACAAACTTAAAATAAAAAGGGAATAACCAAGTTGGCATGCCCACAATCCCACGAGCAACTAACTGGGATTAAAGTCGTAGCGTCTGAAGTACTTTACCCAATTTGAATGACTTCTCACCTGAACAAATGGATATTTTTTAAGTACAAAGTTGTACTCGCGAGACTTTTCAAGAAAAATAAGGATGCATGTAAGTATCAAAGGAAGGCTACTACACTAGTCAATTTTCAGCATAAAGCAAGTTTTACAATTAGATAAACAATATAGATTCAAATTGCCATTTTTAAAACATTTATAAAACATTGTATAATAGTAAGCAATGATCATCAACAGTATAATCTCCTAATATAGTCAACACACGAATATCCCATTCGTGACACAATTCATTCCACAACAAAATTAACAAGCGAACATCTCGTTCAAGATAACATTTCAGATCTGACAAACTAACATAAAGACATAACATTTTTCTAACCATAACCCAAACTTAATTTCCCAAAAGCTAACTATGCATGCTTTCCCACAAGTGATGTCCATAATCGGGGACACGGCTATTCGAATAGATTTAATTAACTCTGCAGAGGTGTACAGCTTTACCCACACGATATGAATACCTTGTAATGTCGCCATGCACTCTTCCGTAGGAGTGTGACTAAGATATCATAACGAGGCCGTTACAATGCCATGTCCTAACTACCAAACCATCTGAGGATGTTCACCATGGCAAGCTATCGTACGTGCTAGAACCACGGCTAACCCCGTTGTGTAAGGAAGTCCCTTGCGCAGTTTCACGGCAAACGCAAAAGACCCTTAAGGGCAAGAAAAGAAAAGTGTAACATGCCCCCACCATATTGACAAGAGAGCCATTAAAACCAAACAACAACAATTGTCAATCTGATTGTTTTTTGATAGCTAACACACAACAAATTATTAAGCCAAGCCTTCGCCATTATCCCGGCGTGTGGTTGTACGTAAGACTTGGTTCATCACACCACAGACCGGTCCTCAAATACCCGGATGGGGCTACGCGAATCCGGGACTACCCCTTCATCACCCTATCGCCCGTCCAAGTCCAACACACAACAACAACCCATCAACAAATTCATAATAATCAAATATGATGATCTGGACATTTTCCTCAAATTCAACATAATCAAATCCATATAATCCTCAAATTTCATTAAGATTCAATTCGATCCATCGGCCGATGGACTAGCCCCATCAACCGGTATCGACTACAACTACTAGCATGAGTAACCATCGTTCTACAAATTAGCAACAAGCCCATATAACATATAGCCTTAATCATTCAAGGTAAAAATGGTAATTAAGATTCAAAGGAGGGCCAATGCAACAAGTAGGAAATTAACTACTTCTACTCATGAACATACTTTTCAAAATAGCATGCAATTGAGAGATTAAAAACCATACAGAACATTTTAAAATCAATAGGAGCAATATGTTCAAGAGGAGGGTGCTCGCACCTTTGCTGTACCACTTGTTTAGTCTCAAGTTACACTCATGTATACGTTCGTATCGTCGAGAAATCTATTGAAAGAACGATATTGCAATCAACACCAAATAATGCTGAAGATTCAAAATGCTCAAAAATGCATGTAATTTATACAGTAGGTAGACTATGATTTTAGATGAATTTAGGTGAAAGAATTATTCCAATTGGATTTAGTATGTGAAAGTTATAGCAGTTTGAATCTCAGTTTTCTAGAAAATGCAATTTAAATACAACCAGTTACTGTTCATATAATTAAATTATTTGGTCAAAATTTGTAGAGCATTGGTTAGGCAAAGGAGTATATGGATAATTAGAGAATAATTTTATAAGACCAAAATAGTTGAGTTTACCTCATTTGGAGTTTCTATGAATTAGTTATACATTTTTAAAGTTATCAGCCTTTTTCTCTTGTAAAATAATGGAGTTAATAGATCATTTTCCAAAACTACTTCTCTGTTACAGAGACATATTTGAAACCTCTTTTAAAATAAATTTCACTTAAAATGAAAATTATCAAAACTGGTTTCATCCATTTTGGAGTTAAGATGAAATAGTTATGAATTTTACATGTTAAAGACATTTTCTAGTGTATAAATAAATTTAGTTTTCGATCATTTTCCACCAAATATATTTTCTGGGACAGTGGCATGTTTTAAACTAATTTTATAACAAATTTAATTTAAAATGAAAATTAACAAAATTGGTTTCACTGTTTTTGGAGTTGAAATGAATTAGTTATGCATTTTAGAATATATTCAATTTTTTAGTGTAGAAATTAATCATTTCGGAATTTCTATAAGCATTTAGTACTTTTTCTACCGGGGCTGAGCTAGCCCTAGTCACTGACCGGTGGGACCTATTGAACAGTGCCATTTTCATATAACTTTGATTTAAAATCGCGTACTAACGTGTGGGCCCGGCTCGTCGCAGGCACAAAACGGTGAACCAAGTTCACCGGTGCACAAGCACCGTGCAAAACACACTTAAAGTGTTCAGGCCCATCTGTCATTGGTACTAAGCCGGCTATTAATCAGCTAAACGTGATTTCCGACAAGATTGAGTCATTAAAGCTAATCATCGTTTTAACCATAATTGTCGCGCTACAGTGCGGTCGAAAAATCCGACAACGCAGAGGAGTTGAAACCGCGGCGTTGCCGCGCTCGTCGGCGGCGAGGGGAGCCCGGAGGGTGCCCGGACCATGGCAAAATGGAACTACAATAGCAGGGGCTACCTTTCAGTGGTGTCTTCGGTGGCGAAGAGGCACGGTGGTGTGCCGGCGGCGAAGTCGAGCGGAGGAGGCAGCCCGGGCGTTGTGGGAGCGGCAGCTGGGTGGTAGAGAGCTCTAGCGGGGCATTGGGGAAGCACGAGTTGGCCACGACGGTGCTTCCAGTGCCGTGAATCGAGCTGGGCTTCACCGCGTTGGACTCGGGGAAGAAAGGTTTGACTTCGGTCGGAATTTAATAGAAGCCAAATTCACGAAGATCCTACAATCTGATGAGGAAATTGATTGAGGGGCCGGGTTTTGTTACTAGCATTAAAGGACACACGATGACACACTTATGGGAGCAAGGGCTCACCGGAATGTACAAAGCCACGAAGGAGTGGTCATGGACGCGCGCTGGCGCCGTCGATGATCCTTCCGCATTCCGGGCACTACAAGCAGATACAAAGGATGGAATCAGCAGGGTTGGAGACAGTGTGCAAAGAGGAAACCGAGGGACAAAGTGGGTCGAAGCTTACCCAAGGAAAACGGCGTCTAGGGCGTCCTTCTCTCCCACAACCGGGAAAAGAAAGTGAGGGAAAAGAGGGGGATGGCGCCCATTTTGAGCGAGGAAGAGGACGGAGATGAACACGGCGTTACAAGGCGCAGCTTGGGGACTGGTCAACGAGGGCGGTAGCTCACGACGCCGCCGACAAACAAGGCGGCGAGTCACGGAAGCGCGTGGCGCCTGGCGACAATACCGAGCTGCCAAGACGGGAAGAAGACGATACGACCGGTGGGCCCGGCCGGTCAATGGCACAGCGAAAGGGTGAGTGCGGCTAGTTGGTTGGGTCGAACCGATTGGCTTAGGTCAGAATAGTGAACGGCTCGGGTCGGTGCAACAGTGCGAGCTCGAAGTTAAAATCAGATTTGACCAACTAGCAAGAAATTTGACTGAGGTTTAAAAATAGAAATAAAATTCTAAAAATTATGAAATAAATCAAATGTGTTCCTAGGACATCCTAGTGTTCATAAAAAATTATTAAACATCATTGTTCAATAATTATTTGCTTAGTTTAAATTCAAACTTGGAATATGTTATTGATTTGAGTTTGAATTTTCTTTGGGTCAAATTTAGTTCCAAAAATTTGGAACAAATTATATCTATTCATGATAAATATTCTAGTATTTTAATAAATTGTTTCCAGAGGATAATCGAATGTTTTTGTACTTGTTTTCTTTTGGAGCTTATATTTGAGTTGTAGGTTTAAACTTTAATTGAGATTTTCCAAGTGCAATAAATGTTGCAAATGTTTCCAAAAAGTCATGCATGCTGATAAGATGCGCATACTTATCAACCATGTTGAAAAGTTCGACAGTCGTTCATGGAGGATTCATTGCAATATCCTCCGTAAACCTTCGATTTCTTAATCCTGCTATAAAAGACTGAATAACAGATGAGTCTACAACCTCTGGAATAAAGTTACGGACCTGGCTGAACCTTTTTATGTACTAGCGAAGAGTCTCATTAGGTTCCTGCCTCATCTGATGAAGATCATCCTTCTTTCCAAAGCGGTCGTACGTCCCTTGAAAGTTGGTAATTAATAGGTCGTAGAGCTACTCCCAAGTGTAAATTGACCCAACGAGTAGGTTGAGAAACAAAGACCGGGCAGATCCTTCAAGGACCGTGGGCAAGTAGTTTTTTGTCACGTTGTCATTACCACTAGCAGCTTTGATGGCGGTAGTATAGATTTGGAGAAATTCTAATGGGTTTTGAGTCCCATTGAACTTCTCTATATTGGCTAGTCAGAACCTGTTCGGCCAGCGAATTGCTTGGAGACCTATCGAGAATGCTCGATAGCCCGTAATAGAGTCGTGGTGCCTTCTTTGAAAAGGAGCCAGATTGTAGTCGGTTGAGGACCGATTCCTCATATTAGCATACCGAGTATCTGGTATCCCAATCCGGTTGTGGACATTGGGAAAACGTCTTTGATCGACCACCTGGTTTAGGTGATGTCGAAGATCTCACAAGCCAAGTGGACGCACCTCTTGATGAGGGGGAGGAGTGGCTTCAAGAAAGAGTCGTCTTCCCTCGTGACTCCCTTGTCGAAATCTTCGAGGAGGCCTAGGTATTGATCGGTCCACCATCCGACCATATTGTCCTCTGCTGAGGGAGGACCGCTGGGAAGAAGTCATAGTGTGACTTTGCGAGTTTCTTTGCTCTCGGTACATTTCTGTACATTGCATGGTCTGTTAGAGGATCTCTGATACCTGCCCTACAAGTTGAACATAACCTAGAGTCTCTGCTACAGTAGGATCTGGGTTATTGAGAATGTCATGAACTCATTGCAGGTTTTGAATCATTACCGAAGGTCTTGGAGGATTCTCGCTAGCAAAAGGTGTTCGATGAGTCGAATTCCCCTCTGACCTTCCGGTTTATCATGTCCAACCCCTAATGTGCTGTGGGGTAGAAACATGCAAATTATCTGATCGACGTCCATCAGTTCGATCGCCTCCGCCATTTGGTGCTTGAGTGCTCACACCATTTCCACTAATAGGTGGTGGCGGGTTAAGCTGTGGAGGATTGTGCACATCATCTTGATTGGTATCTCCGATTGCATTAACTTCATGTAACACCCTGGCTATGCGAAAGCCATAATGTTACCTAAACCTCCAACACAAACAACAATACGATTTATGTCCAACACTTTTACAGCTACTAGCATTTATACTTCAACACACAAGAGAAAATACTATCATAATTGATCTAAATTTTAGCAACATAACAAAACTCTAAATGTACGATCATAATAATCCATTCAAGAGAAATACCATCAAGAATAAGTCTATTGAATATAAATCATTAACTAGATCAACCAAAACATAACGACAGACTATGACAATCATCAGGACACCATTTATTACAATACAAAACTCTCAATTGAAAGATAATAACAGGTTTATTAACTAATATATGAAATGAGTGAGTGTATCCATGTGACAACTCCCTCCCAAAGCATGCCGTCTTCAGAGTTTACCTAAAACAAATAAACTAACAAGAGTGAGTCCATGACTCAGCAAATACAATTGAATAATACGGAAAGTAATGGATCAAAAACATATCATCCACAATATACGAATACATGAGTGGAAAGAGAAGAATCTTATGCAAGTATGAAAATGCATGCTCTTCTCTTCTACTTATACCGATATAGCCAGTGAACACCCGTCGGTGTTCACTCAGGCCCGCATTATCCAAAATGCGGGGATCCAAGGCCCATATGAAGAATCTTTCAAACGGGGATCCAATTTGGCCATATTAGAATGATGGGTCTTATTTGCCCATATTGGAATGATGGGACTTCATTACCCACTCTTGTGGGTGAAACATGAACGAATGAATACATTGTAATGATAAACATACTCTCAAAGAAGCATGGAATAACCACCATGAAAGGAAACAATTAATATTGGAATTATTCACAATTCATAGAATTTAGCCATTAGATAAGCAACAATCACTTTGAACAAATAAACATTCAAGACAATTCCAATTGTACTTGCCTTTCGCGTTGCAATGCGTTAGTGAGGCAAAGAAGATGCCACTAATCCTGAAGTCTCTCCTCCTACACAGTTAAGTTACTTAAAATAAGAATAACATGGTAACATGACGCTACTCGCAACGCTCTACAACGCCTTCCCAAAACCCAAGATTTAACTATTTGATCTACTCAAATCAGACGACAAACTATCAGGAAACTACACTGGACAGTGGCCTTATAAATTACATAACGTTCGCTCTGTAAAATATAAAAATGCATTTTTAGATTCTCTGGAAAGATAACAAAATTATCTACAATAACCTAGGTGGCGAGATCCTCTAATTCTACCAACATCTAAGTCTAATATTCAGTTGAAAATCTAAAGTTATAATATGACAGATAGAATAAACAGTAGTACAAGAAAATTCATATCTTTCAAATGGCTGAACCAAAATTCATGATCTTTAACAATCTAGAAAGCTTAAGAAATTTTCTATGAAAGTCATGTTGGGATACATCCCTGAATCAGCCATTAGCACATCCTTATTTAATAAACCAAATGACTACTATAATTTGTCAGGATTTCTAGGCAGCAGTAAAGAAACTAACGTATCTCCCAAATCACAACTCCGAATTAGGTGATCTCAGAACCTATAGAAAGCTGAAGATAATCACCACAAATCAGTATGAGACCCTAACCTCCAATTCTGACTTGAACTACGCAAAACTGACGAGCAAACAGGGTACAGATTACTGATTCTAATCACAGCAGTAGCAACTATTCGCTAAACGACAACTACCATAGATCTAATTGAACTAGACAACGAGGAGATGAATTATTACCCTAGAAGACACATGTGAGCTCGTTGAAATCCTCACGTGGTGCTCCTCTCCACTTCCTTCTCCTCTCTTCCTTCCCAATGGCCGGCAACAGCAACAGTAGGGAGGATGGCGCCTGGGAGAGGAGGAGCAGCAGGGAGCGATGCTACTGTAGCATGACGGCCGCACTGTAGCAGGGTTGGTTACTGTAGCATATTTAGGGTTTCCCCTTTTGGGGCTTGGTGCTGTGGGCCAAGAGCCCATTGTAACATCCCAAATGTATAATTAGGGTTATTCAAGTATAATTATATGTGTAGAAATTAAAACTTTTTCTCACAACTTGAAAACCCCTAAAATCTCATGTAATTCTTGTCCAAGAGTTGTGTAATCCAAAAACACAAAGCTCTTGTTGACCAAAAGTCAAATTACTTTTTCCAATTATCTTAAATCTTGTGCCCAACAATTGGAAAGTATTTTCCTTGGTCCTAAAACCGATGTGGGACCCCTCTGAAAAATATCACAAGTTGTAAAACTAGTTTGATAAATTTTGGAGGTAAAACAATCCTTTAAACAACCTTAACGAATTTCCTGAGAAAAATGCATTGCATAATAACCTCTGGAAATTTTATGCAAGGTTAATCTCATTGTCAGCAAGCTCCAGTTAAAATTTCATCAAATTTGGAGTTCCTTTGCTATCTCAAATAATTCTGCTAAGCTTCAAGCTGTTAAAAACTAAATTTAAAAGCCTACTTTGTTCCTTGGGCTAGCCATATTCAAAGTGGTCCGGCCCAACCATGTCTGCACCTCGTGAGACCTCATCTCCACCTTGATCGGTCGTGGTAGTTGGATTTACATCCAACCGCCACGACCTCCTCCATGATTAACACCGCAAAGACCTCCCACCTCATGAGGTCATTGCCGTTGGATCGCTGATCCATGGTCATGACCTCCCTGTGGGTTAAACCTCAAGACCTCCTCGATTTGTTAAACCATCGCAATGAGGTCATCCCATTTGTTGAGGTCGTGGCCGTTGGATCAAATCCAACAGACCACGACCTCCTCCTCAACATACTCGATCAGGTCCTCCCATTTCACGTGAGGTCATAGCCCTTGGATCCAAGATCCATGGCCTCGACCTCCCTCACTGTAAACTAAGCAAACCTCCCACTCTAACCAAGGTCGTAGCCATTGGATCAAATCCAATGACTCCCGACCTCCCGTGCTATCAAGCACTCACAACCTCCCCATCTTTTGTCGTGCACCATTAGATTAAAATCTACGGTCCACGACCTCCTCCTTTGTCTTATGCGCATCAAACCTCCTCACAAGACGTGAGGTCGTAGCCCTTGGATTTAAATCCAAAGGCCATGACCTCCCTCGTGTTCTTATGTTCATGTGCGGTTAAGACCTCACAGAGGTCCGCACTGCTGGATGGAGATCCAACGCTTTGGACCTCTGTCTCATTTTCCCACGCTTGATACGCATTAAGGAGATCGTGAGGCCATGACCTCCCCATCCTTGATCGTGTGGCTGGGACCTCCTCCCAGTCCTTTGAGCGTAACGGTTCAAAAATGCCATCGGAGGGCCAGGACCTCTCCCAAGGCTTATCCAACGGTCATCAAGACCTCCCCTGTTCTTCTCCTACCTTGGTCACGCATGCGTGCTCTGAGCGGTGGAGTTAATGCGCCACCGCCATTGTGTCCTTTTCATCACTCTCACGACCGCATTTAATAATGCAGTCACCTTCCGCCTCTTTGGTCAGCACAGGCCTGTCACCCTGTCAACTTTACATCTTGTCCAATGTCCTAGACCGTGCCATGGGCCAAGCTCACCATGAGCTTAGCCAGTGGTCCATGACCTCCTGTGCCCAAGTATAAAGCCCCATTGGGTTCCTCCAGTAGCTTCTTTGGCACTCTTTCAAGTTCTAGCTTGCACCGGTGCCTTCTAAGCTTTGCTCTTCCATCGACCTCCATTCTTGGCGCCATTCTTTGGAGCTTGGAGCTCCTCGGTGGACAAGGGTCCTGGAGTTTTCCTCCTTTTCTCTCGAGCTCCATTTGTACCATCCTCCGGGACCAAGACCTAACTTCGCTTTGGTTTGGGCATTTCAGAGGTGGACAAAGAGGAGCTTGGAGCAGAGCTTTGGCCGTGGAGCAACCCCATCTTCTCCAACTCGGGCCATCACCATCCTCAACCTCCCCAAGATCTTAAGGACCTCCTGTAACTCCTGGTAGTCCTTTAGTTGTCGGCACCAGATGAATGAATGTCGCGGAGCTTAAGTTTTGGCACCGGCTTGAATGTCGCTGAGCTTCATTTTTGCTTTTCGGTTTTGGCCGTCTTTGGTCAATTTGCCCTCTCCGCTCGCCGGCGTTCAAAGCCGCCGTCGCCGTTGAGAGGAGGTCCACCGGGTGCGCAACGTTATTGTGCACTCGGTGGTACCATTGACCTCACCGGCGGGCTCTACATCGCCGGCGAGACCACTTCTTCACGCCGGATCTTTGTCGGACGTCCGAGCGTGTCATTGTCGCTTTAGGACAAAGCTTCACCATTTTAATGCGCTAATCATTTGCTCCCATCATTGTAATCAATGGGCGTCTTAACGCCTTAAATCCACCCTTTAATGCGTGCATTTAAGACCTCCGCAGCGGACCTCCTCGCTGTGTCGCCAAGCATTTATTCCATGTCCAGCGGCGTGCGCTGGCTGGTTCGACATCGAGACCTCCTCCGAGGAGATCCGGAGCGCCCAAGACCTCCCTTGCGCAATCGTGGCCGTCCTGGACCTCCTCGGAGGTCTGTGGACGTTAGGACCTCCTTAGGACCTCCCTAGGTTATCTCGGTGTTCATGACCTCCCGGGTAGATCTTGACCGTCAAGGTCCTCCTCGGACGATCTGAACCATCGAGGACCTCCCTTGGAACATCTGGACCGGCCCAGACCTCCCCTGTGAGGTCTTGACGATGTAGATCTTCCTCGGGAGATCTTGGTAGTTTAGATCTTCCTTTGGAAGATCTCACCGTTGAGGACCTCCCTTTAGATCTGGTCCGTCCGGACCTCCCTCATCGTTGTGGTCCGTTGGATTCTCCATCTACGCCACGGCCTCCCCTCGTCTCAAGACTTTGCGTTGCTAGGAGGTCCGGGACCTCTGGACCTCTGGCTGTGTCGTTGTTCACTGGGAGGTCTCGAACCGTTAGATCTATGATCTGTGGCTCACGTCCTCCCATGTCCTTATGGGTTTTAGAAATTCCAAGACATTCTTAATTATGAACTGAAATAAGGTATAAACTTTAGAATTTCGTATCTTTTTCATTTTAAATCCATTTGAGGTCATTCAAAGTATGTTGGCTCTGTCTTGGACTTGACTTTAATCCAAAAATGATTGTAAGTTGAGTTCAACTCCAGAGCACAGTTTGCCATTAGATTTTAAAACCAACTTTAAAATATACACTTAAATCAATGCTTAACTTGTAAAATACAAAACTAATGCTCTGTAGATTATTTTTGGGTGAGACCAACTTTGTTGGTTTCCTCTATTAATGAACTCACTGTGAAAATTAGTTTTGAGCATGTTGCTGTTAGGAAAATGAGGACTTGTGCATTATAATTTTGTTCAAGTTCTTGTTTTTGAAAGATTATAGAAAGTGCAATATAGCTCCAAATGAGGTGAACTCAATTGTGTTATTCATCTCATGAGGTGCTGGTTTTACAGTAAAAATTTCAGCTTCACTTCTGTTCTAGAAAATGTTGCCTCATAATTAAATTAGTGAATAGTGCAGTTTGGTATTTTAGGGGCTGAGCAGAATTGTTTTGCTCATAATTTTTGCATTGAGAATCCAAATCAATTGGTTCTTGTTGCAATTTTCCCTAAAAATCACCCTCTTGCTGCTGTAGAAAATTCAGAGAATTTGGAGTTCGTTTGTTGTGCGGTCTTTGTTGTTTTTCGTCGTTCTTATCGGTTCTTTCTCGCCTTTCCGTTAGGTTTCGACATTTGTGGTGATCCCGAGAGTGACCCTCCGCAACAAATTGACCAGCAACAGCAAGGCAAGCAGTTTGATCATTTCCATCATTGTCCCATTACTTTAAAGCTTAATATATCGTTTTACTTCTATGTATGCATGCTACTTTGTGTTAAATGTCGCTAGCACGCCTATAGTTGCATAATCTGAGGAATTGTTTATCCTCTACTACCATGAGCCTAGGTTATTTGCTGTGGTTTGGGCTCGTTGGATGAGCTCCTATCACTTAGTAGTTTCGATTTAAATTGCTTGACATGCTTAGTTTTCGGTAGAATGGGCGATCATCGACTTAGTCGATGGTCTTGATCACTCAAAACTGATTATTACTCCTATATGTCCAGCACTTGTGCTTTGATTAATTGTAAAATCAAAAACTGAAAATAAAAGATTGATTTAGACTTGGGCATATTGGATGGATGGCGTGGTTTTTGGATGTGGTGGTATGCCCAGGTCCCTAAGGACCGAGTACTTGGGTCACTAAGCCAGCGATTTTGCGTACTAACCACACGAGGGGCATATGGAACCCTCTTGACTAAGTACTTTGGGCGGTGTTAATTGGGGTCGCTCGGTTGGTGTGTTTTTAAAGATAAAATGTGTGTGTGATGTGGGAGGAGCATTAGCTTCGGGAAGGTTGTGTGATGTCTCCTTCTCCCGTGGGTTGTGCAACTCGAATTAGCATTGTCCATTGGAAATGTCCCGTAGGACTTAGCTGCGCTTAAGCACACCTAAGGTAGTGTGCTTAAAGGAAAGGCGGTCCGACGTGGGTATGCAGTGGTACACCTGCGCAGGATAAAACTATTCAATAGCCTCGCCCTAGGTTATGGACATGCTTGGTAAGGTCGTTCAAGACTAGACTACAACCTTTAATTAAAACTTGACATGGTTGGTATGAACGGGGAGTTCATGCTATTGTTGTGGTGACTTGGGTTGGTCACTTCCAGGTTGTTCTTGTTGTTGTTACCATGTTATTTATCTCGTCGTTATTTCAACAATTAAAAATACTTTATCAAATTGCTTTCAATCTACTATATTATTGCAAATGAAAACTTGCTTTGTGCTTAAATGAGTCCAAAGCCTCATCCACTTAAATAAAGCTTGCATATAGCTAAATTATAGTTCTGTTATCTTACACGTCAGACTTGCGAGTACAATAAACAATTTATTGTACTCATTTGCTTCGCTTAACAACTTTATTGCAGAGGAGGTAGAGCCCAAAGGGCTTTACTTTTGTGAGCTGTGCGGTGGTTGGGAGAGCGACTAGCTTGGCGGTCCGGTCAGTTGCCTTGTGGGCTAAAGGCACACTGGTTGGCTCTTATTTTGGGCCATCTTTATGGCACTTTTGCTTCCGCTGTTATCTTTGTAGTTTGTTGTTATTTGGCCAGAAGGCCCCTCTTTTGTAATAACCTATCCTTATTAATATTAACTTCTGGTTTGTTGCTTATGTACTATGTGTTGTATGGAATTGATACATTCTTTTGTTGTGAGGTATGTATACTGCATTCTGGGAAGTATACATCTCTCGAGACTGGGTTTATTTGGTTGATAATACTAGGGTCAATTGGATGACTAAGTATTATGAGCTTAATAAACGTCGGGGTCTCACACCCATGACCCAGGTTTTGAAGATTTTTTTAAAAAAAACCTTTTAACTATTTTTGTTTTCTCTCTAACGCGTTTCGGAGTATTACACCTCATGCCTCCAACAGTAGTCCTCCGACGAGCTCCCGTCATAACTAAGGGAGAGCCTTCCAGTGCTTTGGCAAGGAGCTTCCACGATGGGGAGCGGTCGGAGATTACCACCTTCGGTGGCCTTTGTGGTGGACTCGGCCTAATCCGGTGGATTGTCGATCGTTTGCTGAGTTTTATCATTCCCACTTGGCCTTCGACCGGTGGTAACTTCATTGACACTATCACCAGATGTCGGTTGGCCCCTGGAATACGTAGGAGCCGTTGGCGAATACTAGTCACCCATGGTTGTATCGAGAGTACATTGACCCTCTGATCGTAGCATTTGACTTTTGTCACCATTCTTGCCGGTCGAAAGAACTGGGCTTGTAAAGGCGTTTGGACATTCCGAACTCGTCAGAATGACTGATTCCTCTAGGAGCACCACGGATGGTGGCAGTGAATCCTCCTCTATCTGGTCGATCTCACTGGTCTAAGCGAGTAGCGAGCCGGCGATGAAAGAGGATAATGACAACATTGTGTCATGTTCCATAGCGTGGATGCATGCATCCATGTCAAGGTTGGAGTAGTCTGCCAAGTCGAACCAGTTTTCCTCGTCCCAGGTCCCTACCATAATTGCATGGGCGATGATGGAGCGAATGAAAGTGAATGAGGATTGCTTGAGCAAAGTAATCTTCAGAAACTCAACGCCTTTCTCCCCACGGACGGCGCCAGCTGTCGACGATCGAGTCGCTGATCTTACGAAAAGAAGAGGAAATTGGCTAAGAGTTCTTGGGTGATAATGGGATTTCTCTTTATTGCAATGAACTGGATCTTTACAGGGGGTGCCCTAGACAAGGCACTAGACTAGCCCTAATTGCACTTGGTGTATTAAATTGTTGTACTATTTCTCCAATAGTCTTTAGATCGCTAGATCTTGTGTTAAATTTGCTATTGTTGTGGTTGTAGATCGTGTCCTTCCTACCAGTTATCTTCTCTTTTAAATAACTAATGAAGTGGTGGCAGTTACTCCTGGAAGAGGCGCCCCTTGGAAGTGTCGCTTCTGGTCGGAGAAACGGTGGCAGTTGGTGAAAAATCAACTAACCAGTAGTTGATGTTAGTGGAAGATAAACCATATGATGGTTATTGTCAGTGACTTAGGGCCAAAAGCGTCGTGTGGTTTGGAGCAATTTAGACACATGTTCCGTTCATCACATGAAAGGGATGTACCTAGAACCGGGTCCAAGTGCTAGTTCAAAGCTCATACTGAGATCAAATATCCGGCTCGGGCAAGAGATCTGAGAACCTCTCCCACTGTGGTACCCATCAAGCGACCCTTAGGATTCTAACGACCATAGGGATCATTAGCCACTAGGTCTACGACCACATAAGTTATGTGGCTTTTTATTTAATTATTTTAGGAATTTAATCCTCGTCAAGTACCAAGATTTGTTTGAAGGCAAGTTGTACTTTTGACCATGTTGAACCCAGCTTTTCCGAAACTACTTTGATTCAATTATTGCTTGTTACTTCAATTACTTAATTCTTTAAATGTTTTGGATTTAGCTATTCACCCATTTGATTATATTCACTTTGCTCATTGTATTACCATGATATTTTGTCACCCTAGTTTGGATAATTATTAGTTGGTATTATCATAGCACCAACGTGGATTGGTTAGATACGAATAGTCTACTTAGCCATGCAACGGGTTATTGATATCATTTTGAGTTGCAAATCTAAACTTGATTAAGTGATTATGGAACTTCATGTAAAAAATGTGTGTTGTGTGCTGTTACTCGTTAATGGTAGCACTTAACCAATAGGGTGGGAAAGATTTAGATTGAGGCAAGTGAAAAGAATTATAATATGGCGGAACTTCGTGCTTGGGAAAGTACGAATCTTAGTAATTTGGTTAGAAATTGGGTAGTCTCATCTTAGTCAATTAAGCACTTAACTTTGTGCGCCATTGAACTGAGCCATAACTGTACGACCACATGCCTGGTATGGGACATGCCTAACTTAGTAAGCTACGGAATCTTAGCATTGATTACTCAAGCATGTAGGTTACACTGTGTGCTAGGGTGGAGGTGCGTACTACTGTGTTGGGTCACACTTATGAGTGGTTCGCATTCTCCAGGTCCAATGATGTGCGTCAAACCAAAACACTTCGTTAAGGTTGGTACGACGGTAAAACGCATCGGGAAGGTGTAATACCCCGAATAACTTTAGAGAGTGCAATAACATTAGAGAGGGAATCATGAGAAATAAAAGTGAAATTTTAGAATTTTTGGGAGAGTTTGGGACCTTGGGCTTGCAGCCCATGGCGACTTAGCCATGTGGGCTGGCCTTTAGTGGAGCTAAAGGGAGAGAGGGGGGGGGGAGGATGGCCTTCCCCTAAACCCTAGCTGCTCTTCCTACTCCTCCACCCAGCCACCCTATACCTGCTTGAACCCAACACCTTTTGATCCCTTTCATCCCCCTGGCACTACTCTCGGGCACCCAGCCTGGCTCCTCCTTTTCGGTTGCCAGCAGCTCCTTTGCCCACGCGCGCGCCCCCGGTTCTCCACGCCGCCACCACCCCTCCACCCGATGCGCCATCCCTCCTGCTTGTCCCAGCGCCGCTCCACTGGCTGCCGCCCTCTGAGCTGGATCTCATTGCATCTCCTCCCCTTCGATCCTTGTCACCATCGCCGTCTCCATGCGCGCCTAGCCATGGGCACGGCCAACGGTGAACAGCCGGCGGGCGCCTGCCCGGACAAGCTCCGGCTCGTGGAGACCATGCCCGAGCTGTCGTCCGGAGCCGGCAAGACCTCCAAGACCAACGCCGTCGTCCTCGGTGAGTCGATTGCCGCCGAGGAGCACGACCCCGTCTTCCCCAGCCCCGAGTTCTCCGCCAACGTCGGCCTCCCCGGCGTCGCGTCCCGCCTGTTCGACGAAATGCCCGAGCGTGACGCCGTCACTTGGAACGCGCTCCTTGGGTGTCTTGTCCTCCACGCGCGCCCGCCACCGCCGCGGGAGCCTTCTGCATTGTGTCCACGACCGCCACCCTCAACACCATGCTCAAGGCTGCGCCCGACGACAAGGCGCGCTCCCTTGCATAGATAGTCTTCTTTGGGGTTGTGGTTTTGAGGCTTGGTGTTTGGGTTTCCTCTTCCCGCACTCGATCTTCCCGCTTTCAGTTATTGTGTTTTCTTGCTTAGGCTGATTCAATTCTTCTTATGATTGATTTATTGTCTTGATGTGGGTTGAGGTTGCTTATGCATGAAGATTGATGGAGGTGGAGCCATCGCCAAGATTTTTGCTCTGCTGCCGTACTCTCTCCATTTCACCGAGCCTTCGCTGGAGGGCATCTCGCTGATGATAACTATGCTTAGATGGCGTGCCTACCAAATATCGAGTATTGGCATCTCTGTTGCATCGGTTCTTCTTAGTTCTATGTTTGGGTATGATATCTTCTGGTGTTCCTTTCACCTCATATAATCCATGAAAGTGTCATGATTGTGGTTGCTCGTGGTGATAACTCAGGGGAAATGATTCCGATGCTCCTAAGAATACCTCATTTCTTTTATCCATGGGGTGGCCACTTGGAGGTGATCGTTTCATGGTCTGATGGTAGTGGGGTTGCACAAGCTACCATTGAAGGCCACGTCCTGGTTATTGTCCTGTATTAGATTATTAGGTAAGGCATAAGATGACAACATATATGATCTTTTGTAAGCTTGCCTTTGATAATTTGATGCTTGGTTGATGCTCATGTTTGATGGTGGTGCCGTGGGTTGCTATTTGCTTTTGCATGAGGGGAAAGATGGTGGTGATTCGGCGGTGGCTAACACTGAGGTGGTGGTGAACCCCGGTGCTAGAGTGTTCCGCCTTTGGTCTTCTATCTCACGGTTGAGGCAAGTGCAAGTAGTATTAATGGGTAGTTATATTTCATTATTGATGATGATTGCTGCTTGATAATGTTGATGAGCTCGAATGCAATAATTGATTGATGATGCTTACTATTTGGTAATGTTGCTGAGCTTGAATGCCATAGGTTAATGACGATGCTTACTACATGGAAATATTTACATGTTGCTGCACGCTAATGGTTACATGATGATACGTACATATTACTGTGTTTATGGTGATGCTTGCATGATAATGGTTATATGTTGATGGCAAGAATGATGGGACAAGGTGAGCAATGAGGCTACCTTGGTAATGATGAATCATGATAATGATAATGGACATACGCATTTACATTTCTACATGTTCATTTCTGAACCTTGGGCTACGTGGTAGCCAACGACTGTTTCCTTGAGATCCCCATCCTGCATTGGATGGGCCTAGTCCCCACACTCGTGGAGTGTGGGCTTTGGGTCCCTGTGCCTAGAGGGCATAGGCTTAGGGCATGTATCGACGGATACATACTCGGCATTACCGTTAATTTCTAAGAAGTGAAGTATTTTGCATTCATGGCATATTCATTGCATTTCTGCATAAGAGATGGATTTGTGGTATATACTGTTGTGTTCATGATGGGAGTGTTTGGTCCCTTGACTGCTTATGACGCTACCATAAGATATGGATCTGTGGTATATAGTGTTGCGTTTATGATGGGATTGATTGTTCCCTATGACTGTTTATGATGCTATATTTGATTTACTATTGCACTTTGCTGAGTCGTGGACTCACACTTGCTGTGTTGTGCTTGCTAGGTACCTCTCGAGGCAGCGACATGCATGGGAAGGGGTAGACATGGTGCACGACACATAGAACACAAACCGCAATGAATAATCAAACGCAATTATCCACAATTCATATACTTGTTAATTACTTTAGTTTCGATTTTGTGACCACCCTTCGTGGTGGATGTTTTGTTTGTGATCATGGATGATCCCTTTTTGTTCTCATTCATTCGTTGATTGAGTTCATTTAACCCTCGTAGATATGCTGATCATTGATGCGTTAGTTGATTAGCATATTTTGGATGTCCTTTGATGATTCGTTTATGTTGGAGGATTTGATTGTGATTGATGCTGTATTAAATTGTTTGAACCTCCGGTATAGCCATCTATACAAAGGAGGTTCTGTCGGATTTTAGAGAAATGTCTTAGTTTTTATTGGTTAGAAAGTTAGTTTAGTAGCAGACCAGGCTCATGTTGAGTTTGATTGTTAGCGTTAGGTCATTCATGAATTAAAAGCTTGGTTGATGGTTGATATTATCAACCTTCATGATATGGTTGGATTAGCAATGGGTTAGTGAACTGCGTATAGACTCTTGATAGTATTATCGTAATCGACTCAATCTGATTAGATGTTTGAGATTGAATTGTTGACGAATTATGATTTAATTCTTGTATCCATACTTCTAGATACTGAACTTTTTAGGTTACTATCTGAAAGTTGGTTGAAATTATTCTGTATTGTTGTTGTATGTTAGTCTTTTAGGTAACATCTTGGCTTCCGCATAGCCAGGGTATTACAGAAGGTCAATGGTCAAGGTGAAGTTTTAAAAAGGTTTTGTTATGATTGGTTCTAGGTACACTAGTTATATCTTGTGGGTAAAGTATACAAGCCTCTGTAGAGTGTTAATTAATCTATTCAAATAGTCGTGTCTGTCATCATGGATATGCTCTGGGATTTCACACGAGGGGTAGATTTTCATAAAAACAATTGAGAAGGAATAGTTGTGTGGTTAAACTCATATGGCTGTGTGAAAGAAAAATGATTAGCCTTTGTGTTCTTTGTGAAAATAATTATTAAACTATTATTGTTTATTCGTTTTAAATTACGCTTTCAATCTATTATTTGTATTCAATCGCAAGTGTTGCCTTTTTTTGCAAAATAACCATAGAAGTCATTTCTTTTGGAATAAGCCATCATCTATAATTGCATTATGTGGTACAACTAGTTGAGTACTCGGAGTACTCATTCTTGCTGCAATCATTCAGCTAAAGTGGAGGAGTCATCGTCTGCTTTCGAGGAGGAGTTTTACAAGGATGGTGACTCGACCATAAGGTCACAACCGTTATTTATTAATCAAATTAGTCGTTTATTCTTTTATTCGTCATGTGTGGAATGATATTCATATATGTTGAGACTATGTGCACTAGCGTGATTCTGGACTAGTGCATTATACACAGAGGGTCCAAATTTACATATTTGGGTCCCGACATGGAGCTAGAATGAAAGTTCAGGGACTATCTATGCAATCAAGGGATGGTCATTTTGAAGCGTTTTCAACAAACTAAAACTACTACTTTTACCAAAGAATTACACAAATATAGGAGGGGCTGTCAGGACTCAGATTTACACATCTGAAACTCTCTGTGTATTCTGAGCTAGTCCTAGATCAGTATCTAGCTCACACAGGGAAACGTCAACAAAATACCATCCATTTATCGATTTAACTAGAAAGATCTCAAAATAACAAATAGTGATAATAACTGGACCTTAAGGTCAATGTTTACGTAACTTGCCACGTAGGGCTAAAGTAGCAAATAAACTCTTGCAGTGGAACAGAAAACTTGGAAAAGCCAATCAACATGCCCACAGGCAATCGGGTGGAGAACGCATCCAAATTCGCAAAACATTCAAAGAACTCTTTGTAGAACTCTTGAGCAACTTGACTTTCTTTAGCAAGTCGTAGGGAATAGTATAAAATTAATATTCATGCAAAGCTTTAACAAAGGAATAGATGTATGGTTATTTTGCAAAAAGCATATATTGACAGTAAATACGGTAAATAGATTGCAAAACATAATTTAAAAGACGATAAGTAAATAAGTAAACAATTTCTTTGAAAATAACCAACAAAAATCCCATTCACTTCCCAACCAAACCACCAAGTGAACATCTGATCTACCGAGCGAACATTATATTCACCAAGTGAACTCCCCATTCATCTTTGACACAGACCACCAAGTGAATTCCCCATCCACCAAGCAGACATCATATTCACTAAGTGAACTTTCCATACACACTCTCGCACATTTTTATAAAAACTCTACCTCTCGTGTGAAATCCCCGAGCATTTTCCAAAACCGGGGACACAACTATTTAAACAGTTTAAACTCTGTAGAGGTTGTACAGCTTTACCCACAAGAGATAAATCAACTTATAATGTCATAGCACACTTCCATAGGTATGCTACTAAGTGATCATCACAAGGCCTCTATAAAGCTCCTTCTTAACCCAATTATATATGCTAAGGTTTCAACAATGAATGTCTTTCCGACCAGACAGGACCCCCCTCTTGCGCCATTGTGATTATACGTCCATCCCATAACTCATGCTTCCAAGATAGAACTGAAATTAAGGTATTTCTAATTATTTAGCCAGGTCCATCCCATACTGAATAAGTGGTTGTACGATATGACTCAGTTCAATGGCGCACAAAATTAAGTCCTCGATAATTACTCAAGCGAGTCTACCACAACCCACAATGTGCTATTTTGTTAATTTGAGTTCAATGGCGCGCACCCTTTACTGCACGATCACTCGTTTGAGCGGAAATTATTTTGTTCAACCAAGACCAATGACATACCCTGTCATGGCACACAAATATTAACAACAGTGGCAACCCGCCATAATTCCATATCTCATTAAGTCAAATTAACATTATTGAACTTGTTACATGAACCCATCGCATAACAAAGCATGACTAAGCATTTCTACGATTCCCAGGTTGGTGATACAAATAAGTCCAACTAATAATAAATATCCTATTATGACAAATGATTCATGATATTCAAATAATCAATGGAGACATAATGACAAATAGGTGATTAACTATTCCCAAAAGTAGTTGGTTGATATAAAGATAGCATGCAATTTAATATAAAACAAGATATGTTTGAAAATATAGGTTCAATATGATCAATGGATTATTACTTGCCTTGGCTTTGCTCAGTTACCACACTTGGATCTTCAAAACTTGCTTCTGCTCATACTCCTTGAAATAGATCGTCTAAACGAGAGAGAAAACAACAGGCGAAGCATAAATAAATCCGAAAGATAAAAAATACAAAAACAACAAAACCAACTCGAAAAGAAAGAGCACTATTTTAGATGAATTTATAAACTTGGACAGACTGAATCAGAGTTCGGGCGAAGGAGAATGGACTATCGGAAGACTTACCGGAAGTGGAAAAAGAGAAAGAAAAGAATATTCTCGGGAATATTTCTTCGACAGAAAAAGAAATTGATACAGACAAGTGGGGCCCACTCATAAGTGAAAGAATAGACAGAGAGATTGACAGGTGGGGCCGAGCTGATAGATAGAGAAAGAAAGAAATAGAGAGAGGCTACCATATGGGACCACATGGCAGAGAGAGAGAACATAGGAGTGAGGCCGCGGCACTGGGCAAGCGACAGCAACGGTGAATGGCAGTGAGAGAGTGGAAGTGATGGGCAAAAATGGTACCCTGATGACATGGCGAAGGCTTGGGAAGCGATAGTGCGGTGAAAGTGGCAATAACTCGACAGTGGTGGAATGGGTGGCTCGGGCTCACGGCGACAACGGCGGCTCGGTAGTGCCCTGAGGAAACGGAGGCGAGCACGGGGTTGGTGGCAGCACGGGAATCACAATGGGAAGCTTGAGGTGGCCGAAGGACGACAAAAATGGCGGTGTGACGATGATCGGCGCGGGAGAAGAAGGGTGATGGCGGCGGGGCACCTTGACGACAGAGAGAGCAAAAGAAAGGAGGGGATCGGAAGAGGATGGCGAGAAAGAGTAGGTGACAAGCATGGGGATGGCAAGGGACTCATCGGTGGAGAGATTAAGGATGGAGGCAGCGGCCGTACTTGAGGACGAAGGAGGCGACGGTGACTCGGGGTCGCACGGGCGAAGAGAAGGCAAGCACCACGTAGAACGTGGCAAGCCGAATCCGACGGCCTTGATGACACGGACGGAGGAGCACAGATGGTGAGGAAAATTGGCAAGGAAGAGCTTGAGCAGCGACGGCTTTTTCAGCGGAATCTGGTGAAACGGCGACGATTTCGGTGATAGTGATTTGGGGATTCGGGAGAGGAGGACAAGGGCGGAAAAAGTGAAGCGGGAGCGGTGCTTAAACAGGACCGGGATGGGAGAGTTAAAGATGAGGAAAGTGACACTATTGTGAGGCAAACAGACTCGATGTCCAGTTTAAAGATGACGATGAGGATGCTAATTGGCGGGGACCACTGGTTAGCAGTAGTGGCGCAAAGAGGCGAGGTGGACTACTGGGCTACAGCGCGAAAAGAAGAAAGGCTAGGGCGAAGCGGGCTATGTGCGGGAGGGAAAAAGAGAAGTAGGCCAGAGGAAAAATAAATTGAGCCCAAAGGAAAATCCGGAAAATAAAAGACTTTCTGAATTTCAGAAATTGAACTAAATAAAACCGAGCTCAAAGAAATAGCCAATAGACTCCAAAAATTCCTAGAAAATTCCAGAAAATACTCTGGAACTCAAGAAACCCAAATAAAATAGTTTAAAATTTAATTAAAGTTTATTTTATTCACATTAAATTATTTTGATTTCTAAAAATTCAATTTAAGCTTTGACTTAACCAAGAAAATTCAAATGTTTATTTTTATTTTTAAATGCTTCAAACGAACTCTATATTTGGGATGTTACAAATCTACCCCCTTAAACAGAATCTCATTCTTGAGATTCGGACTGACTAAAGAATAGGTTCAAAATTCAACCTTGCTCACTCTTCCAAGCAGATTTCTCTTATGAGTGAAAGAAAACTGCAACTGACACAAAACTGACCAGAGACTTACCCAAAATGATGTTCTAAATAGATTGAACTTCTTCTGCAGTGATGTGATTTAGTCGTCCTCTTGCTGACGACGCCGAAATCCTGACAGGTTGACTTGGAGTCTGATGCATTCCTCTTCTTGCTCCTGACAAAGAAGTCCTGGCTGACGTAGCTCCCAAATTGAAAGGAATTGGCGTCGGCGCTTGCTTTCGCGGACACTTATTAGCATAATGACCTATCTCATAGTAGTTGAAACATGTAACTCTTGTAGCTGGATTGTTGGTCTTCTGAGTTTGATGATTGTTGTTGTTATTGACACTGTGAGATCCTGAGATTACTGATTGAGATGCTAGTGCAGGGGTTCTGAATATAGCAGAAGAGTTATTGAAATGAACATGCTATTGTGTATTGGTTCTGGCTCTCTACAGATGATTCTAATGAACTCCATGTTGTATCATCTTCCTCTTGCGAGATTCTTTTAACTCATGACATGAATCTTCTATGAGTACGGCTTTACCAACCATATGCTGAAAATCCACGTAGTTATTACCGACAACTTGCACATTTAGATTGGGATTAAGTCCACGCTTGAATCACTTTCTAACGTGCATTGTCTGTAGCAACATCTTCTAGAGCATAACGAGAAAGTTGAATAAACTTGTTGAGATACTCACTTAAGGACATGTTTCCTTACTGTAGATCATGAAATTCATTCTTCTTTATTACCACTATATCATCGGGAACATGCGCTTGATGAAAGCTACTGAAAATTTTACCCAAGTAATAGCTTATGAATTCTCATGGGCTATACTGTAATTCTCCTAGCATTCTACAGCTGTACCTTCCAATTGATGTGAGGCATAAAGAACTTTCTCACCATCATTGCATTGGGCAATGGCGAGTTTTTTCTTAACGGATCGAAGTCAATCTTTTACTTCCAAAGGTTCTAACAAATGAGAAAATGTAGGCAATAGGGGGGGGGGGGGGTCTGTGATGCAAGTAGTCCTACTTGCTTTAGTTTCCGTTACTTTCATCTGTATGTACTTGGGGTTCAACATGTGGGCGGATGGTAAATAGTAGTAGCTGCACCCTTGCCCGCTCAAGTTCTAATGTTAGTAGTGGCTCGGGTGCCTGTCTCCTTCTGTAGCGAATGTCAATGTCAGAACTCTTAAAGAAATTTTGAAGTGAGGAAAAAAAATTGCATGTTTTCTATTCTTATTGGTGGGCTGCTGGGAGTGCTTCGTAAGAAACACTGAAATGACAGTATCTATGAGTTGTTGATCTAGTAACATGCTTTATTCCCATGTTAATTGAGATGATTAAGCTAGTAGTACTTTGTATCTATATATATCTACAAACAACCGGTGGTATTCAAGGTACCTCCTTCATTTAGAAGGTCTAGAAAATACAAACAATTGGTGCTATTCAAGATACCATCTTCGCTTTGAAGGTCTAGAAAATCCACAATAATCCTTAAATCATAAAAAAATTCGTAGAAAATATCTCATTAATCGAAAAAAGAAGAAGATTTACACCACTTATTTTGGTGGGGCCAGATTATAACTGTGCAGATTAATCATGTATAGATATTACAACTACTACAATTCTATAATACAACTCTATTTTTGAAAGGCAATAAAATTATGTAACAAATACAATATGCTACAATATCCAACCATGCAATTGCACGGGAAATTCCGTTAGTTATCGTAAACAGTGTGTTTCACACTAGATATGAACCATACATTACTCTTCGTAATATTAACCCTTTTTAGGTAGGGTTAAAAGTTAACAGTCTGCAGGAGTACGTAACATTCGTAGGTTTAACCCCGTCCACTTTCAGTAATTTTATCCGAAAATTTGAACTAATCTTAAACTTGTTCAGTGCATACACGTTCGCTCCCTCCTTTCTATCTGGATGGCCACACGCTGCATTCCGACTTCACTAGCATGCGGGTCGTTGCCCCGAGCCCCGCGACCGTGAAACGCCGTCACGGCCAGTCGCGATCCCACCGTTGACGACACCCAGCCGAGCGATCCTGACCGTGCAGATCCTAACGGGCGGAGGCGTCAGGTAACGCCCGCATCCCGCCTTTGGCTCCCAACCATTTATGTCTGCAGGGTCGCCCCTTCCATTTCGGTTTCCTCTCAAAGAAAAACTACTTCCAGCACACGGACAGGAAAAACCAAAATAAATTACCAAGAAGAACAAGGGAGAGAGGGAGGTGAAGGGTGGGTAAATAAACCGTCATCTCATTGTAAGTCCTTGTAAGTATCGTAATCTTGGTTTCTTTTTCTTTTTTTGTTTGGTTTGCTTTTGAAACGTAGTGTATCCTTGCTCTTGGATTTCATACATCGATTGAGCAGGTTCTTGATTTGTCTCTCCATTTCCATGTCGGTTCTATTTTCTCTTTTCTCAAATTTGTGTTTATAGCTGTGTCAATTTTCTTTGAGCAGAAGAATTTCTCGGAATGCGATGTTGCTGTTATTCATATCACGTTGTTTTCTTCTGAATAAATTCATTATGTTGATCTCAGTCCGAGTTTTCTTGCATGTGATTTACTAGCCTTTGCGATTTTGTTGTGTTTTGTGACAAGTCGGGGAGGGGGATGATGTCCGAAAGCGAGGAGCACGGCTCGCTCCTAGAGAAGATCAACGAGAAGATCCATGAGTACAAGGGCTCCTCCTCCTCCTCGTCGGACTCCGAGGACGACAAGCCTCAGAAATCCAAGAAGAGGAGGTTGTTCGGTAGGACGCATCCGCTGCATCACGTCCTTGGCGGAGGCAAAGGTATATACACGAAATGATGAATATTGCCCAAAAAAAATTCCCACCAGAAATGCTTTGCTCAAAAAAGAGATTGGGAAGCATTAATGGACAGATCAAGAACCATGGAATGCTTATGAAGATAGATTAAGAAAATGAACAAATTATGCCTATTCGGGTGACAGATTGAATACTGGATATCAGTTTATGGCACAAACAATTGAACCAGAAAAGTGTGTATATAATGTAATATTATCGCTGGTGCATGTGATTTTTTTTTTTTTGTTAGCATCGATGTGCGAGTTGATGATGACAATGGTGACCATGACAGTGACACCTAATTGTGTTCTTCAGGTGCTGATCTTGTGCTGTGGAGGAACAAGCAGACGTCTGGGAGCATTCTGGCAGGGGTGACTGTGATCTGGCTGCTGTTCGAGGGCATTGGTTACCACCTCCTGACCTTCCTCTGCCACACGCTCATCGTCTTCCTCACCGTCTGCTTCGTCTGGTCCAACGCTAAATCCTTCATCAACAGGTCGCACAATACTTCTTTCAGTTCCCTTACTGTCTTGTTCAGTGCCTACAGGCAATATGATCGTCATTTCTAGGCTAGTAGAATATCTTATTGGAAGGACAGTCTGTCAAAGTGTCCCTAGCCCTTGATACTGAATTTTAATCTCAGACCGTACAGATCCACCACTTTACTTACTGTTTTTCGTTGAAGAATTGAAGACTGATCATATTACGAACCTCTATGGTCTGAGAACAACATTTATTGTTTGATACATGAGTTATCAATTTACTAAATTGTTTTTTCATATTTCAGATGCACAGCTATCTATGCTATGCAAAAGTAATGTTATCTGAAGTAGTGACAATTAGCCAAAATTAGTGGACCGATCAAATAAAAGTCGCCTGTGTAGCTTTGTGCACTTCTTTATGTCCATTTCTGTCGTCATATCGCCATTTGACTTGCTCTATTAATGCTTAATTGAATCTAGTTGCTGCATTCCTGCCATTTATTCTGGAGATGGCATGGTGCCATTATGTAGTTTCCTACGCAATGCACAATTTTAGAGCTTATTATACACCTTAATATTCATTTTTATTTGTTTGGGAAAGCTTCTATACTATCCCAAATGCAAAGAAATATCAATTTTAAAAGATCTTTAATTGTGATTTGGTGACTGGAGACAATAAAATAACCAATTCATCTAACTAGAAGTTAACCCGCGCCAAATGGCGCGGGTGATATTGTTTTATGCTGGGTTAGATGGTATATCATAAATAAAATAGAGCATGCTTTTGTCAAACAGATAATTCCGTAAGGTTTTGTAGATCAAGGAAAAAGAGGCAATAGTCTAACACAATAAACGGACCACTGTTGTGTACTTTTCTCCTGGGGGGGGGCTAAACTCAGAATATGGCATGGAAGCATGATCAGAAGAATAGTCAGGGTCTATTGCACCCATTTTTCTGCTCTTGGTTCCATCGTGCGTGGAAGCAGTATCACCCAAAAGAAAGCAACATTCTAGCCACATTAGAAGTATATCGGAGTTCAAAAAGGGGTGAAAACAAAAGCAGATATAAGAACTAAATGTTGGTGGTAAGCAAGCACCTTGCAGCAATTCCAGAAAGGATATCATTTCCAAAAGGGACCTCAAGCTTCATAAATCGTCCACTGAAATGCTGAAATCCCTTCTTAGTTACTTATGGTTTGGGGGTGGGGGTGGGGGGGCAAGACAACTGGTAGGGGGCAAAAGTAGGGAAAAGCGTACTTCCGTAGGAGCATTTGGTTGGATCATTTGATACACATACGTAATAGATGCGCAAAACAATTCCACCCCTGTGGCTTATAATTGTTTTTATGAAATCCAGTTTAGCAAAGTTGTGAGGACGGCATGTACTTTTTGAACTATTTGGTCTAACAGAATCTAAGGAAAGATGGGATAGGAAAAACATATAGTGGGATAATAAAAAAGGGAAACCATGTAAAATGCAAGCAAAAGCATCTAAAAAACAGAGAATGTATACCAATCTTAATTCATAAAAGGACTCTAAGGTCATCCATGGAACATATAACTATTTGGTCTAGTAGGAGCCAAGGAAAGCTAGGGAAAAAACATATGATGGGATATTAGACAGCGAAATAATACAGAATGACAGCAAGGCATCAGCTCTAAAGTGGAAGCAAAACTATCTCTGACAAAGAAGGGAATGTATAGCCGTATTAAATCCTAAAATAACAATGGGATCGTTCACTAAACAGTTAATTAAAAGCACCTAGGCAGAAGAAAAGATCATAATCAGTCATGATAAGCGAGGCAGCAGAGGAAACAAAGCCCAACAGCAGCCAGAGAATGTATAGCAGGACTAATTCCTAAAATAACAATGAGATCGTTCACGAAACAGTTAACTAAAAGCATCTAGGTAGACTAAAAGATCATAATCAGCCATGATAAGTGAGGCAGCAGAGGACACAAAGATCGGCAGCAGCAATTAGGAAGGAAACAGAGGGCAAATAAGAGAAGCTACAGGGAGGGTCAAGAAAGGCAACCATCCAATACGAAAAGGATATACATAGAAGCACATGAAACGACATAGTAAGCAAGGTAGCAAAGCAAAAACCTCAGCATTATCTCAGAGAAGTTCAGGCAGACGTTCTGAAGGGAGGTCAACCAATAAACGAACAAAAACCAAACAAATAACCTACAAAGCAGACGAACAAAGTAATAAGCACGATCTGACGGGCAATGTAACCAAGGAACACGAAGAAATGAAGACTAAAGTTTGCCCTTGTGATATGAGTTGCCATCCCTTCATTGCTTACAGTACCCCAAACATCCGACTGTATGTCAAGAAAGGCAACCATCCAATACGAAAATGATATACATAGAAGCACATGAAACAACATAGTAAGCAAGGTAGCAGTGCACAAACAAACCTCAGCATTATCTCGGAGAAGTTCAGCCACACGTTCTGAAGGGAGATCAACCAATAAACGAACAGAGACCAAACAAATAACCTGCAAAGCAGATGAACAAAGTAATAAGCATGATCAGACAGGCAATGTAACCAAGGAACACGAAGAACCGAAGACTAAAGTTTGCCCTTGTGATATGAATTAGCATCCCTTCATCGCTTACAATACCCCAAATATCCGGCTGTATCACAAGAAAGGCAATCATCCAATACGAAAAGGATATACATAGAAGCACATGAAATGACGTAGTAAGGAAGGTAGCCGAGCACAAACCTCAGAAATCTCAGAGTAGTTCGGCCTGACGTTCTGTAGGGAGATCAACCAAGAAACGAACAGAGACCAAACAGATAACCTGAAAGCAGATGAACAAAGTAATCAGCACGATCAGACAGGCAATGTAACCAAGGAACACGAAGAACCGAAGATTAAAGTTTGCCCCTGTGATATGAGCTACCATCCCTTCATTGCTTACAGTACCCCAAACATCCGACCGTATTTTCCAACTAAAATGGGAAATGATTACCGAAATTGCATTGCACATCCAGAATAGATCCAAGAAAACAAGGATCCCAGGCAGATACCAGACATGTTCCTCCTTTCCCAGGGACATCGCAAGGAAAGCGAAAACCAAGGTTTGCTTCCCACAATTATGGCATGCATCAGTTTGTGAAATCAATAGCAAAGTGAACGACCTGACCAGGTACAACACTCGCTGCTACAACCGGATGGACTGTTTTACCACCAGTAGAAACCTCTGTCAAGGAGGTGTGGAAGAGTTGAAGACCCATTTTGCAAAATCTTGGAACTTGTCTGGCTCAATTCTCACCCCAAAAGCAAAGTTAGCCTGTAACAATCCATACCAAAAGCAACACAATTTGCAAAGCTACGGCTTGCACATGCATCTTGTTGGGGCCGTAGAACCACAATGAATCAATGATCTCCACAGTTCTGCATGATTCAACAAATTAATCAGCATACACTCTCTATTCCATACTCCAGAACCAAATCTCTACAAAGCTAGCATACGCATTTTGCAACCCCGCCATCCCAGCCTCCCAAAAACCCTCACAAAGTGACATCCATCCTCCCCGCACCGCAGCAGCGCAAAAAAACCTCAGCCACGGATGTGGCAGATCTCGACCCCCCGAGAGCTCGGCGCAGAAGGCACAGGAGACAAGAGCGAGCATGCACCTTGAGCCGGCGAGGCCACGGTGCGGCCGCCAAGCGCGTCCGCCACAGCTCGGCGCGCAAGGCGGGCAAGAGGACCCGCTGGGACGACGGGGAAGCGGTGGAGGTGACGAAGCGGTGGGGGAGGGGGAGGAGGGCCTCGACCATGTGCTCTGCTCCAGCCCGCTTCGCTCCGAGAGGGGGACGGGGCCGACAAATCCAGCGTACATCGCTAGATCGTCGCAGCCACAGATGTATTCAGCACCGGTTCCGGGAGCATCTGAGGCGGCGCACGCAGGGGAAGTATGGGGCGCTCGTCGACTCGTGCCGCCGCCTTCCTTGGTTGTGGGAACTGGGAAAGGAGGGAGGAGGCTGTGGCCATGAGGTGGAGATTGGGTGGACGGGTATTCGTGTGGATGGGGAAAAGGCAGGCGCACAGAGCAAGGGCACGACTCGACCCTTCGCGACGCGAACCACAGGGGTGCTCGGACGACGCGCAAACACGGACCCGTGATCGAGCGGCCAACGCCCGGACGACGCCCGGACGGCGACGCGGACGGCCACGGACGCCAGCGCGCATGATCGGACGGGCGGAGACCGACCAGACGCGGATCAGACGGCTGCCGTCTTCCGGGCGACGTGGACGTGTGGATGGGAGCGCTTTCCACCAAGAGATAGTTTTAGTAATTATATGGACTCTTGATCTAAAAATTGATCACCTGCAGCTTGTACCAAAAAATGTCTGGTTTTTATCTTTGAGATTATATTATGTTTTGGGAGGTGATATCATCTTCGGATTTTTCAGGTCTCCTCCAAAGTTCCCAGATGTCATTCTATCTGAAGTCCAATGCCTGAAGTTAGCTCATATTCTGAGGAAAGAAATCAATGAAGCTTTCTTGACATTGCGCAATGTTGCTTCCGGGAAAGACCTGAAAACATATCTGACGGTAAGTTGAGTGCTACCATCTTTTTTTTTCTTTTCCATTCTTTCTGTTGCAAGTAATTTGGCGCCCAATGTCTTACTGGAGCATTTTTTTTTTTGCAGTCAATTGCAGTCCTCTGGTTCATTTCTATAATTGGGAGCTGCTTCAGCTTCTTGACTGTGTCTTACACTAGTAAGCCCCTTATCTACTTTCTCTTTTGCTTCAGCTGCAAATTAGTTCATAGTAGTGTCTTCTAAAATGTGTGATGTATCTTACTGACTTAATCTGAATACAACTCGAAGGTTTCCTGTTTACATACAGCAATACTGTGTGATTACGTTTGTACTTACATTTCTATGATTGCTTCACTCTTCGAAAATTCAAGAACTTGATCCATGAATATGTGCATAGGTACTGAACAGTATAAACACAATCACATGCGAATGCACAGCAGCTTCGTCTGAAAATATGTACTGGTAGACTATTTGCTTCCATCACATCAAATGCTAAAATGGAATTTACAACAATAGCTTCCCCTTTTCATTTAGAATGATAGAATACATGAAAGAAAATTCTACTTTTGTGTTTTTTCTTCCGAAGCACACGTGCAGGGAGGGCAAACCAATAATGGGATGAAATTGTCTCAATGCAGACCATTCAAATGATAATTTTTGTCAAATAACAAACTGCAGTATACTAGAATATTGAACTCCATAATTAGTTAATGTGAAATATTGAAATGCTAAGATCTAACATTTGTATATCTCCTCTATGGATAATCTGGAAAACTGAAAAGGTGGTTGTAGCAATATGTGGTTCAAATGTGTGCTTACAGACTGTTTGCTTGCATTACATAAAAAATGTTAAATTCAGAAACGTGTAACATAATATACACATCCAAGATTATTTGTGCGTATAAGATCATCAAATCAAGAGATTAAATATGGAATCCTATTTCTCATTTGTCTTTCGAGATACACTGAATTCGATGCCTGTTTTAGTTTTCCTGATGGCATACACGCTGCCCATGCTGTATGAGCAATACGAAGATCAAGTGGACGTTGTGGGCGAGAAGGCCCTGATTGAGATCAAGAAGCAATATGCAGTGCTCGATGCGAAGCTTCTCTCGAAGATCCCAATGTTATCCGACAAGAAACAGCATTGACGTGATGCTTTGAAGCCCGAAGCCCTCTCATTTTGGTTTCCTCTTGCCATCATCTAGCAATCTTTGAGATGACTTATAGATCTTATTTCGATTCTTAAGCATCGGAAAAGTCAATTTTCCGAGTCCTAGAACAGAACACCGTCGACGGTCACACGGAGTAGTTGCTCCTGCTTGTCAGTTTCCGTTCATATTTCGAGTTTTGTTTGGTCACAAGATACATATGCCAGACCAATTTATATGATTATTTGCTATATATATGTATTATTCGATCCTTCCTTTCTGATTCCGAACTATTTGGGCCATTCTGATTGGCAGCTCAATTCAATTGGGTCCCTCATGTTTGTTTTCTTTTTTTAGGGGAAGTTATGAGCTTTCATTAACTAGAAAATTCTTCGATATAATCAGCACTTAGGCTGTGAACTAGAAACTGCGGGCAGGAGAGCAACCAAACCTGCGAGTCCCGCCTAGCTGTGTACAAGCGTACTTAGCTGTAACAGCTCAATTTTGTGTTCTTTGAAACTTGATTGACTTTTTGAGGATTTTCAAAAACTTTTGTTGCATTTTGTGAAATTAAAAAAACTTGATTGCATTTCAAAAGTCAAATCAAAATCCTAGCCTAAATTGGAATTGATAAAAATCTACAAGAAATTTTAAGTGCCAAAATCCCTCTGAATTTGAATTCAAATTCATCTCAAGAAATTTTCAAACAATTTCAAATCCTTTCTTCCCTCCTTTTCCCCCCTCAGGACGAAACCCTCCCGGCCGGCCCAGCCTCTCTTCTCTTCCCCTCAGCCCTCTCCCTCACGTCGAGTTGCTGCCCGGTGGTCCCTGGCACCACCTATCAGTGCCCCGCACAGTTTATCTTCCTCGACCGCTCGCCAGCACCGCTCGCTCTCTCTCTTCCCTCTGTACTCCATCAAAGCCACACTCGAGTGCATTGGCACGGCAGACCTTGAGTGCCACCCTCCCCGCCACGACCTTGTCACATCAAACCGCCAACTCGCCGGCCCCCTTAATGCACGCTATCTCGCGAGAAAACGCTGCTCGACCGTGACATTTCCGTCACTGTCTCGCATCTCCGCTGCTATAAAATCCCTCCCGATCTCGTCTCCATGTGTGCCTCACTCTCCTCTGCCGTTTACCCTCATCCGCTTTCTCTCTCACTCGCCCACTCGCCAGGAAGAAGCCAAGGACCGAGCTCTAGATCCGTCAACTGCCCTCGTCGTCACCACCCTGTTGAGCCCCGACCTTGAAGGTCATGCCCCTCGCCATCACCTCACTCTCCTCTTGTTGATGCTCCTCTCCTTTTTCTAGTTGGACCACCACAGCGCTAGAGCCCTTTCGTCCTCGCCGTCGGCACAGTGTGGGACCGAGCCCCTTCTTCCCCTTCTCGTCTCTGGTAAGCTCCTTCCTCATTTCTTCGTGTCTCATCGTGTTCCTAGCTTCTGCAAGTTTTTGAGGCTGGATATTGTAGCTCTAGAGCCTTTGTAGCGCCACCGCCGCCACGACGATCATCTTCCTCACTGTCGGTTGTCATAGTCGTGTCGTTCCCAAGCTCCTTTTTGTGTGCCGCTGCTGTAGTTAGCTTTGCCACAACACATAGTAGGTCACCCAAGCGTTGGTTAGTTGCCAGTAGCATCGTAGCTCAGTTGCGCCTGTAGCACAGTAGCATCGTCACGCCGCCGCCTCGGGCCACCTCTCGACGTGCCGCCGCCGACACCGATAACTTTGCTATAGTTTTCGCAACCCATTTTGCCCCTCATGGGTATCAGCCGAGCCATGCCTCGCTGGCGACGAGCTCCACTCGAGCTAACCATGGTGCCCCTCTGTCTCTAACGTGGATCGTCATTAGGTTAAGCTAGTAGATTAAGGTTAGTTAATCCATTAATGTAAATCTGCAAGTTAAGAGTAAGTTTGTGGACCGAGTTCGTAGACCTCCAGCCGCTGACCAATGAGCCACACACCTCGGGCACAACAACGTAAACTAGGTCCATGACCCCACATGTTAGTCTGTTAGGTTTTCCCGATTAAGAAATAAAGAGAAAAGAAATAAAAACCCCAGTGGACCCTATCTGTTCGTCATAGTGGAATTTCTTAAATAAAAAAATTGAAAAGAAAAAAAAATCCCAGTGAAACACACATGTTAGAGATTTCAGATTTTTTGGAATTTCTCTCAGGTCAAATTTTGGAGAGCTCATTCTTCCTTATTTTATATCCAAATCAATTGATTTTTATTTCTAAATTCATGATCTTTCCAACAGTAAAAAAACATAATTGTTGGAGTTTATTTGAATTTATTTGTGTTATGAGTATTTATTTGAAGTCATTGTTTTCACGTTAAATAGATTCAAACATCGCCGAAGACCTCGCCACTGCAACCAAGACCAATCCACATTTGAGCAAGGCAAGTCCTTACCATTTATCATGTTGAAACTACATTTCAAATGCAAAGTATTTAAATTCAAATTATTACTTGCATGCTTATTATTATTTACGAAATGATATGTTAAATATTGATATCTAGTTATGCCAAAGTTTGATTAGCATTACGAATCCCCTCCTTGATTGTTGATATCCTTATACCTTGTCACTCTAAGGATAATTACTAGATGAGTAAAACTCCCTATTGATTAAATGAACATGACTATTGGTTGTGCTTAGACACTGCTTAGTAATTGAACGTGAATAGGACTCAAACATTGCTACAACGAGAACTTGGATACTTTGAACCGTAGTGCGGTAACATGAGTTACCACTAGAAACAAATAACTGTATTTATAAATGGTTGAGACTTGGACGAATGGTTTGTTGAGATCAGTGCTATGTGCACGTAGGGGTCTGGTGGTTTGTCTCGCCTGAGTCGATTAAGGATCGAATCATGTGTACAACTCACACCTATTAAGCCGTACAACCATAAGTCTAGTATGAGATAGACCTGGCCAATTACATTATTTAGCCTTGGAATGAAAACCCACGCCCCTGGTTACTAGCATTCGAGAAGGGACGTGACTCCCTAACAACGGAGAGTCCCTCATTGAAAATATACCAGGCGATCGAAGGGCATTCTGGTGGTAGCCTTACAAGGAAATTGTCCTAGTATTAAGGGAATACCCCCACCGGAGTGGGTCTAGTGTCGAGTCTAGGTATTGGAAACCGCCTTGTTATGATCGTCTCCGTCGCACATACAAGGGAGCATGTCATGCCCGATATTATGAGATTGATCATATCTCGTCGGTAAAGATGTACAACCTCTACAGAGTGTTTAAAATCTATTCGAATAGTCGTGCCCCCGGTTATGAACAATGTGAAGAAAGTCGCACTAGTTAGTTTTATTGAATTAAAATTTGTGAACTAAAACATGTTGGGAACGACGACATGATGGTGAAGCATGGTCGTCGGGCTTTGAGACATGCTGGTGAAGCATGGTGGCTGTGTTGCGACATGTTGGTGAAGCATGGTCGTTGTGAACAGGACATGTTGGTGAAGCATTGTTGCCAAGTTTTGTAACATGTTGGGTGGAACCGCGACATGCTGGTTTAAGCATAGTCACCAGGAACGTGATCATGTTGGGTAAACATGGTCGAGATAATAATTGCTTATACAAAAGAAACATTGGTTTTAAAGTTAAACATGCTAAGTCATAGGTTTTGGAAAATAATTATAGTATTTAAGCAAACTGGTTTTGTGCTTAAACAAGCATACAACCCCTCCCTTGGAAGTCTTTCATCTATATAAATGCATTTGCGGTGAGGGCTTGTTGAGTATTTTTGTACTTTTTATACTCATGATTGATCAAACATGTGGATTCAGACTATGAAGTTGAAGACAAAGTGTATGGATATTTCTATGCATCCAGCTATGGAAATGATGAAGACGGCGTTAACTAGATCTAGCCCTAGTCGGTTGCCTATGGCAATGCATGGATGCCACACTCTTATGATGTTCTTTCCACTGCTATTACTTTCCGCTGCTACTCTGTTACTTTGAACTATTTGGCATGTTGGTGAGACTAGATTAGAATATACAAAGGGTCTGCATAAAAATCCAGGTCTCCACATTAGCACAACAGTGGACCACGAAATTTGCCAGGTCTCCACATTAGCACAATAGTGGACCGCGAAATTTGCCATTCTCCTTGCGAGTCTCGCTGTGTACAAGCCTACTTCATGAAGTATTGCACCAATTGCAGATTTGCATCTTCGACGGTTCTCCCAGAGAATGACCAATTCCTCCTAACAATCCAGCTCCATGATAACCTGACTGAAGTCTGGTTGACGAGCAAAATTCACACCATCATGAAATGCCAGTGCTTCGACCATTAGTGGGTTTGAAACCCCCTGGTATACTTTGCTCCAAGCGCTAAGGAAACCGTTGTATTGCCGAGTAACACAACTGATCATTGCATGATTATTCTGTGATCAGCTCATACTATAGTTATGTGTTGCTCATGGTTTAAGTGTTCATCAAATCAGAGGGACATGAACTTATTTGCGCACATTGTTCTAAATTGTTTGATTCCTAGTTTTGAGCAATAAAGTAAAAAAAACTTAATTCCCAATTCGTACAGAATGAAATCCTTTTTTTTCTCTTGAGATAAAAGTACCACCCAAGCAGGGGCGGAGGCAGCATCCCACCAGCCTAGGCAACTGCCCGTGCTTTCTCGGACTGCTAGGTTGCAGGCTGTTGGGCCGCGCACTCGTTGTGGGTTGCTGGTTCCAAGGCAATGCCCAGGCTTTGTCTTCCCCAGACCTAACCGAAGAACCTCAACTCCCAACTCCCAGGCGCAAGCGCAACAAGCAAGAGCGACGACTTGCTGCAGAAGACAGTCGCGCAAAGAAGAAGACGAGCGCCACGGAGCCCGCCAGAGAGACTGCCTCGCCGTCGCACCCCACGCTCCGGCCGCACGGCTTCTTCCCGCACCAGCTGCCAGGTGGAGCTCCTACATCCTCAGCAGTCAGTAGCAAGCCAGCAGCATGAGCGGTGGCGGGAGCCCGCCCATGAGACCTGCCTCACAGTTGCGCCCCACGCTCCGGCTGCCCGGCTTCTTCCCGCGCCAGCCGCTAGGTGGAGCTCCTGCTTCCTCACCTCCTTCTCTTGCTCTTGGGTTTCCCCCGTCTCCACGGTGCCGCCTCTGGCTCCCTGTGCTCCCGTCGCCGCCAACCCCGGCTTGGCGATGCCTAGCCGTCGCT
The DNA here is from genome assembly GCA_036346405.1 of Phyllostachys edulis. NCBI lineage: Eukaryota > Viridiplantae > Streptophyta > Magnoliopsida > Poales > Poaceae > Phyllostachys > Phyllostachys edulis. Next base: position 58,219,858 of record CM070553.1, read on the forward strand.
GCCGCCCCCCTCCACTGCTGCGCCTGAGTCTGCTCATTGCTCGCCCTCATGCTCTGCCGTGCCTTGCCTTTCAGGGTCTCGGTGTGGCCTTGGTGGTCGGGCTGCAGATTCTACTCCTCCTCGGCCGGCCGTCATGCGTCGCCGGTGGCCCCCCCTCGAGCCGTCTTGGCTCTAGGCTCCGGCTCGACCGAGCCATGAGGTTGTCGGCTCTGCTCGGCTTCCCTTTTCTTAATTTAAACGATTTTGGTTCTGAGGTTTAGGTTGAAATAGCTCCTAGACTGTGACGATCTCTGTTGTGCTCCTGGTGCTTGCTGTTTTTAATTTAATTAATTTGTTTATGCATGTTCCCCATGCCGACGCCCTGCTCTCTATTCCCCAAGCGAGCCAAGCGCAAGCCGGCAAGCGGCAAGCGGCAAGCAAATTTCAAATTCAAAAATCTTGGAGCTATACAAAGAAGGAGGTATCAACCCACAATACAAGGAAGGATTGCTAGATCTATGGATCATAATCAATGACAAGGTTGGGAAAAAGGGTCTACCAGTTTACCAAACTGCCATCTTGCATTACTGTGAAGTTTGAAACTGGATTTTTTTTTGTCATGATTTATCGATTTCGTGATTGATCCAGGTTTATGATGTTACCCGATATGTGGATGACCATCCAGGTGGTGATGCCATTCTAAACAATGTTGGTGATGATTCAACAGAGGGATTTTTTGGGTTTGTAACTTCTTATCAATAGTGTACATCATATTCTGTCAATGTCATTCTTAAATCATGCTTTTACGAAACATCTTATGTTGCTATTTTAGCATTAATCATACTTAGTAAAACCAACAGAAAAGTTGTAATCAAGTTTTTGCGCCGCACAATCCCTCGTTTCTCTGTTTTCCTTCTTCTGAACTTCTCTGTAGTTCCACCGTTCATCGTCCGAAAAGAACTTGCAGAAGTTCAGAACTTTGATTTTTCTCTGGAATTCAGTAGATTTCTAACATCCCGCATCATGCACCCTGCAGCGGCAACCAAGTCGACGGCTAGGGCAGCGCCGCCATCTCGAGGCACCAACGCCTCCTGACGCTCTGGGCTTGCGGCTTGCCCAGGCTTTCGAAAATTCCTGGCTCCGCCACTACACCCAAGTGCTACAGAATTCAGATAGCAGTGTGACAGAATTCTGAAGTCTAAAGAAGAAAATTAAAAGCTTTGCCATTACTTGAATCAACTTTCACTAACCTTACGGTTGATATTAGCAAATCAACAAATATTTCAACAGACGCGCGCATTAATCTTCCAATCAAGCAATTGATCACTTCCTCGCATATATGCACCACCATTAATTTGCAACACTTTTGTCGTTTGCCACAACCACAATACACACACTGACAACACTACAGCCCTATTCACGGCTGGCTAGAACTTGGTCCGGTATCGGCACGATGAGCTCTGCATGCCCGGCCGGCGCACGCTGACCTTGACGTCGCACACTGTGAACACACCATGTGGTGCATGAGCACGCCGAGAACCGTGACCGTTCCAGGCACGGTGAGCGGCACGTCCCCGGTGCCAACCACGTCGCCGTACAGCTGCGGTGCTTACCTGGCGAGGCAGTCGGCGAGCACGGTGATCCGGACGGTCACTTCCTCGGCGCCTCCCGTGCCAACACACCTGGGTGGCACGTAGGCGTTCGCGGCAAGCGCGCCGCGGTAGTAGACCTCGGTGCGGCCGGCGGCGTGTGCGAAGGCGGCGATGGGGCTAGGGTTGCGGATGGCGAGGACGGCATCAAGCGTGGCGTTGAAGGAGAGGCCGGGGCATAGGGACAGGGAGGTGAGTCGAACCGAGGAGAGCGTAGCGTTGGTGGGGCGTGGTGATGGCCAGTGCGGGGGCTATGACGGTGAGAAGGCAATGCTGGACCCAGGACGGCGTGGTGATGGATAGTGCGGGGGCTATGATGGTGAGGAGGCAATGCTGGGCCCAAGACTACTTGCCTCGCCGGCTCACCCTTGCCGTCGCCCGCTCGCTGCTTGCCAGTGCTTGGTTAGGGTTAGGGGAGGAGAGGACTGAGGAGGCATGAGTGAGTGAGCAGCAAAGGAGGTTGTGAGTCTGTGAGGAAAATGTGGTGTGGCTATGGGTAGTGCCTTCTAATGGGCTGGCCGGTCGGCCAGCCCATACCCAAACGAACAAACGCCACAACCATGAAGCAGCCTCCTCTTCAACCTCTGCTCTGCTGAGCTTTGAAGATTTTTGGAACTTTATGAGATTTTTTGATAGGAAAAGGAGTTCTAGGTAAAAGAATAACTCAAGTAAAGCTGGGCTTATTTTTTTTGGAACTTTTGCTGTGAATTGGCAATGTGATACGGATCAACGTGTAGTTGATGCGTAATGTGGTCCAATCTTTCACGGTACTTGTATTTCAATCTTGACGAAGCAAAACCCTAGCTTTTCTCCTTCTTCATTCAGCAAAAAGGAAGAACAAGTGTATCTCCAAAGCAAGTAATACTTGGTTGATGTTGAATCAATCCGAAGAGAAAAACAAAATCAAACCCAAAGAACAACACCAAACCGTGAACAATTGAGGATGCTATGAATTGGTAAGTTGATCCACAAGGAACCACGGATCTTGGAAGAACAACCTCTCTCCAATATTCACGCAATCACAAAACCCTAGATGGGAATTTCCGAAACACATGTATTCATTATGTGCCACATAAACCTATGACTTTTTTTTGTATTTTCTTCAACTCTAACTTGCTTACAATGGGGGTCTACCCCTAAATATATAGTCTGGATGAATAGTGGGCGTGGATGAACGGTAATTCAACTCAATGAACAGTGATCCGAGTCGGTTACTGTTCATGTGAACAGTATGCGCGCCAAAAAAACTCCTACTTTAATTAGATATTTAAGCAAAAAAATAGATTAAACTATCCTATTACAAGTAATTATAAAATTAACTTCTAGTGCACCATCTCTCCTTATTGAACTGGCTTCGGTTGACTTGGTGGCCCCCATCCAAGATTGCACAGAGAGAAGATAAAACGTAGACTTAATCTCCTAGCCGAAACGATCTCCTTTTTATGAATCAAATCCGAGTGGCCTTCCTTGAATGTACCAGTGTCGAACTCAAGGAACTCAAACTCTTTGATGTGCACTACATGGCTTCCTCCTGGATCAAACACACCCAACAGCATGCGTGCACATGTATATGCATGGGTTGACTCCATGCACCGCTCAAGTACTACATGCACACATGAAGTTTTATTTCCTTGGCTTTGAACAGCATGCGTGATGTCCTCATGCACTGCAGTAGCTTTGAGAATGTCATGCCCATTGTTTTGATCAAGTTTTAAACAAGAAAAATCAGAAACATTTGTTAGAGATAATCTGGCCGCATCATCCTCCCTTTTTTCAAGAGAAACCGTCCTTGGTTTCAAGGCGATCGTCGAAGCTTCTTCTTCCTAATGGATAGCTAGAGAAAAATTTTCCTCCTCTGCCTTTTATTGTTATTTCTTCGCATCTGGGTTCCTTCTTTGCAGTAGTTTCTTCTCCCAATCACCTCGAATCAATAGAACGTCTATTGGATGCAAACAAATCGGTGTGCCCCTCCATGTAAAGATACAACCTTGGGTGCGCCAATTCTGTGTTGCATTCCACATATTGCTAACTTCATCCGCGCATAATGGTAGCCCGAGATGTGTTGCAACTTCTTCCAATGGATCAACGACCTGAAGATGTACAATAGGGTGTTCATTCAGCAAAAGTATACGTTGAACTATGCGATGCGAGCTGAGACCTTCCAATGATGGAAACCATATGTACCTGACACTATTAAAGAGGCACCCATTGATAAGGGGAAGGCTCCTGCTAGTGAGAATGCTGGTTGGCCTAGAGCTCCCTGTCGCCCTAGCACACTCCGGATCGATGAGGTAAGTGATGTTCAATTCGCATCTTGATTATTGATTTCACCTTTCATTATGCTAACATCATGCAATCGTCCAACCCGTCTCACAGAACATGGATGACTTGGACACTTGCTGCCGCCATGGGTAGTCTTGAGACAAGAGGAACGGACTGATGCACCGCCAAGACTAATTTCGATCCTCTTTTTTTTCAATTCCAAAAAATTCACGCATGTACTGTATGTTTTTCCAATTTGTTGATTCGTGCATGCTGTCGTTTATAATGCACATAACCAAACCATGCGTAGCATGTAATTCACAAATTACATTATTTATTTAGAAATTTTGTCAATTTTATTTTTCAAATTTTAGTTTGTAACTCCACATGAAATGAGGAAACTCACATGAAATTTGGAATTCATTTACATTATCCTACAACGACGAACATATCAAGCAATGACGAACGAACTTCACATGAAATGTTGAAACTCACATCTATACAATGTAATTACACATGGGCTACAATATGGCTCACTCATCTGAGCCACTCTCTGCTCACTGCGTCTGCTTCTGCGTGCACATCCTGGGCTTGTGTTGAGCATGCCCCGTGGGATACGTGAACCAGTCTAGAGAGCGTATATCGGTTCAGAGGGCATACAAAGACCGTTGAGTGGATAGAGGTGCTTCAGCAAGTTGACTATGGCCCAGCTGAGTCTATCCAACAACAATATCGTTCAGCTGAGTTATGCCAAACTGGCTAGCACCTATTATCATATCCATAATAAATGACTGCATGGATCCGCACCCGGAGCCACAACCCCCTAGGTACGATGTCTAAACGGCCCTCGAAGCAACTGAGCTCTGTTGACTATACGATGTACCAGCAACCCTGGAGGAGCATTGGCCCTAGTACGGTACTCCGTACTGGTCAAGGTTCTACTGAGCGTAGACCAAGGGTGGGCGCCTTGGGTGGTACGCTCCAAATCATGGCGCCGTGTACTCCTCCCAGGCAATAGCTGTGTCGGGACCCGAAAATACATCTCAGGAACCCTCTGTGTATGCTGAACTAGTCCCAGATCAGTAGCTAGCTCACACAGGAAACAGTGATGAAATACCATCCATTTATTCGATTTAACTAAAAATATCTCAGAGTACGAATAATAATAATAACTAGACCTTATGGTCAATGTTTAATTAACTTGCCATGCAAGGCTAAAGAAATAAATAAACTCTTGCAGCGGAACGAAACTCTTCAAAGGCCAATCAACATGCCCACAGGCAATCGAGTGGAGAACGCATCCTAATCCGCAAAACCTTCATGATCCACCTGGGCGAAGAACTCTTGAGCAGCTTGATAATCGTCAACTGCTGATTAACCAGAGGGCAGAAGCCATGAGTACTTTTGAATGTACTCAGCAAACCGTAGGGAAATGTATGCAAATAGTATTCATGCATGGCTTGACAAGGTTAGCTGTATGGTTCTTTTGTAGAAAGCAGCATTTACGATAAATAGAATAAATAGATTGAAACGCATAGTTGAAAACAATAATAAATAAGTAAACAATTTCTTTGAAACAACTAGTGAACTTCCCATTCACTTCCCAACCAAACCAATGATAAGTGAATCCACTATTCACCCATCGACACAAACCACCAAGTGAAATCCCTGTTCACCAAACAAATATTATATTCATTAAGTGAACATCTCATTCACACTCCGACTTATTTTAGAAGAAACTCTATCTCCCGTGTGAAATTTCCGGACATGTCCATAACCGAGGACGTGGCTATTCGAATAGATCAAGTAACACTCTGTAGAGGTTGTACACTTTACCCACAAGATATAACTAGTGTAGCAAGCACTAATCATAACAAAACCTTTCAGAGGTTTCATCTCAACAATTGACACTCACGTTGTACCTACAGTCACCAAAACCTCATCGTGGTTGACGTACAACGTTGAACAGGGATGTGGCGAACCGTCCCGCGATGTGGCCTTAGAAAAGGATACACACCTCCACCCAAATATGGCCCGAGTAATCAAAAGCCAAAACTCAACAACCTACTAGGCTAGGCCCATCCCATACTAGGCATGTGGTTGTACGAAAAGACCCAGTTCAATGGCACACAAGATTAAGTCCTTAACAAGCTACTCATGTGAGAACTACCACAAACCCACAGCGTGTAGAAACACCACCACTATCCACCAACCACTCGCTTGAGCAAAAACCATTTAGTTTAACCAAGACCAATGACACACCCAGTCATGGTACACAAGTTTTAACAACAGTGGCATACCACCACGATTCCATATATCATTAAGTCAAAATTTATTTATTATGACACATGTGATGATGAACCCATCGTAACTAAGCATAACTAAGCATTCATATGATACCCATGTTGGTGATATAAATATGTCCACCTAAAATTACCCATGCTAAGGTGACAAAGGATTCATGGCAATCAATTAATCAAAGGAGGCATAATGACAATAGGTAATAACTAATCCCAAAATAATTTATATAAAGATAGCATGCAATTGTATAAAACAATATACTTTTGAAATCATAGGTTCAATATGATCAAGGGACTACAGCTTGCCTTGGAATAAATCCTGGGATTGATCTTGATCTTGGTAGACTCCTCCTTGCTCAAAGCTTCCCGAAGTATCAACGTCTAATCGCAAACAAGCAAATAAACCAAATAAATAAATAACATAGAGCAAATAAACTCCAAAAATTAAATAAAAATCTTAGATAGCTAGATCTTGAATTTAGATGAATTTAGGAATTTGAATGGACTGAAATGGAGTTTGGATGCAAAAGATATGGGCTTTGGAAGATTGAATCTAAAAGAAACCCTAATTCTGGAATTACCCGAATTATTTCTTAACAGAAAAATCCGGATTTACGACGTGGCGCTGACGTCAGCGAGGGGCGCTCGGGCTGGTGAACTCCACCTGACAAATGGGGCCCACGAGTCGGTGGCTAGGCTCACGGTGGACTAAGTTCACCGAGCCGGGCGGTTGGGTTAGATTTGTTGGTGCCACGCAGATGCTGACGAGGCGGACATGTGGGCGACACGCGGGCAAACAGGGGTGACATGGCGCTAACGTGGATCCGACGTGGATGCCGGTGAGGATGGTGGTGCTCGGCTTCGACGGAAACCGGCGAATGGCGGCGGGTGCTACGAGGAGGTAGAGGGCGAGACAGGGAACTCAGGGGTGGGCTCACGGGTGCTCGCGGACGATCGTGGCAGCCGGCGGCGACGATTAGGCGGAGCTTGGGTCACAGGCTCGTTGGCGACGGCGAAGGAGAGACCCTCAGTCGAAGGTGCGGGCGGCGACGAGATGGCCGCAATGTCCCAAGGTGGCCTCCACGGCATTTAGATGCACCGGAGCAGCGGCGGTGACGACAAGGTCTCGCGGCCGGCGCTGAAGACGAAGGTGGCGCTAGGGCTCGATGTGACGACTTGAGTGCGGGCGGCTAGGGCAAAAGAGGCGGCGCGGCTCGGGATGCGAGGACCGCAGGTCCTTGAGGCCTTAAATAGTCTCAGGAGCGAGGAGTTCGCGTCCGAGACGGCGAGGCGGCGAGACGGCCATGACACGGACTCAAGAGTCCGCGGAGAAGACGAAGTCGACGTGGCAGCGAGTCCCATGAGTCAGCGAGACGGGCTCGGTTCTTGGTGCGTCGACGACCTGGCAGACCGATCATTTGGCAGTGGGGCCCGACCCAAGCGCGAGCGGCGGAGAGAACGCGAGTCTTGCAAGGATTTTGGCCGAAGCAACGGAAAGGCTGCCTGAGAGCAGCCGCATGAAAGGATCTGGGTTTCGGCCTAGCTACTATTCTGAGATTTAATAATAGTTTTTTTTATAGAAAATAGCTGAAAATTCAAATAAGACTTAGAAAATAGCAAATGACCTTGGAAAAATTCTAGAAAATATATCCAAGCTCATAGAATCCAAATAAAATAATTTTGATAATAGTTGATGTTGACATTAATCACATTAAATTGTTTTTGAACTCTAAAAATTATAATTAAGCTTTTAACTTTAGCAGGAAAATTCAAATGGTTATTTTTCTTTTAAAACTTTAAAACAGACCAAATTTTTGGGATGTTACAAGCTGGGATGGCCACTTCCTCATCGGTAAATTCGTTATCATCCCCACGCTCAACTATAAGCTGCAAGATGGAATGAAGTCAGGCAAAATCAATATTATGGACCTAAAATAAACATCATGTACCTCCTCGATGTGTGGTGCGGATGGCTGACGGGGAGCGTTTGGATGGCCACCAGTCTGAGTAGGTCACACGAACATCGATCGCAGATGATGCGGCCAGATTATCTATAACAAATGTTTCTGATTTTTCTCATTTAACACTTGATCAAAACAATGGGCATGACATTATCAAGGCTGCTACAGTGCATGAGGATGTCACGCATGCTGTTCAAAGCCAAGGAAAGAAAACTTCATGTATGCATATTGTACTTAAGCGGTGCATGGAGTCAAGCCATGCTTATACATGTGCACGCATGCTGTTGGGTGGTGCACGTCAAAGAGTTTGAGTTCCTTGAGTTCGACATTGGTACATTCACGGAAGGCCACTTGGATTTGTTTGACAAAACGGAGATCGTTTCGGCTAGGAGATTACGTCCACGTTTTATCTTTTCTCTGTGCAATCATGGATGGGGGCTACCAAGTTAACCGAAGACAGTTCAATAAGGAGAGAGCGCACTAGAAGTTAATTTTAAAATTACTTGTAATAGGATAGTTTAATATATTTTCAGCAATTAGAGCAGCTTAAATTTCTAATTAAAGTAGGAGTTCGCAATAGGATTAGATTTCGGATTACTGTTCATGTACTGTTCACCGACTCGATTACTGTTCACCGAATCAGATTACTATTCATCCATGATTACTGTTCATCTGAATCTTAGTAGTGCTTGCGTGGGAGGCTATATAAACCCCCATGGCCGCACCATATAGGTGGACAAATTATGATTTAGTTAATAAAAATAGAAAAAGCCGTTTTGGCGCATATCGTGTGTTCATGATTTGTGAGATGAGTTGAGAGATTGCAAAAGAGTTAAGCTGAGAGAGAGATTAAGAGATTGCCATCTACTACTGGTCTTGGGCGCAAGTCAAGAACACTTCTATTCTTGGATTGAGTCGAAGCATCTATAGCTACTTCTTTGCAATTCAATCTACTAGATTGATTTGTGAGTTGTGCTGATTTTTTGCAATTCAATTCGTTTGAATTGGTTTGTGAGATTGCTATTCTTCCTCAAGCTATCTAATTCGGGTACTGTTCACACTACATGTGTACTGTTCACCGAACTAAAGAGAAGGAGACGACGATCTACTAATCTTCGAGTCTACTGTGAAAGATTGGGCCACATTACGCATCAACTACACGTTGATCCATATCAACGCATGAGGTCACAGTCCCTGAACAAGTAAGTAATAACACCCACTCAAAAACATCATTAAAATCACATCATCACAGCACCAACCTGTCACATTAATCGATCTCGCAAGCTTACGCCAAACCGACCGAATTAACCCAAATCTACCGGACGCACTACCTGCTGTCCTAGTAGTAAAACATCTCTAACTTATTCATCCGAACTCCAAATTCAACCAACCAGGACTTTCTGGAATCCTCACGGAACAACCTACATTTTACTAGTTATGGTAAAACTCTGATCCTATTACAAGTAATTTTAAAATTAACTTCTAGTGCGCCATCTCTCCTTATTGAACTGTCTTCGGTTGACTTGGTGGCCCTCATCCAAGATTGCACAGAGAAAAGATAAAACGTAGACGTAATCTCTTGGCCGAAATGATCTCCTTTTTGTCAAACAAATCTGAGTGGTCTTCCCTGAATGTACCAATGTCGAACTCAAGGAACTCAAACTCTTTGACGTGCACTATATGGCCTTCTCCTAGATCAAACACACCCAACAGCATGCGTGCACATGTATATGCATGGCTTGACTCTATGCGCCGCTTAAGTACAATATGCATACATGAAGTTTTCTTTCCTTGGCTTTGAACAGCATGCCTGGTGTCCTCATGCACTGCAGCAGCCTTGATAATGTCATGCCCATTGTTTTGATCAAGTGTTAAATGAGAAAAATCAGAAACATTTGTTATAGATAATCTGGTCACATCATCCTCCCTTTCTTCAAGAGAAACCGTCCTCGGTTTCAAGGCGATCGTTGAAGCTTCTCCTTCCTGATGGATAGCCAAAGAAAAATTTTCCTCCTCTGCCTTTTCTTGTTGTTTCTTCGCACCTTGGTTCATTCTTTGCAGTAGTTTCTTCTCCCAATCACCTTGAATCAATAGAACGTCTATTGGACGCAAACAAATCGGTGTACCCCTCCATGTAAAGATACAACCCTGGGTATGACAATTCTGTGTTGATGCTCCTTGTTCTTCACACCATGGTCCTCCCAACATTAGATGACACGACACCATAGTGACGGGTATAACATCACACAAAACCTCACATGAGAATTTGCCCAATAAAAACAATACCTTAACTTGATTCATGATCTTGAACACACCGGAATACCACTTCAGGACATAAGGTTGTGGATGTCACATCATTGGCAACTCCAACTTCTCAACGAGTTCTATACTTGCAGCATTAATCAAACTCTCGCGGTCGATCGACATGGCACGAACTTTCTCCCTCACTTTGCAGCGAGAGTGAAAAGTCCAATCCACGCCGTAGCCTTCCTATTCATACAGGACGTTGGCACTCAACTTCCTGAAGCTCTCCTCCGAAGACTTCATAGCAGCACCATCTCCACCATGAGCAACCATCGCTCTGATACCAAGATGATACGGATCAATGTGTAGTTGATGGTTAATGTGGCCCAATCTTTCATGGTAGACTCACAGATTAGTAGATTGTCGTCTCCTTCTCTTTAGTTCGGTGAACAGTACACACGCAGCGTGAACTAGTAAAATGTAGGTTGTTTTGTGAGGATTCCAGAAAGTTCTGGTTGGTTGAATTTGGAGTTCAGATTAATAAGTTAGAGATATTTTACTACTAGGACAGTGGATAGTGCGTCCGGTAGATTTGGGTTAATTCGGTCGGTTTAGCGTAAGCATGTGAGATCGATTAGTGTGACGGGTTGGTGCTATGATGATGTGATTTTAATGATGTTTTTGAGTGTTTGTTATTACTTACTTATTTAGGGACTGTGGCCTCATGCGCTGATACGGATCAACGTATAGTTGATGCGTAATGTGGCCCAATCTTTCACGGTAGACTTGAAGATCAGTAGATCGTCGTCTCCTTCTCTTTAGTTCGGTGAATAGTACACACAGTGTGAACAGTACCCGAATTAGATATCTTGAGGAAGAATAGCAATCCCACAAACCAAATTGAATGAATTGAATTGCAAGAAATCAACACAACTCACAAATCAATCTAGTAGACTGAATTGCAAGGAAGTAGCTATAGATGCTTTGACTCAATCCAAGAATAGAAGTGTTATTGACTTGCGCCCAAGACCAGCAATAGATGGCAATCTCTTGATCTCTCTCTCAGCTTAACTCTTTTGCAATCTCTCAACTCATCTACTCATGAACACACAATATGCGCCAAAACGGCTTTTCCGATTTTTATTAACTAAATCATAACTTGTCCACCTATATAATGCGGCCATGAGGGGTTTATATAGCCTCCCACGCAAGCACGACTAAGATTCGAATGAACAGTAATCATGGGTGAACAGTAATCCGGGTCAGTGAACATTGCATGAATAGTAATTTGAAATCTAATCCTATTGCAAACTCATACTTTAATTAGAAATTTAAGCTACTCTAATTGCTAAAAATATATTAAACTATCCTATTATAAGTAATTTTAAAACTAACTTCTAGTGCGCCATCTCTCCTTATTGAACTGTCTTCGGTTGACTTGGTGGTCCCTATCCAAGATTGCACAGAAAAAAAGATAAAACATAGACGTAATCTCCTGGCCAAAACGATCTCCTTTTTGTCAAACAAATCCGAGTGGCCTTCCCTGAATGTACCAATGTCGGACTCAAGGAACTCAAACTCTTTGACGTGCACTGTATGGCCTCCTCCTAGATCAAACACACCCAACAGCATGCGTGCACATGTATATGCATGGCTTGACTCCAAGCACCGCTTAAGTACAATATGCATACATGAAGTTTTCTTTCCTTGGCTTTGAACAACATGCCTGACGTCCTCATGCACTACAGCTGCCTTGATAATGTCATGCCCATTGTTTTGATCAAGTGTTAAACGAGAAAAATCAGAAACATTTGTTATAGATAATCTGGCCGCATCGTGTGCCATACCACAATTTCATCATCCGACTTCGAAGGGCTAAGAGACAAGTACATGGTATAGTGGTGAACAATGGGTTGTTCGCCGTTGTCATTGATATTACTTATCATGCTATTTATTATGCTTTCTTTAAGATTATTCTTATCCATAACATTGATGACATTCAGTGAATGAGATTATGATATTGAGTTAAAGCGAATGAGATATTGAGTTAATGAGATGAATTATGTTGATGAATAATTAAAGATGTTGCATTATTTACACTCATCATGACAGGAGTTGCACGAGCTAGGTTGGTGAGAAAGTCATGTAACTATTCCGGTGAGGTTGGTGAGAAAGATATATGACTAGTCCGGAGTGCTCTAGATAAAATCCTACTTCGGTGGGGACTTCACGGGAGTGAAGGATAGAGTGTGTCATTGACGAATGAACACTCCACTATACCAGTATCAGCTGATGACATACATATGAGCATGAGCATGATGGTGCATTCACATATATGAGTAAATTGTTAAATTGTGCAACTTTACCTATATGGAATATGGCTTGTTTATTTGAGTTTGAGAATGACAGCAAATGGATAGATGATGATGATAGCCTTGATTATGGTTGATAAACTGTTGTTTGTGGCTTTATTATGTATTTGCTGAGTCTTGGACTCATTTTTGCTCCATTGTTGTTTTTTAGGTGACCGTTGATGACATTCCACTTGGGAAGGGCTAGCGCACTTGGAACAACAAACCCACACTCAATTACTTGATTCATTGGACATAAGAATCTTTATTATAGAATGATGAATTATATTTAGGACTTGATAGTTTTGAATGGCCTAAGATGATAGGTTGGAGTTGAATATTCTTTCAATAAACTTTATTTGATTGGTTTTGCGTTGTTCTTGGATTATTATCTTGCTATGCTTCCTAGCGATTAATTATCTATGATTGTTATATCATTATACTTGTTTTCATGTGACCCGTGGATGAGTTTTATCGAGGAGATGCTTGCTGTAATTTATTATAAAATGATGTTAAAATTGATAGTTAGTATAGTTAGTGGCATTCCGGGTTCAGTGTTGGGCCGGAGTGTTACAGCTAGACCGCCTACTAGTCCTTAGAATGCCGACCCATCCTCGATTGCCTGCATGAGAGAAGTATTTATGTGAGAAGAGTAGATATAGGTATGAACTGTAAACATTACTCAAATGGAGTTGCACTCACAAGTGGACAGCTCGTTCCAGCATCCTCCCGCCTAAAGGGGGCACAACCTGGTAGTGATCGAACTGTCGCATTATGCATTGCGGCATGTAAGGCTCCACCATATGGGAAAACACCGAGTGACAGGACATCGCCCATAGTGTGGCATCTTGCGTGCATTGCATGGACAGCCCATGCAGCGCCACTATGTTCACGAAATAAGGGCTCCATGGAGTCCATATGATGCTGTCATCGTGCAATGACTCGAAATCGTTGTGGAACATGTGGTACCACCTCGCCGGTCTATCTTTGGCTTAGTGTAACTTAGCAGCAGCCCACCAGGTGCCCATAGTGGGACTACCTATGGGGTCATGGGGCTTGGCATACGGGTGCGCTACAGTTTGGATCCTCGACCGCTGAACAAGGAAGTGCTCCCAACTCCATAGCTATAGGAGCACATAGCAAATGGCAAGGACCGGTTTCACACCAGTGCCCGATCTTCACGACTTAGAATCTGGGATACACCGTGAAACCCAACGAATCGACGAGGCCAATCGATGCAACTGCAACGACCTACGATGCATGAACTCACTGAACCACACACTATGGTAGCTCCACTTGGCCACGATCAAGTGGTGGTTGATCTCCCTACAATTCAATCAAGAACAAGCAAGAAATCAATGAGGGGTTGCATAATTCTATGGGGGCAGCCGGCGGCTTGCACAAACTCTAGAATGATGCAATATAGCAATCTGATATTTCTTCAAAATTCATGGTTCTACAGTGCAGCACCCCTCTGTAAGGTATTATGGACATGTGGGACACTTCCCCCACGCATGGGCTAAGCCCAAACTAACTCTATTTGGCCCAAGTGGCCACATTGGCTTTTAAGCCCAATCTGAAATTAAATTGTTTTAAAACAGGGAAAATAGTTCTAAAATAGATACATGGCCCATTTAGGACCTCTCAAGTCATATGGCATGCAAGCCCATCAATTAAATCCATGCTAACACTTCAATCGGGCTAGAATGCTCAATTCAGCCTTTTAAGCTCTTTCGGCCCAATTGGAGGAGGTGGACTTGGATTTCTTCAATTCTAGCTGCATGGGCTTGTCTTGGGCTTCCCTTGGACATGGGAGAGGTCGAGGTGAGCTTAGGTGGCCATGTGGGGCTCCCTCCCTTATTGGTTTGGCCGCATGAGCCTCCCCTCTCCTTAGTTGAGCTGTCACATAGGCTCCCTCGGTCTTGCTTCCTCCTTGCTGGCCATATGGAGAGCCTTGCATCCTATTGTGCTCTCATTTCATTCTCTCTTGGGCCTATCTCTCTCTCCTCCCTCTGGCCTGCACTATTTCTATGGCGTCCAGTATACCTACATTCACACAAACAAAGCCGTAGTCGCATTCTTTCAAGCAAACTATAATTATGAATATTAACTTTAGCTTTAACCTTGGTGATAGTGTTTTGAATCTTGATGTGTAGGTATGTATATCATAAAGCTGGGGCAATCCTCATCATCCTCCCCTTCTTAAAGAAAAGTCGTCCTTGGCTTTCGATAGTCTGAAAGTGTACTTAACAAAGAGAACAATGTATATGCATGCTATATGTATTTATCATCCGTTTTACCATTCCCTATGTTTTGCATATCATGAATAGCACAACAATAGCAAGCACTCATGATCATATATAATGTAGGCATGTCAACACTCCTTTCATCCACATCACTCCCCCTCCTATAAAAAGAAGTCGTCCTCAACTTTTGTATGCATATATGTAAATTATGAATGGACATACATAAATCATTTTCTAATGTATACAAGTTTCTCATAGGATCATAGTTCAACTTTGCGATAACAATTTCATGTAATGTGGATGAGAAAATTATTTGTGCCTTCTATGTTTCAACTGCGCTACTCTGATTACCTTTACATGTATGATATGAACAAGTAGGCATCATCTTTTTTTCTAAAAAGGAGTCACTCTTATCACAAATAATGCATATTTGATAAATATGAAACTTATTTTCTACACCATATTCTCCAATCAAATTGAATTTATAAGTGGAGGTGTAAGTACTAGCTAGTGATTTTGTGGATATCATGGCGATATGTGCATGATCTTAGGATGATGATACAATTGAAAATGGCATTTGCGGTTTGTCGAATCTCGCGTTTTCGGTAGAGTTTCAGTTCTGTTAGGTCATTGGCGGTCGGGCCGCCGGATCGTGATCGACCGCCATGTCTCGAGGGATTTTCTGGTTAAGTCCCAGGGGCGGTCAGACCAGCCAGAACGGTGGTCTGACCGATTTTGACTTGATTCGTCGAGTTGTTTGGCGATGCTTGTTGGGTTAGCTTAAGGGTATGGACTTTAGTGCATATGTGTTGCATGTTGCATGTTTTCACTAACGTGGGTCAAGTTGTGAAGAACTTGTTCCCGGATTCGATTTGCTTGTCTATTGGTGTGCAGGTTGCTTGGAGGTCAACGACGGTCAACGGCGAGGAGGATCGGGACTAAGCTTGGAGAGCTGAGGTCTAGAACGATCAAAGATGCCGGGTGAGGTCAATGGACTCAAGCGTGGCGCAGAATGGACAAGGATGACCGAACGGGCAGTTCGGTGTGACTGGTTGATCAAGCGGTACGGGGGTCGATGCAAGTGCCATGGTGGTCCGGTGGGAACCGGATGGGAAAGACTTGCCGACATGATGAGAGCCGCTGGATCAACCTACACATGGCGAAGCATGGGAGTGCTTCGCGCAGTTCGGACTCGGTCTTCGGAAAAGATCGAGAAGGAGTATTTTGATAATTTTTCCAAATGCCGTCTTAGTGACCTTTTGCCAACCCACGGCGCAAGACGGAGCGTGGTGAAGCGGATTAGGTCAAGAGAGTTGAAGACGACGCTTTAAAATACGTGCGTGTGTGACCTGTTTGTATTCGGCCTTAACGGGAGCCCATTAGGGTTAACTCTCTAGAAGCTAGGCCTCCATATAAATAGGGGTGGCTACTGTGATACACGACCCAAGCACTTCATTTGTAAACCCTAGTTTGGTGTTAGGGTTTTAGAGAAAGAGGAGAGGCTTAGGGCTCTAGGGAGATAAGTTGAGTTGTGTGCTCATGGATTGAGCTTTGTCCTCCATGGATGGAGTAGCTGTAAACCCTCTCAACCTTAGATCAATCTATGGTGATTCCCAAAGATGAGTCTCTTTTGTGTTCTTGCTCTATATTTGTGATCTTTGGTCTTTTCTTGATCCTTTGGTTTTTGGCTGGTTTCGTGCCTTCTTCCACCTTGCTGTGACATGTGGGAACTTATCTAAGATCACCTAGATCATCAATCTCCCACGAGCAAGTGTTGGATCAAGTTTTTCGTTTTGCTCGGTTTTTTACCCTCCTTCGGTAAAACTGAAAAAGATCAAAACTTTGACATGGATCTACTCAATCGCTGCTTGGAATAGGTTCCAAATATCCTTAGGAAGGTGTGTTCCAAGTTTAGTCAAGTTTGGCCGTGTAGATCAAAAGTTTGATCGATTTTTGTTTTGGATCCCGAGCTGTCTGCACTGTTTCCGGTCAGGGCCGGTCAAACCGATTTCCTAACGCCGGTCAAACCGCCCGTTGGTATAACCGAATTTTTGCGGTGATGCGACCGATTACAGATTCTGATTTGGTCTTTTGGTTCTCTTCTTTGGGGTTTTTGGTTCAAGTTCAACACTAGTCTTTTGCTGTTGATCCTCATAGCTCTCATAGCTATTGGGATGAATCTAGTGTTGAAATTGAACGAGGTGAAAATTAGGCGAGTTCCTATTCACCCCCCTCTAGGCACCTTTCCGGTCCTACAATTGGTATCGGAGTCGGTTAGCTCTTCTCATAGATCTTAACCGGTCTAAGAAGCCATGGCGTCTGACAAGTATTCCACCAAACTGCCTGTGTTTGATGGAGTCGATTTTTCATACTGGAAGGCTCGCATGCATGCCTACATCAAGGCTCAAGGGCACTCAATTTGGCTTAAGGTTAAAAACCCTTATGTAGTGCTAGCCAATGACGATGTGATCACACCTGATGTGGAGGCAAATAGCAAGGCTCGGAATTTTCTGATTCAAGGGCTTAGTAGATCTGAGTTTGAGCGTGTCGCTCACTTGAGGTCTGCTCACGAGATCTGGAAGACCCTCGCTGACTACCATGAGGGCTCTACCGCGATCAAGGAAGTGAGATAGAACCAACTTAAGAAAGAATACTCAAAGATCGAACAAAGACCTGGTGAATCTTTTGATGAGTTGCTGGGTAGGTTTTCAAAGATCATTCATGACTTGCATGCTGTGGATCTTGTTTTCACTGAGTCTGAGAATGCACGCCAGTTCTTGGGTGCACTAGACGTGAGAGTTTGGGGATGAAGATCACTTCCATCAATGACAACACTGTCATGAGTGAGCTTACTATGGATAAGCTCTACTCGAGGTTGAAGTCGCATGAGATTGACTTCATCTCACGACTTCCCAAGACAGATGTGATGGCTCTAGTGGTTGACCCTTCTAAGGGTAGTGTGAGGACCCCGGCTTATTTGGCTTGTAATGCTTAGTCATCCATTGACCCTAGCATCACAAACAAAATAACCCGTGTCTTCGAGATATGTATACTTCTTAAATGCAAGATACACACCCTTTACAAAATCATGCATCAATTCCATACAAGACATAGAACCAAAGCACGAACTAGATTAAACAAAAGACATACATAATAGAGTTATTACAAAAGGGGCCGACTGGCCAAATAACAACTAAGAGAGTTAAATAAACAGCGGAAGCAAAAGCCATAATATGGCGATAAACAAAAGCCATACGGTTTGCCTATAGCCCACAAGGCAACCAACCGGGCCGCCAACCTAGTCGTCAAATCCACCGCACATCTCACAAAAGTGGATCCCTTGGGGACCAACCTCCTCTGCAACAAATTAATTAAGCAAAGCAAATGAGTACAAAAATGTACTCGCAAGACTTACGTGTAGTGTAACAGGCCTATACATATGCTACATGCAAGCTTTAACAATAGAGAAGGCTGTAGGTTGTTTTCAGCATAAAGCAAGTTTTCATTTGCAATAATTAAATAGATTCAAAGCAGTTTTACAATCCGTTTTTAATTTGCAAATAACATCGAGACAACAACATAATAACAATAGATAGATGACAACAACAATCCTGGAAGTGACTAACCCAATAGTCACCACAACAATAGCATGAATTACCCATTCATACCACCCACATCAAGTTTTAATTAAAATGTTATAGTCTAACTCTCGAAAGACCTCCCCAAGCGTGTACATAACCTAGGACAAGACTATTCGAATAGTTTATACCCTGCAGGGGTGTACCAATGTACCCACACGTCAAACCGCCTTTTCGCCAAGCTATTTAGCACACTTCCTTTGGTATGCTGGCACGGCTAAGTCCTACGAGCCGCTTTCCAATGGATTGTACTAATTAAGAGTCGCACGTATGGGGGTTAGCCTTAGTGAACCACCCACCAAGGGCTCCCACTAAGAACCTATACGTTGAGTCGGAGACACTGGCCCAGCCGAAGCAACTGCGGGTGCTTCTAGGTATGGAGAACCTAGAAAGGAACCCATCCCTCTCATCCCAAACAAACATTTTTCTTACCACCAGCGACTCATCAATTAATACCTCCCAAAGTACTTAGTCAAGAGGGGTTCCCAATACCCTTGTGTGGTTAGCACGTAAGATTGCTTGGTTTAGTATAACAAGATGTTTGGTCCTTGTTGACTCAGGCACCATTCCACACACCAACAGATCACACCATTATCTATTGTGCCCAAGTCCAAACAGTTTTCATTTTCAGTTTTTGACTTTACAAATTAACAAAGCACAAGTGTTGGACATAATGGAATAATAATTTTTGTGTGATCAAAGTTATCGACTAAGTCGATAACCGCCCAATTCTACCGTAAGCTAAGCATTTCTAAGCAATATCAACACGTACTCTACTAAGTGACAAGAGCTCATCCAACGAACTCTAAATCACAGCAAGATATTCCTAGGCTTAGTAGTAGAGATTGAACATTTACCTACAGAGTATGTATCTATAGGATCAACTAATCGACAATAATTTAACAACAAAATAGAGCATGCATACATACACTTTGCAAACAATATATTAGACTTTGAAAGTAATGAGATTAAACATGATCAAACTGCTTGCCTTGCTGGATATGCTCACTATGCTGCAGAGGAACGCTCTCGAGATCAACGCACTCGTTGACACCTAACGAAAAAGCGAAAAAGAACCGATAAGAACGAAGAATACCGAAAAGACTCCACAGCCAACTTTCTCCAAATGCACTGAAATTTTCACAGCAGCAAGAGAATGATTTGTAAGGAATTTAGAAACAAGAAGCAATTGATTTGGATTCTCAATGCAAAAGTTATGGCCAAAACAAATCTGCTCAGCCGGAAAAAGGCTGAAAAATTCAAACCAGTTACTGTTCATACGAATTAAATTCTTTAGCAAAATTTTCCAAAGAGGTGTTGCACCTGAGATTTTTATGGTAAGAAAAGCACCTCATGAGATGAACAACACAATTGAATTCATCTCATTTGGAGCTAGGATGCATTTTCTATGATTTTTCAAAGACATGCAAAATAGCACAAAACAAAATGCACTCACAAAGATTTTAAAAATAGTGACATGCCTAAAACCTATTCTACCATTTAATACACTAACAGAGGAAGCCAACAAAATTAGATTCACTCAAAAATGACCTACAGAGAATTACTTATGCAATTTACAAGTTAAATGCAATTTTTAGAACAACAATTAAAGCCTATTTCTAAACCAATTTACCAATCCATTTTCTGGAGCCGAACCAAGCTTCCAACCATTTTTAGATTAAAGCCTAGTTCAAACCAGAGCTAAG
The DNA here is from genome assembly GCA_036346405.1 of Phyllostachys edulis. NCBI lineage: Eukaryota > Viridiplantae > Streptophyta > Magnoliopsida > Poales > Poaceae > Phyllostachys > Phyllostachys edulis. The sequence continues at coordinate 58,240,194 of CM070553.1, forward strand.
AAACTTTGAATCAACTCAAATGCAGCTAAAATGAATTAGTTGTGCAATTTTAAAGTTTATTACCTTTTCAAGTTCACAGATAAATCTCTCGGGATATTCTTAAAATCAAATGGACGTGGAAAAACCTGGGCCGTTGATCTTGCATCGCACGGCCCAAGCCAAGCGGACAACAGCAGCAGCCAGCCGCGCGAATCCAACGAACGCGGACCGTTGATATCGAATCCAATGGTCCAGATTGAATCGTGCGCGCCGCGTTTGAACTCACGCACGCGAAGGGTTCAGCAAATGGGGACCGTTGATCGCGAGATGGACGGCTCCCAATCAACGCGACACACCGCGTACGCACAGACCCCGCGAAATCTCAGCCGCTGATCTAAAAACGGACGGTCCGCACTAAGAACACGCACAGTGCGTGTTTAAGCATGCGGGACCCACTATCAGCGACTCATTAGCAGCTTAAGAGACAGCCATTAAATGCTAAGCTAATCATTAAACAGTTAATGACAACGCTACAGTGTTGGTCGCGTCCGACAACGAACCCTACGGCATTCCACGGTGAATCGCGGCGATTGAACCGCAATGGCGCAAACCAAGAGTGGTGCGAGGTCGGCAATAGCCTTGCGACGCATAATGGTACCACTCATCTTTGGTGGCCGGCCTAGAACGGCGGCGAGCCGGCGAGGAGCGGCGGTGCCATGTACGGCCAAATTACAAGCAGCAAAGGAGCTCCACAGCGGTTCAATTAAGCGGTACCTGAGCATCTAGGGGCTACGACGAAGCTACCTGAAGGACGCGGAGGGACCGGGAAGGTTGGAGCAGCTCCAGCGACGTCGAGCTGCACCGGTGCTGGAGACGACAACGAGGAGACGACGGCTTGAGCAAAATGAGCAAGACCGGGTCATCACATTAGCTTCAATAGGGCTCAAGGATGGTCCATGAGCAAAGAATTGAAGCGAGGAGGAGCTTACCGGCGGCGAGGGTGAAAACGATGAACTTCGGACGAAAAGGGGAAACTCCAAAATTAGTTGCTCCTGTTGAGGCAAACCAAAATTGGATTAGGGAAAGGTTCAAGGTGGAGAGGGCAAGTGGCGAGTGGTTTTGCAATTGAACCCCTGGAGCGCCGGCGACGACGAGGGAGCTCCACGGCCGATAATGGTGATTTGGGGATTTGGTGAATTGAGCTCAACCAAGCAACAAGGGTGCTCGGCAAAGCTCAAGGGCGTTGAAAGGAAGGCAAGGGAGAGCTAGAGGGGCTCAAATAGCAGAGAGAGCGAAGGAGGGAGCAGGCGCATGCTCATGAGTGCTCCACGGTCCACCGCGGCGCACGGTCGCTCTGAGCGACGGGAGCAGGTGAGCATGGCGACTTTGAGGGCGAGGCTCTGACCCGCATTTAATGCTCAGACCCGTTGCAGCTTGTGCGGAAGGAACATGACGCTACGCCACCCACGCGAGCTCTGCCCATGGCGACCGCGCGTGCGCGAGCGAGAGGAAGCGGACGACTCGCCCAGCGTCAGATTTTGATCCAACGGCCCACACGCACGCTGGCGAACGTGGCTCCGTGCCAACGTGGGCAGTGCGATGGAGATCCAATGGCTGACGAGGCGCGCGCCAAAGCGACCCGGTCGGTACAGCTAGGTGGTTCGACCAAGTCGAGTGGCTCGAGCCCAACAGTCGCGAACGGGCGCGCCCGAGGAACAGTGAAACCAGTTTGAGTTTGAATTTAAAAGCTGAGTTTGGAGGAATTTTTAGAGATAGGAAACTAACTCCAAAAATTCTGAACTTTTTACTGAATGATGCTCACTCTAGGATTAACCTTACATAAAATTTCCAGAGATTTTCAGGCAATGCATTTTTCTCAAGAAATTCCTCAAGGTTTGTTCTAGGGTTTGACCTAAGGTCAAACTGGTTTGACTTGCCTCCAAAAATTATCAAATAATTTCTAAAAATTATGAAATTTTTCAAAGGGGTCACACAACATCCCTAGAACCAAGGAAAAATATTTCCCAAGGTTGGCACAAGATTTTCGAGAAAGGTTGAAGAAGGGTTTGACTTTAGTCAATTGGAGGTTTAGGTTTTTGATTTCCACAATTCCTTTACAAGAATTACAGGAAAGTTCAAAAACTTCAAGATGCAAGAAAAGTTTTAATTTCTTCTCATTTTCTTACATTTGAAACACACACCCATATTAGGTTACATTTGAAACACAAACTTAGATTTGGTTACATTTGAAACACAAACCCTGGTTTGATTACATTTGAAACACAACCTATATTTGGGATGTTACAGGTAGCTCTTCTGATTCTTTGGATTTTAGCTCATCTAGTTTTTCCTTGTCCGCTTTGCATTCCTTGAGCAATGAGCAGCTAGAGAAGCTACATGAGGATGATCTAGCCCTCCTATCCACAAAATTCACAAATGCCTACAACAAGGTGAGGTTCAGGAAGAGAGGTGGCCCTGTTACCTGCTTTGAGTGTGGTGAGTCAAACCACATTCGATCCAATTGCCCCAAGCTTAAGGGCAAGGAGGAGAAGAACTTTCGAAGGCGTCCTCAAGCTCGAGATGCAAAAGTCAAGAAGCCCAACTACCGAAAGTTCATCAACCGGGTCCTTGCCGCTCTTGAGAATGTTGACATGAGCGATGTGGACTCGGGGACGGAGGCCGACGAGGATGATTCTCATGGCAAGAAGAAGGCCCAGGACTTCACCGGTATGTGCTTCATGGCTAGGGACAGCCACGACGTCGACTCCTCCAACGACGACGAGCTCTTCAGCGATCCCGACGAGGTATGCACCTCACCAAATGAGATGAAATGTGCATTGATTGCTGCTGAACGAAAACTGAATAAGCAAGCTAAAATGATTAAGAAACATGATTTCATGATTGACAACTTGAACCTAGAAGTGGTTAGGCTCAAATCCATTAATCCTGCTGATGATTGTGATTCTTGCTCTAGCTTGCTTAATGAGCTAGCAAATCTGAAATATGCTCATTCCTCTATTGCTAATCAACTAAAAGATACTTTTGATGAACTAGATTCTCTCAAGTTGAGTCCTAGTCATACTTGCTTGGATGCTATTGCTATATATGTGACTTCAGTAGATGCTATTCCTTCATCTTGCTCAAACTGTGCATTGCTTGAATTGAAGTTGGATAGTGCTACTAAGGAATTGATGAAATTTGATGCTAGTCATACTTGCTCTCATTGTGAGGATAATAGGATTAAAATGAAGGAAATGACTGAAATGGTTCTTTATTCTAAAATTGCTTCATATGAAAACTGCCTTAAGCTCACAATTGAAAATGATGCTCTAAACAAGACTCTAGAGGAGAAATCTAAAATTGAACAATCCATGTTCATGACTGCTTCCAAGAAAGTTGTTGATTCTGCTTCTTGTGTTTTTTGTGCTGAAGTTGGACTAAATGTAGATAAGATACAAGAAGCGTTTAGAGTTAAGTTCAAAGAGCAGTTGGATAGGATTAGGAATGACTATTGTGTGTCTTGTGAGGCTTTGAAAGTTGAGGTAGCTCACTATAAGGAAAGGTATAATAGGGCTATCAAGTCAAATAAGTGTGCCTCGTGTAAGGAACTAGCCAAAGAAAATGATTACCTTAACAGGACTCTTGAGAGATTTACCAGTGGGAAGAAGAACCTAAACATGATCCTTGATCAATCTAAGGTGAGTGTGAACAATAGTGGCCTAGGATTTAATTCCTTAGAGAATTCTAAGAATCACCCACCTAAGGTTGTGAGAGGCATTAAGAGTGGCTTATTTGAGGTAGAATCTCTGAGTCATCTAAGATAATTTTTAGATCATGAGGTTTTGCCCAAAATCCTTCTAACAAGACAGATGCTTCTAAGTCGCTTGATCGAGACCTCTCGAAGGTCAAGTATCACTGCACTTTTTGCAAGAAGGATGGCCACATAGTTGAGTTCTGCTTCCGTAGAGCTAAGAGTGAGAGGAAAGAGAGAGTGCATGTTTTGAGGTCCATTAGAGGAGTTTATTCGCCTATGATAGTCTCTAGACCTAGACAGCCTGTCTTTCCTACTAGACATAGGCCTAGGTTTGTAAATGATTTCTTTGACTCCTTTGGTGGCTCTAGGTAGCGTTTTGGGTTAGGATATCGTGAGGAGAAACCACGGGTAGCATCTAGACAGGGGGAGTACCGATCTTTTGGTAGATCGATTTGGAGAGGTCTAGGTGTTGCTCATGCACATTCTTATGATTATCACACTAACCATTTTATTGCTGCTTCTTCTGCTGTTCCTAAGTATTGTGTGGCTCGATCTTTGGATTCCCAAGTCTTTTATCACTAACTTGATCTTGAGGTACAGATGTTCCCTGCTTATGCCCTGTAGGTCCGACGTGCGAGGAAGGAGGACATATGGCTTGTTGACTCTTGGATGTTCTCGACACATGACTAGAGATTCTAGATGGTTCTCCTCCCTCACACGTGCATCTGGCAATGAGTTGATCACATTTGGGGATGCTTCTACCGGGACCGTGACAGCCAAGGGCACAGTGCGCGTCAACAACAACTTCATGCTTAAGGATGTCGCTTTGGTAAGTAAGCTGAGGTATAATTTGCTATCTGTTTCTCAGCTTCTTGATGAGGGTCTAGAAGTGAGGTTTAAGAGTGGTGAGTGTAAAGTTCTAGACTCCTCGAGTGTGCTTGTCTTTGTGATCTCTAGGTTTGAGAAGATCTTTTGTGCTAATTTCAGTATCTCTTCTGCTTCCAGCCCTAGGTGTCTTGTGGCTTCTGTTTCTCATGATTTAGTGTTGTGGCACTGTAGGCTTGGACACATAGGCTTTGACCATTTGACCAGGATCAGTAGCAAGGACTTGATTAGAGGGTTGCCTAAGGTTAAGCCTGTTAAAGACCTTGTGTGCACTCCCTGTAGACATGGTAAGATGGTTTCTGCTTCTTATCCACCTCTTACTTTAGTGATGACCGATGGACCTGGCTAGCTCTTGCACTTAGACACTGTTGGCCCTTCTAGAGTTCAGTCTGTAGGGGGGAAGTGGTATGCGCTTGTCATTGTGGATGATTACTCCAGGTATTCATGGGTATATTTTCTGGTTTCTATGGACGAGGCTTTTGGCTTCTTTAGGGAGTTGGTTCTTAGATTAGCTGTTGACCTCCCTGGAGCCTTGAGAACCATTAGGAGTGACAATGGCACAGAGTTCAAGAACTCTTCTTTCGCCACATTTTGCACTAAGAGAGGACATGAGCACCAGTTCTCCTCACCTAGAGTTCCTCAGCAGAATGGGGTTGTAGAAAGGAAGAACAGGACCCTTGTAGAGATGTCTAGGACCATGCTAGATGAGCATAGCACTCCTAGGAGGTTTTGGGCTGAGGCGATCTCTACTGCTTGTTATGTGTCTAATAGGGTGTTTTTGAGATCTGTCATAGGCAAGACTTCTTTTGAGCTTAGATTTGGTCATAGGTCTAGAGTATCTCATTTCAAGATTTTTGGTTGCAAGTGCTTCATTCTTAAACATGGCAACTTAGATAAATTTGAATTTAGATGTTATGATGGTATTTTTCTTGGATATCTTGCTCATTCTCGTGGCTATCGCATATTTAATTTGGATACTAACAAAATTGTTGAGACTTGTGAAGTCACTCTTGATGAGGCTAGTCCTGGTACTAGACCCGATGCTGCAGATACACAGGTTCCTGATATTCGAGAAAGCATTTTCGTCAACGACGACTCTGAAGATGAGGATCCAATCCATCCTGAAGGCACTACTGAGATGGTTGGAGAGCCTACTTCTACTTCACCAGCTTCAGGATAGCAGCCTCCTCCCACTTTCACCGGCGCGACGAGTGGCTCTGCTCCTATCTCCACAGTCCATGAGGTAGAGGCCACATCTGTACCAGGACCTCCTCTTCATATTCAGCGACAAACATCCACCTGAGCAGATTATTGGGGATCTTCATGAGCGAGTCACTCGCTCCAGGTTTATTTCTCCTGATTCTCATATACATTCTACTTTTGTTGCGTCTTTTGAACCCCGAGATGTCACCCATGCTTTATCTGATTCCTCTTGGGTCAATGCCATGCATGAAGAACTTGAAAATTTTGAAAGAAACAAAGTCTGGACCTTAGTTGAACCTCCACCTAATCAACATGTAATTGGAATAAAATGGATTTTCAAAAATAAGCAAAGTGAGGATGGGTTGGTTGTTCGTAACAAGGCTAGGCTTGTAGCTCAAGGTTATTCTCAGGTAGAAGGCTTAGACTTTGAAGAGACCTTTGCTCCTATAGCTAGATTAGAAGTCATTCGCATATTGTTAGCTTTCGCGACATCTAAGGGCTTTAAGCTTTTTCAAATGGATGTCAAGAGTGCTTTCCTTAATGGTTTTATAGAAGAAGAGGTCTATGTCAAGCAACCCCCTGATTTCAAAAATCGCAAATTCCCAAGCCATGTGTTTAAGCTCTCTAAAGCCTTGTATGGATTGAAGTAAACCCCTAGAGCTTGGTATGATAGGCTTAAGAGTTTTCTGCTTGAGAATGATTTCAAAATGGGAATGGTAGATAAAACCTTGTTCACTCTCAGGCATGGCAGTGACTTTTTATTGGTTCAGATTTATGTGGATGACATTATATTCGGTGGTTCTTCTCATGCTTTGGTTTCTAGATTTTCAGATTCGATGAGCAGGGAATTCGAGATGAGTATGATGGGCGAGCTGACTTTCTTCCTTAGTCTTCAAGTCAAGCAACTCAAAGAAGGAACCTTCATTCATCAAAGTAAGTATACAAAGGACCTTCTTTGACGCTTCGACATGGGAAGCAGCAAGCCAATGGCTACTCCTATAGCCACTTCTACCGTGCTGGATCCTGATGAGGATGGAGAGCCCGTGGACCAGAAGGAGTACCGCAGCATGATCGGCTCCCTCCTCTACCTCACGGTGTCGAGGCCGGACATACAGTTTGCTGTGTGTCTATGCGCTCGATTTCAGGCTTCCCCTCGTGCCTCTCATCGTCAAGCATTGCGTCGCATATTCAGGTACCTCTAGGACACTCTTGACTTTGGACTCTGGTTTTCTTCTGATTCTGCTCTCTCCATTCGAGCTTTTTCTGATGTTGATTTTGCGGGGTGTAGAGTGGATAGCAAGAGCACTTCTAGCACTTGTCATTTCTTAGGCACATCTCTTATCTCTTGGTCTTCTAGGAAGCAGTCCTCTTTGCCTGATCCACTCCTCGAATTTGAGTATGTAGCAGCATGACGACTAGTTGTTCTCAGGTTCTCTGTATCTTATCTACTCTGCGAGACTATGGGTTGTCTTTGGATAGTTGTAAGACCCCAGTCCGACAAGGGCCTAGAATGCTACTAAACTAACCTGTTAACACAACTAAAGCAGAAGATAAAATTCTAAATATCGGCAGAACCTCCCCTGTATAGTTAGCTATACCAGAGGTTCCAACAGTCATATAAAACAAGTCAATAAAGGAATCACTAAGTAACATGAGCATCATAGGAATATAGTCAGGATTCAAGCATTTAATTCGAAAAGATGATCGAAGATCAGCCGCAGTACTCAATCAATCATAACAGGGAGAAGTTATCAATCACAGCCAACTTTATTTATTACAGTTCATTAATTATCGAATGAATGGTAGAATCAATCTCTATTATTGAATTTGGAGTATGGTGAAGTGAACGAATGTGAGTGTCTACTCCCTCCCAATGGGGCCATCGTCAACGATCACCTAAAAACAAACAAACAACGCAAGAGTGAGTCCGAGACTCAGCAAGTACAGTAATTAAATGGTAGATACAACATCCATGATTATGACAACTTCATTGAAGAATATGAATAATTTACAGAACGAATGTTTGAATGAATTGGATGAAATGAAGGGACTACACACATGCATATACCGGTATTGCTGGTGACACACCCATTAGTGTTCACCTAAGCCCGCATTTAACAAAATGCGGGGATCGAAGTCCCGTATGAAGAATGTTTCATACGGGTGTCCCAAACTGGCCACATTGGAATGGTGGGTCTTACGTGCCCATACTGGAATTGATGGGTCTTTTTAATCCACTCCCGTGGATGAAACAAGAATGATGGATGCATGGAATGAAATGTGAATATTGAAAAGACGTGCTCTATAATCATGGAGATAACACATATAGAAGTAACATGAACATTAAATATTAATATGGATCTTAGGAAGACATTACCAACATCAGGCATTCACATTTTATAATTAAGAACGTTAAAGTACTTGCCTTCCGCGATGCGATGCGTTAGTAGGCAATGACGATGCTCCTAAACCTGAAGTCTCTCCGCCTACACAATATATATACTCGAAATAAGAACAACATATAACAGGACGCTTCCATTGACGTTCTACAACGCATTCTCGAACACCCAAGAGTTAACTAATAGACTTAGTCTAAAACGGACAACACCAACACCTAAGTGAATCTGGACAGCGGCACGGAAAAGACCATAACTATTAACCTGGGACTCGGAACAAGGTAAGCCTAGTTCCTAGAGAAACTTAACAACCATATCTACGAAAACCTAGTTGGGGAGATAACCCAAATCAGCCAAGGAAATATACTAACAGGCAGCTGAACACGAAAGACAGATTCTGTCTCAACAAAATGTACAGCAGAAAAGAAAATAGCGTAACTCTTGATCTACAACTCCGATTGGGGCGTTCTTTGGTATTTTGGAAAGGTTAAAAAGTTTTCTAAAATAAATTAGTTGGGTGGAAACCCTGAATTTACTTCTAACACCAACATAACTCAAAAGACAAATTAACAGATCCAACTCGTCAGAATTCTGGGCAGCAAGATTGAAACTACCATAACTTTTGATCCGTATATCAGAATTAGGTGTTCTTGGTGGCCACGGAAAGCTAAAAGCATTATGTAACTATCTCTAAGTGATGGGAAACTCGAATTCTGCCTCTAAGGACTTGAAATTAACCACGCAATCTTCTGGACAGAATAGAACTACAGCAGAAATAATTCGACCCAAACAATTCTGATCCAACTCGCATTTACCAACAAATCAACAGCTAAGAACGACAACTGTTACCCTTGAAGAACCCAGGAACATGATGAACGAACTCCCGAAGAACCTCCCCTTCCACATTCTTCCTTTCTTCTCTTGGGCGGCCACCAAGGGACAGCTCCAAGAGGGGACTCGGCTGGAGGTGAGGGCAGGGAGAGGCGGCTTGGGGAAGACCTTGGAGGCGGCACTAGTAGGTAGAGGCGCCAGGGAGGGAGAGATGGGGCGCAGGACTTGGAGGAGGCGGCGGCTTCAAAGCTGGAGGCAGCCAAGGGAGTTGGGGATAATGGCTGCCTAGGGTTAAAGGGATGGGGGCGCATGGGCTTTAGGCCCATGGCGCCTCCCCTCTTGGCTGCTAGGCCTGCCACAAGGCCAAAGTATCCTAGGCCAGAGGCCCACCTCTTTAAACCCCCTTCCAAAACTGAAAATTACACTGAAAATCTTTTCCCAACTTAATTCTCTCTAAATTAAATTCAGGATATTACATTCTACCCCCCTTAACAGAATTCGACCCCGAATTCTTGCCAGCGAAAAGAACACAAGAATGGACTGCCAAGGAATTGGAATCAACGAATTTAACACATACCGGAAGTAAACAAGTCGGGATATTGCTCGCGCATGCGAGACTAGCTCCCAAGTAGCCTCTCTTTCGGTCTGATGAGACCAAAAAACTTTGACATATCTCAGGGTCTTGTTCCTCAGAACCCGCTCTGACTCCTCCAAAATTTTCAGCGATCGGGACTCAAAAGTGAGATCCTGCTCAATGCTCAATGGTTCAAGTGGAATAGCATGATCTGGGTCTTTCAAATAATTCCTCAACATGGATACATGAAACACATTATGAACTCCTCGCATAGACTCGGGAAGATCCAAACGATAGGCCAATTTCCCAATTCGTGCCACGATTGGAAATGGTCCAATGTACCTTGGGCTAAGCTTCCTTTTGGTACCAAAATGCACTACACCCTTGGTAGGAGATACTCTCAAAAGAACCTCGTCCCCCACTTCGAATTCCAAATCTCGCCTCCAGACATCTGCATAGCTCTTCTGTCGGCTCTGAGTAGCTAACAAATTCCTCCTAACCTCTACTACCCTGGCCACAGTTTGCTGAACCCAATCGGGACCCAAAACTGCCTGCTCTCCAACCGCATCCCAGGACAACGGGGATCTGCACTTCCGCCCATAGAGAACCTCAAACGGTGCCGCTTGAATGCTAGCATGGTAACTATTGTTATAGGCGAACTCTGCCAAAGCTAGGTGGTCTTCCCAGCCTCCCTTCCAAGAGATAACACAACATCTGAGCATATCCTCCAGTGTCTGAATGGTGCGTTCAAACTGACCATCTGTTTGGGGGTGAAAAGCGGTACTAAGGTGAAGCTGTGTGCCCAACGCACTTTGCAAACTCTCCCAGAACTTGGAGACAAACTTGGCGTCTCGATCAGAAACAATGGTCTTAGGTACCCAGTGCAACCGCACTATCTCTCGCACATAGAGAGGAGCCAAATCACTTGCTGAGTTGGTTGTGCGAATAGGTATGAAATGTGCAGACTTACTGAACCGGTCCACTATGACCTAAATAGCATCCTTCCCTCGATGTGTGCGAGGTAAACCAACTACGAAATCCATGGAGATGTCATCCCATGGCCAAACCGAACCTCCAAAGGTTGCAACAACCTATTTGGGTCGCTTATGCTCACCTTGACCCGTGGCAAACTCCACAAGATGCTACATCTTGAGCAATGTCGACCTTCATCCTTTTCCACCAGAAACTCTTCTTCAAATCCTTGTACATCTTGGTCCCACCAGATATACGGTATATGGAGTACGATGTGCTTAGTCGAGAATCTCATCTTTGACTGAGCCTCTGTGGCACCAGAGTGACCTTTGAATCTCATCGCACGAGAATCATCTACTGAAGTGGCCTTTTTGTCCTCATCTATGCGCTTCCTCACTCGCTGGAGCATCCGATCATGTTGTTGTGCCTCCCGCACTCGATCTGGAACGGCTGACTCAAGAAGCAAACGAGTCTCAGTCTGGACGGTACCTGCAAAGCAAAAGGAGATATCCATACGCTCAAAATTGGCAATAAGACAACTGAGAGTAGGAGGTGTCGCCTTGCGACTCAGGGCATCTGCTACAACATTCGCCTTGCAAGGGTGATACTGAATGGTGAGATCATAGTCTTTTATCAACTCTAACCACCTCCTCTGTCTCAGGTTCAAATCTTTCTGGGTAAAGATGTATTTCAGACTCTTATGATCAGTGAATATGTCACACGATTCGCCGTACAAGTAATGGCGCCAGATTTTCAAAGCAAGAACCACTGCTGCAAGCTCTAAATCATGAGTAGGATAATTCTGCTCGTGTTTCTTCAACTGCCTCAATGCATAGGCAATCACCTTGCCATCCTACATGAGCACATAACCGAGCCCAACTATAGACGCATCTGAATAAATAGTGAACCGTTTCCCAGGCTCGGGAAGAGTAAGAACTGGAGCGGTCACCAATCTATCTTTCAAAGTACAAAAGCTACGCTCACACGCATTTGACCAATGAAACTTGACACCTTTCTCCGTCAATTGAGACAACGGTCCAGCAATGGTTGAGAAACCTTCCACAAAGCGCCGGTAATAGCCAGCTAAACCCAGAAAACTCCTCACTTCCTTGACATTGGTTGGCCTTTTCCATTCTACCATTGTTGAAATCTTGCTAGGATCAACTGAAATACCCTCTTGATTGATTACATGGCCCAGAAACCCAACTTCAGAAATCCAGAATTCACACTTCTTCAGTTTGGCATAAAATTGGTTCTCTCTTAAAGCTTCGAGAACCAACCTCAAATGTTGACAGTGATCCTCTTCCGTCTTGGAATAGATCAAAATATCGTCGATGAACACCACAACGAAATCATCAAGGTATTGATGCAGCATGCTGTTCATGGCTTCCATGAAAACTGCAGAAGCATTTGTTAGTCCAAAAGACATAACCTTATACTCATAATGGCCATACCTCGTAGAGAAAGCCGTCTTCTCGATATCTTGCTCCCGAACTCGAATTTGATTATAACCTGACTGAAGGTCAATCTTGGAGAATACTTTAGCTCCCTTCAGCTGATCAAAGAGATCCTCAATGCGGGGCAAAGTATATTTATTCTTCACAGTAGCTTGATTAAGAGCCCGATAATCCAAGCACATAGGCCAACTGCCATCTTTCTTTTTAGTGAATAAAACAGGCGCTCCCCACGGTAAAACACTACGCCGAATCATATCTTTGGACAAAAGATCGTCCAATTGCTTCTTCAACTCATCTTGGAAGGGTCGTGCCAACCGGTATGGAGACATTGAAATAGGTTGAGTTCCCAGAATAAGATCAATCCGGAACTCTACCTTCCGCTCTGGCAGCATCCTAGGAAGCTCCATAGGAAAAACATTAGGAAACTCATTCACCACAGGAATCTCCTCGATGCGATGTGAGGAATTAGCCTTCTCACTGAGAGACCAAAGCAACCCAATGGTTGAGGCCCGAAGTCTGGGAAACAGACTAGCCAACACAAATAAGGAATCAGACGGTGCATTGCCCTGAAACACCAGTTCTTTCCCGGACGGAGCTTGCAAAGTCACCGTCTTCCAGAAACAACATATCTTGGCACGGTAATTGAATAACCAGTCCATGCCCAGAATAACGTCGAACGGTGACAACTGAATTACCATAATGTTAGCAGTGAAGTTCTCATCATCAATAGTGATAGAACAGCCTGGACATGCTGTAGAGCTAGAAATAAGACCCCCCGGAGAACTAACTACCACAGACTCAGAAATTTGCTGCAAACTCAACCCCGCCCTTCTAGCAAACTCCAGAGACACAAAAGAATAGGTAGCCCCAGAATCAAAGAGAACTAAAGCCTCATGCGAATCGACTAGCAAAATACCTGTCACCACGTCAGGACGGCCCAAAGTCGTAGGAGTAGGCATAGCGTAGACTCCTGGTGGTGCCGGAGCAGAAGACGCACCGACACTCTGCGTAGGGTGAACAGGAACTACAGCAGGTGAAGCGAATGACGGCGGTGCAGACGGAACGGGGTTCCAGTAGAACCCCGTCGGAGGTGCAGGAGTAAATGCTGCAGAAGGAGCCCATCCTGAAGGAAAATGAGGTGCAGGAACAGCAGCTAGGGTCTGAACTGAACCCCGCGGAGCACTAGAAGAAGACGCTGCTGGGACTGACTCCCATTTGATAATGCTTGCTGGGTTCTGTTTACATACTGACAACTTGTGGCCTTCCCGGGCACACTGGCGACATGTCCCTTTGAAAGAACACTCTGATGCCCGGTGCTCTCCACCACACCTGAAGCATTTCATACCTTGATCTGGAGCAGGACACATATGAAGTGTGGATGACAAAGAACGCGGCGCCGATGAGGAAGAGCGCCATCTTTGAGAATGTAAGCAGTATCTTGACTCCCGAAACCTCTTGGGAGCAGGTCACTGAGAAGACCCACCTCCCTCACCAAAACTCCGCTTCTGGCCACCACCAGAACCACCAGTAAGGATAGGGCCACTAGCAGCCTGCCTCTGAGAAGAAAGATCTCTCTCCAGCTCCATTCCTCTGGCCTGCTCGACCACGGAGCTGTAATCACGCAAGCCAGTCGCCCCCAGAACATGGCGATACTCCGGAATGAGGCCCCTGCGGAACCTCTTGGCCTTCTCCCGATCATCATTAGCCACCGCTGGTACAAAGTGTACCAGATTGTTGAATCCGGCCTCATACTCTGACACTGACATCTTCCCTTGAACAAATGTCAGCAATGACAGCTCCATCCTCTTAACAAAGGAATCCAGATAGAATTTGGTCCTAAACTGTTCCACGAATACCTCCCAAGTGACTGGTCCCTGCACTAGGGTTCTAGCAGTTAGAACCCCCTCCCACCAGATATCAGCTTGGCCCTTCAGTTGGAAGGCCACAAACCGCGCCTTCTGTGCTGAAGTCATCTCTAAGGCACCGAACTGCCTCTCCATGTACCGTAACCAATCTGCAGCCTAAACCGGAGTACCTGCTCCGTTGAAGGTGTCTAGACGAAGTGACATCCACTCGCGGAGACTCATCCTAGCCTCGGGTGGAATTGCTGCAGCAGCAGGTTCCGCAACTAGTGTAGCTGCAGCAGGAAGGGCTGCCTGCACTTGTCGACGGAGTTCCTGGTTCTCCCTCTGAAGATTCTGAATAATAGCGGTAGCGTGGCACGAGCTTCTCGGCATTGCAAGAATTAAGCAACCCCTCAGCGGCAACACCAGTAGTCTCCTCGGACGAAGATGAAGACACAGTCGGTTCGCGTCCACGACCACGGCCACGGCCTGGTGGACGACCACAACCACGGGCCGCTCCACGACCATTGCCTCTACCTCTCGCCATCTAAGAACACCAAAGTATATAAAACTAAACGTTTAGCTTAACAGTAATAGAAGCACAGAAACAATTCAACAATTACTCAACGGATAAATCATAACAATAGAAATACGGAAGCCACGAATTACCCATCCCACCTACTGTCCACAGTGTGTCATTTTAATAATTTAATTACCACGGACCTAAAGCCCGCTCTGATACCAACTGTAACACCCCAGTCCGACAAGGGCCTGGAATGCTACTAAACTAACATGTTAACACAACTAAAGCAGAAGATAAAATTCTAAATTTCAGCAGAACCTCCCCTGTATAGTTAGCTATACCGGATGTTCCAACAGTCATATAAAACAAGTCAATAAAGGAATCACTAAGTAACATGAGCATCACAGGAATATAGTTAGGATTCAAGCATTTAATTCGAAAAGATGATCGAAGATCAGCCGCAGTACTCAATCAATCTTAACAGGGAGAAGTTATCAACCGCAACCAACTTTATTTATTACAGTTCATTAATTATCGAATGAATGGTAGAATCAATCTCTATTATTGAATTTGGAGTATGGTGAAGTGAACGAATGTGAGTGTCTACTCCCTCCCAATGGGGCCATCGTCAACGATCACCTAAAAAAAACAATGTAAGAGTGAGTCCGAGACTCAGCAAGTACAGTAATTAAATGGAACATACAACATCCATGATTATGACAACTTCATTGAAGAATATGAATAATTTACAGAACGAATGTTTGAATGAATGTAATGAATGAATTGGATGAAATAAAGGGACTACACACATGCATATACCAGTATTGCTAGTGACACACCTGTCAGTGGTCACCTAAGCCCGCATTTAACAAAATGTGGGGATCCAAGTCCCGTATGAAGAACGTTTTATACGGGTGTCCCAAACTGCCCACATTGGAAGGGTGGGTCTTACGTGCCCATACTGGAATTGATGGGTCTTTTTAATCCACTCCCGTGGATGAAACAAGAATGATGGATGCATGGAATGAAATGTGAATATTGAAAAGACGTGCTCTATAATCATGGAGATAACACATATGGAAGTAACATGAACATTAAATATTAACATGGATCTTAGGAAGACATTACCAACATCAGGCATTCACATTTTATAATTAAGAACGTTAAAGTACTTGCCTTCCGCGATGCGACGCGTTAGTAGGCAATGACGGTGCTCCTAAACCTGAAGTCTCTCCGCCTACACAATATATACTCGAAATAAGAACAACATATAACAAGACGCTTCGATTGACATTCTACAACGCATTCCCGAACACCCAAGAGTTAACTAATAGACTTAGTCTAAAACGGACAACACCAACACCTAAGTGAATCTGGACAGCGGCACGAAAAAGACCATAACTATTAACCTGGGACTCGAAACGAGGTGAGCCCAGTTCCTAGAGAAACTTAACAACCATATCTACGAAAACCTAGTTGGGGAGATAACCCAAATCAGCCAAGGAAATATACTAACAGGCAGCTGAACACGAAAGACAGATTCTGTCCCGACAAAACGTATAGCAGAAAAGATAATAGCGTAACTGTTGATCTACAACTCCGATTGGGGTGTTCTTTGACATTTTGGAAAGGTTACGAAGTTTTCTAAAACAAATTAGTTGGGTGAAAACCCTGAATTTGCTTATAACACCAACATAACTCAAAAGACAAATTAACAGATCCAACTCGTCAGAATTCTGGGCAGCAAGATTAAAACTACCATAACTTGTGATCCGTATGCCAGAATTAGGTGTTCTTGGCGGCCACGGAAAGCTAAAAACATTATATAACTATCTCTAAGTGATGGGAAACTCGCATTCGGCCTCTAAGGACTCAAAATTAACCACGCAATCTTCTGGATAGAATAGAACTACAGCAGAAATAATTCGACCCAAACAATTCTGATCCAACTCGCATTTACCAACAAATCAATAGCTAAAAACGACAACCGTTACCCTTGAAGAACCCAGGAAGATGATGAACGAATTCCCGAAGAATCTCCCCTTCCACCTTCTTCCTTTCTTCTCTTGGGCGGCCACCAAGGGACAGCTCCAAGAGGGGACTCGGCTGGAGGTGAGGGCAGGGAGAGGCGGCTTGGGGAAGACCTTGGAGGCAGCACCAGCAGGTAGAGGCGCCAGGGAGGGAGAGATGGGGTGCAGGACTTGGAGGAGGTGGCAGCTTCAAGACCTAGAGGGGGCGGCGGCTTCAAAGCTGGAGGCAGCCAAGGGAGTTGGGGATAATGGCTGCCTAGGGTTAAAGGGATGGGGGCGCATGGGCTTTAGGCCCATGGCGCCTCCCCTCTTGGCTGCTAGGCCCGCCACAAGGCCAAAGTATCCTGGGCCAGAGGCCCACTTCTTTAAACCCCCTTCCAAAACTGAAAGTTACACTAAAAACCTTTCCCCAACTTAATTCTCTCTAAATTAAATTCGGGATATTAGAATAGTGTTCCTCTTTTTTGTGATAACACTAGTGCCATAAACATTGCCAAAAACCCAATGCAACACTCTAGGACCAAGCAAATTGATATCAGATATCATGTCCTTAGAGATCATGTAGAGAAGTTTAGAAAGAGTTTGTGGATGCCTCCTAGTCCAGGATCTTCTTCTCTAAGATAGATCATTAATCAACTTCAAAATTCTTTGCAAATGAAAAATTGTTGAACAATGGGCGTTTGAGCTAAATTGAGCAAATTGATTCATTTCAGGACTTGTTTGTCTCCTTAAGTGGTCTTTACTAGCTTTTTGGTCTCACAATGACATTTTGACATGGCCATTATTATTTTAGGATCACTGTTGATGAACTTGCTAAATCTGACACATTGCTTAAATTATTAAAATTCATTGCTTTATATTGAGCCTTCATGCTTAGCTTTGATATATATGTTTTAACAAGATCTTGCTAGTGCTGATAGGCTTGATATGGTGGTTGTGCAATATTTGAAATGCTAGCTTGCTCTTTTGGGTAATCTCCAAAGCTTCATGTACTTAAAAAATGTGAAAACAAAAAAATTGAAGCCACACCATTGCATTTCATGCATGCTCTTTCTTATGCTTCTTTCTCAAATTCTACATATTCTCAAAAAGTGTGTTTCCTTGATGAATTCATTGTCAAAGGGGGAGAAGTAATAGCAAAAATGTTAAGAAAAAGAGTGTGTTGGATGTAGGGGGAGAAGAAATTTTGGAGATTTTGAGTTCTTCTGAAATTTGAGGATCATAGTGAGGGGGAGTTTTTTGTTTTGCTTTCTTTTGGTCTTATTGCCAATTCTGAACTTAATTGTAATCTTTGGGACCTCACAATGATCAAAGGTCAATTTGAACAATTGTTCTTTTATATGGACCTTAAGTGAGATTTTGGAATTCTCTCGAAATTGAAGCTTTCTTGCATTCTTTTGCCTTATCTCACTTGCTTATGCTATTCTGGAGCCAGCTTGGTCATTTCCATTGCTTTTGCTTGCATTTGGACCAAGTTGTGCCTTTGAGCAAAAACATCGAGTAATTACTATTTCAAACCTCAAACTTTGCATTTTTTGGAAATTGCCAATGTGTTCATCAAGGGGGAGATTGTGGATATCATGGGAATATGTGCATGATCTTATGATGATGATACAATTGGAAATGACATTTGCGGTTTGTCGAATCTCGCATTTTCGGCAGAGTTTTAGTTCTGTTAGGTCATTGGTGGTCGACCGCCAGGCGGATCGTGATCGGACCGGTAGTGTCTCGAGGATTTTGGTTAAGTCTGAGGCGGGCAGGCCGGCGAACGGTGGTCTGACCGATTTTGACTTGATTCGTCGAGTTGTTTGGCGATGCTTGTTGGGTTAGCTTAAGGGCATGGGCTTCAGTGCATATGTGTTGCATGTTGCATGTTTTCACTAACGTGGGTCAAGTTGTGAAGAACTTGTTCCCAGATTCGATTTGCTTGTCTATTGGTGTGCAGGTTGCTTGGAGGTCAACGACGGTCAACGGCGAGGAGGATCGGGACTAAGCTTGGAGAGCTGAGGTCCAGAACGATCAAGGATGCCGGGTGAGGTCAATGGACTCAAGCGTGGCGCAGAATGGACAAGGATGACCGAACGGGTAGTTCGATGCGACTGGTTGATCAAGCGGTGCGGGGATCGGTGCAAGTGCCATGGTGGTCCGGTGGGAACCGGATGGGAGAGACTTGCCGACACGATGAGAGACGCTGGATCAACCTACACATGGCGAAGCATGGGAGTGCTTCGCGCAGTTAGGACTCGGTCTTCGAACAAGATCGAGAAGGGGTATTTTGGTAATTTTACCAAATGCCGCGTTGGTGACCTTTTGCCAACCCACGGCGCAAGACAGAGCGTGGTGAAGCGGATTAGATCAAGAGAGTTGAAGACGACGCTTTAAAATACGTGTGTGTGTGTGTGACCCGTTTGTGTTGGGCCTTAACGGGAGCCCATTAGGGTTAACTCTCTAGAAGCTAGGTCTCCATATAAATAGGGGTGGCCGCTGTGATACAGGACCCAAGCACTTCCTTTGTAAACCCTAATTTGGTGTTAGGGTTTTAGAGAAAGAGGAGAGGCTTAGGGCTCTAGGGAGATAAGTTGAGTTGTGTGCTCATGGATTGAACTTTGTCCTCCATGGATAGAGTGGCTGTAAACCCTCTCAACCTCAGATCAATCTATGGATGATTCCCAAAGATGAGTCTCTTTTGTGTTCTTGCTCTATATTTGTGATCTTTGTTCTTTTCTTGATCCTTTGGTTTTTGGCTGGTTTCGTGCCTTCTTCCACCTTGCTGTGACATGTGGGAACTTATCTGAGATCACCTAGATCATCAATGTCCCACGAGCAAATGTTGGATCAAGTTTTTCGTTTTGCTCGCTTTTTTACCCTCCTTGGGTAAAACTAAAAAAGATCAAAACTTTGACGTGGATCTACTCAATCGCTGCTTGGAATAGGTTCCAAATATCCTTAGGAAGGTGTGTTCCAAGTTTGGTCAAGTTTGGCCGTGTAGATCAAAAGTTTGATCGATTTTCGTTTTGGATCCCGAGCTGTCTACACTGTTTCTGGTCAAGGCCGGTCAGACCGATTTCCTAACGCCGGTCAAACCGCCCGTCGGTCTGACCGAATTTTTGCCGACGGTCTGACCGATTACCAGATTACAGTTTGGTCTTTTTGGTTCTCTTCTTTGGGGTTTTTGGTTCAAGTTCAACACAAGTCTTCTGCTGTTGATCCTCGTAGCTCTCATAGCTATTGGGGTGAATCTGGTGTTAAAACTGAACGAGGTGAAAATTAGGTGAGTTCCTATTCACCCTCCCTCTAGGCGCCTTTCCGGTGCTACAGATTTTGAACATGCAATTTCAGAAACTCTCTCAATCACACTAGATAGCTCTATAGGTTCATCGAACACGATATAGCATAAAGAATCATCAAGGGATATTCTAGTAAGAACTTCATCATGAGTAATCAAATCTACATTATGTAAACTAAGCACATAAAATTCTGAATGTAGAATTTCCAATTGAGCATAAGAATTCTTACTATTACTCACAATTTCTTCATGAACTACCAATTCAATACCATTATTGTTACCTTTAATGTCATCCTCAGTTAATATAGGTGTTGTAGGTATTGTATTTTGTGATCGAACCACGGGCAGCAAGCATCTCATCTCCCTCCACGGTTATCTCATCATCCTTCTTTTCCAACGATGTGAATTGTTTAGCGTTCAACTCCTCCAAATCATGGTCAACCTGCACAATGTGAGACACAACACTAGAAAAAGACGGTAAGTCGTTAGTCTAAAAAATAACCTCACTTTTCCTAACTTCTCCATCTTCCTTTTGTTTTGGTGCTTCTCTCTCACTCTTAATTTGAATGCTCTCAACCTTGCATATGGTGGAATTACGCATTTTCTCCTCAAGAGCACAACTCACAAGATCATGCATACTACTAAAATATTTATATTGAACTGCAATAGCGATCTTAGTATTCAAACCTCCTTTGAATTATGCCTTCTGTTTAAATGCACTAGTGACACTGGCACGACACATTGCATGATTAAACTCAAAATAGTAATCTTGGAAAACTTTGCATTCTTGTGTAATGCTCTCCAAGTGGTGAACTAGTTCTTGCTCATAAGAGGATGACACAAATTCTCTTCTCATCACCATCTTTAAATCTATCCAAGATGTAATTAGTCGTTTCCCAAATAGTTGTTACCACCAACTATAGGCATAGTCCTCAAACTCCTTAATAGCTCTTATCACCTCTTGTGCTTTGGGAAGCTTCTGAAATTTAATAACTTTTTCCATTTGTGCTTCCCACTCAAGATACTACTCTGGGTCATTACTCCCATAGAGAGGAAGTTTCACATACTTGTAACATGCCATGGTTAGTAGTGTAAAAATAACAAGAAATAATAGTGGATTAATGAAACAGATATAACACTCTCAACCTCACCTTCCCTTACTATTTGACATTCTTACTCACTCTATGTCGAATTGCAGAGTACCTCGCACTCGGGTGGTGTGGATCAACACAAAGGTGAATGTCAAGTGAGTTCACGGTCAAGTAATTGCACTAACATAATAATACGTGGAGCTTGGAAGGTATAGTGTATGTCCTAAACAATCTGAATTCTAGACTTTGTTCGATAAGTAAAAGATCCAAACTCGAATTCAACGAATAGTTGATGCACATATAATATAAGTAGAGATCAAGGCAACACACACACACACACAAACACTAAGATGATGTAACCTAATGCAACCAAAGGACTGAGCTAGCAAGATATAAGTGAAGAATAAATAGCTCGTGTTGCAAAAGTTAAAGAAAGACACTAGCTTGTTGCAATTGATACGTAGGGCACTAGACTGGACAAATCAGTAATGAATCACACAAGAGAGGGCAATGCTCAAGCTAGATCAATGGCTTCGGCCTCCACTTTTGTTTTTCTTATATTTTCTTGTTCTTTCTTTATTTTCCCTTTTTGTTTCTTCTTTTTGCTAGTAATCAAAAGCAACAATCCAAGAACAAGTGAGCAAAACAAGTGCAACTCTCTCAGTTTTGGAATTGAATCAAAGTAAATGTGCAGCCCTATGCAAAGCTCAAAAGCTAGTCTTATGTAGGATAAAAAATTCCACAAATATCAGAATTGGCTCTCAAGAAATAAGTGTATGCTCTCTTTGGTTTGCACAAAAAGAAAGCACACAAAAATTTAGGTAATCCCCAAAGAACCAGCTAGGGTTTCATAGCAACACATGGGCTCAGTGAACCGTAACCGCATGCATGAACCATAATCTTGTAACACCCTAGCCCAACACTGAGCCCGGAATGCTACTAAACTACCCCTAACAATAAATTTTACATCAATTAACAATAAAATTTCAGCAAGCAATTCAATATTAAAATCCGTCCATAGATCACAATAACATATGAATAACGGCATGATGAACACAGATATTTAAACTCTAGATAGGAACATAGAATAATAGTTCAAGATTTAATAAAAACAAATCAAACGGAGAATATCTAATGAATAAACAAGTTCCAACCAACCATCTAGAATTACTTAATATCTATCATGTCCTAAAGGAATAAACCATCACGCTAAGGTAAAGTTTTCTCATAGTAAATGATCAAGTAATTGAGTGTATGCAATATTCCAAGTGCTAACCCTTCCCAAGTGAAGCGTCATCAACGATCACCTAAAAACAATAGTAGAGCAAGGGTGAGTCCATGACTCAGCAAGTACAAACCAGAAAAATAAAAGAGGTGTCATCTTAATAACATTTTATTCCCATTTATCATTATCTCAGTTTCTCACCATCGTTCTCATCAGTTTCCATTCACGTGTCTCATTATCTCAAATTACTTTTCATTAATGCAATGCAAAGTTCATGCTCATGACTCAACTCATCTTCTGCTTATACTGGTATAACAGAGTGTAACACCCGTCAGTGTTCACTCATGCCCGCATTCTTTAATGAGGGGACCAATTGCCCGTCCTTTTTTATATGGGGACCTCATTGCACATATATTACATATGGGGATCTCTTCCCACTCCCGTGGGTCACATCTTTCCATTATGAATGCTCAACATGAAATGCAATGATTTTCATCTTTCATCATTAGCAATTGAAATCATCATCATTATTCCATCATCATCATCATCAACAAGTTATCGAAAACATATGGGCAATATGAAATAGGCATCCTTCAAATGAATAATCATGGAAAGTATTAATTTAATCAAATAATACTTCCAAACATTCAAATATCATTCTACCATGCACTTGCCTTTCTAGTTGTGACAACCAAGATACTTTGAAGTTGACACCAATCCGAAAGCCACTCTGCCTATAGTAAACACCCAACCCAATACAAGCTATGGCAATACAAGTCAACGCTTAAAAAACCACGCTCCTACGCGCTCTCCAAATCCACAACTTTCCCCCATTTACCGGATAGCCCCTCCTGTTGTCTTAGTACAAAAATTATCATAACTTTCAACTCCCACATCGTAAAATAGCAAACCATAACAGTTCTAGAATCTATACAAAATTTCCTACAACTCCTTAGGTGATCAAATGTCTAGATTAAATCATCCAAAACCTTGTTTTTAACCAAGACAGATCTGTCATCTTCTGGACAACAGACTTAACATTTTCATATCTTTAATCTACACATGCAAAAATATTAAATTATGACTTTTCATAAATGACGAGGATTAAAATCTCTATGTATTACTTTAATACATAATTAAAAGACTATATGTCTTCGTGGTCGTAACCCCTAAGGCTAACGACCCTTGTGGTCGTAAGGATTCCAGAGGTTATATAATGGGTACCCTGGTCGGATGAGGTCCTATACCCAGTCCCCGATTAGGTGACTGCTCGAAGAAGCGATGAACTAGCATCTGGATCTAACTTCAAGTATATTCCTTACTATGCGATGAATGGAACACATGCCATATTTGCTCCATACCACGCGACGTTTCATGGTCCTAAGACACTGACAATAACCACTATACGGTTTAGTGTCTCACAGGCACCAACCAATGATTAGTTACAGTTTCACTAACTGTAACTGACCCTCCGACCGGATGCATCACTTACAACAGGCGTCTTCTCTAGGAGTAACTATCACCTTTTCGATGGTTATTTAAAGATGGAGCACGGAGGAACAAAGACATCTGATTGAAGCATCACAATCGACATTAGATTCATGTTTCAAGTCTGTTTCAATTGCAAAGCAAGCATCACGCTCAGTGTAATTAGGATTAGTCCACTGCCATGTCAAGGGCACCCCCTATAAAGGATCTAGTTCGTAGCAATAAAGAGCAATCCTATTCTTTCCCAAGAACTCTTTGTCATTTTCCTCTATGTATTTCGTAAAATCGGCGACTCGATCGTCGATAGCTAATGCTGTCCGTGGGGATCAAGGCGTTGAGTTCTTGAAGATTACTTCACTCAAGCAATCCTCATTCACTCCTTTCACTCCATCATTGCTCATGTGAACATGGAAGTGACTTGGGATGAGGAAAACTAGTTCGACTTGGCAGACTACTCCAACCTCGACATGGACGCATCCATTCACACCATGGAAGAAAACGAGATGTCGTCATCATCCTCCTCCGCCAGCTCGCCATTCGCTGAGATTAGCGAAATCGACTAGATGGATGAGGATTCACCATCACCATCCGTGGCGCTCCCAGAGGAACCGGTCGCTCTGACCAGCTCGGAATGTCCGAACGCCTCTATAAGCCTGGTCCATCCGACCAGCAAGAACGGTGACAAGAGCCCAACGTTGCAATCAAAGAGTCTATGTACTCTCAATATTGTCATGGGCGACCAGTATTCGCCAATGGCTCCTACGTATTCTGGGGGCCAACCGACATCTTGTAAGGGTGTCAATGAAGTTATCACCGATCGTAGACCAAGTGAGCATGGTCAAACTCAGTATACGGTCAGCAATTCATCGGATCAGGTTGGGTCCACCACAAAGCCCACCTAAGGTGGTAATCTCCGACCGCTCCCCATCATGGAGGCTTCTTGCGGAAACAATGGAAGGCTCTCCCTTAGTAACGATGGGAGCTCATCAAAGGATTGCTGTTGGCGCCACGAGGTTAACGCAATCATAGATACCCATGAAGATGTCATGCACAGTCCTCCACGGCTTGATCCGCCACCACATACTGATGGAAATGGTACGGGTGCTCAAGCACCACTTGCTGGAGGTTAACGAACTGATGAACGTCGATCAGTTAATTCACCTGTTTCTACCTCGCAACGCGTAACAGGTCAGGCAGGGCATGATGGAAGATCGAAAGGACATTCAACTCATCGAACACCCACAGCTAGTTATAATCCTGCAAGACCTTCGGAAACAATGCAAAACCTACAACGAGTTCGGGACATTCTGAATAACCCAGATCCTGCTCTAACAGGAACTCCAAGTTATGTCCAACTTGCAGGGCAGGTGTCGAAGATCCTCCAACAAACCATACAACGTACAAAAATGTACTGGGAGCAAAGGCACTCGCAAAGTCAGACGATGACTTCATCCCAGCGCTCCTCCCTCAATAGAGGACAACATGGTTGGACGGAGGACCGATCGATACCAAGACCCCCTCGTAGATTCCGACTAGGGAATCACGAGGGAAGACGGCTCTTTCCAGCAGTCACTCCTCCTCCTTGTCAAGAGGAATGACCACTTGGATCGGATGATCTTCGTCATCGTTCGAATCAAGTAGGTGGTCAAAGATGTAACACTAGCGTCTACAACCGCATTGGGACACCGGATACTGGATATGCAAACCTAAGGAACCGGTCCTTGACCGACTATAATACGACTCCTTTTCAGAGAAGGCACCACGACTCTATTATGGGCTGTTGAGCATTCTCGACAGGGCTCCAAGCTGTTCGTTGGCCGGACAGGTTCCATCCAACCAACATAGAGAAGTTCAATGGGACTCAGAACCCATTAGAATTTCTTCCAATCTATACTACTGCCATCAAAGTTGCTGGTAGTAATGACAACGTGATGGCAAATTACTTGCCCACGGTCCTTGAAGGATCTGCCCAGTCGTGGTTACTCAATCTACCAGTAGGATCTATCTACACTTGGGAGTAGCTATGCGATACTCTGATCGCCAACTTTCAAGGGACGTACGACCGTTTCGGAAGGGAGGATGATCTCCATCAGATCAGGTAGAAAACTAACGAAACTCTTCGATAATATATCAAGAGGTTTAGCCAGGTTCGAAATTCTATCCCAGAGGTCATAGAGTCTTCTATCATCCAAGCTTTTAAAGTAGGGCTGAGGAATCAGTGGTTTAAGGAGGATATTATAATGAATCCTCCATGAACGACCATCGAACTTTTTAACATGGCTAACAAATATGCAGCTGCCAGTGAAGTGGTTGAATGGTGCGAAGCTATTGATCGAAAAGACAAAATCCCTCAACCTGGCTTGGAGAAACAGGAAAAGAAAAGCAAGAAGTCTCTCAAGAGTAAAAATAATCGCAAGCCTGACAATAAGGAAGTCCTTGCGATTCTAGAAAAGTTTTCCAAGGGCAAGAAAGACTTTTTTGGCCGGGACAAGGCTAAGGCTCCGACCGACGACTACAAGAAGAATAAGAAGTGGTGTCCACTTTACCAGGCAATAGGGCATGATCTGCCCACCTGCCGAGCTTGGCAAAAGAAACTGGAGGATTACTACTCAGGTAAGGGTCACTTCCCCTCTATAACAGAACTTGGAGAACCAAGCTCCAAGAAGGACAAAGATGGTGACGAAGAAATGGAGTACTAGGAGCCGCAGCACACAGTCAATATGATCTTCGGTGGATCCTCCTCGTATGAGTCAAGATGTCATTTGAAGGCAAGAAGATTGCCCATCCCGTCGACTCGACCAGGTAGGTTTCCTATTGTTATTGAACCTACAATCAATAATTGCAAAGTAAATTGAGTCTTGATAGATAGAGGTAGCTCTTTAAATATTTTATTTACGGGAGCATTGGAAGAAATGCAAATTCCCAAGTCAAAGGTAAAACCTGTGAAATATGCCCTCCATGGCATAGTTCTTGGTTCTACCGCGAAATCGATAGGGCAACTATCCTTGCTGGTTACGTTCGGAAGATCTGACAACTTCCGAATAGAGAAGAATCCATTTGATATTGTGGATTTTGAAACCGCATATAATGGAATCCTCGGTCGTCCGGCATTGGCGAAATTCCTGATAGCCACGTATTATGTTTATAAGTGTTTAAAAATGCTAGGACCGAAAGGAGTCATCACGGTTCGAGGAGATCGTAAAATGGCTTATGCATGTGTAACACCCTAGCCCAACATGAGCCTAGAATGCTACTAAAATAACAAGGTAACAAATTGAAACTAAGACATTACACTAAATTTCGGCAGAACCTCCTTTGTATAGTTAACCATACAAGAGATTCTAACAAATAACAAAAGCAAACAAGTATTTTAAACATCCAACTTAAATCATAATCGTAGAAACTTCCATCCAACGCTAGTCAATTCTATTACAGACCAATGGGTGCATAAAGACATAACCAATAAGAATCATCTTTGCAGTTTGCTCAATTATAAAATCATAGTCCAAAATCTATCATTCATGAGTTATTCGTGGTAGAGTGCATCAGTTCTTATTAAAAATATAAAGAACAACAAGTGTGAGTCCATTACTCAGCAAAGTACAATTTAGACTGTAATCCAATATACAACTTTGACACAATCAACCAATCATAATACTTCATATCAAATCAGTTCAAATGTTCATGCAATGCAAATGCCACAGATGCACCTTTTCTTTTCTCTTTGCATTTACCGGTAATGCGAAGTATGCATCCGTCGATGCATACCCATGTCTGTGCCTTCTAGCACAGGGACCATAAGCCCACACTCCACGAGTGTGGGGACCTCAAGCCATCTAAAACATGACGGGGGCCTCAAAATCAATACTTGGCCACCATGTGGCCAAGTCTCAAGGATAATAACATGATGCATATGAGTCTATTCAATTATCCAACATAAAAATGTAACGACCAGTAGTGACATTCATGAGTAAAGAACATGACCATAATACAAACATTCATGAGCATTCACTTCAATTTTTCTACCGGCTAATTGCACTTGCCTTAACCGTGTGAAGCTTGATGACGCGAAGACGGCGCTACCCCCGGAATCAAACCACCACCTGAGCATTTTTAACAATCACACTAAGAGGACATTCTGAACAAGACATTTCTAAAAACAAATATACGATTAACTGCGCTTCCTAGCGCAACCCAAAACACCAACTCCCATGAGCATCGATCTATCCCAAATTGAACAGTCTTCTTTTAAAAATCATAACCTTTCGTCTATTTACCCAAAAATGGAGTTCTTTGATTCTCTAGAAATCTTATTAAATTACCCACATTAAACTAGTTGGTGAGATTCCCAGATTTTGTTATTCTCTATCTCTACTAAACAGATTACTAAAACTGCTAAACCCTATCAGAGGTTCTGGACAGTGAGACTAAAACCTACGTAACTTTCAGTACAAGCATCCAAAAATTATGTTCTTTAGCTTTCTAAAAACCTTATTAAATAACCTACAACTTTGATGTTGGTGAAATCCTCTAAATAATTCGTTAGATAATTTCTAATAACCAGTTAATACTAGCTGCCATAATTCTGACAGAGCCTCTGAACAACGACGTTGCAAAAACCATAACTTACGATCCGTTCATATAAATGACTTGATCTAAGATCCTACAGAAATCTAAAGATGCTACCCACAATTCTCTAGGAGATGACCAGATCGGAATTCACATTTAACTGCCCTAAAACTGTCGAGCACTATAGACTGCTAGGAATCGATCTAATACCCGATATTGCCAAATCACAAAACTACAAGACTAATCAAACGGAATAGAAAGTTACCCTTATAGAATACGCAAAAGGCTGCATGATCAACCACGAGATCCCTATCCCTTCTCCCCCTTCCTTCTTCTTGGCCAGCCACCCCAATGGAGATCTCTCCCCCTTCCTCTACTTGGTCGGCAGTAGGGAAGGGAGGCTTGGTCGGCAGCAGGGAAGCTCACCAGGGGGTGGAGGCATAGCCAAGGACCAGGATTGGGAGGAGGCGCTGGGAGGGGAGGGTGTGGCGGCCAGGGGGGGAAGGGTGGCGCCCTAGGGTTCCCACCCCCCTTATATGGCCGGCTGCCCCCTTCCCCCTTTGGGCCAAAGTGCTGTGTGCCGAGAGCCCATAGCCCAAGTTGTCTGGAAAAATGCAAAAACCCCCCTCTGAACTTCTGTAAAAACCATTATCTCAAATGGGTTCTCCTCCCTAAAGACTTTCTTCTCACTTAAATATATTTGGGGTATTACAGCATGTGATCAGAAATCCTTAGAACTGGTTGATGAACTTCTGACCAAGGAAACTAATCTGCCTACCATGCTGGACAAGCACTCGATGCCAAAGATGGCACCGAAGCCTTCCGACTAGACCAAGGAGGTACCAAATGACAAAGGCACTTCCCCAGAAAGCATCCAAATGTCATCTAGATCAGGTAATGCTAATGCATCTACCCAAAAGGTACTAGTTGGGGGCAGCACTCGACCCCAAATAGGAAGAGTTGCTCGTCTCCTTCCTCTGAGCAAACCTGGACATATTCGCCTAGCAGGTGTACGACATGCCCAGAGTCCCCAAGAAGGTGATCGAGCATAGGCTAGCTCTCCAGTCTGATACGTTCAAGCAGAAGCTAAGGTGCTTCACACCTGATCGGAAGGAGGCAATCTAGTCAGAAATCGACAAGCTTCTCAAGGCTGGATTCATTCATGAAGTCGACCACCTAGAGTGGCTCGCTAACCCTGTAATGGTTAAAAAAAAGCAATGGAAAATGGCGAATGTGTATTGACTTCACAGATGTTAATAAAGCTTGTTCGAAGGATGACTTTCCCCTTCCACGTATTTATCAACTTGTAGATTCTATTTCTGGGTGTGAGTTCTTAATTTTTTTTAGATGTATATTCAGGGTACCACTAGATTAATATGAGCACAGATGATGAAGAGAGAACTTTCTTCATCAGACCATATGGCACTTACTGCTATGTCATGATGCCCTTTGGTCTCAAAAACGCTGGTGCAACTTTTCAAAGGTTAATGCAAAAAACTTTTAATCCCCAGATAGGTCGAAATTTAGAAGCCTATGTTGATGACTTGGTTGTTAAGAATATCAACGCTGGCGACCATATTTCTGACCTACACGAGACTTTAAATAAATCAAGAAGGCATAACCGTAAGTTAAATCCAGAGAAGTGTGTGTTTGGTGTTTCTTCTGGAAAGCTTCTTGGGTTTCTAGTTTTGGCTAGAGGTATTAAAGCAAACCTAACAAAGATATCAGCCATCGATCAGATGCATCCTCTAACCACAAAGAAAGAAGTCCAAAAATAGTCGGCTGTATGGCAATGCTAAGTCGTTTCATAGCACGGTTAGGTGAAAAAGGACTACCTTTCTTCAAACTTCTTTGGAAACATAAAAGTTTTGAATTGACTAAAGAGACAAACGATGCCTTTGAAGAATTTAAGTACCTTATGAGTGCCCTGATCTTAGTGTCTCAAAGATCGGGAGAAATATTGCTGATATATGTGGCTGCAACGCCACAAGCAGTTAGTGCAGTACTGGTCGTTGAGCGTGACAACATCCAACGACCAGTATATTATGTAAGCGAAGTCTTACATGGACCAAAAGAACGATATCCACAGGTACAAAAGTTGTTCTATGGTCTCCTTATGGCTTCAAGGAAACTAAGGCATTACTTTCAGGCCCACAGAGTGGTCGTACCAATAGGATATCCTCTTGGTCAAGTTCTTAAAAACAGAGAATCATTAAGACGAATAGCAAAATAGGTGGTCGAGCTTGGGGCGTTCGACCTCCATTTCATCTCATGAACAACTATCAAGTCCCAGGCTTTAGCAAAATTCATTGTCGAATGGACAAACCTTGAACCCACCCAAGGTCCCGAGTACGAACACCACGATGAGTGGACAATGTACTTTGATGGTTTCTTGATGCTCAATGGCCCAGGTGCTAGAGTTGTCTTGATATCCCCTTCTAGAGAACACATCAAATACGCTATTTAGTTAAACTTTCCTACTACAAACAATATAACGGAATATGAAGGTTTACTATTAGGACTCCGAGCAACCAGAGCACTCGGGATTCGTAGATTCCTAGTGAAAGGCGATTCTCAACTAGTAGCGAATCAAGTCGGGAAACAGTATCAATGCTCACGTACCAAGATGTCATCTTATTTAGTGGAAGTACGGAAACTCAAAAAACACTTCTTCAGTTTCTAGATCTAACATATTCCTAGAAAGGAAACTTTATAGCAGACCAGTTGGCGTGGATGGTCTCCAGAAGGTCACCCATCCCGCTCGGAGTTTTTCTCGAGCAACTCGATTCACCCTCGGTGGTTGAGCCTTCCGAGGACTTAGATGCTCCTTTGGAGGTTGTGCAAATTGACCCTAGTAGCAATTGGATGATGTCGATCTACAATTAACTTCAGTGTGGCATTATTCCTGAAGATGATGTAGAGGCTGATCGTATAGATAGAAAAGTCAAATCATACACTCTGATCAAAAGTACCCTTTATAAGCGGGGATCTCACGGAGTGTTGACGAGATGCATATCTTAAACGGATGGCATTAAGTTGCTATCCGACATTCATGGAGTCTGTGGAGCACATCATTCCTTCAGAACACTGGTCAGTAAAGCCTTTAGGTAAGGATACTACTAGCCAACTGCCCCCTATGATGCAAAAGAGCTCGTGATGAAGTGCGTACAATGTCAATTTCATAGTCGACAAGTACATCAGCCAACACAAGCTTTGCAAACAATACCTCTTTCTTGGCCTTTTGTAACCTAAAGGCTAGGCATTCTGGGACCTTTCACAAGAGCACTCGGGGGCTTCAAATTCCTTTTCGTCATGATTGACACGTTCACAAAATGGATAGAAGAGGAGCCAGTTGTTAAAACAACAACTAAAGCCGCTAAGAGGTTCCTCACAAAAAATGTGATCACACGATTGTATAATCACAGATAACAGTACCTAGTTCTCATCGGAATTTTTTAAGAATTCTGCGAGGATGTAGGTATCAAGATACATTTCACTTCTGTCACTCATCCGCAGAGCAACGGAGCAATCGAGTGAGCTAATGGTATCATAATGCAAGGAGTGAAACGACGAGTGTTTGACTAGCTATTAAAATGGTCAGGAGCTTGGGTTCATGAGCTTCCCTCTGTATTATGGGCCATTTGAACCATGACCAATCGTGCGACCGGTGAAACGTGCTGAAGCCATGCTTTCTCTAGAACTGAAAATTGGCTTTGCTCAAACTAATTGTTTCAACGAAAACGATCAAGGAGAACGAAGAATTGACGACATCAATTTCCTTGAAGAACGACAGAACCAAGCCCTAATATGATCGGCGGTTTAGCAACAAGCCATGCAAAGGTATCATAGTCGTAAGGTGCAATCTCGCAGCCTAACTATAGGTAATCTGGTTCTCAGAAAAATTCAGAACCAGGCTAATCGCAATAAACTTTCTCCCAAATAGGAAGGTCCTTACACTGTGGTCGAAGTCACCAGACCTTGTTCGGTATGACTAGCCATGTCAGACGGGTGTGTTTTGTCTATTTCTTGGAACATTGATTAATTGTGTAAGTTCTTTGTATAAATGTATTTTACATTCTGTCAATTTTAATAAAGATTCATCATTTCTTTACTTTCTTCGATGAGTGATATTGTTTATATGACTGTTATCCATAATCTGGTTACATACTATTGTTGTTTAACTAGTCAGAGAAGAAACTAATTCTCTTTGATGTCCTTCCAAAAGGATCTCTTTTACTTTTTTTGGCCTTGACTTAATCGTCACAAACCATAAGGGTCCTAGTCGTGACCATCACAGCTATGATTCTCACGAGCAACCATACACTCTTTTCCTAAAGAAGCAAACAAGTAACGGAGCATAACACAAACAACTACATATAGTTACTTACATGCTTAAGACGTCGAAGACTAACTTTCTTCATTTGAACATTCTATTCTACTCTCGTTTGGCTACTGGTCGAGACACAGAAAGCCTCTTAGTTGAAATCTCTCCTCTCTACATGTGGTCCTGCCCACTAGAAGGAATTTCCTAGCGACGGTCATTTTCTTACGATCTTCGCTGCCAGTCGGACTTGAGCATGAGCACGTTTTGCGAAGTGTTTACATTGTCTTTGATTCTTAGCTACTTTTACAACTAGTTTGGATAATATGTATAAACAAGACCACTTATCGTTTATTGCATACATCATTACATAATGTTTTCTCATCAAGGCAAGTCTTATCTTCCAACCATACAATTTATTGTTTGGTATTTCGATTATGGAAAATATATCTATAACTAGTCGAAGTCGTAAACTAGTTCTGACCAAAATTGATTTCCTAGTATTAATACGATCAGTTTTGTCACATAATTAGTGCTCCTAAATCTCCTCTATGAGCCCGTAGTAGTAGCTCCTCAACCCATCGGTACTAAATGCATCTATGCAGACACCATTGTTCTGGTTAGTGCTCTTTATATCCTGAGCCTACGTATAGAATGTGTACCCATTTATGTCATATCCTTGCCATGTCACAACTGTAAAGGTTGGCCCTTTTGCCAACCATGTCAATGTATCACTTGATGATTTCCTAGCGAGTCGCTCCTTCAACTATTGGTTGAACCGACTATTGTGCTGTCTCGTGATCCAAACATCCAGTCGCTCCAGATTCTGTTTCCGAAGCACATCCTTGTGCTGATCGATATACGGGGGCACTTCAGTCATGTGTTGCAAGACCGTGAAATGGGCTTGAGAATATGCTCTCATCTCTAGAGTGATTGCTTTCCTTCCGATGGTCCCGATACCCTCGAGCCTCCCCTCATGGCAAGATCGAGGCATACCTATTGGTTCGACCTGAGCCATGTAATCAACGCAGAACTCAATGACCTCTTTGGTTGCATAACCTTCGACGATGTTGCCCTCTGGCCGAGATCGATTCTGTACATAGGACTTGAGAATTTCCATGAACTTCTCGAACGGGTACATGCTACGTAGGAACACGGGCCCACACATCTTTATCTCCATCACAATGTGAACAATGAGATGGACCATGATATCGAAAAACGATGGAGGGAAATACATCTCAAGATGACATAGAGTCATCACCACCACATCTTGTAGAGCATCTAGTCCTTCAGGATCGATGACCTTCTGAGCAATTGTGTTAAAGAAATAACATAGCCTCATGATTGTCTCTCAGACCTTGATAGGCAAAATATTTCTAATTGCAACAGGGAGCATCTGTGTCATCAGCACATGACAATCATGAGACTTCATGCCAATTAACTTCAAATGTTCCATCGAAACAAGTTTCTTCATGTTGGCAGAGTAACCGGACGGAACTTTCACACCATGCAAGTACTGGCACAATTCAGTTCTCTTGGCCTTAGACAGAGTGTAACAAGCAGGGGGAAGGTACGTTCATCCTTTATCGGTCTTCGTTGGTGCTAACTTAGGTCTGATGTCCATATCAACCAAGTCAAGCCGTGCATTGACACCATTCTTTGTTTTCTTACAAATGTTCAGTAAGAGACCAATCAAGCTATCACATACCTTCTTCTCTACGTGCATAACTGTAACACCCTAGCCCAACATAGAGCCTAGGATGCTACAAACCTACTCTACTGAATCATAATTTCAACTTTTTAATAAACAAACAACAAAGCCTTCATCCATGAATCACGTAGTTTTATTATTCATGAACTAGCAACATCTACAAATAATCAAGATAAAGAAAATCATCTATCAATTGAATATAATCCAGCATGATTCCTTCTCTTTACTCCAAGTCTAAGTCCAACAATATATGCTATGCCAAGGCAACAATCATTTAAATGTTAAAACCTAAAGCATCAATAAACATCAAAGTTACGAGGATGAAAGTCTAATCCAAACAATCAATTTACTCTACCAATAGGAACTAATTGAATCCGGAGTCTAAGAGCATAAATAGATCGTCCAAGGATACAACTAAAACATCCACCACGAAGGATGGTCACAGAATGAAACTAAAGGAATTATAATGAACTGAATTTTAGAGGAATGAATTAATTTATTTGCCATTGATAGTGTAAGTGTGACATGCACCAAGACTACCCCTTCCCATGCATGTCGTTGCCACGAGATGTACCTAGAAAGAACAACACAGCAAGAGTGAGTCCACGACTGAGTAAAGTATAACAGTAAAAAGAAATATAACTTCACGACCAGTCAGCGAAGCTACCAAATAGCCTTAAGAACTTCATCAAGAAATCATAATCAAATATCTCATACTTGAATGCAATGCATATGTCAGAAATGCTCTTTATCACTTCTTTGCAATTACCGGTAATGCGGAGTAGTACATCCGTCGATATATACTCAAGCCTGTGCCCTCAGGCACAGGAACCTCAAGCCCACACTCCACGAGTGTGGGGACCCAAGCCCGTCCAATGCATGACGGGGACCTCAAAAGAATCAATCCTTGGCTACCACGCAGTCCAAGGTTCAAGAATGTATGCTATGATGCAAATTGAACCTCACATTCTCAATCCATCATGAAAGTATAATGTTCAACAACATTATCAAAATATAAAACTTCATAAGCGAACCATGGCAATTAACATAAATGAATTATCACAATTCTTCTATACTGCTTACACTTGCCTCAACCGTGAGACGAATGATGACGATGGAAAGGTTCTAGCCCTGGTGTTCACCACCACCTGGCAACCATAAATTAACTAAGTATACCACTCAAAAGTGCACAACATAGTAATGGAACAACATGAAAATAATTGCTCCTAATCACATCCCGAATTTAATCGATAGTACTAACCAAATTTGGCCGTCTTCAAACTCTAATTTACATAACTAAGTTCACTGCACAAATCCTAAGATTAGATAAGTACCCAGTCTTGCGAAATGCATAACTAATTCATCGTTCATCTAAAAATTATGAATTAATACTTTCTGGAAATCCCACACGAGCCCCCACATATGTCTAGGAGACACTAAATGTGGGATCCATTTGGATCTAACTCAAAATCGTGCGTCAACAGATCAGTAGAAATCAACCGATCTACACAGCAGCTACCGGATTATCTAATGACAACGAATCACATAGGAAACATCTACTAAATCCAATGGGGAATAAGAATTTACCCACGAAATCCCGCAGGATTTTGTTGAATCCCCTCGCGAAGATCACCCCCACCTTCTTCTTCTTCCTCTCCCTTCTCCTCTCTTCTTCCCTCTCCTTAACCCCTGAATAATACCTTTATACTCTCTTTTGCACTTTCTTCCTTAGAACAATTCGGGGTATTACATTCTACCCCACTTAAACAGGATTCGACCCCGAATCCTCACACAGCTCTACGCGAAAGAACAACCACAACTAGGAACTAACAATGTTACCCACGTACCTGTTGTGAACAAATCCGGATAACGCTCACGCATGCGAAACTCCAACTCCCAAGTGGCCTCTCTCTCGGACTGATGAGACCACAACACAATGACGTAAAACGACGTCTTTCCTAACACTCAACTCGGATTTCCAGGTACACTCATCAGAAGAGAATCAAAGGTAAGACCCTACTCGATGGTCAATGACTTTAATGAAATCCCAAGCTTTGAACTGCTCAGTTACTCACTCAGCACCAGAACATACTAGACGTTGCGTACCTCGCATATGGACCCAAGACGGTCATAATGATACGCTCAGTTCCTAATCCCCGCAACTGTCGAAAACAAATCAATGTACCTTGGGCCTACTTCCCTTTGGTACTAAAGCACATAACATAAACAACCCACATGGAACTCTTGTCCCACTTCTCAATCGGTTTCTTCATCTAACAAGGAGCACCTCCTTTAACTAGGAACACACAACAGAATTCGCTTTAAACAACTCTTTTATAAACAAAACCCAACTAAAAATAACGGATTCTCATTGCAACCACGAAATGGCAACTTCACACAAAAAGGGTCAAATTTCGGAAGTGAATATTCATCATGAAATCCCTTCCTCTTTCCAAGTAGACAGTTTACAAATAAACACCACATAAGCCAGAAGAGCAACTGTTCAAATGCCCAAACCAAATGCTTTCTTTATTCTTTCTGAACTGATAAGGACCACACACGCCATCATAAATCCAAGCTCAAATTGCGAAGAACATCCATAAAAAAACACATACCTCAAATGAGAATCAAGAAAACGTTTCACTACCCGAGGAAACCTTTTTTTTTTCTCAATTTGTCTCAAACTTTGGAATTCGAATTCATCCCATACCACACGAGCTTAGATCACTTAAATTGGCATCCTCAAAACTATGCTCAAACCGAAATACATCATCCACACCTTTGTAGACAGGCTCTATTAACCCCACCGAAACACAACTCTTACTACCGACCAAACTAATTTGACAGATGTCACCCAATGCATCTCAAAATAGATCTCACGCATGCAATACTACGATTTATTCTAAGCAAGAAAGCGTTCATAACAGAAATTAGACATAAGAAAAAGGGGGTTTTTACAGTTCTTCGGCAACTTGGGCCTCAGGCCTTGGCCCAGGAGGCCCATGAGGGGCCGGCCACCAATAAAAGGAGGGGGGAAACCCTAATCCGTACTGTAGCTACAGTACCGCCGCCGCTACAGTGCGTGGCTACAGTGCGTCTCCTCCCCCTCGCTGCCGGTGAAGACGATCCTTGTTGCTACCGGCCAAGTGGAGGAAGAAGGAAGGTCACCGGGTGATTGCCCGCCAAGAAGAACAAGAAGAGGAAGGGAAGAAGGAGAAAGGCAAAGGAGGGAGGTCTCCAAAGCAAGTGTTCGTGATCTTCAAGAACTCGTCAGAGGTAACCATCGCTCCCCATGGATTAGTTGATTAATTGGATGTTTAGCAATGTCGGCTGATTAGATCCCTTTCTGGCCAGTCGTTTTAACGGCGGTTTTGAGGTCCTTAGATGCAGAATCTGTGGATCGCATCTCTTAGAAAAAGTTGTGTTGTGTCCTTAGCTTTCTGTGGCCGCCAAGAACGCGTTATAATGAAAAAGATGGGTAATTTCCTCACCTTTCCAGAAAGCTAAAGAACGTAAGAATTGGACTTTCGTAGCAAAAGTTATGATAATTTTAGTGTACTGTCCAGAGAACCCGACGTGATAATTGATGTTTTGTAGATTGGTTTGGTAGGGGCAGTAGATGGCAGAATCAGAAGGGCTCCCCAACGAAGTTTATTTAGGAAATTTAATTACCTTTCCATAAAGTCTAAGAAAACCTGAATTGGACTTCTATAGAAATAGTTATGATTTTTGAAGTCGATTGTCCACCGAGGGGACAGATCGACGGTAGGCTTGGGTTTGGGATCGAGTTAGACGCTCTTCAAGTTAGCGATTGTTGTTGTATGCTTTGGTTTGTTCCGCTATTGCTATCTTAGTATGCGCTATATTAATTACTCGGGTGGTGGACGGTCCGGGGTGGCACCTTCAAGCATCCTTCACTCTCGCGGTTAAGGCAAGTATAATGAGCGGTTATAATAGATATTGCTGAATGGCAATGTTTAATATGTATAATGGGTATTTGTGTGTTCATGATCGTGATGATGGCATGTTTGATAATGTTCATGGTTGCTAGTGTTATGATTTACGTGTTAATCATGGATATCGATAATTGTGAGTTCTATGTTTATGAGCTTTATGAATAGGATATTCATATGAAATATTGATGTGGATGCATGTTGTGATAATTTTGAGAGTTCTTACATATGCATCATGCTGAATTATTGAAGCCTTGGTCACGTGATGACCAAGCATCTCTTGAGGTCCCCGTCATGTTGATGATGGGCTAAAGGTCCCCCTGCTTGAAGAGCATGGGCTTAGGTCCCCCATACGCGTGGTGTATGGGCAATGGTCCCTGTACCAGATGGTACAGGCATGGGTGTGCATCGACGGATGCGCACTTTGCATTACTGGTAAAATGCAAAAGGGAAAGAGAAGGAAGAGAATTGTCTTTTTGAGCATATTGCATACATGCATGTGTAAGATAGTTGATATGTGGAATTGAGAGGTTTAATTGTTGATTTACATGGTTGTTCATTGTTGATGCCTTTTATTATACTTCTTTGAGTCTTTGGGCTCACCTCTTGTTTTTTTTGTGTTTTTAGGTACTTCTTGCAAGAACGGCATACATGGGAGGGAGTAGGATTTGCTAAGGATGCACTCACTACCACACATTCTTTTAGAGATGGTCATCATTAGTTCATACCTTAACAAAAGCAAACTGCTTAAGGAATAATGTTGGTTATGCTTGAATGCATTGAACTATTTGTAATAATGAGGGTGGTAAATCTTGATTATGCTTACTTATGCTTTAGCTGAATAGATTCACTATGGTTGCTTGATGGATTTTAGATATTTTGATATTGATAGTAAATTATGCATCTGACGGAACCTCCGGTATATTTAGTTATACAAAGGAGGTTCTGCCGAATTTTTGTATGAAGTTTTAGTTTGTATATGTTTTAAATTAATTATTTTAGTAGCATTCTAGGCCATTATTGGGCTGGGGTGTTACAACGCAATCACATCACCTCAAAATTTTAAGAATAAACAACTTAGAATCCTCAGTACACACGCTCATGTAATACATCAGAAGGGTTCTATCAACGATCATTCCACTGCTCAGAATACGCCAATATCCTATTTTCTCTACACACAATCATTGGGCGACCAAAGATCTAGCATAAAAATGCGAAGCCCAAATTTAACCTCCAAGACCTCTACAACGAACTTCTCTTATAACAGGTAGGGAAATCATCCGATTAAATCTCTAACATTCCCACAATTCCAACATGCTCACTCATTAACATCATCAAGAATCACCCACACAACCTCACAATACTACCCAATTGCGTTACTCTATAAAATTGATCAAGGTTTCCATACTTTCGATAATTCCCAACATTCCGACATGCACTAAGGTTATGGGATTACACTTTACCACAGGTTCTACTTAGTTGTAACTCTAATCAGTTTTACTTCAATGACAATCATCCCATTTGAATCAATTTCCCTCCAAGTGGTACATGTCAAAACCAAATCATCCTCTACTACTCCTCCAATAGCTTTGTAGCAAAATCTCACCACCACAATTACTTGACCTCCACCAAACCGTTGCCAGTTTACGCTTTATAAAACTTTGCTACACAAATCTGTTGATACTTTCTCAAAAGAAAGAAGCGAACAAGGACAAGTTTCGACACACAGGAAAACGTTGCTCCTCACAGTGAGCACGAGACCAAAAGAAATAATCCAATAGCGATAATCTTCGAAAACAAAAGTTGAGATCACAGGTGAGGGCACACACCCCTCAAAAGAGAATAGCAAATATTAACCAATAAGAATAAGATATTACTATTGAAAATCGACAACTCTTGTGCGAAAAAAAAAACAGAAAGTTTAGGCACGTTTCAATTAGACCGCAAGTTACAAAACTTGACTCCAATCCTCAAATACTCCTACTGCACTCTTTCCTTTAACACTGAAAATAATCCTTTGACTATAACAACACTTTGTCATCTCGAACAAGATAAGTTCTTAAGACCAAACCACAAGAACCACTTAAGAACCAATAAAATCTTTCAACACGTCATTTTGCTTGGAACAGTTCAACTACCACATAAAACATGAGATCCAAATGATCTCAGCCGCAAAACTTGAAACATTTTTTTTTCATTTACGGAATATCATGAAACGTAAGCAAAATTATTCTCCTCTTAAATGAATCAACATAATAATTTTCTTAGATTGCAATCTCACGTTGCCAACTCAGATAAAAGAGTCTTTAAGGTTAAATCACACGAATCTTTTAGGAACCAGTAGATCATTCAAATACATCATTTTGTTTAAAATAGCCTCAGCTACCACAATTATTCATGAGCTCCAAAAGATCACGAAAGCAAAACTTGAAATGTTTTCATTTAAACGATATCACCATAGACGATCAAATTACTACAAGAATTAACATCAATTTCACATTCTGACAATTTAATACATCGATATCATACATTAGTACCAAGAATTATCAAACTTTATTACCCCATCCTAAAACTTTCCAAAAGAAACACAAGCCACAAGGTTGAAACAAATTTATTTTAACAAGATCATACTTTGCAATAGCAATATCACAAGGCACGCTATCAAAGACCACTTTCGAAATTCATCTACTCAACTATTGGTGTTGCTCAACACCAACTTCAGCTCTCATTATCAATTGACAATTGTATTAATCTGTAACACCCCAGCCCAACATGAGCCTGGAATGCTACTAACATAAAATTAAACAAAACTACTAAGACTATTTACCAAATTTTTCAGCAGAACCTCCTTTGTATACTTAAATATACCGAGGTTTCAAAGATTAAAGATAACATTAACAATAATCTAATATCCAGATTCATTCAACATGCAAGATAGTCTATTCCGATAAAGCAATAATAAGCATAATCCCAATTCGCTAATCTCATTATTACAATTAAGCCAAAGCATTCAATGAAACTATAAGTGAATCTCAATCGGTTTGCTTATTTAAAGAATATAAACTAAATGATGTTCTTTCTTTATGATGAATGGTAGTGAGTGCATCTCAACAAAACTACTCCCTCCTATGCATGCCGTTCTTGCTGTGGTACCTAAAAACACAACAAAGCAAGAGTGAGCCCAAAGACTCAAACAAGTATCAATAAAGAAAAAGCTAAATTCACAAGATAGCATCAACATTCCAAAAGAAGCATTACACTAAAGATAACTCTCATGCTTATGTAATGCTAACATGCAATGCACCTTTTAACCTTTATCTCTTTTCGCATTTTACGGTAATGCGAGGTATACAACCGTCGATGTATACCCTTGCTCGTGCCCTCCGCAGGGATCAAGAGCCTATACTCCATGAGTATAGGGACCATTGCCCATCATTTTCATGATGGGGACCTCTATTCAATGCCCACATTCCACGAATGTGGGGACCTAAGCTTGTCATTTACATGACGGGACCTCAATCAGATATACTTGGTCACCACGTGACCAAGTCTCAGATATGCTTTCAATATGCGTATGTACTATGATCCTATCTTTCATACATAAGAATCAACAAGTACATACCACAACTTCAGATCCCAAATAACATGTAAGGCATAATCAACATAGATAGGAAAGCTTTAACCATAAACATGCATTCACCATGTTCTATTCATATTCATCACACTATCATCCATGTATGACTAAATGACGATTCAAACGCAAACAATCATAACAATCAATCATCATTATGCTACAAACAGATACTTGCCTCAACCGTGCGGAAACGGTAGACGCCAAGAGGGCGCTGCCCTGGGACCAATCCTCACCTGAACATAATTATGAATCAAGCTAAGATAACCATTCTGGACCCAAGACATATTTAATAGTTCAAACGAAAAAGTCAAACTCTCAAGCGCCTTCCAAACGTCCCAGATCTAACGATCGATCTGTCCCCCCTGTTGGACAGTCCACTTCTAAAATTCATAACTTTCACTACATGGGTCCAAATAAGGTGTTCTAGGACTTTCTGGAAATATAATTAAATTTCCCATCTAAACCTAGTTGAGTGTCCTTCTTAATCGGCCATCTATTACCCCTACCAAGCCAATTTAAAAGACATCAATTTTCACATCGG
This sequence comes from Phyllostachys edulis, assembly GCA_036346405.1. NCBI lineage: Eukaryota > Viridiplantae > Streptophyta > Magnoliopsida > Poales > Poaceae > Phyllostachys > Phyllostachys edulis. Next base: position 58,282,461 of record CM070553.1, read on the forward strand.
GTTATCTAGACTGTACACTAAAACAACCATAACTTTTACTACGAGCATCCAAATAATTCTTTATTTAGCTTTCTGGAAAGGTATGGAAATTACCTACATTTTTCGTTATATCGAGATCCTCTGATTTCTTCTTTAACTAATAGATTATTCTAGTTTTCTACAAACTGTCAGAAAACTGACAGATTAACAGGACAGCGACACTAAAAAATTCATAACTCGCTGACCGTTAATCGGATTTGGGCGTTCTTGGCGGCCCTGGAAAGCTAAGGACATTACCCAACTATCTCTAAGAGATGGGATCCACGGAATCTGCCTCTAAAGCCATCAAAACGGACGTTCAATATACTGGACAGAAAAGGATCTACACAACTGGTATTGCTAAAACAATTAATTAACCATCTAAACAACGGGAACGAACGTTACCCTCGATTTAATCGCTGTAGACCACGACGTAGGCCGCGAACCTTCATCTTCCTCTCTTCTTCCTCCTTCCTTCCTCCTTCTCCTTTCTTGGCGGCCACGAAGGGAGGGAGGTGGAGGCGCAAGGGAGGGAAAGGAGGTGGAGGCGCAATGGGAGGGGGGGCTGCTACAGTGGCGGCGCTACAGTGCGTGCTACAGTAGCATGGCCTCCCCTCCACTTGGATGGTTGCCCTAATGGGCCAAGGTGTTGTGGGCTTTTGGCCCACAGCCTGAGTTTTCTAAATTACGCAAGAATCCTCAATCTTCTCGTTAAATCACTTTTCTAATTGATTCTCCTCCCCGAATTCTTTTCTTCTTACTTAATTAAACTTGGGGTATTACATAATCATGTGTAAATATGGTGATAATTCTATTTGCAATCACATAACCATTTATAAACATAAATTCAGCATTTCATCTTATGTTCAGAAATCAGTTCAAAACATGTTTAAAGATTTACTAATATGATTTCTATAAAACAAGGTTTCACGAATCAATACACCAACATCCATCTAGTCCTTTATACAGTTTTCAACAATTTTAGCATGTTAGGAATTATGTAAATCTAGCATTTATGTAAGATCATCAAGTAGATATTTACAAGACAGTTTCAAAACAATATTCACTCTTCTTAGTAACCCTGTTGATTCTAATTAGGAATAAATTTATCCTAAATCACAACTCGTCATGCAATCATTGCAAAGCAGCAATAAATTAACCAGTTATGCTACCGAGGACATCAGTTATGATTAATTAGGTATCATGCCAATGACCCAACTTGACATCACATACATTATCAATTATCTTCTTTACTTACAACCTCTCACTTAACACCACAAAACTTTACAAAGGGTTTTGACACTTTCTTTTTCAAAGAAAAGGTTCTAAACTTCAACACTCCAACTACTCCAAAAAGAAATGAGTAGAGTAAAACTTTCTTCAATGAAGCTTGTAAAAGATAATTTCCATTATCCAAAATACCAAACGGATAACCGGGTCACACTTTTCAACAAGAAAGGTAGGACTCTCATGAAAAAGAATAATCTTGTCAATATCAATGTTTACAAGTAGCAACGATAGCTCATCAGTCGGGAAGACAATAATTGCTCTGACTTAGCCATGACAGGACAATGCAAAAAAAAAAGAGCTTTGACGCTTTCTCTCATAAAAGAGAAGCATCAAACTTCATACTCAAAGTATCCCAAAAAGAATACATTAGGGCCAAAGCTTCCTCACGTTTAAGAATATGCAAAATAAAGCTTCCATTAACCAAAGTACCCAACGATTAAACGAGTCGTATTTCCCAATAAGAAGGACAAAACTTCCAAATAAAAGATCAATCTTATAAATCAACTACATTTATAAGCAACAAAACAACTCATCATTCGGCAGAACAAATGTTTGATTTAAGAAACCAATAAAGACCGATGAACTCTCCTCAACTGCAATGAACCACTAATCCAAGAAAACTCATCCACCGCATCTAAACAAGAATAACAATTCCAAACTCAAAAAAGACAATAATCTTCCCAAAGAATCTCATACTCAACACCTGGAACTAGTTGACTCGAGGTAGACACGCCATTGTTCTCATACCCTAAATGGTGGTGCAACCTGGCAACCCAAGGCTACAACCATGAACTAAACCTCTCGTCATCCACTATTACCATACAAAATATTCATATAGGCAAATCATAAGCATTCATACTCATTTCATATTAGCAATACAGAATCAATTCAATAGTAGTTCAACATAATGAATCATACTATTAGAAACGCAGATGCAATGGATTACCCAAATCCCACCTACTATGCACAGTGTGTCAATTTAATATTTCAATTACCACGGACCTAAAGCCCGCTCTGATACCAACTGTAACACCCCAGTGCAACATAGAGCCTAGCATGCTACTAATCTACTCTACTGAATCATAATTTCAACTTTTTAATAAACAAACAACAAAACCTTCATCCATGAATGACGTAGTTTTATTATTCATGAACTGGCAACATCTACAAATAATCAAGATAAAGAAAATCATCTATCAATTGAATATAATCTAGCATGATTCCTTCTCTTTATCAACCAAGTCTATGTCCAACCATATATGCTACGCAAAGGCAGCAATCATTTAAATGTTAAAAATCTAAAGCATCAATAAACATCAAAGTTACGAGGATGAAAGTCTAATCCAAACAATCAATTTAGTAATTGAATCCAATAATGGAGTCTAAGAGCATAAATAGATCATCCAAGGATACAATAAAAACATCCACCACGAAGGATGGTCACAGAATGAAACTAAAGGAATTATAATGAACTTGAAGTTTAGTGGAATGAATTAATTTATTTGCCATTGATAGTGTAAGTGTGACGTGCACCAAGACTACCCCTTCTCATGCATGTCGTTGCCATGAGAGGTACCTGGAAAGAACAACACAGCAAGAGTGAGTCCACGACTCAGCAAAGTACAACAGTAAAAAGAAATATAACTTCACGACCAGTTAGTGAAGTTACCAAATAGTCTTAAGAACTTCATCAAGAAATCATAATCAAATATCTCATACTTGAATGCAATGCATATGTCAGAAATGCTCTTTATCTCTTCTTTGCAATTACCGGTAATGCGGAGTAGTACATCCGTCGATGTATACTCAAGCATGTACCCTCAGGCATAGGGACCTCAAGACCACACTGCACGAGTGTGGGGACCCAAGCTCGTCCAATGCATGACGGGGATCCAATGCTCGTCCAATGCATGATGGGGACCTCAAAAGAATCAATCCTTGGCTACCACGTAGTCCAAGGTTCAAGAATGTATGCCATGATGCAAATTGAACCTCACATTCTCAATCCATCATGAAAGTATAATGTTCAACAACATTATCAAAATATAAAACTTCATAAGTGAACCATGGCAATTAACATGAATGAATTATCACAATTCTTCTATACTGCTTGCACTTGCCTCAACCGTGAGACGGATGATGACGATGGAAAGGTTCTAGCCCCGGTGTTCACCACCACCTGGCAACCATAAATTAACTAAGTATACCACTCAAAAGTGCACAACATAGTATTGGAACAACATGAAATTAATTGCTCCTAATCGTAACCTGAATTTAATTGATATTCTCCCAAATCCCAATCTATCCAAACAGACAACTATCAAAGGAAAATCCATAACTTTTGACTCAAAACTCCAAAAGTCATGAATCTAATTTTACTGGTATCTACACAAGCATAGCTACAACTCCTCAGGTGACCGAAAGATCAAATTATCTCATCTAGGCCTTTGTTTTTAATCCCGAAGACTGTTTTGTCATCTTTGGTACTACTGACTTGTGAATTTCATAACTATTATTTGGTACACCCAAATCCATTGTTATAAGAGTCTCTGGAAACTAAAGAAAACTAACTTTCTTAATAAATTTATCACAATTATCCCCACTATGCAACAAGGGTTGCAAACAGCCAAGTAATTCTCTTCTGTCCACAACGGACGAATAGATTACAACATTAACTTCTAAAATTCATATATTTTGTTCTAGATATCCAAAAATTATGAAATGAATCTTCCTAGAATCATAATAAAGATACCTACATGAGATCTTATGGAGATAAACTGACCAAATTTGGCCGTCTCCAAACTCTAATTTACATAACTAAGTTCGCTGCACAAATCTTGAGACTGAATAAGTACCTAGTATTGTGAAATTCATAACTAATTCATCATTCATTTAAAAATTTTGAATTAATACTTTATAGAAATCCGACGCGAAACCCCACATAAGTCTAGCAGACACTAAACGCGAGATCCGCTTGGATCTAACTCAAAATCGCGCGTCAACAGATCAATAGAAATCAACCGATCTACACAGTAGCTATCGGATTATCTAATGACGATGAATCGCATAGGAAACATCTACTAAATCCAATGGGGAATAAGAATTTACCCACAAAATCCCACTGGATTTTGCTGAATCCCCTCGTGAAGATCACCCCACCTTCTTCTTCTTCCTCTCCCTTCTCCTCTGTTCTTCCCTCTCCTTCGTCTTCCTTGGCCGACGGTCCCATTGATGGAGATCTCCTCCTTTCCTTCCTTGGCCAGCTTCAATGGGGTGAGGGAGCTTCCTTGGCTGGCATCAATGGAGATGAGGGAGGTGTGGAGAAGATGGGAGGGAGAGGGGAGGTGGCAGCTAGCAAAAGGGCAAGGAGGGTGGTGGCCAAAGAGGGAGGAGGGGAGGAGCCTAGGGCGGCTAGGGTTTTTTTTTTTGGGGGGGGGTAGAGGAGGCGCCCCCCCCCACTTGACCGGCCACAAGATGGCCCTTCTAGGCCAAGGCCTGAGGCCCAGGTTTGCGGTTAATAGCAGAAAACCCTTGAATAATACTTTTATACTCTCTTTTGCACTTTCTTCCTTAGAACAATTCGGGGTATTACAATAACGTCGATGCAGTGGAGAACTTCTAAGTGCTCCCAACAAGGTAAGTCCCAAAATATTGATCTCTTCTTCCAGATGTTCTTCTGACAGGTCCTCGATTTACGTTCCTTTCCGCTTAAATGCCTTGGAGCTGAACTGTCCTTCTTCTCTCTGTCGAATTATTTCTTCATCCTGCAGTATGGGTGAGCCCTCAGGAGGAACCTATGGTGACGCATGTACACGGTTTTGCATGAGTGCTTCAGCCAAACTCTCTCGGTATCATCTAAGCAGTGAGTACATGCTTTGGCCCCTTTTGTACTCTGGTCCGACAGGTTAGCAAGGGCGGGATAATCATTTATGGTGCAGAACAACAAGGAGTGTACAATGAAGTTCTATCGTTTGTACGCATCCCATATCTGTACCCCTTTGATCCACAGTATTTCTAGATCTTCCATCAATAGTGCTAGGTACACATCAATATCATTCCCAGGTTGCTTTCGCCCTTGGATAAGTATCGACAACAAAATATACTTCCGCTTCATACACAACCAAGGAGGAAGGTTGTAGATATAGTCACGGGCCAAGTGCTATGTTGGATGCTCATGTTATCGAAAGGATTCATTCCATCTGTACTCAATCCAAAACTTGTATTCCTTGGTTCCGCACCAATGTCTGCAAACCTCTTATCGATGTTTCTTCACTGGGTGGAATCAGTAGGGTGTCTTAGCCTTCTATCCTGCTTACGCTCCTTCGAGTGCCAACGCAGCAGTTTTGCTTCCTTTGGGTTCGCAAAAAACTACTTCAAACAGGGAATTATAGGAAGATACCGCACCACCTTAGCAGGAGGTCCTTTCTTGACCTCGATTCTCTCGCTGTCATCTGATTGATTCTTACGCTTGTATCGGGATGCGTTGCACACCGGACATACATGCATGTTTGTGTACTCTTTACGGTAGAGGATACAGTCGTTCGGACATGCATGTATTTTTCTACTTACATTCCCAATGGACAAAGAACATTCTTGGCTTTGTAGGTGGTTTTGGGCAACTCGTTTCCATCCGGAAGCACGTCTGCTAAGAGACCTAACAACGCCGTGAAACTCTTGTCGAATCAACCGTTGCTTGCATTCAATTTCAACAGTTCAAGCACGGATGACAACCTTATGTATTCTGGCTTGCAGCCTAGGAAAAAAGGCTTCTCCGAGTCCTCCATCAAGCCCTCGAATTTACCAAACTCTCTCTCACTATAGTTCACTTCTGCATTGCGAAGCATCTGATCCAGATTGTCATCCATGCAGTCTATCTGAATCGGAACCACAATCGACATCATCTGGCAGCATATCGTTGACTTCGTCGGCGATGTCATTATTACTACCTTCTTATATAATCTGCTCTTCACCGTGACTGGTCCAACATGTATACCCCTTTTTGAAACCCCTTCGAATCAAGTGTGCTTCGATTTGCGCTTGGTTCTTAAACATTTTTAGATTCTCGCAGTCAATGGATGGACAGTACATATATTCTGCCCCCTTATTCAACATATTCTCCTCGGCAGCTCTTGTAAAAGCAGACATACCATTAATGTACTCTTCACTGACACGATTCTTAGCGTACATCCAACTTCGGTCCATCATACGGTTTGTATTGAAAACCCTGGAAAATAAATAAAATGTGGCTTTTCTCATTTTTACATTTTTTGAATTTTATTAACTTACATGTGGGCCCTACTTGTCAGTGACTCATCTTTTTATTTCATGATTTATTTTATAAAAATCTCTAGCAGTCCCACATGTCATAGACTCATTAGTTTATTAACTAAATGATTAAAAGAAGTAGGATTTGAAGCTCAAATTGGGCTCAGGGGCTTCACTAGCGATTTCGGCGTAAACGCCCGAACCTACTCAAATTAAAGGATGTTTAGGCTCCAATAGCTCACCTCGATCACGAGGAAGGTGTCAATGAAGTCGAGGAAGGTTCAAGGCGGCTGGTCGTTAGTGAACAGAGGCGACGGCAGCAAGCTCCTCAGTGACAGGTCTTCTTGGTGGAAATAAACTGAAACGAAACACATGCACAGCTTTAGGGGGACATATAGGTGGCAAAATCGACCTTGGTGGGGTTGAGGACTCGCTGGAGAAGAGTTGGCATCGATGGCGGCGGCGGTGACAGCTCAGCGTGGGCGACAATAGCTGAAATGGACCACACGAGCAAGCTCAGTGAGGTGAGGTGATACTCAAACTGGGCACGGACTAGCGATGGACTCACCGTAGCACCAGAGATGGAGAAGAAGACTCTGTTGAGGATATACACTACTGCACCAGATGATTAGTAAGTGAGCAAAATGGCGCACCGTCTGTAATGAGTTAATTATCACAAACATTTTCAACAAAAAAACCATCTGTGATATGTAGTAATATCACAGACAGTTATTGTTTAGAACCGTCTCTGAAGTATCACAGATGGTTGTTTGTTGAAAACCGTCTGTGATATGTAGAACTATCTCAGACAGTTATTGTTAAGAACCGTCTATGATACTTCACAGACGGTTTTCATTATGAATCGTGTAATATCTCATTTAATTATTTGAGTACTTAACAAATTATAGCAAGTAATTAAAGAATTAATTCAGAAATTAGAGGGGGGAATAGAGGTGGCCCTTCGACCCATGGCCCAAGATGGGGGCTGCCCTTAAGAAGATAAGAGGGAGGGATCCGGTACCCTAGAGCCTTGATCTATCTCATGCTCCTTCCAGCCGCCACTAGACATTGCACCCTGGTCTCTGTCCTGCGCAAGTCCACCTAATGCATGCCATCTCTCTTCTGTCGCTGCTTTGTTCCCATGTCCTACGAATGTTGCTGCCAGGCCACTTATAGCCCTGTTGTGCTTCCCTTTTGCATGCATGCCTACTAGCCAAAGCCACACACACACACAGAGAGAAAGATGGCTCTGTTGTTGCATTGCTGCTACTGATCCTTTGTGCTAAGTGCAAGTGGGTGTTGTTGTGCTGCCAAGGAAGAAGGGAAGAGAAGGGAAGAGAAAGGAAGAGGAAGAGGACAAGGGATAAGGGAAGGGGGGGGATCGTGGGCTAGGTTCGTGTTCTTTAGTGGCTCTACAAGGGTAATCTCGATCCCCATTCGATTAGTAGTGAAATCATGTAATTAGGCGATGTCGGTATTAGATCTATTTAGTGTAGTCAGTGTTGGCCAACAGTTTTGAGGAAGTTAACTTTGGATTCTTGTAACATCCCAAAAATTTGGTCTGTTTTAAAGTTTTAAAAGAAAAATAACCATTTGAATTTTTCTGGTAAAGCTAAAAGCTTAATTGGAATTTTCAGAGTTCAAAAACAATTTAATATGAATAATGTCAACATCAACTATTATCAAAATTATTTTATTTGGATTCTATGAGCTTGGATATATTTTCTAGAATTTTTCTAAGTTCATTTGCTATTTTCTAAGTTTTATTTGGAGTTATTGTTATGTTCTAAAAAGAAAAACTATTAATAAATCTCAGATTCTCTTGGGCCGAAACCCACTCCTGTTCTGGCCTGGCCAGATCCTGTGCGACCCATTTTCCTTACTTTCGGTCCAAATCCCGCTGCGGCCCGCACGGTTGCTCCTCTCTGTCTACACCCGAGCCCCGGTCCCACCCGTCAGCCGAGCCATGCCATTTCGCACACGAAGTCTTCCGAGCCCCTGTCCATATCGTGTGGGTCCCGCTCGCCACATCAGCGTCATCTCCAAGATAGACTCATCTTCTCCGATTTCTTCGCAGTCACACCGCCGCCGTTTCCTTCGCAAACTCCTCACTCCCGAGGCTATTTAAAGCCCTAGGGATCCCTGTTTCTCGCACCCCAAGCCGCGCCGCGTCTTTTTCCCTAGTCGCCCATGCTCAAGCCCTCATGCAGCGCCGTCACCTTCATCATCATCCTCAGTGCCGGCCAAAGGTCCTCGTCAACCTCTCCGCCGCTCTAGTGCCACTCCACGCTATTGGACGCCACCTTTGGGACTGCTGCGACTTCCGCATCTCGGAACCGTCGTCGCCTTCGCTGGGGAATTCCTCTAGCGCCATCGCTGCCAGGCCCGAAGCTCAACCTTCGCCTTAACCTCATCACCGGCCATCCTTGTCGCCCCCGTGCACCTGTGAGTACACCGGTGAGTTCGTCGTCGTGCCCTCTACCGGTTGCACACTGCCATCTGTTTCCGCCATGGCCGCTACCGCCGGTGACCATGGGAACCCGCACCCTCACCGTCGAGCGCCGACGTGTCGTGCCATGTGGCCGTCCACGTCTGCGTCTGAGTCAGCCTCCGAGCCTCTGTGTCGTGCGGTGGTTGGTCCAGATCGGATCTGGCGTGGCACACTCAATCCCATCCGAGCCATCCATCCGTGCACCTGGTCCACGGTGCACCATCTCACTTCCAAGTGGGGCCCACCTGTCAGATCTGTTTCCCTCCAGCTAAAAACCCTAGTGACGTCATGCTTGCATCATAAGTTGTTTTTCCAGTAGAAAAGTAAATCCCGAAATTCCCGAAAATCCTTTTTAGGGTTATTTCATGGATTTCAATCTTCCAAAGCCCATATCTTTTGCATCCGAACTCCGTTTCAATCATTCAAATTCCTAAATTCATCTAAATTCAAGATATATCTATCTAAGATTTTTTATTTAATTTTTAGAGTTTGTCTTGCCTCTGTTATTTATTTATTTGGTTTATTTTCCTTGTTTACGATTAGACGTTGATACTTCGGGAAGCTTTCAGCAAGGAGGAGTCTACCAAGATCAAGATCAATCCTAGGATTTATTCCAAGGCAAGCTGTAGTCCTTTGATAATATTGAACCTAAGATTTCCAAAGTATATTGTTTTATACAATTACATGCTATCTTTATATAAATTGTTTTGGGATTAGTTATTACCTGTTGTCATTATGGCTCCATTGATTATTTGATTGCCATGAATCCTTTGTCACCATAGCTGGGATAATTTTAGTTGGACATATTTGTATCACCAACATGGGTATCGTACATATGCTTAGTTCTTCTTAGTTACGCTGGGTTCATCATCACATGTGTCATAATGATTAATCTTGACTTAATGAAATGTGGAATCGTGGTGGTATGCTACTGTTGTTAAAATTTGTGTACCATGACGGGGTGTGTCATTGGTCTTGGTTAAACAAAACTATTTTCGCTCAAGCGAGTGGTTGGTGGATAGTGGTGGTGTTTCTACACACTGTGGGTTTGTGGTAGTTCTCGCTTGAGTAGCTTGTTAAGGACTTAATCTTGTGCGCCATTGAATTGGGCCTTTCGTACAACCACATGCCTGATGGGACGGGCCTAACCTAGTAGGTTGTTGAGTTTTGGCTTTTGACTACTCAGGCCGTATTTGGGTGGAGGTGTGTATCCTTTTCTAAGGCCACGTCGCGGGACGGTTCGCCGCATCCCTGTCCAACGTTGTACGTCAATCACGATGAGGTTTTGGATGGTTGTAGGTACAACGGGAGAGTCAATTGTTGAGATGAAACCTCTGAAAGGTTTTGTTATGATTGGTGATCGCTACACTAATTATATCTTGTGGGTAAAGTGTACAACCTCTGCAGAGTGTTAATTGATCTATTCGAATAGCCGCGTCCTCAGTTATGGACATGTCCAGGGATTTCACACGGGAGATAGAGTTTCTTCTAAAATGAGTCGGAGTGTGAATGAGATGTTCACTTGATGAATATAATGTTTGTTTGGTGAACAGAGATTTCACTTGGTGGTTTGTGTCGATGGGTGAATTCAGAATTCACTTATCATTGGTTTGGTTGGGAAGTGAATGGGCAGTTCACTGGTCGTTTCAAAAGAATTGTTTAATTATTTATTATTGTTTTCAACTATGCATTTCAATCTATTTATTGTATTTATCGTAAATCTTTGCTTTAGAAAAGAACCATCTGACTAACCTTTGTCAGGCTGTGCATGAATACTATTTGTATACATTTCCCTATGGCTTGCTGAGTACATTCAAAAGTACTCATAGCTTGTGCCCTCTGTTTGATCAGCAGTTGAGGAATATCAAGCTGCCCAAGAGTTCTTTCAGAAGGAGGACTATGAAGGTTTTGCGGATTAGGATGTGTTCTCCACTCGGTTGCCTGTGGGCATGTTGATTGGCCTTTAGAAGAAATTTTGTTCCGTTGCAAGAGTTTATTTGTTTCTTTAGCCCTGCGTGGCAAGTTAATGAAACGTTGACCAAAAGGTTCAGTAATTATTATTATTTGTATTCTGAGATCTTTTTAGTTAAATCAAATAAATGGATGGTATTTTGTCACTGTTTCCTGTGTGAGCTAGCTACTGATCTGGGACTAGTTCAACATACACAGAGGGTTCCTGAGATGTATTTTCGGGTCCCGACAATTCTGTCCTAGACGCCTCCTAAAGAGTTGTGGGCGATGTTGCTAGCTTTCCGTAGAGTATTGGATCATGTCGTTTGGATGAGCGGATTAGGAGATATGAATTTCGTAGCGCTGCTGTTCTGTAGTTCTGTCATAATTCTGACAGTTAATATTAATCGGTCATTAGAAAATAATTAATGGATTATTTGGAAGATCTCACTATAATGAAAGTTGTAGGTATTTTGTTAATATTTCTAGAAAGCTAAAGAACATAAAATTTGGCCTTGTGTACAGAAATTTGTGTTATATTTAGTGTCGCTCTCCAGAACTCCTGACGAGGTTTAGATGTTCTTTTAATCAGTTTGGTAAGGGTAGAATATGGCCAAAAATGGAAAGCTCACCAACTAAGTTTAGGTGGATAATTTAATAAGCTTTCCAGTGATTCTAAGAACGCCACATTTGGATTTCTGTACGAAAAGTTATGGATTTTTGAAGGGGACTGTCTGTTGAGGGGACAGACTGATGTTTAGGATTTTGGAGTTGGGATTTCGCTAAAGAGTGTAGCGAATTCGTATTTGCTTCTAGCTTTGTTTTTGTCCAGAATTGCTATCTTAGAGTGCTTGTTAAATTAATTCAGGTGGGGGTTTTGGTCCTGGGGGCAGCGCCCTCTTCGCGTCCTCCATCTTCGCACGGTTGAGGCAAGTACAGTTAGTGATGGATTACTTAGAAGAGATTGTTCTTGTTTGCAAGTATTATGTATATATTCGATATTCATGGATGCTAGAATGATATGTATGTCAATGATCATGGATGCTAGAATGATATGTATGTCAATGATCATGAATGCTAGAAGTATGAGTAAATTTTTATTCATGCATGATGCTGCTGCTAATACTTGGTTATGATGGATAAAAGAATTATTCATGTGCATCATGTTATCATATTTGAGGCTTGGTCATTTGGTGACCAAGCATTGATATGAGGTCCCCGTCATGTATATGACGGGCTTGTGGTCCCCACACTTGTGGAGTGTGGGTTTGTGGTCCCCACACTTGTGGAGTATGAGCTTATGGTCCCCTGTGCTAGAAGGCACAAGCATGGGTATGCATCGACGGTTGCATGCCCCGCATTACCGGTAAATGCAAAGAGAAAAGGGAAAAGATGCATTGCATATTTGCATTGTATAAGCATGTGAATTGGTTTATTGTAGAGATTTATGGTTGGATGATGATGTTATAGTTGTGTAGTATATTGTTGATGAGGATATAACCATCCTTATTTTATTATATATCTATAATTCATATTATGGATAATAATGACGTCATATAACTCTTGAGTATACCCCTTAATATTCATGAGGGAGAAGCTGGAAGTCGTAAGTTCTCCTACGACCACCCTGTAGTCGTGGGTCTTCCTACCACTACCCCATAGTCGTAAGCCCTTCTATGACTATCCCGTGATCGTAAGCTCTACTACAATCGATCTGTGGTTGTAGGCTCTCCTACAACCACCACCTAGTCGTAAGCTCTTCTACGACTAGTCCTCAGTCGACAAGACTCATAGACATGTGGGCCTAGTCGATCAGGGAATCTCATGTACCGTATCCAAGGATATGAGCAATCAATTACGCTGTTATTCCCTAGAATAACAACATGACTTAACTCCCTGTTATGGTGATAATTGCCTGGCAATGTGGTAACGTTACAACTCCCGTAATAACCTCCTGTAATGGCTCCACGATCTGGTGCATTAATGTGACCTTTATACTGAAGATCCAACGGCGCACCCTGGGGACAGTATAAAAGGCAAGGATCATCAGGAAGAGGGAGAGAGGCGAAAGAAGATTAGAAGGACAATATTCTAGTCTCTGATTCCATCTTGTAATCCAGTATACTCAATACATACACACAGGAGTAGGGTTGTTATTCTCCCAGGAGAAGGCCGAACCTGTATAAAAATCCCTGTGTCTCCATCTCTGTGTGATTTTGAGCCTAGAGGAACCCCCGAATCAAACAATCTTTATGTAAGTTTGGTTCTAAAACACCGACAATTGTCTTATTAATTATACTTTGTTGAGTCGTGGACTCACTCTTGCTATTATTTGTGTTTTTAGGTACCCTTCATATGAACGTCATACATGGGAGGGAATAGACAGAAGATTGGTTGCACACTGCCATGAACCATTCACAGTTGAATAAATTGGATGATGATTTAGTATTTGAACAAACTGCTTAAAGGATTTATTATGATTATGCCTTATGCATTGGATAATTTGTAATAGAGTTGATTAGCATATTATGGATGCTTTTTGCTTATGCTTTGTTGATTAGCATATTTTGGATGCCTTTTGATTATGCTTTAGATTGGATGTTTGGATTATTGAATTATGATATAAATATCTGTTAGAACCTCCGGTATGGTTAACTATACAAAGGTGGTTCTGCCGAAATTTAGTAAAATTCTTAGTTTTGTTTTGTTAATCTATTATTTTAGTAGTATTCCAGGCTCATGTTGAGCTGGGGTGTTATGAATCGTCTATGATATTACCTATTTACAGACGGTTTTAAGTGCTTCCAGTAACATAGATGGTCTCTAAACCAAAACCGTCTGTGATTGCATATAATACAAACGGTTTTGGTCAACTGTCTATGATGTGGCGTCCAATATTAGCCTTTTTGTAGTAGTGTGGATTATACAATTATTATTGAAGATTGGATTGATGGATGTTGAAATATTAGAAAAAGAATATTTCTGGATTATTGGTTTATGATTCTAACATTGATGGATGAAATATTGATCTCGTACTTGACAGCTCTTAGACATTGAATCCCTCACACCTTGTCACCCTAGATAAAACTCTCAGTAATACAATAGTGTTAACAAGATGCTCTTGATTTCAAAACTTTATGCTTAGACAAAGTTTGGACCAAAAATATTGAATTTGGCGAATTTAGCCAAATAATCAATTATGATTTAAAATGAGGCTATGGCATTGTTTTACCATAGAACTTTTGCAAATGATTTATGAAAAGCGAACTAAAATTAAAGTTGGTTTGGACTTGGGCGAAATGGATGTTTGGATGGGTGCATGTTTATGCACGGGATCGATTCATTTCTATGATCGAGGCCCAGAGGTTTTATTGGAAAGTAGCCCAAGTCAGTTAAGTACCGGTCTTCGAGCGCATTTTGCTAAGCCCTATCGTACTACCATATGTCTCGAATGGGAGGGACCTGGCTAGCTAATTTACAATGTTCCATCATGGTTGTGGCATCCGGTTGCGTGGGTGTCTTTATGACCTACTTTTATGTATTCCCACCTGGCACAAGAGGGGGCCTGAACCCGACAGGTTTCTATCCAAAGGGGGCGAAACCTTAGCGAGGTGGGATGGCGCATTGTAAAGGCTTTGTCATGTGCTTTAGACTACTTACCTAAGGTTGTGAACGGTAGTATCGATGGACGCCAAACAAACTAGAGAAGTCATGTCATGTGAGTATAGCTATACACCTCTGCAGAGTGTAAAACTATTCAAATAGCCGTGTCTACGGTCATAGACATGCTAAGCAAAGCCACTCAAAGTTAGACTTTGGTTTTGATTTCAAAAGGCTTTATCAAATGATTTTGGATTTCTATCCAATCGGGAAATTTGGGCAGGTAGCCTTGTGATAGGAGAGTATCCTTCACCACTTGTTGATGAATGTTATCTGACTATAAAACTCGAGAATTTAGAAAATAAATTTTAGTTATAGAATAACTGCTTTAGAACTTAGTACAAGTACATGGAAAGAAACTCTGCTTTATGCAAAATCAACTCTATAAGCCTTCCTTTATTATATCCCTACATGCATTATAATTCTGTTATTGGGTGTAACTTGTGGGGTATGGTTGTTTGTGCTCACTCTTGCTTAATAAAATATTGTTCAAAGGAGAAGGACTTTGCATCTGTTGAAGACCTCGATGATTAGGCCACTACTCTAGTTGATTACCTGGCAGATTAGCTGGGCTCTAATCCTTCTTTTTTCGTCTTCCGCTGTGTTCTATTTTGTCGGCTCGTAAGCCTATCTGGTAATCAACTCTTGTATTTATTAATAAAGCATTGCAATTATGGATGTTACTATATTTGTTTACGGTGTGAGCTTGCCACTGATCATGGGACTAGTTCAGAAATGCACAGAGGATTTGGGGTGTTAATCTTGGGTCCTTACATGGAGCCCTAGCGCTACCAGAGCCCTATCGTCGCCACCGCCTTCTTCTTCACCGCCGGCCACCTCCTCACGCCTAACCGCCACCAAGGTGAGCGCCGAGTTCCCATCGCCTCCTCTCTCTAACGCACCCCTCGCCCCTGCAGCCGCCGGAGCACTGTCGCCCAATGCGCATGCCGCCACTGTGTACACCACCACTACCGCCCCAGGTGGTCGAAGCCCTTTTCGACCAGGTGGTCGTAGCCTTTTTTCGACCAGGTGGTTGAAGCCCTTTTCGACCAGGTGGTCGTAGCCCATCTCTACTAGGTGGTCGTACGCCTTCTGACCAGGAGGTTGAAACCCCTTCCGACCAGGTGGTCGAAACCTCCTTCCGAGGACTCATTCTTCTGCATGCGAGCTCCAGTTCCAATGTTTCAAATTCCTAAATTCATATAAAATGATAATATAGCTATCTAAACTAAAATTATTTAATTTAGAGTTTATTTGAATTTTCTTTGAATTTTCTTCACTCCCACGTTGTAAGGACCCGACCCGAGAGCACCCGGAGGGTTCTCCAAAGACCACCCAGGAGGGTCCAGCCGAACCACCTGGAGGTCTAGGAGGTCCTCCAAGGACACCCAGAGGTCCTCCAGGACCACCCGGACGTCCCGGCCTCTGTGCTCAGAGCTAGTCCCAAGATCAACACGCTAGCTCGCGCAGAATTTACAATGGTGACTTCACATCCATACAACAAACTCAAAGATGAAGCAGACAAATTAATATTTATAGACAAAAGACCTTACGATCAAGCTTGTTTACAGGGGGTGCCACGCAGGGTAAACTACAAAAAGAAACACTTGTAGCGGAAAGCAAAATACAACACGGGCCACTCGGCGAGCCACAGGCTATCGAGTGGAAGACGTTCCCTAGTCCACGATGTCTTCAATGAACTCTTCCTCATAGTGCTTGGAGCACTCAGGGAGGTCTTCAGCTGCTGATTAACCAGAGGGCACAAGCCATGAGTACTTTGAATGTACCCAGCAAGCCATAGAGAAAATGGATGCAAAAACATTTATGCAAGGCTTGACAAAGAAAGATGTATGGTTAGTTTGCATAAAGCAGTATTTATTGGAAATACAGTAAGTAAATTGCAAGGCACAAGTTGAAAAGGGTAATACATAAATAGACAAGTTCTTTGAAAACAGCACACGATCACCCGGGTCGAGAGCAAAACCACACGAAACCAACCACAACATTTTAGAAAGCTCTACCCCTAGCGTGAAAGAACCGGCCATGTCCATAACCAAGGACGTGGCTATTCGAATAGATTTTACGCTATGCAGAGGTTGCACACTTTACCCACAAGACACGAAGTCCTCTAGCTAGTTGGGCACCCGTCGATGCCCCTTCTCACTTCCTTTGGTAAGCAGTCTAGAGCTCGTGATAAGGCCTTTACAAAGGTCAATCCAGACATGGTTTTGTCCACTGAGGATTCGCTTTTCAAGGCCCCCTCTTGCGCCATTCGACCACCACGACAGAACCGCATCAGGACCTCGCTAATTAGTTGGCCAGGACCACCCCACCCTGGACTTGTGGTTGCACGGGAATGACCCAGATCGATGGCGTACAAGCTTAAGTCCTTAGTTGGCTGCTCAGGCGAGACATTCCACAACCCAATGTGCACAAGGCACCCACTACTCACTACCACCCACTCGCCCGAGCATAAAACATTTTTCTGGTTCAACACGACCAAATGACCACTCGGGACACAGCACACAAATTTTAACGAAAGTGGCATTGCCACAATTCCATAGCTCATTTGTCAAGATTATCATTGTTGGGTTCAACCTAGCCAGAGAACCACCCGATCCTGGCACACAAATTTTAGTTAAGGTGACAACAAATGTCGTAGCCTCACACAGGGCCACACTTCATTTTAATCAGCTACACCGGCTGCTACTACACAAGCCACAACGGTCTTATTTGGGGTAAGCTAACAATGATGATTCATGGAGAGAATAGCGTCTACTCTGACATGACTAAGCAATATCGCACCCTTGTTGGCATACGAGAGACATATCCAACGAAGATAACCCATCCTACGGATTTCCAAGGGTACATGTCAACATGTTGCATTCAAACATATCAAGGAGTCATACTGGCAAGTGGTGCTTAGCTACTCCCAAAACCATTTTTCTATAAAACTAGCCATGCATGTTTATAGCAAAACAATATACTTTTTGCAAAATGGGTTCAATATGATCAAAGGACTATGACTTGCCTTCGCTGATGAACTGAGGATCTTCTGCTGTGAAGGTCGGGTCTAGGAAGTCTTCAGAACAACCGGGTCCTATACGTTTTCGAAAAGAGCCAAGTCAATAAAACAAACACACAAAACTCCAACGAAGAACTAAATTAAAGCCAAAAGAAAGACACGGGCTCAGGGCGAAGATAGGAACTTGATCCTTAGAACCGGAGCTCCTACCGAAGAAGAAAAGCTCTCTAGAAGGGCAGTTCAAGGTTCTGGGAAACTAAAAGAAACAGAAGGCCTCTCTAGTGCTTTATATAAGCACGGGGAGGCTTAGAGAGTGGGAGACAGCGCAATTAATGCTCACGACGGGAGCAGGTAAAGGAGGTGACGAAAAGATAAAAGACAAGGTATGGTGGAAATGATAGTATTTAAGACATCATTAATTGCACGAAGACTTTTCTCCCCCACGGTACTGAGACCTGAGAGAGCGGTCCCACAGAAGAGGTGGTCCTTGCAAAAAACCAAGGAGCAGGTCGCTACCCAAAAAGGGTGGTCCTTGCAAAAATCCAAGGAGGGTGGTCTTTGGAAAAATACCACAGGGGAGGTCATGACCGCCAGGGTGGTCACGACAAAATGCCAAAAGAAGGGAGGTCGCGGCCTCAAGGGAGGCCGTGACCCAAAAGGGTGGTCTTTGCAAAATACCAAGAGGGTTGTCTTTGCAAAAGGACCACAAGGGCGGGGAGATCCAAACAAGGGGAGGTCTGGATGGCCAAGATGATACCAAAGGAGATCTCGACGGTCAAGACCAATACAGGGGAGGTCTCAACGGCCAAGATGATACCAAAGGAGATCTTGACGGTAAAGACCAACACAGGAGAGATCTCAACGGTCAAGATGATACCAAAGAAGATCTCGACGGTCAAGACCAACACAGCGGAGGTCTCAACAGTCAAGATGAAGCCAAAGGAGATCTCGAAAGGAGGAGATCAACCTGAACGATGGATTCCGGAAACCAAGGATGTTTGAAACACAAACCCAAGCGGAGAGTACCTCGGGGGTGGTCGTGACCCAAGGGGAGGTCAAAACCAAAGGAAGGTTCAAACAAAAATGGAGGTCTAAACCACGAGAAGGTCTAAACAAAGAAGGTGGTTTAGATCAAAAGGAGGTCTGAATCTCGAACAGAGATTCAAACCAACAAAGGGGTCTGAAGAAGGTCTGGACGAAAGAAAAGTCCAAGCAAAGGCACAAGGGGAGGTCCGGAGAGGTCTGAACGAACCGAGAGAGAGGAAAGCAAGACCAAAGCTAGATCAACTCCAATTAAATCGAACTTAGGATTGGTTGAAGTTTGATTTAGTCATTTTAAACACTCAAATTTCTGAAAGTCTCAAGTTAAGCTTTGAACTCTCATCAAAACCAAATGGTTCTTTTTATTTTGAAACCTTTTTAAGAACTCCAGAAAATTGGGATGTTATAGACCTACTCCCCCCTTAAAGGGAATCTCGACCCCAAGATTCGGGCTGGTTAAGGAATAGGTGCGGGAATTCGGCCTTCAAGTCCTCCTCGCGCTCCCAAGTGGCTTCTTCCTCAGAGTGGTTGCTCCACTGGACCTTGCAGAGCCGGATGACCATGCTTCTTGTCGCGCGCTCGGACACTTCCAAGATCTTGACAGGCTGCTCCTTGTAAGAAAGGTCTTCTTGGAGGTCGACTGCTTCCAGGGGCATTTGCTCTTCAGGCACACACAAGTACCTCCTCAACTAGGACACATGGAAGACATCATGCACTCCAGACAACTGCGGTGGAAGCTCCAACTTGTAAGCCACTTCTCCTCTTCTAGCAAGGACTGGGAAAGGCCCGATGTACCTTGGTGCAAGCTTCCCACTAATTCTGAAACAGCGCATTCCCTTGAGAGGTGACACCTTGAGATACACATGATCTCTAGGGGCAAAGCCAAGTCTCATCGACGGTTGTCTGCATAGCTTTTCTGCCTGTCCTGAGCAGTCTTTAGCTTCTCTCTGATAGACTTGACTTGATCTTCGGCTTCCTTCAAGAGGTCTCGTCTGAGCACTTGGCCTTCTCCTGACTCTATCCAATACAGGGGTGTCCTGCACTTTCTTCCATAGAGGGCTTCGAATGGAGACATCTGCAAGCTCGACTGATAGCTGTTATTGTAGGAAAACTCTGCATAAGGTAACATTCGGTCCCAACTATTCTGGTTCTCTAGAGCACAAGCTCTCAACATATCTTCTAAAATCTAGTTTATCCTTTAGGTTTGACCATCAGTCTGAGGATGGTAGGCTGTGCTGAAGTTCAAATTGGTGACCAAAGCTTCATGTAGTTTTTGCCAAAATCTTGAAGTAAACTGAGATCCTCGATCTGACACAATCTTCTTGGGCACCCCATACTGATAAACAATCCTTGACATGTATATCTCTGCTAGCTTGTCTCCCAAGTTGGTGGTCTTGACTGGGATGAAGTGGACAACTTTGGTAAGGCGATCCACCACTACCCAAATAGAGTCATTACCAGCTTGGGTCCTGGGCAGACCAGTGATGAAGTCCATACCAATCTCTTCCCACTTCCATCCTGGTATGCTCAAAGGTTGCAAGAGCCCAGGAGGTCTTTGGTGATCAACTTTAACTCGCTGGCAGACATCACACGGTGCCACATACTCGGTGATCTCACGCTTCATGCTAGGCCACCAATAGAATTCCTTGAGGTCTTGATACATCTTCGTGCTTCTAGGGTGGATGGAGTACAAGGCTTCATGAGCTTCCTTGAGTATTATCTGCTTGAGCTCTTCCTGGTCTGGTACACAAATGCGCTTGCCAAACCAAACAGTCCCATGTTCATCTTCTGAAAACTCCAAGCACTTGCCCTTCTTCATGTTGCTTTTGATCTCCTAGATGTCCCCATCTTCGGTTTGGGCTGTCCTGACCTGATCTAGAAGGGTGGGTTGGACTTCTAGAGCAGCCAGGAAACCCTCTTCCACTAACTTAAGTTTCAGCTTCTGGAACTCCTCGTTAAGTGTCGGCTGACTTTCCTTGATCATCAAAGTGCTGTAGTAGACATTCCTACTCAATGCATCTGCTACCACATTGGCCTTGCCTGGGTGATAATAGATTCCCATATTGTAATCCTTAATCAGTTCCAACCATCTTCTTTGCCTCATATTGAGATCTGCCTGGGTAAAAATGTACTTCAAGCTCTTTTGATCAGTGTACACTTCACAGTGATTACCAATGAGGTAATGACGCCATATCTTTAAGGCATGTACTCTGACGATGACTCCAAATCATGGGTGGGGTAGTTGACTTCATGAGTCTTAGGCGTAGAAGCATAAGCCACTACTCTCCTTTCTTGCATCAAACACACCCAAGACCTTGGCGAGATGCATCACAAGTAGATCTCAAAATCCTTAGGACATCTGGTAGGATCGACCTTTGAGGCGATGGTCAAGCGCTTCTTCAATTCTTGAAAACTCTGCTCACAGTCGGGTGTCCAAGCAAACTTCTTCTCTTTCTTTAACAGTTGGGTGAGAGGTCTTGCTATCTTGGAGAAGTCTTCAATAAACCGATGGTAGTAGCCTGCCATGCCAAGGAAACTCCTGATTTGAGGTACTGACTTGGGTGATTTCCAGTCGAGGACATCTTGGACCTTACTGGGGTTGACAGCAACTCCTTTTTCAAACACAACATGGCCCAGGAAGGTAACTTCCTTCATCTAAAACTCACACTTCTTGAACTTTGCATAGAGCTGATGATCTCTGAGCTTGTTCAATACCAAACAGAGATGCTCTTCATGCTCTTCTCCGCTCTTGGAGTACACAAGGATGTCATCAATAAAGACAATGACAAACTTGTCCAGATACTCTATGAACACCTTATTCATCAGGTTCATAAAATAGGCAGGGGCATTGGTCAAACCAAAAGACATGACTGTGCACTCAAACAGACCATATCGGGTTGAAAAAGCTGTCTTGGAGATGTCTTCTTGGCGAATCTTCAACTGGTGATATCCCGACCTCAAGTCTATCTTGGAGAACACTGCGGCTCCTTTTAGCTGGTCGAACAGATCATCTATCCTGTGCAGAGGGTACTTGTTCTTAATGGTGATCTCATTGAGTACTCTATAGTCCACACACATCCGCTGAGCACCATTCTTCTTGGGGACGAAGATCATTGGAGCTCCCCAAGGTGAGAACTCGGTCTGATAAAACCCTTCCCAAGCATTTCTTCAGTCTGCTTTTTCAACTCCGCCAGGTCGTCAATAGGTAGATGGTATCGTCTCTTGGCTATCGGAGTAGTCCCTGGGACTAGGTTGATGACAAACTCTAGCTCTCTATCTGGCGGCATTCCAGGAAGCTCATCTAGGAAGATGTCCGGGAACTCACAGACCACTTGGACATCCTCTAAAGACACAGCTTGAGCACTGCAGACCAAGGTTCTCTCGAGCTTCTCAAAAGTGGCTTCAAACTTCACTTTAACTCCCACTGGACTGACCAAAGTGATGCTTCTACCACCACAATCCAACACTGCTTGATGTCTAGCCAGCCAATCCATACCCAAAATCACATCTAGAGACTGGGTGTCGATGAGGATTAGGTCGGCTAGAAACTCTACCCCTTCTATGATCACCTTAACTTGTGGGCAACCCTGGTTCACACTTAACTCCGAACCGGGGGATTGGACCAACAAGGAGGTATTAAGAGGCAAAACCTTCAACTGATGCCTTGCAGCAAAAATCCAACAAATGAACGAATGAGAAGCTCTAGAATCAAACAAAACTGTGGCTGGTGCTGAATGTACAAAGAACTTACCCAGCACGATGTCTAGAGCTGTCTGGGCCTCCTCAATGGTGATGTGATTCACACGTCCTCTCCCAGGGGGTAGGGAGGTCTTGGTGGGCGCAGGGGAGGTCTGGGAAATTCCACGACCTACTCCCGACACTAGAACTCTTGCTGGAGTGGCGCCTTGGTTGGTTCGAACTTGAGCTGGTTCTCGCTTCTGTGGGTAGTTGTTGGCATAATGCCCCAATTGATGACAGTTATAACAAGTGATTCTCATGGCAGGGTTCTTTGCTCTGGCGAGCTAGTTGACAGTCTTCTTCTTTGCCGGTAGTCTTTGAGACCTTGGAGGTGGTGGGTGAGTAATGCTTCTTTGGAGAGGTCCTAGAGGCGGTTGGAGGAGCAAAGTGGCCAGGGAGCTGAGCACTGGTCCGAGCTCTCTGCGGGGGACCTTGGCGAGCACCAGACTGTGACATCTTCCGCTTGTAAGACTCGGCAAGCTCTCGGCGAGATTCTTCGATGAGCAATGTCTTGTTCACCATCTGCTGGAAGTCTACATAGTCATTGCTAATAACCTGGACCTTCAAGCTTGGAATGAGTCCTCGCTTGAACCTTTTCTGTCGGGCATCATCTGTGGCAACGTCCTCTGGGGCATACCGAGAAAGCAGAGTGAATTTGTTGAGATATTCACTCACTGACATGCTTCCCTGCTTCAACTCTCGAAACTCGTTCTTTTTCATTTGCACCTTCCCATCAGGGACATGGGAATGGCAGAAGGCTTCAGAAAATTCTACCCACGTGATGCTCTGGGGGTTCTCATGGGTGGCACAATAGCTCTCCCACCACTCTGCCGCTGGGCCTTCGAGCTGGTGCGAGGCATAGAGAACTTTCTCCCGGTCGTCACACCGGACAATGGCATGTTTCCTCTCGGTTGAGCGCAGCCAATAAATGCAAATCAACGGCTCAGAGGAGCTGGAGAAGGTAGATGGATGGGTCCTCAAGAATTCTGCTATCCTTGTCTGGGGAACAGCTGGTGGCGGTGGCAGCGTAGTAGCGGCTTGGTTGCTATGGTTCAACGCCGCGATCAAGGCTACCGTGGTCTGATTCTGCTGGGCTATCATCTGATTCATGTTCTGTATCAAAGCACTCATCATCTGCGCTTGGGCTGCCATAAACTGGCTCATGCTTTGATCTGTCGGGACTACTGGAGGAGGCGGCGGTGGTGGCAGTGAGCGATCCACTATTTCATCTTGACTAGCTGAACTGTGGGTCTGATCCATCTGCAAGACACCTTCTCATGCTTAATAGATGAGAGGGAAAAAGCACAATAGGTAAGGGGGAAAAGCACAAGGGACGAGAAAGAGCAAAAGGAGAGACAGAGCACCTTAATCGGGGAAAAGCAGGTCAAACCCAAAACAAGTAGCCAGAAAGCTACTAAGAGGCACAAAACTCCAACAGAAGGCCAAAGACACAAACTAAACGGCACTAAGCTAAGGAGGACCACTCTAGGCACTTCTACTTTAACTTACAGGGGTGGGCAACTTTAAACAAAGCTCAACCCTATAGAGATTCCTGAGGTAAGAAGGTCAATTTAAGTTTGAATACAAAGTTCCAGAAAGGATAAGATGCAAGGATCTAAGAATAAGATGAGAAAAGATTAGAATGCAGTGAGAACAGAATAGAATAAGATGAGAGAAGAATAACTACTCCAATTATTCAGTTGGTTTGATTTAGAAAATAAATTTTTAGACTCTGGACTAAGTCGACCATGCTAACTAAGGTTACGTCCTACAGTCGATATGGCTTTGATACCAACTTGTAAGGACCCGACCCGAGAGCACCCAGAGGGTTCTCCTAGGACCACCTAGGAGGGTCTAGCCGAACCACCTGGAGGTCTGGGAGGTCCTCCAAGGACACCCGGAGGTCCTCCAGGACCACCCAGGAGGTCTCCAAGACCACCCGGACATCCTAGCCTCTGTGCTCAGAGCTAGTCCCAAGATCAACACGCTAGCTCACACAGAATTTACAATGGTGACTTCACATCCATACAACAAACTCAAAGATGAAGTAGACAAATTAATATTTATAGACAAAAGACCTTACGGTCAAGTTTGTTTACAGGGGGTGCCACGCAGGGTAAATTATAAAAAGAAACACTTGCAGCGGAAAGCAAAATACAACGCGAGCCACTCGGCGAGCCATAGGCTATCGAGTGGAAGACGTTCCCTAGTCCACGAGGTCTTCAATAAACTCCTCCTCATAGTGCTCGAAGCACTCGGGGAGGTTTTCAGCTGCTGATTAACCAGAGAGCACAAGCCATGAGTACTTTGAATGTACCCAACAAGCCATAGAGAAAATGGATGCAATAACATTTATGCAAGGCTTGACAAAGAAAGCTGTATGGTTAGTTTGCATAAAGCAGCATTTATTGGAAATACAGTAAGTAAATTGCAAGGCACAAGTTGAAAAGGGTAATACATAAATAGACAAGTTCTTTGAAAACAGCACACGACCACCCGGGTCGAGAGCAAAACCACACGAAACCAACCACGACTTTTTAGAAAGCTCTACCCCTTGCGTGAAAGAACCGGGTATGTCCATAACCAAGGACGCGGCTATTCGAATAGATTTTACGCTCTGCAGAGGTTGCACACTTTACCCACAAGACACGAAGTCCTCTAGCTGGTTGGGCACCCGTCGATGCCCCTGCTCACTTCCTTTGGTAAGCAGTTTAGAGCTCATGACAAGGCCTTTACAAAGGTAAGTCCAGACTTGGTTCTGTTCTCTAAGGATTCGCTTTTCAGGGGCCCCTCTTGCGCCATTCGACCACCATGACAGAACCACATCAGGACCTCGCTAATTAGTTGGCTAGGACCACCCCACCTTGGACTTGTGGTTGCACGGGAATGACCCAGATCGATGGCGTACAAGGTTAAGTCCTTAGTTGGCTAGTTAGGCGACACATTTCACAACCCAATGTGCACAAGGCACCCACTACTCACTACCACCCACTCGCCCGAGCATAAAACATTTTTCTGGTTCAACACGACCAAATGACCACTCGGGTCACAGCACACAAATTTTAACGAAAGTGGCATTGCCACAATTCCATAGCTCATTAGTCAAGATTATCATTGTTGGGTTCAACCTAGCCAGAGAACCACCCGATCCTGGCACACAAATATTAGTTAAGGTGACAACAAATATCGTAGCCTCACGAGGCCACACTTCATTTTAATCGGCTACCATTTGCTACTACACAAGCCACAACCGGTCTTGTTTGGGGTAAGCTAACAATGATGATTCATGGAGAGAATGACGTCTACTACAGCATGACTAAGCAATAATACGCACCCTTGTTGGCATACAGAGACATATCCAACGAAGATAACCCATCCTACGGATCTCCAATGGTACATGTCAACATGTTGCATTCAAACATATCAAGGAGTCATATTGGCAAGTGGTGCTTAGCTACTCCCAAAACCATTTTTCTATAAAAGTAGCCATGCATATTTTTAGCTAAACAATATACTTTTTGCAAAATGGGTTCAATATGATCAAATGCCTATGACTTGCCTTCGTTGATGAACTAAGGGTCTTCTGCTGTGAAGGCCAGGTCCAGGAAGTCTTCAGAACAACCAGGTCCTATACGTTTTGGAAAAGAGCCAAGTCAATGAAACAAACCCACAAAACTCCAACGAAGAACTATATTAAAGCCAAAAGAAAGACACAGGCTCAGGGCGAAGATAGGAACTTGATCCTTAGAACCGGAGCTCCTACCGAAGAAGAAAAGGTCTCCAGAAGGGCAGTTCAAGGTTTTGGGAAACTAAAGGAAATAGGAGGCCTCTCTGGTGCTTTATATAAGCACAGGGAGGCTTAGAGAGTGGGAGACAGCGCAATTAATGCTCACAACAGGAGCCGGTAAAGGAGGTGACAAAAAGATAAAAGACAAGGTATGGTGGAAATGATAGCATTTAAGACAGAATTAATTGCACGAAGACTTTTCTCCCCCACGGTACTGAGACCTGAAAGAGCGGTCCCATAGAAGAGATGGTCCTTGCAAAAAGCCAAGGAGGAGGTCGTTACCCAAAAGGGTGGTCCTTACGAAAAGCTAAGGAGGGTGGTCTTTGCAAAAAGACCACAGGGGAGGTCATGACCGCCAGGGTGGTCACGACAAAACGCCGAAAGAAGGGAGGTCGCGACCTCAAGGGAGGTCGTGACCCAAAAGGGTGGTCTTTTGGGTGGTCTTTGCAAAAGACCAAGAGGGTTGTCTTTGCAAAAGGACCACAAGGGCGGGGAGATCCAAACAAGGGAAGGTCTGGACGGCCAAGATGATACCAAAGGAGATCTCGACGGTCAAGACCAACATAGGGGAGGTCTCAACGGTCAAGATGACACCAAAGGAGATCTCGACGGTCAAGAACAACATAGGGGAGGTCTCGACGGTCCAGAACAACATAGGGGAGGTCTCAACAGTCAAGATGATACCAAAGGAGATCTTGACGGTCAAGACCAACACAGGGGAGGTCTCAACGGTCAAGATGAAGCCAAAGGAGATCTCGAAAGGTGGAGATCAACTGAACGATGGATTATGGAAATCAAGGATGTTTGGAACACAAACCCAAGCGGAGAGTACCTCGGGGGTGGTCGTGACCCAAGGGGAGGTGAAAACCAAAGGAAGGTTCACACAGAAAAGGAGGTCTAATCCACAAGAAGGTCTGAACAAAGAAGGTGGTTTAGATGAAAAGGAGGTGTAATCCTTGAACAGAGATTCAAACCAACAAAGGGGTCTGAACAAGGTTTGGACGAAAGAAAAGTCTAAGCAAAGGCACAAGGGGAGGTCCAAAGAGGTCTGAACGAACCGAGAGAGAGGAAAGCAAGACCAGAGCTAGATCAACTCCAATTAAATCAAACTTAGGATTGGTTAAAGTTTGATTTAGTCATTTTAAACACTCAAATTTCCGAAAGTCTCAAGTTAAGCTTTAAACTCTCATCAAAACCAAATGGTTCTTTTTATTTTGAAAGCTTTTTACGAACTCTAGAAAATTGGGAAACCCGAACATTTCGAAGAAGTAGATCCTCAAGCATTTGAGCAAGGCAAGTTACATATTTGATCATAATGAATCCCAATATTTTAAATTATTTGAATTTTGTTTTAAACTATTATTGCATGCGTATTTAAATTCAAGTAATTTAAATCCCTATTTTAACTTTATAGTTATTCCTAATTCCTTTGTACATCCAAACTTGAATATTGATTTAACCACCCCTTGATACCATAGTTAAAAGCTAGTTGGTACATTTGTATGAACTAGAACATGTTGCAAAACTCTATGCTTAGTCAAAGCATAGCTCAAAAATATTTAATGTGGGGAATTTAGCCTAAAGTTCAACTATGATTTTGTAATATCCTAATCATTCATTAGTGTACAATATTATTTAGAGATGGAAATTAAATGAAAATTTGGGATTTGTGGGAGGATTGGACCTTGGGCTTTCGGCCCAAGGCATCCTAGCCAAGTGGGCTGGCCATTTAGTGGAGTCAAGGGGTGAAGTGCCCTTTCCCAAAACCCTAGCACCACTGCTACAGTACCACTACTGCACTGTAGCACGCGGTACTGTAGCAGCCCACTTCCCTGCTGCTCTGCCAAGAGAAGGAGAAGAGGAGAAAGGAAGGAGAGGAAGGAACAAGAAGAGGAAGAGAGGAAGAGGTAGAGGTAGAAGAAGGGGGATCTTTGCGAGTACTTCCGCAAGGTCCAACGGAGAATTTGTGGGTAAATTCATGTTCGCCATTAGTTATTGCAATTCTTTTATATGTGATTTGTCGCCGAAAGTCAGATTAGTACCCTGCTGCTGTAGATCGGTATTTCTACAGTTTTGATGATCCGTAAGTTTGAATTAGTTCCAAGTGAAATCAGGGATTAGGGTCTCCTAGAGTTATGTGGGTAATTATGATAGCCTCCTCGAAAGTCTTGGATCACAATTTTTGAAAGGATAGATATCTAGTTACAATTTTTTGCAATACGAGTGCCTGTTTAGTCCCTGAGATTCGGGCAGCGAACATGGTTTTGCATATTATGGTTTGGAAACGAACGAATCTGGACTTTTGGTCTACATGACTTAGATAGATACCTTAATAATTTTTCCAGAGAGTCCAGGTTCATATTTTTTGGACATGTGAAACGAAAGTTATGGAATTTTGAATTGTTCATTGCAGTTCTATCCCTCTATTGGGGACAGTCGAGAAAGATTGCTCTGTTAGAAACTTTTGTTGCACAATGGAAACATTATAATAAATTTATTATAGATTCTAGTTCTCTGTAGATTCTAGAATAACTTAGATCATTGTGATTGGTTGTACCAATTAAAAATATGTAATTTCTAAGTCGATAGTACCGAAGATGACAGAACTGTCTTCGGAGATAAAAACAAGGGTTTAGATGAAATAATCTGAACTTCTGGTCATCTGAGAATTTGTGGATATTGCGTGTAGATTCCAGAGAACTTGAGTTCATGATTTTTGGAGTTTTAAATCAGAAGTTATGGTTTTTCTTTGGTGGCTGTATGTTTTGGACAAACTGTGACTTGGCAATGTAATGGTATTATTTCGGATTGCGAATAGGAGCGAATGAGTTTATTTAGTTTTATTGCTATGCTTTGTGCAATTGAATGGTTTTCTTAGTATGCTTATGAATGCCAGGTGGTGATGAGAACCGGGGATAGAGTCCTCCTTTCGTCGTCATCCGTCTCGCGGTTGAGGCAAGTGCAAGCAGTCTGGTGCTAAAGTTCATGATTTTTGTCATGGTTTAATTTTATGGAATTTTATCTATGGTTTTGTCGCTAAATGTTATTATCTCATGATGGGTTGAGCATATTAAGTTCATTTGCATCATAGCATTCATTCTTGAATCTTGGACTACGTGGTAGCCAAGAATTGATTTTTAAGGTCCCGTTCATGCATTGGACGGGCGTGAGATCCCCATCATGTATTGGATGGGCATGAGTTCCCCACACTCGTGGAGTGTGGGCTTGAGGTCCCTGTGCCTGAGGGCACAGGCTTGATTATGCATCAACAGATGCACTACTCCGCATTACCAGTAATTACAAAGAAGGAAGAAGTTGCATTCTTGTCATTTGCTTCGCATGAAAGTATAAGAGGTTCAATTATGGATTCCTTGCTGATGTTTATATGAGGATTTGTTATCTTCATTATCTGTTCGTGATGCTTTGTCTTTTGCACTGCTGTACTTTGCTGAGTCGTGGACTCACGCTTGTTGTTAATGTTTTCTTTAGGTACCTCTCGAGGAAGCGACATGCATAGGAGGGGTTAGATTTGGTGCACTTCACTCATGATCACCCATGATAAATAAATATAGATCTTTTTCTTAAACTTAAGTGATCATACTATTACTTCTGTTCTAAGACTGTGATCATCCTTCGTGATCATTGACTTTTTGTAATTGGAATAGTCAAGCGAGTCTTATGGATATTTCTGTTTATGTCTTAATATTTTAGAACTTGGTTTATTTACTCTTACATGTTAGAATAATCCAAGTGACTTGCTTAGTCTATCATCCAAGTAAAACCTTATTGAATCCTGACATTTTCACGTGGTTCAGTTATTTGATGTTTAGAACAAGGTTTATGTCTAGAATCTTGTCATTCAATATAGCTTTGATTAATGCTAGCTTGTTAGATGCTGAAAAGCTTGTTGTTAATTGATAGTGGATGGAATTAAATTGTATTGTTGACTTAGTTTAGTAGCATCCTAGGCTCAGAGTTGAGCTGGGGTGTTACAGATTTAAAAGGATACTATGGTATGGTCTATACCATAGAAATTTATGAAATGATTTGACTTGCTAAATGAAAGGAAAATTGGTTTGGACTTGGGCGAAATGGATGTTTGGTTGGTGCACGTTGATGCACGAGATCGAGTCATTTCTATGATCGAGGCCCATGGGTTTTATGGAAAGTCGCTCAGATCAATTAAGGACCAGTCTTCAAGCGTATTTTGCTAAGCCCCATCGTACTACCACATGTTCTGAATAAGTTGTACCTAGCTAACTAATTTGCAAAATTTTACCGTGGTCGTGTCATCCGGTTGTGTGGGTGTCTTTATGACCTACTTTTATGTATTCCCACCTAGCGCAAGACGGGGCTTGAACCCAGCGGGTTTCTATCCAAAGGGGGCGAAACCTTAGTGAGGCAAGACTACAGTAGGATGGCACCTTGTAAAGGCCTTGACACTTGCTCTAGACCGCTTACCTAAGGTAGTGAGTAGTGGTATCGACGAATGCCAAACAAACTGGAGAAGTCGTGTCGTGTGGGTAAAGCTGTACACCTCTGCAAAGTGTAAAGCTATTTGAATAGCTGTGTCTACGGTCATAGATATGCTAGCAAAGCCACTCCAAGTTAGATTTTGGTTTTGGTTTTAAAAGACTTGTTAAATGGTTTTGGATTTCTTATCCAATCGAGAAATTGGGCGGGTAGCCATGTGATAGGAGGGTATCCTTCACCACTCCTGTGTGAATATTATTTGACTACAAAACTTGAGTCTTAGAAAATGAATTTTATCTATGGAATAGACTGCTTTGGAACTTAGTACAAGTATTTGGAAATAAACATTGCTTTATGCAAAAATCAACTCTACAAGCCTTCCTTTGATATATCCTTGCATGCATTATAATTCTGTTAATTGGGTGTAAGTTGCGGAGTACATTCATTTGTACTCATCTTGCTTAATAAATTGTTGTTTAGGAGAAGAGTACTACGAGGAAAATGAGAACTTGGACGACTAGGCTATGCCCTCTAGACAATTGCCTGTGGCGAATCGTGTGGTCTACCATACTGCTTTTACTTCCGCTGTATTTTGCTTTTTGGCTTTATACTCCTTTTGTAACAGACTTTAATTATTATCAATGAATGACATTTTATGGTTATGTTATCCACTTTTGTTGACTATGTACACTAGTTGTTCCTGGACTAGTGAATGAAGCACAAAGAATTCGAAATCCTTCGCTCCTAGGTTCGACAAGAAGTGGTATCAGAGCCATCTCGACTGTAGGTCGTAACCTAGTTCGAAAGGCCGATAGTTAGAACACTTTAAAACTTATTTTATATAACAAGAAAAATAAATTATTCTCTCCTCATCTTGGTCATCTATCTATCCTTAGCTTGTTTTAGCAATTCTTTCTTACCTGTTTCTCTCTTCACCATTTTACAATATTAAATGAATCCTCTTTCCCTTGAAATTTTCTATAGATGGTCTCACGATTGTTAACCGTTGTGTTCAAGACCTCAAGACATGAAGTTGTCAAAGGAGCGTCGCCATGCAAGAATCACCAAAGACTGTGAGCATCGAGTAGAACGTTGTATAAAGCTATTAAGTTATTTGGAGAAGCTTTTGAGTTGGTTGTCTTGGTTTAGGTTGTTGTTTCGCTCTATCCCCCTTAGTTTCTTCTCTCTTTCCTAAGTCTTTGAGAGATCTAGTAGATGGTGACTACTCGCAACAGCAGACAGGACAGAGGGAATGAGGGTGACCAAGGGACCCCGCTTCCACCGCCAACACCCCCTCCAGCTGAAGGACCTGATTGGCACCAAATGATGGCCAACCAAGCTCAGCTGATTAATCTTCTCGCGCAATCGATCAACAACACGCAAATCTTGCAGGTAACAGCAGCAGCTCAACCTCAAGCTTACGCTCTACCTCCTCCAAGGGCCAACATATCAGAGTTCATGAGAATGTGTCCTTCGACCTTCTCCAACAGCACCGAGCCAATGGAGGCTGATGATTGGCTTAGACAATCAGCAAGAAACTAGATATGGTCCAGCACACTGATCGTGAGAGTGTTCTATTCGCTTCTCACCAACTAAATGGACCAGTGTCAGATTGGTGGGATAATTTCACCTAGTCTCACGCTGATGCTCAAACTATCACTTGGGATGAGTTCATGCAGGCTTTCCGCCATGCACACATCCCCTCAGGCATGATGACCCTGAAGAAGAAAGAGTTCCGCACCTTGCGCTAGGGCAATCGCTCCGTCAATGAGTACTTACACAAGTTCAATCAGTTAGCTCGCTATACACCTGAGGATGTTGCAACTGCTGAAGCCAAGAAAGAACGTTTCTTGGAAGGGCTCAATGATGATCTTTCTGTCCACCTCATTGCTCAAGATTACACCGACTTCTAATAGTTGGTGAACAATGCTATCTGCTAGGAGGGCAACCACCTAGAGATGGAAAACCACAAAAGGAGGATGGCAAACCAGAAGTTCAACTATGGCGGTTTTCCCAAGCCCCGCACCACTCGGCCTTAGTCACCCTAGCAAGGGAGATTCCATTCTTCCTCGTCCAAGGTACCTGCGCTAGCTTAGCGCCCAGTCAACCCTGGTTTCCGTAACACTTCTCCCAGAGGCCATTTTCAGAAGAAGGCACCCACTACCTCCACTACAGGAGTTACCTATTTCTACTGCAATGAAGTAGGGCACTATTCTAATAAGTTCCCAAAGAAGCAACAACCAGCAACCCCAACCCGACCAAATTAGGGAGTTCCAACACCTGGCAGCACTCCAGTTGTTAAGCCATCAATTCAGTTCATGAATGGACGTGTGAATCACATCACAACAGAAAAAGCTCAGACTGCACCGAATGTGGTCCTTGGTACGTTCCTTGTCAATTCAGTACCAACATCAGTTTTATTTGATTCAGGAGCTTCGCATTCCTTTGTTTCAAAAAAGTTTGTGGGAAAATATGGGTTATCCATCTCTCCTTTAGTTAACCCTATGTTAATCCATTCTCTGGGCTTGAAAATGAGGACTAGTTCCCTATGCCCAAATCTTATCTTGGAAATATCAAGAGAACCTTTCTTGGCAGACTTACTAGTCTTGCACTCCCAAAGATTGGATGTGATTCTCGGAATGGATTGGCTAGCCAAGAATCAAGGCCAAATAGACTGCGCCAATAGGTCTATCACCCTCACCAATGAACAAGGAATTGAAGTAGAGTTCAGACTCGAGACCTGTGTTAGAGAAAGTCCTATCTTGACCAGTTTGAAGGTAGTGAAGTTAGAAGATATTCCAGTGGTAAAAGAATACCCGGATGTATTTCCAGAGGAATTACCCAGTATGCCATCAGATATGGACATCATGTTCTTAATTGATTTAGTCCCAGGAACTGCTCCAATTTCGAAGAGGCCCTACAAAATGCCTACGAACGAGTTAGCAGAATTAAAAAAGCAGATCAAAGAATTGCAAGACAAGGGTTATATTCAGTTAAGTTCATCACCTTGGGGAGCACCGGTACTGTTTGTCAAAAAGAAAGATAACAGTATGAGGATGTGCGTGGATTACAGATCACTCAATTAAGTCACAATCAAGAACAAGTGTCTGTTACCCAGGATCGACGGTCTCTTTGATCAGTTAAAAGGAGCAAGTGTTTTCTCCAAGATTTACTTAAGATCCAGTTACCATCAGCTCAAGATCCAACCAAAAGACATACCAAAGACTGCTTTCACCACAAGATATGGACTGTACGAGTTTACAGTAATGTCATTCGGGTTGACGAATGCACCATCTTATTTCATGAATATGATGAATAAAGTATTAATGGAATTCTTGGATAAATTTGTGGTCGTATTCATTGACGACATTCTCATCTACTCAAATGATGAAGAAGAGCATGTGAAGCATCTCCGGATAGTTTTGGAAAAACTCAGAGAGCAACAGCTCTATGCCAAATTCAGTAAGAGTGAATTTTGGCTAAGCCAAGTAGCTTTTCTCGGACATATCGTGTCGGTAGGAGGAGTTGCAGTAGATCCCACCAAGGTTGAAGCCATAATGGATTGGAGGCAACCCAAGTCCATCACCGAAGTAAGGAGTTTCCTTGGTTTAGCTGGGTATTACCGAAGATTCATTGAAGGTTTCTCCAAAATCGCCAAACCTATGACTCAGCTTTTGAAGAAAGAGAAGAAGTTTGAATGGACAGATGGCTGTGAGCAAAATTTTCAGGAGTTGAAGAAAAGACTAGTATCTACACCTGTGTTAGTTTTACCTAACATCCATAAGGACTTCGAGGATTTCTGCGACGCCTCTCGTCAGGGCCTTGGATGTGTGTTGATGCAGGAAAGTAAAGTCATGGCTTTTGCATCTCGCCAATTGAAGCCTCATAAAGGAAATTACCCAACACATGATTTGGAATTAGCCGCAATTGTTCATGCCTTGAAAATTTGGCAGCATTACCTCATCTAATCGCTATGAGATTTTCACGTATCACAAAAACTTGACATACATTTTTACTCAGTCAAAACTCAATCTCAGGCAAAGGAGATGGCTAGAACTAATAAAGGATTATGACCTTGGAATCCATTACCATCCAGGCAAAGCAAATGTAGTGGCAAATGCCCTGAGTCGAAAAGGGTATTGCAACACTATGATGGTTTAGGAAAGTCAGCCAAGGCTGTATAAAGAGTTGAGGTATCTGAATTTGGAGATTGTTAACCATGGTTGTGTAAACACTTTAGAAATTCAACCAACTGTTTAGTGTCAAATCAGAAGGAAGATGAAAAGCTCAAAGAAATCAAAAAGAACATGAGAGGAGGCAAAGCCCTAGGATTTTCTGAGGATGAGCAATGTACAGTTTGGTTCGGTAACCGCATCTGTGTACCTGATCACTAAGAAACAAAGCAGTTGATTCTGAAGGAAGCCCATGAATCACCCTACTAGATTCATCCAGGAAGTACCAAGATGTACCAGGATCTGAAGAAAAAGAATTGGTGGGTCAGTATGAAGCGAGAGATTACTGAATTTGTTGCATAATATGATGTATGCCAAAGAGTCAAAGCAAAACATCAAAGGCTAGCTGGATTGTTGTAGCCTTTACCAATTCCTGAGTGGAAGTAGGAACAAATCGGCATGGACTTTATCATCAGATTGCCTAGGACCCAATCGGGGATATGATTCCATCTGGGTCTTGATTGACCGTTTGACTAAAGTAGCACACTTCATTCCCGTCAAGACCACTTACCAAAGTAGTAAATTGGCAGAGTTGTATATGGCCAGAGTCATCTGTTTACATAGAGTACTCGAAAAGATAGTGTCCGACGGAGGATCACAGTTCACATCTAGATTTTGGAAGAGCCTGCATGAAGCCTTGGGAACCAGACTCAACTTCAGTATAGCATATCATCCCCAAACAGATGGGCAAACAGAATGTGTAAACCAGATTTTGGAAGACATGCTTCGAGCTTGTGCTATAGAATATGGGAAGAGTTGGGATCATAATCTTCCTTATGCAGAATTCTATACAACAATAGCTATCAAGCCAGCTTGCAAATGTCCCCATTCGAAGCATTATATGGTAGATAGTGTAGAACCCCTCTTCTTTGGGATCAAGTAGGAGAACACTAGTTCTTTGGACAAGAATTAATTAAGGATGCTGAAAGTAAAGTAAGAATGATAAAAGAACGATAGAGAGTAGCTCAATCCCGACAGACGAGTTATGCTGACAATTGTCACAGAGAATTGTTCTTTGAGACAGGATATTTTGTATATCTTAGAGTCACTCCATTCAGAGGAGTAAGAAGATTTCAGACCAAAGGAAAGCTAGCACCAAGATTTTTTGGACCATACAAGATTTTGGGAAGAAGAGGTGGAGTCGCTTATCAATTAGAGCTGCCGACATCTTTATCCGCAGTTCATAACATCTTCCATGTGTCGCAAGTAAAGAAGTGTCTTCGAGTTCCAATAGAGCAAACACCGCTGGAGAGCATCGATCTTCAAAAGGATCTCACCTATGTGGAGCAGCCGATCAAGATACTTGATGTCGCAGAGCGCGTTACCAGAAGCAAGATCATCCGTTCGTGTAAAGTCCAATGGAATAACCACTCAGAAGAAGAAGCCACCTGGGAACGAGAAGAAGATCTGAAGGCAGAATATCCCCACATTTTTGCTGACCAAGTCTGAATCTCGGGGTCGAGATTCCCTTAAGGGGGGTAGGTTTGTAACATCCCAGTTTTTCAGAGCTTTTTGAAAATTTTCAATTTAAAATTTAACCATTTGGATTATTGGATTGCTAAAGCTTAAACTTTAATTTTTAGACAATAAAAACAATTTAATTTCAGTTAATCAAACATCAATTAATTCAGAATTTGGTTTAACTTAAATTCTTGGGTTTTATTTGGAGTTAAAGTCAAAAAGAATATTTTAAGTAATTTCTTGAATTTTCTGAATATTTTTTAAAAAAGCTTTTTCCTATTTATTTTAAAGCCAAAATAAATTAATTGCAAAATTAAATACCAAATATGAGTTGGAACTATTTTTATTTAAGTCCAAAATGACTTAGAGAATTTCTGTGAATTTTCTCATAATTTTGGACTTTATTTGCTATTTTCTAAAGCCTAAATGAATGAACTGAATATTTAAAATTGCTAAATCAACTGAAATCATAAAAATCACGTTCGGACGGTCCGAACGCTTGCTCGGCCCATTCGTTCGATCGGAACCTCTCTCTGTTTGACTGCCACGTGGGCTCGCGCTTGCGTCACCACCACATCGCCGCCTTCGTCTACCTCCTGTTGGGAGCCCATGCTGTGCCCACGTCAACGCGCCTCACCGCCGCGTTGCCTTTGCTCATCCTTCCTACTCCCGTCGTCACGCATTGAATGTGCCCGTCACACCGCTACCCACCCCGTCCCGTCGCCTTCCTCTCTCGGCGCAAATCTCGCGCCCGCACCATGCCCTGCACCGGCTAGAGCTTCGCCGCGCACGCCCATGCCGTCGAAACCCGCTCCCTACTCCTCCTCGGTCCCCATAAATAGGAGCACCAAATGCCTCTCCTTCTCCTCTCCATTTTCCCCAATTTCCCCTTCTCTCTCGCCTTCGTTCGCTGGGATTTCAAGCTCCAAGAGCTTTGGCTGAAGTTCTCACCGCCGGTGAGTGCGCTGCGTCAGTGATCCTTCGCTGCCTTCGGCACCATGCAGTTGCGGGCTACCCCGCGCTCGTACCCACTCACTCTGAGAGCCAGCAGAGCCCTAACGCCGCTAGAGCCCTATTGTCACCACCACCTTCTTCTTCGCTGACGGCCACCTCCTCGCGCCTAGCCACCGCCAAGGTGAGCACCGAGTTCCCATCGCCTCCTCTCTCTCTCTCTAACGCACCCCTCGCCCCTGCTGTAGCACCGTAGCAATCAGCCTGTCTTGCCACCACTGCCGCCCGGTGGTGAAGCCCTTACCGACCGGTGGCCTGACCCTTTCGACTAGGTGGTCGAAGCCCCTTCCGACCAGGTGGTCGAAACCTCCTTCCGAGGACTCGTTCTCCTACATACGAGCTCCAATTCCAATGTTTCAAATTCCTAAATTCTTATAAAATGGTAATCTAGCTATTTAAACTAAAATTATTTAATTTGGAGTTTATTTGAATTTGCTTCACTTCCATGTATAGATTTCGACGACTTTGGGGAACCCGAGCATTTCGAAGAAGTAGATCCTCTAGCATTTGAGCAAGGCAACTTGCATCTTTGATCATATTGAATCCCAGTATTTCAAATTATTTGAATTCTGTTTTAAACTATTATTGCATATGTATTTAAATTCAAGTAATTTAAATCCCTGTTTTAACTTTATAGTTATTCCTAATTCCTTTGTACATCCAAACTTGAATATTGATTTAACCACCCCTTGATAGCATAGTTAAAAGCTAGTTGGTACATTAGGATGAACTAGAACATGTTGCAAAACTCCATGCTTAGTCAAAGGTTAGCTCAAAAATATTGAATATGGGGAATTTAGCCAAAAGTTCAACTATGATTTAAAAGGATACTACGGTATGGTCTATACCATAGAAATTTATGAAATGTTTTGACTTGTTAAACGAAAGGAAAATTGGTTTGGACTTGGGCGAAATGGATGTTTGCTTGGTGCACGTTGATGCACGGGATCGAGTCATTTCTATGATCGAGGCCCATGGGTTCTATGAAAAGTCGCCCAAGTCAATTAAGAACCGATCTTCAAGCACATTTTGCTATGCCCTATCGTACTACCACATGTTCTGAAGGGGCAGGACCTGGCTAACTAATTTGCAACATTTCATCGTGGTTGTGCTATCCGGTTGTGTAGGTGTCTTTATGACATGCTTTTATGTATTCACACCTAGCGCAAGAGGGGGCCTGAACCTTTCTATCCCAAGGAGGCGAAACCTTAGCGAGGCGAGACTATGGTGGGATGGTGCCTTGCAAAGGCCTTAACACGTGCTCTAGACTGTTTACCTAAGGTAGTGAGTGGTAGTATCGACGGATGCCAAACAAACTGAAGAAGTCGTGTCATATGGGTAAAGTTGTACACCTCTGTAGAGTGTAAAACTATTTGAATAGCCATGTCCACGGTCATGGACATGCTAGCAAAGCCACTCCAAGTTAGATTTTAGTTTTTGTTTCAAAAGACTTGTTAAATGGTTTTGGATTTCTTATCCAATCGAGAAATTGGGCGGGTAGCCACGTGAAAGGAGGGTATCCTTTACCACACTTGTGTGAATGTTATCTGACTATGAAACTTGAGTCTTAGAAAATGAATTTTATCTATGGAATAGATTGCTTCGGAACTTAGTACAAGTATTTGGAAATAAACATTGTTTTATGCAAAAATCAACTCTACAAGCCTTCCTTTGATATATCCCTGTATGCATTATAATTCTGTTAATTAGGTGTAACTTGCGAAGTACATTCATTTGTACTCACCTTGTTTAATAAATTGTTGATAAGGAGAAGAGTACTATGAGGAAAATGAGAACTTGGACGAC
Organism: Phyllostachys edulis; assembly: GCA_036346405.1. NCBI lineage: Eukaryota > Viridiplantae > Streptophyta > Magnoliopsida > Poales > Poaceae > Phyllostachys > Phyllostachys edulis. The sequence continues at coordinate 58,321,709 of CM070553.1, forward strand.
TAGGCTACGCCCTCAAACGATTGCCTGTGATGAATTGTGTGGTCTACCTTACTGCTTTTACTTATGTATTTTGCTTGTTGGCTTTATACCCCTTTTGTAACAGACTTTAATTATTATCAATGAATGACGTTTTATAGTTATGCTATCCACTTTTGTTGACTGTACATACTAGTTGTTCCTGGACTAGTGAATGAAACACAGAGAATCTGAGATCTTTCGCTCCCGGGTTCGACATCGTGCCTAGGTTGCCTCCCCAGCACATGGACCAGCACGACACGACCTATCTATTAATCGGGCTACGATGAACCGTGGCGAGATGGACCGGACCACATCATGTCCGTGCCGTGCTGGGCCGCCCATCTAGCCACCACTAATCACACGGTTTTAATGCATTCACACTGCCACCATTCCTCCATCCTTTTATTCTCTCGGGAATCTTTTTTACTCCCTTGGCTGAATCAAATTCATGGACAGCAATCACATCCTTCCTTTCTTGGATTTTGGTTTGCCTTTTTGGGCATCTCCAATAGTTAGAGATAACTTTGTCTCTAACATATGTTACATCATCTTTAGAGACAACATCTCCAATAGATAGTCTCTAGCATAGTCTTTAACATTTATATTTTATAATTTTTATATAAAACGGGCCTACATGTCAACTAGAGTAGATTAATGTATCATGTCATGTTTCGCGTGCACGACAGTCTCTTCAGGAAGAGACGACCTGTGCTCTCCCCTCTCCCCCCTCTCTTCTCCACGTAGGATTTTGTTGACGTGGTATACCTAAGAGACGACAATAAATGCACTATTGGATATACCCTTATTCTCCTTGACCGAATTAATGCTTTGTGCAGCCATTAATAGCCGTCCTATTTCTTGCTCCGAGATTCCTTGGATGTGCTTTGGCTAAATTAATTTCATGGCAGCATTTGATGGCTTTCCTTGTTCTCTCTTGGCCGAATTAAAAGCAATTACTATGTTTCCTTTCTTCTAGGCCGAATCCATGACTTGTTTAGCATTTAATTGCTTGCCCATTTGCTTCTTGGTCGAATTAATCTAAGAATCCTGTCCTTGCTTTCGTTGTTTGGCCGCATGCATGTAATGACCTTCTCCTTGCTTGCTCACTTGAATTATGGCAAAAAAAAAAGCATTTTCCTTTCTTGAATTCATTTTTATGCTCTCTTGAATTGCACCATGAGTCCTCTTGGTCAAACTTAAGTACACATAAGGTATATGCACTATCTAGTATCCAATGTTCATGTACATCGAAAGAAAATTCATTAAGGAATAAATTCACCAGTTGAGCAAGAAGCTTAGTTCTAGCCTGATTAATAGCGCCAGTTGGTGCAATAGTGCTAGGAGTTGGGCTACAAGTTGGAATTGTGGTAGGGATGTCCTCAGACATTCTGGGCTCTCTGTTGGGGCCTGGGTTTTACCGTTTAGAATAGACTTATTTTTAATATCTCTAAAATTGATTAGGGTTAGTGATAAAATGACACCAACCAGTGGCGGACCCAGAATTTTTAGGATGGGTATTCGGACTTCGAAGCTAGGTTGTCTAGATATGTCAATACCAATACGCCGATACCGTGAAATATCATTTTCCCCAAAAACACTGATATGACGATATGCGTGTATATAATAAAATACAAAAAATATATAGAAATTAATGATTTCATATGAGGAAATGGACAATATAAGGCAATCATAATGACATAAATTAAACAACAAATTAGGTGAAAACTAAGAATAGAGCTATTTTAGCTCCAAGCTTTATATTTTGCTGGATTATGTTGTTGTTGTAGGGTGCGGCAAAGACTTGTGCTTGGTGCTTGGCCGTTGTTGTTTTCTCTATTTTTTCTGTTCTAGGCTATAGCAGCTATACTGTTAAAACTTATTTTCTTCCTCTAATAGTGATTGGTAGAGCTCTTGTCTTCTTTTTCAACAAAAAAAACACTTGTGCTTGGTGCTTAGTCGTTGTTGTTTTCTCACTTTTTTCGTTTTGGGTTGTAGCAGCTAGACTGCTAAAACTTATTTTCTTCCTCTAATAATGATCCGTAGAGGTCCTGCCTACTTTTTCAAAAAAATATTGACAGTTGCATACCTTTCTAATCCTGCTCTTTTTTGTTCTTTTCCCATTAGCAAGAACCCTATCTTCCATAGAGCAAAAATTAGCATGTAAACATATGTAACAAGGGCCCAACTATCTGTTCATTGTCTAAGGCAAAGATTGTATTTTTGTACAACATCCATTGGAAATAATCAAGAAAGCAGATAAAGAGGCTAGACTCTAGAAAGAACTGGAGCTGGAGCAGAGCAGAGCCAAGGAGAAGAAGTGGAGTGCACGGAACACACCTAGATGTAGAGAGAGGACGATGCGATGACGGTGAGCTGGATACGCTACTCCCTCCCCGCCGTCACGCTCCCTCCCGGCCACCGCGTTGCTCTCTTGGTGCCGCCCGCTCCCTTCCTGCTTGTTTGTCGCGCTGCCACCCGCTTGTTCGTGTCGCATCTCTGTTCTCCCATGCAGGTGCGCTACCACATGCTCACCCTACGCCGCCTCACGCCTGTTTGTCGTCGCGTCGTAGCGCCATGTCCACCGACCATTGCTCGCCTTCATAGCCCGCGCCTCCGCTCAATCGCCACTTGGAGGCCGGAGCCCCGCCCCCACCACACACACACACACACACACAACACACAAACAGAGATAGCCACAGGATGAGAGAGAGAATAGAGGTTAGGGTTTGATAGACTAGAGTAGGAAGAAAAATAGGCCTATTGTGTCACATGGGTCGCGCGCGAGGTGTAGGGAGTGCAAGCTTAATTCATTTGCGAACACAAATATATAATTTTAGCCTAACTAATAACATATACATCTAATCTGCCTATTATATACAAGATATTTTGCAAAAAAAAAGGGGTGTTCAGCTGAACACCCTTGACCCATGGAGGGTCCGCCCTTGACACCAATGATCAATAAATACATGATAAACCATAGGAAAAGGGGTATAAATATTACTATAAAACCGATTCCAACTCATTAAACTTCATTATGTCTAGGATATTCAGATCCAATCGAATTGAGTAGGTAGTCAATTCGTATTCATCATAATATTTTATTCGTATTTGTATTCGTATTCTTGCATATTCGAATTCGTTTAAAATGTGAATATAGAAAGACCATTGTTCAATTTGTATTTGATCTGTTGACACCCTACCGATTAGTCATTTCATACTTACAATTTAGAACTGATGAGATGAGTGCTCAAAACCATATCTTAATTAATGTATAGTTTGGGCGGAACAAATATGTCATTGCACTTGGTGTGCTGAGAAAATGAGAAAATGATGTTTTTAATTAATGTCCAGACTCCAGAATGGAAGTCGGAAAAACATGTCCTTGCACAAGGTTAGAAGATAAACCTCTCTTCACTCAATCAAGCATACTCTAGTTTTCTTGTTCTAGACATTAACTCCACACATTCGTACATGCAACCTAACAACCTCTAACAACCAATGGAGGCCTGAAAAGGACATAGATCAAACAGTGGGAACATCTTGACCATCAAAAGAGGGCGAAAGTCAAACTGTCAAAGCATCTAGAAGGAAAAGAGATATGGGCAAGAAGAAAATAAATGGTGATTCTCATCTTCTAGATGTGGACTGTGCCACCTACGTACTGTGTCAATTGAATTTACCACCGTATTCAAAGTTTTTGAGTTCATCTTCTAGAAGTCACGTCAGGGAACTCGAACAGTGTTGCCTTTTTTACGGAAGAGCGGAAGAGCCCCTCCAGTCATTTGGATATCCATCGTAGTCGCCGAAGCATCACGCACGCAATGCTCCTTGGTTTCTTTCCTCGCAGCAAGAGGTCGTGACTCGTGTCGTGCGTGTCCCCCCTCTTGTTGACCGTTTTGCTTTCCCATGTGGAAGTCGATCTCGAACCGCCAGGGCCATTCTTGGGCCTATGCAGCCAGGGCGACCGCCAGGGCCATTCGATCTGTATTCTCTTATAGCTGAAAGAATCGCTGGGCTCGGGTTGGCAACGGAGCCCACGCAACCCTTTTTTTTATCAAAAATCCTCGTGCTTTTTGGAATCACGTCGAGGTCCTCGGTTCAGCGAACAGCTGTCGAATCACGATCGCACGGCCGGAATCGAGCGGGTGCACAGCTATGGGATCGCAGCTTTGGAACAGACAGCCCAGATCCGCCTGCCCTAGCTCCACACTCATAATCTCTAGTACTTAAAAGGAGTTGGTGGTCATCCATTCTCCTTCGTACAACCTGAGCCGTTGATCCATTCTCTTGCATGCTGCGTGAGCCATTGATCTTTCTCGCGTGCACGGTTCGACACCCACGTACGACTAAAACAGGTTTCGCCTCGCATTTTCTACTCCCCCATTCCCCTCGCACCCCTCACAGAAACATCCGCCCGCCTCCTCCCCTCCAACCGTTGCCTCGCCCACGTTGCCCACCTCCTCGCCACCACCCTCTCTTCCTCCTCGCCCGCGCTGCATCGCGTTGCAAACGGGCGTCGAGGCCTGAGCCGAAGCCTGTCTATCGAGGAGGGAGGACAGGAGGCGGGAGCCACCTCCATGCCGAGAAGGAGGAGAGGAGGACGGGAGGAGGCGAGGCGAGGGGCCCACCGACCACCAGGTGAGGAAGAAGGCTCCTCCCGATTGGTGCCTGAGCCCAATCCGACCTGGTCGCCATCGCCATGGATGGCCTGCACGGTATGGACGCCTGCTTCTTGGGAGGGCCATGTTGCCGCAGTATCCTCTCCTATGGGTTGGCCAGCCGACAAGCTCCTCCGTCACCAGCAACCGGCCCGATTGCCACAACTAGAGGTCTATCTGACCCCGTACTGTCATTTGGCAATCAGGTCAGCATGTTGATCCCCGCTGTTGGATTTTGGCTTGGGTTCCTGCAGGTTGGGCGAGTACCACGCGAGGCTGTGCATGAGGAACATCCGCGACTCCCTCCACTCCCGCATCGTCGCGTGCCTCGAGGCCAAGGTTGGTCAGTCTCGCCACAACCCATGACCCCCCCCTCCTCCAATTCAGTAACTAATTTGGATTTCAGTTTGGTTGGTAGTATCCACGTGTTTGTGCGTCAGTCTTGGAATCTATTACCTGGTTAAATTCTATATTGCATGGGTAAATAGCATGTTGGGTCAAGAGGTGTAGTATACACCTGAATGTAGAATGATGATAATCTGATTACTTATGTTAGAATTGTGGTAGCATTTTGGTGTTTGGTTGGGGAATTGTGCAGAAAGATTATAGCTCTGACTTGTTTTTTGTATTTTGACAGAGGAAAGCGGATGAACAGAGGAGCTAGAGAGTGAGCAAATTTCAGGATATCAAGGAGCTGGGGGATCGACTTAGTGAATTGACGAGGTGAAATGTGATAGGTTAATCTCTTTTACCCTTAATGGATGTTATGTTGTTACCAGTTGCCATTTAGGCGATGCTGAGATCTAGTTATTGATGTTTTCACAGAGAAGAAGGTTGAACAAGCATCGATTGATCATAGGGCAAGAACTGCTTCGTTGAATTTGGCTTTTGTCATGGTACAAATATTTCTTTCTCAGTGTTTCCCTTTCGTTAAAAGCAAAATCACCCGTAAGAACTTACTGATCCTGCATATATCTTGTTTCCCATTGTCAGCTCAAAAAGAAGCAAGCTGATTCGTTGATGATGCACACCAATGCCATGAAAGCAGCACAGATGGGTCTTGTGAGTCTTAACATGCCTCTTCTTTTATTTTTCTTGTTTGATCTATGTAGCAAGGTCTTGTTTATTATCCATCATTTGTATGTGTATTTTCCCTGTAATTGAAAGATTCATACTTTGTTGGCAAATGGCAACTACCTCGTAACGTCTCAAAAGGTAGTCAAAAGCTATAAAACAGACTTTGTAGGTTGTTCCCAATCTGACGAGCAAGTTCTATCGTCTTGGTACGTTTAGTGGTTTTCCTTTTTTACGTATATATCGTTTGAGATCCTTAATGAGAACCTCCTTCGCATAAGATTCAATTTTGATAATTTTGATCTTATTTAGAGCATGTTTATTACTAATTTAATGCTACATCTTTCACATGCTAGCTGTAATGTCCTATTTTATTAAATGAGTATTTAGTGAATTAGAAAATGATTAATAATTTGAATTTAGGGGGAAAACGAGAGAAATAGTCATGGGCCTTTGGCCCATACCCAAGAGGTGGGCCGACCACCAACAACAAAAGGAGGGGGAACCCTAGATGCTACTGTAGTATGCCGCAGCTTCGTTTTAGCACTGTGTTTCACCCTCAAATGGATGGTCAGTCTGAGCACACAATTCAGATACTTGAGGACATGCTTAGGTCTTGTGTTATGTCTTGGAAAAGAAGTTGGAAAGATCACCTAGCACTAGCAGAGTTCACCTACAACAACAGTTACCATGCTAGTATTCGAGCTGCACCATTTGAGGTTCTTTATGGGCGAAGGTGTAGATCCCCGTTGTGTTGGGATGCGGTTGGAGAGCAAGCAGTTTTGGGTTCCGATTGGGTTCAGCAAAATATGGCTGGAATAGTAGAAATTAGGAAGAATCTGTTAGCTGCTCAGAACCGACAAAAGAATTATGCGGATGTCAGAAGGCGTTATTTGGAATTTGAAGTGTGGGACCAGGTACTCTTAAGGGTGTCTCCTACTAAAGGCATAGTGCATTTTGGTACCAAAGGGAAGCTTAGCCCGAGATACGTTGGACCATTTCTAATTGTGACACGAATTGGGAAATTAGCTTATCGCTTGGACCTTCCTGAGTCCATGCACGGCGTGCATAATGTATTCTATGTATCTATGTTGAGGAAGTATTTGAGGGATCTAGATCATGTGATTCCATTAGAGCCTTTGAGCATTGAGCAAGATCTTACTTTCGAATCCCAGCCAGTGTAAATTCTGGAAGAGTCAGAATGAGTTCTGAGAAACAAAATGTTGAAATATGTTAAGGTGCTTTGGTCTCATCAGTCCGAGAGAGAGGCCACTTGGGAGCTAGAGTTTCGCATGCGCGAGTAATATCCGGACTTGTTCACGACTAGTACGTGTTAATTATTGCTTCATTTCAGAGGTAGTTGTTCTTTTGTTTAAAACGACGTTTAGAATTCAGGATCGAATTCTGTTAAGGGGGTAGAATGTATTATCCGATTATTCATTAGTGAATGCAATAATGTTTAGAGGGGGAATTAAAAGAAAAATTTAGGTTTTGTGGGAGGAATTGTACCTTGGGCTTCCGGCCCAAGGCGCCTAGCCAAGTGGGCTGGCCTTTTAGTGGAGTCAAGAGGGGGGCGCCCCTTCCCCCAGCCCTAGCCGCCCTCTTCCCCCCTACCCATCTGGCCGCCACCCTCCCCCCTTGGCCCCTTGCGCCTCCATCTCCTCTCCTAGCCAAAACCCCCTGCTGCTCTCACCCCCACACTGCCATCTCCTGGTGCCTCCACCTCCCTGCTATTGTGGCCGGCCATAGGGAAGAGGAAGGAGGGGGAAATAAGAGAGGAGAAGGGAGAGGTAGAGGTAGAAGGAGGGGGATCTTCACGAGGGCTTCAGTGAGGTCCAGCGGAGAATTCATGGGTGAATTCGTGTTCTCCATTAGTTATTGTAATTCTTTTTATATGTGATTTATCGCCGAAAATCAGATTAATACTGAGTTAGTTCCAAGCAAAATCAGGGATTAGGGTCTCCTAGAGTTATGTGGGTAATTGTGATAGCTTTCTGCAAAGTCTTGGATCGTAATTTTTGGATGGATAGATATTTAGTTGCGATTTTTGCAAACCGAGTGCCTATTCAGTCTCTGGAATTCGGGCAACAAACATAGTTTCACATATTAAGGTTTGGAAACGAACGAATCTGGACTTTTGGTATGCATGACTTAGATAGATAACTTAATAATGATTCTAGAGAGTCAAAGTTCATATTTTTTGGACAAGTAGAACGGAGATTATGGAATTTTGAATTGTTCGTTGCAGTTTTGTCCCTCTATTGGGGACAGTCGGGAAAGATTGCTTTGTTAGCAACTTTTGTTGCACAATAAAAAAATTATAATAATTTATTATGGATGCTAGTTCTCTGTAGATTATAGAATGACTTAGATCATTGTGTTTGGTTGTACCAATTAAAAGATATGTAATTTCTAAGTCGATAGTACCGAAGATGACAAAACTGTGTTCGGAGATAAAAACAAGGGTTTAGATGAATTAATCTGAACTTTTGGTCACCTGAGAATTTGTGAGTATGTGTGCGTACATTCCAGAGAATTTGATTTTATGATTTTTGGATCTTTGAATCAAAAGTTATGGTTGTCCTATGGTGGATGTCTGTTTTGGACAGATTGGGACTTGGCAATGTAATGGTATTGTTTTGGGTCGTGAATAGGAGCGAATGAGTTCGTTTAGTTTTATTGCTATGCTATGTGCAATTGAATGGTTTTCTTAGTATGCTTTACAAATGCCAGGTGGTGGTGAGAACCCGGGGATAGAGTCCTCTTTTCGTCATCATCCATCTCGCGGTTGAGGCAAGTGCAAGTAGTGTAGAGTATTTGTTGTGCTATATTCGTGATAATTGCCATGGTTTAATTGTATGGAATTTTATCTATGATTTTGCTGCTGAATGTTATTCTCTCATGATAGATTGAGAATATTAAGTTTATTTGCATCATGGCATTCATTTCTTTGAGTCTTGGACTACGTGATAGCCAAGGACTAATTCTTTTGGGTCTCCGTCATGTAATAGACGGGCATGGGTCCCCACACTCGTGGAGTGTGGGCTTGAGGTCCCTGTGCCTGAGCGCACAGGCTTGAGTATGCATCGACGGATGTACTACTTCACATTACCGGTAATTGCAAAGAAGGAAGAAAGTTGCATTCTTGGCATTTGCATTGCATGAAAGTGGTTCAATTGCTGATGGCAATATGAGGATTTGTTATATTCCATACATGTGTATGTTTTGATTACTTTACTATTGTGCTTTACTAAGTCGTGGACTCACGCTTGTTGATATTTTCCTTAGGTACTTCTCGAGGGAGTGACATGCATGGGAAGAGTTAGATTTTGGTGCACTTCATACATGACCAACCTTGGGAAATAAAATAGCCCGTTTACTTAAATTTAAGTGATCCTGCTATTATTTTTATTCTTAGATGGTGCTCATCCTTTATGATGTTTGAGTGGTTTGTAATTGGATTATTCAAGACTGTCTTGTGGACGTTACTGTTATGCTTTAACATTTTAGATCATGATTAATTTGCTCTTACATGCTAGAATATTTCTAGTGACTTGCTTAGTCTTTCATTCAAAAAGAATCTTGAAGAATCCTGATATATTCTTATGGTTCTGCACAATTGATGATTAGAATAAGGTTTATGTCTAGAACATTGTTATTCAAAATAGTTTTTGATTAATGCTAGCTTGTTAGATGTTGAAAACTTGCTATTTATTGATAGTGGATAGAAGTGAATTGAATTGTTGAGTTAGTTTTGTAGCATCCTAGGCTCAGAGATGAATTGGGGGTGTTACATGCGGATTAGAACGTTGCGAATAGCGTTGTTTTATCTTGTCAGAACTTGTTTTGAGTAAATTATTTATTGCGGGCGGAGTGACCTCGGGTTTGGTTTCACCTTCTTTACCTTTCAACGTGTCGCAACGTGAAAGGCAAGTACAGCTTGAGTCATCTTGGTTGTTTGTTGTGGGGACCCCCGGGTTACTCCTATAAGACCGAGACCTGCCCGGCCTTAAGGGGATAACTCAGGGTCTCCACATGTATATGGATTCCAGCTTAACTCCATCAAAGCGAGAGGCTTAACCAAAAACATTCCAAGCTCTACACTTAGCAAGTTAAATCGGAATTCACAAGACAGTGAGCATGAGATCATGTTGGCTCCCAAGATCAGCGACCAACATGTCCCAAACTCACATGTAACATTGATCACATCCATACAACAATCATACAATCATAGTTCCAAAAGACATACAACATAATAGTTCAAGTCTATATCTATTACAAATGGCTCGGTCGACCATAATCAAAAGAGAACATAAAGTGACAGCGGAAGCAAGTAAATAAACTAAAATGTCCAACATGGTATGCCCAATACCCATCAATAACTGACTGGGAGTTAAATAATAGCACTACTCGTTAGCGTCACCTAAATTGGTGCTAACGAGCTCGTCGGGCTCACAGTCTTCCTGACCTGAAATTGCAGCAACAGAATTGAGTACAAAGTTGTACTCGCAAGTCTTACACAAATAAAAATTAGTTATGCATAGAGGTTGTTCCAAATGATGGCTCATATTGGCTTAGTTTTGTGAAAGACGCAACAATTTTAACAACCTACACATACTCATTTTTCAATTGCCATTTTGTAAACAGATTTGAAGTAGAAGTAAAACATGTGAATAAGTAATAAATTGAATAACAAATGAAACAACAAACAGCAAAGTGGCTGCCCACTTTGGTACAACAAATTGCATGAACATCCCATTCATGCCGAACCACAAGTATCCACAATTTTAAATACAAAGTCTAACAATAAGAACTCCCAAACTCAAGCGGTTGTGCATAACCATGGACACAGCTATTCGAATAGATTTATCTCTGCAGAGGTGTACTACTTTACCCACACGACTCGATTAGCCCGTAAGCCACCATATTGAACACACTTCCTTTGGTGTGTCGGCCGGGGAGAATCGAGATACGGTCATTTTTAGCAAGAAGACCCTATTGAGCTAAGCCCCCCATGTGAGATGGTTCCTTTCCTAGTACAAGCGTCTGATAGAACTTGGTAGGGGGCTTACAAGTTGTATTGGAAATACCGGTGCAATGTAGATAAAGAAAAATGGTGCGTCTTTTGCACTCTATAGAAAAATTACATCGGCTCCTAAGGAACATAGGATTTCACGGTCGCTATGTCCTTACACCACCATGAGACTTAACACAATAAAATCTTCCCTCTACTTAACCGTACAGTACTCATATCCCATGTGTGGTAGCACGAGTGTACTTGAATCAACGACGTTACCAAAGTTCGGTCCTTAACGGTCCGGACAAGACATCCACATACCCAAATCTTGTGCACGAAGGCACCATCACTAGTCAACACTTGTCCAGACCCCAAAACTCATTTAAAATGACAAAATTTAGTTCACAAACAGATACGAAGATCTGGAATTAAAATAATAAGAGAATGTATGTTTCCCAAAATTGTCGAGTTAATCCCGACAATCAAACTACCATTTTAGACTTGCATGGCTAAGCAAACTCGAACAATATATTTCACACATCCTAACTTAAGCATGTGGTATTGGAATAATTCAAGGATAACCTCATGAATAGGATATAACTATTCTACACATCACAAAAATAGCAACATTATCAAAATAGCATGCAAGCAATTATCATTGCACTAACTTAACAAAACTGGGATCAAATATGATGCAAAAGAAAGTTAAAATGATGCTTGCCTTGCTGGTAGCTTAGCTTCTCACTCTCATTAGCGTAGGAGTCAATATAGATTTCTCCGGAATCTAGGGAAATAACGATATCGATAAATACCGAGAAATACTTCAAAAATCAAAGTGCTCAAAAATGCATGATTTTTCTATAGTGGCTAATATATGATTTTAGATGAAAACAGGTTAAAGATTTATTCTAATTGGAGTTGAGTGTGAGAGTGATGGCTATTTGAAAATTAGATTTCCATAGGTTTAAGTTCAAGTAATTTAATTATTTGGCCAAAATTTGTAGAATAGTAGGGGATATAAGGATTATATAGATAATTATATAATATTTTTATAAGTCCAAAACATTTGGCTTTAACTCATTCGGAGTTTTCAAGGATTGGTTATGTATTTTCCAAGTTAACATCATTTTCCTATTGTAAAAATAATAGGTTTATGGATCATTCTCCAAAATAATAATTTTTGCTATAGAGAAAAGTTTGAAACCAATTTCATAATAAAGATCATCAAAAATGAAAATTATCATAATTGGTTTCATCCATTTTAGAGTTGAGGAGAATTAGTTATGTACTTTTGAAGTTATTCACATTTTTAGTGTGCAGATTAATACTTTTGGATTTTCTAAAGTATTTACTCCTTTTATTATCAAGGGCAGTGCTAGCCACGATCATCGATCATGAGGGCCTAGCACGAGAACGCGCCCTAACTGTTATCGAGTCCAAGGTGCGCTGACAAGTGGGCCCTACTTGTTAGTGAAAGGAGGCGGTGCATGCGCGCGCCTGAACGTTCGAACCATGCTCGTGGGCCGTTAGATTAACATCCAACGATTCACAATCATGGCACGTTCGAGACGATCCGACGCACGCGTTCGGACGGTTCGAACGGCACGTTCGACAATCCAACGCCCAATTGATCCTGACCGTTCATTTTGCATCGAACGATCCATATTCGTGTCGCGTTCGGACGGTCCGAACGGCCCACTTAATCTGGACCGTTGGTTTCGCATCGAACAGTCCAAAATGGTTCTAGTGTGTTTGGGCTGGCTACGCACAAAGGCATGAGGCTCAATTGGTTTGGGCCCACATGACAGTCTTAGTGGCAATCCACCTAACTTGTTGAGTTTCTGTACAAAAGGGGGCCCGCATGTAAGTGACTAATTAGCGCGGCTAAGACTGCCATTAAATGCTAATCATCACGCTACAGTGTTTGTCCGTATACGACAACGGGATTTTGTCCCGCGCACTTCACCGGCGGCTCGCCGGCGCTACGCGCCACGGCGACGTGAGCTCAGGGCATGGATAGGTGTGCAATAGCTGTAACATCCCCAAATTAATAAATGATAATTTGGATGCATCTCATTGACATGCACAGTGTTTTTGAATCTTTTGCATCATTTATTGTACTTGGGTTTGTATTTCAAATGTATCAAAATGAGGAGAATTTAAAACTTTTGAACATGCATTAGTTTTTCTGGAGCAATTGCATAATTTGTTACCTTTGAAAATTTTGAAATCAAAGAAAACGTACACTTCAAATTTAAATCCCGAAAGAAAACAAGAATAAAAACTTATGAACATCATCTGGAAATAATTTATTCAAATAATATAATAATTATTATGAATTAATATAATTTTTCCAAAATTGTTGGAACTCTTTTTGACACTCAGAAATTTCAAACTCAAATCAAAGACCTATTCCAAGTTTGAATTTAAATTATATAAATTAAATCATGAACAGTAGGTTTTAAAATTTTTATGGGAACTATGTCATCCAAGTAAACCCTCTGAATTATTTCAAAATTTATAGAATTTTATTTCTATTTTTAGAGCCTCGGTCAAACTTGCTGATATTTGGTCAAAGTGATTTTAGAATTCAAACCCTTGCACTGTTGCACCGACCCGAGCCATTCAACTGTTCAGACCTGAGCCACTCGTCTCGACTCAACCTGCTCGTGTCTCTATCGTTGACAGCGGGCCCCACCTCGCCAGTGTCATCGTTCTCCTCGCGCAAGAGCTAGTCAGGGCACGCGCGCCACGCGCCGCGAAAGCTCTGCCGCACCTCCGTCCACGTCGTTTCTCCACCGCCCGCGACGGCCTATCCCTGAGCACCGCATTCTCACACGTGTTCATCTCCGTCCTCGTTCCTGCTCAAAACCTACTCGATCTCTCTCTCTCAGCTAACTTCTCTTCTCAGCCGAGGAAGAGAGGGAAGCTCTAGCTCCGTCTCTCTCGAGTGAGCTTCGCCACGACCACGCCGTTCCTTTCCTCTCACTCCGCCGTCTCCATTCCTTCTAACCCAAGCTCTTGTCAATGCTTGTAGCTCCCGGAACACAACCGCCTCATCGCCGCTTTTGGAGCGCACCCAAACGTCGTCGTCGTGCTCCGCCGCGTCAGAGGCAAGCTCATCCCAAACCACCTTGTCCTTAGTGTTCGCACCATCGCACTGAGCTCACCTTTGTTTTTAATCGTGTTTTGGTGTAGCACCAAGGGGAATCAGCTTTTTCTTCTCTAATTCCGGCCGACCGCGCCTTTCTTCCCCGAGTTCGACGCGGTGAAGCCCAACCCGATTCATGGCACTGGAAGCACCACATCGAGGTCCTCGAGCTTCCCCAGGTTGCCTCGAGCCTCCTCTTCCTTCTCGGCGAGCTGTCCACGTGGAGGCCATCTGCGCCGTCGCTGACTCTCGTCGCCGGACCACCTCAGCCACTTTTCGCCGCCTTCAAGAGCATGGTGAGCATCGCAAAGGTCCCCTGAGCATTTTACCCCACTTCTTGTTGAGCTCCTCGTCTCACTGCGTGATGTCACCTTGCATGTTGCATCGCCGCCGCATCTGGACCTCGTCGTGGCCAGAGAAGAAGGCCTTTGGTCCCCGCGCTGGGCTGGAGAAGTCACAGCACCCTAGGAGCTCAGATCCAGGAGCCCTTTTTAGTTGAGACGGCTTCGCGCGCCCGCAACGGCAACACCCGAGCTGCCTCCTCCACTTAACTTCGCCGCTGGCGCACCACCGTGCCCCTCCACCGGCGACGACACCTCCTAAAGGTAGCCACAAACCCCGGCAATCCATTTTAGCCTACTCCAAGCCCAGGGCACCGTTTCCTCGCCACCGGCGAGCTCGGCAACGGCCGGCTCTGCCGCTCCCCAGCGATGTCGGAATTTTCGACAGTAACCGTAGTCATTAATTAACGTAATCTCATTGGTTTTAGCGCTAATCATTGCTTAGAGTAGTTAATATCTGTCCTAACGCGCTAATGTTTGAGTGACACGCGAGCCCCGCACTTTAAGTGCATAGTAATCAGGCCGGGTGAACCCGTGGGCCGAGTTCTTGACTCTCAGTCCACGCACTATTTCGTGCACCGGGTCTATGACAAGTAGGTCCCACCTATCGGTTTAACCAGAAATGAAATGGAAAATGAAAATTAATACTGTGCACTAGCCCCACCTGTAAGTGACCATGGCTAGATCCCTCTCGATACAAAAAGTCCTAAATGCTTATAGAAATTCCGAAATGATTAATTTATGCACTGAAAAATTGATTTAACTTTAAAAATGCATAACTAATTCATCTTAACTCCAAAAACAGTGAAGCCAATTTTGATAATTTTAAGATTAAATAAAATTTATTTTAAAATAGGTTACAACCTTGTCACTGTCCCAGAAAATATAGTTTGTGAAAAGTGATCCAAAAATGAATTATTTTTACACTACAAATGCTGTTAAACTTTGAAAATTTATAACTAAATCATAAAAACTCCAAATTTTACGATTCAAATTTTGTTAGTCTCCTTTTTATATGTAATTTATTATAAAAATGGGTTGATCCATGTTACTGTTCCAGAAATCACTTTTGGAAAAATTACTTTAGGTTTAGTATTATTGTTGCACTAAAGATTGTTTTAACTTCAAAAAAATGCATAAGTATTTCTCTGTAACTCCAATTTGAGTGAAATAAATTTTGTTGGATTCCTATGTTACTTTACTTCAACGTAAAATAGGTTTTGAGCTTGTTACTATCTCTGAAAATCTTATTCTACATTTGACATGTGCACTACTTTCATGACTTTGAAAAATCATAGAAAATTCATCTTAGCTCCAAATGAGGTGAATCAAATTACATTGTTCATCCCATGTGGTGCTATATCTACCATAAAAATTTCATGTACACCACCTGTCTGGAAATTTTCACCAAAACATTTAATTTCGGATGAACAGTAACAGATAGTATTTTATTTGGATTTTCAGGAAAACTGATTTTCAAACTGCTATAACTTTTGCAAAGAACATCGAAATCAATTGATTTTTATTGATAAATTCCTCTAAAATCATGATTTACCTTCTGTGAATTTTTCATGATTTTTGGATGACTTTGAATGTTTGAGTATTTCGGTGTTATCCTTTCTTATTGGTTCTTTTCGATTCTTTCGCTAGGTTTCGATGATTCTATTGTATACGAGAGTGATCCTTTGCAGCAAGAAAGTTATCTCCAGCAAGGCAAGCAGCCCCCCCCCCTTGATCATATTGATCCTATTACTTTCGTTACAAAATATCTTGTTTGCAACTTGTATGTATGCATGCTCTACTTGAATGATTATTTTTCGTTAGAGGTAGTTATTCCTAGTAGATGCATGAGTAGTAGCAAATGTTTATCCCTTGCCACTAACCCTAAGTTATTATTCCCGCTGATGTTAGTGCTCGGTGGATGTTATATGGCCTACTTATGTTTATGCGATGTCATACTTAGCAATGCTTAGAACGGTAGAATGGGGATCATCGCCTCGGTGATGATCATTACATCATCACCTTAAATTACTTGGGTCAGGGTACCCATGTATGTATTGTACTTGAGAAACTAAAACTGAAAATAAAATATTTTAGACTTGGGCATATGGTTGATGGTGTGATTATCTGGTGTGTGGTGGTATGCCTAAGTCAACAAGGACCGAACATCTTGTGTCACACTATCCAAGCATTTTTGCATGCTAACCACATGAGAGGGATATGGGACCTCTCTTGACTTAGTACTTTGGCGTGTGTTAGCTCCGAGTCACAGGAGGTTGTGTGTGTTGTGTTGAAAAAGGATTTATTCCATGTGTGTGTTGGGCGTGACGGGATGGGTTTTGGTATTAAGTCCAAGTTCCCTACCCCGAGGAGCATGGGTAAGTTCTCTCTCTACCGATGACTCCGACACAACGTGTGGTTTCCATCATACGGGCGACTCGTAGTTAATACAGAATATTGGAAAACGTCTCGTAGGACTTAGCCGTGCCAGCATCCCAAAGGAAGTGTGCTAAATAGCTTGGCGAAAAGGTGGTCTGACATGTGGGTACATTGGTACACCCTTGCAGGGTATAATCTATTCGAATAGCCTCGTCCTAGGTTATGGACACGCTCGGTTAGGTTTTGCAAGAGTTAGACTATAACATTTTCGATAAAACTTGAATTCGGGTGGTACGAATGGGTAATTCGTGCTATGTTGTGGTGGTTGTTGGGAAGTCACCTCTAGGATGTTATTTATGTTTATAACTATTGTCTCGTTATTATTTAATCAAATAAAAACAGATTTGTCAAACTGCCTTCAATCTATTACTCTATTGCAAAGGAAAAATTACTTTATGCTGAAAACTACTTAGTGTAGTAGCCTTTCTTTGACACAAGAATGCATCTATATATTCTTTTGCTTGTAAGTCTTGCGAGTACAACTTTGTACTCAGCTGCATTGATTTAATTGTTGCAGAGGAGGTTGATCCCCAAGGGATCAACTATTGTGAGACCGACTTCATGCAGGACGGCTAGCTTAGCGGCCCGGTCAGTTGCCTTGTGGGTAAGGGCAAACCGGTTGGCTTTTGTTTATCACCATCTTATGGCCTTTGTTTCTGCTGCTACTTTGGTTATTTACCTTGTCCTTTGGCCAGTCGGCCCTACTTTTGTAATTTGAACTTGTAGGTTCTTGTGATGTAAACTTGTAGACTTGGTATTGTAATGACTTGTGTATGGAATGGATGCTTAATTTTTGTATGGGGTATGTGTACTACAATTCTGGGAAGTACATATATGCCGAGAGTCGGGATATTTGATTTGTAATGCTATGACCAATTTGATGGTTAAGTATTACAAGTTAAATACCCTGGGTTCTCACAATAGCCATGCGCATCTAATGGGAGTGGTTTCAGTGCCTGGGGTGGACTATACCGACGGCTAGCTGGAGTTGAGCGGCGGCGCTCAATACGGCAAAGATACAAAATGCGATAAAGCTCCATAGCAGTTCAATTAAGCGGGTGCCCAAGCTTTTAAAGACTACAAGTGAACTACCTGAGCTAGGAGGAAGCTTGGAGAAGCTGGGAGTGAGTTGAAATAGCGATGGCGCCAGAGAAGATGACGACGGCGGCATGGTTCAATGATAAGAGAAGCCCCTTAGCAATCCTAAAGATAGTGAATGGTCGGGATAGGTTAAAGACCATATAAGGATGCTGTAAGAGCAAAGAATCAGTCAATGGCTTACCAGTTCAAAGTGGGAGGTGAAAAGATTGTTCTTCGGCCGAAAAGGTCAAAGCTTCAATTCACCAAAACCCTGCCATGCATCCATGAAATTGAATGAGGGGTTTTTAATTCTGAGTGAAGGGGCACACTGTGACACGCAAACAGGAGGATAATACTCACCGAATACCAAGTTGACACGATGATGTCACTCGGGTGTGCACTCTAGGGCTCGAAATGGCACCAAGATGAACCGTGAGCTACAAAAGATAAGAGAAGCTCGTATTAGCAAAAATGGGTTTGGCATTGACCCTCAAGTCGAAAGGCTGCATTCGGTTGATTCTTACCCAAGCACAGAGCAGAAGTGAGCCTCCTTCTCCTCAGCCGAAAAGAGGAGAAGTGAGGAAAAACTAGGGTTTCCAAGGGGTTTTATCTCAGGTAACTAACGGCAATGGAGGCGGTGTTAGATGAGGAAGCGCCCGGAGTGGTTGCCAAGGGTGGTGGATCCACGGCATTGACGGAGCAACGCAGGAGCTCGCGGCCGCATGGCATTGAAACTCTACGTGAGCGCCAACACGAGGAGGGAGACAAAGCTGACAGGTGGGTCTGCCTCATTAGTGGTTCACTCACGCGCGCGCGCTTGTGTAACATTCGTACCGTATGCGAAGCCGTTGGATCTTGATTTGGATGGCTCAGATGTGAGGCGCGTTCGGATGGTCCGAACAGCCCAATTGATCTGGTCCGTTGATTTTGTATCAGACGATCGACACGCGTGGTGTGTTCGGACGGTCCGAACGGCCCATCTGATATGGGACGTTGCTTTTCCATCGGACGGTCCATAATGGCCCTTGTTATTTGTGGGCTGGGCTGGTGCGGATCGGACCACGTGTACGAGCCGTAGGATTAAGATCTGACGGTCCTTAAAGGTTCTAGTTAAACTCAATTGACTGAGTTTGAAAACTAAACTGCTACTTTGACTAGGCCTCTAAAAATCGAAATAAAATTCCTAAAAATATGAAATAAATTAGAGGAGTTCCTGGGAAGGTCTAGTGTCTGTAAAAATTATTAAACCTTACTGTTCCCAAAATATTTTGTACAAAAATAAATCCACAACCGAAATAGGTTATTGGATTGAGTTTGAATTTTTCTAAAGTTTGAAAATAACCCCAAAATTTGGGAAAAATATTTTAATTTGTGGATATCATGGGGATATGCCCATGATCTTAGGATGATGAGACAATTGGCAATGGCGTTGAGGGTGTGCGGAAACACGCGTTTTCAGCGAGATTTTAGCTTCTGTCAGGCCTCTAGCGGTCTGACCGGCCATGGGGTTGGTCAGACCGGCTATGCCTTGGTTTGGTTGGCTGTTTTGGTTGCTGGCAGTCTGACCGGCCAAGGTGGCGGTCGATCGGCGCTGTGGCGATCAAACCCCATCACGAGCGGATCGACCGACCACCTTAGGATCCTTGGATTTTGGAGCTGAGCCAAAAATAGAGGGTGTAGACAAGAGAGAGGATTCTTCTGCACTAGGTCTCATTATTTTTGGAGCTTACAGTAAAAAGTTCTATTCGTTTGAAAATTCCAGAAATGTTCGGATTTTCAGGGTTGGAATTTTGGCTAAGTCCCGGTGGGTGGTCGACCGCCAATGTGGTGGTCGACCGCGGCCATGGGCGGTCCGACCGCCAAAGTGGCGGTCTGACCGGTTTTGGCTTGTTCATCGGCCAACTCGGTGGCGATGTTTGTTTGGTTAGGTCAAGTTCATGCGTTTCTGTGCATATGTGTTGCATGATGTATGTTTTGACTAACGTGGGTCAAGTTGTGAAGAACTTGTTCCCAGAATCGATTTCTTTGTCTGTTGATGTGCAGGACGCTTGGAGGTCAACGACGGTCAACGGCGAGGATGATCGGGAATAAGCTTGGAGAGCTGAGGTTCAGAACGATCGAGGATGCCGGGTGAGGTCAATGGACTCAAGCATGGCGCAGATTGGATAAGGATGACCGAACGGGCAGTTTGGTGCGATGGGTTGGATCAAGCGGCGCGGGGGTCGATCCAAGTGCCTTGGTGGTTTTGGCGGGAGCTGGATGGGAGAGACTTGCCGACATGATGAGAGCCGTTGATCAACCTATATGTGGCGAAGCAGGCGAGTGCTTCACCAAAATTGGACTTGGTCTTCAGAGAAAGATTAAGAAGGGGTATTTTGGTAATTTCACCAAATACCGCCTTGGTGAACTCTTGTCTAAAACCGTGGCGCATGGTAATGCAAAGAAAAGCGGTTTAGGTCAAGCAAAGATGAAGATGGCACTTTGAGATGCGTGCATGTGTTAAACCCATTTGTGTGTGGGCTTAACGGGTGCTCGGTTGGAATATTCCCTAGATGTTAGCCTCTAGTATAAATAGAAGGGGGTGCTGGTCATTAGCCGCTGAAGCACTTCATGGAGAAAAACCCTAGTTTGTTTTAGGGTTTTGGAAGAAGGAAAGAGAGGTTAGGGTTCTAGGGATTAATTAATCGTGTGCTCATGTATTGTGTTTTGTCCTCCAAGATTGGAGTGGCTGCAAACATCAATCCTGAACCACAAATCAATCCAAGCAAGTTCTCAAAGATGAGTCTCTTTTGTTCTTGCCTTCTATTTTGGATGATTTAGAGTTTTTGATGATCCATCGCTTTTCTCTTTAATCTTTGCGGTGTTCTAGCTTGCTGTGATGTGTAGAAACCCTTCTAGGATCACCTTGAACATCCTTTACTCACGAGCAAGGTTTAGATCGCGTTTTTTGTTTTGACTCGGTTTTGAAACCACCTTCGTTCAAATGGAAAAAGGTCAGGACTTTGCATAGATCTGGACGATCGTTGCTTGCAATAGGTTCCTGATATTCTTAGGAAGGTGTGTCTCAAGTTTGGTCAAGTTTCATCGTGTGGATCAAAAGTTAGACCGATTTTCGTTTTGGGTTTCGGGTTGTCGACACTGTTTCTGATCAGGGCCGGTCAGTCCGAGTTTATAACGCCGGTCTACCACCGGTCTTGAATGTTGATCTTCATAGCTTTTGTAGCTATTGGAGTGATATTGATGTTGAATCTAATCGAGGTGAAAAATTAGGCAAGCTCCTATTCACCCCCTCCTAGGCGCCTTTCCGGTCCTACAATTGGTATCAGAGCTTGGTTAGCTCTTCTCATAGATCTTAACTAGTCTTTGGAGCCATGGCGTCTGACAAGTATTCGATCAAATCACCTGTGTTCGATGGAGTTGACTTTGCTTACTGGAAGGCTCGCATGCATGCCTACATCGAGACTCAAGGGCACGCAATTTAGCTAAAAATCAAAAATCCTTATGTTGTGCCAGCCAATGACGATGTGATCACTCTAGATGTGGAGGCAAACAGTAAGGCTCGAAACTACTTGATTCAAGGGCTTAGTTGATCTGAGTTTGAGCGTGTCGCTCATTTGTAGTCTGCTCATGAGATCTGGAAGACCTTCTGTGATTACCACGAGGGATCTACTGCGATCGAGGAAGTGAGACTGAACCAGCTTAAGAAAGAATACTCTAAAATCAAACAAAGGCCCGGTGAATCTTTGGATGAGTTGTGGGGAAGGTTTTCCAAAATCCTACATGACTTGCGTGTTGTGGATCTTGTGTTTACTGAGTCTGAAAATGCACGTCAACTCTTGGGTGCCCTTGACGTGAGAGTTTGGGGGATGAAAATCACTTCCATCAATGACAACACTGTCATGAGTGAGCTTACCATGGATAAGCTCTACTCGAGGTTGAAGACGCATGAGATTGACTTTATCTCGCGTCTCCCTAAGACAGAGTCGATGGCTTTAGTGGCTGACCCATCTAAGGGTAGTTCTTCTGATTCTTTGGATTTGGGTTCATCTGGATTTTCATTGTCCACTTTACACTCTTTGAGCGATGAGCAGCTAGAGAAGCTACCTGGGGATGATTTAGCCCTCCTATCCATAAAATTTTTGAGAGTCTACAACAAGGTGAGGAGCAGAAGGAGAGGTGACCCTGTCACTTGCTTTGAGTGTGGTGAGCCAAACCACATTCGTGCTAGGTGCCCCAAGCTGAAGGGAAAGGAGGAGAGATGCAAAAGCCAAGAAGCCCAACTATCGCAAGTTCGTCAGCCGGGTCCTTGCTGCTCTTGAGAGTGTTGATATAAGCGATGTGGACTCGGGGACAGAGGACGACGACGATGATTCTCATGGCAAGAAGAAGACCCAGGATTTCACCAGTATGTGCTTCATGGCCAATGACATGCACGACATCGACTCCTCCAACGACGATGACCCTTTCAGCGATCCCAATTAGGTATGCCCCTCACTCAATGAAATGAAACGTGCTTTGGTCGTTGCTGAACCAAAACTAAAAAAGCAAGCTAACATGATTAAGAGACAGGATAGCATGATTGATAACTTGAACCTAGAAGTTGTTAGGCTAAAATCCATTAATCATGTTGATGTTTGTGACTCCTACTCTAGCTTGCATAATGAATTGACCAATCTGAAATCTGCTCATTCCTCTGTTGTGAATCAACTTAAAGATGCTCTAGATGAACTAGAATCTCTCAAATCTAGTCCTGCTTGCATGGATGCTATTGCTCTAGATGTGACTGCTGTAGATACTATTCCTTCACCTTGCTCAAATTGTGCTTTGCTTGAATTGAAGTTAAATAGTGCTACAAAAGAATTGCTGAAATTTGATGCTAGTCACACTTGTTCTCATTGTGAGGACAATAAGATTAAAATGAAAGAAATGACTAAAATGGTTCTTCATTCTAAATCTGTATCATGTGAAAATTGCCTTAAACTCACAATGGAGAATGAAGCTCTAAACAAGACTCTAGAGGAGAAAGCTAAAATTGAATAATCTATGTCCATGACTGCATTCAAGAAAGTTGTTGATTCTGCTTCTTGTGCTTTTTGTACTGAAGTTGGGACAAATTTAGATGAGATACAAGAGGCGTTTAGAGTCAGATTCAAAGAGCAAGTGAGTAGGATTGAGAATGCTCTAGTGTGTCTTGTGAGGCTCTAAGGGTTGAGGTAGCTCTTATTAAAGAAAAGCTTGCTAGGACAATCAAGTCAAATAGGTGTGTCACCTGTAAGGGCCTAGCCAAAGAAAATGATTACCCCAAAAAGACTCTTGAGAGATTTTCTAGTGGGAAGAAGAACCTTAACATGATTCTTGATCAATCTAAGGTGAGTGTGAAGAATAGAGGCCTAGGTTTTAATTCCCTGGAGCATTCCAAGAACCATCCACCTAAGATTGTGAGAGCTGTAGAGAGTGGCATGTTTGAGGTAGAACCCCCTGAGCCATCTATGGTAGTCTTTAGATCTGCAGGTTTTGCCCAAATCCCTTCAAGTAAGATAGGTGCTTCTACTTCATTAGGTTAGACCCCTCAAAAGGTCAAGTACCATTGCACCTTCTGCAAGAAGGACGGCCACATCGTTGAGTTCTGCTTCCGTAGAACCAAGATTGAGAGGAAGGAGAGGATGAGTGCCTTGAGGACCATTAGAGGAGTTCTGTAACACCCCAACTCAGGATTGAGCCTAGAATGTTACTAAAACTAAATTAAACAATTACTACTAAGACTCTTTACCAAATTTTTCAACAGAACCTCCTTTGTATAGTTAACTATACCGAGGTTCCAACAATTAACTATATCAATTAACATTAATCTCAATATCCAAGATCATTCAAGCATGCAAGATAGTCTAATGAGCATAAACAAAACTTGCTATTCTCCTTATTACAATTAAACTGAAACATTTAACCAATCATACGCGAATCTCAAACAGTTTGCTAATTATTAGAATAAAGACTAAATGGTAGACGCCTTTAGGGTGAGTGGTAGTGAGTGCATCCAAACAACTACTACCTCCCATGCATGCCGTTCTTGCCAATTGTACCTAAAACACATCAAAGCAAGAGTGAGCCCAAAGACTCAGCAAGTATCAACAAGGCTAAAGCTAAGTTCACAGTCATAGCATCAATATACCAAAATAAACATTACACTAAACATAGCCTTCATGCTTATATAATGCGACCAATGCAATGCACCTTTTAAATTTTATCTCTTTTCGCATTTTACCGGTAATGCGAGGTATACATCCGTCAATGTATACCCTTGCCAATGCACCCTGGCATAGGGACCAAGAGCCTATACTCCACAAGTATAGGGACCTTTGCCCATCATCTTCATGATGGGGACCTCTTTACTTATTGCCCACATTCCACGAATGTGGGATTTCAAGCCCGTCATTTACATGACGGGGACCTCAACTATTTATACTTGGTCACCACGTGACCAAGTCTCAATCATGCTTAAAACATGCATATGTACTAAGACATCATCTTTCATACATAAGGATTCGACGTGTACATAATAACATGTAAACATTAACAACATACAAAGGAAACTTTAACCATAACTTGCATTCACCAAGATAAATTGAAACTCATCACATTACATCCATGTATGGCTATCACGAGCAAGTCACAAACAATCTTAGCAAACAAGCATAAATATACTATAACCCGAATACTTGCCTTCCGCGATGCGACACGTTAGCCGGCAAAGGTGGTACTCCCAAACCCGAGGCTTCACCGCCTAAACAATCAAATAACTGAAATAAGGATATGATGAACACGACCCTACTGATTAATGTTCTACAACGCTTCCCCGGCGATTCAAGATTTTAACTAGAGACCCTAAACTGAAAACCAACGCATTCATTTAAATAACACCACTGGACAGCAGCACGGTAAACAGCATATCTTTTGATCTGGAACTCCGAATGAGGTGAGTCTAATTTCTGTGGATTCCTAACTAACAAATCTACAATACTCTAGTTGACAAGATGATCCAATTCGGCCAAATTATTATGATAACAGACAGGTGAACTTTCAGCACAGAAACTGTCTAATAGAACAAACAGTAGTACTAAAACGATCATAACTTTTAATCTATAACTCCGAATTGATTGTTCTTTAACAATATGGAAAGGTTATCAAATTACCTACAATAACCTAGTTGGGTGAAAACCCAGATTATTCCGATTACATTTTCATATGTTACGAAATAACAAAACAGTTTAACCTCGTCAGAAATCTAGACAACAGATACTAAATCTATCATATCTTTTGACTCGAACATCGGAATCAAGTGAACTCAGCGGCCACAAAAACTTCAGAACAAGACCCAGATATCTCTAGAAGATCAACTCCTCTGATTCGTCCTCTAAGATGTCTAAACAGCCCGCACAACATACTGGACAGATTCGATCTTACTGCAGAACGACTTTGATCCAAACGATTCTAATCGGTTTCAACTCTATGATTAATCATAAGACGACAAACAATGCTCGTTACCCTTGGACCACCCAGGAAGACGAAGGATGAACCGTGATGACGTCCCCTGCCGTCTTGATCAGCAACCTTGCGATGCTCCAATCAAATCTTCGCGGGAGGCCGGCAATGGAAGGATTGGCACCACGAGGCAGCTCCAGGAGATGGGGGCAGAGCACCGGGATCTTGGGCGGCAGCAAGGGAGGTGGAGGAGGGGCGGCTCCCTGCTGGATGGTGGCGCAAGAGGGGAGGGGAGGAGGTGGCGGCTAGGAGGGGGAGGGAGAGGGAAAAAGTGGGGGGGTGCTAGGGTTTCCCCCCTTTTATTTGGCTGGCCACTAATGGGCCATGGGCCCCACGGTGCGCCTCTCCTTTGGGCTGCAAGGATGCCCCCTTGGCCCATAGGGGTTTCTCTGCCTCTTGGCCAAAGGCCCAGCCCAAATTTGGAAGAACAGATTTAAACGCGGAAATTTTTCTTTTAAAATTCAAATTCGAACTGAATTCTTTCTAAACGAAAACGGAGTATTACATTCTACCCCCCTTAACAGGATTCGTCCCCGAATCTAAATGCCGATCTACACGGAAGTAAACCGCGAATAGAACTTAACAACGGTAAATAGATAACCGTTGCGAATGAAGCTGAATAATGCTCACGCATGTGAAACTCCAACTCCCAAGTGGCCTCTCTCTAGGACTGAGGACCACGACACAATGACGTGATACGATGTCTGATCTAACACTCAACCCAACATTCCAGGTACATTCATCAGATAAGACTCGAAAGTAAGATACTACTCGGTGGTACACGATTAATACGAAAAATCCAAACTCTAGATCTCACAAGTACTCACTCGGCACCAGACATGCCAAAAGTTGTGTACACCGCGTATGGACTCGAGATGGCCATAGCGCCTCATCTACCTCCTAATCTCCAAGAATCGACAAAAACAAACCAATGTACCTTGGGCCAACTTCCCCTTGGTACTAAAGCACATAACATGCGAACACACATGGAACACTCGTCCCAATTCTCCATCGAGTTATTCATTTTAACAAGGAGTACCTCTTTTAACCCGGAACACACAACAGAACTCGCTTTAAACCACCCCTTAACAAAACAGATCCCAAATGAAAATAACGAATTTTCATCACAACCAAGAAAATCAACTCCACACCAAAGGGTCAAATGCAAAAGCGAAGATTCGTCACGAAATTCCTTCCGCTTTCCAAATAGGCAGTTTACAAATAAACACCCTTAAACCGAAAGAGAAACTTCGCAAATACCCAAATTGAATACTTCCTTTAATATTTATGAACTTATAAGAACCACACGTGCCAAACATAAAGTCAAACTCAATTTGCGAAAGACAACCGTCAACGACACATTGCTCAAACGGGAATAAAACAAAACGTTGCACTACTTGAGGAAACAACCGTTTCTCAGGTTCTCCTTTAGAAACAAAATTTCTCTCAAACCTTGGAATTCCAATTCATCGCATAACACACTAACTCATTCTCTTAACTGTCAATTCCAAAATGATCATCAATCGAAAGAACAACCATTTTCTTTCTTTGTCTTAACCGAAAAGAAACACGCATACCAAGATGAATCAACTCAATTTATAATTAGCATCTGTCATAGAGACAAGGCTCAAATAAAAACCAGGAGAATATTTCATCATCCGAGAGTACAACCCCTTTTTTTTCTCAAACTTTCTTTTAAGAATTCAACTTTCTTTTAAATCATGAGATTCCAAATTATCGCATAACACACTAATTCATTTCTTTTAATTTGGCAAGCCTCAAATCTTTGCTCAAACTGCACACGAAATCCACATCTAGGAAGAGAGACTCTTCCAATCCACAATAACATACTATGATCGTCTTCTCTACCAAAGGAATTACTTTGACAAATAATAATTCCCAACACACCTTAATATAGATTTCAGCTACAATCAAATCACCTCAATCTTTTAAGGATAATCAACTTGAAATTCACCGTGATACACCCTCATTTATTGCATCCAAAAGATCCTATCAAAGATCACCATAACTCTTGGAACCTAATAATGGGAAACTAAGATGCTAGCATAAAATGCCAAGCCCAATTCCACCTTTAAGAATTCCACATCGAACTTCCAAGATACTTGATCGGTAACCCTCGGATCGATGACTAAAATTTCACATACTCGACAATAACCTCAGTTATTAATGTCAACATTCCTCACTCATCAAGTAACCGCCTTTCCTCACTCATCAAGTAACCGCCTTTCCTCACTCATCAAGTAACCGCCCCAAGGCGATTTATTTTACCAATCTTGGACCTCCTCTAATCCACACCAATCCAATTCAATTACACAACCACAATATACATATTCGCAATACCCTAACTGATTGACCAAGATTCAAACAAAGGGTATTGGATCATAATTTGCCATACGTCCCACTAGTTGTAACACCAATCAATTGTATTTCATCGACAAACATTCCATTTAGCTAGAACATTCTCCAGGTGTTATAGGTCAAAACCGAATCATTATCTACTGCTCTTCAAATAGCTTGGTTCCCAAGATTTCACCGCTATCATATACTTGTCCACCACCAACAGTCGACGTTCTACACTTTATAAGACTTTGGCAACACAAGTTGGTTAATTCCTTTCTCAAAAGGAAGAAACAAACAAATACAAGTTTCAACGCACAAGAAAACGTTGCTCCTCGGAGTGAGCACGAGACCAAGAGAAACAATCAAATAATAATGATCTTGGAAAAAATAAAATATGAGTCCGCAGATGAGGGCACATGTCCCACCAGAGGGAATTTCCAAATCCCCAATAAATCAAAATAAAACATTGCAATAGAAACCCAAGAAACTCTTAAGCTGTAACAACAGAAAAGTTGCAGATTACAATTCTTAACTCCAACCTCAAATACTTAGGGCACACATTTTTTGTTAACAAAGAAAGCAATTTTCTTTGATTACAACATTACTTGCCATCCCATGCAAGAAATGCCTTTAAAACCAAATCAAATTAATCACTTAGAAACCAAACCGAAACTTTCCATACGTCACATTGCTCAACTAATCTCATCTACTACATAAATCATGATCTCCCAAAAGAGCACGATGCAAAACTCCAAACATTTCATTTAACCCAGATACGAAAAGCAATCAACTTACTTCCTCTCTAGAAGAATCATTACCACTCCAACGCGTCACATTCTCTTATCAACAATCTTACTAATATCAAGAATAATTCACTCTTAACAAGATTCGTTATTGTCAACTCTTCCTTTATAAAGCTCCAAACGGCTTACCAAAGTATTTCATACCACTTTATCATATCATCCTCAATTGAGAGTATACCAAATTCTTACAATCTCATTGCAACAACCACTTTATCTTAGAGGGGACCTACTACATAATTTAAGAGGTTATTCCAAAGTTCTCTCATCAAACGCATACTATTATCCGACAATTTTACCATCATGCAAACACAGGTCATCCCCATGAAACACACAAGTAAATCACTTTTGACTTTCAACCTTTCACTTATTAGGAACGCTCACACTAATTTAGTACACTCTAATTCTAATCTGGAGGTTATCATAACCCATTGATGATTATTCAATTATGGACGAATTGATGGTCATTCCTCTATTTGTATTCCCACGAGCATAAATAAGATCATCAAATAGTCAATTAAAGAAAACCCCATATTATTATCTACTAAGACAATAGTCGAACACCTCCTTATTTTTCTCTTGTTGCACAGTTAGATTAATCCATTGAGACCAAATAATCCAATAAGTTCAGCAAACTAAACAATTCTATTGATCAACCATTTTATCAATGTTCCACACTTCTTACTATCTCTATTGATTTCGACTAAATATAGTTATACTCATAGTCATAGCTCATCAAAAACTACTAGAGGACAACCTCAACTTATTCAACTTTCCTTTCATATTCATTAGCTAAGATCGATCATGCACACACTGCAACCCAATCTTGATAATCCATATCATATTCATTAAGTGCTTTGATTATAACCTCTCATCTTATCATGACAAAACACCGCTAAAGGATTTAACAACTTCTTTCATTAGGAAGAACCATTAATCTTCAACACTCAAAATACACAAGAGAGACACATTGAGTAAAAGCCTCCACATACTAAAGGACTTGCAAAAGGAAACTTTCATTAACCCAAAAACATCAAGCGAATAAATGGATCAAGTTTTCCCATGAGAAAGACAAAAACTTCAATATAAAGGTCAAACTTGACCATTAACCAAGTTCACCAGCCGCAAGAATAACTCATCGGTTGGGAAAACAATGATTGCTTTACAGGACAAATTCAGCCCAATCGAAACACACTATCCTTTCTCAAAGCAACACATCAACCGCAATGAACTAATAACCCAAGAGAAACTCATCAGTCACAACTGGATAAGAGTTGACCAAATTCAAAGAAAAGAACAACTCTTCTAAAGGTACTCACTGTCGCGGCTATACTAAGATATCCGAGGTAACCACTTCACTATTCTCTTACTATGAACAGTGGTGTAACCTGGTAAAGCCCAGGGCCACAACCACGACCTCAACCTCTTGACATCAACTATCATAATATACAACTAATATAATCAGTTATAAGTATATAAAATTATATCATACATTTGCACAATGATCAACTAGCAACTGTAGCATAAAAGTAACTATTTACTCAACGGAAGCGTATATGCAATGCAAAAACCCAACCCATCTACTGTGCATAGTGTGTCAAAATTAATACTTTAAATACCACGGACCTACTGACCGCTCGATACTAATCAGAACACCCCACTCAGATTGAGCCTAGAATGTTACTAAAACTAAATTAAACAATTACTACTAAGACTCTTTACCAAATTTTTCAACAGAACCTCCTTTGTATAGTTAACTATACCGAGGTTCCAACAATTAACTATATCAATTAACATTAATCTCAATATCCAAGATCATTCAAGCATGCAAGATAGTCTAATGAGCATAAACAAAACTTGCTATTCTCCTTATTACAATTAAACTGAAACATTTAACCAATCATACGCGAATCTCAAACAGTTTGCTAATTATTAGAATAAAGACTAAATGGTAGACGCCTTTAGGGTGAGTGGTAGTGAGTGCATCCAAACAACTACTCCCTCCCATGCATGCTGTTCTTGCCAATTGTACCTAAAACACATCAAAGCAAGAGTGAGCCCAAAGACTCAGCAAGTATCAACAAGGCTAAAGCTAAGTTCACAGTCATAGCATCAATATACCAAAATAAACATTACACTAAACATAGCCTTCATACTTATATAATGCGACCAATGCAATGCACCTTTTAAATTTTATCTCTTTTCGCATTTTACCGGTAATGCGAGGTATACATCCGTCAATGTATACCCTTGCCTATGCACCCTGGCATAGGGACCAAGAGCCTATACTTCACAAGTATAGGGACCTTTGCCCATCATCTTCATGATGGGGACCTCTTTACTTATTGCCCACATTCCACGAATGTGGGGATTTCAAGCCCGCCATTTACATGACGGGACCTCAACTATTTATACTTGGTCACCACGTGACCAAGTCTCAATCATGCTTAAAACATGCATATGTACTAAGACATCATCTTTCATACATAAGGATTCGACGTGTACATAATAACATGTAAACATTAACAACATACAAAGGAAACTTTAACCATAACTTGCATTCACCAAGATAAATTGAAACTCATCACATTACATCCATGTATGGCTATCACGAGCAAGTCACAAACAATCTTAGCAAACAAGCATAAATATACTATAACCCGAATACTTGCCTTCCGCGATGCGACACGTTAGCCGGCAAAGGCGGTACTCCCAAACCCGAGGCTTCACCGCCTAAACAATCAAATAACTGAAATAAGCATATGATGAACACGACCCTACTGATTAACGTTCTACAACGCTTCCCCGGCGATTCAAGATTTTAACTAGAGACCCTAAACTGAAAACCAACGCATTCATTTAAATAACGCCACAGGACAGCAGCACGGTAAACAGCATATCTTTTGATCTGGAACTCCGAATGAGGTGAGTCCAATTTCTGTGGATTCTTAACTGACAAATCTACAATAATCTAGTTGACAAGATGATCCAATTCGGCCAAATTATTATGATAACAGACAGGTGAACTTTCAGCACAGAAACTGTCTAACAGAACAAACAGCAGTACTAAAACGATCATAACTTTTAATCTATAACTCCGAATTGACCGTTCTTTAACAATATGGAAAGGTTATTAAATTACCTACAATAACCTAGTTGGGTGAAAACCCAGATTATTCCGATTACATTTTCATATTTTACGAAATAACAAAACAGTTTAACCTCGTCAGAAATCTGGACAGCAGATACTAAATCTATCATATCTTTTGACTCGAACGTCGGAATCAACTGAACTCAGCGGCCACAGAAACTTCAGAACAAGACCCAGATATCTCTAGAAGATCAACTCCTCTGATTCGTCCTCTAAGATGTCTAAACAGCCCGCGCAACATACTGGACAGATTCGATCTTACTGCAGAACGACTTTGATCCAAACGATTCTAATCGGTTTCAACTCTACGATTAATCATAAGACGACAAACAATGCTCGTTACCCTTGGAGCACCCAGGAAAACGAAGGATGAACCGTGATGACGTCCCCTGCCGTCTTGAACAGCAACCTTGCGATGCTCCAATCAAATCTTCGCAGGAGGCCGGCAATGGAAGGATTGGCACCACGGGGCAGCTCCAGGAGATGGGGGCAGAGCACCGGGATCTTGGGCGGCAGCAAGGGAGGTGGAGGAGGGGCGGCTCCCTGCTGGATGGTGGCGCAAGAGGGGAGGGGAGGAGGTGGGAGGAGGTGGCGGCTAGGAGGGGGAGGGAGAGGGAAAAAGTGGGGGGTGCTAGGGTTTCCCCCCTTTTATTTGGCCGGCCACTAATGGGCCATGGGCCCCACGGCTGCCCCTCCCTTTGGGCTGCAAGGATGCCCCCCCTTGGCCCATAGGGCCCCCTCTCGGGCCTGCTGGCCAAAGGCCCAGGCCCAAATTTGGAAGAACAGACGAAACGCCGGAAATTTTCTCTTTTAAAATTCAAATTCGAACTGAATTCTTTCTAAACGAAAACAGAGTATTACAAGTTCCCTCATCTATGACAGTCTCTAGAGCCAGGCAGCCTGTCGTTTCTGCTAGACATAGGCCTATGTTTGTAGATGACTTCTTTGACTCTTCTGGAAGCTCTAGGCAGCATTTTGGGTTAGGATATCGTGAGGAGAGACCACAGGTAGCATCTAGACAGGGGGAGTACCGACCTTTTGGTAGGTCGATTCGGAGAGGTCTAGGTGGTTCTCGTGTGCATTCTTATGATTATTCCTCTAACCATTTTATTGCTACTTCTACTGCTTTGCCTAAACATCGTGTGACTCAGTAATGGATTCCCAAGTCATTTATCACTAACCCCAAAGATCGAGGCACGATGTTTCTGCTCGGCTCAGAGGTCCGTCGTGCGAGGAAGGAGGACATATGGCTTGTTGACTCTGGGTGTTCTCGACACATGACTGGAGATTCTAGATGGTTCTCCTCCCTCACACGTGCATCCGGCAATGAGTTGATCACATTTGGGGATGCTTCTACCGGGACTGTGACAGCCAAGGGTACAGTGCGCGTTAACAACAAGTTCATGCTTAAGGACGTCGCTTTGGTAAGTAAGCTGAGGTATAATCTGCTATCTGTTTCTCAGCTTCTTGATGAGGGTCTAGAGGTGAGATTCAAGAGTGGTGAGTGTAGAGTTCTAGACTCCTCGGGTGAGCTTGTCTTTGGGATCTCTAGGTTTGAGAAGATCTTTTGTGCTGATTTCAGTATCTCTTGTTCTTCCAGCCCTAGGTGTCTTGTGGCTTCAGATTCTCATGATCTAGTTTTGTGGCACCGTAGGCTTTGACCATCTGACCAGGATTAGTAGCAAATATTTGATTAGAGGTTTGCCTAAGCTTAAGATTGTTAGAGACCTAGTGTGCACTCCCTGTAAACACGGTAAGATGGTTTCAGCTTCTCATCCACCTCTTACGTTAGTGATGACTGATGGACCTGGTCTGCTCTTGCACTTAGACATGGTTGGCCCCCTCTAGAGTTCAGTCTGCAGGAGGGAAGTGGTATGTGCTTGTGATTGGGGATGACTTCTCCAGGTATTCATGGGTGTATTTTCTGGTTTCTAAGGACGAGGCTTTTGGCTATTTTAGAGAATTGGTCCTTAGACTAGCTGTTGATCTTCCTGGTGCTTTGAGAGCCATTAGGAGTGACAATGGGACAGAATTCAAGAACTCTTCCTTTGCCACTTTCTGCACTGATAGGGGACTTGAGCACCAGTTCTCTTCACCTAGAGTTCCCCAGCAGAATGGTGTTGTAGAGAGGAAGAACAGGACCCTTGTAGAGATGGTCAGGGCCATGCTAGATGAGCATAGTACACCGAGGAGGTTTTGGGCTGAGGCGATCTCTACTGCTTGCTATGTATCCAATAGGGTGTTCTTGAGATCTGTCATAGGTAAGACTTCTTTTGAGCATAGATTTGGTCATAGGCCTAAAGTCTCTCATTTCAAGATTTTTGGTTGCAAGTGTTTCATTCTTAAACATGGCAACTTGGATAAATTTGAATCAAGATGTTATGATGGTATTTTTCTTGGGTATCCTACTCGTTCTCGTGGCTATCGTGTGTTCAATTTGGATACTAACAAAATTGTTGAGACTTGCGAAGTCACTTTTGATGAGACTAGTCCTGGTACTAGACCCGATGATGTAGGTACACAGGTTTTTGAAAGCATCTTCGTCGACGACGACTCTGAGGATGAGGACCCAATCCATCCTCCAGTCACTTCTGAGGTGGTTGGAGAGCCTGCTTCTACTTCTCCAGCTTCTGATGAGCAGCCTCTTCCCACTTTCACCGACGATCCGAGTGGCTCTGCTCCTACCTCCACAATCCATGAGGTAGAGGCCACTTCTGCACCCGGACCTCCTCTTCACATTCAGCGACAGCATCCATCTGAGCAAGTGATTGGGGATCTTCATGAGCGAGTCACCCGCTCCAGGTTTATCTCTCCATATTCTCATGCACATTCTGCTTTTGTCACGTCTTTTGAACCCCGAGATGTCACCCATGCTTTATCTGATTCCTCTTGGGTCAATGCCATGCATGAAGAGCTTGAAAATTTTGAAAGAAACTAAGTCTGGACCTTAGTTGAACCTCCACCTAATCATAATGTAATTGGAACAAAATGGATTTTCAAAAATAAGCAAAGTGAGGATGGGTTGGTAGTTCGCAACAAGGCTAGGCTTGTAGCCCAAGGTTATTCCCAGGTAGAAGGCTTAGACTTTGAGGCGACCTTTGCTCCTGTAGCTAGATTAGGAGCCATTCGCATTTTGCTAGCATTCGCGGCATTTAAGGGCTTTAAGCTTTTCCAAATGGATGTCAAGAGTGCTTTCCTTAATGGCTTCATAGAAGAAGAGATCTTTGTCAAGCAACCTCCTGGTTTTGAAAATCTCAAATTCCCAAACCGTGTGTTTAAGCTCTCCAAAGCCTTGTATGGATTGAAGCAAGCCCCTAGAGCTTGGTATGATAGGCTTAAGAACTTCCTGCTTAAAAATGAATTCAAAATGGGAATGGTAGATAAAACCTTGTTCACTCTTAGGCATGGCAGTGATTTCTTACTGGTTCATATTTATGTGGATGACATCATATTCGGTGGTTCTTCTCATGCGTTGGTTTTCAGATTTTCAGATTCTATGAGCAGGGAATTCGAGATGAGCATGATGGGCGAGCTGACCTTCTTCCTTGGTCTTCAAGTCAAGCAACTGAAAGAAGACATCTTTATTCATCAAAGCAAGTACACAAAGGACCTTCTTCGGCGCTTCGACATGGGAAGCAGTAGGCCAATGTCTACTCCCAGTGCCACATCCACCGTGCTGGACCCTGATGAGGATGGAGAGCTCGTGGACCAAAAGGAGTACCGCAGCATGATTGGCTCTCTTCTCTACCTCACGGCGTCGAGGCCGGACATACAGTTTGCTGTGTGTCTATGCGCTAAATTTCAGGCTTCCCCTCGTGTCTCTCATCGTCAAGCAGTGCGTCACATTTTCAGGTACCTCCAGAACACTCTTGACTTTGGACTCTAGTATTCTTTGATTCCTCTCTCTCTATGCGTTTTCGATGCGATTTTATGGGTGTAGAGTGGATAGGAAGAGTACTTCTAGCATTTGTCATTTCTTAGGCACATCTCTTATCTCTTGGTCATCTAGGAAACAGTCTTACATTGCACGACCCCGCCGAGGCCGAGTATGTAGTCTATGACCGAGAGTTGCTCTCGTGTTCTCTGGATCTTGTCTACTCGGGATTATGGGTTATTTTTGGGTAGTGTCCCTCTTTTCTGTGATAATACTAGTGCCATAAACATTGCCAAAAACCCAGTGCAACACTCTAGGACTAAGCACATTGACATTCGATATCATTTTCTTAGAGACCATGTAGAGAAGGGTGATGTTGTGCTTCACTTTGTAGAGTCTGAGCAGTAGGTTGCAGATATTTTCACTAAAACTCTTGATTCTTCCTGTTTTGCTTCTTTGCGGGAGAGCTGGGAGTTATTAGTCCTCTTGGCCTATTTTGAAGGGGAGTTGGCTCTTTTGCATTCATTGTATCATATTGTATTTTAAATCAGCAACTTGCATTCTAATATAAAATCACGGAGCCTTGTTTATTATCCTTGTGTGACATGATTTCATTCTTTATACCTTGCCATGTCTTGTGCTAGTTTGCTAGGTTTATCATGACTTTCCATGTGTAGCTTAGCTTTTGCCATGCTAGCTCTATTAAATGTGAAAAACTTGAATTAAAACTTGATTTGTTGGATCTAGTGACTAGTTTTGCTTTAGTGATCGTCTCATGACTCATGCCATGTTAAATAGGCTAAGTTGAGCCTTGAATCTAATTTGAGTTTTAGATTGAGCTATGCTATTTCCTAAGTCAAGCGAATTAAAAATGATCTTTTCTGTGCGAAAAAATTGATCTCACCAATTCTTTCTCATGAGACGGCTTGCCATTGCACTAGGCATGAACTCAGAGGGAGTTTTGGATGACCTAGACCACTCTCTTAAGCTTTTTTTCTTGGGATGGTCGCGGCAAGGCTTGAGATCTAGCACAAAGCTAAGAAAACAATTTTTAAAAATTGGTTGAAGCTTAGGAGGCAGTTGTGGATGGCTCCTAGTCCAGGACTTGCTTTGCTAAGATAAAACCAAAAATCAATTTTAGCATGTGCTAAATGTGCTAAATTTTAAAGTGTTTGAACAAATTTCAACTCATAGCGCTCTAAACTGGCTCAATTTTAGCTTCTCGGTTCCATTTAGTTTATTGACATGGCTTGACTCATTTTTTGACACCTTTGGCTGAACTATGATCTTGTACACCTTAATATGCTAAATTTGCATTTAATCACAGATTATTGCTCTTTTGGCTTTAGCTTTGCTATATATGATTTGCAATGATTTACAATAGCTTCTTCACATAATATGGCTTGGTGTAATACTTGTACATTCCTCTTGGATAATTCTCATAGCTCTCTTTGCTAAAAATTGAATAAATTGCAGCCATTCCATGTCATTCATGCTCTATCTTCCTTTGTGCACCTTGATGAATCCATTGTCAAAGGGGGAGAAATGGTAAAAATGGTCAAATAGGGAGAAAATGAACTTTTTTTGTTTTCAGGATGATCATAGTGAGGGGGAGCATCTCATATGCATTTTTGCGATCTTATTGCCATTTCTAAATTTGAATTGCAATTCTTGCATTCTCACAATGATCCAAGGTCAAATTGAACAATTGTTCTTTCATATAGACCTTAAGCGAGATTTTTGTCACTTCACTGGAAATTGAAGCTTTTGTGCTTTCTTTTGATGTATCTCACTTGCCTATGCTATTCTGAAGCCAGCTTGGTCATTTCCATTGTTTCTCTTGCATTTGGACCAAGTTGTGCCTTTGTGCGAAAACGTCGAGTATTTTACTTTTCAAACCTCAAACTTACATTTTCTGAGAAATTGCCAATGTGTTCATCAAGGGGGAGATTGTGGATATCATGGAGATATGCCCATGGTCTTAGGATGATGAGACAATTGGCAATGGCATTGAGGGTGTGCAGAAACACACGTTTTCGGCGAGGTTTTAGCTTCGTCAGCCTCTGGGTCCGACCGCCATGGGGCGGCCGACCGCCATGCCTTGGTTTGGTTGGTTTTTGGTTGTTTGGCACTTAATCGCCGTGGTGGCATCGATCGCCAGTGTGGCGGTCTCGACCGCCACCGCCGAGCGGGTCGACCGCCACCTTAGGAACCTTGGATTTTGGAGCTGAGCCAAAAATAGAGGGTGTAGGCAAGAGAGAGGATTCTTCTGCACTAGGTCTCATTATTTTTGGAGCTTACAGAAAAAAGTTCTATTTGTTTGAAAATTCCAGAAAGGTTCGGATTTCCAGGGTTGGAATTTTGGCTAAGTCTCACTGACGGCCGACCG
The DNA here is from genome assembly GCA_036346405.1 of Phyllostachys edulis. NCBI lineage: Eukaryota > Viridiplantae > Streptophyta > Magnoliopsida > Poales > Poaceae > Phyllostachys > Phyllostachys edulis. The sequence goes on from CM070553.1 coordinate 58,359,601, forward strand.
CCAACAGTGGCGGCCGACCGGCTAGGGATGGTCGACCGCCAAAGTGGCATCGACCGCTTTTGGCTTGTTCATTGGCCAACTCGGTGGCGATGTTTGTTTGGTTAGGTCGGGTTCTTGGGTTTCTGTGCATATGTGTTGCATGATGCATGTTTTCACTAACGTGGGTCAAGTTGTGAAGAACTTGTTCCCGAAATCGATTTCTTTGTCTATTGATGTGCAGGACGTTGGAGGTCAACAACGGTCAACAGCGAGGATGATCGGGAGTAAGCTTGGAGAGCTGTGGTTCAAAATGATCGAGGATGCCGAGTGAGGTCAATGGACTCAAGCATGGCACAGATTGGACAAGGATAACCGAACGGGCAGTTCGGTGCAACGGGTTGGATCAAGCGGCACGGGGGTCGGTGCAAGTACCTTGGTGGTTTTGGCGGGAACTGGACGGGAGAGACTTGCCGACATGATGAGAGCCGTTGATCAACCTACACGTGGCGAAGCAGGCGAGTGCTTCACCAAGATTGGACTTGGTCTTCGAAGAAAGATCAAGAAGGGGTATTTTGGTAATTTCACCAAATACCACCTTGGTGACCTCTTGGCTAAAACCGCAGCGCAAGGTAATGCAAAGAAAAGCGGTTTAGGTCAAGCAAAGATGAAGACGGCACTTTGAGATGTGTGCGTGTGTTAAACCCGTTTGTGTGTGGGCTTAACGGGTGCCCGGTTGGAATATTCCCTAGATGCTAGCCTCTAGTATAAATAGAAGGGGGTGCTGGTCATTAGCCCCTGAAGCACTTCATGGAGAAAAACCCTAGTTTGTTTTAGGGTTTTGGAGAGAAGGAAAGAGAGGTTAGGGTTCTAGAGATTAATTGATCGTGTGCTCATGTATTGAGTTTTGTCCTCCAAGATTGGAATGGCTGTAAACATCAATCCTTAACCACAAATCAATCCAAGCAAGTTCTCAAAGATGAGTCTCTTTTGTTCTTGCCTTCTATTTTGGATGATTTCGAGTTTTTGATGATCCATCACTTTTCTCTTGAATCTTTATGGTGTTCTAGCTTGCTGTGATGTGTAGAAACCCTTCTAGGATCATCTTGAACATCCTTTACTCACGAGCAAGGTTTAGATCACGTTTTTCGTTTTGACTCAGTTTTGAAACCACCTTCGTTCAAATGGAAAAAGGTCAGGACTTCGGCATAGATCTGGACGATCGTTGCTTGCAATAGGTTCCTGATATCCTTAGGAAGGTGTGTCTGAAGTTTGGTCAAGTTTCATCGTGTGGATCAAAAGTTAGACCGATTTTCGTTTTGGGTTTCGGGCTGTCGACACTATTTCTGATCAGGGCCGGTCAGTCCTAGTTTATAACGCCGGTCAGACCGACCTCTGGTCTGACCGCTCCACCAGATCGCTTTGAGCCTTTTTGGGTTTTGTGTTGGGGGTTTTGATTTGGGTTCAACACAAGTCCTGTGCTGTACTTGAATGTTAATCTTCATAGCTTTTGTAGCTATTGGAGTGATATTAATGTTGAATCTAATCATGGTGAAAAATTAGGCAAGCTCCTATTCACCCCCCCACCCCCCTCTAGACGCCTTTCCGGTCCTACATAATTCAAAATAATTATCATAGTATTTGTATAAATTATTTCTAGAGGAACTTTAGTAGCATTTGTTTCATATTTCTTTTGAAGTTTACTTCTTTAAGTGTGGGTTCAAGACTTGCACAAGATTATCCAAGTGCAATATCTAATACAATGCTTTGAAAACAATGATGCATGCTCATGAGATGCAAGGTAAACCTCTTTTTAACTTGGGGATGTGACATTTGTTTGTTCAAAATTGGTTATATGATTATAACATGGTTAAATCTTATGACGTATGAGTATTTCCGTTCTTTACATGTGACCGTTCATTGTTGAAATTAAAATGCAAGTATGGGAGAATTCATTCATTTTATTACCTTCATTTCAAGCATTCATGCTTAACCCACAGGAGTGGGTATTGAGATCCCCGTATTTTTAATATGGACAACTAGATCCCCGTATGAAAGATTCTTCATACGGGCCTTGGATCCCCGCATTTTGAGAATGCGAGCATGAGTGAACACCGACGGGTGTTACACTGGCTATACCGGTATATGAAGAAGAGAAGTGGAGTCATATACATTTTGCATCGCATTCATAGTATATTCATATGTATGTGATAATTTGAGAATGATATGTCTCCGATTCATTGTTTCTTATGTTGTTCATTTGTACTTATTGAGTCTTGGACTCACTCTTGCCAATTTTGTTTTTAGGTGATCGTTGAGGACGACATACATCGGGAGGGAGTAGTTCACATGAAGAAATCCACTTTATCACACATTTCATCACTTAAATGAATTTGTTTTGTTTGTTCAACTCATTTCTGGTTTGTCTTAGTTTGGTGGCACACCAATATCTAATGTTAAACTCATTTTCATTACATAATCTTATCCTTTATCTATTTTGATCATTTTCGAAATTGCAGCTAGATTATGTGTTATGCTTTTGACATTCATTGTACTGATGTATTTTCTATTAGTCCAAGCTGATGAAGTTACTGGTCAAGTGAACTCACCGGTAGAGAAAATCACATCAGGTCTGATCAAAGAACTTCTCCCTCTAGGGTTTGTTGACCATACTACCAGACTAGTTCTTAGTAATGCACATTACTTTAAAGGAGCTTGGACTGAGAAGTTTGATGCATCCAAGACCAAAGACGACGAGTTCCACCTTCTTGATGGGAGCTCAGTTCAAGCACCATTCATATCTAGTACAAATAAGCAATATCTTTCATCATACGACAACTTGAAGGTACTTAAGCTTCCTTACCAGCAAGGTGCAGACAAGAGGTAGTTCTCCATGTACATACCTCTTCCAGAAGCACAAAATTGTCTCTGGAGCTTGGCTGAAAAGTTGAGCTCTGAACCAGAGTTACTAGAGAAGCATATCCCAATGCAGAAGGTTGTAGTCAGGCAATTCAGGCTCCCCAAGTTCAAGATATCATTTGGATTTGAAGCATTCGATCTGCTTAAAGGTTTGGGGCTCCAGGTGCCATTCAGTGCAGAAGCAGATCTTTCAAAGATGGTCAACTCACCAGTGGGACAGGAGCCTGTATGTTCCATCCATTTTCCACAAGTTGTTTGTCGAAGTGAATGAGGAAGGAACTGAGGCTGCCGCGGCATCTGCTACATTGATTTCACTTAGTTCACTACGAATAGGGCCCATGGATTTTGTCGCCGATCACCCTTTCCTTTTCCTGATCCGAGAAGACATGACCGATGTGGTGCTATTCATTTGTCATGTGCTCGATCCCATGCTTGCTCCATAGTGTGTTTGTTCTGAATCACTCTTGGTGTGACTACATCTATCGCATGCAAGTGCCAGGGTTTCAACAGTTGATCATGCCACCCATGCAATAAATCTGATAAATGTTTCAACTTTTGAATTATGGCTTGCTTGATGTATGTAAGGTTTTGGAATGACAGGTGTCCAGGATTGCTATGGAGTAACGTGCTTCCAGGCTACTTGATACATGAGGATTGCATGGTTGTTTAGTCATCTAAATATGTTTGACGTATATGTAATACCCCAAAAGTATTCAAGAATATTCAAAAGAGTATTTGGGAGAGATTAATTGAATTCGGAGAAGGACCAAATATAATATAGATTTAGCAGCAATTAGACAGAGGGGTTTTCTGCAGTTTTTCGGCAACCTGGGCCTCGGGCCTTGGCCCAGGAGGCCCATGAGGGGCCGGCCACCAATAAAAGGAGGGGGGGAAACCCTAGTGCTACAGTACTACTGCCCCTAGTACTGTAGCGTTGCACTGTAGCATCCCCCTCCTGCTATGCCAAGAGGAGAAAGGATGGAGAGGAAGGAAGAAGGAGGAACGCCGAATTGGCCAATTGAGGAGAAAGCAAGGAAAAGAGAAGGAGAGGACCTCGTGCGGTGCTGGTGTGGGTGTTCGCCAACGATTTGTCAAGGGTAACACCGATCTCCGATAGTTTAGAGGTTTAATTGGTTGTTTAATCAATGTCGGGTAATAGATTCAATTCTGTCCAGATTCTTGGACGTAGGTTTTCGTATCTTTAGAGGCAGAATCTGGGGATGACTTCTCTTAGAGAAAGTTGGGTGACGTCCTTAGCTTTACGTGGCCGCCAAGAACACCCAAATCCGATTAACGGTCAGCAAGTTATGAATTTTTTAGTGTCGCTGTCCTGCTAGTCTGTCAGATTTCTGACAGGTTGTAGAAACCTGGGTTAAGCTTATTAGTTAAAGACGAAATCAGAGGATCTCGATATAACAAAAACTGTAGATAATTTCCATACCTTTCCAGGAAGCTAAAGAACGCAATATTTGGATAATCGTAGCAAACGTTATGGTGGTTTTAGTGTACTGTCCAGAGAACCTGACGTGAATATTGATGTTCTGTAGATTGGCTTGGTAGGGGTAGTAAATAGCAGAATCAGAAGGGCTCCCCAACTAGGTTTATCTAGGTAATTTAATTAACTTTCCAGAAAGTCTTAAAACACCTTATTTGGACCCCGGTAGTGAAAGTTATGATTTTAGAAGTTGACTGTCCACAGAGGGACAGGTCGATCGTTAGAAGTGGGACGCTCGGAAGGCGCTTGAGAGTTTGGTCTTTTCGCTTGAGCTATTAATTATATCTTGGGTCCAGTATGGTTGTCTTAGCTTGGTTCATAATTATTATTCAGGTGGTGGACGGGTACCAGGGCAGCACCTTCTACGCATCCCTCGCTTCTCGCGGTTAAGGCAAGTATTCGGTTAAAGAATAATGATGATTGTTTGCTAAGATTGATTGTGTCTTGATCGTGATTGCCATGCATGGATGTTATTGTGATGAATTACAATATATCTTGGTATATTCAAGCTATGGTTAAAGTTTCTGTGTTCATGGTTAATGCTTACACGTTACTATGTATATGTTGAATTCATATGTTTAGAAGATAATGTCATTGAACATATGCATGTAGTAAGCATGATTGAGTTTTGGTCACGTGGTGACCAAGTATGAATTGTTGAGGTCCCCGCCATGTCGATGACGGGCTAGGGTCCCCACATTCGTGTAATGTGGGCAATGAGTAAAGAGGTCCCCATCATGTCGATGATGGGCAAAGGTCCCTATACTTGTGGAGTATAGGCTCTTGGTCCCTATTGCCGAGTGTATAGGCATGGGTATACATCGACGGTTGTATACCCGTGACACGTAAAATGCGAAAAGAGATAAAGATTAAAAGGTGCATTGCATGGTTGCATTACATAAGCATGAAGGCTATGTTTAGCGTAATGTTTAATTGTGAATATTAATGCCGTGGATCGTGTTTCTAGATTTGGCCTTGTTGATACTTGCTGAGTCTGTGGACTCACCCTTGCTTTGTTGTGCTTTTAGGTACCACTGGCAAGAGCGGCATGCATGGGAGGGAGTAGCTTTTACTGGATTGCACACACTACCCTTCATCCTAATAAAATCATATCATGTAGTTCATACTATATGAATGAGTAAACTGTTGATTTGTTGATGAACTGTAATAAGTAAACCAAGATGGGAAGGAAGGATACCTTCTCCATGATTTATTACTGCTTGTGAATCTAGTTTATGATGAACTGTAATAGATAGAAAATTAACTGGTGAAGGAAGGATACCTTCTCCATATATTGGATGTTTTATTTATGCCTTCCTATGATATTCTGTTGGTACCTCCGGTATTAATTAATAATACAAGGGAGGTTCTGGTTCTTTTAGTAGCATTCCAGGCCGTTGATTGGCTGGGGTGTTACAGTATAATTGCCTGTTTTCATCATTTAAATATGTTTGACATACTAAATTTATTTTGCATGGTTGTGTAGTCAAACATGCAACAAGAAAACCTTTTTGGCTCTGCTGTAAGATATGAAAGTTTTAACTTATGAATAGCAATAGGGAGATTGGTGAGCTACAACAACACATTCTATGCAAAAAAATTGATTTTTTGTTCCAACACACGGGCACATGACTAGTATCTATGCATATACATGTATCAGGAAAAGTAAAGACATATTAGCTATTGGTGCAAAGCCCAAGAAAGAAGCCATTAACTCATGACTCGTGAAGCAACAGCCCATTACATTGGCCCAAGCAAGCAACCAAGGAGACAGGCTCCTCATGCACGTCGCGTCATCACCCGTGCGGCTCAATCATCATGATGCACACTGCACGCCGTCACGCTAGTGGCTCGATTTTGTGAGACATGGAGAGAGTCAATAAGAACGGGACTAGTTTATTTGGTTGTTTATGGTAAGATCTCCTTTATCTATTTCGATTATGTAGCTTTCACTATTTTTCTAAAGATATTGTGTTTTCTGGTTTCAAATTCCTTTTCACATATTATCTCATTGAATTGTTCATAGAGTCGTCTAGCTACTGCTTCGGTTTCAATCCCATTATCAAAATTCAGGTGCTTTTGTTCCTTGTCTAGTCCCATTCTTATATTGTTGTGTGGTAAGATGTCATCTAGAAAACATTTATCTAGATTTGGAAAACAAAAAATTAGTATAGGAGCTAGTAGAATCGCAAAGGGACACCATTGACAAATCCTGAGGAATTGGATGTAGGTAATGTTGTAGAACAACCTAACGAAGATTTAAATGAGGGAAATGCTACCAGTGAGGGTGATAATAATTTGACTGGCCATGAAAACTTAGATAATTCACCTAATATAGAATCTTTATGTGTTGATGAAAAACCAATTTATGCAATGGATATCTATGATCCGAGAAATTGAGATAATATTGATAATAAAGCCAGGGGCATTTTAGTGGATCATATATGATAGTATTTTGTTAGGCTTATTAATAATATTAATGGATCTTTGATAGTATTTGTCCTTATTAGTAGTGATATTTAGAGACTAGAGGAGCACATGAGTTTTGTGATGTCTGAATATTAGCTTTGCAATTGGAATAAAAGATATTGCTACTTTTATGTTTGACTATAAGACCCTTTATTTTTTAACTCGCCCTGGGCCCCAAAAATGTCAGGACCGGCCCCGTGAGCCATCAGGCCAACGAGAGCATCAAAGGATGGAAAGTTCCAGGTCATTACTGATGGTAGCATAGTGGTGCCACCGCCAATCGTCAATGACTAAGATAGAGATAGAAGTGGTAAATGAGGTCAACCATAAGGGATAGAGTAGTGGTAGCAGCGTTGGGTGGCAGTGATCGCTTAATTATGAAGGCAGTGTAGGAGGTTGCCATAAAGACAATGGTATAGTGATGAAATTAACCTTTTAGCGACAACGGTGGTGGTAAGGGCACGGGTGTGGGACGTGTGTAAAAACCAAAATGTAAGAGATATCATTAGGTACCATATATTTGAGTAAAAAAAATTATATGCCATTGTAAAATTCTCAAATCCCTGATCTACCAGCACAAACACGACTCTCTTTTACATTCCATCGCATTGTTTAGACCCTACCCTTTTATGCTATTGTTGACCAGTCAAAGTGTACTGAAGATGTGTAAAGACCATTTTACCCCTTCCATCCCTTCTCTATTTTTCTGCCTTGTTCTTCTCTATTCTTTCATGGACGAAATCAAGGCAGCCATGAAGAACCTTGCCCTCATCACCATCCCCATTCTCCTCCTCCTCTCCCTACGTTCTTGTACCCATTTTTGTAGTCATCATCGGTCGCTCAAGCACGCGGCCATGCCACCGACGTCAAAACTATTAGAGATGGCAGCTAGTGATGGTGATGGAGACGGAGCTCAAATCCAGCAGATGAGGACAAACAATAAGGTCTCCAGCACCATAGCTCAAGCTCTCAAGTAGAATTTGGACTGGGGCACATGCCTTGGTGCGGTCCTCATGGGGTCCAAGCCCTGCTACTCCCTCAGGGGCCGTCCCCAGCGCGACGAAAGCTGGTCTCAGTGCTGAAAGCATCTAGACCCCTAAAAATGATTTTGGTAATTAATATCAACAATGTGTTATAGGACTAATATGTGTGTTAAGATATTTTAAAGGTTTAGTCCCAGAGTTTGAATGGTGACATGAAAACCGCCGGTACTACCGCTGTCCGGTAATACCGCGCCTTAAGTGTGGTACTACCACATATGGTTGGTGGTCCCAAAAATGGTTGTGATCGAAACCTTATCTTTTGGCTTCCTTCTCTACGTGGTGCAACTGTTCCCCATTCCTAAAAACTACCGAGTCTTTTCTCCTCTCTCTTCTCTTTTCTTCTCCTCAAAACTCCGTCTCAAATCCTTTGAGTTTGTGAATTTTCGTGAATCTTTCACTAGAAATCAATCTTTGGGATCATATCTCATCCATCCCTCAAGGTATTTGCCATTGAATCACTTCATTTCTCATCTTTTGGCATCTATCTCCATTCAAGGGTTTTGAATGAAATGTGCTTGATTAGATCAATTACATTTGGGCAAAACGATTAAATATAGTATTTGGTGACATGTGGTGTGTATTCCATGATTTATTTCATGCCAAATACATGTTAGATGCAAATTTGAGCAAATGCCCTAAGCAGTTCTGCAACTACGATACTACCGCACATGGACTACGGTACTACCGCTTGACGGTAATACGAGATGTCTTTTGCAGTACTGCCGCTTTTGCAAAGAAAAATTGATGAATCATGCTCCTTTACTTCAATCCAATTCCATCTTGTCCTAATTGCTGTGTCTTATCTTAGCAACCATGCCAAGGACTAAAACCTCAATTCGCAAGGGTGCTACCCCTGAAGGAGAACCAGTTGACATATATGATCCTCCAATCCCTAGAACTAGACCTTCTCGCCGAAAGGTGACATCCCGGATGGCAGCATCAGTAAGATCTCCTCCAAGGGAAGACAGTGACCCTGAGACAGATTCTTTCCTGCTATCAATGAGGGCAAGAGATCAAGGGAGTCCTCAAGGCAAGCCCAAGAAAGTGAAATCGTAGAAGAAGAAGAAAGTGAAAATAAGGAAGATGATGATGAATATTCTCAAGAAGAAAATGAAGAAGAGGATGATGGGGATATGGCAGGGGCTGAAGAGTCTGTAATCGATCTCATTCAAATTACAAGTGACTGCTATGCTATGCTTCGTCATCCAAACCAATTTGAGAAACCAGCAAGCTCAACAGACCCAAGATTTCATACTCAGTTTCAACAAGAAGTCTTTGCTCAACTCTACAACCATCATCGTCAATTTGCGGATCACAAGTACGTAGATTGGGCACATTTGCAAAATATTGATCGTTTTGATAGAGCGTACCGACTATTTCAAGTAGTTGGTCTAGAAGACATAGTAGCATTAAGATGTGACTATAATGAAATTTTGATTCGACAGTTCTATGTAGTATTTATGTTTCTCCAGACTTCAATCACTTGATATGGATGACAGGGACTCAAAGAGTACAAGCTTCGAAAGCTAATTTTGGGCATGCTCTAAGGACCTACTTAGGATCCCAAAAAAGGTTGTATCATGAATGAGCACTCAGAACCGCAGCATGGTGTCAGTTTTATAATGCAAATGCAAGATATACACAAGGGAAAATCAGAGTGTTGGAAATATGCCCTAGAGGCAATGTAACACCTCATCCCAATATGAGCCTGGAATGCTACTAAACTAACAATATAACAATTTAAAACTAAGACATTTTTACTAAATTTCGGTAGAACCTCCTTTGTATAGCTAATTATACTGGAGGTTCCAACAGTTAAATATATCATAATTAAATAATCCAACATCCAGCATAAACAATGGGCATCTAAAATATGCTAATCAACTAAAGCATAATCAAAGACATCCAAAATATGCTACTCATCACTGTTACAAATAATCCAATGCATGAAGCATGACCATAACAAATCCTTTAAGCAGTTGGCTTATTTATTAAGGCACGATCTAAAATTTAATCAACTATAAAAGATTCATGGCAATGTGTGTCCGAACCTATGACTATTCCCTCACATGCAAGTCGTTCTTGTAATGGGTACCTAAAACAACAAATAACAGCAAGAGTAAGTCCACAAACTCAGCAAAGTACAAATAAAAGGCATTATAATACACAACTATAACATCAGCATCCACTCCCAAAACTTTGCATTAACATATATCACATGCTTATGCAATGCACAATGCATACTTTCTCTTTAACTCTCTTTGCATTTTACCGGTAATACAAGGTATGCATAGGGACCAAGAGCCCAATACTCTGCAAGTAATGGGGACCACAAGCCCACACTCCACAAGTGTGGGGACCATAAGCCCATCATATACATGATAGGGACCTCAAAGAAATGCTTGGTCACCACGTGACCAAGCCTCACATATGATAGCAACATGCACATGAGCAATTACATTATCCATCTTTAACATGTATTATCAGCAGCATCAAACATGAATAATCTTACTCATACCTCTAGCATTCACAATCATTAACATAAATTTCATACTAACAACCATGCATAGCTAATATGTACCAAATACTTGTAATCATGATCAAACACTCATAATTAATCTATCAATCGAAGTACTTGCCTCAACCGTGCGAAAAAGAAGAATACGAAGTGGGTGCTACCCCCGGGACTACTCCCCCACTTGGATTAATTTAGCAATCACCCTAAGATAGCAATTCTGGACCAACAAAAAACTAGAAGTAAATACGAACTTGCTATACTCTCTAGCGCAATCCCAACTCCAAACTCCTAAATATCGATCTGTCCCCTCGACAGACAGTCAAATCAAAATTTCATATATTTTAGTACAGAGATCCAAATGGGGTGTTCTTGGACTTTCTGGAAAGTTCATAAAATTATCCAACTAAACCTAGTTGGTGAGCCTTCCAGATTCGGCTATCTACTACCCTTACCAAGACGATTAACAGAACAGCTATTTCATGTCAGGGTTTCTGGACAGCGACAATAAAATTATCTTATCTTTCCGTACAGTTATCCAAATTTCATGTTCTTTAGCTTTATGGAAAGCTAAGCCAATTATCTACATCTTTTGTTATAGTGAGATCTTCTAAATACTCCTTTAACTATCCGCTTAAGTCTGATTACTAATAACTGTCAGAATTATAGAAGATCTACCGAACAGCAGCGCTACAAAATTCATAATGTTTGAACCGCTCGTCCAAACGATGTGATATAATACTCTACGGAAAGGTATTGACGTCGCCTACAACTCTCTAGGAGGTGTCTAGGACAGATTCTACCATTAACCACATAAAAAACGTCGGCCAAACCTGACTGTCCTAACCGATCTAATACCGACATTGATTAATAATCATGAATTTGCTACTAAACGAGTGGGGATTGAGATTACCCTTGAAGAACCACTGAAGATCATGAACCCAGCCCGCGACCTCTCCCCTTCCCCTCTCTCTTCTCCCCTTTCCTTCTCTTTTCTTCTTCTTCTTGGCCGACCAACCCGGGTGTCGTTCTCCTTCCTCCACTCAGCCGGCAACTTCGGGGATCCTCTTCACCGGCAGCAGGGGGCGTCAATGGAGGAGGAGGCACTGCTAGAGATGAGGAGGTGCAGGGGAGGAGACCCAAGGTGGCGGCCACAAAGGAGATGGGGGGTGGCTGTAATACTCCATTCAATCTTAAGAATTATAATTGAATTTCAAACCATTTTATTGGGATTTAAAATGGAATTTCAAAATTCTGTAAGAGGGGGATTAAATCTTGGGCCAAAGGCCCATAGCCTTGGCCCATTAGGGGCAACCAAAAACCCTAGAGGTACTGTAGCACCCATGTGCTACAGTGCGGCCGCCACTGCTACAGTAACTCCGGCGCTACAGTGCACGTCCCCCTCCATTGCTGCTGTCCAAGAAGAAGGGGGGAGGGAGAAGAACCCTTCGGGTGCCGCCGGCCAAGGAGAAAAGAGGAGGAAGAGAGGAGAAGAAGAGGAGAGGAGAACTTCGCGAGGGAATTCAGCGATCTCCTGTGGTTCTTCAAGGGTAACGAAGTGCTTTCCCCGCTGTTTGATGTTGATTAGATGCAAATTCGATTGATTGGATTGGATCGAAAACCCTGCTGTTAGAATCCAGATCTGTCCAGTAGATTGCATGGACAATTTCGGGTTCTTAGAGGCCGAATTTGAGTTGTCCATCTCCTAGAGATATTTAGATAATGTTCTTAGCTTTCCACAGCCTTTGAGTTCACCTAAATCCGAGTTGTGGTTTGAGAGTTACGGCCATTTGTTTACTACTGTCCAGAACCTCGATTTATTCTCAGCAGTCACTTTGTGTAGCAAGTTGAATGTTGTTAAGGTCCGAATCAGGATTCCTCCCTATCATGAAAATTGTATTTTATTGTCTTATCTTTCCGTGGCCGCCAAGAACACGTAATTCCGACATACGGATCAAAAGTTATGATAGTTTCATTCCTGCTGTCCAGATTTCTAACATGATTGATCTGTTGATTTGTCTTCTAAAATATGTTGATGTTAGATGACAATTCAGGGTTTCCACCCAAATAAATTGTTTTAGAAAATTTCTTAACCTTTCCATATTGTTAAAGAACGCCTTAATCCGAGTTGTAGATCAAAAGTTGTGTTATTTTCTTTACTGCTGTCCATTTCGTCGGGACAGATTGTGTCTTTCAAGTTCATCTGCCTGTAGTATATTTATTTTGGCCGAATTGGGTTATCTCACCAACTAGGATTTCGTAGATATGTTCGTTAAGTTTCCATAGGATTTGGGCTCACCTCGTTCCGAGTCTCAGATCGTTAGATATGAGTGATTCTGTGCTGCTGTCCAAAATTAGTTACATGATCGTGTTGTCTGTGTTCAGATTCGATCTAATTAGTTAATTGTGGGTTGTCATGAAGGTGTTGTAGAACGTTAATGGAAGTGTCCTGTTCTATGTTGTTCTTATTTCGAGTATATATTGTGTAGGCGGAGAGGCTTTAGGTTTAGGAGCACCGTCATTGTCTACTAACGCGTCGCATCGCGGAAGGCAAGTATTTTGATGTTCTTATGTTTAGAAAATGATGAATGCTTGCTGTGTTTCCTGTGATCTATGAGAATATTTAATATTTATGTTCCATCCAAATGTGTTATCTCCATGATTAGAGAGCATGTCTTTCAATATTCATATTTCATTCCATGCATCCATTATTCATGTTTCATCCATGGGAGTGGATTAAAAAGACCCATCAATTCCAGTATGGGCACGTAAGACCCACCATTCCAATGTGGGCAGTTTGGGACACCCGTATGAAATGTTCTTCATACTTGATTTGGATCCCCGTATTTTGTTAAATGCGGGCTTAGGTGAACACCGACGGGTGTGTCACTAGCTATACCGGTATATGCATGTGTGTAGTCCCTTCATTTCATTCAATCCATTCATTCCATTCATTCAAATATTCGTTCTGTGATTTATTCATATTCTTCAATGAGGTTTGCTTGATCATGTTTGGTGTATGTCCCATTTACTCATTATACTTGCTGAGTCTCGGACTCATTCTTGCGTTGTTTGTTTAATTTAGGTGATCATTGATGTTGGCTCTATTGGGAGGGAGTAGACACGCACTACTCATTAACTTCACCCTATTCAAGTCCAAGATTATGATTTAGTTCTATCTTTCAATCGTTATTGATGAACTGTAATAAATAAATTTAGATGAAGAATGATACATATTGCTATGTTATGGTTGATTCAGTAGTACTTGTGATCTTTGATTATTCCTTCGATAGTTATTGCTTAGATTCGGACTATATTCATGACATGGTTCTTTTGAATTTTGATCTCTTTATGTCATTAGATGGGATGGTGTTCTAATTCTTCCGCATTATGGTTATATGTTAAATGATTTAGGTGACATCTTGGCTTCCGACTAGCCAGGGTGTTACAGTGGCGGCCTCAAGTGGGAGGAGGGGACAAAGGGTGGCAGGTAGGGTTTTTTTTTGGGGGGGGGGGGCGAGTGGCACCTCCCCCCCTTGGCCGGCCACCTAATGGCCTTATGGGCCAAGGCCCAGGCCCAGGTTGTCCCGCTTTTGCTAAAAACCCTCCCTCTAATTGCTGTTAAATCCAATTTATATTTAGTCCTTCTCCTAAATAATTGGTCTCTCTCGAATATTCTTTCGAATACTTTTAGGGTATTACAGGCAATCACAGAGATAATTATATTTCGTTATGTTCATAATATTGGATAATATGTTATCTTGTTCCTAGAATAATATCGTTAATATTTATTATCAAGTATGTGACTTGATTGTGAAACTCTGTATTTCTGCGATGATTATTCTTAGACGTTCCCTAGTCGAAAACATATGAGAACACATATGAATAGACTAGCGTATGTATTGGTTGATGACTACATTTCACAGGTCATAGATATGGAGATATCAAACCAATAATATAGACACATGTTAGAGAACATGGTGTTGGATAAGACCCACCTTGAGACACTGTTAAGATTGTTATGATTTCATATGTCATCATTTGGTCTCAAGCAATGATGATGTATAATCCTTAGAACTGAGATCAGCATGATTTCCTACATGTGTAATAGCACTCTTAGGGGTTGCCAAACGCTACTCGTAACTTGGTAGTTATAAAGGTAGCTTTTGCGTATGCTATGAAACATGCGGAGGGATGTGACTAGTCGTATATGGGATTTGCCCCTCCTAACATAACAAGAGAGATGTCTTTGGGCCCCTCATTGTGGTCGGATAAAGAAAGTGCATGGCCATGCCACTAGTGGTCGAAGTGTCGACCACATGAAGTTATTCGACACTTGATCGACAAAGTATTGAACAGTACATGGATGACAAATTATCTCACCTGGAGTTCAACCAAATGTCGTGAGGCAAAGGGAGAATACACTAGCAGGTTGTTCAGTTCAACCAGACACAGACTGGTTGAAGCTGGTCGTTAATTGGTCGTATGGAGATACGAGCTGGTCGTAGACTGGTCGAACATAATCACTAACTGGTCATAAGGAGTTGCGAACTGGTCGTACTTAAGTATGAACTGGTCATAAGGAGTTACGAACTGGTCGTAACTAAGTATGGACTGGTCGTGACTAGGTACGAGCTGGTCGTAAGTGATAAGGACCTAGTCTTAGATCATATTGCATTAAGGTTCATCCAATATATTCTATGCATGTTCGGGAATCATTATGTGCTGCTAGGTACAGCTGACGACTCATGGTTGGAAAAGAGTTTTTGAGTCACAACTGATTACACATGAACCTATAGGGTCACACACTTAAAGGGCTAGGATTTGATTTGGATGGTGATCCGAATTCTTGTAGGCCACGAGTTCCTAATGGGCCTCCAATACGAGACCCATCATGGATGCCTATATATAGAGAGGCAGTGGCATGGGGTAAGATGATTTTTGGAAGAATCTCGAAACCTAACAGCCACGCCTTCCTCAACCACACCACCGGTGCTAGCACTCCAGCGCATGGTATCCCTACCCCATACGTGTGGATACCTTGCAAAGCATCAGCACTAGGACGATCTACAACTCGTGACGATCATCGGAGCAAGAGGAGAAGACGAGCGGCGAGTACGACTATGACTGCATCAATTCACTACATCGACTCTACTTCCACTATGAGTCAGCGCGTCTAGTGGTAATCTCGTGATCTATTACTAGCGGAGGTTCCTTGGTTGCACGATAGAAAATTTTGATTTGTGCTTTCGTAGCCTACCCATACCACAACAGTGGTATCAGAGCCATCCCGTCTAGTTTTAGATTAGGATTAGATTCATATTGTGATATGTGGGAGTCATAAATGTGATCTATTTCTGTTTATGTTGATCGTTCTATGTGATAGATTGTTTTTGGCGATGGTCGATATGATCGTCCATGCACGGTGGTCACAAGATGGGTTCATGATCGTTATTCCGTGATCGTGTGTTCATGGTCGTATCACGACTTGCCTCTACCGGTCGGTTTCTGCCATCGGGACAGACAATGATCATAAATCTATGGAGCACACGAAAATCAATCTAGTTGATCAAATCGGAGTTGCGATCGGAAAGGGTTAATGTGATTAATCCAATGCGATTTACATGGATGGAACTGTAGATTAGATCTACGTAGTCTGAAAAAATTCCACAACAGGGGCTCCAGCCCCTGTGACCCCGTCCAATAGGGGCTACCGCCCCTATGGCCCCGGTCCGCTCACTGGCGAGCGAAACTGCCGAAAAGGACCTTGGTATATGGATAGAACTACCGCCCTTTTGGTGTGGGTTGCCACCCATGTGGACTAGTATCTTAACTTGGTTTTTGGTATTGCTAGTTCACACCATCTGTTAGATAGAATATGATTCTATGCCTAACTTGTTTTTGTAGGATTTTGTGAATAGTATGACCTTGGGGCATAGGGTTGGGAACCAGAGCATAGAGATGTTGCTCAACAACAAGAGTCATGAGATATGATTAGCAAAGGGTTGCTTACCAATTTCACTAATATCCTAGCAGTGATGCCAAAGCTCACTAGTAGATTAACTGATTATGGGTCTTGAATCACTAAATGTTATAAGAGGGATATGGTATTTAGTAGGAGTATCTTTATTAAATTGTTTAATAGAAGTTACTTTTCTTGAACATATGTCTTAGTTTTGCATATTTTATGTTGTAGATCATGGCACCATCTGTTGTACCTACATCCAGTTTTGCTTTACATTTCATAAGGAAAAACTGAATGGAACAAATTATGTGGATTGGTCCCACAACCTAAGAATTGTTCTTAGACAAGATGAAAAAAGGAACATGTTCTAGAGGAACCAATTCCTGATGTGCCTGCTGAAAATGCTACTGCTACTCTTAAAATCGCCTATAAAAAGGCATGTGATGAGTCCTTGATGTTAGCTGTCTCATGCTTACTGCTATGAACTCAGACCTTCAGAAGCAATTTGAGAACATAGAGGCCTACGATATGATCGTGGCACTCAAAAGCATATTTGAGACACAATGAAGAACTGAGAGATATGAAATCTCGAAGAAATTATTTGGAAGTAAGCTAGCTGAGGGTAGTCCGGTGAGCCCACATGTGATCAAGATGGTTGGTTACACACAGAGCTTAGAAAAACTTGGTTTTCCTCTTAGTCAAGAGTTGGCTACAGATTTGATTATTGCTTCTCTTCCTGCAAGCTATGGGCAGTTCATTCTGAACTTCCATATGAATGGCTTAGACAAGAATCTCATCAAGTTGCATATAATGCTCAAGAGTGCAGAGGACAACATTAAGAAAAACAACAGTCATGTGATGATAGTGCAAAAGAGTACAAGCTTCAAGAAGAAGGCTAAGACTTGGGTCAAAGGAAAGGGCAAGGCTAAAGTTTCGGATGGGATCCAAACTAACAAGCCTAAGCCCAAGACTAAGTCTAGCCCGACTCAAAAGAATGAATGCTTTTACTACAAAGCCATTGGAAAAGGAACTGAAAGAAATACCTAGCTGATCTGAAATAGAATGGTGGGACTAAACCTTCCACTTCAGGTATTAATGTTATAGATGTTTTTCTTGCTGATTCTTCTATTAACTCTTGGGTATTTGATACCGGGTCGGTTGCTCATATTTGCAATTCAATACAGAGTCTAACAAGGAGTAGGAGAATTGCAAGGGGCGAGATGGATCATCACGTTGAAAATAAAGCAAGGGTTGCTGCATTAGCCATCGGGAATTTACCATTACTTTTTCCCTCAAGATTTATTATAGAATTAAATAATTGTTATTATGTTCCAGCCATAAGTAGAAACATCATCTCTGCCTCATGTTTGATGGCAGAGGGTTATAAGTTCATTATTGAGGACAATGGTTGTTCCATATTTTTCAATAAGATGTTTTATGGCTATGCTCCTGTTTTGAATGGGTTTTTTATTTTAAATCTTGATGATGCACCCATCTATAATGTTAATGCAAAGAGGCCTCAGCCTAATGATATGAATTCCACTTTCATTTGGCATTGTTGTTTGGGTCACATAAGTGAGAAACGCATAAAGAAGCTCCATGATGATGGAATTCTAAACTCATTTGATTTGGAATCATTTCAAATGTGCGAATCTTGCCTACTCGGAAAGATGACCAAGACACCTTTCACTGGTTGAGCTAAGAGGGCGTCCGACTTGTTGGCACTCATACATACTGATGTGTGTGGACCAATGAGCACGACAGCTAGAGGTGGTTTTTAGTACTTCATTACTTTCACCAGTGACTATAATAGATATGGATATATTTATTTAATGAGGCACAAGTCAGAATCCTTTGAAAAGTTCAAGGAGTTCCAGAGTGAGGTACAAAATCAACTTGGCAAGACAATTAAATCTTTACGATCTGATCGTGGAGGTGAATTTTTTAGCCATAAATTTGGTGATCATTTGAAACAATATGGAATTGTTCCACAGCTTACACCACCGGGCACTCCACAATGGAATGGGGTGTCCGAGCAGCGTAATCGGACCTTGTTGGACATGGTTCGGCCGATGATGAGCCAATCAGATCTGCCATTGTCTTTTCGGGGTTACGCTCTAGACACTGCCGCTTTCACTTTAAATAGGGTACTATCTAAATTAGTAGATAAGACACCATATGAGATTTGGACTAGGAATAGTCCTAGTTTGTCTTTTCTAAAGATTTAGGGATATGATGTCTATGTTAAACATTTGACGTCTGATAAACTTTGTAGTGCTTGTCAAACCAGTAAACAAGTTGCTAATTCTCATCCTTCCAAGAGTATCATGTCAACTTCTAGACCATTGGAACTCTTACATATAGATTTGTTTGGGCCAACAACCTATAAGAGTATCGGGGGTAATAGCTATTATTTAGTCATTATGGATGATTACTCTAGATACACATGGGTATTCTTTCTAGATGACAAAGCCGAAACCTCCGGTATTTTTAAAAGTTTTGCAAAAAGGGCTCAAAACGAATTTGATTTCAAAATTAAGAAAATCCGTAGTGATAATGGTTTCGAGTTCAAAAATACTAAAGTTGAAGACTTTTGTGATGAACTTGGAATAAAGTGCGAATTTTCCACAACCTACACTCCGGAGCAAAATGGAGTTGTAGAAAGAAAAAATCGAATATTAGTTGAAATGGCTAGGACAATGCTTGATAAATATAATACTTCCGATAGTTTTTGGGTGGAAGCAATTAACACCGCTTGTCATGCCATAAATCGTTTTTATTTGCATCGTCTTTTGAAAAAAGGCTTCTTATGAGCTTCGTGTTGGAAGAAAAACGAACATCTCTTACTTTCGTGTATTTGGTTGCAAATGTTATATTTTGAAAAAGGGTGTTCGTCTTTCAAAATTTGCAAGTCGTTGCGACGTTGGTTTCTTGCTTGGTTACTCTTCAAATAGCAAACCTTATCGTTTCTTTAACAATAACTCCGGTTCAATTGAAGAAAGACATGATGTACAATTTGATGAGACTAATGGCTCTCAAGAAGAACATGAGAATTTGGATGATATAGGTGCTAAAGCCTTAAGAAAAGCCATGGAGAACATGCAAATAGGCGACATCATGCCTAAAGATGATCCATCAACTTCCACTCAAGTTGAACCTCCTACCTCTTCCACTACAAATCAAGTTCAATTGACGAAGAGGACAATAAGGAAGATGATCAACCATCAAATCTATCACCAAGAATTCACAATGCAATTGCAAAAGATCATCCAACATACCAAATATTGGGTGATGTAAGGGTGTTCAAACTCGATCTCGTATTGCTTCCTTTTGCAAATACTACTCTTTTGTCTCTTCTATTGAGCCAAAACATGTAGAAGAAGCACTTGATGATCCGGATTGAGTAAATGCAATGCACGAAGAACTTAATAACTTCACCAGAAATGAAGCTTGGACATTGGTGGATAGGCCCAAGGAACACAACGTCATGGGTACAAAATGGGTCTTTAGGAACAAGTAAGATGAAAATGGTATGGTTGTGAGAAACAAAGCAAGATTGGTCGCTCAAGGATACTCACAAGTCGAAGGTTTGGATTTTGGTGAAACCTTTGCTCCCGTAGCTAGACTTGAGTCAATTCGGATATTACTTGCTTTTGCATCATATTTTGATATTAAATTATTTCAAATGGATGTTAAAAGTGCTTTCCTAAATGGAAAAATATCTGAACTTGTCTTTGTTGAATAGCCTCCCGGTTTTGAAGACCCTAAGAATCCAAATCATTTCTATAAACTCTCCAAGACGCTCTATGGTCTTAACCAAGCTCCTAGAGCATGGTATGAATGCCTTAGAGATTTTCTAGTATCAAAAGGATTCAAAATCGGGAAAATTGATTCAACTTTATTTACTAAAGTTTTAGATGATGATTTCTTTGTTTGTCAAATTTATGTTGATGACATTATTTTCGGGTCTACTAATAAATACTTTTGCAAAGAATTTGGTGATATGATGTCAAGGGAATTTGAAATGTCCATAATTGGAGAATTAAGCTATTTCCTTAGACTTCAAATCAAGCAACTCAAAGATGGAACCTTTATGAGCCAAACAAAGTATGCAAAATATTTGATCAAGAGGTTTGGCATGAAGGATGCAAAACCCATCAAGACTCCCATGGCAACCAACGATCATCTTGACCTAAATGAGGGAGGTAAATCGGTAGATTTAAAACTTTATAGATCCATGATTAGTAGTTTGCTTTATCTTACCGCATCTAGGCCCGATATTATGTTTAGTGTTTGCATGTGTGCACGCTTTCAAACAACTCCAAAAGAGTGCCATTTGATGGCCGTAAAAAGAATACTAAGATATTTAAAACATTTCTCTAGCATTGGCCTATGGTTTCCCAAAGGTGCTAAATTTGATTTAATTGGATATTCGGATTCCGATTATGCGGGTTGCAAAGTGGATAGAAAAAGCACCTCGGTAGTTGTCAATTTAGGAAGATCCTTAGTATCATGGTCATCCAAGAAACAAAATTCGTAGTTTTATCCACCGAAGCTTTAATATGTTTCCGCGGGTAGTTGTTGTGCTCAATTGCTATGGATGAGGCAAACTTTGATGGATTATGGAATTAAATTTTCTAAAATGCCTCTCTTGTGTGATAATGATAGTGCGGTAAAAATAGCCAATAATCCTGTCCAACACTCAATAACCAAGCATATAGATATTCGCCACCATTTCTTGAGAGATCATGTGAGCAAGGGAGATATTGAACTTAGCCATATCCGGACTGAAGACCAATTAGCAGATATTTTCACCAAACCATTAGATGAAGGTCGCTTTTGCAAATTGAGGAATGAATTAAATGTCCTAGACTATTCAAATGTGGTTTGAACTCATGCCTCATGCACTTTGCTTCATTTGGTGTTATTTGAAACCTTTTAAGAAGGTATTTTCAAAACATGTTATTAAACATCTCTATGATCATAACAATTATGTTCTTAGATAGACATTAGTCTATTCAAGACATAATGATTCTAAATGTTATTAATTTGAGTGCAAAACTAAGGATCATTTGCATAATTCTCAAAATCCAAAGTCTGTTCTTGAAGCTCCAGGACAATCGAAACTACCGGCGGTTTGACCGCGGTACTACCGATGTTCAAACTGCGGAACTACCGCTTCAGTTGTAAAAGGGGCATTAACTGCCTTGCAGTTTCTATCCTTCACCCTTTTTACCCTCGAGCGGTTCTACCGTAGTCTTCTACCGGTTCAGTCCTTTTTCCCCTCTCGGCCTCTCTCTCTCTCTCTCTCTCTCTCTCTCTCTCTCTCTCTCAACCGAAGAACTATCTAATCCCCTTAACAAATCCACAAATTTCTTCGGACTTTCTTCATGTCTTGTCAATTCCTTGCATCTTTAGGGTTTATCTCCTTCAAATCTCAAGGTAATTCCTCGGTTTATCCTCTTATTACCTTGCTCTCAAACCCTAGACCCCAAATTAGGGTTAATCTAGAATGTAGATGATTTAATGCGGTTCTTTTTGGGAAAATTGATAAAATTAATGTCTCATGATGCTTGTGCATCTAACCCATGGATTCACTCTATGAGAAACATCAAAAATTGCAATCATATTCATGCCCTAGAACTCAGTCTGTGAAAGCAGTACTACCGCTGGTTGAGCGCGGAACTACTATGATGCGGTCGTACCTGCTAGACAATGGCGGTACTTTCGAATCCCGGTACTACCACCCAAAGAACTGCGGTACTACCGATTTTCCTAACAAAACAGCAAGATCACTCCATTCAAAATTAAACTTAGTTTGTTTGATCGATTGCACCCTTTGTAACCTATCCTCTCTTTTGAAGATGCCAAGGACAAAAATCATCACTCGCAAGTCAGTTGGCCCTCCAAGAGGTCAATCCTCTTCCTCTCAACCTCCTGCAGCCCTTGTTTAAGGAAATCCAAAGGTTCGCCAAAAGGATATTCATGATAAAGGCAAAGGGCCTGCAGCCAGTGATTCTGAAAGTGAAGAAAGGTCATCTCACACTGAGTCAGAATTTGAGTTTGAGTCTGAGGCAGAAATAGAATTGCAAGAAAGATCTGATGAAGAAATGGAAGAACCAGAAGAGCAGCAAATTAACTTGAGAACTATCTCTGTTGATGATTACACCATAATGCGTCACAGTAATCAGTTTTTATATCCTGCAAACTCCATAAATCCAAGGTTCCATACTAAGTTTTAGGAACAGGTCTATGAGCAGCTATATGGTCCCCACGGGTTGTTTGCAGACCATAAGTGGATAAAGTGGATGCACATTAACTCTTTGAGCAAGTATGATAGGACTTATCGGCTTTTTCAGCAAGCCGGTATTCATGATCTCATAGCTCTCGGGAACTACGATGAGGAGATTATCAGTCAATTCTATGCCACCCTGTATGTTTCTCCAGATTTCACTGAGCTGTCATGGATGATAGTGACTAGATATGTGAACAGCAACAAGCAAGAATTTGAGCGAGTTCTGAGGACAGAATCGAGTAAGTATGAGAAGATTTATGACAGGCATCCTCTGCTAGCCCCTGCTTGGGCAGACTTTTATGATCCTAATGTCAGGTACACTCCAGGGAAGATAAATGGTCTCAAATCTATTCCTAGTTTGATTAATAGAATTATTAATCGCACTATTCTTCCCAAGAGTGGAAATTTTGATGCTGTGAGAGGACATGCATGGAATATTATTGATAATATTATGAATGGAAGAAAATTTGATGTGGTGGATGTCATCATCAGGGGAATTTCTTCTTCCAAGAATGATAGAGTCAAGCGGATTTATTATGCTCCTTACATTATGGCTCTAATTCTCAGCAAGATTGAGTATCATGGAGGTTTGGGTTCTCCCCATAAGTCATATAAGCCAAGAGATGGTCCTCCACTCCCTGCTGATATTCGTGCTTGATGTCAGCAAAGTGGGCAAATGGATGATGCTCTAGGGGAAGCTGCTGCACAAGAGGATGATCCCGCAGAAGGACAAGTATCTCTTACTCAGCTTTACTCAGCTATCATGGAGGTGAAGAATTCTCAGCAGGAGATTCTCACTAATCAGCAAGAGATTATGAGTGCTTAGCAAGAGATGAGGAATGCTCAGCTTGAATTCCAAAATGAGACCCAAAATAGATTGGTTGCCTTATCTGAGAGTGTGTCTTGTTTTGAGCACATCTTGACTACTCCTCAGCGTTTTGGTCATCGTCCTCCAAGGGCCTCTACCTATCTAGTTCCACTTCCTCCTCAGGACCCAGCTGTTTGATATTTTTGGTACTTTGATGCCAAAGGGGGAGAAGCTAGAAGGAGAAAATCAAATGGAAGCCAGAAGAACAAGGGCAAAGATCAAGGGGGAGAAATGCTACTATTATATTATATACTCTATGGAACTTGTGGTTTAATTACATATGTGTTTGTGCTTGTAATAGGTTAAACTTGTTATGTTTAATTACTTGTGTGCTTGCAATTGTTTAAAACTTTGTTATGGCTTTAATGTTATCTTGTTGAACTTGGTGATATTATGCTTATGGCATTCTCTTAAATTGTAATATATTTATCTTGATCATTTTACCGTATTGCAAATTCCCTCAAGTTTCAACATGAAAAAGAAACTCCGCCAAAATTTTCAAAAACTCTACATGTGCTGCAAAAATATCCACTATTTTATATGCACATGTTTAGGGGGAGTTTTCTTTGTAATGTCTTTAACAAGAAAATAATTCTCAAAAATCCTCTTGAACTTATTGCAAGAATTATTTATGTTAAGTCATCAAAAGAATATACAGCTCGTTTCACAACAAGTAGTATATTCAAAACAATTTTCTCACATATTATTTGGGTTGTCATCAATTACCAAAAAGGGAGAGATTGAAAGCATCTAGGTCCCTAAAAATTGTTTTGGTAATTAATGACAATATGTGAATATGGGATTAACATGTTTATTGAGTATTTACAAGGTTAAGTCCCAATGGTGAATTTGATAAGTTGGAGATGCATGCTAAAGGACAACATGAAGATCAATATGGTTCAAAGACAAGGTACAAGTAGTCTAGGATCCTTTTATGTTTACCGGTCTTAGGAGAAAAATGATGGAAGACCGGATTTTTAGGTTAAATATCGTACTATTAAGAGGGATCATGACTAGTAGCTTGATAGCATGTTCTTATGCCATTTGGATCAATATAGAATCATGCATGCACTTAGAATTTAATTTGAAAGCCAACTTTGCATTGTCAGGATTATCGGTAATACCGAAGTTAAGTCAAGAAGATTACCGCCGCAGATATTCGGATAGTGGTGCGTACTATCAGAATCCGATTATACCGAAAAATAGTTAGCGGTACGTAAATTTTAGAGTGACACCATTTTGTGTTGGTTGCAAACCTTGAAAGCGGTAGTTCCGGAGGTTTATTGGCGGTACTATCTAGCATAGGTATGACCAAGATCTGCTCAAATAGAACTATCAAGATTCGGTGTTACCGAAAATGAAGCGGTATGTTTTTTCCAGTAGGTACCCTTTTGGGGACCCTCGTAAAACGGTAGTAGCGCTCTCATTTTTCGGTATGGCCGGCCAGTGGAACAACTGCATGATCCTTGGCGGTAGTACCGCACTGCGGTTCAAACAGCTATGTCAAAAGGAGTTAATGCCTCTGTGATAGCCGTTACTGTGTGGTAGGTGAAGTGCGGTAGTACTAGCCGTTGGTTGGTGGTAGTACCGCATTTGCTGAAAAGTTGGGGATTTTCTCCCCAACGGTCATATTGTTGGTGGGGGTATAAATACCCCTCCACCTGCTTAAGGACAGGGTGCTAGACCATATTTACTATCCTTTGAGCCTTGAGCATCCTCTCAACTCCTACAATACACTTGTGCATTCATTGTGAGGTAGTTCAGCCAAATTCAAGTGCATTCATTCTAGATTGATCCACTGCACTTGAGTGCCGTCAAGCGAATATCATCGATTCATTACTCTTGGTGTTTGCCAAACACCTAGACGGTTTGGCGGTGTTAGCACGGTGATCTCTTTAAAAAGATTGTGAAGAGGCACGGCACCAAGATTGTGAGTGGTTTGGTGTTTGCCATCTCCGGAGCGGAGGAAGAACAACCACTAGTGATCGAGGGAAGGCTTAATTTATGGAGCCAGCTTGATTAGTTCAAGCTTCCTCAATGTGGACTTGTGAAAATTGACAAGTCTTCGGTACCACGGGAAAAACTCCATTGTCTCAATTGTGGTTATTTCTTGTCTTTATTATTTTCGCATTTACAATTCTAGTTTAAGACTTAGTTCATAATTAACTTAATTTGTTAATTAGTCAAAAAGTTTTAAAACCTCCTATTCACCCCCCTCTAGTCGGTTATCCTTGATCCTACAAGAATACCAAGAAAGGGTTCTTGCCTATGTCACATGACATAAGTCTTAGCAAGAATCAGTGTCCTTCAACAACTGATGAGCAAGACCGTATGAATGGTATTCCATATGCTTCAGCTATTGGATCTATCATGTATACCATGATATGTACTCGACCAGATGTATCATATGCTCTAAGTGTTACAAGCAGATACCAGGCTGATCCCAGTGAAGGTCACTAGATAGCTGTGAAAAATATTCTTAAGTACTTGAGAAGGACTAAGGAGGTGTTCCTAGTTTATGGCGGTGATGAAGAGCTCATTATAAATGGTTACACCGATGCAAGCTTCCAAACCGACAAAGAAGATTATTGTTCGTAATCTGGTTTTGTATTCATTTTGAATGGAGGAGCAGTGAGCTGAAAAAGTTCCAAGCAAGAGACGGTTGCTGATTCTACGATGGAGGCCGAGTACACTGCGGCTTCTGAAGCTGCGAAAGAAGGTGTTTGGATAAGAATTTTTATTGCTGAGTTGGGTATGGTTTTGAGCACAGGCTAAGGAGCCTAGATCCCATTAGAAGTCCAAGCATATACTTAGGCGTTATCATCTTATTTGTGAATTGTGGATAGAGGAGATGTTAAAATATGCAAAGTTCACACAGTTTTAAATGTTGTTGATCCGTTGACAAAGCGTCTCACATAGCCAAAGCATGAGGCGCACACAAGAGCTATCAGCATTAGATACTTAAATGATTGACTCTAGTGCAAGTGGGAGACTGTTGGAAATATGCCCTAGAGGCAATCATAGAGATGATTATATTTCGTTATGTCCATAATATTGGATAATATGTTATCTTGTTCCTAGAACAATATCGTTAATATTTATTATCAAGTATGTGACTTGATTGTGAAACTTTGTATTTCTGCGATGATTATTCTTAAACATTCCCTAGTCGGAAACATATGAGAACACATATGAATAGACTAGCATATGTATTGGTTGATGACTATGTTTCACAGATCATAGATGTGGAGATATCAAACCAATAATATGGACACATGTTAGAGAACATAGTGTTGGATAAGACCCATCTTGAGACACTATTGAGATTGTTATGATTTCATGTGTCATCAGTTGGTCTCAAGCAATGATGATGTATAATCCTTAGACCTGAGATCAGCATGGTTTCCTACATGTGTAATAGCACTCTTAGGGGTTGCCAAACGCTACTCGTAACTGGGTAGTTATAAAAGTAACTTTCGGGAATGCTATGAAACATGTGGAGGGATGTGACTGGTCGGATATGGGATTTGCCCCTCCTAACATAACAGGAGAGATATCTCTGGGCCCCTCATTGTGGTCGGATAAAGAAAGTGCATGGCCATTCCACTAGTGGTTGAAGTGTCAACCACATGAAGTTATTCGATATTTGATCGAGAAAGTATTAAACAGTCTTCCTTACTAAGCTTGATAAATTGCATCATCAATCATTCTTTCTACCCAAAGAGTGGGATTTTGATGCTATCCGAGGACATGCCTGGAATATCATAGATAACATCATGCATGGACAAAAATTTAATGTGGTTGATCTTATCATCAGTGAGACACCTTCCTCCGAGAATGACAGAATCAAAAGGATATACTTTGCTCCTTACATCATGGCTCTTATCATGAGGATGACTCAATATCGAGGAGCTCGACCAGGAGTGCACATGCCTTACAATCCAAGGGGCGGGGCTATAGTTCCTGCAACAGTCCCTCCTCATGCTCAAAAAGAAGAAGAACAAGCTCAGGCTCAAGCAGATGTTGAAACACGGGTAGGATACGCTAGCACAAATTCAAAAATCTATCATGTAAACAAGGAACCTCCGCTCGTAATAGATGACGGGATTACCACTAGACGCGCAGACTCGTAGCAAAAGTAGAGTTGATGTAGTGTGTTGGTGCGGTGGTAGACGTGACTCAAATTCCCCGACTACGGTTAACTCTTTAACCACGAGTAGCATGGCCATGCATTTCTGGAATCCAATCAATCGAGAGGCCTAGAGATATCTCTCCCGTTGCATAGAGGGGCAAATCCTATCTTGATCGACCATGTCTCGTTGCATGCATCATGACAAAACCCGAAAGCTACCTTTATAACTACGTAGTTACGAAGTAGAATTTGGCAACCCCTAAGTGGGCCATTACGCATCTCAAGTATGTGCGATGACCTCAAGTCTAAGAACATAGCATACACATTGTAAATGAGACCAACTGATGTCATGTAAGAAAACAACATTCTCACAGTGTCTCATGGTGGGTCGTTCCAACCCCATGTTCGCTAACATGTGTCCATATTATTGGTTTGATATCTCTATATCTATGACCCGTAAAACATAGTCATCAACCAATACATATGCTAGTCTATTCATATGTGTCCTCATACATTTTTGACTAGGGAACGTTAAAAAATAATTATCACAGAAATATAGAGTTTCACAATCAAGTCACATACCTGATAATAAATAGTAAGGATATTATTCTAGGAACAAGATAACATATTATCTAATAAATTATGAACATAACGAAATATAATCATCTCTATGATTGCCTCTAGGGAATATCTCCAACAGCAAATGTCCCTACAGCAGATCCTATCTCTCTATCCCAGATTTATTCTGTTATAGTGGAGATTCACGATGCACAAACGGAGTTTCGCAATGAAACAAACAATCAGTTGGCTATTTTGGCTACTCATGTGGGTGCACTTGAGCAAGCTTCTTCATCAGCACCTCCTTCGCCAATTCGTTACAGTCACCGTCATCACCGTGATGCCCCTCCTCAACAGTGATTCCTTTTGAGTAATCCTTTTTGGTATTTGATGCCAAAGGGGGAGAGAAATTAGGGGGGAGCTTTCAAGATCAAAGGAAGCCTAGAAGAATCCAAGACTACTACTATTACATATTATCTTATTATAGTATCTTATTTGGAACTTGGTTATGTAATGACTTTATGATTGAAGTATTTGAACTTGTTGGAAGCATGCTTATAATAGCTTAGTTAAACTTATGATGTTTCGTAGCTCTTATGATATGCTATGCTACATAATGGTTATTATTTATGTTTGATCAAAGTTTATGTGTTCAAGCATGTTTATCATGATTATTATCCTTATGCTTAAATGACAAATCTTTTCATTGTTCCTCATATTCAATAAATAAAGAAAACTCCGTCAAAATTTCCAAAAATCTACACATGTGCATGAAAATCACTTCATGAATCGTTGTGCACATATTTAGGGGGAGTTTTGTTTATTTATCGATTGACTTTGAAAGAAACTAATTCTCCAATTCTTTTGAACTCATCTCAAGAATGATTTGCAAATCAAAAGTCAAAAACAAGAATATACAACTTGGTGTATATTCAAAACCTTTAAATTCATTCATATTGTTTAGGTTGTCATCAATTACCAAAAAGGGGGAGATTGAAAGCATCTAGGCCTCTCAAAAAGATTTTGATAATTATTGTCAATAATGTGTTATGAGACTAATATGTGTATTAAAATGTTTTAAAGGTTTACTCCCGGAGTTTGAATGATGACATAAAAATGGCAATGCAAAGATGGTAAAAAATTAACATGGATCGAAGCAAAGGTATTGTATAGCCTAAGGATTCTTTTATAGTTTTTACTGGTCTCGGTGATTAGAGAAAAGACCGGATTTGTAGGTTAGATGTCGTATTATAAAGAGGGATGATGGCTAGTAGCTTGAAAGTTTATTTTGTGCCATTTTGTCATCCAAGAGTTATGGATTGCATTTAGAATAGCTTCTGAAAATTGTTCAGTAAAAATCGGTATGACCGTAATTAATGAGTAGTACTACCATAGGTCGGTTGTACCGGATTCTAGTTGACGGTATGTTTATTCCAGAGAGCATGTTTTTGGAGTTTCCATCTCCTCTGACAATCGGTTTGACCGCATTTCTTGCGCGGTACTACCAGAATACGGTAGTACTAGATTTTACATGGCGGTATGTTTCCCAAAGAGGTTATTTTTCTTGTTTCTTTAACCTCTGGAAATCAGTAGTACCGATTGAGCTGAGCGATACTACCGCCGTGCGGTAATACCGGACCTTGTGAGTGCGGTAGTACCGCATCACACTATAACGCCTAGTTCAGAAGCATTTAATGAACAATAGTCGACTGTTGAACAGTGGTTCCGGTAGTACTTGGTTTGTACAGCGATACTACCGCAAATCCTGAATTTTTCAGGGATTTGGCTCAAACGGCTAGTTTTATGGTTTGGTGCTATAAATAGCCCCTCACCTGCACCAAGCTCAGAACCTTAGACCTCATTGAATACATTTGAGCCTTTAGTGCACTCTCTACTACCTATTTGCTCATATTTCTCATTTTGAGGTAGTTGAGAGCATTCAAGTACATTACATCATTAGTTGATCATTTTGGCACTTGTTCTCTTCAAGCAAAAGCTGTGATTAATTACTCTTGGTGCTTGTCGGCACCTAGACAGCTTGGAGAAGTGTTTGCGTTCTGATCTTTTCAAAAAAGATTGTGAAGTGACATGGCAAGGAATTATGAAGTGGTTGTATGCTCACCATCTCCGGAGAGGAGGAAGAGAAACGATATTGATCGAGGGAAGTGCTCATGTGGAGCCAACTTGATTCATTCAAGTTTCCTCAACGTGGACTAGTGAAGACCAGCAAATCTTCGATACCACAGGAAAAGCATCGCTCGTCCTCATTTTGGTTTATCTCCCTAGTTGTCGATGTTTTAAAACCGAACTTACGTAAAGATTGTTTGATTCGGGAGTTCCCCTAGGCTCAAAATCATGCAGAGAGAGAGAGAGACACGGGGATTTTTATACAAGTTCGGGCCTTCTCCTGTGAGAATAACAATCCTACACCTGTGTGTATGTATTGAGTATGCTGGATTACAAGATGGAGCTAAAGACTAGAGTATTGTGCTTCTCACTCTCTCCACTCTTCTTTCCTCCCTTTTCTATTGTCCTGATGATCCTGCCTTTTATACAGTCCTCGAAGTGTACCGTTGTATCTCCAGTCTAAAGGCTGCCTTGATGTTCCGTATCGTGGAGCCGTTACTAGAGATTATTGTGGGAGTAGTAATGTTCCCACATTGCCAAGCATTTATCACCATAACAGGGAGTTTAAATAATGGCATTATTCCAGAGGATAACAGCGTAGTTTACTGCTCCATATCATTGAACATGATGCGGAAGATTCTTTGGTCGACTAGGCCCACATGTCTGTAAGCTTTATCGACTAGAGACTAGTCGTAGAAGAGCTTGCGACCAGGTAGTGGTCGTAGAAGATCTTACAATCACAGGATAGTCGTAGAAAGACTTACGACTATGGGGTGGTCGTAGGAGGACTTACGACCATGGGGTGGTCGTAGAAGAACTTACGACCTCCAGCTTCTCCCTTATGAATAAGGGGTATACTCAAGAACCATATGACATCATTATTATCCATAATGTGAATTACAGATAAATAATTAAATAAGGATTATTGTATCCTCGTCATCAAGCCCACTAGCTTCAAGTGAAAATAACTTACTTGAAAAAGGAGTTTGTAGATGATCTTACGACCAGTAGTGGTCGTAGAACAGCGGCGGTTGAAGGAAAAACTCTTCGATAGGT
This sequence comes from Phyllostachys edulis, assembly GCA_036346405.1. Lineage (NCBI taxonomy): Eukaryota > Viridiplantae > Streptophyta > Magnoliopsida > Poales > Poaceae > Phyllostachys > Phyllostachys edulis. The sequence continues at coordinate 58,391,019 of CM070553.1, forward strand.
GTTTCATTTAACCAGAAATTAACTTGGTCAACAAGGTTGTAGAATAATCTTACGACTTACCTGGTGATCGTAGAAGATCTTACGATCACCGAGTGGTCGCAGCACTGAGGTCGGAAGTAAAATTTTTCCGATCGTTGTTGCACTTGACTAGAAAAATGCTTGGTCAAGAAGGTAATTTCGCTTGAGGTGTAAAGACTGACCTAGTTTTCTCGAGCAGACAAATTTAAGAATCTTAATCGACTTTCACAGACCTGTCTGTTGGTGCACTTCCTGAAGCGGTGGCAACCGTTGGGTCGCCACGTCTTTAACTCGAGTGTGCAGTTATAAATATTCACTGTGGGTGAGACTAAGGTCTTTTACCTTCCCCCAAATCGCTCATACTGTTCAAACTTTTGAGTTCTCCGCCATCGACCAAATAGAACTTCCTCCCGAAATCTTCCTAAATTCAAGTCTCCGATTCTTGAGAGAGATGACCGGAGCCGCTTCCCAGTAGGCCAAATCAGAGATGGACACGACCAAGATCAAGGCTTTGATCGCCGTCGAGAAGATCCTGAAGAGGAATTTCGTGAAGTGGATCGAGGCTGCAGGGCAGCATTGGCCGTCGGGGGAGATTGGGCAAATCCATATCTTCTAGGCATTCTGTGAGTGTGGCCTTCGATTGCCCGCTCATTCTTTCCTCACGTTCGTACTCGAACACTTCGGTGTGGAGTTGGTGAACCTTGTTCCCAACTCCATTACGATGTTGGGAGTGTTCATGTACTTGTGCGAGGCCTATCTGGGGATTTCGGCTGACTTCGAGTTGTTCCAGTACTACTATGGAATTACCAGACTGTCTGGAGTCGCGGGTAGCTGTAGTCTGAAGTTTCACGACAGGAAGTCGAAGGAGTATATTCAGATGTTTACTCGGTCATTGTGGCCGGGGTGGAAGAAGAGGTGGTTCTATTGGGAGATAACCAATGAGGACAGCATCTCCTTCGCCGGGAAGCCGGCCGAGAAGATCTCTTCCTAGGATTCGACTCCCAAGGATCTCAGTCAGATCGCCCCCTTTATTCAAGCCATTGCAGACTTGAAGGAAGAGGGGCTTACTGGATGGCACGTGGTGAAGGATTTCATCACGCGCCGCATAAGTCCTCTGAAGAAGAGGGCTCATCCGATGTGGAGGTACTCTGGGCCAAAAGACCCGACCAGGGACTACGAGGAGGGTAAGTAAACTTCAAGCTTAGCTTTTTCTGTTAATTTCGAAATTGGCTTATTGAAAGTCTTCTTTTCCTTGCAAACCTCTCACAAGAGGAGATTGACGCTCGGGTCAAGCTCATCTATGAGAAAGCGCCAGCCCATGTGGTAGCACCTCCAATCCTAGCTGACCTATCTCCAGATGATAAGGTGGAGCGCCTAAAGGTAATCGAGAATTGATTTCATCTTTAGGACTTGGTAGTCATAGAAGAACTTATGACTAGGTACTGGTCGTAGGAAGGCTTATGATCAGTTTCTGGTCGTAGAAAAGCTTACGATCAGGGGATTTTTGTAGAAAAGCTTACGACACAGTAATGGTTGTAGAAAAACTTATGACCGCTTTATAATATCTCTCTTTCTGATTTCTGTAGAAAGTAGGTATAGAGAACCGTCAGGACAACGAAGAAGTCGAACTGATGGTCGTCAGTTCGGCCGTAGAGCAACTTGCTTCTCCCCCAGCCAAGGGACGTCGGCTAGTGCAAGTCGCCGACAAAGAGGGCGTGAGCTCGAGTTCTTTTGACCTGGTTAAGCCTTTCACAAAATTTGCTGCGGATCTAGTTGCTGCAGCAGAGATTGCGGCGGGCAAAGCGCTCGAACCCCTCAAGCACAAAGCCCCCAAGACCAAGGTACCCTTCTATTACGACAATAAGACTTTCGCAGTTTCGGCCTCCCGTGGCTTTATCAAGCTACTAGAAAAGGAGAACTGGAAGAGTTTCATTTCTTTTGTAAAGGAGACTACTGCGCCGGCAGTACCTGTGGTCGAGGGCAGTGCTGCCCTTGAGGTGGTCGAGACTGGTCTCGACCATCCAGAGAGCAAAGAGGCTCAAGGAGTGATGATGCTCGTTCAAGACCTACGACCAGATATGGTCGTGGCCGTTTCCCAACTTGAGTCTCGACCAGACGTGGTTGAGAAAAAGTCGAACAAATCTTCCCTAGAGAGGGCTTCTTCTAAGTTCAAGATTAAGTCCGGCACTCGAAGGTATGTAAAGAGACAAAAGTGTAAGAATAGTATTTACCTTTTGCTTTTTACCACCTAATTGTGTTTTCCTTTATGATCTTAGCCCGGCTCCTCTCACCATCAAGGAACCCACTGTTGTTTCTCCAACAGACGAAGAAATGACAGTGGCGATGATCGAAGGGTCATCCATCGTCCGAGCGGTGGAAGGCGCCGTTGGTGCCGAAGCGGCTACGACCACTAGAGCAGTCGTAGAGCCAGAGACAAAGATGGTAGCGGCAGAGGCGTCCGGCCACGGGGGTGAAATATTCAATCACCACGCGGGGAAGGAAATCACTGCAGACGTTCCTCCTGGCTCCCAAGGTCAAACTACTGATGCTGCTACCTCCAGAGGAGAAGAAGAGTTTGAGTTCTTCGACCATTCCTTCGGGTTCTTCACTCCTGCCACCATCGTGGGCTCTCGTGATCGCACTCCTCACCCTAAGGACATTCCCAACAGAGGGGATGTTTTCGACGACAAGCGTCTCGAAAGGGTATGGTGGGACCGAGTTGAAGAGATTGATGAACTGAGGGACCCCACGAGGGTAGTGTCCTAGTTTGCTCGGACGACCATGAATGTAAGTACCTGAAATTCGATATCCACATACATGTCTTTTCTTGCTTCTTACTGTTTTTCTTTATGCAAAAAGTGTTGGAACAAATTGTTATTATTGCGGAATACAATAGGAAACTTGTCCAACTACGACAGGAAAAAGAGGTACTCTACGAGCAGGTAGAGGTGTGGTAAGTAACTGCTTTTCGAAGTCTTTTATGTTTCGACCACTTACACAGTACTTGCTAGGGTTGTCGTAGAAGATCTTATGACTAGGTACTGGTCGTAGGAGAACTTACAACCAGAGCATTGTCGTAGAAAGACTTACGACTAGTTCTTGGTCATAGAAGAACTTACGACCGCTTGCTTTATGCTGACGTCTACTCTTTCCCTTTGTAGGTTCAAGAGCGACGAGAAGACCCTATCTAATTCTCTCGACTATGATAAAGCCGAGACGAAAAAGCTAAGTGATAAGAATGAAGACCTCCTAAAGAAGTTTCAGGAGGCAAACTCTACAATCCAAAGGTTGCAGGAACGAATAAACGGTAAGTGTTGAACTTACGACGGCTTACGACCTTCTTTTCTTTCTCTGACTCTCATTCTTTTTCAGAAAAAGACCAAGAGGTCCAAACGTGGGAGCAACGCTACATAAAGGAAGCTGCCTCTCACGCTGAGGAAGTCAAGAAGTTAGATTTTCGACTAGTTGGTAAGCAAATCTTTACCTGCGATTGATTATGTTTTCCTCTCGAAGTCATTTTATCTAATTGGTTTTATTCTTTTCAGAACAAGTAGTACAAATAAAACGACTCCATGAGGCTTCGACTCGCAATCAGGATGAAATGAAGTTGTGAAGGGAAACCTCCAAGACAACGTTTCACTTCTGAACAATGTGCTCGGTGGCTTCATGCTGAGGGGATCACTCCTCGTGAAGACACGATATCTGCTCACTCGAGTGCCATTGGCGAACAAGTCAGAACTTTGCAGGAATTGGTGACTACTCTGAAGGCGAACCAATTCGAGTCGATAAAGGATGCGGTCAAAGAGGGAATAAGATTTGTTTTAGCCAAACTTAGAGCCCACGACCCCAGCCTTAACCTGCAACCTGTCATAGACAACTTCGTCTACCCTGAAGCAAAAGCGGAGCAATTAATGACGAAAATGCAATCGATCGCCGAGGTAGTCACGGAGGATATGCAAATAAGATCTCCTTCGCTAAAGTAGTCTGTACCAGAGTCCTGAGTCCTGTAAAGACAAGTTTTTGTTGCTATTGATATATATAATCCTTCCTTCTTCCTAAAAATCATCTTGTCGAGTAGTTAGTAACTCAAAAGATAATGAATAGAAAAAAGAGCAAGACTAAGAATTGAAGTCAAGTTAATAACTTTATCCTAGCCCCTGACTATTTGCTTGGTTTATTTAGATAAACCAAGTAAATAGTGTGAAATGGGTTTTCTTAAAAAGACAGGTTTAGCTAACTTGTAGTTTTTCGATCACGATTATCATGCACTGGTCGAAAGAGTAGGAACGAATTGACACTAGGAAGTTCCTTCTAGTGGGTAGGACCGCGTGCAAAGAGGAAAGGCTTCGACTAGGTGATGTTGCCATCTCTGACTAGATTAATCAAATCAAGAACGATCAACTTGAATTAGATAAACGTTTGGAGTTCCTTTTAAACATTTGTTCAACTTATTCCAGTGCACTCAGTAGGTTTGCTCTGGTAGCAAGAGTTAGAAACAGGATGACGCTAGGAAGTTCCTTCTAGTGGGTAAGACCACGTGCAGAGAGGAAAGGCTTCAACTAGGAGTTGCAATTTCCTCCGACCAGTTAAAACGAAGCGACTTTACCAAAAGTAGTCAAGCAAATATGAAAAGTGTACTCTGCTTAATTTATTTTCCAAAAGATGAATGAAGAAATAAACTAAGTACTAAGAGTCGGCTTGACATTATTTCAACCATATTTTAAACCCAAGCTCTTTGTATTGGCAGCAAAAAGGGAGGAACGAGTCGACGCTAGGAAGTTTCTTCTAGTGGGCGGGACCACATGCAGAGAGGAAATGCTTCGACTAGGTGATGTTACCATCCTTTCGATCAGTGTAAAGATAAACTGGGTGCTGGTCGTAGAATGTCTTACAACCAGTGTATTGTCGTGGAAAAGCTCACAACTAGAAACTGGTCGTAGGTGGACCTTCGACCAGGGTATGGTAGAAAAGATTTGTCAAAGCACTACTCTAAGTAAGACAATAAAGATAGAAAGAACCTGATGCTTTATTACCGTGTTGGTCAATTACACATAGAATTTGTGTAACTAGTCGATGTTCCAAGAATTAGAGAGAATCCAGCCGTCCTCCATTGCCATTCATATCAAACCTGGTCGCATAACTTCGACCACTGTGTAAGGACCTTCTCACTTGGGGGAAAGTTTGTTCCGATTAGACTGAGATTGAATTTTCCTCAATACCAAGTCACCCACAAAGAAGGTCATGCGAGGTTGACCTTATGATCATAGTATTTGCGCAGGCTTGCCGGTAGATCTTGAATGGATTAAGGCTTGATTTCTCTTCTCTTTGAGCAGGTTAATGTCATCCGCTCGAAGTTGTTCTTGGGCTAAATCATTGAAACTCTTGGCCCTTGTAGACCTGATCTTTAGTTCTGGTGGAAGCATGGCTTCAGCACCAAAAACTACGAAAAAGGGTGTTTACTTTGTTGCTCGACTAGCGATCGGCGAATCGCCCATAATATCGAGGGTAATTTTGTACCCAAGCCCCGAGCGCTTAAATGTCAAGTTGAAGACTCGAGTTTTAATTTGTCGCATTATTTGGCCATTCGCTGCTCGACCGCCCCATTGCTTTGGGGATGGGCAACTAAGCGAAACGCCTTGGTACTCCAACTCGTCGCAAAATTCCTCAAATTTTGCGCCAAAATTATTCACCATTATCTGTGATTATTCGACTTGGGACTCCAAACTGAGTAATCACGCATCTCATCATGAACCGTTTTGCGGCTTCTATTGTTATCCCAGTCACAAGTTCGGCTTCGATCCATTTTGTGAATGTATCAATATCTACAAAAAGGAACTCGAAACCTCCTAGAGCCTTTGGGAATGGTCCTAGGATATCGAGACCCCAGGTCGCAAAAGGCCAAGATAGATGAATTGTTTACAATACCTGAGCTGGTTGGTGTATTTGCCTGCTATGAAACTAGCATTGTACACATTTCTTGTAACATCCCAATTTTCAGGAGTTTTTGAAAAAAAATTAAAAATAAAAATAACCATTCGGTTTTGTTGAATTACTCAAGCTTAACTTGAGATTTTCAGAATTCGAGTGTTCAAAATGACTAAATCAAACTTCAACTAATCAAAAGTTTGGTTTATTTGGAGTTGATTGGGTTTTGGTGTTGTCTCTCCCCTTTCTCAGCTCGTCCCGTTTTTATCTCAGCCTTGCTCCTCTTTGGTTTGGACCTCTCCTTGTGTCCAGACCTCCTTTTCGTTTGAACCTTCTCTTTGGTTCAGACTTTCCTTTCCTCTGGATCTCCCCTTGTGTCTTTCGTTTGGACATCTTCTTAGGTCCAGATCTTTTTTCTCTTTTTGGGACACTCCCTGTGGTTTAGACCCCCCCCCCCTTGTGGTTTAGACCTCCTTTTGGTTTAGACCTCCATCTCTGTTTAGACCCCCTTTTGGTCTAGATCTCCTTTTCTGTTTTGACCTTCCTTTGGTTTAGACCACTTCTTGGTTTAGACCACCTTTCTGTTTGAACCTCATCAAACCTTTTTCCCGTTTGGACCACTCCTTTGGTCCAGACCTCTATTCCTTGATCCGTGCTGTGTCCTCCTAGGCTCAGCAAACCTCCCTTAATCTCTCTAGACTTCCTTTAGTTTCATCTTGACCGTCAAAACCTCCTTTTGTTTCATCTTGGCCGTCAAGACCTACCTTGCATTCATCTTGGCCGTCAAGACCTCCCTTGCGTTCATCTTGGCCCTCCAGACCTCCCATGCGTTCATCTTGGCCGTCAAGACATCTCTTGCGTTCAACTTGGCCATCAGGACCTCCCTTGCGTTCATCTTGGCCGTCAGGACCTCCCTTGCATTCATCTTGGTTGTCAGGACCTCCCATTGTTAGATCTTGACCATCAGGACCTACCCTTGTTAGATCTTAACCGTCAGGACCTCCCCTTGTTAGATCTTGACCACCAGGACCTCCCTTTGTTTGGATCTAAGGGTCCGGACCTCCCTTTGTTCGGATCTGAGAGTCCAGACCTCCCTTCGTTTGGATCTAAGGGTCCAGACCTCCCCTTCATTTGGACCTCCCCGCCTGTTAGTCCTTTCCTCTCCCCTCACGAAAGCGCGCTCAGTCTGAGCCGTCCGATCGTGCCTAGACAGTCCGATCGGGATGAAGCGTTTGGATGGTCCGAACGTTCATATCCCTTTTGGACCGCCTGATCAAAATCGGACGACCCCGCTTCGCCGCGCTTTGCTTTGTTCCTTAGGACCTCCTCGTCCTCAGGATCTTGTGGTCTTTTTGCAAAGACCACCCTTGTGGTCTTTTTGCAAAGACCACCTCCTGGGCTGCGACCTCCTATCTTTTGTCGTTTTGCCGCAACCACCTCCTCGGTCCTTTTGCAAAGACCACCCTTTTGGGTCATGCCCTCCCTTGAGGTCCAAACCTCTCTTTTGGGTCGCGACCTCCCTTTTGGTCTTTTTGCAAAGACCACTCTCTTGGTCTTTTTGCAAAGACCACCTTCGTGGTCAAGACCAGCCCTTGTGGTTAGGACCTCTTCCCCTGGGTTATGACCACCCTTTTGGTTGCGACCTCTCCTTCGGTCTTTTTGAAAAGACCACCTCCCTTGGTCAAGGCTGCCCTCTGTGGTCATAACCACCCTTCCAGTGGGACCACCCCCTCAGGTCCCCTGCTCACCTTCCACTTCCTCTCATCGTGTCTCAAGACTATGTGGGAGTCCTCAAGATTAAATGTCAAGCAGCCACATTAAATGTCGCCGCCTCCACAAGACTGCGCCCCCTTTGTCACCACCTGATGCCCCCGTCGATCCCCGGCAGCTTCAGGCACGCTTGTGCCGCCTCGTCTGCCGCCCACCTACCCATGATCTCGTGCACCCCCAAGTCTCTCAGCGACTCTCCCCGTTTCCTCCAAGCTTTAAAACCGGAGCACTCCTCTTTCGTCTCCGTTAGTCTCATCCAACTCTCTTGCTCCCACCCGGTTCCTCCTTTGGACCTCCTCAGTTGGACCTCCTCCTTCGGACCCCCCCCCTTCGACCTCTCCCTTTCAATTGGACCTCCTCCGGAGAGCCCGTTTTAATTCTGTGCCTTCTTCTGGTTCTTGTTTGGTGGTTTTAGTTTTTATTTGAATTCGCTTTATTTATTTGGTTCTTTTCTCTCATGTAGGATCTGGCTGCCCCGATTCCCAAAGAGTTCTTGGATCCAGCGACCTCGACTGAAGCAGCTCCACCCTTCATTGGAAGCAAGTCATAGGCCTTTGATCATTTTAAACCTGTTTTATAAAAAGTATCTTGTTTTATATCAATATGCATGGCTATTTGTATAAAAATAGTTTTGGGAATAGCTACACACCCACTTGTCAGTAAGACTCCTTGAATAATTGAAAACAACATGTTGACATGTATCTTTGGACACCCGTAGGATGGGTTATCTTTGTTGGCCATTGTTGAAATAGCAACATGGGTGCGTATTATGCTTAGTCATGCTCTAGTAGACGTTGGTCTCTCGTTCGCATGAGTCAATAAATGTTAATTTACCCCAGCGCACATGATTTGTGACATGAGTCGGCACGGTCTATGTTGCTGCTTAATGCGAAGTGTGGCCTGTGTGTTGCCACGGCATCTGTTGCTGCTATAACCAAAATTTGTGTGGCAGGACTAGGGTGGTCCTCTGGCCAGGTTGAACCCAACAATGATAAACTTGACTAATGAACTATGGAACTGTGGCATGTGTTGCCACGGCATGTGTTGCCGCTAATAAAATTTGAGTGCCATGATCTGGGTGGTCATTTGGCCAGGTAGAACCAGGAAAAACGATTTATGTTCGGGTGAGTTGGCAGGAAGTGAGTAGTGGGTGCTATGTGCACAGTGTTGTGTGCGTAGTGAGTTGTGGATAGACTCGCCTGAGCAGCCAACTAAGGACTTAACCTTGTACGCCATCGATCTGGGTCATTCCCGTGCAACCACAAGTCCAGGATGGGGTGGACCTGGTCAACTAATTAGCAATATTTTGGTTTGGTTCTGTTTGGGCTGTCGAGTCAGCGCAAGAGGGGGCCTGTGTGACGAATCCTTAGCGAGCAGAACCAAGTCAAGGCAGAGCTTTGTAAAGGCCTTGGCACATGCTCTAGACTGCTTACCCAAGGTAGTAAGTAGGGGCATCAATGGATGTCCAACCAACTAGAGAATTCGTGTCTTGTGGGTAAAGCTGTACACCTCTGTAGAGTGTAAAATATATTCGAATAGCCGCGTCCTCGGTTATGGACATGCCCGGTTCTTTCACGCAAGGGGTAGACTATTTTCTCAAAAATTGTGGTCATGGTGGGTTCCGAGTGGTTTGTCTCACGACCTAGGTAGTCGTGGGTGGTCTGTGCTCACGACTAGGGTGGTCGTGAGAGGTCTGGGCACACGACCTGGGTGGTCGTGTGTTGTTTTCAAAAGAACTTGTCTACTTATGTACTAGTTTTTGTCAACTTATGCTTTGCAATCTACTTATTGTATTTCTGTTGAATGTTGCTTTCTGCAAAACTAACCATACAGCTATTCCTTGTCAAGCTTTGCATAAATATTATGTGCATACATTTTCCCTATGACTTGCTGAGTACATTCAAAGTACTCATGGCTTGTGCCCTCTGGTTAATCAGCAGCCGAAGACCTTCCTGGGAGCTCCGAGCTCTTTGGAGAATATCTCTTTGAGGACCTTGCGCACTAGGGGACGTCCTCCACTCGATAGCCTGTGGGCTTGTCGACTGCTTTCCACGCTTTAAAGTGTTCCGCTGCAGGTTTTTTTTGGCTGTTCGCCCTGCGTGGCACCTCTGTAAACAAGCTTAACCATAAGGTCTTTTGTTATATATATTAGTTTGTCTGCTTCATCTTTAGCTTATTGTGTATGGTTGTGATGACACCGATGTTGAGTCTGTGCGAGCTAGCAACTGATCTTGGGACTAGCTCAGTGCACAGAGGACAGGACATCCGGGTGGTCTTGAGGAACCTCCGGGTGGACCTTCGAGTCCTCCTGGGAGGTCCTAGAGGCCTTCCGGGTGGTCCTGGGAGACCTCCTAGGTGGTCTTGGGGGACCTCCCAGACCTCCGGGTGGTTCTGTTGAACCTCCTGGGTGGTCCTGGGAGATCCCTCCGGGTCCTCCCTTGATCAGGTCCTCACATTTCTTAACTAGCTCTTTGGCATCGTAGAGAGCTGTTGGCTAGTAAAATCCATATTGAAAGGCTTTTCCGACCAACGTTCTGTAGGAAGCATGAGTTCCACAGATGCCCCCGTGTGTGTCGTGAAGGAGGTTTAGTCCTTCTCTCTGTGGTATGCATCGCATGAGTACCCCTTGAGTGCCTCGTTTATAGAGAACTCCTTCGACCAAAGTATACAGTTTGGCCTTTCGGGATAAACGATCTGCTTCAAGATCATCATCGGGTACGGAACCCGTCTGAAGATAATGATAGATGGGATTCATCCAAGTATCCTCGTATTCTAGAGAGACTGTCTCAATAGGAGATGTCTCTGGTGTCTCCACCAAAGACGGCTTCTAGAGTTGCTCCAAGAAGACTCCTTTTGGTACTTGTGATCGGGAAGAAGCTATCCAAGCAAGCTGGTCTGTGAGAAAATTATCCTTTCGAGGGATGAATTGTATCTCGAAACCCAAAAAATGCTTTTCAAGCTTATGAACGTCCGATAGGTACCGAGACATAGTTGTATTAGATCCTTTCCAACTTGATTCACGACTAGTTGAGAGTCTCCGTGCGACGACCTCAAGTCTAAGGACATAGCATACGCATTGTAAATGGGACCAGCTGATGACATGTAAGAAAACAATATTCTTGCAGTGCCTCATGTGGGTCGTTCCAACCCTATGTTCACTAACATGTGTCCATATTATTGGTTTAATATCTCCATATCTATGACCCGTAAAACATGGTCATCAACCAATACATATGCTAGACTATTCATATGTTTCCGACTAAGGAACACTTAAGAATAATCATCATAGAAATATAGATTTTCACGATCAAGTCACATACTCGATAATAAATATTAACGATATTATTCTAGGAACAAGATAACATATTATCCAATAAATTATGAACATAACGAAATATAATCATCTCTATGATTGCCTCTAGGGCATACCTCTAATAGCAGATGTCCCTACAGCAGATCCTGTCTCTCTATCCGAGATTTATTCTGTTATAGTGGAGATTCACGATGCACAAACGGAGTTTCGATATGAAACAAACAATCAGTTAGCTATTTTGGCTACTCATGTGGGTGCACTTGAGCAAGCTTCTTCATCAGCACCTCCTTCACCAATTCGTTACGGTCGTTGTCATCGCCATGATGCTCCTCCTCAACAGTGATTGCTTTTGAGTAATCCTTTTTGGTATTTGATGCCAAAGGGGGAGAGAAATTAATGGGGAGCTTTCAAGATCAAAGGAAGCCTAGAAGAATCCAAGACTACTACTATTACATATTATCTTATTATAGTATCTTATTTGGAACTTGCTTATGTAATGACTTTATGTTTAAAGTATTTGAACTTGTTGGATGCATGCTTGTAATAGCTTAGTTAAACTTATGATGTTTCATAGCTCTTATGATATGCTATGCTACATACTGGTTATTATTTATGTTAAATCAAAGTTTATGTGTTCAAGCATGTTTATCATGATTATTATCCTTATGCTTAAATGACAAATCTTTTCATTGTTCCTCATATTCAATAAATAAAGGAAACTCCGTCAAAATTTCCAAAAATCTACACATGTGCGTGAAAATCACTTCATGAATCCTTGTGCACATATTTAGGGGGAGTTTTATTTGTTTATCGATTGACTTTGAAAGCAACTAATTCTCCGATTCTTTTGAACTCATCTCAAGAATGATTTGCAAATCAAAAGTCAAAAACAAAAATATACAACTTGGTGTATATTCAAAACCTTTAAATTCATTCATATTGTTTAGGTTGTCATCAATTACCAAAAGGGGGTAGATTGAAAGTATCCAGGCCCCTAAAAATGATTTTGGTAATCAATGTCAACAATATGTTATGGGACTAATATGTGTGTAAAGATGTTTTAAATGTTTAGTCTCGGAGCTTGAATGATGACATTAAATTGTCAATGCAATGGTGGTAAAAGATCGACATGGTTCAAAACAAATGTATTGTATAGCCTAAGGATCCTTTTATAGTTTTTACCGGTCTCGGTGTTTAGAGAAAAGACCGGATTTATAGGTTAGATGTTATACTATAAAAAGGGATCATGGCTAGTAGCTTGAAAGTTTATTTTGTGCCATTTTGATCAATGAAGAGTTGTGCATTGCATTTAGAATAGCTTCTGGAAAATGTTCAGTAAAAATCGGTATGACCGCAATTGATGAGCAGTACTACTACAGGTCGGTAGTACCGGATTCTAGTTGACAGTACGTTTATTCCAAACAGCTTGTTTTTGGAGTTTTCATCTCCTTTGATAAATTGGTATGATCGTATTTTTTGCGCGGTACTACCGGAATCGGCAGTACCGGATTTTACATGGCGGTATGTTATTTCCAGAGAGGGTGTTTTTCTTGTTTCTTTAACCTTTGGAAATCGATAGTACCAATTGAGCAGAGCGGTACTATCGCCGTGCAGTAATACCGGACCTTGTGAGTACGATAGTACCGCATCACACCGTAACAACTAGTTCAGAAGCATTTTATGAACAATAGTCGACCGTTGAATAGTGGTTCGGGTAGTACCGGTGATGCGGACATCCTTAGCTACGCTATTCCATATAGTGTTTTCAATTCAACAAGTACATCAGAACAACATGAGCTTACTAAAAGAGTTGAAGAACAAGAGAAGCTTGTGGGTGAAGCTTGTGCAAAGAAGCTTAACCAAAAGGTGAATCTGTTCCATGAATTTCCTTTAAGTTTAATTGAGAATATTATACTACCTAATAGTGAGTCATTGCTTATTGTTAGGTTTGAAGGAGATGCTTCATGTGAATATCAAGAACACGATGCTTCTCGGGTGTTTTGATGCTCACAAAAATAGCATGTATTCGTGGGACGATGGAAGGTATGGGTTCATGACGATCTTCGCAGCAACTCAGAAGGATCTAGCATGAACAATATATATATTTGCAAAGCTTATCAAGTCTACTTTCCAACGGATCAAACGGCACATGATTTGGAGCTTTCTATAAAAAGTTATGGCTATTCGAGTGCATCTTTGCACATTCAGACCGATCAACGCGAGAGTTGACAAAGTTGATGATTCCGCTGCTTGTACGACATCTTGGGAAGATATCCAGCTTTGCCATGACTTTCCAAAGGCTTACAAGAGTCCCTTTCAAGTTTCACACGGAGTCAAGTCGTTTCAATTAATGAAATTGAAGTTAGGAAAGTTTGATTCAATTCGGATTCGGAATCAGCATCAAAATCGGATTCGGAATCAGCAGTACAGTCCGGATTAAAAAGGTCATAACTTTCACAAACGGAGTCCGATTTGGGTGTTCTTGTACTTGTTGGAAAGCTAACTTCAAGCCCGATCCAACGGATACTCGCTCAGCCTCAGATTCATCACGTATCAAAAGATATGTCCGAAACAATGTGACGATTGTAAAGTCAAAGTTTCCTTTTTTGTTTTAGATTGTGTCCGACTTGGAGTAGGAGTTCTAATTCCGAAATAGAGTAGGAGTAGGGCCTCTTGGCCAGCCATAAGGTGGAGAAGGGCACTATATATTGAGGGGTAGACCCCCATTGTATCCGAAGACCAGTTTATGCATAAGAATTGAAACATAGCTATTGCTTGTTCTTTCTAAACCAGAGTTCATGCGAGGACTTTGAGAGAGGACTAGGCGATCCATTGATTCGATTCGTAATTCAAGGTCAAGCCGCTGCTCCATTGGGAATTGGGGACTTGGCGATCGCTGCTTGTGGTCTCGCGACGATCATGTATCCGTGTGTTTTGGGCGATTCCAAAGAGTTGAGGGTTCGTGCATTGGCGCGAGTGTTCAGCTAGTGACTTCGTCTACTTCGCATCATCTATCCACGGTTCCTCACCGAGAAGATCGAATCGCCTGTATCATATGGTATCGATTCTAGGTTTACTCGGTGAGAGCTATTTACCCATAGTTTAGATTTGTTTTCGTCCTATAGTCCATTAAACGAAAATTACAACACAAAAATTTCTAAACCCTAGATTCAATCTGCTTTTTTCTTGTGAGTTTAGTTAAGTTTTTATCCATTAGAGTTTTTTGTTTTAGTGTCGATCCTTGTGTTTCCTATGCTGTTTTCATCTTTTGTGTTTACTTAAACCCAAGAAAATTGCTGCTTGCTTCCGTCAATTAGCACCCAAAAAAAAGAGAGAGTAATTTGTATCTTCACTTCTACCTTTTCATCCTTTGAGACTAGCTTTTGATAATTGCATTAAGGGCTGCTCTTGGCATTAGTTTACACTTCAAATTTTTGAGACATGCAAATCAAAGGGTGAATCAAAACTTTCATTCGGCCATTGCAAAAGAAGAAAGAAAAAGGTGATGACTTGAAGAAAAAGCCACGACTTAAAAAAAGTAAAAAAAAGAGACAAACCCATAAATACCAATACCAACTTTTCCTTTCGGTTGCCTTAATAGCGAAGGAGGAAGAGTTTGTTCTTGCGATTTTGAGAAAGAAAAGAGAAAAGACAAAAGGAGTGGCGAATTTGGGAAGAGTAAACCCTAGTCCATAATTTCAGATTGTGTCTTTCATCTCTTTGAGCAATCTTGTGCCCTTATTTTCATAATCATTGCAATTGGCTAGCGTCTCTCCTAGTACTTGGTGCAAAACGAGCTTGTGCATCACAATTTTCGATTGCTTCTCACTAGCTCATTCCTTTGTTTGCATTAAGTCACATTTATCTTTGTGTGTGCGTTCATACACTTCTCTTAAACCCATTGGATCAGCACATCGGCAAACTACTCTAGCTTGGATCATTACTTAGCTTTACAATAACTTGAATATCAGTTTGCATAGGATATACAATTACCTTCCAAGCTCCACCTACACCCGTTTGTGTACTCCCTTGCTCTTGGTTACGCTCATACATTACCGGGTTGAGGTCGTTCGCGGTCACAAGTGTCAATTTGCCGTCCTTGATTCACTTTGGAACGGTAAGCTTGCCTTGTGTTCAGGACAGTGAGTTGAGAGCGTAGAGAGAGATTTTTGTTTTACTAACCTGGATATAATCTCGCTTGCTATTTGTGAGTTGTTGCCATGTCAGGTCACGAGAAGGGTCCAACTAATCCAAAACACGTTACGTGGATTGAGTACACTCGCTGTACCTAAATGCTACAAAAGAAACTTCATAATCGTGATAGTAGTGTGCGCGATGAGCTCGGGAAGTTAAGATCGGATTGAACAACCTCGGGGAGGAGGTTACGCACTGCATGCGCACGGACATCAACAACAACTTCTTGGAGCTACGCGCCATGTTCAACCACTCAACGTGCATTGTCGCTTTATTACACGGCGACACCGAGGATTTTGTTGATAAACCCAAATTTCCTATCCCTATATTTTCAGGTAGTACAAATGTGGAAGAATACCTCACTTGGGAGGTGCAAATTGATACGCTATTTCGGATGCACAACTATTCCAATGAGAGGAAGCTCTTACTTGCGTCCAATAGTTTGACTAATTATGCCACACATTGGTGGGAGCGGTTTGTTCATAAGCGTATGGAGCGCCATGAATTGCCGATTATCACCTGGGAGCAGATGAAGCAGCATTTCTGTGCACATTTTGTACCTCGCCACTACAAGCGTTCCATAGTTGAAATGTTGACAGGGCTGCGACACAATTTGAAGTCCACTAGTGTGTCACATGAGAAGGCAACTTTTCCTTCGGTCCAGGCTTCATGTAGTGCTGCCCCATTGCTTCATGAAGAGATTGTGGTTGCTGGTAATTGCTCAATTGATGACCCACAATCTTTGGGGGATGCGATGTATCTAAACCCATGTGAAAATGAGAGCCACATAGCCAAATTGAGTGAGAATGATAAAGAGAGTGAGCTATGTGATTCCACCATATGTGAGGTTGAGAGCATCTCAATTGAGTGTGAGAGAGATACATCAACAGAAAAGAGGGAAGTGGATGATAGCCAAACTGAGGTTATTTCTGAAATTAACGATTTACTCTCTACTTCTAGTGTTGTTTCTCATATTGTGCAAAGTTGATATTAAAGAAAAGGAGTTGAATGTTCAACAACCAAAGACCAGATTGGAAGTAAACAACGAGGAGATAACTACGGTTGGGGATGGAGTGCTTGCTGTCCCGTGGTTTCATGATGATGATTTGATATCTACAACACCTACAGCAACTGAGGAGGACGTTAAAGGTAACAATAATGGTGTTGAATTGAATCCTCATCAAGAAGAGGTACGTATGAGTGAGAACTCTAGTGTTCCTTTAAATATTCCATGTTCAAATATCTATGCTCAATTTACATAATGTGGAATTGATTACTCATAAGGAAGTTCTTACTAGAATATCTCTTGATGATTCTTTATACTATATCATGTTCAATGATCCTAGAGAGCTATCTAGTATGATTGGGAACCTTACTGAAATTTCATGTTTAAAATCACTAGTACCTTATGCCTACACATCTACGTTCAATTTGATTGCAGATTATGGTGTAGCTGACACGTTCTATGCATATCGAATATGCATTACCTATGATAATCTTGTTGATTTAAAATTGCATGTTTTGCTCAAACCTTCTTTTGAGCACTGTCATGGTCACTTTGAGATGGGTTTCAATACAAGAGCCTATTGTCTAGAACATAACATGATACCTACTTGTTTATCCTGTAACAGTAAACAACATAGTGAAGTTGTAGCATGGAAGGCATTAAGAATTTTCTCCCCCAAATTTGAAGAACTTGATCTAGTTAGTCCCTTTTATATCTTGTCCATGTCCTTAGAAAAGTCGAGGACGACTTTTTCTCATGGGAGGGAGAATGATGTGAATGAAAGTATCACAATGTATATATCAAATACATCATATGGCTATTGTTCTGCTAATTATTTTGTGCGTAACTATGAGAATAAGACAACAATTGATTCATACATATATCACGTACATACGTTTTTCTCTTTGTCTAGTACTTTTTATGGAAATCATCATGTGAATGATAGGCGTACTGAGATGAATACATCACATCAATCAAATGGCTATCATTGTACTATTCATGATTTGCAAAGCAAAAGGGCTGATAAAACGGATGATAAATACATATACCATGCATATACGTTGTTTTCTTTGTCTAGCACATTTTTAAGCTATCAAAAGCCGATGACGGCTTTTCTTGAAGAAAGGGAGGATGATGCGGACATCCTTAGCTACGCTATTCCATATAGTGTTTTCAATTCAACAAGTACATCAGAACAACATGAGCTTACTAAAAGAGTTGAAGAACAAGAGAAGCTTGTGGGTGAAGCTTGTGCAAAGAAGCTTAACCAAAAGGTGAATCTGTTCCATGAATTTCCTATAAGTTTAATTGAGAATATTATACTACCTAATAGTGAGTCATTGCTTATTGTTAGGTTTGAAGGAGATGCTTCATGTGAATATCAAGAACACGATGCTTCTCGGGGTGTTTTGATGCTCACAAAAATAGCATGTAGCCTGTGGGACGCATGGAAGGTATAGGTTCATGACGATCTTCGCAGCAACTCAGAAGGATCTAGCATGAACAATATATATATTTGGAAAGCTTATCAAGTCTACTTTCCAACGGATCAAACGGCACATGATTTGGAGCTTTCTATAAAAGTTATGGCTATTCGAGTGCATGCTTTGCACATTCAGATCGATCAACGCGAGAGTTGACAAAGTTGATGATTCCGCGGCTTGTACGACATCTTGGGAAGATATCCAGCTTTGCCATGACTTTCCAAAGGCTTACAAGAGTCCCTTTCTCAAGTTTCACACGGAGTCAAGTCGTTTCAATTAATGAAATTGAAGTTAGGAAAGTTTGGATTCAATTCGGATTCGGAATCAGCATCAAAATCGGATTCGGAATCAGCAGTACAGTCCGGATTAAAAAGGTCATAACTTTCACAAACGGAGTCCGATTTGGGTGTTCTTGTACTTGTTGGAAAGCTAACTTCAAGCCCGATCCAATGGATACTCGCTAAGCCTCAGATTCGTCACATATCAAAAGATATGTCCGAAACAATGTGACGGTTGTAAAGTCAGAGTTTCCTTTTTTGTTTTAGATTGTGTCCGACTTGGAATAGGAGTTCTAATTCCGAAATAGAGTAGGAGTAGGGCCTCTTGGCCAGCCATAAGGTGGAGAAGGGCACTATATATTGAGGGGTAGACCCCCATTGTATCTAAAGACCAGTTTATGCATAAGAATTGAAACATAGCTATTGCTTGTTCTTTCTAAACCAGAGTTCATGCGAGGACTTTGAGAGAGGACTAGGCGATCCATTGATTCGATTCGCAATTCAAGGTCAAGCCGCTGCTCCATTGGGAATTGGGGACTTGGCGATCGTCGCTTGTGGTCTCGCGACGATCATGTATCCGTGTGTTTTGGGCGATTCCAAAGAGTTGAGGGTTCGTGCATTGGCGCGAGTGTTCAGCTAGTGACTTCGTCTACTTCGCATCATCTATCCACGGTTCCTCACCGAGAAGATCGGGAATCCCCCGTATCAACCGGGTTTGTACTACTGCAAATCCTAAAATTTCAGGGATTTGACTCAAACGGCTAGTTTTATGGTTGGGGACTATAAATACCCCCTCATCTGCACCAAGGTTAGAATTTTGGACCTCATTGAATACATTTGAGCCTTTAGTGCACTCTCTACTACCCATTTGCTTATATTTCTCATTTTGAGGTAGTTGAGAGCATTCAAGTGCATTGCATCATTAGTTGATCATTCTGGCACTTGTTCTCTTCAAGCAAAAGCTGTTATTTATTACTCTTGGTGCTTACCGGCATCTAGACGACTTGGAGAAGTGTTTGAGCGCTGATCTCTTCAAAGAAGATTGTGAAGTGACCCGGCAAGGAATTGTGAAGTGGTTACGTGCTCACCATCTCCGGAGAGGAGGAAGGGCAATGATAGTGATGAGGGAAGTGCTCATGTGGAGCCAACTTGATTCGTTCAAATTTCCTCAACGTCAAGTCTTTGATACCACGGGAAAAATATCGCTTGTCCTCATTGTGATTTTTCTCCCTTGTCTTTACTATTTCCACATTTAAATTTCTAGCAACTTATTTGTGCAAGATTTCTTAGATAGAATTGTATTTAGTTTTGACATAGCTTTGAGGTGCCCTAGGGAAATCTTGGAATATATCTTGTGAATTGTGCTAGATTTCTTTCAATAAGATCATAATTGTTAAATTTGTTAATTAGAGCATAAGAATTTTTATAACCTCCTATTCACCCCCCCTAGTCGGTTATCCTTGATCCTACAAGCGCTGCTGCTGACACCACCGTGCTTGGACCATGAGCGCAGCACGATGGTGGAGGCATGCTTGGGCTTGCGCCTGCTGCCCTTGACGTGGACCTAGCCGATGCAGGTCACCTTTGGAGATGAGGGCTCGGCAAGCTCGAACTCGCCCCCACCACGGCGACCACCGAAGGACCCCCCCCCCCAAAAAAAACATGGGGGATTGCCCTCTCTTAAGACTCCCGCTATTGCGGAGGTGGCGGCTGAGGGAGGGGTGGAGCGACGGGGCAAGTGGGTCACCGTCCGTACCGGCATTACCACTGCCACCACTATGGTCGGGGCTAAGATGCTTTGAAGTGTTGGACGGGTGGAGAGACACGGGTGCACTAGCGGCAACGGAAGCAAAGGAGGTAATAGAGGGGCGAGAGGTGAAGCAAACTAAGAGCAACATGTCGACACCGCCCTAGTCCAAGTGCTTCTTGCGGCGCATGAGGGGAGATGTGTGAGGCGTGTGCCCTGGTACAAGTGCTTCTAGCGGCACCAAAATCTCGTGGGCAGGAGGATTTAACAGAGAAAGAATGGAGGAGGAGATTGTGCATGATTTATGGAAGAAGAAGGTGATGAGGTCAAGATGGGTATTATGGAAAATTTTGACAGGAGAAATCTAATGAAACTGACGGTAGTGGCATGGACGAGCGTGGTTTGCACAATGCAGTGGAATATAAGGGAGAGTCGTGTTTGTGATGGCAGATCAGGGATCTGCGAACTTTGTAGTGGCATATAAAAAGTTTCCCTATATTTAAAATGAGCCGTTAATATTGGCCCCAACCAACTTTACTTAATGTTGCATACAAACCTCGAAAATTTTCGAACCAATATTGGATAACAATGTTAGAACCAATACAACCTAATTTAAATTATGTCCTTAAAATTTATATGTTCTGAAGTCTAAGACAAAATGAAAAGTTTGCTCAAATTAAAATTCAAAAACTGTGTGATTAAGGCACCTTCTTCGTTTTGAGAGTAAGAAAATCTCACAATATAAACCTAAAAATGAAATATCCTAGAAAATCTATCATTAATCATTAATCAATAGAAAAAGAAAAGGATTTACACCGCTTATTTTGATGGGGCCAGATTATAACAGTGCAGATTAATCATATAAATATCTAGCCGCGCAATTTGCGTGGGTAATTTGCGAATTTTTTAAATAATATTATTTTAATAGATAATTATAGAAATAAATAGTCAAAAAAATTACAAAAATGGTCCTTTGTCGCCATGGAAATAGTTTAGTTGCCATTTAAATTGGTGACAATATCCCTATCACCAATTCAATTCAAATGGCAATAAGAGCCCATTTTTGAAATTAAATTAAATTTATAATTTTGGTTTATCTTTAAGTGTCTGTGTAACCGATAATTTTCGAAAAGATAAGGAAATATGAAGTAGAGAACAATTTAGCAGTTTTGGTCAGACCAAATATATTTGGAATGCGATTTCGTCAGTGCAATAACAAAACTAGCCCCCTTCGGCGGCGCAATATCAAAAATAGCCCTATTCGGCGGCGCAATAACAAAAGTAACCCCTTTTGGTAGCACGATAACAAAAATAGCCCCCTTTGGCGGTGCAATAACACAAATATTGAAGTGTTATTTTCTAATGCAATTGTTTGTTTGCTGAACCGATTTACTTGAGAGTACCGAACGAAATCTTGGAGAGAGAATGACTTGGGAACGAGGGTGTCATCATTTCACGAACGAAGAGGCTAGAACTAGGATGGTGTGGGGTGTCACGATGCTGAATCCCTCACATGGATACCTGTACACACAACAAGAACAAATAGTATTGAAACACAAGACTAGCATAATGTAATTCATACACAAATTAATATTTACACAACATAACAGATACATCTACTTGTGGAGCCTCTTAGGGCGTACCCCATTTGTGGCCCCTGGCCTCATCCTGGGTGATAGCAGGTGTTGGTGCGAGTACACGTCAAAGGCTACCCTACAAACACAAGTAGCCTGAGGGGGTGTCACAAGAGGGTGCTGCGTCGGCTGGCTCGCTCCGGGTGCACCGTGTAGCTGGCCCTCTCGCCGTAGCACCCACTCCTGGTCGAACTCGTAGCCCCCGAAGTGTGCTCACTCCTGCAACACCAGCTACTCACCCCATAGGGGTGTACGAACTGTGGAACAATATGTTATGCATATAAACAAGAAGGAAATGTTGAAATAGTACGTTATGCATGTAAACAAGATAGCCATACCTGGTCGCTGCATCGCCGCGGACGGCTCAGCGTAGAGTTCGTAATAAGCAAGCAAACGTGTGTGTTTCAGGTGTACTAGCGAACTGTGCAGGGGTACTCCCAGCACAGTGCCACGAGGACCCACCCGCCACATTCGGGTGAGGATCCGTGGGGTGTGACGCACCGTGGCTCACCCCCCCGTCCATGCACTGGTAGGTCCACCACGTCCCTCGGCCTCCGGCACAACGTCAACTGAATGCCTCGCTTCGCCTTCTCTATGAACCGATCCATGACGCCTATGAAGTCGCGCGGTGTCATGCTGATGGGCTCACCGACTATCCTGCCTCACAAGGTGGTCGTCAATGAATACATTGTTGGGTCGCGGGTAGGCTACGATAGCTACAAACAAAATTTTCTACCACGCAAACTAGGAAGCCAAGCA
Organism: Phyllostachys edulis; assembly: GCA_036346405.1. Classification (NCBI taxonomy): domain Eukaryota; kingdom Viridiplantae; phylum Streptophyta; class Magnoliopsida; order Poales; family Poaceae; genus Phyllostachys; species Phyllostachys edulis. Next base: position 58,413,147 of record CM070553.1, read on the forward strand.
AGTAGATGATCAAATATCGTTACTACTAGACGCGCAGAGCAGCGGAAGAAGAGTTGGAGCAGCTTGGTCCAACGTATAACGCGTTGATGTAGTGGTCGTAGTCGATCGTCCAGCGTCCTCGCAAGTCGATCGTCTCCTCCAGCAACCTCTGCAGTTCCTCGTGAAGATCGCGGATCATCCTCAAGCGCAACAATCGTAGTAACGCCTCTACGGTATCCACACGTCCAGGGAAGGAACAACCATACGCCGGTGTGCTAGCACCAAGTCGCACGGTAGAGCTCTCAGGAAGATGGCGGCTAGGGTTTTGGTGGTGTTTTTTCGCGTCCCTCCCAACAGCCTCATACATCTCCTTATATAGTGCTCGTGACGGATCCTATCCGAACACGTTTAACGAATCGTATTCGTACTGGTTTGTTCCAACCCGTTAAGTGTGTGACCCTGTAGGTTCATGCGTAGTTCGGTTGTAACTCGAAAATCCTTTCCGATCACGGGTCGTAGCGGCTCCTAGCAGAACATAACGATTCCCGAATACACACAAATTATATCGGACGAACCTTAATGCAATATGATCTACGACCAAGTCCTATCTTTATACAACCAGTTCGTATTTGGTCACGACCAGTTTGTAACTCTTTATGACCAGGTTACGACCACTCTGTGATTACGTTCGACCGATCTCGACCAGCTCAGATTTCTATCGACGATCCATAATCTGCTCGAATCGAGCGACCTACTCGTGTATACTCCCTTTGCCTCACGATGTCTGGTTGAACTCCAGGTGAGATGTTGTGTCATCCATGGACTGTTCAATACTTTCTCGATCGAGTGTCGGATAACTTCATGTGGTGAACACTTCGACTACTAGTGGCATGGCCATGCACTTTCTTTATCCGATCACAACGAGGGCTCGAGACATCTCTCTGTTATGTTAGGAGGGCAAATCCCATATCCCACCGGTCACATTCCTCTCCATGTTTCACAAAGATACCCAAAGCTACCTTTATAACTATCCGATTCACGGTGTAGCGTTTGGCAGCCCCTAAGAGTGCTATTACACATGTAGGAAACCATGCTGATCTCAGGTCTAAGGATTATACATCATCATTGCTTGAGACCAACTAACGACACATAGAATCATAACAATCTCAATAATGTCTCAAGGTGGGTCTTATCCAACACCATGTTCTCTAACATGTGTCCATATTATTGGTTTGATATCTCCATATCCATGACTCGTGAAACATAGTCATCAACCAATACATATGCTAGTCTATTCATATGTGTCCTCATATGTTTCCGACCAAGGATCGTATAAGAATAATTATCGCAGAAATATAGAGTTTCACAACCAAGTCACATACTTGATAATAAATATTAACAATATTATTCTAGGAACAAGATAACACATTATCCAATGTCATGAACATAATGAAATATAATCATCTCTATGATTGCCTCTAGGGCATATTTCCAACATACATCTCCCATTGAAGATCGTTATGTACATAGAATTAACAAGTTAGAAACCGAAAACATGATAAGTAAATAAGAAGTATGGGTCGTTCAATACGTACCACACAATGGAATGCGGAGTCCGATTGGGTGGGGTACGTGTCGGTCATCGCGACCTCGTGTCGTGATGGGTCGTCCACGACCCTAATGCAATGGACCCTCGTTCGAGTGGAGTACCACTCGATGTACTCCTCGTTCGTCCCAGGGTCATAGGGAGCATCCTCCTTGACTACGTCCTCCAAGGCGTGGTGCCACCGCTCAACCCAAGGGGGCCATCCTATCAGCCCAGGAAGTCCTACCAGGTACTCCCTTCCTGGTGTACCTATGGAAGCCAAAATGATAAATTCGTAAGTACGTAAGGCAAAGGCTACAATAGAAATAAAACACTAACTTATGCGTGTACATTTGGCGGCAACCGCTGCCCCTAGGGTGGTGGGACCTACTGCCGTAGTATGAAATGACACATCACCTAGTGCATGTGGGACTCCTCCACGAAGACGTCGTGCACCAAGCTCCTTTGCGTGAATTAGTACCCGTAGTCTCGCGTGCACAAGCTCAACAATAATTGGGGTGCACGAGTGTACACCTTCTCGGGAGTGTACTGTGTCTAGATGACGCGGTCATCTATCAACTGATCAAACATCACAACATATTTCAGGTAGGATGCGTGTGTAGTCATCGAAGTGAAGGTGACCTGTGGAATAGAACAACAAAACTTGAGCACATACAGTTAAATTACATTACAGAAATGACTAAAGGTTCAAAAAACTTACCCATTGGCAAGACCACACTATACCCATCATCAGGCGATCAATGTCGTCATCGGCGGCATACATGGCGTCGGTGTAGGCTCCAAGGTCTGATCTGGAAATGCTCGAAGGACTACAACTGAAGAAGCATCAGGCATCTAGAGAAGATGGAGCTATCTTCAACCCGGTGGCACACATCGAACAGGGCGTGATATGTCGCGCACAGCACCACCGAGCCCTAGGCGTATGGCTGGATCGCCTCCACTTCCAGCTTTGCCAGCTGCCATGCATACTAGATCATGTGCTTGTCGACGTTGTTACTGTGGGATCTAGGGAACATGACCCACCTGAACGACCACAATAAGTAGGCCTCGAAGTGCCTCTTCACTGTATCCTCGGGTGTGTCCTGTGCTATACGCTATGGCTGCAAGATGACAGAGACACATCACTAAGTTGAACAAAGCAACTAAAGTGGAAACACAAGAGTTATAAATACTTACGTAGAACTGACAGAGCCACTTCAGCATCGCCCTGTGCGTACTGCTGAACTCCTATAGCCGGCATTAAGCAGTAGCACCGCCTAGAACCTCGTGAGGATCTCCGTGCGCCACGTGGCTAGGACGTCGTACACCGCTAGGGGGAAACCCATGCATAGCAGCCCGGTCAGGAAACCCACATCCTAAAGTGTAACACCCTGGCTATTTGAAAGCCAAGATGTCACCTAATTACACTAACATACACCCATAATGCGGAAGAATAGAAATAAAGACAACTAGGCACAAATAAACAATCTAAAATATGGAGAAGGTATCCTTCCTTCTCCAATTAAGGTTTATTTATTACGGTTCATCATTAAACAGAATGAAACATCAATAGTTGCGGAGAAGGTATCCTTCCTTCTCAACAAGACTTATTTATTACAGTTCATCCATGAAGAGTAAAAGGTGGAAACAATATCAAATTGTTAAACTTGAATAAAGTGAATCTCTTGATTAGTGTGTGTCTACTCCCTCCCAGAGAGCTAGCATCAACGATCACCTAAAAAAATATAAACAACAACAAGCGTGAGTCCAAGACTCAAAGAAATACAATGGAAGAACGGACAAGTAGGAACAATAACAAGCCAACCTCCTCAAAGGTGCTGAACATAACAACAATGAATAGAGATGAATGTATGAAATGAATGAAGATTCACAATGGACGACTCAAGCGCATATACGGTATAGCGGTGAAACACCCGTCGGTGATCACTCGTGCCGCATCTTAACAAAAATGCGGGATCCAATTCCGTATGAAGAACGATCACACGGTGTCCAACATTGCCCATACTTGGAATTGATGGGACTTACATACCCATCCCGAAAGGATGGGTCAAACTCGCCCACTCCCGTGACTACATTACAATGTATGCATGATATGCTCTCTTGCATAGATAACATCAACATCTAGTAACATTTCAATACATAAGAACGATCATAGAATAATCAGCATTTCTTCCATCATATTAAAGCCGGTAGACATCAAAACATTCATACCACACAAGGCATATAATAAACATTGCACTTGCCTTCAGAGATGCGACGATTAGCGGCAAGGATGAAACTCCTAAACCTGCGGCTCCACCGCCTAAACAAGCAAGTAACTTGAATAAGAATAGTACGAACACGTCACTACTAAATAACGTTCTACAACGCTTTCTATTGTCCCAAGACTTAACTACTAAGTCTAATCGAAAAACCGACAAAGCTGTCGAAATCCCAAACTGGACAGCAAAGACGGTAAAAAAAATCATAATTAAAGATCTGGAACTCGGAATGAATTGAATCCAATTTCTGTGGATTCTAAACTAATAAATCTAACTTTCTCAAGTTGACAGAAAAGACCAAATCGGCCAAAATAAAATACTTCCCATCAGTTGAACACGACGGTCATACTCTGTCTCAACGACAAGGGCAACAGCAAAGAAAATAGCATAACTTTTGCTACAACCGTCGGAAATACGTGTTCTTGGCGGCCACAGAAACTTCAGGACGAGGCCTACACATCTCAAGGAGACCAAAACCTCTGGATCGGCCTCTAAGGATCCGAAAACGTCCACGCAAGAAGACTGCTGGAAAATAATCTACGATCTGGACTGTAGACACTAATTAAACCATAACTTTTGACTCGGTTAACGGAATTGAGTAAACTCGGTGGCCACGGAATCTTAAGGACGAGACCTAGACATTTCAAGGAGACCAAAACCTCTGGATCGGCCTCTAAGGTCCCGAAAATGCCCACGCAACAATCTGGACAGAGAGGGTTTACAGCAGACCGACCACGATCCCAAACGAATCGCCCTATTTCTCCTCTACGGCACCCGGGAAAGGTCTAGGGAGGAGGAGCATCATACCTGGACCTTGGGCGTCACCAATGGGGTGGAGGAGGGCGGTTCCTGCTGGAAGAGGCGCACAAGGGGAGGAAGGTGGGTGGCGGCTAGGAGGGGGAGGAGAGGGAAAAAAGTGGGGTGCTAGGGTTTCCCCTTTATTTGGCCGGCCACTAATGGGCCATGGGCCCCACGGCTGCCCTCCCTTTGGGCTGCAAGGATGCCCCCTTGGCCCATAGGGCCCCTCTCTGCTTTCTTGGCCAAAGGCCCGAGCCCAAATCTGGAAGAAACATTTAAACGCCAAAAATTTTCTCTTTTAAAATTCAAATTCGAACTGAATTCTTTCTAAACGAAAACGGAGTATTACATAAAGCATCACCGCCATCTCCCCTCACGGAAGATGGACGTTCGTATCTCCGGCCTCTAACGGTCAACTAGCGCCGCTAGGATGCACCGATTGTACGGAAACTGCCACAACGTACGACCACTTCCTGTGGCGTCCTGGTCGTCCTCCCACATCGCCTCCACCATCATCGCTAGTGGAAGGAGGCCTACCGTTCTCAATCTCCGTCAAAAGGACTAAGAACATACGTGAGTCTACCCACACAAGTCAGACTGACATTGAGTACACGAAGGTCACATCTACATGTACCTCGGGACCCAACATGGGTCGACCCTCCATGCCCTCATGGGCGTGTATAGCTGTAACGTGCCTAGCTCAATGGGCATCTCGCCCTCCTAGGGGAGGATCATACTGAGACGGCTACGGTGACCCGCGTCAACGACCGAGTGAAGTAACTTATACGACCACTACACAACGTTTTGTGGGGCCACCATACCTAAAAATTTAATGCATACATTGTAAATACTACACACAATTATAATGATGTACTACATGACACTACAACACATAGCAAAACATTCTATCTAAAACTATCTAATTTAGTCAATTATTGCACCAAAAAAAAAATTCTACATGATTAACTACATATCCTAGTTTAAAAAGTACTTCAAGCATTTCAAATTATTTACCGTGTAAAAATGAGAACAAATTTAAGCGAACAATATTTAAATTAAGATCTAAACATCCTATTTAACTACTCTAGATTTTTATAGAATTTTTAGAGTCAGTCTTGCTATTTTTCTAGTTTTAAAAGTATTCTTAGTGTTTCAAAATTATTTACCATGTAAAAATAAGAACCAAATTAAAGCTAAAAATATTTTAATTAAGCTCTAAACACCGTATTTAACTATTCTGGATTTTTTTAAGAATTTTTAGAGCTATCTTGCTATTTTCCTAGTTTAAAAAGAATTCTCAACGTTTCAAAATTATTTACCATGTAAAAATGAAAACCAAATTGAAGCTGTCAATATTTGAATTAAGCTCTAAACACCCTATGTAACTACTATGTAATTTTTATAGAATATTTAGAGCTATCTTCTTATTTTCCTAGTTTAAAAAGTATTTTTAACGTTTTAAAATTATTTACCGTGTAAATATGAATACCAAATTGAAGCTGACAATATTTTAATCAAGCTCTAAATGCCCTATTTAACTACTCTGGAATTTTTATAGAATTATTAGAGCCATCTTGCTATTTTCCTAGTTTAAAATGTATTTTCAGTGTTTCAAAATTATTTACCGTGTAAAAATGAGAACTAAATTGAAGCTGACAATATTTTAATCAAGCTCTAAATGCCCTATTTAACTACTCTGGAATTTTTGTAGAATTTTTATAGCTATCATGCTCTTTTCGTTTAAAAAGTATTTCATCTTTTCAAAATTATTTACCATGTAAAAATGAAAACATATGATTTTTTTTAGCTTTGTATGATATTTTGCAGATTCAATTTAAATCATTCACGTACGACATCATAAATGACAAGTATACGATAATCTAAACTACACACAACTAAAATGATGTACTACAAGAGACTACACTACAACTAAAATTATCTAATCAATTCAATTATATATTGCTAGTTTTATTTCCTAACCTACCGGGTTTCGAATTTAATTACAAAGTTGCAAGAACATCTACCTGCAAATAGACCTGTTCACGGGCGGCCCGACCCGAGCCCAACCCTATCCGGGCTGGGCTTGGGACTGGATTTTTGGCCCGAAAGCCCGGCCTAGAAGCCCGAAAGCTCGAAAATATAATAAAAAAAAAGAAAATCATTTTTTAATTCTAGAAATGAATTAAGTATTATATTTTATTCCGAAAAAGGATTAAAATAATATATCTAAATCGAAAAATCAATTTTTGGGCCGGGCCGTGCTCGGGCATTCCCGTTTGAGACCGGGCTTTTGAAGTTTGGCTCGAAGCTCGGTCTGGTCCGACGTTTGAACATATCTACCTGCAAAATGGACGATCGAATTTGCTTCTCTCTCTCTTCCGCTACGAACCGACTACATCACTTTTTTTTCTCTCCTTTTCTAGCTCTTCTATTTTTCTTAGAATTAAAAATGACTTTTCGACCGAACAGAGGGATTATATATCGTGACCTCTGATTGAAACACTGTACAATGCAACCACGTAAAACTCGTTGAATCGTTGTACAATGCTCCGTACTCCATAGGCCTACTGCCGCCGCGTACTAAAGCGCCACCACCACCTCTCCTCAGCAAGTTCTTCCTTCCTCCCGAAACCACCCCGACGTAAAGCCCCCCAAAACCCCACCACCCCCACGCGGCGGCGCCCGATGGCGGCCTCCGCCGGCGAGCTGGAGCGGCGGGTGATGGCGGCGGTGAAGTCATCCGCGGCGCGCGGCGACCCCCCGCTCCTCCAAGCCGCCGAGGCCGCGCGCTGCGCCCGCGAGGTCTCCGCCTCCGTCGCCACCTTCGGCGGGGGCAGAGGCGGAGGCGGCCTCGCCGCGGCGCTGGTGTCGAACCTGTGTTTCGCGCACAATACGGGTGCGATGTGGAAGCTGCTGGACCAGGCCATGGCCTCCCGCCTCGTCTCCCCGCTCCACACCCTCGCTCTCCTCACCCCAAGGTCCCGACCGATTCGAGCTTCGTTTGCCTTCTGTTTTCTCTCTCTCTTTTCCGTCGATCATTTCTATTCGATTCGAGTTCCAGTTGAGATTTTGAGAGCCGTGTGCCGTTTTGGGGATTATTGCTCTGCTGCAGGGTGGTGCCGAACCGGTGGGCGCAACCTGAGGCGTACAGGCTCTACCTCGAGCTGCTCGGGCGGTACGCAGTCGTGCCGGTTTACTCGGAGCGCGCGGAGATGAAGGCCATGTAAGCACCGCTTGCTCCATCCATACGACTATATCATGTATGCTTCACTTTGGTTCGGTGTACTCTGGATTGATGATATGGATAGGCTCCCGCTCCCCCAAATGCACGCTCGGTACAAACTTTAGAATTGGTCAAGGTGCTTGCGAGATTCTGTTTAAATCTGCGTTGTGCTCCTATTGCTGATGTTGATGCTGTTTTTCTCGGTGGGGTGGGGCTAGCGGCTGGGACGGATTGCCTGCACTATACGTTCCACTGGATGTGTGTTTGAGGGAGAAATTTGGTAGGGTGAAAGCGATGTGGAATTCCTGGTCCCTGTCTTGAAAGGAAAAGGGCACTGCTTTTCATTGTGTGTACTTTGGTTGGAAGACTTCCAAAGTGTGATTAAGTGCACCTTCCATGGTCCAAGTGTCTGATTGGACTGCATTCAAGGAAGAACTCCTAGGGCAGAATACTGTGAACGACTTTTGCATTTTCTCCAAGCCTAATTGGACGACTTCAGCTGATGTTTTTCTCAACTTTGAGTGTGCCTGTCCACATTGTGAGCTTTACCTAGGTTCTTTGGATATTTGGGAAAGATGTTGCATATGCATTGACTTGTTCTGGACATGTTAAACCATTGTTTTTGTTATTGGGCTAACATAATTTCTTCTCTAATGGTCAAATAATTAGACCATTGTGGTGGGTGGACCAGTACAGCATCCATTGTGCTTACAATTCAGTCCTTTGCAGCTGCCTCTGACCCTCTGTTTTCAATGTGCACTATAAATACATGTTATTTCTTTTTGTGCAATGAATCAGAAAGAAATACTCACATCACCTCCACTGCTATGTTTCGTATGCATGGTTTATCCATTATGGGGATAGACTTTATACTATTTGGACCTGGGGTGTTACACTAAATATCGGTTGTATTGATCAGTATCAGTATTGTTTAAGTGACACTGATACAATGTATTATTTCCATTTCTTGAACTGGAATAAATTGGCTAGCATATCACCTGATGTCAGCCAATATATCAGTTTGATACTGGTCATACGTTCTGTACTAGGAAACTTATATGCATTCTATGTAACAATTAAATAAAAAACACGCAACTTCTGTGCAATCTCCATAATGTTTCTCTTTATTATTTTTATAATAGTTGAATTTAGTCTACAAAATTTAAATGGAAATTTTGATTCAAATAACAGCCAAAAATGCAAGTTTCACAAAATACAAATTATCATGTCAGTATGTCACTGACATCTTTGTTATGCTGTTGAACTTGAATTTTTTGAGTGGATCTTATGAGTACTCAAAATGAATTGTAATTAGATAAGTTTGGCAACTATGTTAAGAATGCATCACTCAGTATATCGTCTAATACCCGATATTCAATACACTAGAGCTTAGATGATTGGAATCCAGTACCCTTTATTCAGAACCTTGTTCATACTTAAACATATTAGTTTGCATACAGCATATTATGTGGTACATAAAACATGCTGGTGCCCAGTATCTGCAACTGTGCTACCTACGTGTGATCTGGGCAGCACTATCTGCTGTTCTAGTTACACAACTACTCCAAGAGAAGAAAAGCTGTTTTGAATTATTTTATTTAGCTATCAAATTGTCAGATAAAGACATAATTTTCTAAAATACTACTAACTATTTTCTGCAATTGCTATTGCAGGATAGCCAAATCTATTGATGATGCTATGCAGCTTTCACATCGCTATGGATTTCAGCAAATGGATTTTGGGCATACTGTTGTTCTGTTTGTGTTAAGTATTATCAAAATATTGACTGATTGCATTTTCGAAGATAGTGGCTTGCCAAGTATCTCTAGTGATGAACATGACAATATGTATGCTATTGGAGTAAAGATACATATGGATTTAGATGGCAAGGGGAATTCACTTGACAGGAGAGATGAGCACCGTGAATACTTAAGGAGAAAAAACACACTTATGACTTTAGAAGTTGTGGAGAAGATCACTGCTAACAAAAATGCCCAAGTTTTTATTCGGCTTGTCTATCTTAACACGTATGCAGCAGCAACCTTGTTTCTTTATTGTCTTGCAAATTCCAATGATTAGAAGCTTGTATATCTTCAACTGCATACTCCCCTCCTTAAAAAATATATTTCATTGATCCGCCTCAATACAGTTATGTTATAGTTGGAATTTTTACCATCTGTCACTTAAACAAACTTAGGATGAAATTTGAATCTTTTATCATGATATTAGATGTGATTTTATGTAAAAAACGGTTTATTTGGAAAGTTCATTCAATCTTCTCATCGTGTTATATCATATTCAAATATGTCAATTTTCAGTTTGCTTGATGTCGGCATTAATGCTACGGCTTCTTTCGAGATATATAGCTTTGTTAAAAAAAAAACTGGTTTTCTTGCCATCATCATGTTGCAGTCGCTTGATGTGCAAATTCAAATCTGATATCATGTTTGTGAAGTTTTACAATGCAAAAATAATTTTATAGTTTGTGACACATGATACAACATGATTTTATATTTCTCTGCCTTTTGGAAGATCTAACGAGTGTCTTCTGATTTACTTTGATAATGCTGCAAAGCATTCGTTTTCAGGGTTTCAGATGGTTCTGAACACATTTTCCCTGAATACTCAATTGTTCTTTAAATTATTCATGTGTTTTACCTTTTACACTGATAAAAAACGTCCTTTCCTTTTTGGATGTGCTAGGGTAGACCTGAAAAGTTCAATAGTCTGCTCCAGAGACTTCAGCTTATTGGTGCCATTAAATCAAAGAATGTTGTATCTGCAAATAATCTGCTAGATAGCTTGATTATGAACATACAGAAGGTTATAAGCACAAGATATCAATTAGACAGGAATAGGTTATTGGGAGTTCTTGTTAGTACACAGCCTTGCAGTTCAGCTGCATGCAGTATCTTTGGAGCTGGAAAGGGCTCTTGTTGGATTCCTTTTGACATGTTTATGGAGAATGCAATGGATGGAAGACATCTTCATGCCATATCATCAATCGAAACTCTGTCAGGTGCTTAAGTATATGCACTTCATATTGTTGATTACCTGTTCTTGTATTTTCAATTGTCGATAGAATCATTGTATGACCTTTTCTAAACTTGAAATCTTTGGTTGGCACAGAACTCTCCAAGACACTCCAAGTGCTTAATCGGGCAACCTGGCAAGAGACCTTTCAAGCTCTATGGATTTCAGCTTTGCGGCTTATACAACGAGTTGAGATAAATTGAATTTACATTATTTTCCTTCACTTATAAGCGAAAAGGCTCGAATATTTGCTTTACTATAATTTTGCATCTGTTTACTAGGACCCAGACACTCTGGAAGGGCCATTTCCTCATCTTGATTCTCGATTATTCATGTTGTTAGCTATTGTCCCTTTGTCTGTTGCTTCCATTCTGAAGGAAGAGGCTGATAATCTCAAAGGGGGAATGGCCTCTGTTAGAAGAGAAGAATTAATGTCTTCTCTTCAGGTTCTAGGACAATTTTTCGGTCTTCTTTTACCTCCACCAGCAGCTGTACATTCAGCAAATAGTGCAGCTAGGAAAGCAGCACTTGCTGTATCTAATTTAAAGGCTGGGAGTGAGAACATTCACAATTCTTCCAAAGATAGTTTCTCTATTAAAGCAGGTTATCTGTGACTGATATTTCAACATCAAGTATTTTTTTTGCTTATGTAGTTCTTCTTAGTAAACAATGAATTTGCTTTCATAATTATACTTCAATTGCAGTGGGGAATATGCTACATCTTATTGTGGAAGCCTGTATAGCAAGGAATTTAGTTGATACTTCTGTTTATTTCTGGCCTGGCTACGTTGTACCAGTTAGAGACTCCTCTCCTGTCCAGGAATCCCCTTGGTCAGCTTTCATGGAAGGGTCTCCACTTATAGGCCTTAAGGATGCACTATTGGTTACACCTGCTTCGAGGTGATGAACCATCGACGTGTACTACTTTAAATTCAATTCAGCAAGTGCGTTTTGGTTTATATGTTTGTTCACGAGCTTGATTCATGGTATTGTTCCTCTTTCATTATCTTAGTTTAGCAGAGTTGGAGAAATTGCACTCGTTTGCAGTAAGTGGGTCAGAAGAGGAAAAGTTGGTGGCTTCTAAGATTCTGTGCGGGGCATCCCTTCTTCGTGGCTGGAACATTCAAGTATGATTCGTTTTCAAAGAACTATATTGCAGCAACAGTAAAGATTGCCACATTACAAAATGTTTTTGTCCTATTTTACAATCTTCAGTTTGAAAAGAGCTGTATCATATGTGTTACTTTTACTGTCTTTTAAAAATGTTTGTTTCTGACTCTTATTGCTCTTTAGGAACATGTTGTCCAAATGGTGCTTAAGTTGCTGTCAACATTGCTCCCTCTAGATTCTGGATCTGGTGGCTGCTATATGCATCACATGCCTATGCTGCATACTCTCATATCTGGGATTTCTTCCATTGACACTGTTCATATTCTCTCCATGTATGGCTTGGTAAGAAAAACATTGTTCTCATAGAGCTGATGACACGTTGGATTTTAGAATTATATTTCACATTGATAGAGCAAAATTCCCAGTACTGGATTGTATCAGATATATATTCATGATTAATTGCTAATAGGCAGGTACAAATCAATAACATTGTCCTAACAACATTACGCTTTTCAGGTTCCGGAAGTAGCTGCCATTTTAATGCCTCTATGTGAAATATTTGGATCCTTGCCTCCATCTGATCATAGGGGTTGCAATTTTGAAGAGGCTTCTGTGTATTCAGTATTCTCATGTGCTTTCCTGTCCCTTCTTCGCCTGTGGAAATTTCATAGACCCCCTATTGAGAATGCTCTATCACGACGTGGAGTCTCTGTTTGGTCAGAGCTCAATTTGGATTTTCTCCTGCTGTTACGTAATAGTCGTTTTGCTTTGAAAAATCCATCTAATGTTAGTAGAGCCAGCGTACTTCAATTAGATCCATCATTTCAAAAGCCAGTGTATATTGACTCATTTCCAAAGCTAAGGGCATGGTACTTCCAGAATCAGGCTTGCATAGCATCTACTCTTTCCAGTACTTACAACAGGAAAAGTATCCTCCAAGTTGCAAACAAGATACTGAAAATTATCTGCCGGAAAATGTCGAAAGGTGGCATCCTGCCCCTCAGTTCCCAGTCAACGTCAAATTCCAATATAAGTGGTTCACCTGTAGGTGTACAGGAAGATGTCTGCCAAGGGCCACCTGTTACTGCATGGGAAGTTCTGGAAGCTGTTCCTTTTGTGCTTGAGACTGTCTTAACTGCCTGCGCACATGGGAGGCTTGCATCTCGTGATTTGATTACAGGTACTTTCTTATTCAGCCTTTTACATCCATATGTGTATATACTGTTTTGATTACTGTCATATCTGACTGGTCTTCAATTTATACTGATTGGTGCTCTTAGGTTGTTGTGGGGTAGGGTTTGACCGATGCACTGAGGGGAAGCGACGGCCGATCGTATGAGACCGTGGGTCTCTGGCCGTGATCGGAGAGGTTAACGGGGTAGGGCGTGATTGCCCTCGTGCATGCGCTAAGGCTTGCCCTTACCGTTGCCGAGGCTCTGATCTGGCGTAGGCTTTAGATGACTAAATTATGCTTGCTTTATTCCCAAGTAGATGAGTCTCTTATATACTTAAGCTAGGTGTGAATAGTAACATGTCTTTTTGTTTTTTTCCTTTCCCTTTTGATTTATCATTTGTTAGAATTTTCCCATTTTTGTTACTCTCAATGTGGAATTTGAACTTGAATTTTTATATGTAAGTAGACTAATTTCAGAAGTACATCTACAATTATTTTAAAAAAATTTGATGTTGATTTGATACTCAAACCAAATGCTTGTGCACTTGTGCACCAAATTGTGCTTGTGCACTGATATATCCCCAACCAATCACTACCTAATTCTTCCATTTCTTCTTGTAACCGGTATTAGAGAAAACATTCTCGTTGCAATAAAAATTTTGGACCCCTCCGAGAGAATCGGTTTAATTTTTGGAAAATTTTGTCCGAAATTTTCAAAATCCCATTCAAAATTTGAAACATATTTATGATTTAATGCCCTAATTAAGCACAAAAGAAACCCACCAAACAAGATCATCTAGGAGATACATGGAGATCAAAACCCGTATCATACTCTGGCGGCAGCAGTGATGGTAGGCCATGGTGGGCTCCTCATCAGCGGTGTCTGTGGCTCCTGCCATCCGGCGGTGGCAGCAGCTTTCACCGCCCCCCCGGTCCTCTGGTGGCAGCAGCTCAGCTCCTCCGGCGGCACTGCCCCCGCAGCTTGTCGCCTCTTTGTTCTTCGCCAAGGACAACCGAACGACGATGCACTGATCTGGGGGACGAATGGGATAGGGATAGAGTGAATACATCTGATGAGTGGGTCCCACAGAGAAAAAGAAATAAAAGAAAAAGAAAAATTGACATAGGTGGGATTCAAAACCGTGAGCTTGCATACCAAAGCTTGTTGCATGATGTAACTCATTTTAGTTTACAAGTCATTTTGTTCTTACTCTCAAATCCAAATCAAAACCGAATTTTTTACCTGGTTTGACCTTTTCTCGGGAGGTGCTGACAGAACCGGTATTGTTCATCAAACAAATAGCTTGTCTGTTCTTTCTAATCTGGAAGTTTTATAATTTCTTCCAATTTGGAGTATGTACTTTTGGGTAACCCCTTGAACTTTGGAGTAATGTCCACTTAATGAATTGTAAACCCGGATATCGTAGCCCCTAAACTTTTTCAAACAGGATAACTTAACCTCTTTATGGTGGTTTAGCCATGTAGGATGGTGGTGTATGCTGGTTTTTTGACTTTGTCATGTGGTGTAGTTGAGTCAGAAAGAAGAAAAACTCTGGTCAGATTTGCAGGAGATGAGAGATTGCAGAGAGTGGTGCATGGGAGATGTGTGTTTTTGTTTGGCCAGCTAGGTATAATTGGGTAATGTGTGTAGATTATTTTGTAGCGTGGCTAAATTGGGTGATGCGAACAGTCGACATGGCAAAACTTGCTTCAAAAGTCAAAACCATTACTTGGGGGTTAAGTGCTCCGGTTTCAATGGTTTAGGGGCTAACATATCTGGTTTGTAGTATAGGAGGTTAAGTGGACTTTGCCCCAAAGTTTAAGGGGTTTATCTGGACTTTTCCATTTATAAATGGCGATTTGCTATACTGTTGCCTTGTAAAAAATCACTCAATTTCCAGCTCACTGCAAATCTTTTTTTCGTTGATCAAACTGAAAGCTGCCAATTGTATGTTTCACCCTCCATTTATCCCTAAATATTTACTAGTGCATACCCTAACTCCATTGCAGGTCTGAGGGATCTTGTGGATTTCTTGCCTGCTACACTTGCTGCTATTGTCAGCTACTTTTCAGCAGAAATTACTCGTGGCATATGGAAGCCAGTTATGTTGAATGGAACTGACTGGCCCAGTCCAGCTGCAACTCTTCTGGCAGTTGAGTCTGAGATAAAGGAAGTTCTTGCATCTGCTGGTGTTCATATCAACATCTCTCCACAACCACGTATGTTTGTCTCTTTATGCAGATGGTTCCTTTCTGTTTCTACATATATGCTATCTTCGTTTCTGTCATTCATCTCCAATGTTTATGTCTCTGTGACTTGTTTGCCTCAATGGTTGACGTTTTGACATTTTCCTTGATTGATGCTCAGTTTTTTTTTCCATGTCAAATTCAACCTACACATCATGGGATGAATTTGTTATAACAGTTGCTAAAGCGTGATTTTTTTACTACTTACCCTTAATGTGCATTTTGGGAGGGAAATGCAAAACGTGCAATACATTAAATGGCTGCCTTAAACTAAGATTGCTGGTCTTCTGATAGTATCTGCTCACAAAAATTGTACCATCAACCAATCATTAGTCATCAATTGCTTAGGGTGAAGCTAACATTTTAAGTTGACAGTAGCAATGAATGTTACTCCCTCCTGACCGGATTACTTGACGTCCTGGCAGCCAAAAGATCACTACGGGAGTAACATTTTAGTTGCATTATAATAAGTTATTGATAACAAAGAACCCCCCAATCACTAACTGATTTGTGTTGTAGTAAGATGTGGTGGTTTTAATTGTCAGATGGAGAGGGAATGCAAATGTGAATACTTAGTTGTATTGCAATAGCCCAGTGGGCAATATATATAGTACAAGGATACACACAAGAGTAAACCCTAAACTAGAGTGGAATACCACAAATACCTTTAGTGTGCAGCTCTTGGAAAATATATCGAGTATCAAATGATCTCCTATTTGGGGTTGTGCGACAACCCATAAAGTACAAGGTGCAGGGGCTGAGAAAGTATGTGCAAGCGGGAGCAAAGTCGACCGCGGCAATACGACGAAGAAGACGATGAAACCGATAGGAGTAGAGAGCTGTCAAATCAAGCCAAAGAGGAATGGATGGAAGCATGGTGGCGGAGATCGAAGCTTGAGACGGCGGCGGCGCAGTGCACAAGAAGCGCAGCGAAGGCGCAATGCGGAAGAAGCGCGGCAGCCTTAGAAGCTCGGGGCAGTAGCTCAGAGAGAAGCGGCGGCATCATAATGACTTCTACGATCTGCAATAACTCAAAGAGAAGAGCAGCGGCTGCTGCTATGCGAAAGGGAAGGAATGGGCCAAGAAGCAATCGGCTAACTAACAAGGACTTTATGAACTCGCACGGCTTAGACGAACTCAAAGATGCAGCAGATACTAGCAGCAACACTATTTAACAGTGGAAGAAGCTGCAAGAAGCCGGAGCCGGAGAAGCCAAAGCCAGTTGTACTAGAGGAGAAGCTACAGCCAGATCAGCCGGAGTTGGAGCGGATAGAGAATCTGTAGCCGGTGAAGCCGGAGCGGCTCCGGCCAGATCTGGATATAAACTCCTCTCTGCTCCCATGTCTTTCTCACTACCTCTTGTTAGATATATATATTGTGTAGGGTGTTATTTGCTATTGTTCCCACCTTGTACATGCTATATATTGGCCTTTGGCCCATTGGAATATACTTGAGGTTATATTCAAACATGGTATCAGAGCTAGGGTTTCGAAACCCGGTATCAGAGCTAGGGTTTTGAAACCCTACCTCTTAGCCACTAGCCGCCGCCACATCTTGTAGCCGCCTGGCTTCTCTCTGTGCCACCTCCATGCCTTCCTCCTTTTTGGCTGCAGCTCTTGTAGCCATGTAGCCACACCGGCCTCCACGGATCTGGTCGTCTTGAACCTCTCTCGCCGCCGCCTTGACACTGCTCGT
This sequence comes from Phyllostachys edulis, assembly GCA_036346405.1. NCBI lineage: Eukaryota > Viridiplantae > Streptophyta > Magnoliopsida > Poales > Poaceae > Phyllostachys > Phyllostachys edulis. The sequence continues at coordinate 58,430,273 of CM070553.1, forward strand.
CCTTGCTTTCATGCCGCCTTGTGCTGTCTTTCGGCCGCCGCCCTTTGCCGTTGTTGCTTCAGGCTCGCTTGACCACCACCGCCGGTGCTTACCGCCGCTTTACTGTCTTTCGCCGTGCCGCTTTGCCGTCGCCGCTCAGCTGCTCGCTGACCCGCCACCGCCGGTGCTTGCCGCCGCCGCCAGCCTTTCCTTCTTATACTGCGTCCGCGCTTCTTCTTTGCTTTCGGGCTGTCGCCGCTTGGCTGCCGCTTCGACCATGTGATTGCCGCCGCCGCCATGCTGGCTGAGGAACCCTAAAGTTCCCTCCTCCGTCGTGATGCTCTTCAGAGGCCCTCCTCTTCCTTTTTGTCTGTTCAATGAGTGCCCAAATAAAAAGAAGAAGGAAGCCAAATAAGAAAAAGAGAAAAAAAGAGAAAAAAGAAGTTGGTTGATGGCCTGCCGAGGCTCTTCGCCATCCCCCACTTGATTCGGTTTGATGGGGCGAACTTCCGGAGTGGGCCGTTCTTTGAGATCCACCTCAACGGCCAGCGTCTCTGGGGTCATCTCACTGGTGAGCAGCCATGTCCGCCTCGTCCTACACCGCACGCATTGCCCGCTCCCTCTGCTGGTGTGGATAAGGCGGATCAGGAGGTCGACAATGCTGCACTGGAGGAGGCGCTAGAGCTCTACTAGTATGAGTTGCATGCCTACGAGCGCCGGTAGGAGGCCAAGGCTCGTGCTACCGCTATCCTGGTGGGTAGCATGCCTGTGACCATCTCCATGGATGTGGCGGAGCTGCCTACGACACAGCTTATGTGGGAGCGCCTTCGAGCTCACTATCAGCTGACGAGCGACGCTATGTATCTCCCAGTTGTGCATCAGGCACACTCTCTTCAGCAGCTCGATGCCACCGTTGATGACTTCTACCAGAAGCTGTCAGAGGTGTGGCGTCAGCTTGACTCTCTGGGGCCGGATGTCTGTCGGACCTGTCCCTGCTGTGTGCAGCTCCGCGCTCACCAGGAGACTCGCCGTCTCTACGACTTCCTGACGCGTCTCCGGCCTAAGTTTGAGACTGTGCGCGCTCAGCTCCTGACTCGCCACCTGCATCCGAGCTTGGTGGAGGCCTCACTGTTGTCGCGCGCGGAGGAGACTAAATCACCGTGGCGTGGCTCGGGATGCGATCTGTCTTGTCTGCCTTGACTCTGCTCCTTCGGTGGTTACTCTGCTCCTTCAAGATCGACCGTGATCCTCCTCGGCTCCTCCTGTGGTTCTTTGCTTTCTCTGGGTCTCCACTACACCTACTGTCAGCGTGTCGGCCACAGGTATCAGGATTGTTACAAGCGGTCGAGGGACCAGAGTCGTCGGGGTGGACATCCCGCGAAGGGCTCTGGAGGTTCCTCTCCCTCAGTAGATGGCCTCTCTCGCCAGGGCTCCTCTGGTGACGCCACACAGCAGCTCCTCTCACTGCTTCAGCGCCTCGGTGTCGGCTCGTCCTCAGACTCCTCGGGTTCTGCTCGTCTAGCTCTTGCTTCTCAGTAGCCTTCCTCGTCTCCGCCTCCGCCTCCTCTCTCATCAGGTATCTTGTCTCCGTGGATCTTGGACTCTGGTGCTTCTTTTCACATGACACCAGATTCTACCCACCTTACTTCTATGCGGTCCACAGATTTTTCTTCCACTGTTTAGACTGCAGATGATACCTCCCTTCCTATTACAGGCCGAGGCACCCTTTTCACTTCTTTTTATGTTCCTGCAGTCTCTCATGCTCCTCAGCTTACTATGCAGCTTATGTCGGCGGGTCAGATCACTGATCACGACTGTCGTGTTGTTCTTGAGTCTGACTCTTGTTGTGTTCAGGACCGCCGCACGGGTACTCTGCTTGGTACTGGCTCTCGGCGCCGTGATTCGCAGCATCTTTGGGAGCTCGACTGGCTTCATCTTCCTTCCGCTGTCTCCACCAGCCATTCGGCTACTACCACTACCTCTGCTCTTGCTGCGTCCACTACATCTTTTGCTCAGTGGCACCATCGTCTCGGTCATCTCTGTGGCTCACGTCTATCGTCTTTAGTCGGTCGTGGTGTTCTTGGGTCTGTTTCTGGGGACACCTCTTTACATTGTATGGGTTACAAGCTTGGCAAGCAGGTGCAGCTCCCCTATCCCACTAGTGATTCTATTTCTACTTGTCCTTTTGATCTTATTCACTCTGATATTTGGGGTCCGGCTCTCTTCGTTTCAAAAGGGGGTCATCGCTATTATGTGATCTTTATTGATGATTATTCTCATTATACTTGGATCTACTTCATGTCTGAGCGCAGCCAGGTTCTTTCTATTATTAGATGTTCGCCACCATGGTTCGCACTCAGTTTGATTCGGCCATTCGTGTTTTTCGTGCTGACTCTGCTGGTGAGTATCTCTGCTGCTTTGCGTCGCTTTCTCGCTGAGCAGGGCACTCTTCCTCAGTACTCTTGTCCTGGTGCTCATGCTCAGAATGGTGTCTCTGAGCGTAAACATCGTCACTTGCTTGAGACCGCTCGTGCTCTCATGCTTCTTCTGTTCCCCCTCACTTCTGGGCTGAGGCTGTTTCTACTGCTACTTTTCTCATCAATCTGCAGCCTTCTCATCGCTCTTGTGGTTCTACTCTGTTGGCGTCTCTTTAGTCGAGCTCCAGTCTGATCATCTTTGTAGTTTGGTACGTGCTGTTTGCGTCCTTCTTCCACTTTCGTGGCGAGCCAACTAAGCCTTTCGGTCGATTGAGTGTGTTTTTCCTTGGCTCTGATCTTGAGCATAAGGGTTATCGTTGCTATGACCCCGTTGCTCGTAGGATGAGGATTTTTCGGGATGTCACTTTTGACGAGTCCCGCCCTTACTACCCTCGTTCCCCCACTGTCAGCCCAGATTCTCTTGCTGAGTCGATCTCCTTTCTGATTTTTCCCGACTCAGCTTTCCATCACTGTTTCGCCTCATCCTCCATCTACTCCGGCTCCATCTGTTCCGCCTCCACTGGATTTTCCTTCCCGCTCTTTTGTTGAGGCTCCATCTTTACCCTTGCACTACTCTCGCCGTCCTCGGCCTACTACTTCCTCTCTTGAGCCTCCATCTCTGCTGGGCCCTGTTCCCAGTTCTCCCTCTCCATCATTGCTGTGTCCAGCTCTGCCTTCTCCTCCCAGATATGATCTTCGTGATCGTCACATTGTCAGGCCGCCTGAGTGCTACGGCTTCGCAGCCGCTGCTCTTTCTGAGCCTACGACCTACCGTGAGGCCGTTGCTCATCCTGAGTGGCAACTCGCGATGTTTGAGGAGATTGCTGCTTTGGAGCGTACTAGCACTTGGGATCTTGTGCTCTTGCCTGCGCGTGTTACTCCTATCACGTGTAAGTGGGTGTACAAGATCAAGACCCGCTCGGATGGTTCCCTTGAGCGCTACAAGGCTCATCTTGTAGCGCGTGGTTTTCAGCAGGAGCATAGTCGTAAATACGATGAGACTTTCGCCTCTGTCGCTCACATGATCACTGTTCGCACTCTCCTTGCTGTGGCCTCTGTTCGCCAGTGGCCCATCTCTCAGTTGGATGTTAAGAATGCTTTTCTCAATGGCGAGTTGCATGAGGTCTACATGCAGCCGCCCCCTGGGTATTCTGTCTCTGATGGTATGGTTTGTCACCTTCGTCGTTCTCTCTATGGGCTCAAACAAGCCTCTCGTGTTTGGTTTGACTGCTTCTTCTCTGTTGTCACTGCTGCCGGTTTCTCTGCCAGTGATCACAACCCTGCTCTCTTTGTTCACACCTCTTCACGGGGTCGGACGCTCCTCCTTCTATATGTGGATGACATGATCATTACTGGCAATGACTCTTAGTACATTGCCTTTGTGAAGGAGCATCTCAGTAAGCAGTTCTTGATGTCTGATTTGGGTCCTCTTCGTTACTTCCTTGGGATTAAGATCACTTCTACGCACGAGGGCTACTATCTCTCCCAGGAGAAGTACATTCAGGATATCTTTACTCGTGCTTGTCTCACTGATCAGCGTGTAGTGGATACTCCTATGGAGCTAGGTGTTCACCTTCGGCCTACTGATGGTGAGCCTCTTGAGGATCCCACTCGCTATCACCATATTGTCAGGAGCCTCGTCTACCTTGGGATTACTCGACCTGACATTTCTCATCCAGTTCACATCCTGAGTCAGTTTGTCTCTGCTCCCACTCAATTCCACTACAGTCACCTTCGTGTTCTTCGATATCTTCGTGGAACCCTTACTCGACGTTTTTTCTTTCCTCGTTCTAGTTCTTTACAGCTTCAGACGTACACTGATGCGACCTGGGCTAGCGATCATTCTGATCGCCGGTCTCGTTCTGTCTATTGTGTTTTCCTTGGTTCCTCCTTGATTGCCTGGAAGACTAAGAAGCGATCGCGATTTTTCGTTCGGCGTTGAGGCCGAGTTGAGAGCCATGGCCTTTCATGGATATTTGGGATCACGGCCGGTGGCTCCTTGCGGATTTTGGTGTTTCTGTTTCTGCACCGACTCCGCTTTTATCAGATAGTACTGGTGTGATCAGCATTGCTCGAGATCCTGTGAAGCATGAGCTTACCAAGCACATTGGAGTGGATGCTTCGTACATGCGATCGCAGTGCAAGACCAAGTTATTGCTCTTCAAGATGTGCCTTGAGCTTGATTAGCGATTTCTTCACCAAGGCATGACTCGAGCTCAAGATAACTTTACCTCTCCAAACTTCGGTGTTGTTGATCCACCATGAGTTTGAGGAGGGGTGTTAGATATATATATTGTGTAGAGTGTTATTTGCTATTGTTCCCACCTTGTACATGCTATATATTGGCCTTTGGCCCATTGGAATATACTTGAGGCTATATTCAAACACCTCTATCTTCCTCTCCACCGAAACGGGAAGGTGACGGCGACTGGCCTGCTGACCGGCGTTTCGAGACGGCATCGCATCCGAGCGGCGGCCGAAGCAGAGGATGGATAGGCGGCTCCCAAGCCGAATGCCGCGGCTGTGACCAAGACGAAGGCGACCTCCGTGTCGGGACGGTCCTGCCCGACGAAGGGAACAAAGACTTCAGCCAAGGACATGCAGCCAAGCCGGCTGCGAAACCCAAGGCGAAGGTGTTGCTCCTCCCTGGACCGGATCTGCACCTCCCCCACGTGAATGAGCCGTGACCGAGGCGACCTACCTCTCTGCCAGCCTCTGACACCGACGCTCCTCTCCGCTCCTCCCCGACGGGATCGAGCTATGACCGAGGTGACCTGCCTCTCTGCCGGCCTCCGCCGCCGCTCCTCCCCGGTCCAGATCCGCTCCTCCCCAGCCCGAGCTCCTCCCGCCGGCAGCTCTAGCGCGTGCACCTACCCGGCCAGGACGAGCTTGGCAGCAAGAGCTGAAGATCCCCAGATTCGACCAGGACCGAGCTAGGTGTTCGGCGGCAGCGCGGGAACTCTCCGGATTTGGCTCGGGACCGAGGTTCACGGTGGTGCCGGAGCAGGAGACGGTGGTTGTGCTACTGCTGCTTCTACTGAGAAGAAAAAGACTACTCCCGGGGGTAGCGGAGGACGAGCGAAGGCTAGGAGAGAACCTAGTGCTTTGATACCATGTCAGATGGAGAGGGGGAATGCAAATGTGAATAGTTAGTTGTATTGCAATAGCCCAATGGGCAATATAAATAGTACAAGGATACACACAAGAGTAAACCCTAGATTAGAGTAGAGTACCACAAATACCCTCAACATTAATAAACGAGACTCTGGGGATGACATGACCGAACGATACTGGAATGGACAATCCAATGGTTGTAGGCAAAAAGTTCTCACTGTGGTACTTAAAATGGAAGTGAACGTAATAGGTAAGGAAATGTAACTTGAGGCCAATTTATAAGCCCTATTAGGTTTTTTTTCTTTTGTCATTTCACTATTTCAGTGAACTAGTAGCAAGAGGTAATAAGGCATGAAGAGCATCTGGAATAGCATATTAGACTACCCCTTATATTTCTAAATCTTGTCGTTTTAGACATTGACAGTGTCTCTAATACACACATACACACCTTTGACCATTGCCTTTTCAAATTATATTAAGCAAAAAAAAGTGTAATAACATGGAACTAGAGGTGCTTTTGATGACAAATCTACTGACACCATTTCTATATTTTAGAGATGCTAATACCATTTCTATGTACGAATCTAAATACTTTTGTGTACTATATCTGTGGTCAAAGTGTTAAAAGTTTGACTGCATGTGTTCTATATCAGTAGTACTCAATATTTACCATTCATGAGGTACAAGAAAAGAAGTAGTTTATTTAAAACTCCTTGTCTTCAATGTTATAGTGACTTCTTAATTTATCTTCATATAAAATTTTGAGGTTTGAATTTTGAATGCTATCTACACGTTATTTGTTAGAAACTTTAAGTATAGAAGTTTACATGAAAAGAATTCAATATATTTCCTGTTTAAAATTCTAGTTTTTCTTCTATATTTAGAAATGAAATATAATTTTGGCATAAAAAGTTTTAATTTGGATATCAAACTTGAGTTTTAGTTTGGTTCTTATGTCTGAATGTAAATTATCATATTCTTTTCATTTGATATTTATAGTTTGAAATTTCAAAGTTTTTAAGAAAAAAATGTGCACAAAATTTAGTGAACTTTCAAATTTGAAACACATAATGTGGACCCACCCCCAAAACCGGGAATTTTGTTTTGTTTTGCCGGTTTGCTAGGTAACCGGCCTGAATTTGAATCCCTGCCTACTGCTACCTGTACTTCAGTAATTGATACACAGCACTGTAGCAATAAATTATTGCAATGTATAATTTAAAACTGCATGCATCCATTCCTCAACAAATTAGGCATAGACTCCTGTTATCTCATTATCCCTCTTCAATTCTGTATTTTTCCTCGTGGATGTCAAGTGGGTGCTTTGCCTGCAATAGTTGTTGAGCCGAGTTTTTGTGATGACAGCTGAACAAAGTATAGCACTATGCTTGTTTCTCTTCGTTGAGTAAAAGTTTGGAATTACACAGTTAATCATGCCACAAACAGAAAATTCTGTTCCAAACCTTCAAGCATATACAGTATACTAGAGCCTCTCGCTTGCCAAGTCATATACCACCGCAATGAGAGAATAGAATAGGAACAATGTGTTGATCTATAATTCTTTGGAGGCAATTTTGGGATCGATCTTGGTGGTGGTGGTGTGTGTAAAACCGAATCGATTTCCAACTTGTGAAGGCATCTGCTGCCTGGCCGGGTGGGAGAAAGCAGAACTTTGGTGAGTTATTTCCGAGCTGGGTGGGTGCTCTGCGGAGGCGTAGGACAGGCAGCCCGAACACCGTAAATACTTGTGTCTGGCATTCTTTTATTACGTTTAATTTTCTTTTCATACACCCCCCTCTCAATAGCCATATCGATCCAACAATAGTAAGTCAGCAGCGTATTGTCTTCTCTTCATATGTGGATTTGCTGTGAAATTTACCTTCATATATGGATTTGCTGTGAAATTTACCTTGAATCTAAGAAGAAACATTTTTTGTTAAATAAAAATTTAAGCCTCATATGATGTTACTGCTAATGGTCACTTAAATCTCTCTTCAGGTTCAGTGATGCCAATGCTTCCGTTACCAATAGCAGCTCTTATCAGCTTGTCAATAACTGTTAAGATGGAGGAATTTAGTCACTTACACGGAATCATTGCCCAAGGGGTGGAAATTTGTGCTACATCAAGTTCATGGCCTAGTATGCCAATTGTAGGTGCATTGTGGTCACAGAAAGTTCGACGGTGGCACGATTTTATCATCCTAGCATGTTCTGAGTCCCCCTTTACCCGAGATAACAAGGCAGTGGCTCAACTGATCAGGAGTTGCTTCTCATCGTTCCTTGGTCCTTTGGTTGATGGGCGATCTTGCTTTGTAGCAAACAGAGGAGTCACTAGTCTGATGGGGCATGCTCTCCGTGAAAGAGGTCCGCAGTCTGTATCACCGGGATTCCTTTACACGCGATCTTGCCGGATGTTTCCAGACAACAATTTTGTATGTGAAGAGATCTTCAATGTTGTCATCGAGAGAGCCCGTGCACTAGAGAATGAATGTGGTTCTGATAGACCTACTCGTCTGAGGTCAGTTCGGATGCCACTATCTTCTGCCTCATCCTCGGTAGAGCAGATAGCATCACTTGCAGCAACTATGCTTTGTCATGCTGGTGGGGTGATGTTGATCCGTCTCTTGTATGAGCAGATTCTGCCAACTTTGCTGCTTTCAGCTGGAGAAGTGAAGCTGGGTTCCGCTGGACCAGTGTGCAGCACATTCGAAGGATTTGCTTTGGCGTATGTACTCCTCTTGTCTGGGGCCAGTATCTGGGGAGTTGGAGACACGTCCCCAGTTTACACTTCAGTATACACATCGAAGAGGCAACGGGTTCTCAATAGGCACTTGGAGTTCATGGCCAAGGTAATGGAGGGCAATATTGAGCTCGGCTGTGGCCAGGCCACATGGAGAGCATATGTTCTCTGTTTCGTGGGCTTGCTGGTCGACTTCGCGCCGACGTGGATCCCTGAAGTGAAGCTTGAGACGCTGCAGAAGTTGGCGTCTGGGCTTAGGAAATGGCACGAGCGTGATCTTGCCCTGTCTTTGCTCGAGCGAGGGGGCCCGAAGGCCATAACTACAGTGGTTGAATCTATCCTATGATATGCTAGTGCTCAACTGGTACTACAGTTATGCTGGATTGCTGCATATACAACTTGCTAATCTGACATGCAGTCCACCATCAGAAAAGTATACATTCAAGCAGATTGCTTGTTCACATAGTCAATGAACCTGATAAGTACTACAGAAAAGATTCCCAGCAGTTGTAAGGTGTTTAGAGTTACTGCCGCTGTGATGCTGTCTGGTCTTACATTACATTTACAGGTTAGTTCTTACTCTAGTAGTCATCCCTATGCGTGTGTGCATAATTCATGGAAACAGCGACAAGATGTCATCTACCGTCTTCTCTTGCTAGTCAGTTTGTAATCTCAAATGTAAGTCAATATATTTTTCGTTCAATATAGCATGCAAGTCGCCCTGAAGTTTTTTTTTTCTTTTTGAGAGAGAAGGAATATTTTGGCCCTGCCTGGAACACATGAATTAAATTCCAGATTATTGTGTAATAGGAACTATTTCATATAAAATTGCAACGAAGTTCATGCGCTCCAAACAAACCCTTAGCCTTTTTTTTTATAGAAAAATCCTTGGATTTATATTAATAACTCAATGAGTAAAACTCATAAGTACTCCCTCTGGTTTATAACACTAGAAATCATGATCGTTACTAGTCACATCACCATATCATTTATGAACAACACAAATAATCATAGAAATTTATCAATCAATGCCATTCGATAATATCTTTTATATCCGTAATTATACTTGCCTTCACCGCGAGGGAACGAGGGACGTGCAGGAGGTGCTGCCCCTGGGACTAGTCCACCACCTGAATAAATAATTATAACGCACGCTAAGACGATAGTAGCGGACCAAAACAACCTATATAACAACAATCACTAACTCGCAAAAGCGTCTAGCTCGATCTCAACCCCAATTCCTAAATGTCGATCTGTCTCCTCGGTGGACAGTCAATTTCTAAAATCCATATCTATTGCTACAGGAGTCCAATTAAGGTTTTCTTAGACTTTCTGGAAAGGTAATTAAATTCTCCAACTAAGTTTAGTTGGTGAGCCTCTTTGAGTCGGCCAAATAATAACCCTATCAAGCCAGTTAATAAAACATCGATTTCACGTTAGGCTCTCTGGACAGAACACTAAAAATACCATAACTTTCAGTACGAGTGTCCAAATCTCACGTTCTTGAGCTTTCTGAAAATCTGAGACAATAATCTACGACTTTCATTATACTGAGCTTCTCTAATTCTCCATTTAACTAATCGCTTAACCCAGATTACTAAAACCTGACAGAAAACCAACAAATTTGCAGAACAGTCCCACTAATAAAATCATAACTTCTGCTACATGGGTCCAAATGATGTGTTCTAGTACTTCATGGAAAGATGGAGATGTCCTCTACATTACTATAGGAGACGTCCAGAGCTGAATCTAAACATAACTATATCAAAACGTCGATCTAACACGAACTGTCCTGAACAGGCTTAATTACCGATAGTGCGAAATTAACTAAATACGCATCTAATCGAAGGGGAGTTGGGGCTTACCCTTGAACCACCGCTGAACATGATGAACACCAACTCCCGGCCATGATCTTCCCCTTTCCCTTCTCACTCCTTCTCTTTCCTCTTCGTGGCCGACCAAAACCCCGGTGTTCTTCCCTCTCCCTCCTTCTTGGCCTAAGAAGAACACGGGTCTTCATCACCAAGAAGAAAGCGAATTCACCAGAGGTGGAGGCGCTGGCTGGAGGTGCCGGAGGCGCAGGGAGGAGGCACAGGAGGTGGCGGCCAAGGGAGGAGGAAAGGCGCCTAGGGTTTGCCCTCCCTCTTATGGCCGGTGCCCTCTCTCCACCTTGGGCTGAATTGAAATGGGCCAAGCCCCGCCCAAAGTTGTCTACCCTTTGCAAAAACCCCATTTAACTTTCTCGTTAAATCACTTTTCTAAATAGTCCTTCTCCCTAATTATTTATTCTCTCTTAGATATTCTTTCAATACTTTTAGGGTATTACAACACTTGCCTTCGATCAATTGTTTATAGGAGGTCCCAGGATGGGTTTTCACATCACACAACCGATCTCATCGGTTACAACATCTCTTATTGATGGTGAAGCAAAACAAAAGCATGTTCTTTTGCTAGAAATAAAGGTCCCTTTTGAAAATCTCTTCTTGATATTGAACTGAAGTTCATTGCGATGTCTTCTCATTCATTATATATTTCTTAAACAGGGAAACCAGTATAGGTCAACGAAAATACCTTTGAGGTCCATTATTCCTTTTGTGTATGCCGATGTATGCCACTTCGCACTTCATGCTTATTTCATAAATAAATCTCACAATATGAAATGTGTAGGTTGTGTTGAAAGATGAAGCAAAAGATGACCCTAATGATCAGGCCTCTGTTCTTCAACATTTGGATTAAACTATGAGTTTTCAGTTTTCCATGCTGTGTTTAAATTCTGTCCATTTTCTTGAGAAGCATGGCGAGATGCTGGTGTGGATTTGGTTCAAGAATGGCAATTTGCTAGTTTTTTTAGAGCTGTCGCGGTCATCCCAGGCTTTGGATTTGGAAGGTCTCCATGTTCTCGATGTCTTTCAAGTCTACTCCTGCCTAAGGTAAAATTTCTGTAGTATTAAGGTAGGATAAGTAGTTAAGGACTTCATGCCTTTTGTTCTAGCATAAAACCCATGAAAGTATATAAGTTTGTTGTCCTGAATGTTATGCAATTTCATGTTAGCATATAAATAAAATCAGACCTTGAGCCACTTTGGCCCATTTGTAGCTTCTAAACCTTTGGAGCAAATAAACGAAGCAACGTAAAGATCTATAGATGTTTAGGTTATCTCATTGACGTGGTGGAGCCTCCTGTAGAGCTGTGATGCCTGGTTAACTTATTTATTATCTTCACCAATAGTTTTTTTGGTTTATTTTCCCTTCCCATTTCCTAGAAAAGGGGAGATAGGAAACTTTGAAGAAAACAGGCAACTGAACTGGGGTAGAACTTCTTTTCTACTTTCTGTCCCTCCTTTTTATCTTGTCAAAGAATGCCTGATCTATATATGTGCACAAAACTCAAGAATTAAACTAAAAGCAAGTTAGCATGAGGGTGTCTTTGGTGATAGGTATTGCTATTGTTTATAACATGTGTCGTAACTAAAACACGGTTGCTCATCTCGAGACAAGAATGAGGAGTGACTCCATCTAGTTCCGCCCAATTGAATCCCCAACGAATGCAAATATCTTCCTTGGACAATATTTAAGAATAGTGGCGTTCAACCTTATCACCACCATGTGGCGCCCACCTCCGATTTACATAATCCATTTGCTTTCCATACTTTCCACAGTTCTTTGACTCGCATCGTCGGGCATGCCATTTTAGTGTAAATCGGGCCTCCAAAATCCACGACCCATGTGCCATTGAACAGTTGTAGGCTATGTCATTGTCATCATGACCTAAAAAGTAGCAAAATTACCATGTCATGAATTTCTTGGACAGAGAAACTTGTTGTGCTTGGTACCATTAGGACCTCTTGTACTTATCTTGGTGATATTGTAAAAGTACTATGTCTCCATGTTATCTTGGATGAGTATTCTGGTTGCTCAAGCCGAGTATATGGTTTGGCTTCGGTAACCTTGAAGTTTGTGCCTCGGTAGGAAATAGCTCGTGAGAAAAGCGTGAATCGGGCAATATTTGCATTTGAGATGCTTGTCATTACTAGATTATTAGAGGAGCTAATGTTTTTAAAAAGACAATGCATTTAGCTTTATCTTTTTAGTTGAAATCAATGGCATAATCTGAAAAGTGAGGGTTTTTGGCCATACTGGTACAAAAGAGTTCTAGCCATCTGAAGTATCTAAATTAGTTTTTTTGTTAAGTTAGTGTTTGTTTCTTGCTATCTTTCTTTATGTAGTTCATTGTAATATCTCGAATATTCATTAGTGAATGCACTAATGTTTAGAGAAGGAATTAATCCAAAATCTCATAATTTTGTGGAGGATTTAGACCTTGGGATTTCGGCCCAAGATAGCCTAGCCCGAATGGGCCAGCCCTCCAGTGGACAAGAGAGGTGGGCGTCTTTTTTCTGCCAAACCCTAGATATTTTCTTTTTCCCCTTACGCTTTCTGCAGCCGCCACCTGCTGCCGCCTGCGCCATGTACAACCGCCACTTTGAATCGCGCTTGCCCTTTCTCTGACCGCCTTTGTTCATGCGAATCGCGCCGCCCACAGTGGCAGCGTCTTTGCTGCTGAAGGCCGGCACCTGCCCGCTTTGGTGTTTTCTGCGTGCATGCCCACATTGGCACCTGCCCGCTTGGAACGCTGCCGTGTAGGCCGATCGCCATGCACCGACCACGATAGCCACCGCCAAGACCATCGACCTTGTAAGAAGTCCCTACATGCACCGCTGTCGCTTGATGCTTTGCATGCGCGTGTGTGCTGTTTGCACGCACATTGCTTTGCTACTGCTGCTTAATACTGCCACAGCTAAATAGTTGTTGCATGCAAACCGAGTGCATGCTTTTTATTAATTGCTCACGTAAGGAATCATCTTCCTGTGATGTGCATGCATTTCATTATTTGGTGTCATGCTGCTAGTTCTAGGTGTTAACTAGTAGTGCAGACTACTTTGTTACATGCGGTTCTATAGTTTGAGTAGTAAGAGAGAGAGAGGAATTAGGTAGTACTAATTATTAGTTAATTAGTTTTGTATTTTTCTGTTACATGACATGCTTGGCTAGTTTGTGCTATATGAATATTTAGCATCAGCTGATTATTTAATTGCTATGATTATTTAATTGGTGTACTACAAAGGTTAGTTAATGGGAGATGAATTACATGCCATATGCTACCAGTGAAACGAGCAAACATGTGAATATTTAATTGGATTAGTAGGGGAGAGAAAGATTAATTAAATAATGCTAATTAGTAGTTAACTAGTTTGACCGTAGCATTGTATACATGCACGCATGTTTAAATAGTAAAGGTGAGTCATTAGCTAGTTAGTGCTGCATATTTTATTAGCATGTTTTAGTCGGGAGATATTGAACGGTAGATTGGTTTAGTCTCATTGTTACATTTGTATGATTTATTAGGGTACCTTAATGGAAAATTTTGGGAATATCATCTACTAGTTAATTGTAGATAATTTTAGTATCTTTCCATAGAGTATTTAACCATGTTGAGCGGACGAGTAATTTTCAAGTTATGAATTTAAAAATACCCACTTGTCCGAAGATAATGATCGGTTTTATGGGATAAAAATAGGGGGTTAGATGATTTAATTAGAAGTCGTGGTAATCTAAGAAAAGGTGAAATTTTTTGTGTAGATTCTAGAATGGGGTGGTTTGCCATGATTAGACTTGTGAGTCAAAAGTTACGCGCTTTTTAGTACCAGGACAGCAAGGGTGACTGCTTGATGTGGGAAGCATTGTGGATTTGGGGGACATGTAGGAGCGATGTCAATTAATTGTTGTTCTTGTGATGTTGTAGCTTGTATTGAAATTTGAGTGTTTAATGTAGGAGAGACGTCGTGCTTGTTGCCGTCTTCTAGCCAAACCGCAAGGTCATGACTAGTAAAGGCAAGTGCATAAATGGCAGCGATCAATGATTGATCATTGATTTATTTATCGCTCATTACCATTATTGTTATGCTTTTATTTTTATTTAATCGCAAGCAATGGAATGGTATGACTATATCTTGTTGATGAACATGAGGAAACTTAACATGTTGAGTATAATAAAATTATGCATTTGTGCACTCATAAGCATCATTGCATCTGAAAGGTGATCATGTTGATCACAACTCCACAGGAGTGGAGGAGGTCCCCGATCCTTGAGGAGGACGGGCTTGAGAGTGTGTCATCGACGGGTGAACACTCATCTTTGTCTGCAGATATCTGTGAAAGAAGTGCATGTGGATATATAGAATAGAGTTGCATTGAGATATGGGATGAATGTGTGTGAAAACAAAGAGAAGAGAATGGCATGAGAATATTAATAGAAGGACATGTGATGATAATGAAGTTATTAAATACTGTTGATTTATCATTGCTTGTTGTATATTGATGTATTTGCTGAGTCGTGGACTCATCCTTGCTCTTTTGTTGTTTTTAGGTGATCATTGGGGGCGCCACGATGGGAGGGACTAGAGCACATGGAATAGTTTCATACCTCAGACACATGATTATTTGCCATGAGAACCATTTGATTCATTATCACTGGACTACTTTTAGAACATGCTAGAGATTGAATAATCTTAGATGAATGTTTTGGACTAGTCTATTTGGTGCTGTTTTAGACTTATTATCTTGCTATGTTTCCCTCGCTTATTTATTCATGCCTGACAAGTCTTTATTCATGTTCAATGGTGACCCATGGATGTTTTTTATTAATGCTTTGGTTGCTAAAATTCTATAGTGTGTTAATGAACATTAGTTGAAAAGGTAGTTTAGTGCCATTCCAGGCTCAGTGTTGGGCTGGGGTATTACATTCATATCCTTTTGTCAATTCCCAGGATGATTTGTTTCTATTAGATGACAGAAAGGGCGGACCTCTGCTCCAAATTGCACTTTGATGGGTTGTCACCGTAGTTGAAATTGATGTGGGGGCAATATGTATAGAAATGCTAGGGCTCGATGAATGCAAGTGCTAACAAGGTATAATTAGGAAACGGTGTTGATTTTGAATCCATTCCTCGTCCTTTGGAATCTGATCAATTTTCCTCTATTCAATTGTAGCGGTTGAAACCATGTGAATTCCTCTTCTATCAATGAAATCCGATCCTGCATTTTATCGAAGAAATGGCTTGTGTCACTTTGGTATTAGTCTTTGATTTCATTAAGTGATATTTGCATAGATTTGATCAAAATTATCATCAAAGATTCTGGATGTTAACTATCTATGGTGCACGTAATGAAAAGAAAAGATTGAGCAGTAAAAGTGGAGATATTTTTTCTCCTTTCGTAAAGGTAGGTTGAGAACCAAAGATTGGGAGCAGCCTTGCATGTTTTTAAATTCCAATGGTATACCATTTGGTCTTAACATAACTGGGTTAAACATTGACACAATTGGCAATTTAGTATTTGTGGTATTATTTATTTAACATAACACGGTTGAAAAACCCTAAGCTTCTACTTGGAGGTGGTGCTAGACAACTGACTATATCTGCAATATTGAAACTAAACCGTTCTTCAGTTGAAGGTGTAGGGAAGGTATTATTCATAATTCAGAATAACCGATATTTGAATTAATCCATGATAAACATATTTATGTGGATGATAATATATTCCTTATAATGTGCACAAATATGAATAAGATTTTTGCTCACATATTGTGGTTGAGTATGATATGAAAGATTTCGTATATTTGAACTCCAAATATTATTCTATGTGATCATGATCGACTCGAATATTGTTTTTCTTTCTTTTGGGTATCGGTGGCCCTATGAAGCTCTTGCATTAACATTTGAGGCAACTCCAAGAACTATGTGTAACATCTTATCTACCATACGACTGGATATAATTTTGGTGTTAAAGATAAATATTGTTTCTGTAAGTTCCGTTGCATTGCACGGGCACCCTACTAGTTAGGAATAAAGTCTCTCTCAAACCTTGGAATTCGAATTCATCGCATACCAAACGGGCTCAAACCTCTTAATTTAACATCCTCAAATTATGCTTAAACCGATATACATCGTCCACACCTTTGTGTTGAGACTCTATTGATTCCACTGAACACTCTAGAAAACTCCTTCAACTGACGAAATTAATTTGATAGAAGGCACCAAAGCACCTCAAAAACCCATGCAATCCCATCACCTCCAACTTTCAAGAATAACACCTCAGAATCCTTAGTATACACGCTTATGTACTACATCAAAAGAGTTCTATCAATGATCATTCCACTGCTCTAGAAACGCCATTATTCTATTTTCTCTACACACTATCATTGGGCGTCCAAAGGTCTAGTATAAAAATGCAAAGCCCAAATTTAACCTCCAAGACCTCTACAACGAACTTCTCTTATAACAGATGGAGAAATCATCAGATTAAATCTCGAACATGCCCACAATTCTAACATACTCACTGATCGACATCATTAGAAATCACCCACACAATCTCGTAATACTTTCCAATTGTGTTGCTCTATAAAATTGATCAAGGTTTCCATACCTTCGATAATCCCGAATATTTCAACATGAACTAAGGTTCTAGAATTACACAATACCATATGTTCTACTTGGTCGTAACACTATTCGGTTTTACTTCGAACCCACACATTCCCTTTGAATCAAATTTCCTTCAAGAGGTACAGATCAAAATCAATTCATCTTCTACTACTCCTCCAATAGCTTGGTAGCAAAATCTCACCACTACAAGTACTTAACCACCACCAAACAATTGCCAAAATACGCTTTGTAAAACTTTGCAACACAAAACTGTTGATCCTTTCTCAAAAGAAAGAGGCGAACAAGGACAAGTTTCATCACACAGGAAAACGTTGCTCCTCCCAGCGAGCATGAAACCAAAAGAAATAATCTGATAATGAAGATTCTTGGAAAACGAGAGTTGAGTTCACAGATTGAGGCACACATCCTCAAAAGGAAATAGCAAATAAAAACCAATAAGAAAATGACTTTGCGATTGAAACTCGACAACTCTTGTGCGGAAAGAGCAGAAACTTTAGGAACGATTCAAATAACCACAAGTTACAAAAACTTGACTCCAACTCTCAAATACTCCTACTGCACTCTTTCCTTTCACACTGAAATTAATCATTTGACTAACAATACTTTGCCACAACGAACAAGATAAGGTCTTTAGTCCAAACCACAAGGACTAATTAAGAACCAATAAAATTCTTCAACACGTCATATTTGCTCGGAACAGTTCAACTACACAAGAAACATGAGATCCAAATGATCTCAGCCACAAAACTCGAAACATTTTCATTTACGGGATTTCATAAAAAGTAAGCAGATTATTCTCCACATAAAGGAACCAACATAATTTTCTTTGATTGCAACCTCACGTTGCCAACTCAAACTAACAAGCCATTAAGATTAAATCACATGAATCTCTTAGGAAGCAATAGAACAGTCCACTCCATCATTTTATTTAACATAATTTCAGCTACCAGATAATTCATGAGCTCTAAAAGATCACGAAAGCTAAACTTGAAATATTCTCATTTAAACGATATTACCACAGGCGACCAAATTACTACAAGTATTAACATCAATCTCACAACAACAATTAGAAAACACGTCGAAAGACCCATGTGAAAGGAATGAGTTGATTCTTTCTCAAAACAAGAGGCAGATCAAATTGATTTTCACCAACTAGAAAACCATTTACCACTACGCAATGAACACGGGACCAAGGGAAAACCAATTAGGCAATGAACTCGAGAAAACCTAAGTGAAGTCCATAGTTGAGGCCACAAGTCCCACACGAAAAGTGAAGGGATACGGGTAGGCTACGATAGCGACAAATCAAAATTTCTACCGCATAAACCAGGAAGCCAAGCAAGAAGATGATCACGATCGTTACCACTAGACGCGCATAGCAGCGGAAGAAGTGTCGAGCGGCGTGGTCCGACGAAGAAGCGATCGATGTACTAGTCGTAGTCGATCGTCCAGCGTCCTTGCGAGTCGATCGTCTCCTCCAGCGCCTCTGTAGTTCCTAGCGAAGATCACGGATCGTCCTCAAGCACAACAACGTAGAAGCGCCTCTATGGTATCCACACATCCAGGGAAGGAACAACCGTACGCCGGTATGCTAGCACAAAGTCGCACAACAAGGCTCTCAAGAAGATGGCGGCTAGGGTTTCGATAGAGCAACTCACGTCAACTCCTCTTCTGCCCAACAGCCTCATGCATCTTCTTATATAGTGCCCGTGATGGATCCTATTCGAACACGCTATACGAATCGTATCTGTACTGGTTTGTTCCAACCGTTAAGTGTGTGACCTGTTAGGTTCATGCGTAGTTCGGTTGTGACTTGAAAACCCTTTCCGACCATGAGTCGTAGCGGTTCCTAGCAGGACATAACGATTCCCGAATACACACAAATTATATCAGACGAACCTTAATGCAATATGATCTACGACTAGGTCCTCATCACTTACAACCAAGTCCTATCTCTATACGACAAGTTCGTATTTGATCACGACCAACTCGTAACTCCTTACGACTTGGTTTCGACCACTCTGTGATTACGTTCGACCAGTCTACGACTTGCTTGTATCTCCATACGACCGATCCAGAATCGGTCGAATCGAAAGCGACCTACTCATGTATTCTCCCTTTGCCTCACGATATCTGGTTGAACTCCAGGTGAAATGTTGTGTCATCCATGGACTGTTCAATACTTTCTCGATCGAGTATCGGATAACCTTATGTGGTCGAACTCTTCGACTACGAGTGGCTTGGCCATGCACTTTCTTTATCCGACCACTTCGAGGGGCCCAGAGATATCTCTCCTGTTATGTTAGGAGGGGCAAATCCCATATCCGACCAGTCATATCCCTCTGTGTAGGACCGGAAAGGCGACTAGAGGGGGGTGAATAGGAGCTCACCTAATTTTTTACCTCGTTTAGATTCAACACCAGATTCACTTCAATAGCTATGAGAGCTATGCAGATTAACACACACAAGAACAGCAGAAGACTTGTGTTGAATCCAAACAAAAATCCCCAAAGCAAGGAACAAAAAGACCAAACCCTAACCTGGAAATCGGTTAGACCGTCGACAAAAATTCGATCAGACCGACTGGCAGTTTGATTGGCGTTATAGGATCGGTCAAACCACTCCTGACCAGAAATAGTGCAGACAGCCCAAAACCAAAACGAAAATCGGTCTAACTTTTGATCTACATGGCCAAACTTGACCAAATTTGGAACACACCTTCCTAAGGATATTAGGAACCTATTCCAAGCAGAGATAGAGTAGATCCTGTAATACCCCAAACATTTATTGGAGAAAATAAAATTCGGGAAAGCGAAATTTATTCAATTTCAAACTCAACCAAATTCTAGAATCGAAGTTAAGTTCTAAATTCAGAGTTTGGGGAAACTTAGAGCTTGGGCCTCCGGCTTTATTGTTAATATTCCGAACCTCAAATTAGAGAGAATAATATTCGGGAGAGGAGAATTAATTCAAATTCGTTTGCTTCAAAGTTTAATGTAATACTATGAGTTCCGATTAGAGAGAATTTATGTAATGCCTCGAACAGGTTGTGAGGTAGAAGTTTGATCACTCGGTTAATTCAGAATAAAGGAGGGGATTTATTCAACTGTTCAACCCTGCCCTGGGCTTGGGCCCTTGGCCAACATGCCCAAGGGGTGGACCAAATAGGCCCATGGGGGGAGCAGCCTTGAGATCCAAGGGTGGAGGATGCAGCCTCTAGATCCAAAGGTGGGGAGGATGCTCTTACCCTAACCCCAACCCCGCCTCATTCTTTTTTCTGGCCGCCACCTCCTTTACCTGCTGGCCGCCCCATCTTCTTCTTGCCGCCGCCCCTTGCTGCTGCTCTCCAGGCCGCCCCTCCCTGCCTAGTGGTCGGCCTCCCCTGCTTCTTCCTCCCTTGAGGCGCCTCCCTGCTGTCCATGTTGCTTCCTCCAACCGAGCTCATGTGAAGCAGCCCTTGGTGGCCGACCAAGAGAGGAAAAGAGGGAGGGGGAAGGGGGTTCTTGGGGGGGAGCTTGCTCATCAACTTCCTGGGTTCTCCAAGGGTAAGGGTTGCCATTCTTAGTTGTTGATTGTTGGTAGTTGCGATTTGGATCAGATTTGGTGGGACAGATTGGTTTTCTGCTGTAGTCCTGTTCTGTCCAGTAAGTTGCGTGGAAGTTTTCGGGACCTTAGAGGCCGATCCAGAGGTTTTGGTCTCCTTGAGATGTCTAGGTCTCGTCCTTAAGATTCCGTGGCCACCGAGTTTACTCAATTCCGTTAACCGAGTCAAAAGTTATGGTTTAATTAGTGTCTACAGTCCAGATCGTAGATTATTTTCCAGCAGTCTTCTTGCGTGGACGTTTTCGGATCCTTAGAGGCCGATCCAGAGGTTTTGGTCTCCTTGAGATGTCTAGGCCTCGTCCTGAAGTTTCTGTGGCCGCCAAGAACACGTATTTCCGACGGTTGTAGCAAAAGTTATGCTATTTTCTTTGCTGCTGCCCTTGTCGTTGAGACAGAGTATGACCGCCAGGTTCAACTGATGGGAAGTATTTTATTTTGGCCGATTTGGTCTTTTCTGTCAACTTGAGAAAGTTAGATTTATTAGTTTAGAATCCACAGAAATTGGATTCAATTCATTCCGAGTTCCAGATCTTTAATTATGATTTTTTTACCGTGCTGCTGTCCAGTTTGGGATTTCGACAGCTTTGTCGGTTTTTCAGATTAGACTTAGTAGTTAAGTCTTGGGACAATAGAAAGCGTTGTAGAACGTTATTTAGTAGTGACGTGTTCGTACTATTCTTATTCATGTTACTTGCTTGTTTAGGCGGTGGAGCCGCAGGTTTAGGAGTTTCTTCCTTGCCGCTAATACGCCGCATCTCTGAAGGCAAGTGCAATGTTTATTATATGGCTTGTGTGGTATGAATGTTTTGATGTCTACCTGCTTTAATATGATGGAAGAAATGCTGATTATTCTATGATCGTTTTATGTATTGAAATGTTACTAGATGTTGATGTTATCTATGCAGAGAGCATATCATGCATACATTGTAGTAACCGCCCACGGAGTGGATTTAGTTTGACCCATCCTTTCGGGATGGGTATGTAAGTCCCATCAATTCCAGTATGGGCAATGTTGGACACCCGTATGATACGTTCTTCATACGGAATTGATCCGCATTTTTGTTAAGATGCGGCACGAGTGATCACCGACGGGTGTTTCACCGCTATACCGTATATGCAGATTGAGTCGTCCATTGTGAATCTTCATTCATTTCATACATTCATCTCTATTCATTGTTGTTATGTTCAGCACCTTTGAGGAGGTTGGCTTGTTATTGTTCCTACTTGTCCGTTCTTCCATTGTATTTCTTTGAGTCTTGGACTCACGCTTGTTGTTGTTTATTTTTTTAGGTGATCGTTGATGCTAGCTCTACCGGGAGGAGTAGACACACACTAATCAAGAGATTCACTTTATTCACGTTTAGCAATTTGATATTGTTTCTACCTTTTACTCTTCATGGATGAACTGTAATAAATAAGTCTTGTTGAGAAGGAAGGATACCTTCTCCGCAACTATTGATGTTTCATTCGCTTAATGATGAACCGTAATAAATAAACCTTAAATGGAGAAGGAAGGATACCTTCTCCATATTTCTTTAGTATGTTTAATTGGAGAAGGAAGGATACCTTCTCCATATTTTAGATTGTTTATTTGTGCCTAGTTGTCTTTATTTCTATTCTTCCGCATTATGGGTGTATGTTAGTGTAATTAGGTGACATCTTGGCTTTCAAATAGCGTGGTGTTACATTGGTATCGAGCGGGCTTTAGGTCCATGGTGAATAGGTTGACAACTTAGGTAAGACTAATTTGTTAAAATTTGTAAATGGTTAATTAACCTAAAACTTGACACACTGGTGCACAGTAGGATGGGATGGTTCAAGCAATGCATTTCTGTTTCCCTTATGTTGCATTGTTACTCGATGATATGATATGATCCTCTATATCTATGCATTTATTCTATGATTATGATATGATCTTGTATACTCCTATGTGAGTATAATATTGGTTATGAGTGATGATAGTCGATGTTGAGAGGTTGAGGTCGTGGTTGTAGCTCTGGGCTTTGCCAGGTTACACCCTTGTTCGTGGTATAAGAATAGAGACGTAGTTACCCGATTGTCATAGTTAAAGGTGTTGAGGGTGAGTTTCTTTAGAAGAGTTGTTCTCTTCTTTGAGCTTGAGTTTTGGTCAATTCTGGTTATAGTTGCGGTTGATGAAGTTTTCTTGAGTTAGTGTTTGCAATGCAGCTGGTGAGTTTTCATTGGTCTTTCTTGGTTCCATAGAGCGATTACTTGTTCTCCAAATTGCTGATCTATTGTTGTTTCTTGTGAACATCGGTTATCAGTAAGATTTATCTTTTCATGGGAGTTCTTCCCTTCTAATTGGAAACTTGATTCATTTACTCGCTTGGTATTCTGGGTACTGAAAGTTTTTCTGCTGCGAGTTCTTTAAACTGTGAAAAGCTTTGGCCTTATGTATTTCTTTTGGATTACCCCAAGCGTTGAGGTTTAATGTCTCTCTTTTGTTGAATGAAGGTGTTAAAATCCTTTTGTGAGGTCCTGTTATGTTTAAGCGAGAGATGTTAAACATAGAAATTCGTTGATAAGGTTTGAGCTATCAAGTCAGATCTGTAGCGTGATGCACGATTATTCTTAACTAGAATCCATGCAAGGAAAATTGATTAATTTGAAATGTCATTGTATTTGGTACATGATGGATTTTAGATAAGAGTTGTCCACATCTGTTCAGGACCTATTGATGTTAAGAAGTGTGGAAATGTTGATGAACCGGTTTGATCTTTATGATCGAGTAATCTGCTAAATTTGTTAGATGAATTGGAATCTAAGTCTTCCTTCGGTTATTCTAACCGCTAGTGATGGTTAAGTTAAGGATGCGTTCAATGTTGCCTTGGTAAATATTAATCTTGAATTCATTCTCATAAGCTGTTGTTGAGTTTGCAATAAGAGGTAGGATCATGATTGAGCCTTGTGTGGCTAGTCAAGATTTAGTTTGTGCTATTTTGGCGTTGAGCGTCAATAAGAATTAAATGGATGAAGTCTAATAAGATATTAAGGTTGGTGTACTTTTGTGATATTGTCATGTTCTAGTATCATCTTGTTGAAAGAGTTTTGTTGTTGAAAGAGTTTTGTTTCAACCTTGTGGCTTGTGTTCTTTCAGAAAGTCTTAGGATGGAGTAGTAATGTTTGATGATTCTTGGTAAGAGTATATGATTTCAACGCCAAAGAATTGTCGGTAATGTGAGAGTGATGTTGATTCACATATAGAGAAAGTAATTTGGCGCCTCTCGTGTTATTGAGTAAATGAAAATATTCCATGTTTTGCGTTCGCAATCTTTTGGAGTTCATGATTTTTGTGGTAGCTGAAATTGGTTTGAACTTAGTGGTGTGTTGAAAAGTTCAATTGGTTCAAAAGCGGTTCATGTGATTTGGTCTTAAATGTTCCTCTTGTGCTGACATTACAAGATGATGTCGTAACCAAAGAAAAATGGTTTACTTCATTAAAGGAAAAGGAGTAATTGTAGTATTTAAGGTTGGCAAGCTTTGTAACGCACCACTCAATTGAAGTGTGTATGACCTTTCTATTCGTTGCATGAGAGTTCCTCAAGATTCAAAAGCAATGTTTTGTTCTTATGGGTTGAGGTTTGGAATTCTCTTCTTGTGGGACTTGTACCCTCAACTGTTGACTTCCCTTATGTTTTCCTAGCTCATTGCTTAATTGACTACTTTCCTTGGTCCTATGCTTATTGCGAGTGGCATCGTTATTCTTTGTAATCGAATCGCTTTCAATTGCCTTTTCGTTGAGAAAAGAATAATGGATTTGTTTCACAAAACCTTTGAGTGTATAATGGCAGATGGTTG
The DNA here is from genome assembly GCA_036346405.1 of Phyllostachys edulis. Lineage (NCBI taxonomy): Eukaryota > Viridiplantae > Streptophyta > Magnoliopsida > Poales > Poaceae > Phyllostachys > Phyllostachys edulis. The sequence continues at coordinate 58,454,506 of CM070553.1, forward strand.
GTGGTGATCAACTAAATGACTTGTAAGACTTTAGAAGTCAAATTGATTGGGACGTATTGAGTGATAAGTTGATTTCTTGGAGTAATCCTTGGAGAGGGTTTGACTTAAATAGAAGTTTGGTCCTTGGGACCAAACTGATGGCATTAATGCAAATACTAGGACCTATAGTGGTTTGTGGTCCGAGATCTTTTGTCATGCTAAGTGGAACATTAAGGTTGTTTAAAGTATGGAAAATCTTGGTAAGTTCTTAGAGTACCACGATTGAGTACCTTACACAGTTGTGTAGAAGATTTGTGACGGTGTAGTTCAAAGAAGATAGAATTGTGAGAGATCTAATCGTTACGGCAACTATGGAGATGATAGGAAATGTTGAGTAAATGTCAGGTATGACTTGGTTTCAACGAGTGACTTTCTTAGCGTTGGAATCTTTCAAAGGATACTTTGGTCGAGAATATATCTATCATTTGACGCTAATGATTGAGTATGGAAAGATTGTGGAAATTGTAGCCACCGGATCGATGATTTCCTACCTTTTACACCGTAAGTTCATTCTAGGAGTCTTTGGGTTAACTTTGGTCGCCCAAGGGTTGTGTGTAGAGAAAATAGAAAGTGGTGTACTCGAAAGCAAGAGAATGATCGTTGATAGAATCCATACATTGTAGAACATGAGCGAGTGTCTTGAGGATTCTGAGATGTTATTCCTAAAAGTTGAGATGATGTGATTACGTGAGATCTTTTCAGTGGTGCTTTGGGTACTATCTGTCAAATTAATTTCGTCAGTAGAAGGAGTTGTACAGAGTGCTCGGTGGAATCTTTAAAGCCTCTCCACAAAGGTGTGGATGATGTATTTTGGTTTGAGCATAATTTGAGGATGTTAAATCTAGAGGGTTGAGCTCGTGTGGTATGCGATGAATTCGAATTCCAAGGTTTAAGAGAAAGTTTTATTCCAAAAAGAGAAACTGAGAAAAAGGATATTTCCTCGGGTAGTGAAGCACTTTCTTGATTCACGTTTGAGCGTTGTGTTGTTGACTGAGGTCTTCCACAATTTGAGTTGGCACTGTGTTGGCATGTGTGATTCTTTCCAATTCGGACCAAAACAAAAGAAGTATTTGGTTTGGACATTCGAGTGATTTCTCCTTTGACTTTCATGATGTTCATTCGCAAATTGCCTAAATAGAAAGTGGAATTATTTTCGTAAGGAATTGTCAAATTCAGGATTTTACCCTTTTGGTGGAGAGTTAGTTTTGCGTGGATACAATAAGAACTCTCTATTTCCAGTTGGATTCTCTTTGTGAATCAGTGGTTTAAGAACTAGTTCTGTTGTGCATTCTTGTTTAAAGGAGGTGACCCTTGTTAGATGAAGAGTTTGATTTTGAGCATCAACCTTATTTGCTGCAGTGCGTGTGTGGGACGGTAGCGGGCATATGGCACATGGCGCGAAGTCCCGAAAGTGGACATCTGACATGGCATATGTCTTAAACCTTTGGGACGACGGACGTGTACCGAGGGGTGGTTCGGGCATTGGTTGTGTGTTTTCGCACCAAAGGAGAGTTGGTCCAGGTACTTTGGTTCGTTTTCGACAATTGCGGAAATTAGTAAGTTGGCGATCACTTTGACCGCCTCGGGTCCATACGTGACGACGCAACGCGTCTGGTGTGTTCTGGTGCTTAGTGAGTAGCTAAGCGATTCAAAGCTTGGGATTTCGTTAAATCGTTAACCATCGAGTAGGGTTTTATTTTCAATTCTCTTCGATGGTACTGAAATAGCCGGGTTGAGTATTAGGTCGACATCGTTTCACGCCTTTGGATTGTGGTCTTTTAGTCGAAAGAAAGGCCACTTGAGAATTGAAGTCTCGCATCTTGCGAATAGTATTCGGATTGGTTTGCATCGTGTCCGTGTTTGTTGTTGTTTCACTCCAGTCGCACTTTTCTTTAGGGACGGTCGGTGAGTAGATTCGGGGTCGAATCCTGTTAAGGGGGGTAGAATGTAATACCCCAAACATTTATTGGAGAAAATAAAATTCGGGAAAGCGAAATTTATTCAATTTCAAACTCAACCAAATTCTAGAATCGAAGTTAAGTTCTAAATTCAGAGTTTGGGGAAACTTAGAGCTTGGGCCTCGGCTTTATTGTTAATATTCAACCTCAAATTAGAGAGAATAATATTAGGAGAGGAGAATTAATTCAAATTCGTTTGCTTCAAAGTTTAATGTAATACTATGAGTTCGATTAGAGAGAATTTATGTAATGCCCGACACAGGTTGTGAGGTAGAAGTTTGATCACTCGGTTAATTCAGAATAAAGGAGGGGATTTATTCAACTGTTCAACCCTGCCCTTGGCTTGGGCCCTTGGCCAACAAGCCCAAGGGGTGGACCAAATAGACCCATGGGGGGAGCAGCCTTGAGATCCAAGGGTGGAGGATGCAGCCTCTAGATCCAAAGGTGGGGAGGGATGCTCTTACCCTAACCCCAACCCTGCCCTCATTCTTTTTCTGGCCGCCACCTCCTTTACCTGCTGGCGCTGCCCCATCTTCTTCTTCTTGCCGCCCTTCTTGCTGCTCTCGGGCCGCCCCTCCCTGCCTAGTGGTCGGCCTCCCCTGCTTCTTCCTCCCTTGAGGCGCCTCCCTGCTGTCCATGTTGCTTCCTCCAACCGAGCTCATGTGAAGCAGCCCTTGGTGGCCGACCAAGAGAGGAAAAGAGGGAGGGGAGGGGGTTCTTGGGGGGGAGCTTGCTCATCAACTTCCTGGGTTCTCCAAGGGTAAGGGTTGCCATTCTTAGTTGTTGATTGTTGGTAGTTGCGATTTGGATCAGATTTGGTGGGACAGATTGGTTTTCTGCTGTAGTCCTGTTCTGTCCAGTAAGTTGCGTGGAAGTTTTCGGGACCTTAGAGGCCGATCCAGAGGTTTTGGTCTCCTTGAGATGTCTAGGTCTCGTCCTTAAGATTCCGTGGCCACCGAGTTTACTCAATTCCGTTAACCGAGTCAAAAGTTATGGTTTAATTAGTGTCTACAGTCCAGATCGTAGATTATTTTCCAGCAGTCTTCTTGCGTGGACGTTTTCGGATCCTTAGAGGCCGATCCAGAGGTTTTGGTCTCCTTGAGATGTCTAGGCCTCGTCCTGAAGTTTCTGTGGCCGCCAAGAACACGTATTTCCGACGGTTGTAGCAAAAGTTATGCTATTTTCTTTGCTGCTGCCCTTGTCGTTGAGACAGAGTATGACCGTCAGGTTCAACTGATGGGAAGTATTTTATTTTGGCCGATTTGGTCTTTTCTGTCAACTTGAGAAAGTTAGATTTATTAGTTTAGAATCCACAGAAATTGGATTCAATTCATTCTGAGTTCCAGATCTTTAATTATGATTTTTTACCGTGCTGCTGTCCAGTTTGGGATTTCGACAGCTTTGTCGGTTTTTCAGATTAGACTTAGTAGTTAAGTCTTGGGACAATAGAAAGCGTTGTAGAACGTTATTTAGTAGTGACGTGTTCGTACTATTCTTATTCATGTTACTTGCTTGTTTAGGCGGTGGAGCCGCAGGTTTAGGAGTTTCTTCCTTGCCGCTAATCGTCGCATCTCTGAAGGCAAGTGCAATGTTTATTATATGGCTTGTGTGGTATGAATGTTTTGATGTCTACCTGTGCTTTAATATGATGGAAGAAATGCTGATTATTCTATGATCGTTCTTATGTATTGAAATGTTACTAGATGTTGATGTTATCTATGCAGTAGAGCATATCATGCATACATTGTAGTAACCGCCCACGGAGTGATTGAGTTTGACCCATCCTTTCCGGGATGGGTATGTAAGTCCCATCAATTCCAGTATGGGCAATGTTGGACACCCGTATGATATCGTTCTTCATACGGAATTGGATCCCGCATTTTTGTTAAGATGCGGCACGAGTGATCACCGACGGGTGTTTCACCGGCTATACCGGTATATGCGCTTGAGTCGTCCATTGTGAATCTTCATTCATTTCATACATTCATCTCTATTCATTGTTGTTATGTTCAGCACCTTTGAGGAGGTTGGCTTGTTATTGTTCCTACTTGTCCGTTCTTCCATTGTATTTCTTTGAGTCTTGGACTCACGCTTGTTGTTGTTTATTTTTTTAGGTGATCGTTGATGCTAGCTCTACCTGGGAGGAGTAGACACACACTAATCAAGAGATTCACTTTATTCACGTTTAGCAATTTGATATTGTTTCTACCTTTTACTCTTCATGGATGAACTGTAATAAATAAGTCTTGTTGAGAAGGAAGGATACCTTCTCCGCAACTATTGATGTTTCATTCTGTTTAATGATGAACCGTAATAAATAAACCTTAAATGGAGAAGGAAGGATACCTTCTCCATATTTCTTTGTATGTTTAATTGGAGAAGGAAGGATACCTTCTCCATATTTTAGATTGTTTATTTGTGCCTAGTTGTCTTTATTTCTATTCTTCCGCATTATGGGTGTATGTTAGTGTAATTAGGTGACATCTTGGCTTTCAAATAGCCAGGGTGTTACAGATCCACATCAAAGTTTCAACTTTTTTCTATTCTATCGAAGGAAAGATCAAAATCGGGCAAAAATAAAAACCTGATCTAAACCTTGCTCGTGGGAGATTGATGATCTAGGTGATCTTAGATATGTTTCCACATGTCACAGCAAGGTAGAAGAGGGCACGAAACCAACCAAAAAGCAATAGATCAAAGAACCCTTCAAAATCTCAAATATAGAGCAAGAACACAAAAGAGACTTATCTTTGCGAAATCATCCATAGATTGATCTGAGGTTGAGAGGGTTTACAGCCACTCTATCCATGAAGGACAAAGCTCAATCCATGAGCACACAACTCAACTCAACTCTCCAAAACCTAAGCCTCTTCTCTTTCTCTAATACCCTAACACCAAACTAGGGATTACAAAATGAAAATACTTGGTTGCTGTATCACAGCAGCCACCCCTATTTGTATGGAGACCTAGCTTCTAGAGAGTTAACCCTAATGGGCTCCCATTAAGGCCTAACATAAACGGGTCACATACGCACGTATTTTAAAGCGCCGTTTTCAACTTCTTCTTGACCTAAACCGCTTCTCCATGCACAGTCTTGCGCCGCGGTTTAGCCCAAGGTCACAGAGGCGGTATTTGGTAAAATTACCAAAATACCCCTTCTCGATCTTTTTCGAAGACCGTGTCTGAACTACACGAAACACATCCATGCTTCGCCACGTGTAGGTTGATCTAGCGACTCTCATCGTGTCGGCACGTCTCTCCCGTTCGGATCTCACCAGAACCTCCACGGCACTTGCATCGACCCCCGCACCGCTTGATCAACTAGTCCCACCGAACTGCCCGTTCGGTCATCCTTGTCCATTCTGCGTCATGTTTGAGTCCATTGACCTCACCCGGCATCCTTGATCGTTCTGGACCTCAGCTCTCCAAGCTTAGTCCCGATCCTCCTCGTCGTTGACCGTCGTTGACCTCCAAGCAACCTGCACACCAATAGACAAGCAAATCGAATCCGGGAACAAGTTCTTCACAACTTGACCCACATTAGTGAAAACATGCAACATGCAACACATATGCACTGAAGCCCATGCCCTTAAGCTAACCCAACAAGCATCGCCAAACAACTCAACGAATTAAGTCAAAATCGGTCAGACCGTCGTTCTGGCCGGTCTGACCGCCCTTGGGATTTAGCCAGAATTTTGCTTATGGCTTGGACGGTCTGACCGCCCAAAATGTTTGATCGATTGCCAAAGAACTCGACAGAACAGATTTCTTTGCCGAAAACGCTTGAATCGACAAACCACAAATGACATTGCCAATTGCATTATCATCCTAAGATCATGCACATATCCCCATGATATCCACAATCTCCCCCTTAATGAACACATTGGCAATTTCTCAGAAAATGTAGTTTTGAGGTTTGAAACTGAAAATACTCGACGTTTTCGCGCAAAGGCACAACTTGATCCAAATGCAAGAAAAAGCAAAGAAAATGACCAAGTTGTCTCCAAAATAGCATAGGCAAGTGAGATAAGGCAAAGAAAGCACAAAAGCTTCAATTTGCAGAGAATAGCCAAAAATCTCACTTAGGTCCATATGAAAGAACAATTGTTCTATTTGACCTTCGATCATCGTGAGTCTTCAAGAATTGCAATTCAAATTTAGAAAAGGCAATAAGACCAAAAGAATGCAAATGAGATGCTCCCACTCACAATGATCACCAAATTTCTAGAAAATCCAATCTCTCCCTATGACTCCAAAAAGCTATAAAACAACATTTTTACCAATCTTTCTCCCCCTTTGACAATGAATTCATCAAGGTGCATGGAAGAAGATAGAGCATGAAAGGAATGGAATGGCTGCAGATTTTCAGTTGTTGTTTAATTTTTAGCAAAAAGGAACCATGAAGATTATCCAAGAAGACCGTACAAGTATTACACCAAGCCATATTATGTGAAGAAGCTATGTTCAATCATGGCAAAACATGTACAACAAAACTAAGGCCAAAATAGCAATAATCTGAGATTAAATGAATTGATAGCATGACAAGGTGCTCAAGATCATAGTTTTACTAAAGGTATCCAAAAATGAGTCAAGCCATGTCTATAAGCAAAATAGAGACCAGAAACTAGAAATTGAGTCAATTTTGAGTACTATGAGTACAATTTTGAATCAATTGGTTCAAGCATTTAGAATTTAGCACTTTGAGCACTTTGCTGAAAATGATTGGTTTTATCTTAGTAAAGCAAGTCCTGGACTAGAAGCCATCCACAACTGCCTCCTAAGCTTCAACCAATTGCTAATTTGTTTTCTTAGCATTGTGCTAGATCTCAAGCCTTGCCGCGACCATCCCAAGTAAGAAGCTTAAGAGAGTGGTCTATGTCATCCAAATCTCCCCCTGAGTTCATGCCTAGTGCAATGGCAAGCCGTCTCATGAGAAAGAATTGGTGAGATCGGTTTTTTCGCACAGAAAAACTCATTTTTCATTTGCTTGACTTAAAAATTATCATAGCTCAAGTTACAACTCAAAATAAGTTCAAGACTCAATTAGGCCTATATGACATGGCATGTGATACGGCTATATCTACAACCAAAGCATTGCAAAAGATAAAACAAAATGTTGTAAAGGCCGATAGGGTGGAAGGGGATGCTGGCCAACGAGAGGGAACGTTCTCCCAGGATAAACCCTAGCGCGTGCGTGCAGTCAAGAAAGACATGTGGTGGTATGGCAGCAAGGGTTGCATTGGCGTCAGAAGAAGCATCAAGTGCATGGAACAAGTTCGCGCAAAAGCTAAGAGAAGGAAAGCCCACAACACAAGGGAAACCAAGAGGGAGATTTGGCCATGCATGGAGAGGACGCTAGGAACATGGCATGTGGGTTGGTTCAGTTTGGATCCAATTCAGACAGCCAATTGGTGATTAATATTTTATTCCAAAACTAGAGTAGTTTAAATTCTAATTTAAGAAAGTATTTTTTGTTCGGTTACTGTTCACGTGAACAGTAATCAGGTACAGATTACTGTAGCAACTCGGTTACTGTTCATCCGAGTTTTGTGCTTACGCGAGAGGCTATATAAACCCCCCATGGCCGCACCATATAGGCGGCAAGTTATGATTTAGATAATAAAAATCAGAAAAGCCGTTTTAGCGCATATCGTGTGTTCTTGAGTCATGATATGAGTTGGAGAGTTTGAGGGAGAAAGATTGAGAGCAAGATCAAGATATCTATCTCTTGCTTCGGAGTACTATTCACTGAAGGCTACTACTTGCAATTCAATCTATTAGGTTGGTTCGTGAGTGTATTGATTTTCTTACAATTCAATTCACCGAATTGGCTTGTGAGATTGTTACTGATCTTCGAGTGTACCGTGAAAGATTGGGCCAACAATCAGGATTCATCTAATCAACTAGGTGGATAGTTATCAGGTGGTATCAGAGCTTCAGTTGCTCACGGCACTTCGTTGCAACAAAGATCAAGTATCGACATGGCCGATACGAAGGACATGAAGTTGGTCATGCAATTCAGCTACACTATAGATCAATGTGAGGAGGATCCACTCCACGATCCGAGCTACATATTCTTCAATCGGTGTCGAGTGGGGAACACAGATTGTGCTATGATGATCGATATGGAAAGCTTGACAAACGCTGCAAGCCAAACACTTGTGGACAGATTGGGGTTGATCACAAAGCCACATCCGGAGCCATATCTATTGCTTTGGAGGTTCAAGCACATTCCGATCACAAAACAAGTAGAGGTAAAATTTTCTTTGGATGGGTATGCTGCTGTTGTTACTTGTGACATGATTCCTATGCATATGAGAGCATGTTCGTTGGTGATTGGTGCATATTGGTTGAAAGAACAGCACATACATCGAGTTGCATCATGCCCCGTCATGCGGTACTCATTTCCATGGAGAGGAACACGAAAGGACATTACATCTTGGTCCTCGTCAAGGTACTTAGAAGATAGACAGCGACGAGACAAGGCCCAAGAAGACATTAAAGAGCAGCGGCAAAGGCTAAAGGCCAAGAAACGTGAAGAGAACGGTTGGCCGAGGAAGAACAGAAGAAATTAGAATTGGCGACCCTTCTTTCTACCCAAAAACAGCAAGAGGTGTCGTTCCATGATGACAAAACTACTAGTGAGGCACCACAAGATGGTCTTTGTATGCTGACCAAGACGGTTCGAGTTGACAACACTTTCATTCTCACAACGGGGCAGCGAACCAACGTTTTCAAATCTGAGTGCAAAATCAATGGCAAAGTTTGCAAGCTTATCGTTGATGGTGGAAGCTACAACAATATCATTAGCAACGATTTGGTGCAAGCTTTGGGGTTGACAACATGGCGACATCCAGAACCGTATTATGCACAATGGTTGCATAATGTCGGTAAACTGAAAATTACTCATCGTGTCAAAGTTTGTTTTTCAGTGGGAGACTATCACGACAAAGTGGAGTGTGACGTCGTGCATATGCATGCATGTCACTTGTTGTTGGGGTGTCCGTGGCAGTATGATCGCAATGCTACGCACCACGGGAGGTCCAACAAGTACTCTTTGGTGCATCAGGGAAGATCATATACCCTGTGTCCTATGCCAGAGAATACTATTCATGCTGAGGAGATCATAGCTAAAAAGGCGATCGTGAAGACTACCCCGACGGAGATTCCTGAGGTTACACAAAAGACGAGGACGTCTTTTCTTGAAGAAAGGGAGGATGATACGGCTATATCTACAACCAAAGCATTGCAAAAGGTAAAACAAAATGTTGTGAAGGCCGATAGGGTGGATGGGGATGCTGGCCAACGAGAGGGAACGTTCTCCCGGGATAAAACCCTAGCGCGTGCGTGCAGTCAAGAAAGACATGTGGTGGTATGGCAGCAAGGGTTGCATTAGTGTCAGAAGAAGCATCAAGTGCATGGAACAAGTTCGCGTAAGAAGCTAAGAGAAGGAAAGCCCACAACACAAGGGAAACCAACAGGGAGATTTGGCCATGCATGGAGAGGACGCCAGGAACATAGCATGTGGGTTGGTTCAATTTGGATCCAATTCAAACAGCCAATTGGTGATTAATATTTTATTCCAAAACTAGAGTAGTTTAAATTCTAATTAAAGAAAGTATTTTTTTGTTCGGTTACTGTTCACGTAAACAGTAACCAACTCGGTTTACTGTTCACTCAAATAGTAATTGGTACGGATTACTATAGCGACTCGGTTACTATTCATCCAAGTTTTGTGCTTGCGTGGGAGGCTATATAAACCCCCCATGGCCGCACCATATAGGGGGCAAGTTATGATTTAGATAATAAAAATCAGAAAAGCCGTTTTAGCGCATATCGTGTGTTCTTGAGTCATGATATGAGTTGGAGAGATTGAGGGAGAAAGATTGAGAGCAAGATTAAGATATCTATCTCTTGCTTCGGAGTACTATTCACCGAAGGCTACTACTTGCAATTCAATCTATTAGGTTGGTTTGTGAGTGTATTGATTTTCTTACAATTCAATTCACCGAATTGGTTTGTGAGATTGCTACTGATCTTCGAGTGTACCGTGAAAGATTGGGCTAACAATCAGGATTCATCTAATCAACTAGGTGGATCCTTATCAGCATTAATCATGAGAGGATCACTACAGCAAAACTAGTCACAAGATCCAACAAGTCATATTTTGATTCAGTTTGCTCACAGATAATAAAGCTAGCATGACAAAAGCTAAGCTATACAAGAAAAGCCATTAAAGAATTCTAGCAAGCTAGCACAAGACATGGCAGGGTATAAAATATGAAATCATATCATACATGGATAATAATCAAAGCTCCACAAGTTTATATTACAATGCAAGTTGCTAAAATTTAAAATGCATTATGGCACAATGAATGCAAAAAGAGCAAACTCCCCCTCAAAGCAGGCCAAGAGAACTAATAACCCCCAACTCTCCACGCAAAAAAGCAAAACGAGAATAATCAAGAGCTTTAGTGAAAATATCCGCAACCTTTTGCTCGGACCCTTCTCAACATGGACTCTAAGGAAATGATATCGAATGTCAATGATACGGCCATAACTATTACCAAAGCATTGGTTTGCGTCCCTAAATTGCAAACTAATGCTAGAACTCAAATTGGCGCCATTGGTGTTGTTTTGCAACAAAAGGTAAAACAAAACATTGTGAAGGCCGATAGGGTGACATGGAAGCAAGGGTTGCATTGGCGTCGAAGAAGCATCAAGTGCATGGAACAAGCTCGCACAAGAAGCTAAGAGAAGGAAAGCCCATAACACAAGGAAAACCGGAGGAGACTTGGCCATGCATGGGAAGGATGCGGGAACATGGCATGTGGGTTGGTTCAGTTTGGATCCAATTCGATGACCAATCGGTGATTAATAGTTTTATTCCAAAACTAGAGTAGCTTAATTTCTAATTAAGAAAGTAATTTTTGGTTCGGTTTATCGTTCACGTGAACGATGATCGGACACTGATTCTTGTAACAACTCGGTTTGTGAGTTGTGTGCTTGCGTGGGAGGCTATATAAACCCCCATGGCCGCACCATAGAGGTGGACAAGTTATGATTTAGATAATAAAAATCGAAAAGCCGTTTTGGCGCATATCGTGTGTTCATGAGTTGTGATATGAGTTGGAGAGATTGAGGGAGTAAGATTGAGAGCGAGATCAAGATATCTATCTCTTGCTTCGGAGTAGTATTGACCGAAGGCTACTACTTGCAATTCAATATATTAGATTGGTTTGTGAGTGTATTGATTTTCTTACAATTCAATTCACCGAATTGGTTTGTGAGATTGCTACTGATCTTCGAGTGTACCGTGAAAGATTGGGCCAACAATCAGGATTCATCTAATCAACTAGGTGGATCTTTATCAGGTGGTATCAGAGCTTCAGTTGCTCACGGTACTTCGTTGCTGCGAAGATCAATTATCGACATGGCCGATACGAAGGATATGAAGTTGGTCATGCAATTCAGCTACACTATAGATCAATGCGAGGAGGATCCACTCCACGATCCGAGCTACATATTCTTCAATCGGTGTCGAGTGGGGAACACAGATTGTGCTATGATGATCGATACGGGAAGCTTGACAAACGCTGCAAGCCAAACACTTGTGGACAGATTGGGGTTGGTCACAAAGCCACATCCGGAGCCATATCTATTGCTTTGGAGGTTCAAGCACATTCCGATCACAAAACAAGTGGAGGTAAAATTTTCTTTGGATGGGTATACTGCTGTTGTTACTTGTGACGTGATTCCTATGCATATGAGAGCATGTTCGTTGGTGATTGGTGCATATTGGTTGAAAGAACAGCACATACACCGAGTTGCATCACGCCCCGTCATGCGGTACTCCTTTCCATGGAGAGGAATGCGAAAGGACATTACATCTTGGTCCTCGTCAAGGTACCTTGAAGATAGACAGCGACGAGACAAGGTCCAAGAAGACATTAAAGAGCAGCGGCAAAGGCTAAAGGCTAAGAAACGTGAAGAAGAACGGTTGGCCGAGGAAGAACAGAAGAAATCAGAATTGGCGGCCCTTCTTTCTACCCAAAAACAGCAAGATGAGTCGTTTCATGATGACAAAACTACCAGTGAGGCACCACAAGATGGTCTTTGTATGCTGACTAATATTGTTCGAGTTGACAACACTTCCATTCTCGCAACAGGGCAGCGAACCAACGTTTTCAAATCTGAGTGCAAAATCAATGGCAAAGTTTGCAAGCTTATCGTTGATGGTGGAAGCTACAACAATATCATTAGCAACGATTTGGTGCAAGCTTTGGGGTTGACAACATGGCGACATCCAGAACCGTATTATGCACAGTGGTTGCATAATGTCGGTAAACTGAAAATTACTCATCGTGTCAAAGTTTGTTTTTCAGTGGGAGATTATCACGACAAAGTGGAGTGTGACATCGTACCTATGCATGCATGTCACTTGCTGTTGGGGCGTCCGTGGCAGTATGATCGTAACGCAACACACCACGGGAGGTCCAACAAGTACTCTTTGGTGCATCAGGGAAGATCATATACCCTGTGTCCTATGCCAGAGAATTCTATTCATGCTGAGGAGATCATCGCTAAAAAGGCGATCGTGAAGACTACCCCGATGGAGATTCCTAAGGTTACACAAAAGACGAGGACGTCTTTTCTTGAAGAAAGGGAGGATGATACGGCCATAACTATTACCAAAGCATTGGTTTGCATCCCTAAATTGCAAACTAATGCTAGAACTCAAATTGGCGCCATTGGTGTTGTTTTGCAACAAAAGGTAAAACAAAACATTGTGAAGGCCGATAGGGTGACATGGAAGCAAGGGTTGCATTGGCGTCGAAAGAAGCATCAAGTGCATGGAACAAGCTCGCACAAGAAGCTAAGAGAAGGAAAGCCCATAATACAAGGAAAACCGCGAGGGAGACTTGGCCATGCATGGGAAGGATGCCGGGAACATGGCATGTGGGTTGGTTCAGTTTGGATCCAATTGAGATACCAATCGGTGATTAATAGTTTTATTCCAAAACTAGAGTAGCTTAATTTCTAATTAAGAAAGTAATTTTGGTTAAACTTATCGTTCACGTGAGCGAGAATCGACTCGAATCTTGTTCACATGAACGAGATCGGACACGATTCATCGTAGCAACTCGGTTTGTGAGTTGTGTGCTTGCGTGGGAGGCTATATAAACCCCCATGGCCGCACCATAGAGGTGGACAAGTTATGATTTAGATAATAAAAATCAGAAAAGCCGTTTTGGCGCATATCGTGTGTTCATGAGTTGTGATATGAGTTGGAGAGATTGAGGGAGTAAGATTGAGAGCGAGATCAAGATATCTATCTCTTGCTTCGGAGTAGTATTGACCGAAGGCTACTACTTGCAATTCAATCTATTAGATTGGTTTGTGAGTGTATTGATTTTCTTACAATTCAATTCACCGAATTGGTTTGTGAGATTGCTACTGATCTTCGAGTGTACCGTGAAAGATTGGGCCAACAATCAGGATTCATCTAATCAACTAGGTGGATCTTTATCAGTCAATGTGCTTAGTCCTAGAATGTTGCACTGGATTTTTGGCAATGTTTATGGCACTAGTGTTGTCACAGAAAAGAGGAACACTATCCAAAGACAACCCATAGTCCCGAAGAGTAGATAAGATCCAGAGAACCTGAGAGCAACTACTGGCTGCAGTTACATACTCGGCCTCGGCAGTGGACTGTGCAATAGAGGACTATTTCCTAGAAGACCAAGAGATAAGAGATGTGCCTAAGAAATGACAAGTGTCAGAAGTACTCTTCCTATCCACTCTACACCCGACAAAATCAGCATCAGAAAAAGCCCGAATAGAGAGAGCAGAAGAAGAAGAATACCAGAGTCCAAAGTCAAGAGTGTCTTGGAGATACCTGAATATGCAACACACTGCTTAACGATGAGAGACACGAGGGGAAGCCTGAAATCGAGCGCACAGACACACAGTAAACTGTATGTCTAGCCTCGATGCCGTGAGGTAGAGAAGAGAGCCAATCATGCTGCGGTACTCCTTCTGGTCCACGGGCTCTCCATCCTCATCAGGGTCCAGCACGGTGGATGTAGCAATGGGAGTAGACATTGGCATATTGCTTCTCATGTCGAAGCACCGAAGAAGGTCCTTTGTGTACTTACTTTGATGAATGAAGGTACCTTTTTTTCAGTTGCTTGACTTGAAGACCAAGGAAGAAAGTCAATTCGCCTATCATGCTCATCTCGATCTCCCTGCTTATAGAATCTGAAAATCTGGACACCAAAACATGAGAGGAACCACCGAATATAATGTCATCTATATAAATATGAACCAACAGAAAGTCACTGCCACGCTTGAGAGTGAACAAGGTTTTATCTACCATTCCTATTTTGAAATTATTTTTAAGCAGAAAACTCTTAAGCCTATCATACCAAGCTCTAGGGGCTTACTTTAGACCATACAAGGCTTTGGAGAGTTTAAAAACATGGTTTGAGAACTTGGGATTTTCAAAACTAGGAGGTTGCTTGACAAAGACCTCTTCTTATATGAAACCATTCAGGAAAGCACTTTTGACATCTATTTGAAATAGCTTGAAGCCCTTGGATGCAGCAAATGCTAGCAAAATGCGAATGGCTTCTAGTCTAGCTACAGGAGCACAGGTCTCTTCAAAGTATAATTGGATTTTGATTGAGTTATTTTTCTAAGGGAAAAAAGAAAAGGCGGGTTCAAAATCCTTTTTTCTTCGGACTTTCCCAAACGCAAAATACCTCCTTGTATTCACACTCTCAAATGAAAATGGAAGAAATTCGACTTTCATATAATATCTTAATAGAATTCCACGTAATGATCAATGCATTTTTTGGATTCTATATTATCCGCAAAGCCTTCTACCTGGGAATAACCTTGAGCTATAAGCCTAGCCTTGTTGTGAACTACCAACCCATCTTCACTTTGCTTATTTTTGAAAACCCATTTTGTTCCAATTATATTATGATTAGGTGGAGATTCAACTAAGGTCCAGATTTTGTTTCTTTCAAAATTTTCAAGCTCTTCATGCATGACATTGACCCAAGATGAATTAGAAGCATGGGTGACATCTCGAGGTTCAAAAGAAACGAGAAAAGCAGAATGTGCATGAGAATCAGGAGAAATAAACCTGGAGCGAGTGACTCGCTCATGGAGATCCCCAATGATCTGCTCAGGTGGATGCTGTCGCTGAAAGTGAAGGGGAGGTCCTGGTGCAGAAGTGGCCTCTACCTCATGAACTGTGGAGGTAGGAGCAGAGCCACTCAGGTCATCGGTGAAGGTAGGAGGAGGTTTCACTAAAATCGAGAAGTAGAAGGTGCTCTCCAACCATCTCGAAGTGGTGGAGGATGGATTGGGTCCTCATCCTCAGAGTCATCGTCGACGAAGATGCTTTCTCAAATATCAGGAACCTGTGTACCTGCAGCATCGGGTCTAGCACCAGGACTAGCCTCATCAAAAGTGACTTCGTAAGTCTCAACAATTTTGTTAGTGTCAAAATTAAATGCACGATAGCCACGAGAATGAGCAGGATATCCAAGAAATATGCCATCAGAACATCTAGATTCAAATTTATCAAGGTTGCCATGTTTAAGAATAAAGCACTTGCAATCAAAAATCTTGAAGTGAGAGACTTTGGGCTTATGACCAAATCTAAGCTCAAAAGAAGTCTTGCCAATCACAGATCTCAAGAATACCATATTAGAGATATAACAAGCAGTAGAGATCGTCTTAGCCCAAAACCTCCTAGGTGTAGAATTGATGCGGACATCCTTAGCTACGCTGTTCCATATAGTGTTTTCAATTCAACTAGTACTTCAGAACAACATGAGCTTACTAAAAGAGTTGAAGAACAAGAAAAGCTTCTGGGTGAAGCTTGTGCAAAGAAGCTTAACCGACAGGTGAATCTGTTCCATGAATTTCCTTTAAGTTTAATTGAGAATATTATACTACCTAATAGCGGGTCATCGCTTATTCTTAGGTTTGAAGGACATACTTTATGTGAATATCAAGAACACAATGCTTCTCGGGGTGTTTTGATGCTCACAAAAATAGCATGCAGCCTATGGGATGCATGGAAGGTATGGGTTCATGACGATCTTCGCAGCAACTCGGAAGGATCTAGCATGAACAATATATATATTTGGAAATCTTATCAAGTTTACTTTCCAACGGATCAAATGGCACGTGATTTGGAGCTTTCTATAAAAAGTTATGGCTATTCGAGTGCATGCTGCACATTCAGTCCGACCAACGCGCGAGAGTTGACAAAGTTGATGATTCTGCGGCATGTACGACATCTTGGGAAGATATCCAACTTTGCCATGACTTTCCATAGGCTTACATGAGTCCCTTTCTCAAGTTTCATATGGATTCAAGTCGTTTCAATTAATGAAATTGAAGTTAGGAAGGTTTGGATTAAATTCGGATTCGGAATCAGCATCAAAATCAGATTCGGAATCAGCAGTACAGTCCGGATTAAAAAGGTCATAACTTTCACAAACGGAGTCCGATTTGCGTGTTCTTATATTTTTTGGAAAGCTAACTTCAAGCCCGATCCAACGGATACTCGCTCAGCCTCAGATTCATCACGTATCAAAAGATATGACCAAAACAATGTGACGGTTGTAAACTCAGAGTTTCCTTTTTTGTTTTAGATTGTGTCCGAATTG
The DNA here is from genome assembly GCA_036346405.1 of Phyllostachys edulis. Classification (NCBI taxonomy): domain Eukaryota; kingdom Viridiplantae; phylum Streptophyta; class Magnoliopsida; order Poales; family Poaceae; genus Phyllostachys; species Phyllostachys edulis. The sequence continues at coordinate 58,471,196 of CM070553.1, forward strand.
GAGTAGGAGTCCTAATTCCGAAATAGAATAGGAGAAGGGCCTCTTGGCCAGCCATAAGGTGGAGAAGGACACTATATATTGAGGGGTAGACCCCCATTGTATCTTCAGACCACGTTTAAAGATTTTAATTGCTTTTTGCAGCAATGCTTGATTCTTCCAAGTAGTTTGGTGAAGGCCAACGATTTGAAGGGGAATAGGGCGTTTTCTTCCAAAGACCGTTGTTCTGTCTTTCTGTTGGGAACTGAGGGATCGGTAAAACTCCACTTTGTGGTTGGGTGGAGTACACGTGAGATTGGGCGAACTAAAGAGTTGCAAGTTCATGCATTGGCATCGGGTGAGCAACTACGATTTGTCAAGTCAAGCGTGCAAGTTATCTTCGATCCTACGTCGAGAAGATCGGGAACCCCCGTATCATCTTGGTATCAGAGCTCCGTTGACTCGGTAGGATCTTTATCCAGTTATCTAGATTTTATTTTTTTTCCTATACACGAAAAAATCATACCAAATTTTTTTTTCTTTTAGCCGTAGTATTTAATTTGTTATTCTAGTGAGTTTTGTTAAGTTTTTGTCCATTAGAATCAAGTTTAGTTTGCTGATCTTGAATTTGTTTGCGTTGCTTTTTATTTGAGCCTAGTTTGATCTTTTTTTTAGTCGTGTTTACAAAAAAAAAAACAAAAAAAAGCGAGACATCAATTTATCCTTTGTGAACCTTTCAATCCTTTTGCGAATACTTTGAACCTATTTAAGACTAGCTAAATCGTTGCTTAGGGCTGCATATTAATATTTGTGTTCTTGCAATTGTTCAAAGATCAAAAGGTGGGAAAGAAATTTTGCTCTTTTTGATAGAACAAGAATTTCGGCCATAGTTCAAAAAAAAGAAGGAAAAAGAGAAGAGAAAAAAAAAGAGAAAAAAAAGAGAAAAGAGAAAAAGAGAAAAGGAAAAAGAAAGTGCAAAGCCGAACCATAAACTTGAGCAAAAAAAAAAATCCCCACTCATTCTTGATTCAATTGTTAGAATATCAATATTTTGTGCAATCTTGTGCCCTAGTTTCATTATTTGCAACTAGCTAGCGTCTTTCTATAACTTGTGCAATACGAGCTATTTTGGTCTTCACTTATATCTTACATAGCTCATTCCTTGATTGCACTAAGTTCCAATATCTTTGCGTGTGAGTTGCTTTGATTTTCACTTATATCTTTGTGATCAGCAACTAGACATTGAATTCTAATTTGGATATTTACTTAGCTTTACAATACCTAGATTTTTCAGATTAAGTAGGTATCTATACCAAGCTCCACATAAACATCCGTTGTCATGTTTTGACTTGCTCTTGAAATTCGCTCTTTTCTCACGTTGTTTTCACCTACAATATCAAGTGTGAGATTTTGACCTCAATTTACTTCGGAAAGATAAGAATGTGATTTGGTAAGACGAGTGAGTTTGAGAGATACATATACATCTACATACATACTCTTTGCTGTGCTACTAACAATGGCAGATCGTGAATATACATATCTTCCCTTCTATGGTAGTAATGATCCGGAGGAGTATCTTGAGTGGGTACAAGACATGGAGTTAGAGCTTGAATCCCAGAAGTTTGAATCAGAAGCCAAGGAAGTGAGAGTGGCCACTATGTTTTTTAAGGACTATGCCTCTAGTTGGTGGCAACAACTAAGTGGGAAACGATTCATTACATCTTGGGTCTATTTAAAAAGGGCCATGAGAAGAGAATTTGTTCCATCCTATTATGAGCGGGAACTACTACACCATGTGGAGAGCATTACACAAGGATGCAAGGTTGTCCAAGATTACTATATTGAGTTGAATCATGCAATGCGTCGTGCCAATGTCACTAGTGCATATCAAGTAAAGACATACTTCAAAGCAGGCTTGAATTTTCAGATCGTTGCTGCACTTCAACATGAATATTTTCGTAGTCTGCAAGATCTTGTGAAATATGCTGCGAAGGTGGAAAAGAGACTTAAAGACATGCAGGCACATCAATTAAATCTGCGTCGACTCTTTAGTTCTTATTCATCCACCAGTGTGTCCCTTGAGAAGAAGGTTGAGCATGGGAATTTTTCTTCGGTCGAGGTTGTGGTTGGTGGTAATTGTGCCATTGCTAGCCCACGGTCTTGCAAGGATGAGATGTATCAAAACCCATGTGAGGTTGAGAGCCACATTGCCAAATTGAGTAAGAGTGATAAAAAGAGTGAGCTGTGTGATTCCACCATATGCGAGGTTGAGAGCATCCCAATTGAGTATGTGAGAGATACACCAAAAGAAAAGAGAGAGATAGATGATAGGCCCAGTAAGATTATTTTTGAACCTAACAACTTACCCTCTATTTCTAGTGTTGTATCTCACATTGTGCAGGTTGAACAACCAAATAAGGAGTTGAACATTCAAGAGGCCTCACCATTAGAAGAGAAAGATGAAGAGATAACCATGGTTGGAGAGGGAATGCCTGCTGCCCTAGGGTTACATGATGACATTACGATACCCACAACACCTACATCAATTGAGGAGGACGATCAAGGTAACACTATTGGTACTGAATTAATAGTTCATCAAGACGAGGTACGTAAAACTAGGAACTCCGTTATTCCTTTCATGATTCCACGTTCTAAATTTGATTTGCTTAATTTGCATAATGTGGAATTGATTACTCAAAAAGAAGTTCTTAGTAGAATATTCCTTAATGATTCTTTTTGTTATATCATATTCGATAAACCTAAAGAGCTATTTAGTGTGATTAAGAAGGTTCCTAAAATTTCATGCTTAACATCACTAGTAAATAGCTATATATACACATATAAATTCAATTTGATTGGAGATGTTGGTGTAGACAACATGTTTCAAGTTTATCGAATATGCATTACCTCTGATAATCTTGCTGATTTAAAATTGCTTGTTTTGCGCAAACCATCTATTGTGCAATGTCATGGTCACTTTGAGATGGGTTTAAATACAAGTGCCTATTGTTTAGAACGCAACATGATGCCTACTTGTTTATCTCTTACATGTATAACTAATCAGAGTAGCACAGTTGAAGCATGGAAAGGTATCAATTGGTTTTCACCCACTTTACTTGAATTTGATGTTGGGAAGGTGAAATTTCATCATATGAGTCAATTGTGTAAATTGAAATATGATTTCGAGCTATCAATTGTGCAAAACAACAAAAAGAACAAAATAATTGATTCATATATATACCATGTATATACGTTGTTTTCTTTGTCTAGCACATTTTCAGGCTATCAAAAGCCGAGGATGGCTTTTCTTGAAGAAAGGGAGGATGATGCGGACATCCTTAGCTACGCTGTTCCATATAGTGTTTTCAATTCAACTAGTACTTCAGAACAACATGAGCTTACTAAAAGAGTTGAAGAACAAGAGAAGCTTCTGGGTGAAGCTTATGCAAAGAAGCTTAACCGACAGGTGAATCTGTTCCATGAATTTCCTTTAAGTTTAATTGAGAATATTATACTACCTAATAGTGGGTCATCGCTTATTGTTAGGTTTGAAGGAGATGCTTTATGTGAATATCAAGAACACAATGCTTCTCGGGGTGTTTTGATGCTCACAAAAATAGCATGCAGCCTATGGGACGCATAGAAGGTATGGGTTCGTGACGATCTTCGCAGCAACTCGGAAGGATCTAGCATGAACAATATATATATTTGGAAAGCTTATCAAGTCTACTTTCCAACGGATCAAACGGCACGTGATTTGGAGCTTTCTATAAAAAGTTATGGCTATTCGAGTGCATGCTGCACATTCAGTCCGACCAACGCGCGAGAGTTGACAAAGTTGATGATTCCGCGGCATGTACGACATCTTGGGAAGATATCCAACTTTGCCATGACTTTCCAAAGGCTTACAAGAGTACCTTTCTCAAGTTTCATATGGATTCAAGTCGTTTCAATTAATGAAATTGAAGTTAGGAAGGTTTGAATTAAATTCGGATTCGGAATTAGCACCAAAATCGGATTCGGAATCAGCAGTACAGTCCGGATTAAAAAGCTCATAACTTTCACAAACGGAGTCCGATTTGGGTGTTCTTATATTTGTTGGAAAGCTAACTTCAAGCCCGATCCAACGGATACTCGCTCAGCCTCAGATTCATCATGTATCAAAAGATATGACCAAAACAATGTGACGGTTGTAAACTCAAAGTTTCCTTTTTTGTTTTAGATTGTGTCCGAATTGGAGTAGGAGTTCTAATTCCGAAATAGAATAGGAGTAGGGCCTCTTGGCCAGCCATAAGGTGGAGAAGGGCACTATATATTGAGGGGCAGACCCCCATTGTATCTTCAGACCACGTTTAAATATTTTGATTGCTTTTTGCATCAATGCTTGATTCTTCCAAGTAGTTTGGTGAAGGCCAACGACTTGAAGGGGAATAGGGCGTTTTCTTCCAAAGACCGTTATGTCTTTCCGTTGGGAACTGAGGGATCGGTAAAACTCCACTTTGTGGTCGGGTGGAGTACACGTGAGATTGGGCGAATTAAAGAGTTGCAAGTTAATGCATTGGCATCGGGTGAGCAACTACGATTTGTCAAGTCAAGCGTGCAAGTTATCTTCGATCCTACATCGAGAAGATCAGGAACCCTCGTATCAAGAATGCTCATTTAGCATAGTCCTGGCCATCTCTACAAGGGTCCTGTTCTTCCTCTCTACAACACCATTCTGCTGGGGAACTCTAGGTGAAGAGGCGGTGCTCAATTCTCTTATCGGTCACGAGAAGGTGGTAAAGGAAGAATTGTTGAATTCTGTCTCATTGTCACTCCTAATGGCTCTCAAAGCTCCAAGAAGGTCGACAGCAAGTCTAAGGACCAATTCTCTAAAATAGCCAAAAGCCTCGTCCTTAGAAACCAGAAAATAAACCTATGAATACCTAGAGTAATCATCCACAATCACAAGCACATACCATTTTCCACTAGCAGACTGAACTCTAGAAGGACCAACAATGTCTAAGTGCAAGAGCTGACCTGGTCCATCTGTCATCACTAAGGTAAGAGGTGGATGAGAAGCAAAAACCATCTTACCATGTCTACAGGGTGAGCAAACAAGGTCTCTAACAGCCTTCAGCCTAGGCAAACCTCTAATCAGGTCCTTGCAACTGACTCTAGTCAAGTGATTAAAACCTTTGTGTCCAAGCCTATGATGCCACACCACTAGATCCTGAGAGTCAGAAGCCACAAGACACCTAGGGCTAGAAGCAGACGAGATAGTAAAATCAGTAGAAAAGATCCTCTCAACCCTGGAGATCTCAAAGACAAGCTCACCCGAGGAGTCTAGAACTCTACACTCACCACTTTTAAATCTCACTTCTAGGCCCTCATCAAGAAGCTAGGAAACAGATAAAAGATTATACCTCAGCTTACTTACCAAAGCGATGTCCTTGAGCATGAACTTGTTGTTGACGCGCACTGTGCCCTTGGCTATCACGGTCCCAGTATAAGCATCCCCAAATATGATCAATTCGTTGCCGGATGCACGTGTGAGGGAGGAGAACCATCTAGAATCTCCAGTCATGTGTCGAGAACATCCGGAGTCAACAAGCCATATGTCCTCCTTCCTCGCACGACGGACCTACAAAGCACGAACAGAAACATCGTGCCTCGATCTTTGGGGTTAGTGATAAAAAACTTGGGAATCCAGTACTGAGTCACACGATTCTTGGGCAAAGTAGTAGAAGCAGTAGTGAAATGGTTAGAAATAAAATCATAAGAATGCACACGAGAATCACCTAAACCTCTCCGAATCGACCTACCAAAAGGTCGGTACCCCCTCTGTCTAGATGCTACCTGTGGTCTCTCCTCACGATATCATAACCCAAAGCACTGCCTAGAGCCACCAAAGGAGTCGAAGAAGTCATCTACAAACCTGGCCTTATGTCTAGCAGGAAAGACATGCTGCCTGGCTCTAGAGACTACAACATGTGAAGGAACTCCTCTAATGGTTCTCAAAGCACTCATCCTCTCCTTCCTCTCAATCTTGGCTCTACGGAAGCAGAACTCAACAATGTGGCCATCCTTCTTGCAGAAGGTGCAATGGTACTTGACCTTTTGAGGGGTCTGACCTGTTGAAGTAGAAGCACCTGTCTTGCTAGAAGGGGTTTAGGCAAAACCTGCGGATCTAAAAACTACCTTAGATGGCTTAGGAGGTTCTACCTCAAACATACCACTCTCAACAGCTCTTACAACTTTAGGTGGATGGTTCTTGGAATGCTCTAGGGAATTAAATTCTAGGCCACTATTGTTCACACTCACCTTAGATCGATCAAGGATCATGTTTAAGTTCTTCTTCCCACTAGTAAATCTCTGAAGAGTCCTGTTAAGGTAGTCATTTTTTTTGGCAAGCTCCTTACATGAGGCACACTTATTTGACTTGATAGCCCTATCATACATTTCCTTATAGTGAGCTACCTCAGCTTTCAAAGCCTCACAAGACACACAATAGTCATCCCTAATCCTATCCAACTGCTCTTTGAACTTAACTCTAAACGCTTCTTATATCTTATCTACATTATGCCCAACTTCAACACAAAGAGCACAAGAATTAGAATCAACAACTTTCTTGGAAGCAGTCATGGACATGGATTGTTCAATTTTAGCTTTCTCCTCTAGAGTCTTGTTTAAAGCATCATTCTCAATTGTGAGTTTTATACAATTTTCACATGAAGCAGTTTTAGAATAAAGAACCATTTCAGTCATCTCCTTCATTTTAATCCTACTATCCTCACAATGAGAACACATGTGACTAGCATCAATTTTCTGCAATTCCTTAGTAGCGCTATCCAATTTCAACTCAAGTAATGCACAATTTGAGCAAGATGAATGAATAGCATCTGCGGTCACATCTAGAGCAATAGCATCCATGCAAACATGACTAGGACTCGACTTGAGAGAATCGGTTCATCAAAAGCATCTTTCAGTTGATTAGCAATAGAGGAATGAGCAGATTTCAGATTTGCTAGTTCATTAAGCAAGCTAGAGCAAGAATCACAATCATCAGTAGGATAAATGGATTTGAGCCTAACAACTTCTAGGTTCAAGTCATCAATCATGGTATCCTGTTTTTTAATTATTTTTGCTTGCTTATTCAGTTTTTTTTCAGCAAGGACCAAAGCATGTTTCATATCAGCAAGTGAGGGACGTACCTCATCGGGATCGCTGAAAGGGTCATCGTCGTTGGAGGAGTCGACACCATGGCTGTCCCTAGCCACGAAGCACATACCGGTGAAGTCCTGGGCCTTCTTCTTGCCATGAGAGTCACCGTCGTCATCCTCCGTCTCCGAGTCCACATCGCTCATGTCAACACTTTCAAGAGCGGCAAGGACCTGGTTGACGAACTTGCGATAGTTGGGCTTCTTACCTTTCGTGTCTTTAGCTTGAGGACGCCTCCGAGAGTCCTTCTCCATCTTGCCCTTCAGCTTGGGGCACTTAGAGTGAATGTGGTTCGGCTCACCACACTCAAAACAAGTGACAGGGCCACCTCTCCTCCTGTTCCTCACCTTGTTGTATACTCTGGAAAATTTTGTGGATAGGAGGGCTAGGTCATCCTCAGGTAGCTTCTCTAGCTGCTCATCACTTAGAGAATGCAAAGCGGACAAGGAAAAACCAGATGAGCCAAAATCCAATGAATCAGAAGAACTACCCTGAGATGGGTCGACCACCAAAGCCATCGACTCTGTCTTAGGGAGACATGAGATAAAGTCAATCTCATGCGTCTTCAACCTCGAGTAGAGCTTATCCAAGCTCACTCAGACAGTGTTGTCATTGATGGATGTGATCTTCATCCCCCAGATCTTCACATTAAGAGCACCCAAAAGCTGGCGTGCATTCTTAGACTAAGTGAAAACAAGATCTACTGCATATAGGTCATGAAGAATCTTGGAGAACCTCCCCCACAGCTCATCTAAAGACTCACTAGGCCTTTACTCGATCTTTGAGTATTCTTTCTTGAGCTGGTTCTGTCTCACTTCCTTGATCGCAGTAGAGCCCTCGTGGTAGTCACAAAGGGTCCTCCAGATCTTGTGAGTAGACCTCAAATGAGCCACGCGCTCAAACTCAGATCGACTAAGACCTTGAATCAGAAAGTTTCGAGCCTTGCTATTAGCCTCAACATCCGGAGTGATCACATCGTCATTGGCTGGCACGACATATGGATTTTTGACTTTAAGCCAAATAGCGTGCCCTTGAGCCTCGATGTGGGCATGCATGCATGCCTTCCGAAGAAGCAAAATCAACTCCATCAAAAGCAATTGGTTTGGTTGAATACTTGTCGATCGCCATGGCTCCAAAGACTAGTTAAAATCTGTGAGAAGAGCTAACCGGACTCGATACCACTTGTAGGACCGGAAAGGCGACTAGAGGGGGTGAATAGGAGCTCACCTAATTTTTCACCTCGTTTAGATTCAACACGATTCACTTCAATAGCTATGAGAGCTATGAATATTGACACACATAAGAACAGCAGAAGACTTGTGTTGAATCCAAACCAAAATCCCCAAAGCAAGGAACAAAAAGACCAAACCCTAACCTGGAAATCAGTCAGACCGACTGGCGGTTTGACCGGCGTTATAGGATCGGTCAGACCGCTCCTGACCAGAAACAATGCAGACAGCCCAAAATCAAAACGAAAATCAGTCTAACTTTTGATCTACAAATTTGGAACACACCTTCCTAAGATATTAGGAACCTATTCCAAGCAGAGATTGAGTAGATCCACGTCAAAGTTTTAACCTTTTTCCATTCTACCGAAGGAAGGTTCAAAATCGGGCAAAAACGAAAACCTGATCTAAACCTTGCTCGTGGGAGATTGATGATCTAGGTGATCTTAGATATGTTCCCACATGTCACAGCAAGGTAGAAGAGGGCATGAAACCAACCAAAAAAGCAATAGATCAAAGAACCCTTCAAAATCTCAAACATAGAACAAGAACACAAAAGAGACTCATCTTTCGGAAATCATCCATAGATTGATCTGAGGTTGAGAGGGTTTACAACCACTCCATCCATGGAGGACAAAGCTCAATCCATGAGCACACAACTCAACTCAACTCTCTAAAACCCTAAGCCTCTTCTCTTTCTCAAATGCACTAACACCAAACTAGGGTTTACAAAATGAAAATACTTGGTTGCTGTATCACAGCAGCCACCCCTATTTATATGGAGGCCTAGCTTCTAGAGAGTTAACCCTAATGGGCTCCCGTTAAGGCCCAACACAAACGAGTCACATATGCACGCATTTTAAAGCGTCATCTTCAACTTCTTCTTGACCTAAACCACTTCTCTATGCACAGTCTTGTGCCGTGGTTTAGCCCAAGGTCATAGAGGTGGTATTTGGTGAAATTACCAAAATACCCCTTCTCGATCTTTTTCGAAGACCGAATCCGAACTGCACGAAACACATCCATGCTTCACCATGTGTAGGTTGATCCAGCGGCTCTCATCGTGTCGGCAAGTCTCTCCCGTCTGGATCCCACCAGAACCTCGATGGCAGTTGCACCGACCCCCGCACCGCTTGATCAACCAGTCGCACCGAACTGCCCGTTCGGTCATCCTTGTCCATTCTGCGCCACGCTTGAGTCCATTGACCTCACCCGGCATCCTTGATCGTTTTGGACCTCAACTCTCCAAGCTTAGTCCCGATCCTCCTCGCCGTTGACCGTCATTGACCTCCAACCAACCTGAACACCAATAGACAAGCAAATCGAATCCAGGAACAAGTTCTTCATAACTTGACCTACGTTAGTGAAAACATGCAACATGCAACACATATGCACTGAAGCCCATGCCCTTAAGCTAACCCAACAAGCATCACCAAACAACTCAACGAATCAAGTCAACATCTTGTCAATATAAGTACTTTGGCTTAATCCAATTAGCCTTTTCAATCTATCTCTATAGATCTTTATCCCCAAGATATATGCTGTTTCTCCTAGGTCCTTCATAGAAAAACTATTTTTCAATGATGCCTTAATGGATTCCAGCATAGGATTGTCATTCCCAATCAATAGTATGTCATCCACATATAAGATTAGAATAACAAGTGTGCTCCTACTAACCTTCATGTAAACACAAGGTTCTTCTTTGTTTTTGACGAAACCAAACCTTTTGATCTCCTCATCAAAACGTATATTCCAACTTCGAGATGCTTGCTTCAATCCATAAATGGACTTATGAAGTTTGCACACTTTACTAGCATTCTTTGGATCGACAAAACCTTCAGGTTGTGTCATGTACACATCCTCACTTAGGTTTTCATTAAGGAAAGCCGTTTTGACATCCATTTGCCATATCTCATAGTCGAAATATGCAGCAATAGCTAGAATGATCCGTACAGATTTAAGCATCGCTACCGGTGAGATGGTCTCATCGTAGTCAACTCCTTGAACTTGTCGAAATCCTTTTGCGACTAGTCGAGCTTTATGAATGTGAACATTTCCATCCATATCAATCTTTTTCTTATAGATCCATTTGCACTCAATGGTTTTAACACCATCAATTGGATCGACTAGGTTCCAAACTTGGTTGTCTCTGATGGAGTCTATCTCGAATTTCAAGGCTCCAAGCCATTTCTTAGAGTCTGGGTCTATCATCGCTTCCTTATAAGTGTTAGGCTCATCATTATTCAATAATAATACATCATGCCCATACCTTATAGGTAATTGACGTGGCCTTTTAGATCTATGTGGGTCGATGCCTTATCTCTGAGTTCAACAACATTTTGTTCATCTGTAGAGGTTCGATAGGAGTTGAAACACTTTCGGATGTTTCCGAATTTCTTCGAGTTGCACCTTTCTCCCACTGACCCTTTTGGAAAGAAACTCTTTTTCCAAAAAGACACCATTTTGGGCAAAAACACTTTGCCCTCCTCTTGGTTGTAGAAATAATATCCTTTGGTTTCCCTAGGATATCCTATAAAGAAGCATTTATCCGACTTGGGTGTGAGTTTATCAGACGTCAAACGTTTTACATACACATCACATCCCCAAATCTTTAGAAAAGACAAGCTAGGGCTATTCCCAGTCCATATCTCATGTGGTTTCTTATCTACTGATTTAGATGATACCCTATTTAAAGTGAAAGTGGCAGTTTCTAGAGCCTAACCCCAAAAATACAATGGCAGATCAGATTGACTCATCATCGATCGAACCATGTCTAACAAAGTCCTATTACACTGCTCGGACACCCCATGCCATTGTGGAGTACCCGGTGGCGTAAGCTGTGGAACAATTCCACATTGTTTCAAATGATTACCAAATTCCTGGCTCAAAAATTCACCTCCACGATCAGATCGCAAAGATTTAATTGTCTTGCCAAGTTGATTCTGTACCTCATTCTGGAACTCTTTGAACTTTTCAAACGATTCCGACTTGTGCCACATTAAATAGATATATCCATATCTACTATATTCATCGGTGAAAGTAATGAAGTACTGAAAACCACCTCTAGCTGTCGTGTTAATTGGTCCACACACATCAGTATGTATGACTCGCCAACAAGTCGAACGCCCTCTCATTCCGACCAGTGAAAGGTGTCTTGGTCATCTTCCCGAGTAGGCAAGATTCGCACGTTTCAAATGATTCCAAATCAAATGAGTCTAGAATTCCATCATCATGGAGCTTCTTCATGCGTTTCTCACTTATGTGACCCAAACGACAATGCCAGATAAAGGTGGAATTCATATTATTAGGCCGAAACCTCTTTGCATTAATATTAAAGATGGGTGCATCATCAAGATTTAAAATAAACAACCTGTTCAAAACAGGAGCATAGCCATAAAACATATCATTCAAAAATATAGAACAAACATTGTCCTCAATAATGAATTTATAACCCTCTGCCATCAAACATGAGGCTGAGATAATGTTTCTACTCATGGTTGGAACGTAATAACAATTATTTAATTCCATAATAAATCCTGAAGGCAAAAACAATGGTAAAGTCCCGAAGGCTAATGCAGCAACCTTTGCTTTATTCCCGACGCGAAGATCCATCTCGCCTCTTGCAACTCTCCTATTCTTTGTTAGACTCTGCATCGAATTGCACATATGAGCAACCAACCCGGTATCAAATACCCATGAGTTAATAGAAGAATCAGCAAGAAAAACATCTATAACATTAATACCTGAAGTGGAAGGCTTAGTCCCACCATTCTTTTTCAGATCAGCCAGGTATTTCTTGCAGTTCCTTTTCCAATGTCCTGGTTCCTTGCAGTAAAAGCATTCATTCTCTTGAGTCGGGCCAGACTTAGTCTTGGGCTTAGGCTTGTTAGTTTGGATCCCATCCGAAACTTTCTTGCCCTTTCCTTTGACCCAAGTCCTAGCCTTCTTCTTGAAGCTTGTACTTTTTTGCACCATCATCACATAACTGTTGCTTTTCTTAATGCTGTCCTCTGCAGTCTTAAGCATCATATGCAGTTCGGTGAGATTCTTGTCTAAGCCATTCATATGAAAGTTCAGAATGAACTGACCATAGCTTGCAGGAAGCGAAGCAAGAATCAAATCTGTAGGCAACTCTTGACTAAGTGAAAAACCAAGTTTTTCCAAGCTCTGTGTGTAACCAACCATCTAGATCACATGTGGACTCACCGGACTACCCTCAGCTAGCTTACACCCAAACAAGTTCTTTGAGATCTCATATCTCTTGGTTCTTGCTTGTGTCTCAAACATGCCTTTGGGCACCATGATCATATCGTAGGCCTCAATGTTCTCAAACTGCTTCTGAAGGTCTGAGTTCATCGCAGCAAGCATGAGACAGCTAACATCAAGGGATTCATCACATGCCTTTTTATAGGCGGATTAAAGAGTAGCAGCAGCATTATCAGTAGGCACATCTAGAATTGGTTCATCTAGAACATGTTCCTTTTTATCTTGCCTAAGAACAATTCTTAGGTTGCGGGACCAATCCGCAAAATTTGTTCCATTCAGTTTTTCCTTTTCAAGTATCGAACATAAAGCAAAACTGGATGTTGGTACAGCAATTGGTGCCATGATCTACAACATAAAATATGCAAAACTAAGATATATGTTCAAGAAAAGTAACTTCTATTAAACAATTTAATAAAGATACTCCCACTAAATACCATATCCCTCTTATGACATTTAGTGATTCAAGATCCACAATCAAATAATCTACTAGTGAGCTTTGGCATCACTGCTAGAAGATTAGTGAATTCGGTAAGCAACCCTTTGCTAATCATATCTCTATATGACACTTGTTGTTGGGCAGCATCTCTATGCTTCGGCACCCAACGCTATGCCCCAAGGTCCATAACCGTTATGATGACCTTGTCAAGTTAAACCAATGCAATGCGTGTAAGTGTCCGACACAAACTCATCTAGTCAAGGACAGTTAATGGCATTCCGCTTTAGCAAGACCTACCATTAAAATACAAGACTTTTGATGGTGTAGCTTATTGGAAGGGCATCAATTTAACTTAACATTATGTGAGGGAATTTTACTTTTATCATGTTGAAAGAATCTAATGAAAAACATGACTTAATATCATGACAAGACTAAACACAAACATTCACAGATAATCATATCACTGTGAAATAGTATGGCCCTTAACATGACGATCTCCATCAGCATGCTTCCTATCCTCCGACCATCATGCTTGAAGTCTCCGATCGCATTCATCTACTAAGAAATTACTCCTAAGAGCTAGTAATGAATTACATAGGATATTATCAAGCATCACATGTCGGTATGCTGACCGTTATACAATAATATGTAGCTCGATGGCTATCTCACAACATGACACGCAGGTCATGAAAATCCATACATGCATCACATACACAATGGGCCATACCATTCACATCAATCCCTGCAAAAACAAGTTACGCATAGAATCCAATTCTATCGGGCGACATGAACACATACTACCTATAACGCGCGGTACGATTAGCCAGCACGGCGGTCATCATCCAAGACATGAATCTTATTCATATTTCCGAGCTTTGGAAATCATCGGATTAATCATGTTAACCCTATTCCGAACCAATCTGATTACTGCCTTGATACTCCGATGGCGGAATTCCGACCGGTAGGAATATCATGCAAGGTAGTCGAAAAACAAGCCGAGTAAATCATCTAGTGCTCTTAACTTATACCTCCTCGTATACCCATCTATTACCACCGAAAAACTAATCGATCTTATCGACCAGGGCCTAGGTTACCAGACCCGACCAGTAATAGATCCAATCTACTACTACCACATATCAAGTATATGCGACCGATCCAGATCAAAAACTAGGCAGGATGGCTCTGATACCACTGAAGGGATATGGGTAGGCTACGATAGCAACAAATCAAAATTTCTACCGTGTAAACCAGGAAGCCAAGCAAGAAGATGATCACAGATCGTTACCACTAGACGCGTAGAGCAGTGGAAGAAGTGTCGAGCGGCGTGGTGCGGCGAAGAGCGTCGATGTACTGGTCGTAGTCGATCGTCCAGCGTCCTTGCGAGTCGATCGTCTCCTCCAGCGCCTATGCAGTTCCTTGCGAAGATCGCGGATCGTCCTCAAGCGCAACAACGTAGAAGCGCCTCTGTGGTATCCACACATCCAGGGAAGGAACAACTGTATGCCGGAGTGCTAGCACCAAGTCGCACGGCAAGGCTCTCAAGAAGATGGCAACTAGGGTTTCGGGAGAGCAACTCACGTCAACTCGTCTTGTGCCCAACAGCCTCATGCATCTCCTTATATAGTGCCCATGACGGATCCTATCCGAACACGCTATTTGATAGCATGAACTTGTTAAAAGAAGTTTGTTACAACCTGGTAGCTTGTGTTTCTTTTGGAGAGGTTTTTGATGGAATAAGAGGCTATGATGATTCTCGCTAGGGGTGTATTATGTCTTTGTTAATGTGATTGTCAGTAAGGGATTATGATGATAGTATTGAATGTTTTGTATAAAGGAATTGGATTGCTCGCCTGATATTGATTAAATGAAAAGGTTTCTAGTGTCGCATTTGTAATCTTTCAGACCTCATGTTGATGTGGTAACTGAAATCGTTTTGAGCAAAGTGACGTGTTGAGGGGTTTTTGTTAGATTCTAAGTGGTTTATGTGTTGTGGTTTTCAAATCTCTTCTTGTTGGAGTTGGCACGGTGATTTGTAACCAACAAAAGTTGTTTTCTTTGTTAAAGGTAAGAGTGAAGTAGAAGTATTTGAAATTTAAGTCAAGTTTCGTAACTGCAAAGGAATTACTTTGACAAAATTATTCCCAACACTCCTCAATATAGATTTCCTCCACAATCACATCACCTCAATCTTTTATGGATAATCAACTTAAAATTCACCACATTCACACTCATTTACTCTACCCAAAGTATTCTATCAATGATCAACACACTATTCAAAATTCGCTTGTGTTCATCCACCTATACACATAATATCAGGTCTCCACGGTCCTAGCATAAAAATGCAAAGCCCCAAATTCAACCTCCAAGTCTTCTACCATGAATTTCTAGTATAATTGGGAGGAAATCCTCAAATTCGTTTACTAAAAATCTCACACAGCTCAACAATAACCTCAGTTATTAATATCAACATTCCTCGCTAATCAAGTAACCGCCCAATGCGATACATTACATCAATCTTAGACCTTCTCTAACCCACACCAATCAAATTCAGCTACACGATCGCAATATACCCATTCACAATAATCTAACTGATTGATCAAGATTCAAACATACTCAATCACTAACATCAATAAATATATGTATTCTTGACCAAGTTATCTTTAGAGATAATCTAACTCCCATAGGATTAATCACTGAGGCCAAGTCATACTTGATAGTAACTTAACAATTCCTGCTATCCCATCATTTAACACGACTATTAGATTTCACTACACTGCTATTCTCATTAACTTCACCATCAAAACTCTTCTACACAATATTGCTAAGTATCCAAGTATCCATTTGCGATACTCTAATAAATTTATAAAGAGTCTATACTTTCGTTAACTCCAACATTCCAACATAGACAAAGGTTATTGGATCATAACTCGACATAGGTTCCACTAGTTGTAACACCAATCAATTTTGTTTCATCGCCAAAACATTCCTTCGAATCCTCTCCAGGTGTGAAAAGGTCAAAACCAATCCACTTTCTACTGCTCTTCAAAATAGCTTGGTTCCCAAAATCTCACCACTATCATATACTTGTCCACCATCAACCAGTCGCCAAATTACACTTTAGAAGACTCGGCAACACAAGGTGGTTAATTCCTTTCTAAAAGGAAGAGACAAACTAATACAAGTTTCAACACACAAGAAAATGTTGCCCTCGAGTGAGCACGAGATCAAGAGAAAGCAGTCAAAAGGAAATGATCTCTTAAAACAAAATTACAAGTCCATGAATGAGGGCACATGTCCCACAAGAAGAAATTTTCAACCTCCAAGAATCAAAATAAAACACCGCTATGGAAAACCCAAGAAACTCTTAAGTGTAACAACGAGAAAAGTTGCAAGTTACCATTCTTAACTCCAACCTCACATACCTATGGTACACATTTTTCGTTAACAAAGAAGGCAATTTTCTTTGATTACAACATTACTTGCCAACCCAAACCAGAAATGCCTTTAAAACCAAATCACATTAACTACATTGGAACCAAACAGAACCTTTCCATACGTCACATTGCTCAATTAACTCCATCTACTACATAAATCATGAACTCCCAAAAGACCACGAATACAAAACTCCAAACATTTCATTTAACTGATATTACAAAAGGCAATTAACTTACTTTCTTTCTAGAAGAATCATCACCACTATGACGAGTCAGAACTTACACTCTCACTACAACAACCACTTTATTTTAGAGGAAAACTACTGCACAAATTAAAAGGTTATTCCAAAACCCTTTCATCAAAGACATACTATTATCTGATAGTTCTACCACTATGTAAATATTGTTCATCCATTAAATGCCATCAGTTTATCTCTTAGTGATGCTCAACACCAAACATTAATAGACATTAATTGCACCTACCAATTACTTATAATCACTAAGTATCCACAAAAGGTTACTCCGAGATTAATATCCACTAAGACAACAATCTAACTCCTTTTGAACTTAACCATCTCAAACGGTTAGATTAATCCATTGAGACCCGTTAATCCAATTTACCAAAGAAGTTTACCAAATGTTTTCACTCTTAAATGATCAACTCAATTTCATCAATATTCTACACCTCTTATTAACTCTATTGATTACAATTAGGTATAACCATACTCTTAATCACAGCTCCTCGAGAACAACTACAAGACATTTTCAAATTAATCAACTTTCCTTTCATGGATCTTAGTTAGGATCGATCATGCACACACTACAGACCTAACCTGATAACCCATATCATATCCATTAATTGCTTTGGTTATAACCGCTCACTTAACCAAGACAACACAGCACTAAAAGGTTTAACATCTTCTTTCATAAAAGTGATCCATTAATCTTCATCACTCAAAATACCCAAGAGAGATACATTGAGTCAAAGCCTCCACGTACTAAAGGACTTGCAAAAATAAACTTTCATTAACCAAAAACATCAAGCGAATAAATGGGTCATGTTTTCCGATGATAAAGACAAAACTCCAATAAAAAGGTCAACTTGACAATCAACCAAGTTCGCTAACCGCAAGAATAACTCATCGGTTGGGAAAACAACGATTGCTTTACGGGACAAATTAAGCCAATAGAAACGTATCAATCCTTTTCAAAGCAACCCATTAACCGGGATGAACTAATAACCCAAGAGAAACTCATCAATCACCACTAGATAAGAGTTGACCAATTCAAATTCAAGGAAGAGAACAACTCTTCTAAAGATACTCACCATTCTCATACTATGAGCGGTGGTGTAGCTCGGTAAAGCCGGGGCCACAACCACGACCTCAACCTCTCAACCTGGGTTAGCCCCACACATAATAACCATAATATTATAACATAGATATATTAGATCATCTCATAACAGGAATCATCAATACAATGTAACGGAAACGTAAATGCAATGCAATAACCCAATCCCACCTACTGTGCTTAGTGTGTCAAGTTTAATAATTCAAAATCCACGGACCTACAGCCCGCTCTGATACCAAATGTAACACCCCAGCCAAACAAAGGCCTAGAATGCTACTAAATTAAATAAATTAAACGTAATCAAACTAAAACATCTTACAAAATTTCGTGAGAACCTCCTTTGTATAGTGACCTATCTTTGGAGGTTCCAAATGAACGATTATAAGATATAAAGTTAATCCAAATTGCAATTTGATCAAGATGTAATCAAAACTGACTATTCGTTACTATGACATCCATAGTAACTAAACATCTAAGAAATAGATCATGCGCATCCAAGACGTCTATTCATTTAGTACAGACTAATCCAATCAAGCAATAATCAATATGAGTACTTTAAACAGTTCATTCATCTCCTAGTTAATTTTCCTTTCATTCTATGGTGGGTAGTTCGTGCAGAAGTGCAAGAAGTCTAATTCTTCCTTTTCCCCATGCTTGCCGATCTCGTATAAGTACCTAAAACACAACAAACAACAAGAGGTGAGTCCAAGACTCAAAAAATATAATAAATGGCATCAACAATATACAAGCATGTAATTCATCAACTATACTTCACAAATCCATAATTGATTTTCTTTCCGTGCCTCGATTTCATAATGTGGAGCTCTGGGTACCCGTCGCTCTGCAAAGCTTTACACCTGCTCAGAATTATTCCAAATGCACCTAGAAATGACGTAGGGCACACTAGAAGTCCATTATGGGTGTTTGGTTTTAATTTTCTTTCCGTGCCTCGATTTCATAAATTGGAGCTCAAGGTATGCGTCGTTCTGGAATGTTTCACACCAGCTCGGAAAGATTCCAAATACACCTAGAAATGAGGTAGGGCACACTAGAAGTCCATTATGGGAATTTGATGTTCATTTTCTTTCCATGCCTCGATTTCATAAAGTGGAGCTCTGGGTACCCGTCATTCTGGAATGTTTCACACTTGCTCGGAATTATTCCAAATGCACCTAGAAATGACATAGGGCACACCAGAAGTCCATTATAGTTATTTGGTGTGGATTTTCTTTCCATGCATCGATTTCATAAATTGGAGCTTAGGGTACGTGTCGTTCTGGAAAGTTTCACACCGGCTCGAAAGGATTCCAAATGCACCTACAAATGAGGTAGGGCACACTAGAAGTCTATTTGGGGTGTTTTGTATTGATTGTCTGATGCGGACATCCTTAGCTACGCTGTTCCAAATAGTGTTTTCAATTCAACAAGTACATCAGAACAACATGAGCTTACTAAAAGAGTTGAAGAACAAGAGAAGCTTGTGGGTGAAGCTTGTGCAAAGAAGCTTAACCAAAAGGTGAATCTGTTCCATGAATTTTCTTTAAGTTTAATTGAGAATATTATACTACCTAATAGTGGGTCATTGCTTATTGTTAGGTTTGAAGGAGATGCTTCATGTGAATATCAAGAACACGATGCTTCTCGGGGTGTTTTGATGCTCACAAAAATAGCATGCAACCTGTGGGACGCGTGGAAGGTATGGGTTCATGACGATCTTCGCAGCAACTCAGAAGGATCTAGCATGAACAATATATATATTTGGAAAGCTTATCAAGTCTACTTTCCAACGGATCAAACGGCACGTGATTTGGAGCTTGCTATAAAAAGTTATGGCTATTCGAGTGCATGCTGCACATTCAGACCGATCAACGCGCAAGAGTTGACAAAGTTGATGATTTCGCGGCTTGTACGACATCTTGGGAAGATATCCAGCTTTGCCATGACTTTCCAAAGGCTTACAAGAGTCCCTTTCTCAAGTTTCACACGGATTCAAGTCGTTTCAATTAATGAAATTGAAGTTCGGAAAGTTTGGATTCAATTCGGATTCGGAATCAGCATCAAAATCGGATTCGGAATCAGCAGTACAGTCCGGATTAAAAAGGTCATAACTTTCACAAACGGAGTCCGATTTGGGTGTTCTTGTACTTGTTGGAAAGCTAACTTCAACCTCGATCCAACAGATACTCGCTCAGCCTCAGATGCGTCACGTATCAAAAGATATGTCCGAAACAATGTGACGGTTGGAAACTCAGAGTTTCCTTTTTTGTTTTAGATTGTGTCCGACTTGGAGTAGGAGTTCTAATTCCGAAATAGAGTAGGAGTAGGGCCTCTTGGCCAGCTATAAGGTGGATAAGGGCACTATATATTGAGGGGTAGACCCCCATTGTATCCGAGACCAGTTTATGCATAAGAATTGAAACATAGCTATTGCTTGTTCTTTCTAAACCAGAGTTCATGCGAGGACTTTGAGAGAGGACTAGGCGATCCATTGATTCGTTCTGCAATTCAAGGTCAAGCCGGCATTCCATTGGGAATTGGGGACTTGGCGATCGTCGTTTGCGGTCTCGCGACGATCATGTATCCGGTGTGTTTTGGGCGTATTCCAAAGAGTTGAGGGTTCGTGCATTGGCGCGAGTGTTCAGCTAGTGACATCGTCTACTTCGCATCATCTATCCACGGTTCCTCACGGAGAAGATCGGGCATCCCCCCGTATCATATGGTATCAGATACTAGGTTTACTCGGTGAGAGCTATTTACCCATAGTTTAGATTTGTTTTCTGTCCTATAGTCCAATAAATCAAAAATTACAATACAAAAATTTCCAAACCCTAGATTCAATATGTTTTTTCTTGTGAGTTTAGTTAAGTTTTTATCCATTAGAGTTTTTGTTTTAGTGCTGATCCTTGTGTTTCCTTTGCGTTGCTTCATCTTTTGTGTCTACTTAAACCCAATAAAATTGCTGGTTGCTTCCGTCAATTAGCACCCAAAAAAAAGAGTAATTTGTATCTTCACTTCTATCTTTTCATCCTTTGAGACTAGCTTTTGATAATTGCATTAAGGGCTGCTCTTGGCATTAGTTTACACTTCTGAAATTTTTGAGACATGCAAATCAAAGGGTGAATCAAAACTTTCGTTCGGCCATTGCAATAGGAGAGAGAAAAAGGCAGCCGACTTGAAGAAAAAGCCACGGCTTAAAAAAAAGTAAAAAAAAAAGAGACAAACCCGCAAATACCAATACCAACTTTTCCTGTCGGTTGCCATAGCCGAAGGAGGGAGAGTTTGTTCTTGCGATTTTGAGAAAGAAAAGACAAAAGACAAAAGGAGCTGGCCGAATTTGGGAAGAGTAAACCCTAGTCCATAATTTCAGATTGTGTCTTTAATCTCTTTGAGCAATCTTGTGCCCTTATATTCATAATCATTGCAATTGGCTAGCGTCTCTCCTAGTACTTGGTGCAAAATGAGCTTGTGCATCGCAATTTCCGATTGCTTCTCACTAGCTCATCCCTTTGTTTGCATTAAGTCACATTTATCTTTGTGTGTGCGTTCATACACTTCTCTTAAACCTTTTGGATGAGCACATCGGCAAACTACTCTAGCTTGGATCATTACTTAGCTTTACAATATCTTGAATATCAGTTTGCATAGGATATACAATTACCTTCCAAGCTCCACCTACACCCGTTTGTGTACTCCCTTGCTCTTGGTTACGCTCATACATTACCGGGTTGAGGTAGTTCGCGGTCACAAGTGTCAATTTGCCGTCCTTGATTCACTTTGGAACGGTAAGCTTGCCTTGTGTTTAGGACAGTGAGTGAGAGCGTAGAGAGAGATTTTTGTTTTACTAACCTGGATATAATCTCGCTTGCTATTTGTGAGTTGTTGCCATGTCAGGTCACGAGAAGGGTCCAACTAATCCAAAAACACCGGTTACGTGGACGGAGTACACTCGCTTGCACGAAATGCTACAAAAGAAACTTCATAATCGTGATAGTAGTGTGTGCGATGAGCTCGGGAAGTTAAGATGGATTGAACAACCTCGGGAGGAGGTTACACAGTTGCGTCACGGACATCAACAACAACTTCTTGGAGCTACGCGCCATGTTCAACCACTCAACGTGCATTGTAAATCGACACGCATTTACTTACCGAGGATTTTGTTGATAAACCCAAATTTCCTATCCCTATATTTTCAGGTAGTACAAATGTGGAAGAATACCTCACTTGGGAGCTGCAAATTGATACGCTATTTCGGATGCACAACTATTCCAATGAGAGGAAGCTCTTACTTGCGTCCAATAGTTTGACTGATTATGCCACACATTGGTGGGAGCGGTTTGTTCGTAAGCGTATGGAGCGCCATGAATTGCCGATTATCACCTGGGAGCAGATGAAGCAGCATTTCCGTGCACGTTTTGTACCTCGCCACTACAAGCGTTCCATAGTTGAAAGGTTGACAGGGCTGCGACACGATTTGAAGTCCACTAGTGTGTCACATGAGAAGGCGACTTTTCCTTTGGTCCAGGCTTCATGTAGTGCTGCCCCATTGCTTCATGAAGAGATTGTGGTTGCTGGTAATTGCTCAATTGATGACCCACAATCTTTGGGGGATGCGATGTATCTAAACCCATGTGAAAATGAGAGCCACATAGTGTAATACCCCAAATATCAAATAGAGAGAACATATTATTCAGAAGAGAAATTTATTCAAATTTGAATGCACTAAAGTTTAGAGGAAAATTAAAAGAAAATTCAAGATTTGAGGGAGGATTGGACCTTGGGCTTTCGGCCCAAGGCGCCCTAACCAAGTGGGCGGCCTTGTAGTGGCGTCAAGAAGGGGGGTGCCCTTCCCCCAAAACCCTAACCTCTGCTACAGTACCGCGCCGCACTGTAGCACGTGGTACTGTAGCAGCCCCCCCTCCCTGCTGCTCTACCACGGTGAGGAAGAAGCTCCGAGGTGCCGCCGGCCATGGTGGAAGGAGAAAAGGAGAAGAAGAAAGGAGGAGAAGAAGAATATCATCTTCGTGGGTTTTTGTTCAGCGTTTCATGCATCTCCAAGGGTATCAATTCGTTTCCCCGCTGTTTTGATGTTGTTTAGATGCGAAATTAGATTAGTTTGATTGGATCGAGTTCGTCTTGCTGTAGATCAAGTCTGTCCAGTATGTTGCGCGGGCTGTTTCGACGTCTTAGAGGCCGAATCAGAGGAGTTGATCTCCTAGAGATATCTGGGTCTTGTTCTGAAGTTTCTGTGGCCGCCGAGTTCACTTGATTCCGATGTTCGAGTCAAAAGATATGATAGATTTAGTATCTGCTGTCCAGATTTCTGACGAGATTAAACTGTTTTGTTATTTCGTAAAATATGAAAATGTAATCGGAAGAATCTGGGTTTTCACCCAACTAGGTTATTGTAGGTAATTTGATAACCTTTCCAGATTGTTAACGAACGATCAATTCGGAGTTATAGATTAAAAGTTATGATCGTTTTAGTACTGCTGTTTATTCTGTTAGACAGTTTCTGTGCTGAAAGTTCACCTGTCTATTATCATAATAATTTGGCCGAATTGGATCGTCTTGTCAACTACAGTATTGTAGATTTGTCAGTTAAGAATCCACAGAAATTGGACTCACCTCATTCGGAGTTCCAGATCAAAAGATATGATGTTTACCGTGCTGCTGTCCAGTGGCGTTATTTGACTGAATCGTTGGTTTTCAGTTTAGGGTCTCTAGTTAAAATCTTGAATCGCTAGGAAGCATTGTAGAACGTTAATCAGTAGAGTCGTGTTCATCATATCCTTATTTCAGTTATTTGATTGTTTAGGCGGTGAAGCTTGGGTTTAGGAGTACCACCTTTGCGGCTAACGTGTCGCATCGCATGAAGGCAAGTATTCGGGTTATAGTAGATTTATGCTTGTTTGCTAAGATTGTTTGTGACTTGCTCGTAATAGCCATACATGGATGTAATGTGATGAGTTTCAATTTATCTTGGTGAATGCAAGTTATGGTTAAAGTTCCTTTGTATATTGTTAATGCTTACATGTTATTATGTACATGTTGAGTTCATATATTTGGAAGATGATGTCATTGTGCATACGCATGTCAAAGCATGATTGAGTCTTGGTCAATAGGTGACCAAGTATGAACTATTGAGGTCCCGTCATGTAAATGGCGGGCTTGAAATCCCCACATTCGCAGAATGTGGGCAATGAGTAAAGAGGTCCCCATCATGATGATGATGGGCAAAGGTCCCTATACTTGTGGAGTATAGGCTCTTGGTCCCTGTGCGAGTGCATAGGCAAGGGTATACATCGACGGTTGTATACCCGCATTACCGATAAAATGCGAAAAGAGATAAAGTTTAAAAGGTGCATTGCATGGTGCATTACATAAGCATGAAGGCTATGTTTAGTGTAATGTTTTATCTTGGTATTTTGATGCTATGACTGTGATTTTAGCTTTAGCCTTGTTGATACTTGTTGAGTCTTTGGGCTCACCCTTGCTTTGTTGTGTTTTTAGGTACCACAAGCAAGAACGACATACATGGGGGAGGGTAGACTTGTCATGGAAGCACTCACTACCACATCACTTTAAAGATGAATAACATGTAGATCGTATTTTATTAATAAGTAATCTGTTTAAGGATAAGTATGAGTATACTTGGATGCAATGAAATATTTGTAATAATGAGAGTAGTACATCTTGAATATCCGTTATTAAGCTTTAGTGGATTAGCTTATTTTGAATGCCTTGATGAAATATGGATGATAGATTATGGATTATGATATTTGTATTGGTTGGAACCTCCGGTATACTTAGTTATACAAAGGAGGTTCTGCCGAGAATTAGAATTATGTCTTACATTTTGATTAGTTTTATTTATTACTTTGTTAGTTTAGTAGCATTCCAGGCTCAATGTTGAGTGGGTGTTTCTGATTAGTATCGAGCGGGCTTTAGGTCCGTGGTAATTGAATGATTAAATTGACACACGATTGCGCGATGAGGATGGGAATGGGTGAAGCATTGCATTTACGCTTTCCGTTATGTTGTATTGATGATTGTTGTTATGAGATAATATATTATATCTATATTATAATACTATAGATATTATGTGTGGGGATAACCCATGTTGAGAGGTTGAGGTCGTGGTTGTGGCTCGGTCAGCATACCAAGTTACACCACTATTCGCGGTATGAGAATAGGATGGTTGTTACCTCGGATATCTTAGAATAGGCGTTGATAGTGAATATCTCTAGAAGAGTTGTCCTCTTCTTTCACTTTGAATTTGGGCAACTCTAGTCGGTTGGGCTCGAAGAGTTTCTCTTGGGTTTTTAGTTCATTACGGTTGATGGGCTTCTTTGAGAAGGATTAATTTGCTACCTTTGGCTTAATTGTCCCGTAAAGCAATCGTTGTTTTCCCAACCGATGAGTTATTCTTGCGGCTGGTGAACTTGGTTGATTGTCAAGTTTGACATTTGTATTGGAGTTTGTCTTTCTTATTGGAAATCTTGATCCAATTATTTCGCTTGATGATTTGGATAATGAATGTTTCCTTTTGCAAATCCTTTAATCGTGTAATCTTTGACTCAAGGTATCTCTTTTGGATAATTTGAGTGTTGAAGTTGAATGTTTCTCTATTATGAAAGAAAACGTTAAAACCTTTAGCGACATCTTGTTGTGGTTTATCGAGAGGATATAATCAAAGAAATTAATGGTTGTGTTATGGGTTATCAAGTTGAGTCTGTAGAGTGGTGCTTATTTGATCTTAACTAAGATCCTTGAAAGGAAAGTTGATTAATTTGAAAGTGTTTTATAATAGTTCTTGATGAGCTGTGTTTAAGGGTATGGCTATACTCGGTTGAAGTTCAAGAAGTTATTTATAAGTGTGAGATATTGATGATTTGGTGCGATCATTAAGATTGTGGGATTTGTTAAATTTATTGGATAATTCGATGTTATAGGTCCCAATGGATTAATATATCTATAGTGATGGTTATGTTAAGGATGTGATTGAGCGATGGCTTAGAGGATAGTTATCTGTAATTTTTCATAAGTTGACTACTTGATGATTATACTTAATTGCTAGATTGAAACATGTAAATCAGATTAGATGGATGTTGAGGTAGTACCTTGTGAAACCGGTGATTAAATGAGGCGATGTTATTAAATCGTGGTTAAACTCTAAGTATAAAGTGGAATGTTGACTCTGTGTTACAAATGGATATGTGACTGAAAATAGCAGTAGGACTCTAATTGCATACGTGATAAATACAATTGTAAATTGTTAATGATAATTGAAGTGGGTGTTGAGCAACACTTATGGTTGAATGGATGAATGCATAAGTGGTCTCGGATAGTGTGCCTTGTGAAATTGTTATTTGATAGCATGATGTAGATAAAGAGGGTTGTTTAAACCTTGTGCTTTGTGTCTCCTTGGGAGAGGTTTACGATGGAATAGTAGGCTATGAGGATTCTCGTTAATAGTGTATTAGCTCATTGTTAGTGTGATTGTCGATGAGGGATTATGAAGATGATATTGAATGTTTTATATAAAGGAATTGGGTCGCTTACGATATTGATTAAATGAAAATGCTTCAAGTTTAGCATTTATGATCTTCGGACCTCGTATTAATGTGGTAGCTGAAATTGTTTTGAGCAAAGTGAGCGTCTTTGAGAGGTTTTATTAGTTCCTAAGTGGTTTATGTGTTGTGGTCTTGAAATCTCTTCTTGTTGGAGTTGGCATAGTGATCTTTGTAACCAACGGAAGTCGTTTTCTTTGTTAAAGGAAAGAGTGAAGTAGAAGTATTTGAGATTGAAGTCAAGTTTTGTAACTTGCGGTTTATCGAATTTTGCCTAAACTTTCTGTTTTGCGTGAGTTTCGAATCCCAAAAGCAATGTTTTATGCTCATTTGAAGTTTGATATTCTCTGCTTGTGGGACGTGTGCCCACATCTATGATCTCATCTTTGTTTTCCGGGATCATTGCTATTTGATTAATTCTCTTGATTTGGTAACTGCTGTAAGTGGTAACGTTTCCCGATGTGCTGAAATCTATTTCTATTTGCCTCTTCTTCTAAGAAAGGAGTTAACCGAACTGTATTGCAAAGTTTTTTCAGTTGTGTTTTGGCAACTAGTAGTGGTGGTTTAGTAGATGGTTTTGTGAACCTTTAGGTGTCAGGTTGTTTGAGAGGCTTTGAATAATAAATCGATTTATTAGAATAATCCTTGAAGAGGATTTGATTTAAAAAAAAGGATGTTTGTCTTTGGAGCTATCAAATTTTATTGTTGCAACTAGTAGGACCTATAGCGAGATATGGTCTAAGATTTGGTGTTCATTTTGACAGAACATTAGAAAGCGACAAGTATGGAAATCTTGATCGACTTATGAGAGAATCGCAATTGGGTACTCGGTAAGATTGTATAGAAGAATTATGATGGTGAATTTAAATGAGAGTAGCGGTGTGGAGAAACCTAAGCGTCGTGCTAATTAATGGGATAGCAGGAATTGTTGAGTTATTGTCAAGTGTTACTCGGCCTCAGTCAGTAACCCTATGGGAGTTAGATTATCTTTAAGGATAACTTGGTCAAGAATGTATTTATTTATTAACGTCGGTGATTGAGTATGTTTGAATCTTGGTCAATCGGTTAGAGTATTGCGAATGGGTATATTGTTGTTGTGTGGCTGAATTGGATTGGTGTGGATTAGAGGAGGTCTAATATTGATGAAATAACTTCGCTTTGGGGCGGTTAATTGATTAGAGAGGAATGTTGATAACAATAGCGAGGTTATAGTTGAGTGTGTGAAATCTTAGTAAGCGAAATTGTGGATTCCTATCAATTATACCGAAATTCATGGTAGGAGACTTGGAGGTTAAATTTGGGCCGCATTTTATGCTAGGACTTTTGTCGCCCAATGATTATGTGTAGAGGAAGTAGATTAAGGGTGGATTTGAACAATGGGATGATCATTGATATAACCCTTTTGATGAAGTATATGAATGTATGTCTTTGAGGTTTCGAGTTGTTTACTCTTAAAAGATTGAGGTGATGTGATTACGTGTGAGATCTATTACGAGATACATTGGGAGTCAATTGTCAAATTAATTATGTTAGTAGAGGAGTTGTTGAGAGAAAGTTTACGTGCGGTCGATAGAGCCTCTATCTGAGAGGTGTGGGTGATATATTTCGACTTGAGCATAGCGTTGAGAATGCCAAGTTAAGAAGAGATGAGTTAGTGTGTTATGCGATGAATTGGAATTCCAAGGTTTGAGAGAAATTTTGTTTCTAAAGGAGAACACGAGAAAGCGGTTGTTTCCTCGAGTAGTGCAACGTTTTGTTTTATTCCGTTTGAGCAATGTGTCGTTGG
The DNA here is from genome assembly GCA_036346405.1 of Phyllostachys edulis. Classification (NCBI taxonomy): domain Eukaryota; kingdom Viridiplantae; phylum Streptophyta; class Magnoliopsida; order Poales; family Poaceae; genus Phyllostachys; species Phyllostachys edulis. The sequence continues at coordinate 58,499,440 of CM070553.1, forward strand.
CGGTTGTCTTTATAAATTGAGTTTGACTTTATGTTTGGCATGTGTGGTTCTTATAAGTTCAGAAATATTAAAGGAAGTATTCAATTTGGGTATTTGCGAAGTTTCTCTTCGGTTTAAGGGTGTTTATTTGTAAGCGCCTATTTGGAAGCGGAAGGAATTTCGTGACGAATCTTCACTTTTGCATTGGACCCTTTGGTGTGGAGTTGATTTTCTTGGTTGTGATGAAAATTCGTTATTTTTCATTTGGGATCTGTTTTGTTAAGGGCGGTTTAAAGCGAGTTCATTGTGTGTTCGGGTTAAAGAGGTACTCCTTGTTAAAATGAATAAATCGATGGAGAATTGGGACGAGTGTTCCATGTGTGTTGCGCATGTTGCGTGCTTTAGTACCAAGGGAAGTTGGCCCAAGGTACATTGGTTTGTTTTAAATCGATTCTTGGAGATTAGGAGGTAGATGAGGCACTATGGCCATCTCGGGTCCATCTGTGGTGTCGCAACTTTGGCATGTCTGGTGCGAGTGAGTACTTGTGAGATCTAGAGTTTGGATTTTTGTATTCATCGTGTACCACCGAGTAGTATCTTACTTTCGAGTCTTATCTGATGAATGTACTTGGCAATGTCGGATTGAGTGTTAGGTCAGACGTAGTTTACGTCAATGTCTTGTGGTCTTGTCAGTCTGAGAGATAGGCCATTTGGGAGCTGGAGTCTCGCATCTTGCGAGTACTATCGAACATGTTTGCTCGGACATATGTTAATAGATGTTTCTTTTCTATGGCAATTGTTCTTTCGTTTATTTCGATGGTTAGAATTAGAGGTCGAATTACATTAAGGGGGTAGAATGTAATACCCCGAATATCAAATAGAGAGAACATATTATTCAGAAGAGAAATTTATTCAAATTTGAATGCACTAAAGTTTAGAGGAAAATTAAAAGAAAATTCAAGATTTGAGGGAGGATTGGACCTTGGGCTTTCAGCCCAAGGCGTCCTAGCCAAGTGGGCCGGCCTTGTAGTGGAGTCAAGAAGGGGGGTGCCCTTCCCCCAAAACCCTAACCTCTGCTACAGTACCACGCCGCACTGTAGCATGTGGTACTGTAGCAGCCCCCCCTCCCTGCTGCTCTACCACGGTGAGGAAGAAGCTCCGAGGTGCCGCCGGCCATGGTGGAAGGAGAAAAAGGGAGAAGAAGAAAGGAGGAGAAGAAGAATATCATCTTCGTGGGTTTTTGTTCAGCGTTTCATGCATCTCCAAGGGTATCAATTCGTTTCCCCGCTGTTTTGATGTTGTTTAGATGCGAAATTAGATTAGTTTGATTGGATCGAGTTCGTCTTGCTGTAGATCAAGTCTGTCCAGTATGTTGCGCGGGCTGTTTCGACGTCTTAGAAGCCGAATCAGAGGAGTTGATCTCCTAGAGATATCTGGGTCTTGTTCTGAAGTTTCTGTGGCCGCTGAGTTCACTTGATTCCGATGTTCGAGTCAAAAGATATGATAGATTTAGTATCTGCTGTCCAGATTTCTGACGAGATTAAACTGTTTTGTTATTTCGTAAAATATGAAAATGTAATCGGAAGAATCTGGGTTTTCACCCAACTAGGTTATTGTAGGTAATTTGATAACCTTTCCAGATTGTTAACGAATGATCAATTCGGAATAGATTAAAAGTTATGATCGTTTTAGTACTGCTGTTTATTCTGTTAGACAGTTTCTGTGCTGAAAGTTCACCTGTCTATTATCATAATAATTTGGCCGAATTGGATCGTCTTGTCAACTACAGTATTGTAGATTTGTCAGTTAAGAATCCACAGAAATTGGACTCACCTCATTCGGAGTTCCAGATCAAAAGATATGATGTTTACCGTGCTGCTGTCCAGTGGCGTTATTTGACTGAATCGTTGGTTTTCAGTTTAGGGTCTCTAGTTAAAATCTTGAATCGCTAGGAAGCATTGTAGAACGTTAATCAGTAGAGTCGTGTTCATCATATCCTTATTTCAGTTATTTGATTGTTTAGGCGGTGAAGCTTGGGTTTAGGAGTACCACCTTTGCGGCTAACGTGTCGCATCGCGAAGGCAAGTATTAGGGTTATAGTAGATTTATGCTTGTTTGCTAAGATTGTTTGTGACTTGCTCGTAATAGCCATACATGGATGTAATGTGATGAGTTTCAATTTATCTTGGTGAATGCAAGTTATGGTTAAAGTTCCTTTGTATATTGTTAATGCTTACATGTTATTATGTACATGTTGAGTTCATATATTTGGAAGATGATGTCATTGTGCATCGCATGTCAAAGCATGATTGAGTCTTGGTCAATAGGTGACCAAGTATGAGCTATTGAGGTCCCGTCATGTAAATGGCGGGCTTGAAATCCCACATTCGCGAGAATGTGGGCAATAATAAAGAGGTCCCCATCATGATGATGATGGGCAAAGGTCCTATACTTGTGGAGTATAGGCTCTTGGTCCCTGTGCGAGTGCATAGGCAAGGGTATACATCGACGGTTGTATACCCGCATTACCGATAAAATCGAAAAGAGATAAAGTTTAAAAGGTGCATTGCATGGTGCATTACATAAGCATGAAGGCTATGTTTAGTGTAATGTTTTATCTTGGTATTTTGATGCTATGGTGTGATTTTAGCTTTAGCCTTGTTGATACTTGTTGAGTCTTTGGGCTCATCCTTGCTTTGTTGTGTTTTTAGGTACCACAAGCAAGAGCGACATACATGGGGAGGGTAGACTTGTCATGGAAGCACTCACTACCACATCACTTTAAAGATGAATAACATGTAGATCGTATTTTATTAATAAGTAATCTGTTTAAGGATAAGTATGAGTATACTTGGATGCAATGAAATATTTGTAATAATGAGAGTAGTACATCTTGAATATCCGTTATTAAGCTTTAGTGGATTAGCTTATTTTGAATGCCTTGATGAAATATGGATGATAGATTATGGATTATGATATTTGTATTGGTTGGAACCTCCGGTATACTTAGTTATACAAAGGAGGTTCACGAGAATTAGAATTATGTCTTACATTTTGATTAGTTTTATTTATTACTTTGTTAGTTTAGTAGCATTCGGGCTCAATGTTGAGTCGGGAATTATTCTGATTAGTATCGAGCGGGCTTTAGGTCCGTGGTAATTGAATGATTAAATTGACACACGATTGCATGAGGATGGGAATGGGTGAAGCATTGCATTTACGCTTTCCGTTATGTTGTATTGATGATTGTTGTTATGAGATAATATATTATATCTATATTATAATACTATAGATATTATGTGTGGGGATAACCCATGTTGAGAGGTTGAGGTCGTGGTTGTGGCTCGGGAAGTGTGCCAAGTTACACCACTATTCGCGGTATGAGAATAGGATGGTTGTTACCTCGGATATCTTAGAATAGGCGTTGATAGTGAATATCTCTAGAAGAGTTGTCCTCTTCTTTCACTTTGAATTTGGGCAACTCTAGTCCGGTTGGGCTCGAAGAGTTTCTCTTGGGTTTTAGTTCATTACGGTTGATGGGCTTCTTTGAGAAGGATTAATTTGCTACCTTTGGCTTAATTGTCCCGTAAAGCAATCGTTGTTTTCCCAACCGATGAGTTATTCTTGCAATTTGGTGAACTTGGTTGATTGTCAAGTTTGACATTTGTATTGGAGTTTGTCTTTCTTATTGGAAATCTTGATCCAATTATTTAAGCTTGATGATTTGGATAATGAAAGTTTCCTTTTGCAAATCCTTTAATCGTGTAATCTTTGACTCAAGGTATCTCTTTTGGATAATTTGAGTGTTGAAGTTGAATGTTTCTCTATTATGAAAAGCGTTAAAACCTTTAGCGACATCTTGTTGTGGTTTATCGAGAGGATATAATCAAAGAAATTAATGGTTGTGTTATGGGTTATCAAGTTGAGTCGTAGAGTGGTGCTTATTTGATCTTAACTAAGATCCTTGAAAGGAAAGTTGATTAATTTGAAAGTGTTTTATAATAGTTCTTGATGAAGCTGTGTTTAAGGGTATGGCTATACTCGGTTGAAGTTCAAGAAGTTATTTATAAGTGTGAGATATTGATGATTTGGTGCGATCATTAAGATTGTGGGATTTGTTAAATTTATTGGATAATTCGATGTTATAGGTCCCAATGGATTAATATATCTATAGTGATGGTTATGTTAAGGATGTGATTGAGCGATGGCTTAGAGGATAGTTATCCTGTAATTTTTCATAAGTTGACTACTTGATGATTATACTTAATTGCTAGATTGAAACATGTAAATCAGATTAGATGGATGTTGAGGTAGTACCTTGTGAAACCGGTGATTAAATGAGGCGATGTTATTAAATCTGTGGTTAAACTCTAAGTATAAAGTGGAATGTTGACTCGTGTTACAAATGGATATGTGGTGAAAATAGCGATGGGACTCTAATTGCATACGTGATAAATACAATTGTAAATTGTTAATGATAATTGAAGTGGGTGTTGAGCAACACTTATGGTTGAATGGATGAATGCATAAGTGGTCTCGGATAGTGTGCCTTGTGAAATTGTTATTTGATAGCATGATGTAGATAAAAGAGGGTTGTTTAAACCTTGTGCTTTGTGTCTCCTTGGGAGAGGTTTACGATGGAATAGTAGGCTATGAGGATTCTCGTTAATAGTGTATTAGCTCATTGTTAGTGTGATTGTCGATGAGGGATTATGAAGATGATATTGAATGTTTTATATAAAGGAATTGGGTCGCTTACGATATTGATTAAATGAAAATGCTTCAAGTTTAGCATTTATGATCTTCGGACCTCGTATTAATGTGGTAGCTGAAATTGTTTTGAGCAAAGTGAGCGTCTTTGAGAGGTTTTATTAGTTCCTAAGTGGTTTATGTGTTGTGGTCTTGAAATCTCTTCTTGTTGGAGTTGGCATAGTGATCTTTGTAACCAACGGAAGTCGTTTTCTTTGTTAAAGGAAAGAGTGAAGTAGAAGTATTTGAGATTGAAGTCAAGTTTTGTAACTTGCGGTTTATCGAATTTTGCCTAAACTTTCTGTTTTGCGGTGAGTTTCGAATCCCAAAAGCAATGTTTTATGCTCATTTGAAGTTTGATATTCTCTGCTTGTGGGGCGTGTGCCCACATCTATGATCTCATCTTTGTTTTCGGGATCATTGCTATTTGATTAATTCTCTTGATTTGGTAGCTTCTTTGTAAGTGGTAACGTTTCCCGATGTGCTGAAATCTATTTCTATTTGCCTCTTCTTCTAAGAAAGGAGTTAACCGAACTGTATTGCAAAGTTTTTTCAGTTGTGTTTTGGCAACTAGTAGTGGTGGTTTAGTAGATGGTTTTGTGAACCTTTAGGTGTCAGGTTGTTTGAGAGGCTTTGAATAATAAATCGATTTATTAGAATAATCCTTGAAGAGGATTTTATTTAAAAAAAAAGGATGTTTGTCTTTGGAGCTATCAAATTTTATTGTTGCAACTAGTAGGACCTATAGCGAGATATGGTCTAAGATTTGGTGTTCATTTTGACAGAACATTAGAAACAACAAGTATGGAAATCTTGATCAGCTTATGAGAGAATCGCAATTGGGTACTCGGTAAGATTGTATAGAAGAATTATGATGGTGAATTTAAATGAGAGTAGCGGTGTGGAGAAACCTAAGCGTCGTGCTAATTAATGGGATAGCAGGAATTGTTGAGTTATTGTCAAGTGTTACTCGGCCTCAGTCACACCTGGATACCATCGTTCAGCAAAGTTTCACACCTGCTCGGAATTGTTCAAAATGCACCTAGAAATGACATAGGGCACACCAGAAGTCCATTTTGGGTGTCTGCTTTGATTTTCTTTCCGTGCCTCGATTTTATAATGTGGAGCTCCGGGTACCCATCGCTCTGCAAAGTTTTACACCTGCTCGTAATTATTCCAAATGCACCTACAAATGATGTAGGGCACACTAGACGTCCATTATGGGTGTTTGGTTTTTATTTTCTTTCCGTGCCTCGATTTCATGTATTGGAGCTCAGCGTACGCGTCGTTCTGGAAAGTTTCACACCGGCCGGGAAAGATTCCAAATGCACCTAGAAATGAGGTAGGGCACACTAGAAGTCCATTATGAGAGTTTGATGTTCGTTTTCTTTCCATGCCTCGATTTCATAAAGTCGAGCACTGGGTACCCATCGTTCTGGAATGTTTCACACTTGCTCGGAATTATTCAAAATGCACCGAGAAATGACGTAGGGCACACCTGAAGTCCATTATAGTTATCTGGTGTGGATTTTCTTTCCGTGCCTCGATTTCATAAATTGGAGCTTATGGTACGTGTCGTTTTGGAAAGTTTCACACCGGCTCGGAAGAATTCCAAATGCACCTAGAAATGAGGTAGGCACACTAGAAGTCTATTTTGGGTGTTTCGTATTGATTGTCTTTCTGTGCCTCGATTTCGTAAAGTGGAGCTCTGTATATTGTCATTCAAAGAAAGTTTACTTTTGCTTTCGAATTATTCGAATGCACCTAGAAATGACATAGGGCACACGAAGTCCATTTTGGGTGTTTGCATTGATTTTCTTCTCGAGCCTCGATTTCATAAAGTGGAGCTCGGTGCCGTCGCTCTGCAAAGTTTACACCTTTCGTAATTATTCCAAATGCACCAAGAAATGGCGTAGGGCACACTAGAAGTCTATTATGGGTGTTTGTTTTTTATTTTCTTTCCGTGCCTCGATTTCATAAATTTGAGCTCGAGTGCTGTACTGATACGGAAAGTTTCACACGGTGGGAAAGATTCCAAATGCACCTAGAAATGAGGTAGGGCACACTAGAAGTCCATTATGGGAGTTTGATGTTCATTTTCTTTCCATGCCTCGATTTCATACAGTGGAGCTCTAGGTAACCGTCGTTCTGGAATGCTTCACACTTGCTCGGAATTATTCCAAATGCACCTAGAAATGACGTAGGGCACACCAGAAGTCCATTATACTTATTCGGTGTGCATTTTCATTCCGTGCCTCGATTTCCTAAAGTGGAGCTCTGGATACCGTCGTTCAGCAAAGTTTCACACCAGCTCAGAAGTATTCCAAATGTACCTAGAAATGAGGTAGGGCACACTAGAAGTCTATTTTGGGTGTTTCGTATTGATTGTCTTTCTGTGCCTCGATTTCATAAAGTGGAGCTCCGGATACCGTCGTTCAGCAAAGTTTCACACCTGCTCGGAATTATTCCAAATGCACCTAAAAATGACATAGGGCACAGCAGAAGTCCATTTTAGGTGTTTGCGTTGATTTTCTTTCCGTGCCTCGATTTCATAATGTGGAGCTCCGGGTACCCGTCGCTCTGCAATGTTTTACACCTGCTCAGAATTATTCCAAATGCACCTAGAAATGACGTAGGGCACATTAGAAGTCCATTATGGGTGTTTTGTTTTGATTTTCTTTCCGTGCCTCGATTTCGTAAATTGGAGCTGAGGGTACGTGTCGTTGTGGAAAGTTTCACACCGGCTGGGAAAGATTCCAAATGCACCTAGAAATGAGGTAGGGCACAGTAGAAGTCTACTATGGGAGTTTGATGTTCATTTTCTTTCCATACCTCGATTTCATAAAGTGGAGCTCTGGGTACCCGTCGTTCTGGAATATTTCACACTTGCTCGAAATTATTCCAAATGCACTTAGAAATGACGTAGGGCACACCAGAAGTCCATTATAGTGATTTGGTGTGGATTGTCTTTCCGTGCCTCGATTTCATAAATTGGAGCTTACGGTTCGCGTCGTTCAGCAAAGTTTCACATCGGCTCGGAAGTATTCCAAATGCACTTAGAAATGATGTAGGGCACACTAGAAGTCTATTTTTGGTATTTCGTATTGATTGTCGTTCTGTGCCTCGATTTTGTAAAGTGGAGCTCTGGATACCGTTGTTCAGCAAAGTTTCGAACCTGCTCGGAATTATTCCGAAAGCACCTAGAAATGACATAGGGCACACCGGAAGTGCATTTTGGGTGTTTGCAGTGATTTTCTTTCTGTGCCTCGATTTCATAAAGTGGAGCTCCGGGTACCCGTCTCTCTGCAAAGTTTTACACCTGCTCAGAATTATTCCAAATGCACCTAGAAATGACGTAGGGCACACCGGAAGTACATTTTGGGTTTTTGCGTTGATTTTCTTTCCGTGCGTCGATTTCATAATGTGGAGTCCGGGTACCCGTCTCTCTGCAAAGTTTTACACCTGCTCAGAATTATTCCAAATGCACCTAGAAATGACGTAGGGCACATTAGAAGTCCATTATGGGTGTTTAGTTTTAATTTTCTTTCCGTGCCTCGATTTCATAAATTGGAGCTGAGGGTACGCGTCGTTCTGGAAAGTTTCACACCGGCTGGGAAAGATTCAAATGTACCTACAAATGAGGTAGGGCACACTAGAAGTGCATTATGGGAGTTTCATGTTCATTTTCTTTGCAAGCCTCGATTTCATATAGTGGAGGTCTGGATACCCGTCGTTCTGGAATGTTTCACACTTGCTCGGAATTATTCCAAATGCACCTAGAAATGACGTAGGGCACTCCAGAAGTCCATTATAGTTATTTGGAGTGGATTTTCTTTCTGTGCCTTGATTTCATAAATTGGAGCTTAGTGCAGCGTGGATTCGGAAAGTTTCACACCGGCTCGGAAGGATTCCAAATGCACCTAGAAATGAGGTAGGGCACACTAGAAGTCTATTTTTGGTGTTCCGTATAGATTGTCTCTCTGTGCCTCGATTTCAAAAAGAGGAGCTCTAGATACCATCGTTCAGCAAAGTTTCACACCTGCTCGGAATTATTCCAAATGCACCTGGAAATGACATAGGGCATACCAGAAGTACATTTTGGGTGTTTGCGTTGATTTTCTTTCCGTGCCTCGATTTTATAATGTGGAGCTCTGGGTACCCGGTCGCTCTGCAAAGTTTTACACCTGCTCAGAATTATTCCAAAAGCACCTAGAAATGACGTAGGGCACACTAGAAGTCCATTATGGGTGTTTGGTTTTGATTTTCTTTCCGTGCCTCGATTTCATAAATTGGAGCTCGGCGTACGCGTCGTTCTGGAAAGTTTCACACCGGCTGGGAAAGATTCCAAATGCACCTAGAAATGAGGTAGGGCACACTAGAAGTCCATTATGGGAGTTTGATGTTCATTTTCTTTCCATGCCTCGATTTCATACAGTGGAGCTCGGGTACCGTGGCTCGGAATGTTTCACACTTACTCGGAATTATTCCAAATGCACCTAGAAATGACGTAGGGCACACCAGAAGTCCATTATAGTTATTTGGTGTGGATTTTCTTTCCGTGCCTCGATTTCATAGAGTGCAGCTCTGGATACCATCGTTTAGCAAAGTTTCACACCGGCTCGGAAGGATTCCAAATGCACCTAGAAATGAGGTAGGGCACACTTGTAACACCCCTGCCCAACAAAGAGCCCAGGATGCTACCAACTACTCTACCGTCTCAACTAATTTCAACATCTTAATTAATATCCGACCAAACAAGCAGCCATGAATGACAACAACTAAAAAAAAAGGTAAACACTATCGCAAGCTATAATTTCACATTGAAAGCAAATCACCTATCAAGTGAGTATAAATCAATCTAAGGAGTCTTCACTTTAACAACTAAGTTCAATCAGATAATGATCAATAACCTCATCTATAGCAACATTGTCCCAACCAAATGGCAAGGATGATAGAATCATCCAAATCAACTGTCTAATCTTTTAGATGGAATTAAATGAACCTAAGGATGAAGAATCAAGGACATAAGAGGATCATCCATGAACGCAGTCAAAGTTCACCCACCACGAAGGATGGTCACAAAAAAACATCCACCTCGAGGGATGGTCACAAAAATCATCCACCTCGAGGGATGGTCACAAAAATTTCAACCTAACGAAAATGTCAATTCTGAGAATTTTAGATAATTAAACTGGTTTATTCGTTGTGGTTGAATATGTGTGAAGTGCCACACGTCTACCCTCCCCATGCATGTCCGCTGTCTCGAGAGGTACCTAGAAAGCACAACACAGCAAGAGTGAGTCCACGACTCAGCAAAGTGCAATAGTAATAGAAATCATAACATCATAAGCAACTAATGGGGATAAACCATCCCATCATGTACAACAACAATACATTTCTCACAAAACCCTCTTTTATGCAGGAATGCAATGAACATGCCATGAATGCTCTTTCTTCACCTTCTTTGCAATTACCGGTAATGCAGAGTAGTACATCCATCGATGTATACTCAAGCCTGTGCCCTCAGGCACAGGGACCTCAAGCCCACACTCCATGAGTGTGGGGACTAACCTCCGTCCGAGTGCATGATGGGGACCTAATGCCCATCCAATGCATGACGGGACCTCAATGAAACATGTGAGCACACGGACTAGTCATGTAACTTTTCACCGACCTCACGGATTAGTTACATGACTTCCTCACCGACCTGGCTCACGCATTCTTGCCATGATGCAAATGCACAAGTCCATTGTCATTATCGGAATTCATTATTGTCATCATTAACAAGGTAGTCTCATTGCTCGCCTCATCTCATCATTATTGCCATCAACATGTACCCATTATCATGTAAGCATCAACATATAAACAATGTCATGTCCTCATCTGTAACCATTAGCATGCAGCATCATGTAAGCATTTTTAAGTAGTAAACATCATCGTTAAACTATGGCATTAGGCTCATCAATATTACCAAGCAACAATCAACATCAATCAACTATAGCATTCACCGAGTACGTATTATAATAACCCATTGAAACCGAAGACAAAAAGGCGGAACGAGCTAGCACCGGCGTTCACCACCACCTGGTAACCAAGAATGACACCAAACATCAATCAACCATGCATAGCAAGTCCTTAATCGCAGCACTCTACAATGTTTTCCCATAACCCAAGCTTGAATACTCGATCGACTCAACTAGACTATAAGCTAAGCAGAAATCTAGTTTGGGACAGCAGTAAAGAAACAAGCATAACTTTTGTTCTACAGATTCAAACAAAGTGTTCTTTACCAATCTGGAAAGCTAAGAAGGTAGGCTACAATATTCGTTCAGGTGGATAGCCCTGAATCGGCCCTTAACAAATTGAACTCTAACCTTTAATATTTCTGCTACGCGTTGACAGATTCTTGGACAGCAGTAACGAAAAAGACCATAACTTTCAAACCGTAAATCGAAAATTAGTGAACTTGGAACCTATGGAAAGCTGAAATCATAACCTACAACTCTCTAGGAGACGAAATCCCCAAATTCGGAACAGATCTAGAACAAAACAGGCGCCCAAAAACAAGAACAGAATCTGAACTTAACCCAGTCAGGCTGAAGAATCCTAATCAAAGCAAAACTATGCAACTAAGACTATCTAACCAGCAATGAAACCACTCCTTACCCCTTGAAGAACCTCAGGAACTTGCTGGTTTCCTCCCCAAATCTTCCCCTCCTTGGCTGGCTGCAGCAGCAAGGACCTTCCATGGCAGCCTTGGATGGAGAGGGAGGTCAGGATTTTCGGATTAGGGAGAGGGGGAGGTAGTGGAGGCGCAAGAGAGGGGGCAAGGGGGTGGCGGCCAGCAGTTTTGGAATGGGGAAAAAAGTTGGTGGCTGCTAGGGTTAGGGAAAGGAAAAGGGCTGCTAGGGTTAGGGTTTGAGGAGAGGTGATGGGCTGAATGGTAGGCCCATTTGGGCACCTCCTCCCCCCCTTTTGGCCCACTAGGGCTGCAGCCCATGAGCCCAAGGCCCTAAGGTCCAAAGCAGCCAAGAAATCAAAACTTGAGCCAAATTTCTTCTCTAAACTTTGAAGCAATCGAAAGAGACTAAGTTTCCCTCTCCCGAGAAAACATACTTTCTAAATGGGAATTTTGGGTTATTACATTCTACCCCACAAAGCAATTAGGCCCAATTCTAAGCGTCAAAAGGATCATAGGAGCAGAAATTCCAATTGAATTGGAAACAACAAACTTACACGTGCTCGAAGCAAACAAATCTGGATACTCCTCGCATCATGCGAGACTCTAGCTCCCAAGTAGCCTCTCTCTCAGTTTGATGAGACCAAAGAACCTTTACATACTTCAAAGTCTTGTTCCTCAGAACCCGCTCTGACTCTTCCAAGATTTGCACTGGCCGGGACTCAAAAGTAAGATCATGCTCGATGCTCAACGGCTCTAATGGAATAACATGCTCTGGGTCTTTCAAATATTTCCTCAGCATTGATACATGAAACACATTATGCACTTCACGCATGGATTCAGGAAGGTCCAAGCGATAAGCTAATTTCCCAATTCGTGCCAAGATTGGAAATGGTCCAACGTACCTCGGGCTAAGCTTCCCTTTGGTACCAAAACGTACTACACCTCGGGTAGGAGATACTCTCAACAGAACCTGGTCCCCCACTTCAAACTCCAAATCCCGCCTCCTCACATCTGCATAACTCTTCTGTCGGCTCTGAGCAGCTAACAGATTCTTCCTAATCTCTGCTACTCTGGCCACAGTTTGCTGAACCCAATTGGGACCCAGAACTGCCCGCTCTCCAACTGCATCCCAACACAACGGGGATCTGCATCTTCGCCCATAAAGAACCTCAAATGGGGCAGCTCGAATACTAGCGTGGTAACTGTTGTTATAGGCGAACTCTGCCAAAGCTAGGTGGTCTTCCCAACCTCCCTTCCAAGACATAACACAACATCTGAGCATATCCTCGAGTGTCTGAATTGTGCGCTCAGACTGACCATCTGTTTGGGGATGGAACGCGGTGCTAAGACGAAGTTGCGTGCCCAAGGCACTCTGTAAACTCTCCCAAAATTTGGAGACAAACTTGGCATCACGATCGGAAACAATGGTCTTAGGCACACCATGCAACCGCACTATCTCTCGCACATAGAGAGGAGCCAAATCACTCGCGGAATTGGTCGCGTGCAATTGGAATGAAATCATGCAGACTTCTTGAACCGGTCCACTATGACCCAAATAGCATCCTTCCCTCATTGTGTGCGAGGTAATCCCTACAAAATCCATAGAGATATCATCCCACGGCCCGGGACCTCCGGAGGTTGCAACAATCCCGGCTGGTCGCTTATGCTCAGCCTTGACCCACCGACAAACTCCACAAGATGCCACATATTGTGCAATATCAACCTTCATTCTTTTCCACGAAACTCTTCTTCAAATCCTTGTACATCTTGGTCTCACCGGGATATGCGGTATAAAATACGATGAGCTTCTCTTAGGATCTCATCCTTTACTTGAGCCTCTGTGGCACCAGAGGCGGTCTTCATCATAATGCTCCAGAATCATCTATGCTGAAATGACCTTGCTTGCCCTCATCAAGACGCTTCCTTGCCCGCTGGAGCATTTGATCAAGCTGTTGTGCTTCTCGCACTCGATCTGGAATGGCTGACTCAAGAAGCAAACGGGTTTCGGACTGCGCGGTACCCGCAAAACAAAAAGAGATATCCATACGCTCAAAATCAGCAATAAGACAACTGAGGGTAGGAGGTGTCGCCTTGCGGCTCAGGGCATCCGCTACAACATTTGCTTTGCCAGGGTGATACTGAATGGTGAGATCATAGTCTTTTATTAATTCCAACCACCTTCTCTGCCTCAGATTCAAGTCTTTCTGGGTAAAGATATACTTCAGGCTCTTGTGATCAGTGAATATATCACAAGATTCGCCATACAAGTAATGGCGCCAGATCTTTAGAGCAAGAACTACTGCGGCAAGCTCTAAATCATGAGTAGGATAATTCTCTTCATGCCCCTTCAACTGACGCGAGGCATAAGCAATCACCTTGCCGTCCTGCATAAGCACACAACCAAGCCCCACTCGAGATGCATCTGAATAAATGGTAAAACGCTTCCCAGGCTCAGGAAGAGTAAGGATAGGAGCGGTCACCAACTTATCCTTCAAGGTACGAAAACATAGGGCACACCAGAAGTCCATTTTGGGTGTTTGCATTCATTTTCTTTCCGTGCCTCGATTTTATAATGTGGAGCTCTGGGTACCAGGTCGCTCTGCAAAGTTTTACACCTGCTCAGAATTATTCCAAATGCAGCTAGAAATGACGTAGGGCACACTAGAAGTCTATTATGGGTGTTAGGTTTTGATTTTCTTTCCGTGCCTCGATTTCATAAATTCGAGGTCAGGGTACGCGTCGTTCTGGAAAGTTTCACACCGGCTGGGAAAGGTTTCAAATGCACCTAGAAATGAGGTAGGGCACACTAGAAGTCCATTATGGGAGTTTCATGTTCATTTTCGTTCCATGCCTCGATTTCATACAGGGGAGCTCTAGGTACCCGTTGTTCTGGAATATTTCACACTTGCTCGGAATTATTCCAAATGCACCTAGAAATGACGTAGGGCACACCAGAAGTCCATTATACTTATTTGGTGTGGATTTTCTTTCCGTGCCTCGATTTCCTAAAGTGGAGCTCTGGATACCGTCGTTCAGCAAAGTTTCACACCGGCTCGGAAGGATTCCAAATGCACCTAGAAATGAGGTAGGGCACACTAGAAGTCTATTTTGGGTGTTTCGTATTGATTGTCTTTCTGTGCCTCGATTTCATAAAGTGGAGCTCTGGATACCGTTGTTCAGCAAAATTTCACACCTGCTCGGAATTATTCTAAATGCACCTAGAAATGACATAGGGCACACCAGAAGTCCATTTTGGGTATTTGCGTTGATTTTCTTTCCGTGCCTCGATTTCATAATGTGGAGCTCCGAGTACCCGTCGCTCTGCAAAGTTTTGCACCTGCTCAGAATTATTTCAAATGCACCTAGAAATGACGTAGGGTACATCAGAAGTCCATTATGGGTGTTTGGTTTTGATTTTCTTTCCGTGCCTCGATTTCATAAATTGGAGCTCAGGGTACGCGTCGTTCTGGAAAGTTTCACACCGGCTGGGAAATATTCCAAATGCACCTAGAAATGAGGTACGGCACACTAGAAGTCCATTATGGGAGTTTGATGTTTATTTTTTTTTTCCATGCCTCGATTTCATACAGTGGAGCTCTGGGTACCTGTCGTTCTGGACAGAACACTAAAAATACCATAACTTTCAGTACGGGTGTCCAAATCTCACGTTCTTGAGATTTCTGAAAATGTGAGACAATAATCTACGACTTTCATTATACTGAGCTTCTCTAATTCTCCATTTAACTAATCGCTTAGCCCAGATTACTAAAACCTGACACAAAACCAACAAGTCTGCAGAACAGTCCCACTAATAAAATCATAACTTCTGCTACATGGGTCCAAATGATGTGTTCTAGCACTTCATGGAAAGCTGGAGATGTCCTCTACATTACTCTAGGAGATGTCCAGAGCTGAATCTAACAATAACTATATAAAAACGTCGATCTAACACGAACTGTCCAGAACAGGCCTAATTACCGATAGTGCGAAATTAACTAAATACGCATCTAATCGAAGGGGAGTTGGGGCTTACCCTTGAACCACCGCTGAACATGATGAACACCAACTCCCGGCCATGATCTTCCCCCTTCCCTTCTCACTCCTTCTCTTTCCTCTTCGTGGCCGACCAAAACCCCGGGTGTTCTTCCCTCTCCCTCCTTCTTGGCCGGCAGCAACACGGGTCTTCATCACCAGCAGCAGGCGAATTCACCGGAGGTGGAGGCGCTGCTGGAGGTGCTGGAGGCGCAGGGGAGGAGGCACAGGAGGTGGCGGCCAAGGGGAGGAGGAAAGGCGCCCTAGGGTTTGCCCCTCCCCTCTTATGGCCAGCTGCCCCTCTCTCCACCTTGGGCTGAAATTGAAATGGGCCAGAAGCCCTGGCCCAGGTTGTCTACCCTTTGCAAAAACCCCCTTTAACTTTCTGTTAAATCACTTTTCTAAATAGTCCTTCTCCCTAATTATTTATTCTCTCTCAGATATTCTTTCGAATACTTTTAGGGTATTACAACACTTGCCTTCTGATCAATTGTTTATAGGAGGTCCCTGGGATGGGTTTTCACATCACACAACCAGTCTCATCAGTTACAACATCTCTTATTGATGGTGAAGCAAAACAAAAGCATGTTCTTTTGCTAGAAATAAAGGTCCCTTTTGAAAATCTCTTCTTGATATTGAACAGAAGTTTATTGCGATGTCTTCTCATTCATTATATATTTCTTAAACAGGGAAACCAGTATAGGTCAACGAAAATACCTTTGAGGTCCATTATTCCTTTTGTGTATGCCGATGTATGCCACTCCGTACTTCATGCTTATTTCAGTAAATAAATCTCACAATATGAAATGTGTAGGTTGTGTTGAAAGATGAAGCAAAAGATGACCCTAATGATCAGGCCTCTGTTCTTCAACATTTGGATTAAACTATGAGTTTTCAGTTTTCCATGCTGTGTTTAAATTCTGTCCATTTTCTTGAGAAGCATGGCGAGATGCTGGTGTGGATTTGGTTCAAGAATGGCAATTTGCTAGTTTTTTTAGAGCTGTCGCCATCATCCCAGGCTTTGGATTTGGAAGGTCTCCATGTTCTCGATGTCTTTCAAGTCTACTCCTGCCTAAGGTAAAATTTCTGTAGTATTAAGGTAGGATAAGTAGTTTAGGACTTCATGCCTTTTGTTCTAGCATAAAACCCATGAAAGTATATAAGTTTGTTGTCCTGAATGTTATGCAATTTCATGTTAGCATATAAATAAAATCAGACCTTGAGCCACTTTGGCTCATTTGTAGCTTCTAAACCTTTGGAGAAAATAAACGAAGCAACGTAAAGATCTGTAGATGTTTAGGTTATCTCATTGATGTGGTGGAGCCTCCTGTAGAGCTGTGATGCCTGGTTAACTTATTTATTATCTTCACCAATAGTTTTTTGGTTTATTTTCCTTCCCATTTCCTAGAAAAGGGAGATAGGAAACTTTGAAGAAAGCAGTAACTGAGGCGGGGTAGAACTTCTTTTCTACTTTCTGTCCCTCCTTTTATCTTGTCAAAGAATGCGATCTATATATGTGCACAAAACTCAAGAATTAAACTAAAAGCAAGTTAGCATGAGGGTGTCACTGGTGATAGGTATTGCTATTGTTTATAACATGTGTCAGAACTAAAACACGGTTGCTCATCTGAGACAGTAAACAGAGGAGTGACTCCATCTAGTTCCGTCCAATTGAATACCCAACGAATGCAAATATCTTCCCTTGGACAATATTTAAGAATAACTGGCGTTCGAACCTTATCACCACCATGTGGCGTCCACCTCCAGTTTACATAATCCATTTGCTTTCCATACTTTCCACAGTTCTTTGACTCTGGCATCGTCGGGCATGCCATTTTAGTGTAAATCGGGCCTCCAAAATCCCTGACCCATGTGCCATTGAACAGATTGTAGGCTATGTCATTGTCATCATGACCGAAAAAGTAGCAAAATTACCATGTCATGAATTTCTTGGACAGAGAAACTTGTTGTGCTTGGTACCATTAGGACCTCTTGTACTTATCTTGGTGATATTGTAAAAGTACTATGTCTCCATGTTATCTTGGACAGAGTATTCCTGGTTGCTCAAGCTGAGTATATGGTTTGGCTTCTGGTAACCTTGAAGTTTGTGCCTCCAGGTAGGAAATAGCCTGTGAGAAAACTGTGAACTGGGCAATATTTGCATTTGAGATGCTTGTCATTACTAGATTATTAGAGGAGCCAATGTTTTTAAAAAAGACAATGCATTTAGCTTTATCTTTTTTAGTTGAAATCAATGGCATAATCTGAAAAGTGAGGGTTTTTGGCCATACTGGTACAAAAGAGTTCTAGCCATCTGAAGTATCTAAATTAGTTTTTTTGTTAAGTTAGTGTTTGTTTCTTGCTATCTTTCTTTATGTAGTTCATTGTAATATCCCGAATCTTCATTAGTGAATGCACTAATGTTTAGAGAAGGAATTAATCCAAAATCTCATAGTTTTGTGGAGGATTTAGACCTTGGGATTTCGGCCCAAGATAGCCTAGCCCGAATGGGCTAGCCCTCCAGTGGACAAGAGAGGTGGGCGTCTTTTTTCTGCCAAACCCTAGACATTTTCTTTTTCCCCTTACGCTTTCTGCAGCCGCCACCGGTTCGACACATCTTTTGCCGCTGCGCCATGTACAACCGCCGCTGAAGCGCCGCTTGCGCTTTCTCAGACCTTTGTTCATGCGAATCGCCGCCCACAGTGGCAGCGTCTGCTGCGCTGCGTGAAGGCGGCACGCCGCCGGTGTTTTCAGCGTGCGCCATGGCCAAGCCACCCCATCTACCGCATTGGCGCCTGCCGCTTGGAGCAGCTGCGTGTAGGCGATCGCCATGCACCGACCACGCATAGCCGCCCTTGACACCATCGATGCGGTCACGGTGTCACCGCTGCGTACCGTTCTTCGCTGATGCTTTGCATCTTGGCGTGTGTCTTGTTTGCACGCACATTGCTTTGCTACTATCGCTTAATCTTGCCCGACTAAATAGTTGTTGCATGCAAACCGAGTGCATGCTTTTTATTAATTGCTCACGTAAGGAATCATCTTCTGTGATGTGCATGCATTTCATTATTTGGTGTCATCTTTGCTAGTTCTAGGTGTTAACTAGTAGTGCGGACTACTTTGTTACATGCGGTTCTATAGTTTGAGTAGTAAGAGAGAGAATTAGGTAGTACTAATTATTAGTTAATTAGTTTTGTATTTTTCTGTTACATGACATGCTTGGCTAGTTTGTGCTATATGAATATTTAGCATCGGTGATTATTTAATTGCTATGATTATTTAATTCTTTGTACTACAAAGGTTAGTTAATGGGAGATGAATTGCATGCCATATGCTACCCGATGAAACGAGCAAACATGTGAATATTTAATTGGATTAGTAGGGGAGAGAAAGATTAATTAAATAATGCTAATTAGTAGTTAACTAGTTTGACCGTAGCATTGTATACATTCACGCATGTTTAAATAGTAAAGGTGAGTCATTAGCTAGTTAGTCTTTGCATGTTTTATTAGCATGTTTTAGTGAGGAGATATTGAGCGGTAGATTGGTTTAGTCTGCATTGTTACATTTATACGATTTATTAGGGTACCTTAATGGAAAATTTTGGGAATATCATCTACTAGTTAATTGTAGATAATTTTAGTATCTTTCCATAGAGTATTTAACCATGTTGGCGGACGAGTAATTTTCAAGTTATGAATTTAAAATACCCTTTGTCGAGAAGATAATGATCGGTTTTATGGGATAAAAACAGGGGTTAGATGATTTAATTAGAAGTCGTGGTAATCTAAGAACAGGTGAAATTTTTGTGTAGATTCTAGAATGGGGTGGTTTGCCATGATTAGACTTGTAAGTCAAAAGTTACGCCCTTTTAGTACCAAGACGACAAGGGGTATTGATTCGGTGTCGGGGAGCATTGTGGATTTGGGGGACATGTAGGGCGATGTCAATTAATTGTTGTTCTTGTGATGTTGTAGCTTGTATTGAAATTTGAGTGTTTAATGTAGGAGGCGTCGTGCTTGTTGCCGTCTCCTAGCCAAACCGTCGTCCTGACTAGTAAAGGCAAGTGCATCGTGAGCGGCGATCAATGATTGATCCTTGTATTTATTTATCATTCATTACCATTATTGTTATGCTTTTATTTTTATTTAATCGCAAGCAATGGAATGGTATGACTATATCTTGTTGATGAACATGAGGAAACTTAACATGTTGAGTATAATAAAATTATGCATTTGTGCACTCATAAGCATCATTGCATCGAAAGGTGATCATGTTGATCACAACTCCACGGAGTGGAGGAGGTCCCGATCCTTGAGGAGGGCGGGCTTGAGAGTGTGTCATCGACGGGTGAACACTCATGCTATCGGTATCTGTGAAAAGAAGTGCATGTGGATATATAGAATAGAGTTGCATTGAGATATGGGATGAATGTGTGTGAAAACAAAGAGAAGAGAATGGCATGAGAATATTAATAGAAGGACATGTGATGATAATAAAGTTATTATATCTGTTGATTTATCATTGCTTGTTGGATATTGATGTATT